>JAQFWX010000009.1:0-1362961 GCA_027605045.1 Phallus indusiatus
GGCTTAAGACTTTGAGTCGTACGCCAATGTCCCACATAGCGCGTATTCCCAACATATCTTCGACCCCGATGTTTCCCTAAATAAATTATATGTGCAGAGACTTTCAGGGTCAATTCCGACAGTGGGAGATTTGGAGTGAAAAGTCTAACCTGAAGGCTATGCCCACGGTCATGATTCACCTTATCAATGGGATGAAATCCATTTCATAATACACCGATTCTCCCTTTTCTTGCATGTCAGTTCATTAATAAGCCATAGTTATACTACAGGTTACCCTCTGTCCAGGAATTTCATATTTATTTCATTTGCCCAGCGAGATGACATTTTAAACTTTAATGGTTTAGATGTTCAATAGTGTCAAACACTCTATTCGTGCATGATACTATACAACTTCGTCAAAAGAAAACACCGGCTATAGGTGCATATATGCTACAATTTCCCGAGAGTGCTCCCAGAACAAATGCGAGGGTACAATAAGGAAGACTACAATGAACAAATGTCCGATAAATGAAAGAGACGGGTATTGATGAAAAAAAAACAGTGCAAGGTATAAAAGCTTAAGATGTTGGAGCCAGAAGTTGATCAAGGAACAGAGGCGGATAGCTGTACAGTTGCATAACTTTCACATTTCAATCTGAGTTTGGATACCGTGGTGCTTTCTTCGATGTTTTGAGCTGAAGAACCGCTAGCTGTACTTGGAGTGTCGCTGGGTAATCTCAAAGCCGGTCTCATCGCTATTTGGAATCCTTGAGTCAGGATTATAATTAATAATGATCAGAAAGGATCTTCAATCAGGAAAGCAAAAACCACCAACCGTTATTGAATGTACAAGCCACAAAAAGTTTTTCCAGGGATTCCATTCCTCGGGTAGCATGTTCAAGAGGAACTTGGGATCGGGGATCATTTAGACTATCATTGAATATTTCAAGAGCCCAAGGCCCATCATAACCAGTCCTTATGACTGCCTTAGTAAATTCAACAACGGGTAAATATGCACCTCGGGAGACTTCGAGAGGAAAAAGACGCGATGAGCGGGACCACGGTCTAAGAGGCGGAATGGTAGGATCAGTTGAAGGGACCAGAGGAGGGAGCATGCGTCTTCCATCTGCAACTTGAAAGTAAAATATTTTATCGGGAGATAATTGGCTTAGCTTCATGAGACTTATGCTGAAAGAAGACGCTGTCAAGTCTGAAGGCTGCTGAACACCAGATGGATGATAAGGATCAGCCCATTCGCGTGCCGCAGTGTTGAATGAATCCAGACAGACACCGAGATTAGGTCGATTAGCAAGTTTCACGGCCTCCCAAGCTTGTTCCCACGTATTGATAAAAGTTCCCCAAGACAATGCTTCGTAACAGATTTTTACGGGACTCCCATTCACATTCAGACTAAGAGCATAATCTGCCAGCTCGCCGAGCTCGGTGGCCACACGGGCAATGTCCGGGATCAGCTGTTGCGCGGGCAATGTGGTAGACGGTATCAAGAGCATATCACATCCCAGAAACGGCAGAATAGAAATCGTACCCCGAGCAGCACGTATACGCTGTGCAGTCTCGTTGGGATCAAGGCGGGCTTCGAACTCGCGGAAGGGCTGCAGACATAACAGCTTGATGTTGTAGACCGAACAGAGACTGTTTATAGCTATAGCAGCAGCTATGGAAGTTTGGTCACCGTCCACAGTTGATTGAGGTAGATGATTTTCGACAGCATAGTCGCGTTTGAACTTTTCCCAGTCAGTGTCGAAGAGGTCGATAGCCGTAAAGCCCGCAAGAGCAGCTGCTTCTAATTTTGAGCGCATAGAATGATATTGGCATGAGCCAAGCGATAGAGAGATATTGCTTTCAATGGAAACATTGAAACGGGGATCTGTAGTTCGACGATAAAAAAACTAAAAGCAAAGTTGAGGTTGAGTTATTAACATACTGCCAGTCACACACGTATCAATGAGAGTCAGCCCAGCACGAAAACAATTCAATCGACAGCCGACACGTTTTGAATATATCTTCCAAAATCGTTCAGAAGGACACGTCTGTGCATTCATAGTGTACATTCAAGTACAAACTTCTAGTTAAGCAATGCCGTCGAAATAACTGATTATCTCGCCGCCAAAACATAAACCATAAAGCTTGTCCCACTGCAGCTATTTGGATTCGTGGCAAGGGCTCAACTTGACTTGACGATAATCGCCACAATGACACAGGAATGTTGTTTGCATATCTGACAATGCCAAGTTTGAATTTGAGATTCCGGTAATACTAGTTCAGCTGGCAGTGAACTCAGAGATACTATTGAAATGCTATTATTTCATCAGCGCATACCGTCAGTGGCAAGAATGAAGACACGAACTTGCTTGATTACCTGGAGTCGGACGATGCCGTATTCCATGTGTCTGACTTAGTCGCCACTGCATTACCCTAAAATGGTAGCGGTGAAGAGTTTCCCAAACCGACTCGAAGATATTAGTCATGCCGCCCTGATTGGCATACTAACGCCGTTGAAAACAATCATATTATTTCTATATTGCCCAGATAGACTTTGAGTATGTCGCAACACCCAAAACTTAAATATGTGTATAAAGCCAAATGAATGAAAGACAAGACTTATTTTGGAGGAAGAAGATGGGTGAAGGTGAGATAAAGTAGAAAAACGAAGACATAGACCACGCTGCAAAAGAACAAGGTGTCATATGAACAAGAAGAAGTCTGTTCCAGACAAACACAAGCCCATTCATTCGAGTTACCCAATCGGGCAGATCATAGAAGTTTGTAAGGGGACCTCAAGATCTAAACCTGGGGTACGTCAGATTAAGATGTCGACCATCCATCGACGCCTTGACTTGATCGAACTATAAATGGAATATTAACAACCCGAAGACAGAAAGGAAAAACGATAATTGCCCTACTTTTGTTCCTTCCGGCAACGGCAATGTTCTCACAAACTTCTTTTCTCTGCGCTCACGCACTATTTTCCCATCCTCCATCTTGTCCTCGACAGTTACACTCTCCCGACACAACCACCTTATCATTCTGGTAGCTGACGTGAACATCCGATTTTTTGATACCTTGCATATCGAACATCGCCGTCGTACGTGTACCATCAGGTGTATTGCGGAAGGTAACTTTACCAGGACTAGTCGAGATGTCTTAATAAAGCAGAATAGCGAACAATGTCTACTAACACTCACTTTGGCCGTCGTTTCTTGTTCACAGTAGAATTTGATGGCGCAGGAGACTTGGAATAATCGACGGAATCCACGTTAGGTGATGTCGATAGAGTAGTTGACGCTTTCAATCTGGGTGATGGCGACACGAGGGAAATACCACCCGTATTCTGTTCGAAACTTCGACTTTGGCTTTCCTGAAGCGCGGCTTGAGTCGATGCCTTGGATATTGCAGGAACAGGTATTGGCTGCGTTTGTGACCGAACTTGGGTCGATACTACTTCTTGAGTCTTCCTTGCTCTGGCCCTTGCTTTTGACCTGCAAGCGAGTGGCCTTGTGGACTTTTTGGTCGGGTTTGCGTATGGTGTTGCTGCTGCTGCTGTCGCTGTTGAAGAAACATGCTCCTCGATGTTGGAATGTGATTATCAGGTTGGAACTGATATTGCTGAAACTGGAACTGGCCCTGATGTTGAGGGTAAAACTCGGCCTGATACTGTGCGGTCGCCGGTGGAGCCGATGGTGCAGGCGGACTAGGTCCAGGGGATAGTTTGAATGGAGAAGTAGGATCGAGCGAGGAACTCGAAGCTGATCCAGATCCAGAGCTCGAATCATCGAGATTGAGCGGCGGAGGTGGTTTCCGGATCGGAGGTCGAGGCTGAGCGATAGTTGGAACTTGAGAGACTGTAGGTGCGGTGACACGTGGTTGGGCGGATGGGGCCGAAGAACTGGGATATACATTACTGGTATTGCCAGCAATACCAAGTCCTAAATTGTTTAGTGTGTTCGTGAGTCCGTTGAGTGTCGCCGCGGCTGTCGAGAAAGCATTCATAGCATTGGCAAGTGGGTTGCTCGTGCTGGAAGTTCCTATGTTATTGTTATTGTTATTCGCGGTGCTAACAACAGGGTTAAGGTTGGTATTGATTGTGGGACGAGGCTTGGAAGTGGTCTGCGGCACAGTGTTCGACTGAGGCCTTTGGGAGAAAGCGCTGCTGCCAACGTTCAATCCCATAGCATTGGTTCCAGCATTGCCGCTACCGAAGCCAGTAGCAGCGACACCAGTTAGCCTTAAAGCATCAGTCTTCTGGACTCCAGAGTTTCCTTGTCCAACGGCTTGCGCTTTCCTAGCACGTTTGGTCCACAATTCTTTCTCGTAGTCGTCGTCTTCGTAATAATCCATGTCTGCACGGCTATAGACATCGTCGTAATGAAATCTGTACGATTCGTCTCTATCAGAGTCCTCGTGGTAATCATGTGTTTGTGCATTGAAGTCTTGTTCTTCGACTTCGTCATGCCCTATCGGACGCAATTTCGCACATGAGTCACTGTTTGCAGAGATGTAAGATGCAAAAAGAATCCGGAGCACATACCAATATTCTTTCCTAAATCTCCTGGATAAGGCGTCAGACCTGATTCAAAACCATATTCTGTTGGGGGATAAGGTGTGAAGGGAGTTGGGGAGAAATACGGCGGATGATGAGTTGTTTGCTTCGTACGGGAGAAAGCTTCATCAAAAATTTTGTCAAAGGCGTCCCAAGAAGTCTTGAATTGGTTCGCGTTTGCCATGGATATCTCCAAAAAAATTTGTTGTGTAGTTTTTTTTTCGTATAAATCGGTCAACGATTAGAGGTGCGGTGATGCTTTGAGACAGTCAGAAATCGGATTGAGTTGCTGTGCAAAGGACGGTTAGAGGTCGATGCTGTTAGGAAAAGAGAAAGAGAAAGCAGACAAATTATGATGCCCAAAGCGACAGTAGCAAGAGGAATAAGAAAGTAAAGAAATGCGATCAGGTGGCTGGCTTGAGGAGAACTGGGTCAAGGGCAGATGGATCACACGAGGAGAAGTAGGAGCAGCCCAATCTTTATCAATGATGTGATCTTCGCGCGACCTCTGCACCGTGACAGGAGTGAAATGAAGTGATATAAGGCCTATGATCCTGAGTGAGAAGTCAGCGCTACCGGCGCAGGTTCGGTGGGGGCATTGGTGTATACAGATTTACTAGGCGCAAGTGAAGTGACGCGAATATCGAAGACGGAATGTACCCTCTGTGCTGTTAAGGGCCGGAAACAGGCCTTACTTTCGATAGTAGCGCGTCAGCTTGCTTTACAAATATGTATGGACAGTTTGTCCACCAGTTGAAAACATTCTGATAGGGCCTCGGATGTATTCCCTGGTGGGTATGGAAAGCATGCGATCAACTGTATTTTTCACAAGAGCATCACAGCAACCAAAAGAGCCACATAACCGTTTCCGCGATATCTGAGAACTGTTATTTATATCAGTGCGCGTGCTGTGAATTGGTCATTAATATTAATTGTTAGAATGGAATGTGGTCGAGCAATCACGTTGGTTATGCGGTGACACAAGTTCTTCTATTGAGATATTTTGAGGCCGTGTCCGAGAAACAAGGAAGAGATTCTATCTCAACGAGACATTATGCTGCCGTCCAGAACAGGTAGTGGACGCGCGAACAACACAAGGGAACCAGCAGGAAACCACGAGGATTAAGGCAAGAACCGCGTAACGGCACTCGGCTCAGGTCCTTTCGGATTAAAATCACATGCGACCACGGCGAGAGAAGTGCGCGAAATCTGGGCCGTAGACTTGAGATAACTCGGGTGAACGCGAACGCGAAGTATGATAAACGACCAGCGACTACCAGCATCCGACTAGGCGGAGCTAGAAAAATTGACGGAGAGGCGTCTAAAACGCACAACTTTTTTCTTCAACTCCATCATCTTCGAGGCAGACAGGTAAGTTACTCTCGGTTTGAAATAGGTTGATGTTGCATATTTCTTCAAATGATGCACCCGTGAGGGTTTTATCCACAAAGCATGTTAGACTACCGAGTCGGTCACCTTTGTGATTCTGTGTGCGGATTACTTTTGGATCTGAAAAAAAGCAAAAGCTGTTTTCTTTAAACCTGATTTTCCTATGCATCTGAGTCGTGTCTAATATCTTGTTTCATTTCAGATGCGTCTCGGTCGTACTCCCCGCAGGACTGATCACGATTAATGCTAGTCTATTATTCCAGGTTTTACATGCTGGCCTTGACCTATTGGTAGACAATGTATTATATATTACACACGTATTATATTCCCATTCCCACCCTTGCTGCCCTTGGTGTACCTGAGATTGGTGTTTCGGAGAATGCGATGCCGGCTCCGGAGTGCGTTACTTGTTTATTTATCCATTGCCAGGCACGCTATTTCTCTGATCCCCTTCTCCTTCTCTGTCTCCTCGAATCTGCGTGCTTCTCCTATATATCATCGATACGATTATATATATGAACGTGTTACCTAAGCTCTCGATATAAATTATATATCTCGTCGAATCGAGTAGTTCCACTGTCCACTTGCCGACATAACCAAGTCGACGCCCGACCAGCGAATTTGTGTAAACTAGCCACACCGCCCCATCTCTCGCACCACTGGCACCAACACCCCACTTCGACTCACTTCCTTAGCCATTATTTGTGCCCTAAATTCACTCCTACGGCCGCCTTGGTTTCTCTCACGGCATTACCGGAAGCCACAAAATTACTCAACCGTAATTATCATTCCCCCCCCCTTTTTTTTTTTCTTAACGTGAGTGGATCAAATGGAGTTCGATGCATAAACTACTTAAACCCCTCTTTTCTATCTCGTCGTCGTCTTATTTCTCTTTTCCGTTTATTTGTCGCGTAATCCCACCTTTACCTATTCTTTCGGCTACCCATGGGAAATACGACCAATATTTAGGTGCACAATTCAATCTTAGCCCATGACCCTTGCAGCAGCTCGATACGGTAAAGATCTCGTCCGTGTTTTGCGTGTCGTGAGAAATCAGCCAGACAAAAACGGTGTGGTTGTTCATGACGTCGTTGAGTACAATGTCTGTGCGTTGGTGGAAGGCAATATCGCTCCCAGGTAAGTTTCTTTTATGCGATCCGTGTTAGTTTTCTTCTCCCATTTTCTGATCACGTCCTCCCCAAAGCTTTATAACCGCGGACAATTCGGTCGTTGTTGCGACTGACTCCAGTGCGTTCATCATTGTTCATCCCCATCCAATACTAACTTCTTTTTCCTTCTTCCTTTTCCCTCGGGTTGGCGTTAGTCAAAAATATAATATATTGTAAATTTTACTGTTTTTTTCGAGTCCAATGCCGATGTGTTCATCACAGACTTGGCCAAAACATCCCCTCACGTACTATCCCCGGAGCTTTTCGCTGCGCATATTGGAGTATTTCTATTGGATAAATACGACCATTTGCACAAAGCTTTCGTGGATGTCGAGAAGTTGAAATGGAGCAGAATAGTGGTTGGGGATCATGGTATCGAAGAGGCCAAGAGTATGTATTTTAACATAATTGTTAATCCGGAGAGTATTGAGGTGTTTTGTCAGGTAACGAGAAAGTCGCGAAACGGGACACCGTCACTCCTTCCAAAGAGATGGTGAGGACAAACGCACTGCTAAGGTCGAATCCGTGAAGAACAACAATGGCACTATCGATGTCAAAATTGCAGCAGGCTTAAGCGATCTTCTACGTGTGTTTCGCTTCTCGACATCCTCCCCCTGATCATGATAAGCGAACTTCTATTTATTTTAGTGCTCAAGTCTTCCGGTTCCGCCTTCACAAACTTTATCCGGGACGAGTTTACGACACTCGTAGAAGTGAAGGACCGGATTCTTTCCACGGCGGTGGATTTGCAGTATGAATTTCCCAAGTATACCCTAAGTGGATTGGAATCCATTGGTGCGTTGGAGACGGAATTACGGTTTGAGAAAGCTGCGCAACTTGCTCGGGATATAACGATTGATCTATTTGCCACACACGACAGTGAAAGTGTGCAGGTATGTGACTGTTTTCTTTTCTTTCTTCCATTTAGTTTTAGAATTACCGCTTCGGTTCAACGGGGCTGCGCAAAAGCTGTCCATATTCTTGGGTGCAAACAAGCATCAAATGGGGCTTCATATTTTATCTACACGCGCAAAGCTTCAAGATATCGCCTTCCTCGATTCATATACACTTTTTTTTTGACGCAAATGATGACGTGGGTGTTGATCTTTTAAATAAATAGGCGACACTGTTCAAGATGGGAGAAGCTGTGATTGCGGGTCACAAAATGGTGGAGAAGATATCGTATGTGTTACCAAATAAGCACTACATACCGGTGAACATGGACTATCTCGGAATCGCTAACATGGCAGAGTATGTGAACCCATCATATTTTAGACGAATTTGGCTTTGCGATTGACAACCTTTACCGTTTCAGGGATGTTGCGGAGGTTTTTATGCCAGTCAGTGCACCGAGGTGAGTGATTAGCCAGTGCCCACATCAGCCACGTGATTTTCCGCTCATGCCGAATCACCATCTGCAGCGGAAGGATCTCAGCAACCATTGCACGGAAATGACGTCAAATTATTACATGACAATGATGTAATTTATTTGTTCCTGTTGACCTATATTAGAGCGGAAGTCGCCAGACGTTTGGGTTCCCTACGTCATTCGTTTGCAGAGCACCCCCGTTTATTGTCCGTTAATTTTTTTACTGTCCGTGTTTCTGCGACCAACCACCGCCGCCTTTTCTCTTCCATTCTCCAACACAATATTCTATAATATCCAGCAAAGGTTTCCCTTTATTCCAGAACGCATTTGTTTTTCGAATTTCAGCATCCATTATGGCAGGGGATCATAAGTGTCCAGTCTGCTCTTCAACGTTTACCAGGCCGCAGCATGTCGCTCGTCACATGCGATCTCGTCAGTATTATCAGTTTATGCGTCTTTTTAGCCTGAGTGCATGGCTAACGTGCAATTGTTGTCGTCCATTCTCCTATATAGATACCGGCGACCGACCCTACGAGTGCACGCACTGTGGAGATCGATTCGCACGCAGGTTCGTGAACATATACGCCACTCGAATCGTTTCATGCGATGTTACTTTTCTTGTAAAATGAAATTCTCACTACTCTATGCAGTGATCTGCTGTCACGCCACGTTAACAAATGCCATGCTTCCGAAAAGCCACCAACAACTACCCAACCTGCCCGTCGGAAAGGTCATGCTCAACCTGGCTCGTCTGCGGCAGCTGGGGTTAGCGGTCCTGCACCATCTTTAATTCCCCTCCGGGAACAAGAAAAGTGTGTGACGCTTGTGCTTCCTCAAGAACCCCCGCCCAGTGCGACGCCGGGCTACCTTGTGGTTTGTTTTGATCTTTTGAAGATAATGTTGTAGCAGTTATACTCATGTAGCCACGCCCGGCGTGTAGGCAAATGCTTGCAACGCAGCACAAAGTGCACATACATCAAGGCGTTGGAGACTATCCGACGACCTCAGGCATTCCAAGGAATTTCGCTTTCCAAACCCACAGATCTAATAGCGCCACCAATGACTGTCCCCTCCATGGGTCTTCCCCAGCGCAATGACCCTACTCTATTCCCGTCTCACTCTAATTTCAATTTCTCCGTACCATTACACACTAATTTATCGACGCAAGCAATAACATCTCAGTCTCCGTATTTCGCTTCAAGCGCTGTGAGTTTTCGTCTTGAATTCATTTTTTATTTTTCCCCCTCTTTTTTATGATCTATCAAGCATATTCATGCACAGGTCAATTCAGCACCTTCAGTTATTTTTTTTTTCTATTTCATTTGATATATCCATATGGGCTTTGTTTGGGGCTCATGATCTACGTGGCTTTGTCAAACGCCGAACGTTATGTTTTCTCTTTCCTTTCTCACACTTTGTTTTCTATTTTCGGTAAGAACTTTTACTTACCCTAAAAACCCTTTTATGCATCAGGGTAACCAAGGAAGCACCCCGCAACCTACCCAAGCGCGCGGGCAACTACCGGTTCCGGCACCGTATCCGGCGTTTATGTCTGCTGATCATCATCAGCAACAGCAGGCGCCATCGACTATGTTCGGGGCATATCCCGCCCGCATACAGCAACCCGTGCCAAGAACGAGCTAGATGCCTATTTGTTGGAAAACGCTTTTGGGGGGTCAAATAGCATAGAGGGAGCGGGAACGACGTCGTCGTCATATTTATATAACAATACGCACGCCCAGGAGCTCATGGCTCAAAGTCAGCACCAGTCGGGCTTACCACATATGTACGAATTCTAAATCTTAGTTCTTGTTTATGTTTGTGTGGTCTGATTTTATATCCTTTTTTTTCGGATTCTCCTTGCCATTTTTTATTTATTTTAATTTCCTTCTTTCGACTCATCGCTTCGTCCAATACCATCACTATCCCGTTTATTATTATCCTGTCTTCCCCTTCCAAAGCGATCATCACCATATCGGATATCCTGGGTACACTCCCCCGTCCACAGCTAGGCCCGTGTCTTCGCATTCGTCCCAGCATAGTCACTCGACTCAGCCTTCGCCTCAGCAGCGACATCAGTCTGTTTTTACGAATACGTCGGATACGCAAACGGGTAATGACTCTCCGTCCTACGCCTCCCCTTCCAGTGCTTCGATCCAGAACAATAATGCACTCCCCTCCATCCCACACGCAGCCTGCGGATGGTGGAATTTCGGTTTCATCTGCCTTTGGCAAGATGAGCATAGACGACCCCGTCGTTGCCGCCGAAATGAACAAGTCAAGTTCCTTTTTCGCTCCGCAAGCTTTCCCGAAAACATCTAATCATTTCGCCAACTCGACCGTGTCTGCTGCTTCTGGTTCTGGTCTTACGCCATTTTTGGGTCCTAGCTACAAGTGGTTCAGTCCGTCGTTCAATTCTTCTGCTGGGTTGTTGACTCCCGGTCTTGGTTTGGGTTCTACTCTGGTCTGGGTAATTTATCAAACTCAGCGTATAACCTACAAACCTCTGGATCAGGCTTGACGCCTTTCCTAGGTCCAGACGCACTCAATAGTCACGTCAACTTTGACCCGAATACCACCAATACCAACGGCACCGGGTACACTCCCGGGAAAGAATCTAATATTGCAGAACTGAAAGAGTTTTGGAAGCAATTTATGAAAACTCCCGGCGAAAAAACTCCCGGACTTGGGGCGTTTGGACATGGTTTGCATGCGGATGGGAGCCACACAGATACTGAAACATCCCGACCTCGACATTCGATGGTTAAAATGGCTTCGTATCCCGACTTGAAGACTCCGGGAGGCTCAAATCTGAGCAACAACGGTCAGCCATTTGGCCCAGGTGTTCATGGTTTTGACCGAGAGGACTTGCGGTCGTATGAACAAGCCGTTTTGGCTAGGAAGGCGCCTCAATTGACATTAGTCCCCAGACGGCGAGGAACACTCCCGCAAACTCACGGTGACATCCAGGCTAAACGTGGCGTGGACAGTAATGAGAACGACACCTTGAAACTGAACAGTTCATTTCAACGAGTAGCTGACTCACCTTCTCCCTCGGTTTCATCGTCGACGTCGGTTTCCGATCCGGGCTCGTTAAGGGTTCAGACACAAAAGGTCGCTCGGGAGAGACCGACGTTCAAGAGGTTGGCTTCGCAAACGCTCGGACCGTTCGAGAGCAAAAGTGTGAAGACATCGCATCGTGATATGAATCTCTCTGAGGTTAAAGCAGAAGAGACTGATGGAGACGATGACCCCGAATGGTCTAATATGCACGATCCAACAGTTGGCGCAAACACCTTTCAACATTTACGACCACAACCTCAGTCTTGCGGACAGACCACACACGATCCAACCCGGAGATTGAACGTATCTGAGGCTATAGCCCAGGGCTGAGTGTGAGCTTCTGAACAGTTGAAGATTAGCATATAGACTAGGTATATCATTTCTTTCTTTCTTTTCTCTCTCTCTCGTGTTTAATTCATGTATTATTTGTTGCCTGGTAAAGGTAGAACTTTTCCTGATGATTATTTCCATCGCTTTCGGTTCAACATTCCGGACCAATTGTAGTAATATCACGTATACTATTTTCCCCAATTTGTCTCTTTCTTCTTACTTTCTGTTGATTCCCTACTTGCCTTCCTAATTACCGAAAATCATTTGTTTTATTTTACCCGTGGATTTGATTATTCTCGAACAAACATGTATTAACAGCTCTTGATTTCAATATATATGTGTATTCCATATCTGCTTGGTATATATTATATATACGATTATGAGATATTTGATTGGACAAAAATAGACTTGTCGCTTCAAGTTTGCGTCTCTCTTTTAGTCGACGACTACCGGCGAAGGTTTTTAGGGTGGAATGTATAATTAAATACATACGTACGTAGCCAGCGACCCTTTCGCCGGATCAGATATTGATCAAGTCATGGGCACTCTTTTGTTTCATGTGAAGGACATTTTTAAAACCGAAAATTGTTTTGGCTCTCCGTGAGACGAGGTGAGACGAATCAAATGATGTCAAAAACGATCAATGAAGATGAAGCTAATCGTCGGGGATCTACATTTCTTCTTTTGACCCAAGAAGTTCGTTGTTAGGCTAGGTATGGTATAGCTCATTATTCGTTCACCCGTAAGGTATTTCCTCTTGTGCACCATTATGGACACAATGCTTGAAGTATGTAGCAGGTGATTTCGTCACGTCAGACCAAGATTTCAAAAAAAGCGGCTGCAAAGATATTTATACATAGAATACGTGTGTAGATGCAGCACTCTCCACTGGATAATGGATTTTTTTATTTCTTGCAACATCGTGCAGGAATAGTCTTTGTTTGTGATCAGTAGACGAACAAGACCGTACTAGACCGAACTTATCTAAGCGAGGCAATGTCCGAATCCCTGTCCTTCCATTAAGCTTCGTGATCTGATGATAAGCGCATAACGTGCTCAAACAGGGATAGAAGGGTGCTGGGTACACGTGCACGTGGGCTTTTTTAAGATTTTATAAGATTCAAATTTCAAGTACCAATCGCTTCGATCGAGTTTAGTAAACCTCGTCTCCACTGTGCATGCGCATGTAACGCCATCAGAAAGGATAAACTCACTTCCTTTCGTCAATGTGTGGAATAACTATGGTAGCGGTTCTATTTTATTTCTCCAGTCTCTTATCTTGTTTATCAATCATCACGCTGGCTTTTACTTTTGCAGGTCGAGTTTTCATGGTTTCTGTCTTCGGATGAACTATCGACTTGGACTCTCACGCATGCTGCGCATAGAAAGCTCGACGGATTCCCAGTGTCGCTCTGGTTTTGTTTCGGTAGTATGTTGTACTGCCCCGAAATAAACAACTCACACGCACCTTCTTCTTTGCTTTTTTTGACTATCATAAAAGCCTAAACAAGCTAGACGTCCACTTGTGATGCTGTCATCAATCAAAAGAGGGTGTGTCGAGGTCATAGCTAAGTTGATCAAATTCTGCCCCGTCGTACGTCGGGTAAATCTATGTGCTAAAACACTACGTAAGATGTATACATGGCACAATGTGATTAAATAATATTTGAATGACCTGGCAGTACTACCTTCCACAGGTGAAAGTTTACTACCTTAGATTTTATATATGTGTACGACTCGAGTATATTTTTGGGAATCAAATTTAGCCCGTGGCATCCGTATATATCAATCGTGGATGACATAGTCTTATGATCACTTCCAGAGTCGTATATTGAATTGTCAATGCTCACGCAAGAAGAAAAACAGCCCAGCTGCCAATGTATTTACCTATAAAGGTTAGTAGTGAGGAATTTGCCGAAGTAAAGCGTGATATTGTCGAAGCGCACTGTCATAAGTTTAACAGATTTGTCCTTGGCTGATTTATCAAGCCACCATCAGGCCTTCCTTCGATTCTTCTTAGGTCTTGGGAAAGTAAATTTTTTGTTTCAGATACTCATTATACAACCACAAGGTCGGCGTAGCTCATTGTAGTGAAAAGTAGATAATTAACTCAACATGCGTGAATCACTGCATGTATTTAATATCCAAGTTCGTGCTTTGCTTCAGTAAATTTGGCGAAGATAATCAAAAATAGATATCGTAGCCAAATCCCGGGATTTTCTCAGTTATTACGTATTCGGCTATGAGTTCATACTACGTATCTAATCTCGATAGCTAAGGGAACGCCACTTCAGAGCAAAATTATCAGATTCTGAGATAATCGAGTACATGTTTCTCTAAAGGAAAGCAAAAAACAGTGATTGAAATTTTCAGAACCTCGGATAAGATACTCCGCAGTGGAGTGAACTCCGGGCCAGGTTTTGACCTGAATATCTAATATTGAAGCCATTCGAGCAGCTCGTCGGCCTCTTTCATCATCCCTTCCCAATCCCTTAACAAGTGAGCATACTTCCGATGACGAGCTTCACGGTCCAGCAAGCCGATTAAAGTCCGAAAATAAATACTTCTTCTTTGCTCCAGGACTCTTTTGAAAGCACACAGACCGAGCCTTCGGGTTGTGTATATATATCATGATTTTTCTTCTTGCCGTAACAAAAATTTGCTCACCATGTTGTTGACTTCTCGGAAATATTGCAGACAGCATCGTTTTCTCTCGCCACAACACCGCTAGCTTTACTCGTCATCAGTTTGTAGGTGTACCGAATAGTCTTTAAGATGATGTCTGATAACAAGGAAACTCGCGTCACTTCTGCCATAGTACAAAATGGACACGATCAACTCACTGGCAAGAAATCTTATAGTGTCTTTATTTGAGACATCAGTTTTCCATGCCGTCAAATAGGCACTCATTTTCATCGCTCCTAATAAAAAATTCTCATAGACGTTGCGATAAATAACGGCAGAGTCGTTTAAGGCGGCATCCCAGAACAACGCGTGACTTTTCAAACGAGCCATCCTATAAAATTCTTTATTCCCCGCCGTAGAACTCAAGGTAAACTGAAGCTTACTGTAACATTTTATTCTGAAAGGCCGTCCACGGATGTCGTCGCCGGTCAACTGTCAAAGTGTCCCCGAGATCTATAGCAAGGAAAGGCAGTATTGAATTGTAACCGCTTTCGTCGTGAATTGTCATGGCACACGTACGACCGCTATATCGGCTGTAATCGCCACGCACAGAGAGATTTTCCATATCGATCAATAAACCACACCAAGGAAAATCTTCAGTGTTAAAGTGAATGACTGCATAGCTTAGTAGAAAATGAGGCACACATTGCTGCTCCGAAGGTATACGATTCATTGTGAAATGACGTGAGTGAAAATTGATCAACGTTTTTTCGGGAGCAATAAAACAGCCGTAGTCCGGGTGTCCTATCCGCACAACATAAGTTCGCTAAAGTCAAACAAGACATGAAACGAAACCTTGTGACATTGTTCTGAGGAACTGTTCGGCTTTTTCCAAATCCGTGGTGATAAACAAGTAATCGTCTACTAGGCGACATAATAACTTTTATCAGAGTTCAGAAAGCAATATCACAAGCAAAGAACATGACTGGCTTACACAATCAGGGTTATTTGTAAATTGATACTTTTGCTGTTCAAGGTCTCCGTAGAAAAAGGCGCATAGAAGTGTCGAAAGGACAGATCCCTGAGGGATGCCTACAACCTGTCGGAAATAATTTGAGCCGATCTGCAAGGATGGATTTTTAATATTTTGAACGGAATGATAGAGATATAAGTCATACTTTGATCAGATTTTCAGTTATATGTTCCTTCAAAAGTTCGACTATTTCTCGCTTCTCTTCGTAAGAATAGACAACCTTATACGAGATGAAACAACGCAGTATTGAAATTCAATTACTCGAACTCATACCTGATCGACTATAATGGTATGTTTCAGCATGCTGGCCAATTTTGTGGCATACGATATAAAATGGGGATGTTGCGCTTTATTCCGTTCAGCTGAAGAAAGAAAGGGGAGAAACTGATAACTGACAATCTGGCAGAGCTTTTTTCATGAATATTCGCCGAGTCTTGCCCGCGATCGGAGTAATTCGGGCAGATTTGTGAATCATATAGGATTCCTTGAAAAAGGGTAGAATCAGTGGTATTGGATCATTCGCTGAGGACAACGCACTT
This sequence comes from Phallus indusiatus, assembly GCA_027605045.1. Taxonomy (NCBI): domain Eukaryota; kingdom Fungi; phylum Basidiomycota; class Agaricomycetes; order Phallales; family Phallaceae; genus Phallus; species Phallus indusiatus. The sequence goes on from JAQFWX010000009.1 coordinate 16,058, forward strand.
CCGTCAAAAGTTTCATCAGGATTTGTATCAGTTTGGCTTGGTCAATGGTATCGAAGCACGCTTTCACATCCAGCTTGACAAAATATAATTTCGGTCTGGTATTCAAAAAATGAGTAACTCCAAGATAGGGTACCAGTGAGAAAAATGTACATGTGTTGGTATCTGCTCAATAGCCTAGATTTAAATTGCTTTAGCTTGGCATAAATTTCATTTCGACCAAACACAGCGGCCCCGATGAGATCCGGTTGGTTAATCTAATCATGTACATCTTGAAGGATATTAGGCAGACAGAAAAATTATTATGTACCTTTTCATATGTCAATATTTGAAACGTCGTTTGGAGGATTTGATTGATAGAAAGGGGTATGAAATCGTGGAGCTTAAATTTGATTAGCGAATGTGTATTTGTGAAGAAATTTTATCCACCTTTTTGACCTTCCGCCGAAGGTTAACGATTGGCCTAACACCTGTTTCCTTCGGAAGAAGTCGAACGAAGGAGAATCCAAGCTTTTTGTAGCGCAACATTGCTTCAGCTGCACTCTAAAATACATGCAAACGTCAGCGATTTTGAAAATCAAAAGAACTCGGCCCGTACAGCATCTATCTTCTGGAAAACTCCATTTGTGAGATTGAGCAAAAGTGGGCGACATAAAGTCGTCCAGTCATCGAGCCGGAAATATATTATACGTTGCCGAAGCGCACCGGAATCGGTTGCGTAAAATGCGGTCTGTAAAATATGTCTTCAGCCCAATGACTACGGGTTTTGTGACATTTAATCATACTTTGATCAGTGGGATAACGAAAGAGTCAAAATACCAGTATAAAAATTCCTCAATGAGCTCCCGTCTTTTGAGAGCATCAGTCACAGACGGGCGTTGGTGAAGTGCCCGAGTGTTCAAAGGGAGTAGCCATTCACATTCCTGAGTGGAGAAGTTTTGCATCACCGTATGTAAGGTAAATGTCTCCAGGCGATGACCTTTTATAAATAGTTTAACGCCTTGTGTGTAGATATGAGTTAACGTGTGGAGGCGGATGAAAATTCTGGTGGACATACATTTCATAATGTTGTTGAAATTCTTTTTGCATCCCCACAGATCAAACGGAATGACGACCAGGGTGGCTTTTCTAACATAATTATATACCTAGTCAAATAAGTAAATAAGACAAGTAGAAAAACGCTAAATTCAAACCTCGTAATAGCTGCAGGTAAATTCTACGAATCTCGGTTTAGCTATAGTTTCGTTCTTGGCAAGAGCGATATTTCGTTGTATGATCAAGCTAGAGGATGATTCATCCAACAAATCATGATCGTTTTGGCTATTGTAAGTTTCGGACATGATTTCCTTCTCAACATGATAAGATACTAGATGACTTCCAAGCAATTCAAAGCATACCAATATGACACTACTATCGAGGGGCTCCCTCTTTTAACTGAGCCTTTTTAACCTAGAGAGTATGTGAATTGATTGTCGTAAGAGTACAGCCATAATCACCTTTGAGGGACACGCTCTTGAGCGAATGATACGATAGTTGCAGGTCCAGTGTCGCTGGATAAGTTCCTCGACCAAATGTAGTGCAGACTTCAATCGCTTTGGCGTTTTAATATTGCCTTTCGACTGCATTGATTTAAAAAGAAGGCATCTCAAAGTAGGAAAAATTGACGAACCGAAATTTCGTCATTCAAGTCAATATCTGCGGAACCAGGGGGACTGGAATATACCTCAAATACACTTCTTAACCCAAATTGCCGGGGGAATATATGTTTGAGGACATGACGGGTGTCACGTCCCAAAATATTTTCTTTTGAAGGGATTTTGGAAGCGGACGTCAAGGGAATAGGAGCAAGGCGATTGAGGACATCTAATAGCAGCTAGCAATCAATGGAATTCCCAAAAATGCCAAGAAACGACCTACGGTCCGGTGGTAGTCCAACTAGTATGGTCCGATTACCATCATGTGGATCTCTTCCCATAACTGGGCGGCCGTAAAATATGCGATATCTATTGAAAGCAATGTCTGCCGCTCTACGCCTAGCCATCACAAGTAAATAATTTCGAAGTAATATTCAAAATAAGACGTGCCTGAGGGGCACCGCAGACAATGGCGTAATACGGAAATTCGTACCATTGTTTAGCTTCCGTCGTTTAGAGAGGTCAGCTTCCTCTGAACTGACCTCAAGCGGTCTTTTAGTGCCTTTTTGATCAGGCAAGGTAAAGGTCAACGGAGTATGTTCTGTTAATTCGAAGATCGGAGTTCCTGTCAGCTGACAGAAAGAGTCGTTGGGTAAAGGTAGGAAGATGCTCGTCTCCAGAAGTAGGTAATATAAAGCGTCTTCACCGATTCTGTGACACAAGATACAAATTATTTTAAAGATAGCACAAAAGGAGAGCATCGGACTAACCTTGACAACAAAATTTTCCATTCTAAAGCTTGCAGTGCCGTAATATTGGTATTAGGGAAGAAATTGCTTATTCCAGGACGTGAGAGATTGGCTCTTCCAAATTCGCCTCGGTGGTCTGCCTAACGAATAGGGGTTTGTAAATATACGACACTAATTAAATGGCGCGAACTCTTGTATATCCCATTGTCAAAATGTTACGCGGTCGACCTTTTGCTCTGTCGAATAATTTCGCCTGAACTCGATCAATGACCTGGGGATGCATTTTGTCTAAGGAGGTCTTCTGGAAAGTTGAAGACGCACTTCAATCATCTCAGATATCACCTCAGATGGTTTAAATCTCTGTCGTGGAAACATGTCGATTGTCTCCAAGCCCACCAAAGAAGACTCTAACAGAGATCTATAGCGATCTGGATCGTCTTCATGTTCTAGAGTCACGGCGACATCGCAAACACGCAATGTGAATTCTTTCAAAGTCAAAACTTGTTTGTAATAGCAGTGCAGTATTCGGGAACCTAAAGACATTACAAGCGAGGAACTTTAGAGTGATTGTACCAACGAAGGTGATCATGAAAGGCTTTGAAAAAGAGGCGCGTGACCGCCGTGGCGTACATCACGTGAAGAATTACATAACGGGTTGATGTTGGTTAATAATAAGTACGGGATGCAGAGAACTGGAGATAAATAGCTTTTCAGGTCATTGAGACCTATCGTAGAATATTTTCATACTGCATCAAGTTGAGGTCGGGACAACCATTGACTTCAGTTAATTTTTATCATCGGTAGGTTTGACGTTTTTGTCCTTCAAAAGGAAGCCTTGCAGGAGATTGTCATTACGTGTGCGCAAAAAAGGCGTCTCGGGATGTATTCACCTCTTAAGCTGGTTTCATGTTTCTTCAAGCGTTCTGCATCTGCCAATCTTATACGATTCAGCTCAGCATTGATTGCGGCGGCATCAGGTCCTATTCATCAGCGGAAGCTTAAAGTATAGAAGGAATAGTAGCGGAATTCACTAACCAGAAGGGTTTTTTCCAAAAGGTCCTTCAAAGTCTTCTCGGCTCTCTCAGTCAATCCCGTCTCTGCTAAAGCTTTACCCTTTCTAAGGCCAGCTTTGAAATTATTCTCATCTTTGCTTAATGCCTCAACAAACAAAGTTCAGGCTGTTGCACGGCCTCGCAAAGGGTAGCGTGAACAATACATACCTTGTCCGAAGCCTCTATTGCGCGCTTCCAATTTTGGTTTTTAATGTAGCATGCGGATTGATTAGCGTATATTTTCCCAAGCATCTCGTCAACCTAGGCAATTGGGTCTGCTTGTGGGAGATAAGATGCAGATGCATAGTCGCACCTCGGATTTCCTCTTCGCCTCTCCTTCCGATTCTGCAGACCCGGGAACGATACCCTCAACACCTGATCTGCATTAACAGGAGGGAAAGCGCTGAGTATAGCGGTGAAAAAATGCGAAATCCATATTCAATTTACTTGTCAATGCCACTCAAATAAAGTAAAGCCTGGAAAACGACAATATCTGTTCAGCCTTGGCAGGTTGCAGCATTACTTCCCTAACCTCATGGTATCCTTTTAAAGCTGATGTAGAAACACTGAGAAACGGGTAAATTTGCCACCAACAAGACACTCAAACCTTCTTTGATATCTCCTGCTTTGAACGCGGTATCTCCAGCTTCTTTTTTCTTTTTCGCAATATCAATTTTGGCAGTAACGTCAAGAGACATATTCAAAAGTAGGCAGATCAAATGGATGACAAGATGTTAGTCGTGTTCAAGTGACAACAATGTTCGGCGGCTGTTATATGTATACTTCGGCAAGGAGGAGAGCGGGACAATCGCCGAATCTCTACTAAAGCGCCTCACCGCTCCTTGGAAACCTTTCCAGAACAACGTCTTCTCGTTTCTCAAACATATCAAAGACTCAGTTTCCAAATTTTGCCGTATGGCAGTATTATCGAGTATTTTCGGCGGGGCGACATTTGGCCTTCTCACGCGTTTCTGGCAGCTAGGTATTCAAAAAAGACCGCTCTTTGACTGTAAGCCTTGCCTACTTTCTTGTTCAAAATATGCGTTGGTCTTTACAACCCCCTTCCTACAACACAGACTTACCAGCTCATGCTTCTTATATGGTCGGATTTGCAGTCTTGGGTTATTACGCGGACGTATGGGAGAAACATTCGGGGGAGTTGATTGCACAGAAAAGAGAATTAATTCGCCAGAATAGAATCAAATTGGCAGAGGAGGCTGAAAAGGCTGAAATGAACGCAAAGGCATGACGAAAGTTCTAGCATACTACGTTCGTTCCTCTGTTTCCTATCTCTTTCTGCCGTTCTAACATGAGGGGCTCTAGTTTTCAATCTTCCCATTGTTCGTAGTATCGGGGAAGTGAAGGAATATCGCTTCTCATATACTCTATTATCGAGCTCAACTGTTTCTATCCAACTGTAGAAGAATACAACGCCTCGTATATAATCCGCAACACACTGAGCTACCTCTGCGCGGTTATCAGATGCAGCTTTTATTAATCCGCCGGGATAGCAAGCATGCCTTTTTAATTCCTTCTTCAGCATGCTTATGTTTAATTGCCTGCATTGTCATGAACCAGGTGGCTACCAAAAGGACCAAATCTCAGGTATAGAATTCTTTGCTAAATGAGTTCAGATGTATTCGACGTTGCACATGTTGACTACTAAGGTACTAGAAATGGTACCAGAAACGGAATGTCTGGTCTCCCATAAAAACTGTAAGAGAAAGCCGGACAAGTGTTTTCCCTTTCTAAACAACTAGTATCGCTTGCTTTTCACTCCAAGGCTTGCTCCATGTCACGAACTTTTGGTTGATGTCTTGGAAAAGAACTACGTTAATCAAACGAAAAAAGAGTTACCACAATGAGACATACGTTCACTTCACTTCCCTTTCACGTCGCCATTTATCTCGTTTCCACTGAACAAGCTCTGCGAATGTTTCCCCAGGAGGCGGAGCTGTCCGAGGGTTCTTTTCAGATAAATAAAAAGCCAAGATTCCTGTGAAGATTCCTAGTAAAGGATCCACTGTGCTGTAACAACGCAGAATTAATCAGCTATAATATGCCATAAGAGAGATATTCCAAAAGCTCACCGAGAAAGCAAAGGCATTGAGGCGCTTGCTTGCTTACTCAACTTCGCTGAGTAATCAAATAATCACTCGCATCCACTTTCATGTGCGTCAGCGCTCGCGGTTGCCACATTTCAACACGTCTCTCCACTCAACGTTCATGTCCTAAATAACGTTTTCATGGGATTAAGACTGTCTGCGTATCTGCTTTTTTACATATTCTCTGTTCTTCCTTTTGTTCCCCTGTCTTTCGGGCGACAAGTACATCTTACTGCCAACGAACCGCATTCTCCGCAACAGGATTCATGGAGTGAGCAGACGGTCTCCTTTCGTCTCGCTAGTGTTTATGCGACAATGAATTCTACACGTATCTTGTTTGCCGATGTTGAACGCCGAAATGAGCTAACTCCTGGTCCTCCACCACCCTCTTATCATATACGCACAAGGAAGGTTTTGACTCACAAACCCTCATCATTGCAGGCTTTTAATCAAGCACGATTCTTATCTTATTCTTCGCTCTCGAATGTGACAGTTGTCGATACCGCGCTATGGGAGGAAGACGAGGTCGTTGGTCCAGACATTACCGATCGAGATACTATTCTTCTTTTAGCGAAAATGACGAATAACGCTTATAATATCGATAAAGAGGAAGATGACTGGTATGATATTGGAGACGAGTGGAAGGTATTCTCATTCATTTTACGGAGATCCGCTTTGTCCTGAGTTCACTTTTGGCTAGACTACCCCTTTCGGATGGGACCCCGACGATGATGGATTCCGTGGTCATGTATTTGTCAGTGAGGACAAGAATTCTGTGATCATCTCCATCAAAGGAACCTCAGCGGCTGTTTTGGGAAGGGGTGGACCTACAGCTAAGAAAGACAAATTGAATGACAACTTGTTGTTTTCTTGTTGCTGCGCGAAAGTCGGTTTTTCGTGGACGCCAGTTTGTGGCTGCTATGTAGACGGATGGAGGTGCAACCAGAATTGTTTAGAGCAGAGTTTGTTAGAAGATGGTTTATTTTACCCTCTTGGTATTGTGAGTGAATCAAATATGGCCCAATCGCATTCACGGTTATGAATATTTACATACAGAACCTATATAATCAAGTTATATATACTTATCCGACTGCGAATATTTGGGTAATAGGTATGTCAAATTTTTTGTCTTTGTAAAAAAACGCGCGTCTCATAATGGTTTATAGGACATTCTCTCGGTGGCTCATTGGCTTCGCTGATTGGTGCAACCTTCGGCGTCCCAGTAGTGGCCTTCGAAGCCCCTGGTGAAAGAATGGCAGCACAGAGATTACATCTTCCTTCGCCCGTGGGTAGTTATCCTTGAACGTTGAATACGTGAACTTAAATTGCCACAGCCTTCTACACTGCATATAACGCACATCTATCACACAGCCGATCCAATTCCCATGGGAGTTTGTACGGGCGTTTTGTCGACTTGTGCCCTGGTTGGCTACGCACTAGAATCTAGGTACGTAGCACGAAGAGGATATGTGTTTGTCTTAAAAACCCCGTTGCTTACTTTTTCCTCAGATGTCATCTTGGACAATCCATCGTGTATGATACTGTCACCAAACTCAACTGGAGTGTCAATGTTGCGTCGCATCGCATTCGAACTGTTGTTGACTCCTATTAACCAAGGATTGGGAAGGAAAATCGTTGCCGGATATCATCACGGAGGATGATTGTATCGTCAGTGTTTTAGTGTAATTATCTTAACCTCTGACTGACATGTCTGCTTCCATTTCCAGGACTGTTATAGCTGGGAATATGTGACTCCATAACGAGATATCATCATCATATCATACGTTAATTACCTTGTACCACTTATTCAATAATATAATTCACTTACCGCATGCAAATTCGTGCCGTGCCGTACCAACTCGTGCGTTCTTCGATTGGAATTCCGATGAATCCGATCTCACTATCACTGCCCCACTCCACTCTCTGAGATTTACGATCATGCCTCTGCGCGTTGGTTTTGGTAATGTGTTTCCATGCTAGTAATTCGATAGCCGCTTGACTGATTTTTAACAGTACGTGAACACTTTGCTAGTCCGCTATTGCAGTTCGCAGACTACGATAAGGGAGAAACATTTGTCCTTGTCGAGCATCCTGGTTGGTTTTCTTGCGGGATTCATCGAACAATTTCGCCAACTCTTTCTTGTTTCAGGTGGAACAGGCTCTCTTATATCGGCGCTGGAAAAGGATGAGATCGATATCGCAATGTACTCATTTTGAACATGAAAATATCTTGCATTGTTGACAATATTGGTCTCCAGTGCATTGACAGACCCATTGATTGCCGGAATTTCTCGCGGCTCTCAAGCATACAAGCTTGTTGGGACATATGTGACTACGCCTTTGAACTGGTGAGTGGCTGTTGATCATTTCTTATTAGTTCCGCTTCTCATACTAGTCATGTGTCTTTGGGCAGGGCTGTTATAACTGGGAAGGATTCACCCTTTCACTCGATCTCGGACTTAAAGAGCACTACGATTGGAATATCTCGCCCCGGAAGGCACTTGTATTCTAATAATTCTCAAGTAGAATCTAACACTTGTTTTCTCAGTGGAAGCCAGACTATGGCTGCTGTGATGGCTTTACAGCACCAATGGTTCTCTTCGGACATTACCAACGTCGCTAATGAGCTAAGCTTTAAAGGTGACACTTTTTCATTTCCTTGCTACGACAAAAAGGAGAGCTTCGTTTGCTCGAACGCTTAGTTAACAACGATATTCATGGTCTCGTTTTTCCGTCAATAACGGGTCAACTAGTGCCTTCATGTGGGAATGGTTCACTACCAAGCCCTGGATAGATCGCGGCGAAGCCAGATTCGTAAGTTAATATATGTAAATCAGAATCCAAGCGTAACCGGTTGGAGTTAGATTGGATCTGTGCCAACTCCATGGCCATCATGGCTTATTGCAGCGCATCCTTCTCCAGATCGAGCTCCTCCAGATCAGACCGAGTCTTTTTTGCAGACTCTTTCGAAATATGTTCGTGATTTTGACAGCCCAAAAAGTCGAGAGGAGAGCAATGTACAGTTCATCAAGGAAAAATTTCACTATCCTGAAGAGGATATCAAAGTACGTCAAGTACATGAAGCAAGCCTAAATCTGATTGGATTCCTTCCTTCCAAACAGGCTTGGCTCTTAACTGTGGGCTATCCCTCTGACTGCGGCACTCTTTCTCGAAGGGTGATTCTTGACACGTTAAGGTATTTACTTTATTCATTGTTTGGTCTGTGTCACGTCTGACATCCTTCTAGTGTATTAGAAAAGGCCGGTGTAGTCAAAAAACCCGACACCGGTTTCAGTGTAGAAAGTTTTGTACATGGAATTGCTCGATTGGTGGATTGAACTTTGAACGGAGTTGACTTGTACCCTTACTCTACTTTGTATGAAATCTTGGGTACTGGGCTCAAGTAGCTGATGTTTTTTAAGAGAATTTTATCGTGATGTTTAGTCAAAAAACTACTTGTAGCCGCGAATGCAGAACCACTGTCACCGGACATAAGTTATTGTGACGTGACACTAGGGACAGCATTGAATGAACTCATGCTGTCCGCTTCTTCCAAACTTCATCCAGCACTATTCAAACATATCCATACCCCTAGCTTACGACGATACTTAAACACTCAACCATGTTACAGCGATAAGGTCTTTGGTAAATTGGGACTATTATTTATATATTTGCATTGACGTCTTATAAATAGCTGTTCCTTTCGCCCTCGATAGAAATCGAGCCGTTCAAGAAACAGTTTTGCATGCGATAAATCTCACAACACCTATCGATGTCCCAATTTCATATCATTTCAAGAGATTTTTAGCTGTATTCAAAGACCCTGTTATCAATCTCAGACCTCTCCGAATACAACCCATATATTTTCCGACATGGAGAGTAGAGGCGGAAGCGCTGAGCAAAGGAATTGATTCGGAGGACATAATTCAAAATGTAATAATCTATCTAATTATTTACGTTTCTCTAATCGTGTGTTTCCTCGACAGACAGAGCAGGACGATACCGCTTATCTACTTTCTCGTGAATTGTAAGTGATTGACCGAACTTATTCTTGAGATGGAATCTGATCTTGTGTATAGATACCACCCTGGTGCGGGAAATTCTTACAGTGGATATTACTTTGTCTCATATCTTTGTCAACCATCCCACTAGGCCATCATATGCTGCCTCTTTCCACGCTTAGCTTCGCCCCGTTCCCTGATTCGCCTTTACTTCCGTGGAATGAATCCATGTCTCGTCTAAAGGATGGCACAGAAGTCGTTTGCCTGCCATATACATTATCTCCTTTAGAGTTCGCGAGCACGTTGACGGAGTGCATGTCTCGGAATAAAGCCACCCACAGCGGGAAATCTAGACTTCTTAGTGTACGTTGATACTCAAGTTTTCCCTTTCTTGTTTGACCTAAATTATATATCAGCTTCATATAGGTCCAACATATCCTGTCCTATTCCCACTATACCTGATACAATATGAAGTTGTTCCCTCCAACTCGGGCCATAAACCAGAACCTCTGACAATCGTGCTAGAAGGACATCGAGAAGGTGTAAGTGTTGTCAGAAAGCTCCCAGAGATAGTCGATTCTCATGTTTTTAAGGGCGCATTATTTTCCGAGAACATCAGCGATGTTTACTTGCATCCTTCGGTATCTATAGCGGCCAGTGCTTTGCTATCTGCCCTTGACTACAAAGGAGACATCCCACTTGAAGTAACTTCAGAAGGCACGGTTTTCGAGTCCGATATCTGCTTATTTACTGAAATACCACTAGGCAAGCCTTCATCATTTATCTCTGCTTACAGGAGAGACCCACCAGTTGGTGTTTGGGAATACATAAACCACTTGTCTAGCTCTCGCGTTCAATCTGTAAAACTTAGACGTTGGATACTCAACAATTGGCAGACGCCTCGACCAAAATTAGACTGGAGCGATATTCGAATACAACCGCCAACTATTGAAAATTTAATTCGGACTGATACATTTCAGTCCGTGAAAATGATTCTCCTGAGTGAACATGTACGTCAGGTCCGGTCTTCTTTTATATCTGCTGCTGACTATATAAGTTCAGATGCAGGAACTGCGGCAGCAACAAGCTACACGGACTGGGGACTTGGCCGGCCTTCACACGTTTTTGTATGGCTTCGACGGTGGGGAGGAGCTACGTAAAACACAACCAGCATGGTATCCTGAGTCGTTATGTAAACATACTACAGTCATCAGACAATAAAAAGACAGTTCCTTTGAGCGGTATATATCAATGAAGAATAATTAAATGTTAGGTCCATAAATGAACAACAAGTGTCCTCAGTATAGCTATAATAATGAAAGTCCCGATTAGCTCGGTTTTAGATAACTGCGAAGTTGCGCCATTCAAGGAATAAGTGCCAGGTGGCAGACCGAGAATTCGGGTAGGGATAGGTTGAATAGTGGATGTTAGGGTATGTGTCTCTCCATTATCCGTGGTAATGACAGTTGAGACGCTCGAAGGTGCGCCAATGACGGGTAGAGCAGATACGTTCTTTAGAAGGACAAGTCCGGGAGACGCAGCCGGTGCAGGTGTGAAAAGCGGCGTATATGAACTGTTTCCATTATCACTTTGCGTAGGTAGAGTCTGTCCGAGGGTTGGAAAAGGTGTAACAGAGGTGTTAAAGAGATATGTAGGAATAGTGAGAGACGGGGTCGGAAGAAGCACAGGTGGGATTGTCGTCGCCACCGTGGCAGAAAGAGACGAAAAAGCGGAAGACAAAACACTCGCGTTACCGACGAAAGTCGTAGAATTATGCAAAGGATATAACCCTATTAGTGGAGGCTCTTTTCCCGCAATTCCATAACTATTATGGTATTAGTCGTCACGGTAAACAAAGATCGCGGCATCTACAAACCTATAAGCGGTGTAAACAGTCCTCAGGAAAGGTACACCTATAATCACACATTGGTAAGGGAGCGGCGAGACTACAGCCATAAACTCACCCAGGTGCCAATCTATTCCGTCATTATCCGGTGGTATCTGAGCTATTGGCCAAGAAAGGCACAAATTGGGGTCGCCTTCTGTTGGTCCAATGAGGAAATCAACGGGCTGTAATGTTACATTTGTATCGCTAATTAAGGTACATAGTCAATACGAAGCCTATCCGCGACAATAAATAACTACGCAGGACTCACCCAAATTTGAATGTCATTGTCGCTTCAATGTCGCATGGGAGGACCCATACACCAGCTACAAATCTGAATAAGTAATTTTGAAAATCGGAAAATAATCAAATTTACGTGAGGCCTGTCGTATAGTATCTAATTGAAGAAAGATCGCTGCAACCTAAAAGGATAGTCAAGTCACCGATATCAGTCGCTCAAATTGCACTCATACATCTTCGTATGGTCCCGAAATGCCGGTAAACCCGCTAAGCAGTAAAATCAAATGGTGATAATGCAAACAGTTCGGATCTTCACATACATGTCTAGAAGTGCCAACGGTTTTTCCCGGTAACTTTGGGAAAAGACGGATGTAGTAAAAGACTCGTTTCGTTGGCCTGCAACGTTGATAAATCAAAACTGAGCCCATAGGTAAATAAAGATAAGACGCACTATCACATCGTCGAGAGGAATAGCCCAGTCGAGGTATAACGGTGTACTAGAAACGTTCTGACCGGGAAGTGGTTCAAAAGGTTCGACGGCATGCCAAGATATTAGGGATACATTCTGGACTACTGAACTATCTATTGCGCCTATATAAAATTTAGCAATGAAATACAAGGATACATGACCAAATATAAAAGAAGCCCACCGAAGCTTAAAGTACCACTTGAGTTGCGCGTTAAGCTCATACCGATCAAAGGATATTGTAGTATCCCTTTTTCTGCAAGTGCAGGAATATATGGAGAGGCTTATACATCTATAAGCTTGAAATTCAAAAGCCTTGACATTCTTTTTCTCACCTCCTGGTACCGAGTTTGAAATTTGGGATAAACGAGGAAGACCCATGCCAAAGATACCTGAAACACTCGGGCCAAGGGTAACATTCGTCGAGTTGACAAAGCCTTAGCGGTGGTACAAATGTTAGGGCAAATAATTATCATCTAAACAGCTCTAACCGATTGTTTGGTTGACCATTGTCAAGTTGTCAATCTGCACAGTCTCCCTTGCAACAAAACCAGATGCGCCTTTTCATGATGAACATTAGTCAATGAACAGATAGATAATAGCATCAGCCTACGAGTGGAATCCGCAAAAGAAACGTTAAAGGAAGTCTGGTTGTTATTAACCGAGACAAAAGAGGGACTGGCGTAGGTTGACAAAGGATATGAAGGATTGGATTTGCACTCGGGAGTTTGACATTGATCAGTTATTACCCATAGGTCCGACGAGCTAAAATTCAGGACATCAGTCAAAGCACATTTAAAGATTTTACATTTATCTGCGTACCCAGTGTCAAGAGCAACCTCAAGAAATACCTGTCCCGCTTGAAGGATGATATTGTATGATCTGGAACCATATTGACGCGTGTAAATTATGTTTCTGACATTAGACTGCGAGCTTACTGAGGCGAATACAGAATATTGCCGATATCTGTAACACCACGACGGCGTAACTGTCGTGGATTGTACGTTTCCCTCGCAATCAAATCTACCTTTGTAAAGGAGTCCGTATGTTTAATTTTCGGTCGAATTTGTTTGGTGTTATGACTACCACTCGCTCTTGAATTGAAGAGTTTTGTTTTGGACCCCAGTATGATACCAGCGGAAAAGAGTACCGTCAGCCAAAATACCAGTGCCCTACTCAAAACCATTTCGAGAAGGAGTAAGGTAAGCCAGCCTAATTAAGAATCAGAAATAAGGCTTGAATCTGTCATACACCAGGGAAGGATTGGGAGGTAACCAAGGTCGACAATGGGAAGCTTCCAAGCGCTCGGCTAACTGTGTGGCAACTGGCACTCTGCCTGCCTACGCATCTGAGCCATAGTGCAACTTTCGGACAAATTTTGAGAGGAATAAAAATAATTCAAGTACAGAGGTCGCAGACCGGGTATCCTCCTAATAATAACAACAATATGAGAGAGACCCGCGGGCTGGGGTAAATTGGTACACTAGGCTGACACAGATATAAAAAAGTAGAGGTAGAAAAACAGACAAAGAAAGCGACTGTTGAAGGGAAAAAGAGAAGAATAAACAAGGAAACATAATCATTTCTATCATAAACAAGCATCCAGTTTGTCGGGAGTGTCAGAACGAAGAATACACATAGTAGAGAGTATGAAACCATGAAGAGTATTCGTCAGAGAATCGCTTTGATTAGGATTTTCGTTTGGCGAATACTTTGTTCAGTAGCGCAAGCACCTTCGGCACATTGAGTTGAACGTACTCGAGATCCAGAAGATGTTTATTATCCTTTTGCTAAGGAACCTTGAGTCAAAATCTCCTAATATCAACGACAGCAGTTTCACAAACCTTCTCAAGCAAGTCATCAATTTTTAAATCCATCTCCAGAATAGCCTTTTCTCTTCCTTTGTAATGCAGAGCGATCAGGAAAGTTCCAGGGGTAGGTGAAGTGATGTTGAAATAGATGTTTGGTCGCCTACGAAGAGATTGAATTCAACTTAAATACTCGAGTACAGAAAACAAGCGCTTATTACCTATTTTCCGGGACATTGCTTTCCACAATAATTCCTTCCTTTTCCAACTGAGCATGCGTAAATCGGTAGGGACCCAGAACAGCCGTTTTGGGTGCTTTCTTCTCTTTGCCACCAACAGTAACGACACCAACACCAGTTGAGGAACCCTTGTCTTTGCTTGCTGTTAATCTGACATTTTGCAAATAAGCCTTATACTGCTCTAATTGTCCACGAAGATAATTATTGTGGTCTCCGATCGTCTTGTAGACCGCTTCAAGACTTTTGGACTCTTGCAGCACTTTTTCACGAAGACTTCCCAGATGGGCCAGCTCGGCTTCTACTTCGTCTTGCATGAGTTTGTAGCCATCCAAACGTTCGACAATATTTAATTCTTCTAGTTCTCTTAGCATCTCTTTAACCTTGATGCCTTTACGGACGAGGGTTGCATCTTTAGATGTAGCGGCACGTTCCGCTATAACTTCGAGATGAAGAGGACGAGACTCCGCGAAATTCGGCATCGATCGAATAAGCTGTACGAAGATTGATTTCGTTTCCATATAAAGAAGATCATTCTGAGTAACGCTGTCCATGAGAGCGGTTGTAATATCTTGTATAGGGGTCTCCCAGCGACTGTACAGAAGCAACTCGATGGTCCTGTTCTCCTTCCTTGGAACTTGAGGAGGGGCTGGGCCAAGTTCGTCCAAAAGTATTCGTAGATGTTGTTTGTCGTTGGGAGACTGATATAATCACGGATTAGACTAAAAGGGTGTGCGGATATTTCTCACATACCAACACGTCAAGATGGTGCAGGATTAATGAGTGAGTATTGTATAATTCATTCAAGGTGATATTAATTTGTAAGTCTTTCTTCGACAGGGCCATGTATTGGTCCATCTGTCGTAACTAAGTCAAAAAGCATCTGTATTACGAGTTGGTTACTCACCTCCAGGGTGTCATAAAAGTCGCCAACTTCGCATAAGTTATTTAAGAACTGATTAATGCGAGCTTTATTATTCTCGACAAACGGATTGAGGGTAATCATGTACAATTCTTTCGCGTAAGACGGCTTATTAGCGAGGTTTTGAAGCATTTTTGCGATCTAATTTTAAGGTTTGATTATGAAAAGCAAGGATAGTCGCAATTCCCTTACAAGCGTTAATGTCCGTCGCGGATGTTTGGCAGGGGCATCTTGAACAAGCATGTAGGCTTGAGGGGTAACGATAGCGGGGTTGATAAACCTCAAGAAAAAGAACCCGCCGATAAGAGAACAGATGGCATAGTCAGTTGCCTCAGGGTACTTTCGCTTCACAGAGGTAAGAATCACAGAAGTAAGAAAACAAATCCTTTATGACAAAGAATCACGTACTCTTGTTAAGCTACGGATTTGTTTACAAATCCATCGAATGCCATATGGAACAAGTTCCATGTTATCAATTATAGTCGCTAGAAAGCTATTGGCAATCTCCATAAGCATAGCAAGTCTTGGAGCAATTATAGCCTGAACATCAGGATTCGAAGCTGCTTCCTCTGGTGGGACACCGCGAGGAAGGTTGGAGGGTAATGTTCCAGTTTCTTCTTCAATTTGGTTAATCATTTGCTCATATACCTAAACATGATTGGTATCGCTTGACAACCCAAACAGGCCTAACATTCAATAGATGAAGGGAAATACCTTAAGAGGATTAATCTCAAGATTAAGATCCTTATGTTCAATAAGTGAGTTAATTCGTTCGGCCAAAACACTCTTAAGATAGCTTTGACCGGGACCCCGGCGGGTATACGTAGTCATCATTCGCGACACTGGAGTATTGGCGCGGAGTAGAGAGCCGAATTCTGTTGCTGTTTCAAATTGGGCTGACAAGACGGACTAGCGATGAAAGGATAGAAGAACAAAAAAAGGGAAGTCATGAATGAGTCTAGAATCTAGAATTACGATGGTAAAATATATATATACCTGAAACATAGTTAACAGGAGGTGCTCCTCTCTACTTTCATATTGATTGCCGTAGAGCGTAAACATGACGGTTTGGAGAAGCGTATCAATCTCAGTTAGGGAGACGAGACGACATAGTGTCGCAATATGACGGGGCTCAGACTGAAGTAGGAAAAAGAGGTTTCCGTATTGCTTGAAAAACAAGCATAAAGATCAATGGATTCGAAAGAGGCAAAAATGAGAATAATGTACCTGTAGTTTGCGATCATCCGGATACGTTCCCTCTGAAGGGTCTACATCTTCCAAATGTTGTTCAACTTGATGTTGCTATGGAACGAGAAGTCAGAATTGGAAACATCTCGTTTATATAGAACCGAAAGACCGACCTCATCGAGAGCCATCCTGTTTTGAATCAAAAGAGCAATCCTGGAATCAAGATATCGCACATCCCTGTCCAAAACGAAGTTCTTTTTCGATTGAGCCGATATTTTGGTCTTCAAATCGCGGAGTCGCTTTTGCGCTACGATAGGAGAATAATGTCCAAGGTTTGCTTGCCTACTTCTCTTCCAAATCACAAGCACAGAATACATACCTCGAGCCAGATCATCACCTACTTCAACATCTTGTTCAGCAGCCATACTGAACAATGCAGTAACACTGTGCCTATTCGTCGTCCTGTTCGTGAGCCGTCTGAGGCTCCCAGGGAGTTTGGCTCGATGTACGACATGGTTCAAAGAATGACGGAAATAAAATAATACCAGTCGTGATTTTTTCGTTCAAATTGAAGAAGGGCCGCGACAGCTGCGAAGCTGTTGCTGCTGGAACAGCAAGAAAAAGGAATGATGCTCTTTGTGCTTCGCGGAGCCTGTGAGCGGCAAGCGGCAAGCGGCAATCGCAAATTCGGTAAATGCCGAATGTATAGCATTCACGTCCCGTCGACTCATGAAACAAAACAACGTCTATTCACTCTTTTGTTTTCCCATTTGAATTTGAAAAAAGATAGTTCAAACTAAATTTCTTCCAATCGAACGAATTCGCCAAGTTTAGACGTTCCGTGTTTATTGCGCTGGGAAAGGTCGCACAGGCTACCGTTGGACACCACGGCCCACGCGAACGGCGTCGGACCCATCAGTCGCGACGAGTCCTTGATCATGATACTTTTGTTTTCCTTTCGTATCTTGTTGTCGTCGTCATCATCACCAACTTACTTTTCTGCTAAGAGTACTTACATTCCAACAAGATGATAAGAAGGACATTTCTCAACACCCAACACGTATCATCAAGAAGGCTGCGATGGCAACAGCAAATTGGCTAAATCCGAACCTTGACAACACGCCCGAATCATTGTTTATAAGATGCCATGCAGTTTTCTCTGCCCAAGATGAGAGGCTTCGCCTTTCAACTCATCTCGTATCTCCCTCGGCGTGTTGATTTTCCGACACGCTGACGCACCATGACGGTGTAGTTTCTAGAGCGACATGGTCCGGCTAACCGATGATATAGAACTAAAAACTTGAACATTACAAGGTGCACGTGCCATTTCGTGCTCGTAGATTGCCTGCGAATCATACCTTCCACTCTAAACTAGTGTCCTGGCCCTGCGTACCCTACAGCCGTATTCAATCCTAATAAATACTGATCGATGAAAACTAACATCAACACGAGGCTTTGTGAACTCAGCCTCATGTTATTTATTGTTTTATCTGGGACCCCCTTTGGATCTCATTCGAGAGATTTTAGCAATCTTTGGTAAAGTCTTGCCAAAGAGCGCCAAGGCTCAAACGCAATTCTTGATTTGCGTGTTTCCCCGATAATAATCTGGATAACCTCGAGTTGGAGAGAAGTCTTGTTCCTTCTTTCTCCAAAACAGGTTTGCATCCATGTCATATATGTCCCCGGGCTAGAGATGCAAATATAGATCCCATGTAACACGTGGCTCTTCGCGCTCGAGCCCTCTTCCGCCTCCCCTACCCCGCAGGAAGATATTCGGCGTACACAAAGTTTAAATGAGACGTAACTGATCGGAGGAAAGTAACAAACGATCAGCTTGAAGGGATGCGAGATCAACGCTACTAATATGTTTCTCCCGCCCACACCGCTGCACGCGCTCCTTAGATGATCACGACATTGATAACAACGACCGAAAAACTATTGAATCGAGAAGTCAACGCACAGGACTTCCCCGCAGTTGAATTCCGATTGATCGGCATACGCGAATGGCAACATGCAACGTTTCAGGATCATAAAATCGTGGCCGTATGAAGGTTTTTTTGGGCAATATCAGGCAATATCATAGGACACCATATCAAAGCAGTCGTCCAGCTAGCTATGTATGATTGGTAAAGAACCCATCAATGTGAGTCAGAGGAAGGCGCGACGCCCGTGATAATTATAATCACGGTAAATCTTATTGTGTAAATAATTTTCATCAAAGGGAGCAGCGATGGGCCAGGGCGCGTAGAAATAAAATAAGAACTTCATGATAAGAAGGAAGATGTTATTGCAAATCATTAGACTTTCCATATGAAAAAGTCAGGCTAATTGAGATGAGCTTTGCGGAACTATGAAAATACACGCATGGCAAAAACTTCGCAATTGATAGAATACATTACAATGCGCTTGCAATGAAAAAGGAAACAAAAGAAAGAAAAAAACAATGATTGTACAATTAGAGGGACGCGGTAGCAGATGTTGAGATTGGGCGAAAGCTTATCAAGATGAATAGATATATAATATTGTGCGGTTGAGGACAGCGAAAAATGGAGCGGTGAGTGATGCAAGGAGAGTCAGACTTTATGCGTATGGACGGACATCTTCAATGGGAAAACTGCCGACACAAAATTGACTGGTGCGACTATCTTTATATTCAATATCGTAACCTTGACGGAGACACTAGTTGGGCGGTGTGTGTCCTGTCAGTTGTATACCTTGGATCATTTAGAGTTTTCCATACGTACCGTAGAAAGCAAGTGGAGACCGGATACGATGAGACCGACAATCCACACGTTTCCCCGAATACGGACCTCAACCTGTTCTCCTCGCTGGTCAATGCGCGCGTCATAATCAGTTTCCATCGATGAGGAAAAAAAAAGGACGACACAAAAGCAACGCACTCCGAAACTAAACCCTTGATGATCGAGATTGCGGTGGTTATATCTAGGCGGATGTCTGGCATAGTCTTCGTCTTCAGAGGGCGGCCTCACAGAATCAGGATGGTATCGTCTCGGCGGGGAAGAGTCTCGAGCATAATGAGGGGGTCGTGGGGTTGGTCCGGGCATACGAAAAGAATTCAAACAAAGAAAAGATCAGGCTTGAAAGAAAGAAAAGGAGGGCAGGCTCGTATAATAACTTTGCGAGTCACAAAAACAAAGGTTTTTATAGCTTGCTAAGGCCGGCTGATAAGATTTCGGCAGCAAATTTGAATTTGATATTTTTATATCTCCCAGGATGCACTTTGGGTGAAGCGCCAGGGTATTCCACAGTGTGCATGCAAGGCAGTGCAAAGCCTGTGAAACCGCTGGATCAAATCTGTGCCAGCCTGTGGCGGTTAGTTATTGCTGAGATGCAGAAATAGAAGGAATAACGTTATGTCCATTATCCCTTCTGAAGACGAGCGTATTCGACGGCCGTCCTGAGATAGATCTCAGATCCCGACCATCATTCGGTTTTCTTGGAACAAAGCCTCAGATAATCCAACTCATACAAAGGACTTCGGTCTTCCGCCCATGTACGCGGGTGTCAGCGAATGAATGGCCCAGTTGAATTGTTCATTTTAAAGGACGAGTTCAGTTCCGGAAGCTTTCCAATTGACAGATTCCAGCAGATAAAGTTCATGATATGTAGTCAATAAGGATGCTGATGCTGGGTGCTGGTTACTGGATGCACCCACGAAATTGTAAGAATGATTACACATCAAAAGTGAACAAAATTCACCTGAAAGAAAGAAAGCACTTGCGCTTGGCAACGGAAATGTTCGACCCTGGCGTGCACAGACATACGAGTGCATGTACATTACGTGTACGGCATCAGCAATGCATCGGCCTCCGAAGGTTTCCAGAACTTCATCAACAGGGCACATCGATGCATACGTTTTATATATCATTCACACCCGCATCGAGAACAAAGATCTGCTTATAAAATACAAATCTCGGAAGGCCTTCCATAATTAAACAAGCAGTTAAATATACACATAGCAGTCGCAACCTCGGTACGATAATATAGATAAATAGATAAATTATGACCCCAACCACTGGCAGCATCGTTTAATACGAGAATATTAAGATTATGATTATTACCGGCAACCATGCCGCTGGCTAGTCGCAAATTATGATAAAGACAGAGAGAAGTTAGAGGCGGCAGTAGGGATCCGTGGGATAATACTCCGCGTCCGTGAGTTGATTTTGGTAACTCGAATAAGCCGAAGATCTGGAACCAGAAGCACCTTCGTCCGTCTGAGCGTCACTAGAAGCAGACCTCGCAGCTCTCAGCCAATTCTGAGCAATTCTTAGATACTGAACAAGCTCTTCATTTGACGTCTGCCCAGTATACGAGAACGTAGATGGTGTCGCTGATCCTTGAGAGAGAGATGATATTAATCGACGTAGTGATGTAGATACGCTATCAAGCGACGTTCGTGGCATTATTTGGGATCCTCGACTGTCAAACCTCGCGTGCCTAATTGCGTCCTTGATGTTCCTAAGCTCTGCTAGGGTGTCCGTGTTTATCCAAGAACGTACACGAAGGCCCTCGTAGAAGATGATGGCGGCCTGCATAGCGGAATAGGCAGCTTCAACACATTCGAGAGTAGTCGAATCTTCGGCGTTATAAGAATACATCAATATTTACAGAAACAAAAGAAGAATGAAGAAGATGAAACAAAGAAGAACGAAAGAAAAATGAAAGAAGTGAAGGGAAAGATTTTTTGGTGTCGAGGAATTGACTTTTGACTTATGCATGTAGCTGACTGGACTTTTTATATTATAATCGAATGACTATGTCCGACCGTGCCGTGGTAATCTGCCTAAAGAGGATCCAGGTGGTTATAAGTTTGTGTATGGACCAAGAGCCGCACTTGAAGGGAAATCTTCACGAAAGGCCAAAACAGCATTTCCCTCGTGTCCAATGACAACGAATGAAGAAGAAAACAATTGGGCGATGTGACGCCGTGACGACATGATGCTTTCATAGTTATCTTGAGTCTCATTGGATTAACCTTCAAAATCTACTTTTCTTCGCGGTTTGGCTATGCCGTTAAGTCATCCACTCCATCGCTTTTGGGCCGAAGAAGTTATTAACAACGCTATATGGTACTTGAGTCAAAATACTTTGAGTTAGAAAGCTTATTGGAACGGTCCTTGTTCAATCCGACCGCGACTTGATTTTGGTGCCGAGCCTTAGCCGCAAAGGTCAACATATACTTATATATAGAATACAAAAGCATCAATCTTGACCTGGGAACGAGAGATGATTAGCAATGGCTTACGAAGTTTGCGCCAATGTTGGGCCTGAACTCTGAAAATCTGGATCATTTTTCCGTTCCGACTGCTGCTGTATTTGACTGTTTTGCTTCCCGGATATGTTTTATATTTCTCAACGGCTTCTGGTTTGTGTTCCTCGTATACTCAGAGACTACGTTTTTAACATCAAAGCTGTCACGTCTCTCATTCGACAGAAAATTTACTTCGTGCACAATACATAGCCTAACTGAACGGTATCCGGTGAACCTCATGCTGGGAAGACAGCACCTCGACAAGTATCAAGCCTGAGTTGAAAGACGTTATAAACAACAATCCAACATCAACAATAAGGGATGTTCCACGAAGATACGACCACGCAGATGTGATGAGCCACAAGAAAAGCCAGACCTTGGTATCACCAAGACTGATCAAGTTCAGTCGAATTAATATGTTTACATTACGGCTGAACATAGGATTGCTTACTGAGTAACGAGATCTTTCGTGCTGTTCGTATTACTCTCAACGGGCAACTGGGCCATTGTGTAATATATAGCTCTGACGTCACCACCAATTTTCAGTTTTCGATGCCAAAAAAAATCTTTCTCATTAAATCGACCCAACCCAATCGAAGAAGACTCTATAGAGTATTTTGTACATTTCAATGAGGTAGTTTCTAATAAGTAGTTTGATGAATACTGGAAGATAAAAGACAATTTAGTGGCCGAGTCCTGACTAGGACGGAACGCGCCACGTAGCTGGGACATTTAATGTCAACGTGTCCATACTAATAGAGTACATCGTCATAACATTCTGTATCGCTACACACTCTTTATCATCAACTCTGTCCAAAATTTGAAGCTGGTTTGGCCGTTTTTTGACCAAAATGCCGAAAATCACGCTTCATATCCTTTTCCTGCTTTTCTGCGCAATATCAGTGTTCGCAGCCGACTTTTACAAGGTTTTGGATAGTATGTAGACTTCAAACCTTTTGTTGTGAACTATTCTCTCACCAAGAAGCTTCCTCATCTATGTAGTTGACCGTGCCGCAGACGAAGCTACTATCAAAAAAGCTTACCGCAAGTTGAGTCGCAAGTACCATCCAGATAAGAGTAAAGAGCCGGAAGCAGAAGCCAAGTTTGTGGAGATTGCTCGAGGTTTGTACCTGTCATGATACTAAAGCTCAGATTTGGACGGCTTATATTCTACAGCATACGAGGTACTATCAGATCCCGAGGTTTGTAGAAATAATTATATCTGCATCAAAAGTTCTTCCCTTACCGTAACTTTGCTTTCAGAAACGAACAGTATATGACCGACATGGCGAAGTAATTCTATCGTTTACTCTTTGTGTTCAATTTTATAATGAAGCATCAATATACAGGAAGGTGTCAAGCAGCTTGAAAGCGGGAAAGGTGGCGGCGGCGCAAATCCATTCGACTTATTTCAGAATTTCTTCGGTCGTACGCCTCAGACCTTTTTGCTAACCGCGCCCAAACAAGTGTACTGATTCGTTGAATTCAGGTCGACAACCGCAGACACAACGAGGTCCTACCACAACTAGCGAGTTTGAAGTTACCCTTGAGAATATGTGCGCGTTCCTCTTCAACTTTAAGGAGCTATATGCTGACGGAATAACAGTTATACTGGCAGTGATATCGATGTATGTAACCTTGACTTTCTGCTCAATAAGGGGGCTTGACACTTTCACTTACTCAAGTTCATGATCAACAAACATGTTCTCTGTGATCATTGTCGTGGCACTGGGGCAGCTTCGGACAACCATATTCAGTCATGTCCTGCTTGTGATGGATCTGGAGTACAAATAACGCATCAGCAATTGTTTCCCGGCATGGTTATTCAAGGGCAGTCAACGTCAGTATCCTTTTTATTGCCTGTAGACCAATGTTTTGAGCCACGAAACAGATGTAACAAGTGTGGAGGACGAGGCAAGATTATTACTCAAGTTTGTTCTCATTGTCAAGGACAAAAGGTCGTACCATATACCCAACATTATACGTTAGAAGTTCCGCCTGGTGCTCCAGAGGGTCACCAGATCGTTTTCGAGGCCGAAGGAGACGAAAATCCCGATTGGGAACCGGGCGATGTAATTATTTCTGTACGAACAAGAAAGCGCTTGGGCGGATGGAGACGAAAGGAGACTAGCTTGTATTGGACCGAAAATTTGAGTGTAGAAGAAGTGAGTTTATTTCCTGTGTTCAAACAAAGCAACAAAGTATTTACAAATCCTGTGGAGGCGTTACTTGGTTTTGAGCGGAACATTACTCATATTGGCGGCCATACGATCACATTAAAACGGGATGCAGTGACACAACCTGGTTTGATACAATGACTTGTTCATTATTAAATATCCAGCTGAGATGTTTTTCAGGGTTCGTGCAGACAATGAAAGGCGAAGGAATGCCCATCTTTCAAGGTACAGGGTATGGAGACCTATTTATAGAATACAATGTTGTTTTACCAACACAGTTATCACCGGAGTTGCGTAAAGGTAAGCCTGTGAATTTGTTGTGAACTAGCTTTCATATCTAATTACAATAATAACAGACTTAGAGCAAGCATTTAAAAAGCATTATACACATACCAAAGACGAGTTATAAATTAATTTATAATATACAATGTAGTAGAGAAAAATTGTTTACACATATACCAAACTGTTCAAAGTGGTATTACTCCTGTGTGGACTCTGTGGACATTTGTGGGTGTACCTCACCTCGCACAATATAAATACCCATTGGTCATTAATTCCCTTTTTCCTTCGGACTTCCATCTGGCGGCTCCCCTTCGACACGACTCCTTTGCTGGAGGACACTAATCCAGCCTCCTTCGGTGTTGTCAGCTGTCGTCGATCTCGTCGTCAATCCTTATCTCTGAGGTTGACCGTCGGGTGTGAGTGTTATTCGTACTCTTATCTCTAGTCTATAAAGCTAATGGTGTACTCTACGCGGGTAGAAATTGCGGTAGATGTGTAGGGGCATTGTATGTTTTCCTGCCATTGATCGTAAACCAGGCATGACATCTGGGGTTCGCGCTCCAAGGTATGTTGTCACGTAAACCTACATTTTTCACCTTTCCTAATGATATATATGCGCCTTCTAGGATCATGTCAACAATGTCCGATCCGTATAAAGGAGTCGGACAAGAACGTCCTGATCTTATCGGGCACAATTAGTCATTCTCTATTCATGAGATTGACATTCTCGAGTGTGAGGATCATTGTGAACTTCCATCATAACATGCCGACTAAACCGTGCTCATATAGTCTTCTCTTATCAAAGAGATGAAGTAGTTTGTTTGGGAGTGGCTCTTTCCATGCAAGCAGCAAGTTATACATCGTCTGCACTAGTTTTTCGTCGCCAGCTTGTCTTGAACACAGTCGCTCGCTCCGGCTCTATCTCTTTGTGAACTGGCATTAGCCTCGTATCACCAGACTCAGTTCGAATATGCAAGTCTTCGAGGATGAACGCAACTCGGACGAGTCTTGGTCGTTCTAACAAAGGATCACCCGCACTCAGCCCCTTGTTCAATCAATCGTGATGACGTTCCAGTCAAGTCGACAGTTCGTATCCTTCCGCCTCACATGGATCGTAGTCGGTTTCATCAGACCCGACTCGATTATTTTCAAATCAATTACCCAGTTCCCCCTCGCCATATTTCTTGGTCTTGGCTATCTGCTATTTTTTCTTCGGAGTTGTTCCAGTAATGATCTCAACGATGCAGCACGGTGCACACAGTTAGCACACTTCAAACCACTTTTTACTTTCTTTCCTGCACGCTTGGGCTTACCTCAGCCCATACCGCTACTATCGCATCGTTGGTCGAGTCATGTACCGTGTACCAACAACAATTTTCGCAAGTTCTGCTTTTCGTCCCTATCGCTAGATATTTCTTTGTCGTATGGAGTTCTCATTTTTCCCTTGGTCCGGGGACGAAACAAGAGTGCCAAGCCGAGGAAGAACGTTATTGTATCATATATAGTCAATAGATTGATATAATAGACTCCTTGGTTCTACCTATCCGTGTGATGCTATGCTGTGTGATTTACAAATGCTTAGGGTACAATGAAGAAAGAGGACAATAGAAGGAAAAATAACCAAGGAGTGGAAAGTAATGCAGTGTATGTGGGCATGTCTCACTCTCCTGGCTTCATTTCAAGCCAAATATGTGTAGGACTTTCGGTCTTGTCCTCGATCCAAATACTCGCGCTGAAAGTGAATAAATACCGGTAATTGTTAAGAAAACAAGAATAAAGCATACCTCTATCAACGACTCAATGCGTTTCTTCAGTAATTGAGGTTGTGGTAGGAATCTACTGGCCAACTGGCGGGTGGCTTCAGTAATGAGATCATTATGCGACATCTGCTTTCGGTCCTTCATAATCCGCACAAGACATGCCTGAATAACGAAATTAATGTGAAACTTGATGTAACAACTTGAAAAAATAAGCTCACATCGATCTGATGCTTTCTTTCTTCTTCTACACGGTCTCGGGTTTCACGTCTTTCCTCGGTATTCTCTACTTTAGCACTGATCGTGCTGATTTTAATTCGTTGTAAAGGTGCTGAAAAGTCAAAATTGAACGAGAACGAATCTCCCGGTGAAACATCGCGCGACGGAGGATGTTTCTTCAATATCTTATATTTTGCGCAGGCTACAGACTGCAAATTGCGCTTCAATTCCTCGTCTGCAAGCTGTGTAGCAGTTTTGATATCCTGAAAATTTGAAATACATTATGCGTTAAATCTAGTGAAAATTATGAGAACCCGACCAACCTGATACGTCAAAACCTCATTTTCTTTCAAGTCCTCGAACAATAACAAAATCACCAAGGCATATGTCGATACGTTCAAGTCATGTGTTTTTGTCTTGAATCGAGCACGAACGTCGGCGTTTCCTAGGCCAGCTTGCCATGTTAACTTCCGACCAGAGTGTCGGCGAAGATAGAAGCTTTCAAAAGATTTACACGCTTGGATCATCTCCAAAGGAAACGTACATGTCGCCTGAGGATGATTCATTGGCCAGAATGTCGATGTCATGATCGTGACGGATAATTCGATGGACGGTGGCTATAGGTTAGTTTAGAAAAGTAACTCATTTTCGGATGCTTAAAATATTTACGTACAGTTACTTTGGTCAAGTATTCTCGATAGGCATCCTGCGTATCCACAGATATTTTCATGTCATGGAACATGCCCTCAAGTTTTTGCGTGAATTGGTATCCACATTCAATCTTGAGTTTGGCTAGCAATCCTCGCTCAGCGTCATCTGATATAGAACGGTTTAACAACAGCCGTTTTGCAAGATGAGCTTTGTAGTAACGTTCAAACACGTCCTTCTCCGCTAGGAATCGGAACACTGTGATGGTCTTATCGAGGATAGCGTCAACTTCTTCATCCGTTTTCTTAATAAGTCTGATTAGAAAAAGAACACTTTTCTGCCTCTGATAACAAACCCACCCCTTTCAAACCCTTCTTGAGATGATCATCAATGAACAGTGAGATGAACTCTGGCGCTCTAGCATTGAGGTTAATGAATGACTCAAACGCCTATCGTCCCATCTTAGCCAAGAAAAAATCGCATGAATGTTGAAGTTTACCTCGACCATGGAGACATGCATAGTCATATCCTCATTAAAAGAGAGTTTCAGCACACGATCAAATTTATCCTTCAAAACAAGAACGTCCTCCACCCATTTCAATGCCAAAGCAACTGCACTATATCCAAGGGATTTACTACCAGCTTTGCCTTTGCCCTTAGCGTCGACCGGTTCAGCATCATCACCTCCAGGATCGTCTTCTCCATCGGTTCCACGAGTCAAGTCATTTATTTCCTTTCCGCGTTGCACTATTGAGTCTTTCAGGGCTCTCCTGAGTGTTGGCAACCCAATCTCAACCATGCTAAATAATTTATACATCCGTGCAAGATCGTCAATTTTACCGGTATCGATCATGGAGTCCAGTCCCGAATTTGGCATGGAAATGAGGGAAATAAGATGGGGGGTGAGGAGTGTAGATTCCAATATTCGTCGCAACGGAACATGAGTTTTCACGGAAAGATAGTGCATTGTTCTCAATTCTTCAGAGAGAAATCGTGACTCCACCTAATTAAACCATTAGTATTAGTTCACAAAATAAAACAGGATTAAGAGGATTTACTCGTGTCAGATATGCCGGAGCGTCACACATGTCCATGAGTCGTTCACCCTCCGCCTTATAAAATACTTCACTCTCCTTTAAAAACTCCGGTTCGAGGTATTGGGTATAAACTGTTGAACCGTATTTGTCAAGAGATAAATCTTGGAGGATGTCGATGCAACTCTTCATCGCAGATCGATTAATCGCATAATCATTCCTCTCTAGCTGGATTTGACGTAAAGCGTTGGAAACGATGTGATTTTTAATGGGATATAACTTTGATAAAATAATGTGCTCGAGGAAATGAGTAAGGCCAGCATCCCATATTTCGGGAACATTTGCTGTTCGAGTATAGAATTTATCCTGAAGCAAAGCAGAATATCTCAGTAAACAAGTTGTTATTGTATGCATGGACCGAGACTACCATATAGTGAAGAACCTGCTTCAGTTGCCGCATGCATCTAAGATGATCAAGCCACACTTTTGTGACAGCTTTCAAAAAGACCTCCCCTTCTTGGCTTTGGTGTGCAGGATCATTGTTACCGCCAGTGGGAAAGGTAGGAGCAATTTCTTCCTTGGCAAGTTTGTCGAGATTTTCAACAATAATCTTGTTGACTCCCTGGTATACAATATCTCCCTGTTTCGCAATTACGAGATTATAGGCATAGCGATATGTTTCTTCGTAGGAAAGGCGAGCTGCATTATGATTGTGTATTTCTCGAACTGCATTTGCTAAACGCGTCCAATTTTCGTTATGGTTGGCTCCTGTAGGCTTCAAGAAAATATTAGTCTTGACAACACCTTCCAAAAAGGTAAACGCACCGCTCGCGGAGGCCTCTAAACTGACATTGAGTGTGATTCATTGAATGAATGAACATCAAAACTCACAATCTTCGTCTTTAGTTTTTGACGGTTTACTAACAAAAACCAACATAAAATTCATTGCCAAAAAGTTGTTTTCAGGACTTACCACCTGGCTGCATTTACTTCAGCACCGTCCTGAATGAAAGTCTTAAAGGGTTCACTGTTCCACAGAAATGCTGAAGTCAGCGTGACATTGTCCGCCACAACAATCGTCAACAAAAGTACATATCACAGCTCCGCCGCTAATTTACTTCTAAGTATGACGGGAAAATACATGAAAAAACAATAATTAATAATATTAGGACTATTGAATAAAATGGAGCTGGACCAAGGTATGGTGGTTGGCTATGTGGAGTGCGATGCAATGAGTGTGGCATAGTATGCAAAAATAAAATAGATTAATAGGTATGATCCTTTGGAAGCTACGAAGTACGTGTATTTCTCATGACCGAGAGACCCGTACGAAATCTGTAAAGTATTTCTTGAAAGCTTTGGAGTCCAATTCGCTAATTTTCGTAGCAAAGTCAAGGGCGACGTCTGGCGGGCAGTTTTGAGACGGCAAGAAGACGTTGACCAGGTAATCATACGCTTCTTGACCGCGTGTTTTGCAAATTAATTGTAATAAGCCAGCGATTTCATGGCAGAGCTGATCAAAGATACAATTAAAATGTAAACTGCAAAATTGTTATAAACAACACCTACAACCATCATCTGGCCATCCTTGACGTTAAATTCAGGAGATGAAGGAACTTTGAACGCGGCAGGAATGAGTTGCTCGTACATGAACTGCTCAAAACCTGGCAGTTGAGTTGAATGACCGTTCATTGATCCGTTAGTTTGTGTGACTGGCTCAGCCCATACACTGACTGCACGTGAAAGAAAATGGAACGCAAGTTTCTGGCCATTATTATCCGAGAAGTCTTGTGAGAACTGAACGATACTGGATAAAAGGTTTTCGAACATAGCCTTGTTGCCTAAATAAAGTCTTATTTGCAAGATCACGAGTTGTAATGATTTGATACTTACGCTCGGAGATGAAAACTGAATGTAGCTTGGCGGTCATAATACTAGTTAACAATAGCAAAAAGGCTTTCTTTGTATCGACATGGATTTGTCGGTCGCTGGGTCCATTGACAGGAATGGAAAACGCTGACACAATATGCGTGGTCAGGGGAGCGATGAGCTGATCCAAAACATCATAAATTTGAACCTGAACCACCTTAGTGATACCTTTCGACAACAATGACTCTAAATAGAGTACTCACCTCCAACTTGTGAACAAGTAATCCGATGAATTGGATGAATTCCACAAGCTCTTCTGCATCGAAATGAGCTAGTAAACTACTCATCAAAGTTGGGATATATTTGGTCATTGTCGGTCCTGTCGAAGCCAACAATCGTGAAAAGGCGCTGCGGGTCTAACGTAACCGTTAACAAGCTAATACCATAAACAAGAGGGATGAATATGCACATACAGCTTCCCTAACAACTTTATACCGATTCATTACACCGAGAGACACGATAATTGCTTGCGCTGCCTCTTCAAAGACATCCAGTGGAGGAAGAACATAATCAGGTGGAACCGGATTAGGAAAATCCAAGAAGCCTTTAGCGATACTACCAAGCGCCATGATATAATGGTGCACTTGTAAAACAGGCAGAACGTCTTGAGAATTCGTCATCGGTGCTCCCAGAGCTCGCTCCATATCATTTAATAAAGGTTTCGTCAAACTCCGCAAGAGGGCGGACTGTTGCTCAGGGACGCTAAATGTAAGAGAAACAAGTGTTCCTGCAGCTTCAAACAGATATAACTGCGAATCGAAGACACTGGGTTCATTGACGGCTTCAAAGAGAATATCTTGATCAGGCGATTCGGGTTCAGGAAGCTCAAATTGTATGACAAGAACGTCACTGATGGTTTCCAATAGACGGATAATAACCCCAGGGGGAATTTCATTGCGATCCTCTTTGATGAACTTGTGGAAGAGGTAGGAAGCCCGCGCACGAATACTAGGCTTAGGATGATGGATACCCCTGTATGAAACTATTAATAAACAAGATATGATTATGAGAGGAAAACTATGACCTTGAATCGATTAGAGCCTCGAGAACAGGGATGATACATTCTTTACGGACTTTGAAGAAGTCGCCATATCGCGCAGCAGTCTCGAAAAACTGCATAACTATTGTTGTGTTCGGGTACGACGAAACCCCAGATCGAATGAGGGTAAACATCATTTCACCATGTGCGCTCAAGGGGAACTCTGAATAATCGGTGGTCTTCCTTTTGTCTTTCGCAATTATACCAGGTACCTCGCAAAATGCCGCTCGACCCTTTGAAGCTGCTGGCGCGAATTGATATTCAGAACACCCGGCATCACTTGTGTGAAATACTCACCTTTGGCAATTTCGCCGTAAAGATACAACAAGTAAATGGCAAGCTCGAGGTCTTGCCATTGCATGGCGACTCCGCTTTCGTATGCTGTCAAGGTAGACAATGCGACGGAGTGGATCGCGTTCGTTACTAGATCTTTTTCGAGTGTTTGAATTGAGTCCAGGAACCCAAGCAAATCCTTTTGTCATTTTCAATCACAATACGCCAAGCGAGTTTGATAAAACGACCATTACCTTTCTCAACAACTCAAAAGCAGCCAGATCATCCTCATCCATATCATCCGGATCGTCTTCGCTGTCCCATTTCATCTTCTCTAATACTACATCTAGGACTTGCTTGAAAAATGTCTGCTTTTCAGTCAAAATTAGGATGTTCGAGTTATTCTTTTTCATTCGTTTGTACTGATTTGTGCGTCAAAAATTAGCGGGGAAAATCATTCCCTAATAATTTGAACATACCGCTGTGAACAAACTAGTAAGCAGAGGGAAGACCGTCGACGATGTGTCATCGTATTCATCTGCCATAAATCGTAGCATAACCGGAAGTACTTGCTCAAGAAGCTCGTCAGCCTCCAAACGGACTTCCTCTGGGGTATTGTTCTTGAAAGACAAGTTAGACAAGGAAAGACACCTAGAAAAAACTATCACATACTTCCTCCCACAGTTTCACCAATTCTTGTCCTAAACCACATAGAAGTCTTCCAAGTGATTCCCGATAGGATTCTTCACCTTCATCCACGTGGTTCTCAGCTTTTCTGCGACCTTTCTCGGCCCTTGTCTTTTCTTCTAATGCTTCCAATACTTGTCCTAACGCCAGGACTTTTATAAGCTGCAGCTTGTCAGCCGGTGATTTAAGGCCTTTATGTAGCATTTTGAGGAGGGCTGCTGATGCAGCCAGTCGGATACCCAATGATGGATCCGATAGCAGAGTAAACAAAAGTTGTATTGTTTGCGGAGTGACTGTCAAATTAATATCTATCCAATCTGATTAAATGGATGAATAAGTCAGCTTGTTTAATCGGATGTTATATAGACACTTACGAATGTACGACCCAAACGCTCTTATACCCCAATCTACAACTTCTTCGCACGTCTCTTCCTCTCGTTCAGTTGAAGGTGCTGCTTCCCCCTTTCTCAATACTCTCATACGTTCAGCTGTATCACTAATAATCGTTAAAACAGCTTCATTGATTATGGGAGCGTCCCGTTCACGAACTGCGTCGCGCACGCGGGTGTCACGAGTGTGTCGCGCGTTCGAAAATGCGCGGGCGGACTTGAGAATCTGATCTGCAACTTCGCCAGATATCTCAGTAACGACATGAAAAAGGAGGAGAGATATATGCGAATTGAAAGAAGTCGATGCCGAAGACGAGTCAGGAGGTCGGATAAGAGAGAAAAGATCATTGAAGAAGGTGGGATATTGAGAAGGGTAAACGCAGACGAAGAATAGAGACACAATGTGCGAAAATTTATTCCGGAGGACTGTCGATGATCAAAAAGTAAATGAAACAGCAAGTAGGATTAGAGGTATTGTGACGTACAGGTGGCGTTTCGCTCCGCAGGTCCGAAAACGAATTCCGTTTGGATGTAAGTGAAAAGGCCTTGCTGCAGAACTTGAAACGTGTTTTCATCCAGCGGGTCGGACCTGAGATATGATGAGAACCGTTTAGTTCGAAAGATTTAGATGGACAAGAATAAAATAAAATCTGTGGATGCCAAACTGCATACAACCAAGGGGAACATGTATCCAGTATAGGGCCACGAACGAAAAGTGAGCGAAAATCAGACCAAATCTCACCTTTCGTCAAGAAAATCTTCGAGAACTCTCAATGCCCACAAACGAACCTGAGGGGAATGCTTTCTGGTTCCATCGGGTGCCACTTCGATGAACAAAGACAACGCCAATCTCCAGGTTTCAGGATTTTGTTGAACATTGGACAGATATTCTAATGCCTGACTATGCAGAGTCCGATCTTGAGTGGGATCTGCCGCGATATAGACAGCTTGGACTACACGGGCTATTTCTTCGTCCATGACACTGACTTTCCCGACGTCCTGGCTCCGACTGGAATAATACGATAACGGATCGCTTTTTGAAAGCAAATAGACTAGAGAAATACGACGATCCAAATAAAAAAATGCGACCTAGCAACGAAGAGGATAGTGTTTCCGTACGTTGTGAGTCAGTGACGGAGAGTATAGGTAAACTACACAAAGGAAAGGGACAATGATTTGTCAGCACATGCACATCCTCTCAAATTTAGGCACGCGATAGGTGAAATCGAGAGATTGTAAGTTTGGTGGACACAAGGTGCTAGTTTTTTGGATTTCTATGTTAATCGATTAAATTATGTTATCCACATAAGCTCGGGAACGCTCTCTCTGTTGAATTGTTTGGTATCCATCCTCCTTCAATTCCTTTCTGATAGCTCCATTCATCTGCAGATTCTGTCTTCCACGCCCTTCATAACCAATTAAAATTTTTATTTAAAAAAAGAGACAAGAAGTCAATTCACCAATAAATCCACCCGTTCGCCAGTTCCGCCGCATCTACTTGAGCCTCCCAATATCTATTGATTTAACTTGTAACAGGGTGCTATTTTAGTTGAAGATATCGCACTTACTGTCTCAAGAAGGTTTTGTACGATTCTGAGAATTCAGATGAATTGCCTGTCAAGCCACTACAGCTCCCAAATACTTGTGTTTGTCCTGGATATGTTCCATCCCACCGTGCTCCGATGTTTCGCCCGTTCAACCACATTGCACAATCTGTTGGCGCTGTGGACCACTCTCCTATAATTGTCCATATATTTCCAGATCCAGTAAAGTTAGCCAGGGGTGGTCCCATTTGACATGCTGTCTGTGAGATGGTTCATGGATTCAGTTCGCAACCAGCGACTTGCTTCCTTTGAAAGGCACTTACACTGATGTGCTCGTCCCATGTAAAACCCAGCTGCGTGTTGTTGAAGATCTGATACTCGTGAGTGTCCATTAGTACATTGACAGCGCCGCTGGCTGCATTCAAAAATCCTTCCCAACTTTGAACACCTAGAAAAGCATCTTCAATGACGACCGTAATGTTTCCTCCAGGAACAACGTCGCGGACGACATCATATCCACTCTGCCAGAATCTGCTTATCGTTGCCGGCCAAACACCCTGCAGAAATCCAGCGGGCTCGTTCAACAGCTCAATACCGTCGACCATCCCACTTGACCCTATATCTGCGGCGAGGTAACCCAGCAAATCGAGAGTTCTTGAGACATTTTGAGGTGTTACTCCCCATAAGGGATTAGAGGTGCGTTGTCCAGAATTGTCATAGCCATTTTGAGAACCTATATATAACGGACATAAGCCCATTCAATGCTACCTCACCGCTCAAAGCTTCGAGCGGCTTTCAATGGATGCCTACCTGGTGCGCCATGTAGATCAACAATGACGTGAATCCCTTGTTCTCTCGCCCATATCAAAGCTTGTTTGAAGTAAGGGTACGCTCCCGGATGATAGGGTGCCACGGACTCATTACTCGGTATGCTCCAATATCCCAACGGAATTCTACTCTTCTCTTATTACTTGCGTATAGTAAAAGGATTTGAACACTTGCCGAACAAAATTAAGATTTGCTGCTGCAATCTGCGCAAAGTCATCTTGCGTATACCAGGTCGTCCAATGTTGTTCCAGCATCTCCTGAGCAGTATCATAGTCCATCATTTGGCCAAGGGTAAACTCGTCCACGATATTGGTATTATTCGTTGCGATAAAGAACGACGGTGTTATCCCTGCCTCCTTATTTTTAGAAAGTCAAGTACTACCCACTGTTTTTTGACACCGGCTTACATGGTTCTAAAACAAACCAACCCCCGCTAACAAGTTTGTATTTACATACAGGTATGCTAATGTATACAAAGAACTTACAGGTTAACACCTCTCACTTTTCTCTAGAAAAATCAAAATACTCCCAGGATGAGTTGAATGTTTCGACTGAACTACCTGTGGGGGATTTTTTGGGTAATCCTGCGGGCGAGGTTGGGAGAGGGACGGGAGCGATGAGTCCGCGTTGCCGTAGCTGACATTTTTTGGGATGAGCACTATTACTTATCGATGTGACAGGCTTCAAAACGGCAAGGGACAAAAATAAAAAGTATAAAAATGGGATATGAATACGCAAAACTTTAATGACACCGTATATGTAAGTTGTTGACGTGGGTAGCTTTAACGACCAGACTCACTAGAGGAGGGCCTTGCCAATAGGAATTCGCCGTATATGCCCATTAACGCGTAAGTCTCTTCAGGAGGATCCGCCAAGTGCGCACTGGTGTTGGATTAAATACGCTATTTGACGTATGAAAAGAAGTTTAAGCTTTCGGATAGAATGCTGAGGCTGCTTACAGCAAGAAATCCTGCAATAACCGTAGACTGTAGCGCAATGAGAGGTATGTAAGAAGCAGAAATAGAATCTGCTAGGCTTATAAAACAAAAGAAGAACCCATCATTGACTGTAAACGGAACGAATTAATTATTACTCAGTGCAGTAATCGGCATCTGATCCGTCCCATCGATTTTTGCCACGTTGTTTCTTCATGTCCTATTATTGTTGTTTATATCGAATAATATATGTAATTACGAAACAATAAATATGTACGTTTGGTTTCCAAAGAAATCGTATGTGTT
The DNA here is from genome assembly GCA_027605045.1 of Phallus indusiatus. Classification (NCBI taxonomy): domain Eukaryota; kingdom Fungi; phylum Basidiomycota; class Agaricomycetes; order Phallales; family Phallaceae; genus Phallus; species Phallus indusiatus. The sequence continues at coordinate 51,663 of JAQFWX010000009.1, forward strand.
TAGAGGAATCTATGATCTCGAGTTACACCTGACGACGGTTTATTATTACCCGTGTGCCCTACATATATGAGTGGCTGGTGCAATGCCTCAATATATGATACGTCGACGTCATACTATCAATGTGGTGTAACGTGGTTTCCTAAGAGATCTCCTTTCCTTAAACACTGGATTAAACGAAAAATCGGGGTTGTATGTTGCGATCACGAGCCCTCTCAAAAGCCTGAGAAGGCTGGAGGTAAGACGAACACCAGGAGTGAATACTATTCGCAATGAATTCCAAATGTATTGATACATACATGACAATCCCATAAATTACTACACGTGAGACCTTTGCGCGCTTCTCTAATTTGAGAACTGGCCCTAAGGCCAGTCGGGGAGATTGACCAAACCAGCGTTTAATGCCTGCGAGGAGGATTGGCATCAATCAATAATAACCGCAAATGGATCATTGCATACCTCTCGGACGCGTGCCTTGCTGGCAGCATCACTAGAATGCTTATAGCTCGCATCAACCTCTTGCATTTGAAGAAAAGCCGCTGTTACAGAATCTGCAAGGCTGTTATTCACACGACCACAGTGCATTGAAGGGAAGTGAGGTTACCTATGTTTGACTCGGCACTTTTGATCATCTGCATGAAAAAATATTATAATTGACGTCATATATTAATAAATGAGTAAGAAAAGCGTGTACATACTGCGTTCAAGGAAGCAAGATCTTGCTGAGTGAGGTACTGGCCAGCCAACAGATGACGTCGCAAATCAGCACGCTGGTTCTCCCATGCTCGTTTCAAGTCGTCAAATATACTTATAGTCTGCTTCCATGCCGCTGAATTCCATGTTTCTAACTCAGTCTTATGCGATCGAATAAAGTCACGGGGATGCTGCTGGCCCGAAGGTCCTGTGCGGCCAGTAGTAAAAGATTGCTGTTGTTGTGATTGGCCAGGTGAATAGGCCGAACTGCCAGTTTGCTGCGCTGTGAAGCTGCCCGATCCGGGATTTGCCAGAGCACCGACATTATTGTATGGATCGAATTCGCTCACGAGGCTTCGTTGATACTGCTGCGCGTGAAGTTGGAGTTGTTGTGGCTGCTGCTGCTGCTGGAATTGGTTATAACCGGAGTATTGTTGTTGTTGTTGTTGTTGTTGTTGATAGCCATAAGGAGACTGCAGCTGTCCATAAGCCGGAGGGGGACCGGGTTGAGTATACCCTCCATAACCACCCGTATTATTGTAAGTCGACTGTGCACCGGTCCATTGCTGCTGAGGAACTGAATTCGTGTTATAGCCTGGGTTTTGACCACCGTATTGTTGGAATTGGAAGGGGGATTGAGCTAAGGGTTGACCATAAACTGGACTTTGAGGAGCCTGATAACCGGACGGAAAAGATGCACCAAGTGGACCAGGAGAAGCTGACGGCTCGATAGCTGGAAATCGATTTGCCGCACTTGTCTCAAGGAACGGGTTATTGGCAGGTAAGGGTTTGGGCGATGTTGAAGATGGGTACCAATTGTTATAGGACATGGGGCGAATATCTCTCAATTCGATGGGCACGCGTCACAGGCCTCGGAATGGGTTCACCGTCTACCGCAACAAGTTGAAGATCTCGAGTTTCAAGGCTTGGTTGCGGGGTTAAACGCCACAGATGAGGTGAGATGCGCCGACCGAGATGTGTCCCAGCGATACGAGAACAAAGGGGGCAACGACAAAGGCAATGGGCAGGATGGAAATTCAAGTTGATGTCGATCGTAAAAGGGAGTGATTTGTGACCAATCGAGTGACCACATAGAGCTAAAAACGCCTGGCGGTGATTGCCAATCATGCTGTGCAAGTGTAAAGGGCGTACACGAATGAGAAGTCATTGTTACATCCAACAGCTGGCATGCTTGTTCGTTGGTGAATCTGTGATTTCCACTGGACTACTAGGCGATCCTGTTTTGTTTGCCGCAGAAAGCGAGGTTGACCTTGTAAATAGAGACGAGAGAAGGTCTTCGACATGGGTCTTATTTTTCTCTCAGTTTAGGATGACACGAGGTTTTAGAAAGTTCAGAGCCAGCTTTTTGAGGAGATATATTATGACATTTTTTACGTGGAGGAGGGCACTGGCCAAGTGAAGAATTGCCTCCGCGCCTCGAAGGAGGAGACCCCCGGAGACGGACGGGCGCTTGAGGAGTGGACGGGGTCCGGCGCTTCCCAATCGCGCGGTTCCTTCTTGCAACCTCAGCTTGACCTCGGGGTGTTTTCACTTCACTTTTCCACCTCAACAACGACGACGACGACGCCGATCACGAGCGAGTCCGCCTTGTAATTTTCCCTTTCTCCTTCCCGCTTTTCCACCTTTCTCCGTCACCCATCTCCACTTTTTTTCTTCCCAGTGCAATCTGATTTGATTTCTCCTCCTTTCTCCGAAAAATATTTCTTTTAATTCAAGGGAGATCCTCACAATTCCACCCATCTTTCGTCCATGTCTGCTGTCATCAGGAACAACAAAAATATCAGTTCGACGAAAAAGACGCCTGCTGGATTGCAGGATAACAATCCATCCAGGTCAGAAATCCTTCAGGATATTATTATACCCTCCCCCCCCTTCTAAAACTAATCTCAACGTTCTAGACGAACTCCTGCGTGGCGAAGTAACTCAAATCCACCACCAAGTGTATATGCACCACCTCCATCTAATAATGCCAAACCTCAGCAACAGCAGCAGCAGCAGCCTCACGCCCAATTCCCCCCGCTCGGCAACAACAGCAACAGCAATAGCAATAGCACCAACCCCACCGGTACTCCCTCCCAAAGCCTTAACCCTGCATCCCCTCCTGCCACAGCATCCTTTGCTCATCCCTCTCCTTCCTCCCCTCCATCAACTGCCTCGGCTGCAGTCGCGGCTCCCGACACCCCACTACCACCACCATCCTTGATAGGGCAAATTATTATCGTTACTACACGAACCGGTCAGCGCTATCAAGGCGCTCTCGTCGCGGTGCCTTCCGCCGCCGATGCAGAAGCACTCATTCAACTGAAGGATGTTCAAGACCTTGCGAGTGCGACTCCTGCCAACATTATCAAAGAAAACTTCAGTCTCTCTGTAGGCAGCATAGTCCATTGGTCTAACCCCTCCAGCGCAAGCAGCCTCAAAATATCCCTCAATGGAAATCCCAGCGAATTTCGGACGGATGGTGATATTACTCAAACCGCCACCAGTGTTAACATCCGTCGTTTCATCAATACTGCGAACGGAGGAGCATCTGGAGAAGGACGTGAACTCCAAGCTTGGAAGCCGGATTCTCCCCCTCCTTATGCAGTTAATGCCAACCCCTTCCCATCTAACAGTCATCTGCGTGGCGACGAAGCTACTTTTGGACCTGGTGCTAACACTCAAAACGGCTCGTGGGATCAATTCGCTACCAATGAACGTATGTTTGGAGTCAAAACTTCGTTCAATGAGGATCTCTATACAACCAAGCTGGATCGTAACACCCCCGACTTCAAAGAGCGTGAGAGAAAGGCCATGGCAATTGCCCAGGAAATTATGAGCGTGAGCCTTAAATCTTCTCTCTCGGATTTCCTTTTCTGAAACAAGCCCATATAGTCTGGAACTTCTAATACTCATATTGCGGAAGAACGAAACGCAACGATCGATGACAGTGGTGCAAATGAAGAGGACAAGTACGTCCATTTTCTCATCGTCATTGTTTTATTGCCGTAATAATCTCATTTCGCTAGATACGCCGGTGTAAACCGAAGCGCTAATGCATACATTCCACCCGCAAGGAGGTCACAGCAGCCAGTCCCGCAACAAACTAACTCTGCACAAAACCTGCCAGCTACATCCAAACCAAATTCCCCACCCCTGTCTCTTCTGAAGTCCCGAAAGTGTCACTTTCGTCGGACGGACCGGGCGCAACAACTTCTTTACCCACCGTTGCGGCCAGCGGCGGGGCAAGTCCAACTCCTACGCCGTCACCATCTGTATCTGCGAATGCATCGTCCCCGTCAAACAAGGTTTGCAATACTCAGGAAAATTCTTTTTTTTTGTAATACATATTGATTTTGCAAACTTTATTTCTACATAGCCCCCTGCAGATCTAACCTCAACCTTCCGTGAATTTGTTGCAGGCGAGAAACAACGCTTGACTCAAAAACGTGCTGCTATTGTCAGAAGTGAGATGGACAAACGCATGAGTGAATTGGTTAAATTCAGCAAAGATTTCAAGGTATGTTTTTAAATTTTATTGTTATGCAATTAATTTTTGATACTATCATTTTTTGATTCTTTAGCTCAATAAACCAATACCGGAGGACATTGTCAAAATCATTGCCAAGGACGAGACGAAGCAACAGCAGATTCGTGAGAAAGCGGCCAAAGATGCTGGAAATGCGGCTGCAAGATCCATTACAGGCACCGTTGTAGGTGGTACGGGCGTTGGAATAGGTGCGGGCCCACGAGTCGTCGTTCCTGTTGGCGGAGCTGCAAATGTCGCAAAGAAGGTTGTCGCTCTCCCCGCGCCGACTAATGCATCCCCTCCCAACAACTCAGGTGCCAACGCGGTTGCAGCATCCGCTACTACATCGCCTTTAATTGCCAACGCAACCTCTACGGCAACGTCCACGTCTGGTCCTCTTGCTTCTACCACTGCTGCGACTGCTGCTATCAAACGCACTCGAATTCCAATGGTCATCTCCCCTATTCCACCCTTCAATCCTTATAAATTGCGTGGACCTGCAGCCGCTGCTCAAGCGGAGAAAGAGAAGAAAGAGAAGGAGACCTTGTCCGTGGCAGCTACGCCTTCAGACGTTGGCTCTAGTGTTAGTGCGACCGCCACGGGGACTGCTTCCCTTGCGAAACTGAATATTAACGCTCCCGCATTTAAGCTGAAAGTTGGGGCGCCAGCTTTCAAACCATCTGTGCGTTTTTTTTATATGCTTTACGTATCGTCCTCACATATTTTATGTCGTTCTGTCTAGACACCGACCACGACATCATCGCCCTCTCTACCATCAGTTTCGACACCGTCCAATCAGGCAACGTCATCGACATCTTCTGCAAACGCCTTCTTTGGCACTCGTGTTATCAAAAAGGGAGCTGTAGTTCACGTCAAGGACGATTTCAATCCTTTCAAAGGCAGTTTAGTTGGAGGGAAAAGTGTCGATGCTGCCACTGTTTGTAAGTCATTAGCAGTTCTCCGTTCAAGAACAGCATATATATCAAACCGTTCATTTATTATCAGCGTTTACCTGGCCCTTCTCTGGGAAAAAATTCATGCAATCTTTCCCGAATCTTCCTCCGCCTCCGCCGGCTACAGCACCAGGATCTGCACCTACTGGTCCGTTGCATCACTCATCCCATGTTCATTCCCATACTCCCATGTCGCCTGGTGCTCCTATGGTGCCTCTGGGTATGGGAATGATGGGCGGAATGGCAGTTCCTCCTGGTGGGCCATCTGTTGTTATGCCTAACATGACTGGTGTTCATAATGTCTCTGGCGTACCTGGTGTTCCAGGAATGAACATGAACGTTGCTATGATCCCCCCTGGTACGCCGAGTTTGGCTACTGCCTCTGTTGTTACAACACCAGGAAGCACAGGTAATGGTGTTCCTGGGTCGACGCCTGGTTCGGGAACTAACTCGCAAGGCCCTATCCCTGGTTCCGTTCCTCCACCATCGAACGTTATGAATGTTGTTGGTCTTACGAATCAATCGTCGCCTCCAAGTGGTGCAGCACCACCTCCCGTTCCTCCAGGTCCTCCAGGTCCACCTCCCCCTTCATCATATGAAGATGATCAACATCGAGCTGCTGTAGCTGCCGCTACCGCTGCAGCGTACGGTATGGTTTACTACCCACCACCTTATGGATATCCCGGGCAGGTGAGTTGCATAGTACAAATGAAGTATTGAAAATCAAATTGAACTATAATTTTGCAGCCTCTCCTTCCTCCGGGTGCACCTCCAGGCAGTTATATCCCATCGCCTTATCTTCCTCCTATGCATTACCCTCATATGTCGCATAACGGCCATCCAATGTATGCCCATGGACCACCGCCTATGGGTGGTATACCCCGTATGTGATTTTTGATAGTGCCTTTTTCGCCGAGTACTTAAGTTATATATACTTGTAGCCCACCAGCAATACATGCACCATCCACCGCCACCACCAGGTGCCTATCCTGCGCCACCTCCACCTCCCAATGGTACTGGGCGGGGCTCTATGCCTCCCACACCCATGCCGCACCATGCCCACCCTTATTACCATCACCCCAGTCCACAAAGTAAGCTATCTTTATCTTTTTCGTTAACTTTCCTTTATTGATCGTTCAGTTTCCCATGCAGTTCCCTACTCCATGATGATGCCTCCACCGCCTGGAACAAGTTCACCCGCTGCCCCACCACCTCATTCATATGATCATAATCCCCAACAGCCAATGGGCCATTCATGATCTAAAAAAATGACTTACTTGGAGCCTGGTGCTACGGACACGGCTGCGTCTCAGTAGCGAGGAAGGTACGCAAGGTTTAGGGAATGGAAAGGAGCTTATTGATAGCGACGACAAGCGTGGTTTGGAGTGCTGTTGCAGAGTTCTCATGATGTCTACCAAGGTGGTGTAGAAGCCTGGTAAACTGTACCTGTTGAACAAATTTATCACTGGAACGTAATTTTTTTTTCTTTCGCTTTCATTTTCGACCATCTCTTCCGCCTTCTACTCAACACCGCTAGCCTTTTTTTTCATTTTTCATTTGTTTTTTTTTGGGTTTTGACAGATCTGTTTTTTTTTCATTCACTTTCATTACCTTTATTGTCTCATTTTCCAAGTTGATATAGTTCCTTTTTTTATCCATGGGTCTTCGCTCCTTGTTACTTACCCGGTTACCTTTCTTTTCTTCTTCGTGCATCTGACGGTCGGAGGTTACGAATCTCGAGATCATTGCACTACTAATTTTAGTAGCAATATTTCTCTACCATTTGTTTTCATAGCCCTTTTGTGCGACCACCACCGTTTTTATCTTTTTTTTCCTTTTAACCCTCATACTTTTTCTATCGCCACTTGATTGCGAAGGATTTGGCTTGGTTTTTGAAATTTTCGTTCCAACGTTATGTGATGTTCAATGGTCGTTTACTGGTCCATTACTGGAGTGGCTTGTTGTGGAAGAAGTTTACTTGGTTTGGCTTGACTTGTTGTTGTTTATTACCTGTTGTGCAGCTGTCGTTGTGTTTTCTGTCCACGTCATTCTTTGCTTTTTCTCTTTCGTGTCATGTCAGACCAAGAAGCAATAATATAAATGTAAAAAAACCATGCGAGTGGGATGTGAATTAGTTGAAATGGTATAATCTACATACACAGTTACAATTAAGAAATCCTTATAATGATTCCCGTTCAATTCTCTTTAACATGCCTTTCAGATTCTTTCCCGCCTTGTTGGAGTTCGCTGTAATCCAACTCTCCATTTTATGGCGAAGCTGGCCCAGTTCGTCTATAATAGGTAAAGAATGATCGTCACGGACCAGACTCGAGTTCAAAAGGATCTCAAAGGCGCAGTTCCACAAGTCTGATTGCCAATATCTCTTCATAGGCTGTGAAGGCTTCAATTTTGCCACGTTTGACGAAGAGGTATATGCAACTGTTTCGATATACTTTCCAAATAGCATGCAATATATGATGCTTGCGAGGCCAGCGTAATCAGCTTGGTAAGACCAAGGACGACCTTCCTGCATTTCAATGCAATCGCGCTGATCAGTTTTCCACTCAGCGATGAACCTCTGTCCTTCAGGATATAATCTCGTATCAATTGTTCGACCGAAATCAATCAACTTTAGACCCTTGTATGACCAGCCGTTCTCGCCTGTGGGATCGTATTCACTTGTCCAGGTTATGTCTTCCGGGAGATCTTCGAGCCGAATGAGACAGTTGTCAATTTTAAGATCACCATGGATAAAACCAACGCTATGAAGACCCTCCACGATGCGCATTAGCTCCACCGTGAAAAACATAACCAAAAGTTCCTCCATTCCACCTCCAGGTTGGCTCAGTCCGATTTTGCTTGCTCGATTGACTATCTCAAGAAGTGTTCCTTGCTTGCAGAGCTCGAGGACGAGATAACTCTCATCCTCAAACGCATAAAGACTGTAAGGACAGATGATGGAGCGTCGCAAATTTGGAGGTACAGCCGAAAGTATTCGTTGAAGTACATAGGTCTCCCAGATATCAGCAGGGCGAACGGCTTTGATAGCCACCATTGGATTAGTTTCACCTTCCTCATCTTCTTCATCCTCCATTTCCGGTGTAGTGATCCATTGAGCCATGAAAACTGCCCCAAAGCCACCTTCTCCCAGCTTTCTTGAAACTTCGAAACGATCACCATCTAGCTCTAACGTTAGCTGATCAGATGAACCCCCATTTCCCGAGTTTCTCTTATCCGCGAATTGTTTCAGGTGTTTAAAACGGTCCGCTTTCACTTGACTTAGATCACGGTGTATAGGGTCAGGAGGGAGAACGGTTAGCAGTTGAGAAACAATGCCTTCGTCAGCGGGACAGCAAGGATTTGGCGGTTTGAAGCCCGATTTCAAAATGAGAACTTGCGTCGCATCACGCATGTTGACACCGTCGTCCTCAAATTCATCGCGCCCCGTAGAAGCTTCATGCGTTTCCGGTGCATTCACGAATCGACTGTCTTCTTCTACTTCTTCCACCTCCTCTTCCTCTTGCCCTTCCTCCTGCTCTTCCTGAAGCTCAGCGGCCAGTTTTGCAGCAGCGCTTTGTGCATCAGACGCGTCAAAAACTCTGTTCTGTATAGATGTTGAGGACTTGTCGCTAGGAGTGTCTTGAGCGCGCAAGCTAGCAGAGAGCTCTGCAGTTCTCTCGGTAATGGGGGTCATCACTTCGAAATGCCCGAACCGACTACTCATTGCGACTCTCCTGTCTTCCACGTACTGGGGTGCATCCTGTTCAACGTTATTCTTCGGCTCCGTGTCGACCCTACGGTTGACCGGAAAGAAAGGTTGAAAAGGTGGTACTTTCGATGGTCCAGATGAACTATTCGATGCCGGTGGTCTTGTTGAGCCAGCCTGATTCTCATCCCTATAAATTTGAAGTTTCATAACTTCTTGTTGAGTCCCATTATTCCTTTGTCCATCAGGATTGCCAAGGGGCTTGACAAAAGGGTTATCTGTAAAGGGAACAAATGAGCGCGGAGGAGGAGGGGGACGCGGTGGATTTGTGAATTCTTCGGTGAAATCGTCTGTAGTCACATCATTGCTACCAAAAACATCCTCATTCTCCTGTTCTTCGGATTCTTCTGTCAAGGGTTTCAATTCAGAAGTTACAGTCGCCGAAGCTGCAGGCTGCAAAGGTGGTCGCACAACCTTGAAAGCCGGAACAGGTGTGATTACATCCTTAGAAGCAAGGGCAGGGCGAGGAAAAGTAGGAGTGAATGCATTGGAGGCGGGTGTCTTTGATAAGACAGGTTGAAACTATCATTTTATACAGTTGAGTAAATCTGAATGATGGGCTGAAAAACCATGTGACACCAACGTACCCTAGGGAAAGCTGGTGTGATGTTCTCCGATTTCTGTTCGCTAAATGGTTGAAATACTACTTGTGTTCAGTATTTTTAGAAGGTTAAATAATAGATAGAACCTGACCTTTCGGCTTCGTCGCGGTGCCCATGTTCTCATCTCTATAAACAAACCGCTGGCCCGCAGCGGCTGGTGTTCGATTATCATGAGGCGTCGCGGTAATCGGTTTGACTTCAGGTAATTTGTCTGAAAGTTGACCTTCATCCTGAGAATTATACATTTCAAAGACATCCTCCAAGGCTTGTTTCGTGTTGATAGTGACAGTGACGCTTTGCCTCCTTGCGGTTTTTGACGACCTTGTCCCTTGATCATTGAAGTCTACTTTGACGGAACGCTCGTTGCCGTCGCCATTCTTATGGTCACTAGGATTTTTACCCGCCGCAGCTAACGCTGCATTAGGAGGGGGAGGCGCGGACCATTTTTTCCCAAGCAAACCTAAATGCCTGGCTCGAACTTCTTCGAAGCAATACTCAGTCCCATCGGCCTCGAGTAGTAGAGTCAAATCAAAACGAAGTTTTTCGGGTCGCTTTCCAGGTACGGGCGGTGCATTTAAATGTGCGTACGGATTTGAGCGTCGAGTACTTGAAATCGGTTTAAAAGAATCTTCGGATGCGTTGGGAATTTTACCAGTGTCACTGGTTCGTGTGATACCGCGCAACGGATTTCTTCTTATTGTCTTCAACTGCGCCGATAATAATTCCTTGAAAGAAACAATATTAGAATTGAAATGATTCACGCAATAAAAACAATCTGACCTCCTTAAAGTGGCATGGTAGTTTGATTGGTGATCGACCCGCCCTTCTCCGAGCTTGATACTCTGTCTGTAATTCGAGTAGTCTCTTTGTTGGCTTGGCCTGGGTACGGATGCCCAAAGCAATAATCGTATCTGCTTCGCTAAACCTTGCAGAAAGTTGATGATACCAAAATTTACTCCCTAATAGAGTTATGACGAAGACTTACCGTCCTTCTCGTTCTAGAGCCTCAAGGTATTGTTGAAAAAATGAAGCGTAAAGCTTTCCAATTCCACATGACATCATGTATTCATAAACCACGGTAGGCCTCTCGACATGGTTTGCATATAGGATCCACAGCTTGGTATAGCGATATTCAGCGCCAGTATATCTCGGATCGTCGTAGAATTTCCGGAGGCATTCCTCAAGTAATTCCAACAGACCCGAATTGGTATGATCGGAATGATGAGACAGTATCCAATTTATCAGGTCATTATAGGCTGCAAGTGGGTCTTCTTGGTCATCTAAATCCTCCTGTTTAATCCGGGAATACAGATGTTTGAGTTGGTTGGATTCTTCCTCATCAACGGCTCTAGCCATGACAAAGAGAAAGACGCGTTATTGGTGACAAGAGTCGTGACATTTCGCGTCAGATTCACGTGATGTTGCGTACACAAAAGAACTTGGACCGAGAACTGAGAAGCGTCAGGCTGACACCTGCCAGATGCAATGTCACCCTCTGTTACTAGCCTCCGACCCTCACAAGGCATTCTGAAGAGAATAGGTAAATTCAATCATTTCGTTTGCTTGAGTAGATCTCATTTGAAAGACCCTGGAAGACGAAATCAAATTCAGCCAGAGGTTGAGCTGTTGATCTACATAAACTAATAAAGCTACAGCAGTTGAAGAGCCCGCAAATATTCTGAAATTAGTCTGTGGTATTTACGATCACGTATTTGACCACAAATATCGATATCAATTGTTGCCAGTGCTTTGCTTGTGATCGTTGTTACCGTACAGTCCTTGGTAAAATCTTTTTGACGGAAAAAAATGAATTTCATTACCAGTGGCTCATTATATTCTAGATGTTATACATGGGCAGCTCAGTTTCGACATAAACTTTGAATAGCGTTGCTAGGTCGGATGGAATCCTTCATTGCAATTATGTCGTCGGGAAGGCAAGTCTTATTGGAACGCGTCTCCCACCTCGCAGGGCCGCAAGGACAACGATGATGATGCAATGCACCCACAAAGTCATGTACCAGTCTCTCGAATCAACAGTTGCTTAGAGAATACAAACTCCGGAATGATAGTTCTTTTCACGCTGGATAATTGGATACCAGAGAAGCCAAGTTCTAATTTAAAAGGTTTGAGTCTCATTGTTGTGGCCACAGGATCTTTCCTTCTTCCTGTGTTTCCATATGCAACCAATGGTTATACATCAATCCACCGAACGCAGTCAGGGCGAGGTATGGCGAGGTATGGCCGCTAGAGCCTAAAGCTGCCTAAAGGCTGGATTCCAATATCCACAATACCCACGTGCCAGGCACAGAACAGCACCATGCTAATTTCGAAAATAATTTTGGCTGTCGAATCTTAATGAGAACCCCGAAAAACACCGTCCTTTGGATCTCAAGCTTCTGTCATTCAATATATGAGATGCCCCAGGATGCGCCCGAATGCATTATATATACCAGTAAGAACAACATTTTGACGTCCTTGAACTTCTGTTCTCATCTCAATTAGTAGAAGCACGTTTGTTTGTTGACTGCGCTAGATGCGGTCTTTCCTGTGCACGTTGCCTGGTGAAGTTGATTGTAGATTGCCGTCGCATTATGTAACTCCCAGAATCATCTTGTGTCTATCTTTACCCTGGGAGTGGGGTCAACGACGTCAGATTTGAAATAACTAATTTTGCGCCAGTTTCAGTCGCATAAAAGCTCCCGATAGTTGCTTCTTGTTGTTATTATTGCTATTGCTACTATTACTCTTACTGCACAATGGCTCTTTCCAAGGTGATGACCCTCTCTTCCATTTCCTACTATGTTCCTTTATTCACTGCTATACTCTGCTAGCACGTAAATCCCGAGCAGATCCTTCAGCAGTCCAAGGTCAGTCCGTCCTTGCTGCTCAAACCCTATCCTAACATACGACACAGGATCATGTTGGTCGCAAGCACCACTCGAACGGTCTTACAGGGAGTAGTCCGAGCCACCACGTACATCCTTACGCGGCTCGCTATGAGACGGCTCCTATTCCCAAGTATAGTATGCCGTCCAAGGTTGGTTTTAATACCCTCTCGCTGTATGTGACTATCATTCTTAAACATTGGCATTTAGGGAACAGATGCAAATACGGCCTATCAGTTGATCCACGATGAGCTGACCTTGGATGGTACACCCCTTCTTAACCTTGCATCATTTGTGCATACATGGATGCCTGAGCAGGCCGACAAACTAATGATAGAATCAATGTCTAAAAACCTTATTGACCAGGACGAGTACCCAATCACTCGTAAGCCCTTAATCTAGGTCAATATTATTGTGCACCTCACTTCAGGTGATGATTGATAGAGGTCATACACACTCGATGCATTTCTATGCTTGCCAATCTCTGGCATGCTCCCAAGGCCTCCCACGCGATTGGGACCGCTACGACGGGCTCTTCAGAAGCCATTCAACTCGGTGGTCTAGCCATGAAGAAAATATGGCAAGAAAACCGTATAAAAGCCGGTAAAAGTATTCACGAACCGGGTCCCAACATCGTCATGGGTATGTGCATTCCCTCGTATGCCTAGTAGTGTATATAAGCCAGTTTTGACTCTTCTTGTCAGGGTCTAATGCACAAGTCGCTCTTGAGAAGTGCGTTCATCAATTCAACCCGCATATAACTTCGCAGAACGACGCTTATCATTATATTTCAGATTTGCCCGCTACTTTGACGTTGAATGCCGCCTAGTTCCCATATCTGTTGAGTCTAAGTACCGTCTTGACCCTAAGCGTGCCATGGAGTACGTTGATGAGAATACTATCGGAGTTTTTGTCATATTAGGGTCCACATATGTACGTATGAAATAATTTGGTCTCGAGATCCCTGGCATAGTGGAGCCTTTTTCTGATGTGGCGTCTTTCTTTCTTTAGACCGGTCATTATGAGCCCGTCAAGGAAATGAGTGATCATTTGGACGAATATGAAAAGAGAACTGGACATCACGTTCCCATTCATGTCGATGCTGCGTCTGGCGGATTTGTTGCTCCATTTGCCCATCCAAAATTAGAATGGGACTTCAAATTGCCTAGAGTGGTTTCTATAAACACATCAGGTCATAAGTTCGGCTTAGGTAGGTTGATTTTCCTCAGATTGATCGGATCAGAGAGAAAGCTGATTCATTTACATAGCGTATGTTGGCGTAGGCTGGGTCATCTGGAGAGACAAGAAGCACCTCCCCAAAGATCTCATATTTGAGCTGCATTACCTTGGTTCAGTCGAATATTCGTTTTCTCTTAACTTCAGTCGTCCTGCCGCACCGATCATCGCGCAATACTTCAATTTGCTCCATTTAGGATTCGAGGTTGGTCAATGTAAACAATAAACCAGCTCCTCGATATTGATTCATTCACTTCAAGGGCTATCGTAATATTGCCTTGGCAGATTTGACAAATGCCAGAATGCTCTCTCGTGCCCTTGAGAGAACGGGCTTCTATCATGTGTTGTCCGATATCCACCGTCCTCCTGGTGGTTTATCGGCCAGCAGTCAAAAGATAGATGATGAATTGGATGTAGAGGTGAGGAGCAGAATGCCTCATAATAGCAGTCTTGAAATGATATTTCACCCATAGAGTTATGAACCTGGCCTTCCAGTGGTGTCTTTCAGATTTTCGGACGACTTCCAAAAGAATCATCCGGACATTAAGCAAAAGTGGATACAAACGCTACTTCGTAGTAAAGGATGTACGTATGAAGTTCCCGTGTTTTCAACCTACATATTCTGATATTTTGCGCTTTGATCAGGGATCGTTCCCAACTACGAATTAGCCCCAGACTTGACTAATATCGAAATTCTTCGCGTGGTTGTCCGAGAAAACATGACAGAGACTTTGATAGATCGACTAGTTACCGACATTGTCAGTATTTTCATCTTAACCCTTGTTTGTTTAGGATCTAAACGAGTTCTTTTTATTCAGATTGAGATCACCGAGGATCTCGCCAGTAAAGGGTCTTCTCATGCTTTGGCCACTCTACAGGTTCAGAGTTCCGCTACAAGGGATCATAAACCCGACTTTGGAGAGGGCGGTCACCCTCCCAGTTCTTCGGGAACATATGCTAAACCTTGTTAACTGCAGCTCGTTGAACTTGGTTCGAACTCGTGCAATCATAACCTCAAACTGGACTCTGATCAATGTACTATTTACCTATGTTTTTCCATTAAGCACCAAAAATCACGTCTTTCTAACAAACAAGCAAGTAAATGTTCCTAAGAAAACAGAAAGCCGGTAGTGCAACTGTAAACCGGGATGATACTCTTGCAGGTTGCTTACACGACACATGTCACATGCATCACACATCTGACACACATTCGACTTTATTAATTTAACACCACAAGTTCAGGTGTCCTACCGCAAGAAATTCGCCCGATCATATATCTATGTCATGTCCAACTTGATTACGCTGCCGTTCAAAACGACACAGGCAATTCCTTTGAAAAATGCAGTGAGGAATTACATCCAGAACCAACACTCGGAAACGCACCCGAACGCGTTTAGATCAGACATCAACAAGTGGGAATCTTTACGCAAGGACGCGACGGCCAACGTTGTTCATACTAGCAGCGTGGACAAACTCATTGCGTAAGTAAAGAGGGACGATAAAGAATATTTGACTTTGATTCTTTTTGTTTTTCTCTAGATACCAAGCACAGCTAACTTTCATATCTACAAAGCTTCCACCAGACGTGTGTAATTAATCACCTCCACGAGATTTCTTTTCTTCTAAATCTTGAAGATTTTACTCGTAGATCGATTTACCTATCCCTTATTCATGTCCGTTTCCTCCAAACCCTAGTCCTCCCATGCTAACGATGCCAAATCTGATATATGAGAAGATTAATGTCCTGTACAATCTTGCGGCTCTATATTGCAACCTTGCAGTTTCTGAAAATCGCTCCAATAGCGAGGGTATCAAGCGTTCTTTAGGATATTTCCAGGTTGGTCTCCTTCATATAGAGAAACGCTTCTACGCCAATAATGATGTTCTTGAATTTGTGTCCCATCCTCAAAGAATGCATCAGGCGTACTATCTCATATTGTTTCCATGATTCCCAGCTTAATAGAGTCTCTGCCCCCAAATACTCCTCTTCCTGTTGGATTATCTGTTGCATTTCATAATGCTCTTCATCATCTGATGCTTGCCCAAGCTCATGAATTATTTTGGCAAGCGGCAGTTTTTGGTAACGTCTCGCTATTAATTACTCATTGCTAAGATATCTTAACTTGGATGACAGATAATAAAGTCGCGATTACTCTCATATCTAAATTGGCAGCCAAAACAGCGAGTTGTTATGGGAGGACGCTCGAAGCCATGGAAGATCCACAAGCAACGTCCGCATTTCCCCGTGTGAGTAATAATTAGATCTTTTACCTAGTGTAAGCTTATAATATCAAATAGGATTGGATACTTCACGTTCGGATAAAACAATGTCATTTCGTCGCTGCGGCGCTCTATAGGAAGAGTATCGATGATTTGGGTGGAAATCGGTTTGCAAGCTCTCGCATCATTTTTGGATGTTATTTATTGATCCTTAGATACGGAGAAGAGATAGCCCGTCTAGAAATGGCCAAGGCAGAAGCCAAGAAAGGCCTTGATGCGGCTCGCAGAGGCAATGTCACTAAAGCTGTTGTTGATGACATCAAAGTAGGTTAATTTATAATGATACCTGTAAAAGTGTTCTGAGCAATAGCCAGTCTCTTTTCAGCACGGCAGAAGCATCTTTGAAACGTGCTGAGCGCGATAACGACCTTATTTACCATCAAGTAGTACCATCTTCCACCTCTTTACCAACCATACCCGACATGAAGGATCTTGTTAGTGCAAATATCCCTCAGGGCTTATTAGATCCGAAGTTGGTTGTTGCTGAAGGAGATGCCATTTTTGCTGAATTGTCCGGATGGGGTGTTCTAAAAGCGATTGGTATGAGCTGTTTTCAATTGAAGGGTTTCAAGTATGTAACTTCTATAATAGACATCTACAATACCAGAAGGAACGACTGGCTACAATCAGAGATCTTTCAACCGGCGAAGGACCTTGATGTTGCCGCTCAAACGTGACCTTTATCAGCTTGGTTGGACTGATATTTTGCTAACATCACCCATTCAGAACCTTGCAGGCGTTGAACCTTCCGGCTTCGTTGGATGCATTGGATAAACCTGTTGGTTTACCTCCAAGTTTGCTAAGCAAAGCTGAACAAGTTCGGCGCGAGGGTGGGATGATCAGAGTATCCAAACTATTGGACAGTTTTAAAGCATTGGATGCACAGAATCGCGCTGCTTTGGACAACGTAAGGAACATCAAGATATCGCAATACCCCTTTTTTTGAACTATTCCCCTTAGGCGCTGGATATCTTGGATCAGGAAGCTTCAGAAGACGAAGAAATGCGCGCAGCGTACAAAAATGATATTTGGACGCGACCGCCGTCGTATCAAGTCAATACACATTTAACAGATGCTGCGAATCGCTATCAAGACATATTAGACAGCACTGAGAACAAACGTCGAGAGTTGCATACTACAGCAGATGCATGGAGTAAGAATATAGAGGCTCTATGCTGGGATATTGTGAGTTAGTGTTATAAGATATACCACGTTTACATTTAAAGCGTCATGCCAGGAAGCTTTGGAGAGTGCTGTTCCTAGTTCTACAGGTGCTACCAATGGTGGATCGAAAATGACACAAGCTCATGCTCGTGCATTACGATCGTTCTTGGAGACCCTTGAAGACATCATTCAAGAGAGGGCAGGGATAATTAGCAAAGCCCAATGGCTTTCCAGTACGGACGATGTTTCTAGCAAATTTAAAAGGGAAGAGTCTTCTTTGTCTAGATATGCCGAAGTCCGCCCAGAAGCCTTCGATGAGGCGATTGAAAAGGCTCTTGGGAAATATGATGCCTTCAAGGCCGAACTTGAAGAGAACGAGCGGCGACAAAATGAGGCTTTAGATGAAATTAAAGAGAAAAACGTGCTATTTCTCGAGTCACGGAGGGAATGTCCATCTGTCAAGGCTCGTGAATCAGTCCTACAAGATCTAGACCTTGCCTATCACAAGTATTGCACTTTATGTCAAGAGCTCCTTGAAGGCATAAAGGTATTTTTGCTTACGAGATTCGTGCACTATTCGTACTGACGGATTTTCTCTTAGCTGCATAATGATTTGAGCGCACTTATTGCGGAACTTGAAGATAGTTGCAAAACCTGGGTTCTTGAGCGTCGGAAAGACATCGAGTGAGTCAAGATTGATTTTGCGTCTTGCCAATTTTTTAAAAGCCATTATTTTGTGCTTTAGATGGTTAACTGGATCTCTTAATGCGACCACACTATCAGCTTCGAAAGAGGAGCACGCTGCAACTGGGTTAGCCACGCCCAATAAAGCCCCGTCAATAGTCCGTCAATATTCGGAATTATCATTCGACATACCACCTCCTAATTCTAGTGCTTGGGACACCCTTTCGCCCAATGGAACACCTTATGCCCATAAATCCGATTTTGCAAAGACACCGCTCATGACGAAGAAAGACCTGAACCGTCCGTCTCAACCAAAAGATCGAGCGACAAACAGCGACTTTGCTCTCGATCTGCCTCCTCCAAATTCGTCGGCGTGGGAATCTATATCACCCAAGCCTATGTTATCGCCTTCGGGGTTTTCACCAACGAAAACACGGAAGACACCTCGCTAAATATCCACGTGTATCTCAAAATCGAAGGATTCATTCATGTTGTACTAATATAATGTAGCAATGTATGGTCACTCCTGTACGGTAACCCTTCTTTACGCAGTACATTCAACAAACATAATAAAGATATTTCCGAAAGGATATATAAAACGTTTGGTTGAAAACAAGCCTCGCCTCACTTCGGAAACTGCCGGCGCTCGTGACAGCGACCAAACACCGGGCAGCAACGAAGCTGTGTTGAGACTGGGTCTCAATCATTAACTACCCAACAAGGTTCTCAGAAATACTTCGGTTATCAGGTCTGGCTTAAGGCTGTGCACTCTGAGAAGTATAGTTTGTGTTGAGCCTTTTCTGTTAGACTTCGGACTTGAAGGAGGTAAGTCAGAACATACTGCTCGGCGCCGAGCGAGATACTAATTGACATCTTACAACAAGAATTCTCAAATTAAAGAGCCGAATTTATAAATAATGTCTTCTGGTTTCTTCGCCCCTCCACCTGGTCCACCACCTGGTCCTCCGCCTCGTCCGTCAGCCGTGGCTTCACCTCCCCCACCACCTGCCGGTAATCGATACGCTCTGTCAACAACAGACTCGTTTCCCCCCATCGAATCTCTCCCCCCAACGCGATTTCACGATCTAGCAGGTCCTCATCAAGTAGTTTATGTTGGATCGGCTCTGTTTGAGAGATCTGTCCAACCCTGTAAGATCGCTCCTCATCTTAATCCTCCTGTGCTTGTGCCGTACGGAGGCTCGGAGCACGGACATACCGGAAGATATGACCTACTGCCCATAGACGAGAATCTAATGGAATGGGTTGATACCAGCCATGGGAGAATACCACCAGGAAGACGACCAGTCGAAGGAGGGTATGAGGAATACGGAGATATGCTATTCCACGCCTTGGCTCCTGTAGATGGTATCTGGGTCCCTGGAAAGACCGGGACACACTTGGTATATAAATGGTGCCACAGGAACATTTGTCGTACGCTGATTTTCCTTATTCTTCAGGGCGCTGCCCACGTAGCTTTTGGTGGAGAACGGATAGTGCCGGAGGGATACAGAATCTTGTACGGTGGTCTTTTCTTCTGCTTCTATTCGAATGTTAGTTGACGCTTATATTAATAGGTGTTGGAAGTATTAACGCACTCGTGAATTGTGTACAAATAAGAAAACAAGCCTCATGTTGTAATAATATTTTTGCGTGCGGTTCTTATAATCACATACAACGGGAACAAAGTTTCCCCTCGGCTTTTTCCACGCATTTGCTTTTTAGGACGGTGACCCTGTGGTAATAAAAACCTTTTTTTGTTCTATAACAGAAGGTCTAAGATATTGATAAATGGAAGCCTTTCCTGAATAAGGCAAAGAGAAAGATAGCTTTTTTTAGTATCTTATAAAAGGTAATTATGATAGTGCCATCTTCGAGAGAGTATTTCGTGGAGGGCCTTGCGTTTTGGTGGGAGTCGAAAAGCTTATCGTTTGCTTTCCGAGCATCTTATACATTCCAGACAGTAGATAGGTTCTATTTCAAATTGTGTGCCTGTACATCAAACATCATCCTCGTATACGAATTTGTCTGTGATTGAAGAACAAATCCCGAATCAATGAACATCACTGCCGTGCATGTTTCTTTCCAAAATTGAACTCGATGAGAAAAGGTCAAAATGCGGGTATATATTCCCTCGATTCCCTCCTGATTAGCCTCTCCTTATCAGTACTTCTGCACATCAAGTTGAATGCCGGCCGCGTTGAATTCATTTTAGAAAGAAAGTTTTTGAATTTTTACGTGAAAGAAGCTGTTAAGGTCTGCGTAGAGGCTGGCGGCCCACTAACTTTATTAGTTAATTTCTGTTTACGACCACCAAGAGGCACAGGTCTATGAAACCCGTAAGGAAGTTACCGAAAGGATGCTGGATATAAAGCTTTGGGAAGATTCAAACAATATCAGAACAAAGAAGAAAATGCGCACACCATCGTACATATACTTATTCACCTTTATCTCTTTCCTACTCTTCATGTGCCATGTGCGATTAGTCACTTCAAGACCTTTGCCAGTGGGTGAGTAACCGACCATGTGTTCATGCCTGGTGAATAAATCGTTCATGAAAATATTGTCCACAGATAACGACGAACCTGAAGCTGCTGACATTGTAGGCACCAGTCACATCTTTCACAAATTATACTCACGTTTTATGTAGCCATTGCCAGATGGCTGTGGGCAGATCCCTGCGACAATGTCTTGTAACTAAGTTTCCGCCCCCGGCATCATTAATATGTCCCTGTTTCATGATATCTCGCTTTCAGCGTTGAAATAGACCAAGAAAAAGAATAAATACCAGTCTTTGCGTTACTTAATCATGAGTCCCAACGATATCGACTAGGGCAAATTGCGTACCGTTGAAACGTAGAGAACATAAAGCTGAAAAATCAGACCAGACAATGATCGCGGTATTGTGATGACTACTGTAAGATCAGTAAGCCAGGAGAAAGAGTGGGCGGGCAGTGTTAGCAAAACAATCATACCGGCAGTTCGTGTGAAACTCGTTTCCATACTAATGAAGTATGATTAGTTTCGGAAGTTTGAGACACCGTTTTTATAGGGTACTCCCCTCATGATTGAATGAGCTCATACCGTAGGGCATTACTGAGAGGAGAGTTTGTTCAGCAACGGTATGACACCGCGTACTTTTAGTGGAAGATGTTCAAAATCTCATATTGGGTCGTCTTGTTAAGTCGCTAGTACAACTAGCAGTTAGATCAGGCGAAAGCAACGCTAAGTTGGCCAGCCATCCTTCTCTGATTTCTTCATAGATTCAATGACATGAGAAATAATCCATTTCTTCAGCCCCTGCTTTATGTAAAGATGTTTTGACTCGAGTTTTGCATCCTCGTTCCCAATCGTGAAAGATGTCAAGTGTGAGTATGTGACCGCGAAGTCCTGCAAGACATTTACCAACTAGTACCGAAAGAGGTTGCAGTGCGGAAGAGTTACGAGGTACGCGTAACGTGCCGGAAGATGCTTTCGACGAGTCTTCTGATGATTTTTGACTCGGTTTCGACACGAAGAAATGAGCAGCAGCACAAACGGGCCCGATTACGATTGCGCAGCCTATCGTCAATATCTGATCGCATCCGATATTCGTCGTTAACGCATTAGTCCAAAGCCGTACTCGAGCGTTTGGTATCGGCGATATTAAATAGTTAGTCGTGAATGTGTCGAAACTTGATAGAATTTCAGGGCAAGTGACCCGGCAAATCTGTACAGCAGTAACGGTCGCTGGTCACATCGACATGTGTCCATAACCGTATAGATCGTGCTATGGCGAGTATTCCACGTAAGGGAGGTGTTTTTTTATTTCTTGGCGCATATCACAAGCTTCTTTAGGAATAGTGCGCGGCTTGGGATTGTCAATGAAAGCACAGATCACCCCTGCGGTCGTCATTTGTCATTGTCATGCATGTCGTGTATACGTGGGTACAATTGCTAATAAAATCGCACAGCTCGCAATAAGCATTTGTAGATATGAACCCCTGAAACTATGCGACTTACAAATTACGCTACAGGTTATCACGGTCGGTTGTTTGGCGCGCTGCCAGTGGTGCGTAGATCACGTTATTGATGTAATTCGTTTTGAATCCTTACCGCTTTAGTATAGATTTTCAATTGATAACCAAGACAGACTGTACTGTGAACCTGGTCTATTGAAAATATTCGCTTTGTACATCAGCAAAACGTGTCACTGGTGAAAATATAGGTACCGCGGCGGGTTTCTACACAGACATCGCTGAACAATTACAGAAAAGATCTGGAGCTCGATGTTGTCTTTCTTGTTGAAATACAGCAGAGCTGGCTGATTATTGGATTTTCAGCATGGGCGCTGATAACGGCTCTCGAGATTCTAGCGAAGATGTTTCTGTTCCGCCTGATAATAATGACTGGCTATCGTCGATCACCAATAAATTGAATACGAGAATCAAGTTGCCCTGTTCGCTTCTATACTTCCATGGTTCCACGGAACGGCGAATGTTTAAAATCACCCTTTAATGTCGTTTGTTCCATAAACTTATAGTAACACCACCTTTTATTCTTTCCAGTTTGCATTGAAACGCGCTGACTCCATGCCCGCTTTTCGGTGTCTTTTTTACTCTTTTCTCGCGGTTCCCATATTAGCTTATCCAACAGGCTCACATAATGGACATTCAAGTCTATCGTTATCAAGTGCTCTACGACACAGGCTCCGAACTCAGATCAATACTATATTAGAGAATGATCAAGCAAGACTGGAAAAAGTTTTATCTAGCACATTAGGCCACAAACATTCACCGGGGACAGCGTCGGTGCCTACTATTGACCTTGGTCCTTCCGTGAGTGAAAATTAAGCCTTGAACCTTGTTGAGCGATTAACAAAACAAATCCATACACATATGTCTAGCTCTTGATGACAACGGATATCCAAGTCGGAAGCCCGCCCACTACCTTTGAAGTTCTCGTCGATACTGGATCATCAAATCTGGTAGTAGGTGCAAGAAACATCACGTATAAACCTACAAAAACTAGTGTAAACACGGGAGAAAGCGTTTTCGTTTCCTATGGGGGTGGATCTATCAACGGGACCGAATGTATGTCTTTAATGAATTCCATCATGATCACTGTTGGCATCTCACGCAAATTGCTAGTTCTGGACGAGGTAACTTTGGGTGGAATAACTGCTGTCAATCAATCTATAGGTGCCTCAAGGGTGTCTACAGGCTTCGATCAATTCGACGGAATATTGGGTTTGGGTCCGCCCGATTTAACACTGGGAACGTTGATAGATAGCCCCCAAACGTCAATTCCTACGCTGCCAGAAGTAAGCCAACGTGTATCAATCTTGGTCCCACATTGTTTGACTTTGTTTTTCCAGACTCTCGCAGCCCAAAAGAAAATTGCATCACCGCTTGTAGCTTTGACCGTGCCTATTGCGGCTAATCCAAATGGTGGCTCGATTGATTTCGGGGCACCCAATCCTGAGAAGTTTGTTGGCGATATCAAATACTCACCTGTCTTGAGATCTGGTTTCCCTAGTCATTTTTGGGGACTCTCACAAAGCATTACGTATGGTAAAAAGAAAGTCGATATCATGAACACAACGAGTGGATTCGTCGATTCCGGAACTACATTACTTTTGTTGCCCACTCCTGCCTACCAGGCCTACGCTCAAGCCACAAATGCTACATTCGACAACGACATTGGCTTACTGAGAGTTGACAACCCAAAAAGTCTACAATCTCTTTATTTCCATATTGGTGATGTTGGTGCTTTCTGTCTATCTCCAGCGTGAATCGGCTGTTGACCCAGTACGGACAGAACACGTTCGAGTTTACCCCAAATGCCCAGATTTTTCCTCATAGTTTTCTTTCTGAAATCGGCGTCAATCCCAACTCGACTTTCCTTATCATTGGAGATGCGGGCCCGACCATCACCCAACAGATTGGCTTCATAAACGGTTTCGTATTTTTGTGAGTAAATAATTGATTCAGTTACCACAAATTAAAAGGAATTTTGTAGGCAAAGATTTTATTCTATCTTTGACTTGCAAAATGCTAGGATTGGCTTCGCCACAAATGAACAAACATTCTCTACCAGTAATTGATTTATAAAAGAGCTTTTCTAGTTTTAAAGTTCAGGATCCTATTGTTGTTTTACGTTGTTGATGGGATATAATTATTTGTTTATCCATAATGACCAGATGAGCTCGCTCCGCAGGATCAAAATGCGAAAGACGTTCCCCCGTCAGCACCACCCCTATCACTAAACGTGATGCATCCTTTCAGCCAGAGAAACAACTAAAATGCCCTAACAAACAGAATGTAAGTAACATACATATAATTTTGAGTTTGGAATGAAAATGCAAAAGTGTATTTTTTTAATCAAAATAATTTGAGTTTGCCGCAAACGTGAAAGCCTCATTCGCACTGATTAGGTAGGACAACGTGCTAAACACAAGGCTCGTGAGAACCTGATCCCTATTCTTTATTTCTTTTGTCTCAACCAGGGATTGTATTCCCTAATACTGATCCTTTTATAGGATTGGAGAACGGGTTGTTAACCCCTTTATATCTGTTGTTATTATACAATACACGACAGCCAATCGGGAGCACACCTATATGCCGATCTTGCTTGTCATAAATATCTTCAAAAGCCACTCCGACGATTGAGACCAGCTCTTCCCAACTTTTCGTCCTTTGCCTATTAAACCCTTCCGATTTTATTCTTCCATAATTCAATTCTGATAATTCTGGCAGACAATTACCTTGACTGACGGACAGGCCATAAGAGCTAAAGCTTGTCAAATATACATTTTTCTCCGAGTGTTGGCTATATAAGACTCTGTGGCACGTCAGCCTCGATTCACAGCGTTTCCAGCGCACGACCACGATCACCCCTCTAAGTTTAGAGGAAACTAGATTTAGTTAAAGCACAACCCTTTTATTATGCCAATGCGGCTCGCAAGTGACGGCCTACTATTACGGTACGATCAATCCCGAGTTCGGAGGCTACGTGTACCCCAGGCTGAGTAGAAAATAACAGACATCTAGGACTAACAACAAGAGAGTTGGACAGATACCGCGCCGACGATGGTTTACTGCCAAACAGATGGTATTACCCCTCTATTCACCATCAATGTGAATTTGACGAAATATTGATGAACGACAGTCAGTAATTTCCCCTTATTTCTATTAACGTTATACACTAACAGAAAATAGGTCAGACATGGCGTTTACGAGAGACAATGGGTCTTAATCTTTTACAGTCTAATGAACTTGCTAGCTTTTCTTTCCACCCCCCGAAGCATACACGAAGGATTATTGTAGAATGTGCCCTTCTGGGTTCTCCCACACTGAAGTTGACTTTCGCTGAGTTATGCGTAGCTCTTCGATTACGCTTTCGCTATTTTGACGAGGAGAATCATAGAACATCTACCTGGCGTGTAAGACATTCCTCACCTAGAATTCCTAAAGTGGGCATATGTTCCTAACTCAACTTTCGCATCTACAGCGAGTATATTCCCGTCTCCTTAATAGACATTTTCAGTCCGTTAGGGAGGGGGGAACGGTGTATTATACTTTACCTATGGACCTTCATTTGTCCAATCGGACCTTATGCAAATGTGGAACCGTCCACATTTCCAAGGAAACCGATAAATTGTTAAAAACCGCCCTGAAGATTCATTATGAGGCTTCTACCCCTGAATTAGATGTACTTCCAAGGTTGGAAGACATCGACGAAGACGAAGAGGAAAATGACGAAGTAGAATATGAGAGTGAAGAGAGGCTTGAGGAGGAAGAAGAAAGAGAAGGCATCGGTTCAGCTTCAAGCCACTTCCCTTTCGTTCCTTTAACAGCACTTCCAAAAGAGAGGCCCAGGAACTTGCAAGGACATCGTTATATTCTTCTCCCCGACCCGAAGTTGTTACAGCCCGCTAAGCCCCCCTTGAGTTCTCATGGAATCACCGTATAAATGTGAAGTTATCATTCATGCACTGCTTTATACATCCGTACCATACTTTTCGCATCTTTCAGCATTTACGTTGTAACTTTACCCACCATTTCACAGATATAGATATCGTGACACATTGTATCGCTATCATCGAGCCTCCAGGCTATTTCAAATTGGTCGCCTTGCTGTAACTAACTTCGATATTCACACACCAAGTTTCTGGTCATTCAAATCGCCAATGTTGTATTTCGGCCTGTGGCTTTAGAAAATATACACGTTTGTCAACCTGATTTGCTTTCTTCGATTAATCCACCAGTTTTGGTTACCAATTCGTTTTTCGCCTCCTTCAGCATGTTCGCAATATCATTGCGGATTGACCGATGATCGTTCAATTTAGCTTGTAAATTCGCATAGAGCATGATCTTGTTCCTGTGAGATGACAATTCAGCCCTTGATTATACGCAAAATTCCGAGGGGAAGCAAACCTCATATGGTCTTTAACCTAGATAAATCACATCTATATTTTACTTTTGGTCAAATTAAATGAAGAATGACTCACGAAATCTAAGATTTGTGTAAAGCGTGCAGCAATTTCTATGCAAATTTGTGTCAGACGGGAAATCTCATTGAGCAGTCAAAACCACACCGACCTAGAGCGCCTTCTTCCCATTCTTCTCGTGAGCACTCAGTCCAACGAGCTTTAGCTCGTTCATATTCATCTAGATGAGAGGCTATGTAAATTTCAATGTCTCGGCCTAGCACAGTAGCAAGTGAGCTTGATGAAGGAGAATGAGTTGACACCACGGTTTCCCGTTCATCTGTAGATCTTGATACGTAGGATTCTGGAGAAGAATTAGTTTGCTGGAAATTAGATTCATAGACCGGGTTGAGGTTAAAAAGCAACAAAACGTAAAAGATGTTCAGCATATACTAGATGACTTTATGAAAAATTAAACATACAACCACCCCATTGTTTTTTTTCCTTTTCTTAGCAACGACGGTGTCCGGAAGTTTACCCTCTCCGGTATCGTTTCTGCGCTTCTCCCCGTTGCGCTGGGGACACTTGCCGTTTGGATTATTTGTCTCGGCTGAAAACCCTGGGTTCCGAATATCACTATATGATGTCATCAGAGCATATTGTTCATCTTGCGATCCAGCAGTGATTTTGTTCATTGTACTTCCAAGCAGGTTATTCTTATTAATAGTCCCGGTGATGGGGCGTAAAGCTGTAGCTGACGTATAATCATTAGACTGAAAAGAATTGTGCTGATTGCCAGTTGGCACTAGTGGTTCATTAGAGGTAAGATGGTCTCCACGAGATGATTCCTTCACGTTGAAGGGTTTCTTATTAACAGGGGTTTCCACGGTTATGTCGGAAATTGAGAGAACGTTTAGGTTTGATGGGACGAAAGCGGTAGCTTGAGCATTTAGGGTACGGGGCCTTACAGCCAATGAAGCGCCACCAGCATTAGAAAAGATGACATGAGAGTCTTGCGAGATTTCGGAGCCTTTATCAGTTATTTCTGTAATCGTCGCGGAGGGCATGATACCAAGATTATCACGGCTTTTTCCATTTCCTTTGATGAGACCTGAGAGGTTGAGCTTCCCACTACGATCCTTTCTTGGTTTAAAAAGCGTCTCAGTTTCTATCAAACATGTTCTTTGAGCAATTATGTCGCCTTCGTTAGAATTCGTCGAGTTCATAGTAGTGACCACAGCATGACTGGTAGCAGCGACATTAGATACGGCAGGAAAGTTAGACAGCGACTTTTCAGAAGCAGCCACGAGATTCGTGGATGAGTCAGAGTCTTGTCCACGAGGAAAGAAACGAGCACGATTACTGTCTGCCTTGGTCATCGTGAGGACGACGGGATGCTTAGGGCGCCTATTTGGTTATAATGATTAGTAATGGCAAACCGGGAGCCTGGCTCTGGCTAGGGCTTTTCGTTTCAACATTTAACATTTGACAATCAATTTCTTTACGTCTACATTGTTTAGGAGAGTCCAGTGACCAAATGTAGGGCATGAAGACAATAAGCAGCAAACTGTAGGATAACCAGTGTGAAAGCATTGCAGCGAGAGTCTTGTAAGCGCACTGATACAGGGCGGAAACGGCACCTTAACAAGTATATGAGCTTCTCACCCTGTAAAATATTCCACAACACAGATACGCGAAAGATGACCTTGTCCTTAGAAATGAATGTGAGTCCCATGACCTGTCATGAGAACTGGTGCTGAGTCAAGAAACTAACACTGAATCTTGATGTAGGTCTTCCCGCCAAGGAGCATGGAACAGGCAGCTCAACCCAGGAGTTATCCAGTTCTACCAGATGACTTAAGAACGCCTCTGTCAGTCAACAAAACTCCTGAGAAGAAAGGATCACAGAATATGTCCCAAAATAATCAGACTTCAACTCCAAAGTCTTGGGTTAAACCCACCCCCCTAAATGAAGGTGAGCAAGCTAGTGCGAGATTATGCGAGTCAGCTAAGGTAAAGGCGACAGATGAGTCGAAAGACAGAACAATCAGGTCGGAAGGAGCCGAGGCCATCCGGTGTGTCGGCTCTCTCTATCCCGATGCTACACTATGGGGGGTGCCATATATTACTATATCCTCAACGGGTGCCCCACCACCTGACTTTTCGAAAAGTGCCAAAAAAGATACGCGTAAAAAATCCAGTTTCAGGCGAGCGGCGATGGCAACGGCAAGATTTCTAGGTTTATCGCGGGACCGTCCGTCTCATAAGCTAAATCAAAGGGCCAAGAAATGAAGGAAAATATCTATTCGTCATTAGTAGTCAAATGAATGAGAAGGCTATATAATATGTAAACTGAAATAACTACCCCTCGTAATGCACTGAGTCAAAGTATAAACTTGACATGGACACTACGTTCGTTTGACACCTCAGTTATAACAAGAAGGGGAACATGGCTTTTCTATTTTTAGGGTACTCTTTCCCAAATTCACGTTTATAAGCGCGATGTTTTTTAAGGGCCCAGATAATCATCTGGGCAGTGGATAAAATTGTAAAAACGTAGACTTCACGGCAAAGATTAGCTGACAGAGTCAAACGACAGAGATACGTCATACCGGAGATACTTTTAGTCATGATAGACATTATCGCCCACCCAAGAGTTTCCCAGAAGTAATTCGGGCATGAAACCAAATCGAACCCGAAACCTTTCGGAATTGCGCGGACTCTAGTACCCGGCGGACGTAAGTTACGCAGGATTATATGAGAATGTAAGTTCAAGAATTCAGCGAGCTAAATGTCATGAATTATTAAAAAAATACCGTGCTCGAGGACAGAACTTACCGCCCAAGCAGCAAAAGCAAGCTGCAGGAAACCATCTTCATCCTGCAAAGTGTTTTTCAATTTTTGTGCACCGAACGAGGGGCTATAAACGCTCCAAGCTATAGCAAGTCCTAATGAATTCCAATCAGAACTTACATATCAATCATATGTAAAATGATACTCACCGCTGACTATGTGGTAGTGAGCCGAGCTAGTACAAGTCAATCTTAATTTTCAAACAAAAATTAAGCGAGGACCTACTTTTTGAATATATTTTTAAAAGGCATTGTGCCATGTGAAAAACGGTGCACGCTTAATGAACAATTCATGGTTAGTTGAGAACAGCATCTCACGTTTTCGTGAAATAAAACGTACAATAAAGTTTCTAATTCTCGTTTAGTGAAATGAGCCATTATCATAAAGTAAACGAAACTAGTGAGCCGAGGATAGATAAGTACTAATTAGGTAATGAAGTATCGGTGCGCCGACCTTTGGAGTTTACTGTGTTCGAAATCACGACCGTAGAATATGGTTGGAAAATAATAGAAGATTGGATGGATAAGTAAAGGACCAGCCTAATATATGGTAGAGATGAAGAAATGAATAACCATAAGCAACCGTGAAAAAAGTACTGACATATTCTACCAAAAATACCGTTCTCCAACTAATCTGGGGACCCAAGTCCTTCACAATCAATTCTTCATTTAGTCCCAAGCCCAAGCTACTCAGTGTTGCCTGGTCGTCAAGTGCCTTGTTTGTTTTGTCACTTTTCAAGGAAAGTTTCTGACGCTCCATTCGAAACTTTTAATAACACACGCAGTTGTCAATTCATCGTTCGCAAACTAAAGTAGAAGATAACGCAACGTGCCTTAGGAAGTTTCTCAGCGAGGACACGTTTAACTTGCTCAATGGTATTCTTTTCATCAGCCTGAAAGGTTACAGGTAAACCCTTCGCGATGGATGAAGGTTTTCCTCTGTACGAAACCGTGATCTCAGGCATAAGAGTGTGAGTGTTTCGAAGGAGTGCCGGTGCCACGTACGTGAGTGGGCCGGAGGTTTCGGACGTCGCCGATTATCCGGAACGCGTTCGTGCGTGTCACGGTCATGAAAAGATAGAAAAATGAAAAACATTGGAAAAAACACAGCCGTAGCCCGCCCAATTCATATATCAAGAAATGATAAAATGATTCAAGGAAAATTTCATTCTAGTAGGTATGTATGGCAATTTTATTTATACATGGGAAATTACTACAGATGTACCGCATGAATAATATACAGCAAATCTCGGTATAGTCCGGTATTTACAACCATGATGGTGAGTGATTTAATCTTGGTTAGTGGATAACAATAAAACAAACGAAAAAAAAAATCCGAAAAAAATAAATCTCCTCACAAATCCAACCAATGACAACACAATATCGTGAAGAAAAAGGAACAGGAGGTTGACATACCCCTCTCTCAAGTCTATGTATGTATATACCTTCTCCCGAGTGACGGAATGCCACCGTGTTATGCAGTCGCCCCTTATGCGCAGACCAATAAAGACCAAAGTTTTCAAACCGAACTGCGTTTTGACGATTCCCCGTATGTCATACGGTCATGATCGGCTGCGAGTTTCCAGCGATGGGGGCTGGTTATTCGTGCATCGCGAGGATTGGGCTGTGGTGGCGGTAAATGAATGTAGGTTTGGTTTTTGCGATGGGCCGAGCTTTCGGAATGTGACGACGATATAGAAGGGAATAAACTGTGCATTCCTCCCAGTTTTGTGTTCGGGTCGGACAAACTGCCTTCATGCCTCCGGGGTGCTTCAGTAGTATTGTCAATGGGAGATGAAACGCGAATAGAAGTTGAAGTCCTTTGATTCCTCTTCATGCTTGTGCGTTTCGGGTTATGGCTGTAAGGAGGCACATTGGGATTCACGGTCCAATAGCCGCCTTGAAGAGAAGCCTGGTAAGAAGCCCGTTCTATGATCATGAATCTTTCTTTCTTTGAAAGATTTTGCATCAACGTTCTCTGATTGGTAATATATGTCAGCCACAACGACCTTCGGAATTTTTCTCTCCTTTGGGAGTTGCTTACTTACCTCCCAGGATTTACTCCCTTCATCCTCCTCCCTTTGAAAGTGCCGGAACCTTGTTTTGAGCGTGATTCTCAGTTCTCCATAGGTTAATTTTTGTTCGGGGGAACCAAGTATAGCGCATTCTATGAGGACTGGCATGGAATATCGTGGAGGGTCATTTATACCCCCCGTTAACGAATTTAATCCTGTCGCCTCACGTTCCTCGAGAACAAAAACTACGCGGATGATTAATCGAAACAAGCCACAAAAGAGACAGATATAGATACTTACGATTATCTGAAGCCATGGAATCGAATTGTTGTTGATGATAACTCGAAGGATAGTAGGCTCTATTAGGAAGCTTCCTTTCTGCGTTAAGTCGCACTGTGTCGACAACGGTATAATCATTGCCAGCAATGAGCTGATAGTCTGTGCAGCGAAGCTTTGGAACGCACTGAGCATTTTCGCAACCGCAACGATACGGAATCAAAAAAGAAGGAGCTTACCATAGGAGCCATAATCTCTCCACTGTGACGAGAATCATCATGAGCGTTCCCGTGGAGCATCGACATGCGAGTGTCATTGCCATGACGGAAAGTAAGAGGTACAAATTGGGAAAATGGGTTTGCGCAGGGGAGAGCCATGGTAAGAAAAGAACGATATTGTTTTTTAAAAAAGGAGTGATTAGGTATTTGACGAAGGAACGCGTGATGTGAAGATTGAGAATTGTTTGATTGCTGAGGAAGGCAAGAGATAGGATTAGGGTGATAGGTTCGAGAAAGCTACGTCTTTTGGTGTATATTTAACAGACATATACTGTCCGGAGCCTGCCAATAGTGATAGTGAATTAATGTCGGAAAAAATCATGGCAGATCCATGTGCTTTCGGTGCGGCAACTTACTTGGGTGAGGTAGGGAGAGAAAGTCAGAAGAACAGGGTGCCAATGAATTTCCAAGTTCCTAGATCAGAGAGCCGTTGCAGGCTTATGGGGACGCAACGCACTGAAGCAAGGCGTCGAAGCAGCAGGTCGGGAATTTAAACCAATCATGAATTTATTCCTCCAGTGAAACATCACAGGATCTTTAAGAATAAAATGCAGGGGGCTATATCAGGTTAAATCGAACCTACCACCTGGCGAGAATGAAAAAGATAGTAAGGCGGATCACACCAGAGGTTAACACATCAAATGCGAGAGCAGTCAACCATGCCTCTCATGTGCAAATATGATGTAGAGTGAAAGCATTCGAGGTCGAGGTATATATTCGGGAAGCCAAACATTACGGTGAGCGCTGCTGCTATTCTTTTCTCCAGATGGCATGGGTCTTGTGCACTGCGGATCCATCGTGTAAGTCGGGTTGGGTTAGCTCGGTGATCTCACCCAGAAGTAGTGTCGTATGCTGGTAATGCAGGGATTGTTCTGATCTAAATCTGTTGTAATAATTATAATATATAATAATCATAAAAACCTTCGTTTTTTTATCGAGACGTGTGGTCGGGAACTGGCGAGGAACACAATACAGGGCTTATCATATTTGTGACAGAACGCGTGACTGCAACCTTGTTTTTTTCCCAGGAAGAGATAACTTTGATTCTGATTTGCTCTGGACCTTTGAAAAGATGTGATAAGAAACCACAGTCATTCTGGTTACCTCCTCGTTTCAAAGCACATATACTCCCCCAGTTGCTATGACACTGCTCGGATATGTGTAAACTACTCTCACCGTCACTTTGACGGACAAAAGATGATGCTCTGAGTGCTCATTGTTACTTTGGCCTTTTCATATTCATGTCGGATAAATCGCTTATTCTGTTGCAGAAAAAAAGGAAGCCTATTATAATGAATAATATCGACTATCTGAGGTCCTTCATAACAGGTAGGAATACTTATATATCAATTAGATCCATATCTACCTTAACAGTGGAGTCTGGTGGCAAGGAGTCCTGTTTGCACGCGGTTTCCTCAATTTTACAATGACTTCTGATAAGCCGTCCTTCAAGCCTGTCGAATTTTGAGCCGTTGCCACATTGGGAACCATTTGATCAAAAAATCATTTATTATTGATTCCCAAACAGATTTCAGCCTTTAAAGTGCGGCCGAGGTACCTATTGTAGCATGCATATGAAGGTGAGAAATCGAGATGTCATTAGCAAAAAATTCTCAGCAGACAAGACTTGTTGATAATAGCAGATCTCCCATGACTGATAAGGCTTAAGTCAAGGGGTTATTTAAATTTCGAACTTCCTCTTGATTTTCCTTTTTTCTTTTTTTTCAAATTCGCAAGTGCCGGAAGGTTACATTGCCTCGATCATATTATCACTTTGTCCGCGTCATGTTATTCATTTCTATTCTATTGAATAGTCATTTTTCCCTAGTATATTGACCTGCTAGGCAACAGGAACTGTCCCTTCGCTTTCGTTGCCTCACTGGCACTCCCTTGCAATTAATGTCTAGGCTATTGCCTTTTACACCTAGACAGATGGCTGTGTTTTTTCTTTGAGCTCATCGTCTCAATTCCTTTCTGACTGACGACCCAATCAAGTCTAGTCCATGTCCATCCAATGGACCTGGCACACCTACGGTCTGTTCGGAATACCGCTGATTGATCGCTTGGGTTCAACTGCGCTTTGGTAAGTGGATAAACTTGCCTTTAGTGGAAGGTACTTTAGTGTTTCGGTAAGAAGATTTCGAAGCAGACGAGATCTCATGAAATCGGGCCCGGAGGTGAGGTGGCAACGAAATGTTATATACATACTCCATGATTCATTCATGTGACATAGCCTGCATTTCGCCGGAATTCCTCACAAAGACTCATGTGGCTTTCTGAGCGGAGTTATATCGCAGATGAAATAGTGAATTGATATGAGACTCGGGCGGCGTTGTTTCCAGCGTTCAAACTTGACTCTATGCATTACCCGGGTCACGTGTGGCTTGCAAGGCGTTGTTCGTTGTCCAAATTCGATAGACGCCATTCAGTTGCGCACCAGGCACTTTTCCAGTCAAAAAGGAAAGCTGGCTTCTTCGCTGAATTATATATGCACATTAGTACTATTTAATTATGTCCAATTGATTTTTTGGCAGACTCTGCTCCTCCTCAACTGAAAGCAGACCTCGAAACAATCTGGGTTTGGTCTTCATAAATTATCGGGCCATGCTAGCTACAGTCAGGACGCCCCCGGCTTTTTATCGCAGGTCCCCGCTTAAGAGAGGAGCTCGATTGACTTATGTGAGGCTGAATGCCCGGCTAAGCCTTCTCAAAATAGTCATTGGTATACTGGGGTGAGTAAGCCATGCCCAAACATCGTTGCGGGGAAATTGAATTGAACACGACGACCAAACGAATTTATTGTTCCAAACTCTTTCTTGCGTCAAATAAAATCCGACCTTTTGAATTCTATAGCATCCGCTCAGACCAATGGCTTTAAACCGTTGACGGAATCCTCTCGGCTACTAAAGTCATCCCTTTCGTTAGGCCGCTATGATGTTCCGACTGATAGAAAAGACCTTCCCTTCTCACAAATTGATTCGGTTTCAATGCTTCTCGACTCTCTCAAGAAGAGCTTCGATAAATGGCGCATGAGCAATTGTATAGTATCAATCACTCAGTCCTTCTCTCGTTTCTCCCATCTGTCAAGATTTAAGACCAAAGCTGATGCCCCTGCTATTACAGCATTTCAATGCTTTCACGACCATGTCAAATGCACTTTATGGTCTGTATGCATACCGTTATCCACGATCCTCGTTAAAAAAATAATCATTGTAGCATGTAATATGTAACATGTAAGAAAATCCCAATCGAGTTGCATCATTCCCTACATGCACGGACATCAATTACAAGCGAAGTGATGGACAACAACTGCGATGTTTCTCTCTCACTTCTCAATTAAAACAGCCCAAGAACAATTAAGGGAAGTGTGTGCGGCTCAAAGCGTCCGGCTGATAGCATAATGTCATCAGCAAGGATACATGTAGATCGCCCGGATAGATTCAGCTGGACATTCGTGTAAGTTCCCGGAGCTTGTATTAGAGTAATAAGGGATAAATAATCTCTGTTGAGAAAACATATACATGTTCCAGTGAGCCAAATAATTAGCAGCCTAATAATGATGATCATGAGATTGGAGATAATACTAATACGTTTCAGTCTATGATCTATGTTCCGCTCAGCACCAGCTTCGTCATGTCTGTTTGTCTAGTAGTGACTTAGTTTTATTGGTATTTGCCTAGTCCACTCTTACATACAGGTATGGTTTATTATTCCAAAACCCGATCTTCAAACAACAAAGGGGTTCTGAGCTAGCAGAGCGGAAACAAATATAGAGTATTTCCCGATGTAAATACAACAAAAAAAACAACAAGAGGAAGAGTAGCATATATTATATTGTCTGGAGGCGACAACTCGAACAAAAAAAAAGATATAAATTGAGACTTTCGTGTTTCCGCACTTGTGAGGGCATCTGAGCGTCAAAAATGAAGCGAGACAAAGGAGGGGAAAAAGAAAGGAAAACTTTTTTTGATTCAATCAATTCTCCGAACTTCAAATCGATCCCAACTTGGATAATTAAGGGTTTCCATACTGGGTACAGGTAATTCCAAGGGAAGCATGACGATTTTCAGCTTCCGATAATCAACATCAGTCAAAGCGAATGGTATAGGCGGTTTAGGCTGTTTATCTGGGGGAGATGGATGAAGGTGCGAGAGATAGTTGGAAGGCGAAGAAGAAGACGCCCGAGGGTTGATGCTAGTCATGGGATCAACTGGCGGATGGTGGTGATTTTGTGGGGAAATCAAAGTAGAAAGTTCGGCCAGTGCTTCTGCATTGTTCGGTTGAAGGCGAAGAATCATCCTCAAATCTAACAACGAAAAAAAAATTTTGTGGGTTTCAATAATGATATGGCTATTTTTGGAATCCAGAATCGCGTACCCTTAGCAGCTTCTTCGGGGCGATTCAACATTTTCCGCGCTTTAGCACGACGCCAATAGCCCTTTGTACTTTTATGTTGACTTAACGCAACTGTGCATGCACGTTCGGCGGCGCTCCAACTAAGAAAAGTGATTAATATCGCATACTTTGAATATAAGTTAGGAAAAGCCCACTTCTCAATCTTAAGATAGGCAGCCGCGAGGTTGAGTTGATAATGGGGCAACTCAGGCTCAATCGTGTGTGCTTGAATATAGTGTCGAATTGCGACCTCATAGTCTTGCTTTTTGAATGCTTCATTACCCTATGACTTCGACATTGGCAAGGTGTTTTCGACGTGAACACAACCAACCAGTGACACCTACCCTTTCTTTCGCACGCTCTGCTTTGATGTATCGCCATTCCATCATCTCACCAATAGACATCTCATCAGCACCATCGCACTCGTCTGGATCAACTCCGCCGAAATCTAAGCTGGT
Source organism: Phallus indusiatus (assembly GCA_027605045.1). Classification (NCBI taxonomy): domain Eukaryota; kingdom Fungi; phylum Basidiomycota; class Agaricomycetes; order Phallales; family Phallaceae; genus Phallus; species Phallus indusiatus. Next base: position 88,133 of record JAQFWX010000009.1, read on the forward strand.
TTCCCATACGTCTTCTTCGCCTTTCGTACCCCAGCTCGATACACCGGAACCTCTGCCGTCCCATTCGCGTTCTTTCCCAGCCCGCTTCCCGGCCCGCTTCTTAGCTTCTTCTTCATCATCTCTAACGGTTCTTTCGCAAACTTCTCCCAAATGATCTGTAGAGCATCCACAATCGCACCACTTCGTGGTCAATTTTTCGCGTAACACTAGACCATAGCCGCGCACGTCGAACTCGCGGGCCGTCTGCCAAAGCGTGTCAACGAGGCGTTCGTAGCCGAGTTTAAGCTTGAGCTGCCAGTTGTCCCAGACAGGATTCTTGCGTGTTTTATCGCGTACGAGACAATGCCGCTCGAGGAGTTCAAGACCTGTCGTCAGTGGACCCAGATGAGGCGGTTTGACAAAAGTGCATGGAGGAGAAGTTTCCAAAAAGCTTAGATGCGCTTTTAGTTGAGGATAGTAAGGTAAAAGATGCAGGGAATGCAATCCGCGTCTCTGACAAATCTGAACGTTGTGTGAAATTGCCTGAGTGAACAATACAGTAGAGCTTTGAGTCGGAAGGCAAAAGGTTTACAGACTAGGAAACATACAAAATGTCTTAGTGCAGTATAGGACCACAACACCGATTTGGTAGCGACACGTTCTCCGCTTTGTCTTAGATCCATAGCAAAAGCAGCTCTAAAGAAATCCTTTATTTCCTCCGAGTCGGCATTGTTGGAGATCCATCCAGGACCGGTCAACGCAACACAATGGTGAATAAGTTTGGGGAGATACTTGAGAGAGATATTGTGAATCCTTGTTGAGAAAAGCCTTGCAATATCTTGTTGATATCGAAGTAAGAGTATTCTGGCAATACATCTTTCCAGCTGAGCAATTGACGTCATTGTTTTAGCGACACCAGTATCAAGAGGCGATGAAAGATGAATGTCATATTCTTCTTCGTCATTATTATCAGTGTATTTACGTTTAGAACGTCGTTTCCTCGTCGGTCGTACGGGCATCGTCGTCGTGGTAAGATGTGGAAGTCGGACTATTTATATTAGCATCCGCGGCGATATCCGCCGGACGCGTCCACAACGGCAAATAGACTCAGACGACCTGTTAAAACGGCGTCGTTTCTTTTTTTCTCATCTGCTTGAATTTTATTGCTCAAAGCTTCAAATCCAAGTTATCCAATCATTTTCTCTCCTACAACTGGCATGGAATTGAAGAGAATATAATACACACTCACGTCGGTAGAATTAGTCATCGGCGCCTGAGACAAAGTACGTGCACGTGCATGCCGTGTGTTCAACACTGCTTGACACTTGTTTCAGTCCACGGATCTGACCAAGGTCAGTCGACATCTCAAGTATTTCCTCGAGGTCGCAAGGTCAGGTGCGTTCCTAGGCTACTATGTTCGTACATATACAATGTCCCTGCAGGATATGAGACCTTTCCTGAAGTCTTCATTCTCTTTGTCATCTGATAAGGTTTGCGAATCCCTAAATGTTTAAATACTCATTTCCATGAAATTAGGGATTCTTTTTTGTTTGAACATGACCAACTTCCGACACGTGGTGCTTAATTTTTGTGTCTGATCCATGTGTTTGGGTTCTCGGCGTTGGTATGATTCATGGACACCGCTTCTAGGCTCAGTACTTACACCCCGACCGGAATGTCATTGTTGACATAACAAGCGTATTAGGACAGGATGTGAGCCTATTTATGCACTAACATTGGCTACCAAGATTAGGAATGCAAGATCGAGGTCAAGTTGGTTTCAGGATTTCCTTGCTGCTTCAATGCTGTCGACATGACTTGCTTTCCAATCGTTAGTATTGGCTTACTACAGCGACTTCTTCTGCCTTTTGCTTCATTTGAGGAGCCCGCGTGTATGAATCGCGTACACTAAAGTATGTTCAATAGATTTGGCTTGCTCATCGCACTCTTTAGTGCCGGTTTTCAGGTTTAAGCACCTAAACTTCTACGTTTAATGTGTATAGATTAGGCAATAGAGCGGTTATTACTGCGAAGCCTGCAGCAAAATGCCCACTAAATTGCCTAAGAAATGGTTTCACTCGTATTAATGAGATTATCAAAGGATGAGACGTAGACCCATTTCCAATTTGGGAGATTTGGGATCGCCTCTTCGGCGCAAAGTATGGCAGATTGCCCTCACATCTCGCTTAAAACCAGGGGGTATCGTCTAAATTTTTGTCATAATCTAAAACCTAAACATAAAGATACAATGTTGTGCAAACGCTAATAAATCATGTGACAAATAATGTTGAATGAGTATTGATTACATTTTTCTCTAGTTTGAAAAAGAAGAAGCCCATAGACACCTGCCTTTGACGATAAAAGAAACAAGGTGATAGTGCTTTACTCTTAGTTCTGGCCATTGCAAAGTAATTGACTTAGCAACGTTCCTTGCACAAGTCTAACAGCACGCTCCATTAGCTATCCAAACCACCGCGACTAGTGCCATTTTCATCGCTTGACTCTTAATAATCATTCATCGGACGAATGGACAGTACACGGACACACCGAGAGGTGGTGGACAGTCTCACTTGCCCCCTTTAACCCCAAAGTTGTCCTGTTAGCCTAAAAAAGCGACAAGTCGAATAGGCCAAATATACTCGCCTGCCTGTTGATGAAGTGTGGATTAGACGATTTTTTTTTGAACAAGAAACAAACGAAGCATTGTCTCACACAATTCATTATTTGCAACTTATGTGAAGTTTTCCTGGGGCTTGGAGCCATCATCATTAATATCATTTCAGTATATAACCCTCGAAAATGGCGCGAAATCAATTCATATCGAAGTAACGAAACGAAGCATCGCCCGCGTTAAATGACTTAAGCAAATTTTGGGAATTCATATATGAATCAGCTGTGCTGCGACCAAAATAATAAGTAAATCGTGTTGCAAACGAGACTGGGGATGTAACTTGAGACCAAACAGTGTCAAGATGTGGCCGGAGATCTTTCTGGACCGACTCGGACTGCTTGGAATCACAGGTAGCTGCAACGTTGTAAAGATGTATGAGTATTTGATTTCATATGTCGTTAATATCGGATAACTCGCTTTGAAATAAATCATAACAGTCAAGTTACTGCGACCTAATAAAAGAGCGATACAAAGTGATGGACGTACTTTTTTCGTAAGGCTCACGTTCATGCAAATCATGATATGTTAGCCGGAGCCAGAGTAGTTGCGAATTCGGGGCGTTTTTTGAATTTTGAAAGAGAAAAGCCAATTTAGGCCCCGCTTCGTTCGTCATTAAAAGGGTATCCGTAAGGGACAATCCTCACAACGCATAAATCTATTGTGAATAAGCTCAAAGACTAGTAAGTCACTGCCCAATAGGATTCAATTACGAATGACTTGGACAGAAACACATTGCCGCATACTAATGAAGATCAACCTGCGGTTTCAGCTAGGAATAGTCATGATGAATGGCAGACTTATTAGTTAGAACCTTTATCTGATTTGACATATATTATTAGCCGTGAACGTGTGTGGGGTCTGGAGGAATAACTTGGCGACCATGAAAAAGTGGCATCGGCGGCGAACTGGTGTAACACGATCAAGCAGAGGATATATATATGAGCTTCTGCGGAAAAAGATGACTTAATTGGCCAGAAACACTATAAACAAAGATAACCATTTTCTCTTGCGCAGCTGATCAAAGAGTCCTTCCCCAGGCACGCGCACCAAGAAAAATGAGGCTGAAAGCTTGATTTGTGATGGCACTGTGGGTTCGGGTTTTCAAGATAGCCAATAGTTGACTTTGATGTTTTTTAAGATTTTTGACTTGTTGATTCAATAAACATCCAGTTTGCGCGGTGGACGTTAAGTACCGAATCTTTGAATGTCGGAGTTCAAATTCCGGGCCATGCGCATAGTGCGCGCACAAGCTGCCAGCAGGTGCCTGCAGAATAACTTTTACTTACATTTCAAAAACAGGATGATGACGAGTGCAAGAATTCGAAAAACCAAAGAAGGACCAAACTTGAAACATAGCAACGGCTTATTTAGCAAGTGAGTAATCATAATTTCAAAAAATTCACAGTATTATGCAGTAAACGCGAACTTCAAATTATTTGGCATCCAACTCATGACCAGCCGAATGACCGAATCGTCAACTCTGCCTGCCTGCCAGGAGACATTGCTTTATGTAAAAAGCATGTGTCTCCCGTTTGATCGGAGGAACTTTCCCGAATGAGTCGGTAGTTTCATACAAACGCGACTGCACAACCCAAGGCCGGGAGCTGTTTTAAAAAATGGTCAATTATCTTGATTGCATAGTTTGCGGATGCGTGTTTTTAGGTTTAGGGTGGGCATGTGCAACTTCCGGCTCCGGCAGCAGTACACTCTATGATTATGAGTCGAGGTTTGGTCCAGGTTATCTTCGTGAAATTTCTATCATAACTTTGTATATGACGTTCGATTCAGATTTATAACCCCCCTTTTTGGATGACGCCAAAAATATGAAATTACAACATGATCGGCATGAAGTTACGTGGAAGAACGACATTTCTGTATGAAACGCGCTCAAAGAGAAGTTTCCGGAAGGACAGAATGGCCTTTTACACGATAAGCTCGTATTTGTTTTTCATTTCTCTTTGCCCAGCCATCTATTTTAACTGTTCGCAAAACATGCGTAAATATGCAAATCAAAAAAACAAGTGTTTACTTCGACTTGGAATTCATGAAAATACAATGAGCTTCACTGGAATTCAGGCCACCAAAGCCCTGCATAGCCGTACATGTTTTCGCGGAAGGACGAAATTTAAGGGATGCTAACGAAACGGAAAGGCTGTCATGGAAAGAGGATAGCCGTGCGTCACCGTACATAAATGCATAACCATCCAGATGGTTGCAGGAACAGGATGCAAAAAGTCGAGGACGACCGAGTCTCGGCGCCCCGAGCACCTCACAAGTCAATGTGACATGTGACATGTGACAACAGTGACGTAACGAGGTATCAGGCGCCAATGTCCCTAAGTAAACGAGGTCAGTGCAGCTATGCAATTGCAACACGTTTTTTGATCTGTCGACCCAAAAAAAGACATCCGGCCATTTTCTGCAAGGTACGTACCCATCTATCTTATCCTATCCCATCTTATCTTCAATAAACAAATACCAAACTAACCATATTTGTAGTAGTTTTTTCCCGTCCGAATATATAATATATTATCTTATTTGCGTCGACCACGCCGTACAGGTGCTGCACTAATCCGATGACCACGATATTATTAGCAAGAACAAAGAACGACATAATCATAATTTATTTCTCGCTTCTCTTTATAGAATCGAAAAGCCTCCTGCTGCAGTTTCACACCGTTTATTACTTGTTGATGTCTTAGAGAAGCCCTCTAGGCAATTACGCCCTCATTTGATCATTAAGTATTCATTACTGATCCGTGTCCTTCTACTCTGCAAAATCTCGACTTTATCGGCTTTCCGTTTCGGGTTCAACTTCAGGAAAGAAATACTAAATATATATTACCATTTCTTAACTCGCTTTCCCTCCCGCTTTCTTTCTTTTCTATTTGGCTCATGTCTTCTAAGAACAGCGACCCTTTGTTGACATGGGCCTGTCGACTTACCTCCTCCACCTGCCCCTTCCTAACAGCGCTAATCTCGATTACGAAACAACACGTTGTTGCCACACCTCAGGCAGTGTTACAGGCGTAAACCGTGAGTTTGAGTTCTCGCTCGCATTTCAATCGATTTGAGGGATGGGTCTCCTCCGACTTCAGTGCGGTTATCCACTATTTTACTCACAATATCGCCCTTCCACCGGGATCATTCTTTTTTATTTTGACCCAGAAAATTAATAAGTCCTGGAGGAATTGCACCAACTCCCGTTTCGAGGCTATACAGATCGGAGCAGTCCTTTCCCCTCTTGTCGCGCACCATCCGTGGCCCTGTTTTCTCATAAAAAGGCCAATCTCAGAAACAACAACAAAGTGAAACAGAGGAACGGGGCCCGCTATCGGTTCTTTACCGTCGTTCTCGCATTGTGTCCGCTTTGTGTTTCCTCTTCACTCCAATCTCCCTGTGTGAGTGACGGTTTCTTGCTATTCCCCCCGATGGCCTTCCCGCATGGACCTTCCGGGAGCAGAGGGCGAAGAAGCAATCCCAGAAATTGGCGGCATCCATCGTTGCCCCCAATTATGCCCGCCACTTCTTCGCAACAATGGGACCGTCACGTCACTAGGTCCTCTTTCAGTGCCACGCCCCCTCCAAGAGAAGACGAGTCAGTTAATTTATCGTCCATTCATTTCCCATTTTCACCTCGCCCTCATTCGTTGGACCAACGACGAGTATTACCGTCTGTCCAAGAATTGCACCTCGGTAGTACAGTCTCGTCGCCTTCTTTAACTTACCTTCCACCTATCATGTCATCCCCTCATTCGTCTGGAACACCTCCTCTACGAACGCGGGATAGTCCTCTTGTAGACGAACCCGTAGCTGGCCCCAGCAACACTAGTTCTAGTAGTAACAGACCTGCCAATACCGGCTCCTCAGGGAAACTTCCGAATCGTGATTACTACCCTGCCTCGTATCACCAGCACCAATTTGATGCTCTGACTTCTCATGATCGTATGTGAACTTAACCCTGATGGTTGGATCAAATTTTCAGTTTTCTCACTGACTCGCCGTAATTTTCTTCTTTTTTTCTTTAGCTTCAGCTCTTGAAGAGCGTGAAAACCTAGGTCTAAACAGCTTAGAAGGTGACCGTGATCAACAACCGCAATATTCTATGCCGTTGATTATCGAGTGTGCCATTCTTGGTTCACCTCATCAAAGACTTACACTCGCTGAATTACGTTCAACACTTAAGCGAAGGTTTCGGTACTATGAAAAGGAAGAAGAGAAGGGTGTGAAATCATGGGAGGTATGTAATTCCTTCTTATAGCGATTCTTCTTCTTCTCGTTTTCTGATCAAGCCACAACTGACTGGTTCTTCTTTCGCCTAGAGGACTCTATTACAAAATTTGTCGAAGAAGGAGAGGTTCAAGAATGCAGAACGTCCGGAACCAGGTCAAGGCGGGTATTGGACAATTAATCATAGTGCGCAACCGCCGCAGCGTGTACGGAAGCGTGTGACAAGACGATCCATCGTTTCACCGCAACAGTCCATTCCTGGAACGTCGTCGTCTTCCTTGGCAATGGGTCCGTCTTCGAGCTCCGGAGCCTTCCAATGGAGGCCAATAACGGCCCGAATTCACCCCCGGACAGACCAAATCCTTGACATCAGCGAGGCGGGACCTTCTTCATTGTATCCTGGTACTAGTAGTGGCAGAGAATTACATGGACGACAGCAATCCTATCATCCATACAATCCAAAACCTACAATTATTACTAACGCCCCTACAACTACTGCCGCCTCCTCATCATCACGCACACGGAACGAAACGACGATAACTACGACTTCTTCTATGACTACAACATCAACATCCCCATCATATTTATATCCATCCTCCGGTCCTATCTATTCTCCTGTCTATCGTAATCACCCTATCGATAATAGTAATAATATCTATAACAGCGGTCTCGGTAGCTCGACCAGTCTTTTCCGATCGATTCCTACTGAACGCGCCCCCGACGGTAGATTACTGGGGAGGCACTCACGCTGCATAATCCTGCCTCCTGTGAATCTGCGGCATCGGGACGAGGTATACCCCTCCAGCCCTAAATATTGGCGCTACTTTGAGGTTCCTCCGTCTAACGATGAATGAGCAGTCATTCAAAGTTCAACATAGAGACTTGATATGGGAGGGGCAGACAGTAAATCAACCCTCCTCCTCGGTCGCCGATGCCATATATTACTTGTTCTATGAACGATAGAAGCAAAGTTCATCACAGAAGGGACCACCAGCTGGGTACCTCCCCAAACGATCATTATCGTCTTTTAAAGAAAGGAAAAACAGGTTGGTGTGGTTAGTCAAAGAGAAAGAAGGGAGGCTGAATGAACATATCATTCTCGCAGTGAAGACAAATTAACTTCATGGCATCTCTCGGTTGATCTGAGGTTTTTTTATATGATATCCACTCGAACTCATACCCATTCTAGTTCCCCCTCACAGAACATTATCTAGCAGAGAATCTTCTTCGTATTCCATTCTTCTTTTTTTTTCTGCTCAAGACTTCCACCCCTCTTCTGTTTTAGCCTCAGCTTTCGTATTTTAAATCGGTGCCCACCTCATCGGGAATTCCCCATGTGGCAACGCCCCCTAAGGCGGGGATTCTCTTGCACTCCAACTATTTCACCCCCACGTAATATTTCCGTCTTACCTCTTTTGTGCCTTTTGGCTATTCATTATACTCGGCATCACTGGACCGTATTCACAACCTTACCTTTCGTGGCAAAAGCAACGTGGACTTTGCGCGAAACTTTACCTTTACAAACAATAACTGCACCGGAAACAAAACAAGGACGGTGATTCTAAATAAAACGGCAATGAATGGGTAGTAACTCATCCGCCATATTTATTCGCGCTGTATTTCTTCTTGTTTCATGTACCAGGTAATGGCCCTTTATCTTCTCAAGTTTCAAGTTATTGAATTGGATGATAATAGCTTTTTGTATTATCCGTCGGCAATGAAATCGAATTCAGGACGCTATTATTTTATGATGTAACCTTAATGCATCGACTTCTCGTACTTCAAGTTTTAGCCAGCAGAGGGCTACCCCCCATTTTACGTGCACCCAACTATCATATCACTATCACATTCTTCATATTCTAGCACTTTTTGAAGGTGTTTTCTGGAAATTAATTCTGAAACCTTCACTTTCACAGCCTCCATTGCCTTTTTAACGTATTCGTACGCTTCTTTAATTAACTTTTATTTTTAACCATTTTGCCAGTGTAGTAACGTTCTGGCCCAAACTCTGACCCTTAACCCATTTTTGATGACTATCACATTTCATTTTTCTACCCGACTAATCGACATACCCATATTCCATATACCATTTCACACACATAACATATACCCTGCTAATATAGTATGTCGTACTGCTACGTACGGACAGACACGATGTCTGATTTCAAGCTCCCTTGAAGATAATCCATCATATTTCATCATTGGCGACGTCAATATATGTACATAAATAAATATCCGGGGCATTCATTTTACCTGCGAGCGATAATTGTCAATGCGGCTGCTGTGGCGAGCATATTTAGGGTCGGGTAACAAAAACCATTTACGGCTAACAAATGTATGTATGTATGTATGTACATAAACAGATGCTTTTCACTTTCTTATAATTAGCTACACGGATCCGGATCCCTCTTTTTACGTAAAAATTTCTCTCATCCTGTGTATAATCGCAAGTAATCGTCCATACGCCGTGTCCAAAAATCAATTATCAAAACACGTGTTATCATGGTTATACATAGTAAACGCCGGTCATGATTTCTCTCGCCACAAAACAAAGTGCGCTTAAAAGAAGAGCGAGAAAAAAAAATCTCCATTCTCTCATCATCACTAAAACTCGATTTAAGAAGTCGATTTTCCAGATTTTAAGCTACTTCTGAAGGTGGAAGGTGATTATCTCTAAAGAGGCTGGAATCGAAGTTTAGGTTTCGTCGGCTTTACACGATGCACTGCTGAGATCACGGCGATGATGGCCGACTCGGGGGAAGAAATTTACCATGTAGTAGAACGCCCTGCCGCGTGTTTGTTGAGCTGTCTTGTTCCGGGTGACCACATTATGACGTTCATAATGAGACTATATTTACGGAGTGGATGCGTGCATGCATGTATGCATTATCGCATTATCTGACCACGTTGCGTGTTTACAAGATCTAACCCAGCCTCAGGTCAAGCGGTTTTCTCGGGGGTTGACACGACGTACGACAGAATCACCGCGTCAATCTTTCCCACCTAGATGAAAATTTTTTTCGTATTCTTAGACTATGCTTGGCCTTTTGACGAGTTTGACTGGAAAAGATGTCATTATTATTTTGCACCCGACCTGCACAGTGACAGCTTTGAACAACAAAAGACGCCACTGAATTCCAAATCTCAGAAGACCTTGGGTAAGATTACGTTATTTTCATTCAAAACTTTAATAACAACTTCCTATTAAAGAAAAGGATCCTTAGCCGTATTTTTTCCCTCGCCGTAATAACTGAATTAGAGAAGTGAAATTGCAATTCCTGCGGAATTACTCGCGTGATCATGATCGACAAAGGAAAAGAAATGTTCGCATGCTCTTCCGACGTCTCGGTTTGGGTCTTGGGTGGCTGACTTTTCTCTTCTATATATTTTTTAGGGTCTTTACATAAACGTCAAAGAAGGGATCGGCTCATCGTCTTGAAATAGTATGTAAATTTATCTACTTCTTTTTTCGTGCGCAAAAATGAAATAAGCCATTTTAATAGGCACCCTGTTTATTATATTAGAATTGAGTACCTTGTAGTCGTCGCTGTCAAGGCTATTACATTTTCGTCCGGAGGCTGGATCTTCTCTATACCTTTCACAGTGCGCGCGGGATGCTTCTTTGGCGTCGCTGGAGATAAAGACCCTCTTTTTAATTGGACTGATAATAGGGTTGGTGCACCATCTTAAGACAAACTCGTAATTGTTCATGGCTCACCCATACATGTGAGTGCCTTACTTATAACATCATGTCATAAAGTTGTTAAAGGGATGCTGCAAATATGCTACAAATAATTTGGTTTGGGCATTCATGAATCGCGTATGCCTAGATTCGTTGAACTAAATCAAAGTCGATGGTGCTATTTCCAGACAGGTAAGGCGAATACATAATATATATATAGGTGTGCATATACAGAATACTAGATCCGCATTACAATGGGGAAATATTTTTAAAGCGTCCGCATTGAGAAGCTCGTCACCATATAGTCAATTTTTTTTACTAGTGTATTATGATAACATTTTATTAAATTGATCTGCAGGGAGCGATATGTAAACAACGAAAGCATGCCGATGAAAATATGACTATAATGTAATGCAGGTCGGACTTGCTGAAGGAATAAACCATGTTATCCTAATATGTAGAAAATAAATTGAGTTGTTAAACATAGTATCAGAAGAAAAAGGAAGCTCATTGAAAAGGGTATATCAAAAAGCAAGGGATATAAAAATATGCAAACAAATGGTATTCATAGTGTTGAGTGATAAGGAACGAAAGAAAGGTGTGATCCTCTTCTTGAATATTTTTGCTCTTTTGAAGTTGAAGAGAATATTTTTGCTGTTTAAGGATTTATTATTAGTCAGGTCAAAGGGGAAAGAAAATCAAGACTAACGTTACTTTGAACGGGAAAAAAAAACCATGGCTACTTGCGTCTCCCTCTCCTTTTAGCAGAACCTGCAGGAACATACTCGTCCTCGTCCTCATCTTCTTCGCTCCCTTCATCCTCGTCCTCATCCTCACTCCCCTCGCTTTGACTCCCTCCACCTCGTCGGGGGTGCTTTTTAGACCCACGAAGACCATTAATCTTGGGACGTCCTCGAGACGACTGAGATCGTTTCCGCGCAGCAGTAGAACCCGAACCTCCGAAATTGACCGGTGTATCGGAAGATGTAGATGTTGTCCGTGTCTGAGAGAATTCCGACGCAATCTGCGCAGCTAGTGTATTAAATGTATCGCGTGGTCGATTACTATTATTGTTAATATTATTAGAAGTGGCTGAATTAAAAGATTGAAGTCCACTGGTGATTGGAGAAGGAACAACGGGATCGAATCTCCTCATTGGATTTTGCCGTGTTGTACGATGAGGTCCGAGACTTTGATTAAGTGTACCACCGCGCTGTGCCCCTGGCTGATTCGTAGTAGCGGACGCAGACGCGGACGTCTCACCTCCCGATCCCGCCGAGCTGGTAGTAGCTACACTCTCGGGGACAGAAAATCCCGATGAACCGAAACTCGACTGAGCAGAAAGCGGCTGTGCCATCTGTGTTGTCACGGCTGGACCTAACGTCAACGATGCTCGACCGAGTGCTGCAGGTGAAGGCGACGCCGAACCAGTAAATGGTGTCGTTGAGGCTGATGCTGCCATTCGTCCCTGAGATGAAAACGGTTGTGAAGACGATGAGGATTGCATTGAAGTAGCTTGTGTGAATGCCGATGACGATGCTGGTGACATGCCAGTGCTCGCGCTCGCACCTGCGCCTGATTCCTGGCTTGGATTTCTCATCATCGACGGACCCAAATTCAAGCCCGACTCCGGGTTCTGAATCATCTCTCCAGCGTGCTGACTCATCATCTTTTCATCCCCGAGTAGAAAAAAAAATTAGTCATGCAAATTAAAAAAACTGTGGAAATGAACGAATGGCAAACTTACTGTAGTACCAGGAACAGCCGTGAGATTTTCACCATTCCGCGTAGATGTCGTTTTTCTCTTCCTCTTGCTCGAGGTTGTCGTACCACCGGTCGCAGATTCTGCAGTGGATGCACGATTGGAGGCAGCAGGATTCCACATGGACATTCCAGTCGACGACGACGTCGACCCAACGTTCATGTCCGCGCCAGTTTGAGCTTGAGCGTTACCGAAGCCCATCAATGCACTCTGAGCATTGTTCCGACCAAAACCACCACCACCACTCGGACTCTGAGGAGTATACGCCGAAAACGGGCCCTCGTTAGCAATCGGATTCGAATATCCGAGGCCACTCGCAGCAGCAGTAGTAGAAACCTGAGCGCTCGTCGAGCCTGATACTGACACTGACGCTGCATCCACACCCATACCCCCACCCGCACCCATACCAATTCCGAAACTGGAAGGAAGCGGAATTTGACTTAGCATGGGAATGACACCGGTCACGGCGGCGTAGCTTCCTTCATTCGGAGCGACAGTTCCTCGGCTATATGCGTTACCGAATGGTGGTCGCATTATCGTTGATGTCGTCGTCATCGGAGTCAAGACAGGTGTCGTCGTCGTCGTGTTGTAAGGTGAGTACGTAGCTGGCACATTTGACGCTGATGTCGATGACGTTGAACCGCTGGGAACATTCCTTCTCCGCGCTCCGGAAGTAGTAGTGTTCAAAGTGATCGTCTGATCTTGATCATCGATATCATCTTCATCCTCTCCAGCATCATCGTCACCCTCTTCGTCGTCCGTTTGTCGACCATTACCAACGGTGACGTTCTGACTTTGAGTTTCGGAGGCGGCAGCAGCTGCTTGTTGTTGTTTCTCTCGTTCCATAGCGGCCAATGCTTTTTTACCAGGCTTCTTGTTCCGTTTCCGTTCACGTTTATTGCCAGGCGGTTTATCGTGCGCTACGACCCAATAGCATCCCTTTCCAGGCTCAGTAATCGGTCTCGTGACTTTTTCGAACAGATTATTGAGCGAGAGATTATGCCGAACCGAATTCTAATGAAAGAAAAAAAATCAAGTATGACGTGGTTTGTTGATGAGAACGATTATATATGCATAAGAGAGTATGACTTTTATACGTACTCTCCAACTTTTTCTGTCGCCGAGTGTGTAGTAGCTGAATCGACGTTCCATGGCGAGGTAGAGTTCTGACAGCGTGAGTCGTTCTTGAGGAGATCCGAGGATAGCACACCGTATGATGGTGGGCAATGGGTATGCTGGTTTTTTGCCGGGTTCAGAGTCGACGAGACTGTTGAGGGATATATGAGGATCGGGAAGGTGTGTTGAATCTAAACAAGTCTTCGTCTCAAATTATTAAATTAAGTCTTTTTAAAGGACTCACTGTTGGCGACCATAATTTCCCTAAAATGAACTTGATGATGGGGAGAGGGATAATATTCGTGATTGGGTCGTTTTTCACCCCCTGAGAGCATGTAATTATTGTTCAGGGAGGAGGAAGAGGCGGCGGGGATGCTACTGGTTGCCGGGGGAAGTATAGAAGGATCTATAGGAAGATCCTGCATAGCACCATGCGCATGGGTATGCATAGCGGGAGCGGGCATATCTCCTTCGTACTCATCGACGCCGATGCCATTGTCATTATCATTTTCATCATCGTTCTCATCAACATTTTGTTGATCACCGTCATTCGCAGCGGTGCTGGAGAAAACGGAGGGACTCCGTCCAACGTGCGCTTGATCTGGAAAAGCTGCGTCTGCAACGACGTTGTCAGAAGGGTGAATTTGATTCCCCCCTCTTTGGAGCAGACCGTGCTGTTTGTCGTAATTGGCTTGTGATCGGTAGTACGAAAAGGTAGGAATTAGTTGAGGGCGAGATGACATGTGCGGCGATGGTGACAATGTCGATGATGACGACTGGACCATCGGCATTGAAGTTGTTATAGATAGCGAGGGAGATGCGCCACGAAGAGAGGGCGACGATGAGGTCGATGGTCCACGCGAACGCCTTGCCGGTCCGTTCATTCTCTCAGTATGGTTGGCGTCCTGGACTGTCGCAATAGAGGCGGACACAGAACCAGGAGCAGACGCATAAGTAGAAAATGGATTGGGGCCGGCATCGGCGCTGGCCCGTTGAGAGTGGAGAACGGTGTCTTGAAGTTGGCTAATATTAGGTCTGTTAGCTCTAGGCGGTGCAGGAGGAGCGGGAGGGTGAGGCGGAGGCGGGCCATGATGGGAATGGGGAGCGGGAGGGGCAGGGGGAAAGAGAGCGTAGGGGTGGTAGTAATATGGTGCACCTGGTATTGACGCGACGCCCATATGACCTGGAGAGGGCATCTGGTTTATCGGCGAGGTTGACGGTGGCGGTGGGACAGAGCCAGGCATCATACCGCCGAGTGAAATGGCGGCGGAGTGTGAGCGCGGGTGATGGTGCTGTTGCTGTTGCTGATAGAAATGTTGTTCATGCGAATTAGAATTAAAGTGTGGCTGTGATTGCAGTTGTGTATGTCCTTGTGCAGACGTCGTAGACCCATCTGCCCCTGCCTTTGCTACCGCAGAGGTTGGCGAAGCAGAAGCGGAAAAAGGTGTCGATGATGATGCATGATGGTGAGGAGGACGACGTGATTGAGGAATGCGAATTGATGCCGACTTGGAATTTGAATTTGAATTTGGGTTGTTTGTAGTTGTATCTGGGTTGGATGTTTGTTGTGGTGGTATCGATGATGATGATGACGAGGAGGAAGCCATATTATCGCGCGAAATGGAATCTGCGCTAGGAGAATCGTGTTCCTAATCGATGATTAGCGAAAGAATTAAAAATGTAAAAGAGAGAGATAGAATAGAATAGAATTTATATATAAGTCGTTGAGGAGAATGAGCTGAGAAATGTGCGGTGTATGTAGTGGGAGGCGTATGTGTGCGTTTCGCAATACGAGAAAGAAGCGAGCACTTGGCGAGCACCAGCGAGAAAAAAAGAGCTCCGAAAAAATTATAAACAATAGCCTTTTTATATAAACAATAAAAACAGAGAGACAGAAACAAAAGCAAAAACCCCGTTTACTTCTTAATAATAATAATAGTCCGTGTGCTCGTTCCCTTGCCAGATTCACGCGCATGTAACAAAGCACAAAAGAGAATAAGGAAAAATCGATGACTAGTGAAAAAGCTAAAAAAAAAAAAATTTCCGCCGGCCCTTGTACTTTTGATTTTTTCACTTGATGGGTTTCCTACACTCTGCGCAGAAATTCGTATTTATATGGGGTGGGACAGTACAATCACTGGACCTACATGCGCATATATTCGGCTCTCGGTACCGCGTCCCAGCTAGCCGAATTCTCGGGTTGCGTCCGTTTGGTTCCAATCTGGGCGTTTGAACTTTGAGAACAAGCGACAAGCGAGAAAGAGAGAGAAGGGGGGGACACAAATCTCTCTCAAAGCACTAACTACTCGGCCTTTTTAAAACCCTTTTTTCGAAACCTTACTTCCCAGTCTCGCAAATACCCGAACGTAAACATCAATCAAAAGAAAAAAAAACCACACACAAGCAAGTCAAATGGTCTTTTGACTGTGGTATAATAGTACTAGGACACAGCTGGGCCTGGCTGAACGGGGAGTTTCCATTTTGGGGCCAGCCAATGATCGATGGGTTTACATCGGAGGTTGCCGAATGCAAAGCTCGAGCTCTCGTTCTGGCTCAAAAAACACAAAGGAGGCAAATTCCGGCCAGGTGCATGGCCCCCCCGGAGTTCAGCTGGATTTTGCCGTCGGATTTCAGCGTCGGTCAAAATTAAGAAAAACCACTCAGGGAAAGTTAAGGTTACTACATATTACTATTAACTATAGTATACTTTGGTATAATAAATATTCGTCCAAAATCTCATGACTGCCCGTAATCAAAGTTAGCCCTCTTATACGACGTCATACACCCGATTACCCAACCCAGACACTCTCCACGCAGCCTGTCTGCGAAATAGACGAATGCACATCAAAGCTTTAAAAACAGTATTCCTTAAAGCGAGCTTCCACTTTGATCCACCTCCAAATGCCAAAAACTTCGTCATTATCATGCTCAATCCAACAACCCGTTCACCTATTTCATGTCTTTGTTTCTCATACCTGGCTATAATCGAGTCTCGATTTGCTGAACCGCTAGGGGCGTTCAAGTGTGCGTAAATAGTGTTTGCTGCAGAAACAGCGTCGCATATTCCGAGATTCATGCCCTGTCCACCAACAGGAGAATGCACATGTGCAGCATCACCAATAAGTAAGACGTGGGAGTTCCCTATTTTCGCCGTATACGCATCAGCTAAAGCAGCGCGAACGCGGTATCGAGATGAGGAATTAACAGAGGAGATAGTGATGGGTGTGCTGAAGGGATTCCGCTTGTCGAGCTCCTGTTGGAAATACTCGATTGTGGGGTTATGCGGCACCTCGTCACGCATGGCTAAGATGAGACGCCACACGAGTTTTGTTGGCTCTCGGGAGGGCAATGGAATGAGGAGGAGGTAACGATCTAGCAAAAAAGCAGTTGGTTGATTACGGCCAAGTTGCTCCGGAAGAGGTTCTTCGAGGTATACATCTCCCAATGCCATTTGGAATATGTCGGGAGCGTTAGGGTCGTAGTAAGATGCACCTGTTTTCGGATTCTTGAAGTCTATTCCAACCAAATGTCTGACCTACATATTATGATCCCAAAATGTCAGATCTCGCTCACATCATCTATTAGTATGTATTGCTTACTGTAGAATGCGCACCATCTGCTCCAATAATATATTTGGTAACGATAGTCGAATTGTCCGCAAACAAAACTTCAACTTTATCACCGTGTATCTTCTTAATACCGGTAATTTCCTTTCCACGTTGAACACGGACACCTTGAGCATCCAAGTGTTTTTGTAAAACCTCTTCAACGTCGGATTGTGAAATGAGAACCGCAAAGGGGAAGTTGGTGTACTCCTTGAGAACAGATAACTCGATATTTACGAGGGGCTGTTCGGCAGCGGATCTGAATTTGAGACCATCACACCGTATTCCTCTTTCGGCGATCACATTTGCTGCCCCTATTGTATCGAGTATCTTGATACCAGCTGTTAGCATTATTTCAGTCATCAAAACAAGATACGTGTACTCACTTCTAGTGTATGACAGTGAATCAAAGATGCCCTTGCGCCGTTTCTGTTCGACGAAGCAGCGTCAACGATTTGGACGTCAACACCCTTCTGGGCTAATGCTATCGCGGCAACCAATCCAGTTGGACCGGCACCAACGACTAAAACTTGTGTCTCGTTGGACATAAGAAACGAGGAGATTTAAGATAGATATGCTGTGGTTGTTGTTACTGTATCATTGGCGGTAAACGTCCACATCCATTTATAAGAGACCTCAAAGTTAGATCAATTCGGGAAGGCTCGTAAAGACGGATCTATACGATACATACACGTACGCCCGCCGCCGTGCTTCGTGAGAACTCGGAAGACTATGTCGAATTCAGAAAAACAGTATACATATACACTGGTGAAATGAAAGATTATCACCGGCTCTTAATGATAGCGTGCTTACATATTAAAACCCCGTTTGCCAAGGGAAAATCCACAACACAATTCCTTGTTAGTCGGACGCCTCGTCATAAGACCGGAATACAGTACTCTGTTGCCTTTAAAACCGACACGATGATCAGTAAGGAAACCCCAGATCCGAATGACTAATCCCTTCGTTTCTCGGGAGCCGTTGTCTACTTTTGGTAAAACCAATCCGAGTGCCTTAAATGTTTGAAAATCCTGTTGTTGCATCATGATCAATTCCTCAACGGCCCCCTGTACGGTGTAAAGCTGTAAAGCCTAAATTACTCGACATTGCTGCGATCCCACATAAAGTCGCCTAGATGAATGGACATAAATTTTATTCAAGCGAACGTGGTTTTTGTAGTCTTACAACAAGTACAAAAATAAACCCAAAATTGCGGTAGCACTATAAGTGGTGGACGATCCGAGGTTTAGCATGCTACCGCCATTAGTCAAGGCTGTACAAGAATCAACGTAAGGTTTTGTTGTCGGCGATGACGTGTACGTACAGCCTGTGTTTGTTGGAAGTGCTCCTGACGCGCTTATAGATGGGTTAAGATTGTTCACCGAAGGTGTGGGGGTTGAACCTGATAATTTTCACGGATTAGCTGATTGAAGTTGTACAGCAAAGGGAAAACAAGTTTGTACCTCCAGAATTTAATCCAGCACCACTACTTCCACCACCTACCCCATCACTCGTAGAATTCGCCAGGAAAAACTGAAATTGATCAAATTTCATGGGTCCTTGGTGTACATCGATTTCCAGCGTATGCGTTCCAGGATTGGGTATTGTTATAAAGACAATGGTAGGACTCCACGTGTAGGCAGGCGGCTGAGATGATGCCCTCGGTAAAGTCGAATTATACGTCGAGACTAGTGTGCCGTCGAGAGTGAAGGTGTATAAAAAAGTGATGTCTTGTGGGTATGGCTGGTTTATAGGCGTAAGAAATACCGCCGCTCCATAGTTCTGACCTACAAAAACGAGAAAGAAAAAACTCCTCTATCAGAAACTCAAACTCAAACACGCGTAGCACGGGGTGCGTAAAATCACCTTGAAACGTTAAAGTTATCTTGGGAGGAGGATCCCCATGAACTCCCGTGTCCTGGAGCTCAGTATGTTGTGTTGGAAGTGATCGTGCGTGTAACACCTTCTGCCCAAGATTCTACAGGTGAATACTGAAACGCTGGATCTGTGTCGTCCAAGATGGCATTTGGGACTGGCCCTAAAGGCTGAGGAGGCGGACTGCCAATTACACTGGGATTGGGATGGGATTGGGATGGGATTGGCACTGCTGCTACTGATATTGCCAGCGAGTGTCGTCAATGTTGAATAGAAAATAGAATATGGTCGTCGCGATAGTCAAACCGAATTCGGTAGCTTGACCGGCGATTTCGGTTTTAGTTTGAGTAAATTGACCATGCTCCAAAAGAGAGTTTAAAAATAATAATAATACGGTAAAACGAGTGGAAGTCTTTCACGGGAAAGGCAATAGCAAAATGCTTTGCATGATAAAAAATTTCTCCTTAAGTACCTCGTAACGATTTCGTTATTGCACGCACGCGCAGCGTCGTCGAATAGCCAAGCCTTGAACCAAGTCCGAGTAAGGAAACGGATTTATTTCGGGCTCCTTTCAGCCGGCTATGAAGTCAGCTTTGTCAGCTTGATGAATTTATGGCGAAAAGGGCAAAAGCCCCATCACTGCTGACGCCAACGGCCCTTCTGAAAGAAAGAATGCATGTATGTATTCTTTGTTCATATCTACATTTGAATCGAAGACTCTCAGCACATAATTCAGGTTGTCTTTCTGCCTGCTACTCGACCTTCAACCACCTCGACACTTTCCAGGATCTTTCTAGCTTCATGAGCGGCTTTTATTCCACTAGCTATCATTCCACCAAACTGCAGAAAGAAATGAATCGCAGCTAAATTATTATAACTTCTGAAATAACGCACCGTTGGTCCCATGCGATTCAACCCCTCGTATTCAGCAACTTCCATCCCTAAAACAGCACCGTCTATCAAAACACACCAATGAAATTTTTTCGTTGATCACGAACCTGCAAATATCAAACCCGGATAAACCTCTTTCGTCTTGTTTACAACATTCGCTTCAGCACGGTTCATATCCAATGCAGCCATCTCGTGTCGTCTTCCACTTTCAGGCTGTTCTTTCAAATTCGGTGATCCGACGCCAATATCCCAGCCGGTTGCAGCACTAGCAAGACGTTTAGCGCAGAACGCACCCATCGGGCCGTCGTGCCCCGTAGCTGATACGATAACGGGAGCAGTAATCGTGTTCGGATCCATGCAAGATTGTGTTCCGTGGTTTAAAGAAACGAGAGTGAAGTTTGTTACTACACCTGCAACTCGCTGATGCTCTTGATTTTCGCTCTGACTTTGCTCGGAGGGGGCAGTTTGTAACGGGTCTGGAACGACTATCAAGTCTTCTACGGCTGTGGCGTTGAATAATACGACGTTGGGGAAGGCGAGAACTTTTGAAAGCAGTGTGGATGTGAAAAGGGCTGCGTGTTTGACTACGACGTAATTTCCTTCATCGGTGAATGGAACACCTAGAGTGGTAAGGAATTTGTCGGCGGGTTTACGGATAATCTTTTTTGTTTGATGTTTAGCGTTTAAAGCTCCTGAGACCTATGGTGCGACTGACCATAGCAGACATAAGTTGGCCCCCAAGCCAGGCTCCTCCTCCTGGTGCAACACCCGCTTCAATAATCGTAATCTTGGTCGTTGGCGGACATGTCGTAGCCAGTTCGTAAGCGCAAGTTAACCCGGCTGATCCAGCACCGACAATAACAACATCTGAAATTGCTCGATCGTACATGGAGGAGTAGTATCTTTTCAGGTAATAATTGAAATAAATAACAAGCTCCGAAACAATTATTTTAGAATTTGGTCGAAAGACAACACCTTTTGATCATCGCCCTTGACACTTGCGCTTCGTGAATTGGCGCAAACTTGTAATTGCCCGTGTAATCCTCATTTACGTCAAGATGGATACCATTCGTAGTTCCGACTATCTTTTCATCTTGCAGGGTGTTGTTCAGTTTCAAAGTTTGACTCAGATCCATTGGTTTAGATATGGAAGTCGAGAGGGACTCGGTGGCGGGGACGGGACTCATCCTTCAAGGAATTACGATTTACGAGATTGCTGAGCGACAAGCAGAGTTATATATAATATGCAAAGACGTTGCTATTGTGGTGCATTCTGGGGTGATTATTTGTTCTTCTCGAAGACGGCTAAAAGATGCCTTTTGCCTAGTACATGCGTAGTATTATGATATCATCTGTGGCCATTGGGCCGATGCGTGAGTACTTGAGTGTGCACGTTCTCTATCTATATGCAGGCAAACACCCTTCCAAAGACTAGGCCAAGTGAAAAGAAGAAGAAGCCTGTATGCCGAGCGGGAAAAACTTCTAACTATCAAAGGATTCCGAACCAAGAATTCGAATATGGTCATGAATGATCATGCACGTCTAAGATATATATGTACGGTGGCGCAATCAAATTTTTGGGATCCCTGTAAAATAATGTACCTGTATATTCTATTATCTAGCACGGGGATACCGAAGTGTGCACATGAAAGAACTGTCAGACTAGTCGGTGGAGATATCAAGTACAAAAGGATCGGGTGAGTCCGAAGGTCCGGAAAGGGCCCGTGATGCACAACTTGGTTGAAAGTTACAATTAACAAATAAGTCATGAACATCGGTATTAGCCGGTTAAGTATACGGAAGAAAATAATGACTAGTTTCTTCTCTTAATGCCAGTATGCCGGACATGAGCGCATGGGGGGTGAGCCCTTTGTTGACTAATCTATCTTTAGAAAACGGCTCCAAATGTGAGAAATTCTTCTATTATTGTACTTACTTCTTAAACTCTTGTGTTCAATTATTCATTGTTAGTATTTCATTGTTTTTCGAGGTTTAGGGTTTAGAGTGGTTGAGTGATGGTTACACGGTCATTGGCAGTGATCGGCCTATAACCAACCTATAACGCCTGTCAGTTATTTCAAAAATGACCCGATTATTTCCTCAGCTCTGAATCGGCATATCAACCGTGTAATTTGTTTCCCGTATGTAATTGTATGCAGAGGTCTGAATTCACGTTTGCTTGACGCACAGTCACAAAATAGTCACTTCTTCAGATCTTCAGAAATTAGACGCCATCGCGTTCCCTTCGTTCACCTCCTCATGTATCTTACCATTCGATTAATCGCTAATAACATTTTCTTTCTCTATTCTTTGATCCACATTCTCCAATTTCATCTTGTGCGAGCTTCAAACACCACACGCATACTACGCTTACCGTTGAATAATGCGGGTTTACTGCATGGCACCGATCTACAGTAAGCTTTTGTTTTCTGGCTGAGAAACGTGAATTACTGTAGCATACATGCCGTTCAGATATCACGGTCCAGTGGGGTTCGGGACGCCACCTCAAAGATTCAACCTTATGTTCGACACAAGCTCGACAGGAATCGAAATTCCGGGCATAATGTGTGTGATCCCGTGCATGAATCAACAACAGTTCGATTACACTGCAAGCTCGACGTTCAAAAACTCCCAAAGGAAGACAACTATCCGATTCAGCGCTGGTGGTCCAAGTAAGTCTGTCAATGTCTTCCTAGCATAGTCCAACTGTAACGGTAATCTGTTCAATTAGTGGTGAGATTCCATTTGTCGACCCGTTGAGAGGGTTTCTAATCGATGGAATGCGGGAAAAAAGACATTTCAGTCGATGGATATTCTCCAGGTTTCTGATACGATGACATTCCTTGGTCAAAGGTTCCCCAGAACTCCATTTAGAATGGTCACAAACCAAACATCTGGCTTTGTGAGTATATGCGTTAAAATGAAACGGCAGCGAACACAGAATCAGTTTTTTTGCAGTTCCTAAACCCGTACGACGGCATAATGGGTGAGAATGAGAGCGAGAAAAATTGCTTAGTTTTACTAACCCCATCTTAGGACTGAATCTAGAGAGAGACTCTGTCGTGTATAATGCCATCCGAAAAATGGGTTATCCAGGTAAGATAACGAATGTGATGATGGAAAATAATCTCATCGTCGGGCTGCCTAGTCATGTTTGGATTGTACCTCACGCCAAGTCGCATTGGAGGTGCCGAGTTCAGTGTAGGAGGGGTCGACAAGTCTAAATTGAATGGTACAAGTTTGACATGGGTACCTATCATGAAGACAAACACAACAGACAAGAGATGGTCACTCGTCGCATCCAACATCTACATTAATGGTGCAGAAGTGGATTCCAATCTTTCCCGAAATCAACAGTTTGTGTTTCATACTGGAGAATCGGGCATCATTGTAGGAAAGCAGCTAGCGTCGGTAGGTTTTGTTTTCTGTGAAAATAGTGAAAAACAAACACTCACTATTTTCGCCTCTTTCTCTCTTTCTTGCTTCAGGCGATGTATTCTCGTATCTCGCCGAATATCGCAGCAATAGGCACCGATGGAAACTACGGAATTCCGTGCAACAAGATGCCTTCTCTGAGAGCAGTTGTAACATTCACATTCTCCTCGATACACGGGTCACCTTTCAATCTTACACTGACATCGAGGGATCTGAACACGGGGGCTTTCGTCGACAACCCGACTATCTGTCAGACAGTAATCAGCGGCGCAGACATTCAAGGTGGGATTATCGGGGTATCATTGTTGAAACATTATTACACGGTTTGGGACGTGGACAATGCATTGATAGGTTTCGCTAACAACGGATATTAAGAGAGGTTTCACAGAGGTTTTTTCTTTGGACAGAGTTTCGTCTGCAATTCCTGTAATTAGTCCTTTCCTTTAGTACATGAATAAATCAATAACGGGAAACAACTTACGGCACGAAAAATTAGCTTTGGAACGCTGTTTCACTGTCAGTTGCTCATTGGTTGTTTGACAGCCAGTTTGTTGAATGTTCGGATCTTTGTTGCCGCATGTGACAGTAACAAGGCCAAGTCACACTCTATTCCCTCATACAACACCGTCGCTGACGACGACGGCGCACTGGCGCTGGCAACATGGCTACGGGTCCGGCTTATATGAATGCAATAACAAGTCATTCAAAACTGAAGACAACCATCACTTTGTCTGGCCCATTGTTTGTAGCTGGACAGGACATCACTGGGAAAGTAGAGCTTGACTGCAAAGCTGAACGTGAAGTTGGGATCGGTCTCATAATCGTCGAGTTACTTGGAGTTCAGGGTACATATGGATTTTAGTTGCACGGAATTATAAGAACATGTATCTGAAAAATTCATTCTTCAGAGTTGAACTCCCGGGATCATACCGCCGCGACAACTTTTGTTCACTCCCATCGAATATTTCAAGGTCCTGGGCTGCCTCCGTCAAATGCTGTTTACGAGAATACTACACCACAAGATCCTTCTTTTCCATCTGAATACTTTCCTGGAAGAAGAGGCATTACGACTTTTTTTTTCAAGTTTCCGACACCAGTTTCTTCCCCTTCATCAGTTTCGTTCGCATCCGATCTCGCTAAGATTGAATACAAGATTCGTGTTAATGTCGGTGTCGCATACAAGGGAGATACTCGTCTGCTGACGAATAGCGTGAATGCGGAACTCGTTCAATGTCAAGATATGGAAGGTACACTGGACGAACATATAGTTGTCGGCGAAGGTGGAAAGATGTATGTTCGAGGGAAGCTGATTGGCGGCAGGTTAATCACAGGCGAGAAAGCTTGTGTTGAGTTGTATGTGAAGAACCAAACATCTAAGAAGGTTTGTCGCTTGTTTGTTTTAGACCGGTACTTGTTTTGATCCACATATGATCAACTTAGACCACTGGATTAACATTGGCATTAACGAGATCGCTTCATTTACATGGGACTGGAGCTTCCGTTCCGGTACAGCTAACGGATACCCTTCTCTCTGAATCCTTTCGGACCGCTGATTACTGTGTTTCGCCATATACAGAAGGCATAGCAAATTTGGTTTTCACCGTTCCTAGTTCCACGCGGGTCGTGAAAGGGGGGATTCGGGAAGGCAATATCGACAAGAATGGTACTCGGAAACAAATTGAGCCGCTTTTTGAATTACGGTGTTATTTGTCAGTTAAAATTGGAATGGGTCTAGGAAGGTAAGGGCCAAATCATATTCCAAACACATTCTAATTTGCACATTAGCAAAGATATTCTGTTCGAAATGCCAATCCAAGTCCGACATCGTGCTACTTTAGCACAGGACGCTGCACGCGATCATCGTGCATATCTTTCGCCAGTGTCTCCCGAACCTATCTTCAATCGTACTGCCTCTCCCCTTCCGTCTCATAGTCCTCGCGCACTCTCTCCAATGCTAAGTCCTCCGGTGTCTCCAATACCCTACACAACTCAACCACTCGCACCGACAAGTCCCGCTCCTGTCTACACGCCTTACCAGCAAGCCCCGCCCCAACCAGTGATTCATCCCCGAGTCCTTAATCCCGGAGATCCTCATAATGCTCGTGCAGTCTCGCCACGTCTTTGGTCTCCTACATCTCTCTCACCTGTTGCGCCATACTCTCCTCAACAATCCCCACTACCCGGCGTATATTATTTTCCACCACCACCACCGCTTCCTCCAGGAGGGCAGCTTTTGCCTTTTGCCTTTCCTGCACGTCCCAACAGTGCGGACCCTTATCATTATCCTTATTACTATCAGAGCCAAATCAACCTACCAAGCGGACTTCCGCCAGCATCTCCATATTCTCCATTTCAGTTACCTTCTCAAAACCGCAGTCGACCACCACTTCCTCCCATTCCTACCCTACATCAGTCTCCTCCTTTCACACAGACCTCGACACAACCACAGCTCCCAGTATCGGCACAAGTTCAACCAGCTGACCCACCAGAAACACCTCCAGTTCCATCACAAATGCAAGATTTGCCGTTCGAATCTACGGGTCAGCCTGTAGAGGGCAAAGGTGAACGAGCTTCTCGTATAGCTCAACACCTACACACGCCAAAGCGTGCCCGCTCAGCATCGCCTACGTCGCATCGTTTCCAAGCTACTTCGCTTTCGACGGTTAAACAGCCACCCCCTTCAATACCTCAACGTCCCTATGCAACTAGTTCTCGACATCTTCCCGTATTTTCTCCCAGACCAGTTATTTCACCTAGTCGAACCTATGTAGGCAATTCTCCAGGAACAATTGGGAACGGTACTACTAAAAGCGATCGAGTGGATCTTTTGGAACAGTTGGTTGATGTGGCTCCCGGAGACGAAGAGAAATCGGTCGAAGAAGTCCTTCGAGATTTAGAGGAAGCCGAGAGAGCGGGTCAAATTAAGGCGGATTTGGAGTCTGCTGAAATGTTAACTTCTTCCAATAATGCGAGGAGGAATAGATCACTATTGGATATTTTTGATC
The DNA here is from genome assembly GCA_027605045.1 of Phallus indusiatus. NCBI lineage: Eukaryota > Fungi > Basidiomycota > Agaricomycetes > Phallales > Phallaceae > Phallus > Phallus indusiatus. Next base: position 114,384 of record JAQFWX010000009.1, read on the forward strand.
GGAATGCGATTGAGGGACGCGACGCGTCAGCACAACCCATAATATACAATCAGCGTAATGAAGGTCTGGACGCTCTAGAAAGGCGACTCTTGCAAGAGGTTGGTACTCGAAAACCTGAAGCAACCCGACCTGCCATCTTCAGCCTTGGATTGGCCGATATGTCAACTAGCCCAGATATACATGAACAGTCTATCCCCATGCAAGACAAGAATGAATCTCGTCCGCCTTCTCCTTGTACTGTCCGACTCCATCCACGGCAATTCAGAGAATCACAGATCTCAGAGTTGGCTCTCGGTCTTGATAACGGACTCAAAAGTCCCGTAGAACAGAAGCCTCCATCTCCGGATTTACCAAAGACCATGCAAGGCGTAGATCAGAGTGCGCCATTGAAACAGCCCGAGGTGAAGCAACCCCAGAAAGATGTCCACTCCCAAGATGATGCTAAAGGACGTATCTCCGCATGGCTTAACGGTTTACCTTCATTCTCACCTTCCGCTGCTCATGCGGACCAAGCTCCGGTAACACACCTTGCAGAGCCAAAGAAGGCGCCTCCACGCAAAAGAAGTATTGATGGCGTGCTCGAATTTTTTGGAATCGGTAGAAACAAGTCGAGGGAGGATCTCCGGGCGTCGTCACCCATGGCTTCCCCGTCGCCTGTTCTTCAGGAACACACCAATATTCCAAAAGAACCATTGAATGACGGCTTGGCTGCTCCTTCGAATCTGGTATCACCCCAACGCAGAACGCCGTCTCCAAGGAGGAAACCTGTGCCATTGTACGTTGAACCGGATGAAGAGATACCATCATCTCGTCCACGGCCTGACACGGGTAAATTGCTTGATGCTTTACTATTAACTTTAATACTGATGTTGAATCCGTAGCAACTAATCCTTTGCCTAACGAGTTACTGGATGCGCCTGTTCCTCTGAAATCTCCTCTCAAACCTGAGCAAAGGAATGGAGCTGCAGTTGGTGCAGAAGAAACGCCTGTGATGCGGCCTAACAAACCTTTCTCGCACCTAAGGCCAAACGCCCTATCAAAAGGGAAAGCAAATTTGCCCATCGCACCGGTTAAACCTGATACATTTCGCCGTGATTTACCCAGACCAGCACCCAAACCGTTATCCGCCACGAGAATCATGCCTAACCCTCTGGAAACCTCGGCCGCCAAATCATCTCATGCAGCACCCGCCGTACAATTCCAAACGAAGGAAAAAGTGAAAGTGAAAGATACGCTTCCACCTATTCCTACGTCAGCCCAACGAAAATTGGCTCTCCCTATACCCGACTTAGAGGCCAAGTACAACGTACGCTCTGCTCGAGGGGGTCGAGGAGGCGTTACCACTTCGGTGGCAGCTATCTGGGCGTCTAGGGCTGAAGCCAATAGCACGGAGTCCAATGTAAGCACACTACCTGCTGTTCCCCGCAGTATATCTGGACAAGGACCAGTGGCACCGGCGCGTCGTCAAGATGGGGAGGTTAAAATCGACTCCGCATCAACATCAAACCCTGATGTAGCACGGAAAGCTCTACCTAAACATAATACCGAATTGGAGAATCTGTATTCCTCATCATCATCAGACACACCGTCGCGCGATCCCACTAAAGGAGTCTCTGTTCCCGCACAGGTCCATAAATATCATGCAAAGCCTCAATTGTCCAGTGCTGCCACCCTTGCTCAGCCGGTCCTCGATGCAAAACATAAACCTCCTGCGTTGTCGATGACCCTCAGTACCGTTTTCGAACCATCAGCTGTCAATGGCGGTAACGGGTCTGCTACCCCGGCTGTTAAGACAGGTGAAGTACACTTTGGACAAGCGAGACTCAAGGACTTGATCAAGAAATATCAGCAAGGAGCATCATAGCAATACCCATGCATACACCTCACGTTTACCTATAATTAATATGTCTTCTCCTAATAATTATTATGTTGCATTTTTTTTTCTTTCTTATATTATTGCATTTCGTTTACGACCTTGACGACATTTACGAACTTGACCAACTTATATGTATCTGTATGCAATGTTTTAGATCTAGTTACTTGTATTCTTTTGTTTCAATTTAAGAGACGCATTACTACAGAGAGATAAAGAAAAGTAGAAGAATTCGTGTGGACAAGCAGCCATTGGCAATATCTTCGTAACTTTTGTTTTCTTGCGTGAAGTAGAAAGTTCACCGAAAAGGCTCTCATTTCGCCCCATTGCTTACAGCGCCGCTTTCCCAGCAGTCTGTGAAGTAATATAAATGATTCTGAACCTGATGAAGGAGAAATGTAATACCTCAATGGGTAAAAGCAAGGCGGATATAGCGGCTACCATGAATAAAGATGCCGATACGAATACTGGGACAGAGCTATTTACATTCCCATACGTCGCAACTTGAAAGTGCAATTGAGGAGGACAATTTAGGAAAGGTAAAAGTAAGATCTTACTTATTGGTGCCATAAGACCTGTGACTCTTTGATGCCATTGGATTAGTGAAATGCGTAAAATCACTAGTGTTATTTATGTAAATACCGATTGAAAGCCGAACAAAGAGCGTCCGCAGTTCCACTATCGGGATTTGATATAATTAAAACAGATTTTTACTAAAATAATTAGACACTTTACCGGTGAGGTGCCGGAAATACTTCAGGCGTGTATGCGTAAAGCTATTGATGAGAGATGATTAACTTGATTCAGTGATGTACACTGAATTCGGAAAGTACATACCACACCGTACATCTAAAATTTTTACTCTATTTTCAAATTACTAAATGATTCAAAAATATACTACTCACTGAATTTCTAGACGAGAGGTGAAAATAATAGATGAAATAATTTTTCATATGAAACCTTTCGAGCGACTTACTGAGTAAAACTAGTGATGCAAGAATAAGCCAACGTGGCGCTATCTGATCTTGCCGTGGTGAACAAAAAGAGAAATATTCCCGTCAAAGCAGTTGAAATAGATAAAGCAAACTTCCGTCCCCCGACTGGGATGATACCTCTCCTTGTCAATCCTACAAGCCAGCAGCCCATGAGAGAACCTGGGATGGCGAGGACGGCTATGATTGCATTGTTGCTGGGTATGCATTGTATTACAATGTAAAAAGTGTTGAATGATGCAGGAAACGCACCGATATGTGATGTTAACACTATCTCCGGATGCCACGCTGTGTCGAGTCAGGTAAATCGGCAGGAAGGCGTTGAACAGAGGATATGCAAGACCAATCAAACTAATTATAAGGAAAATTTTGAATCATCATGGTCTCATGGAATTCAAGTTCCCTAACCTACCCCCAGAGCCAAATTGTGAGACTCGTGTTAATCGCCAGACGTCTGGTAGAGAAGAGAGGCTTGACATGGGAGCTGATGGAAGTCACATTACCCCATTTATTCATGAAGAGAGCGAACCACTGACAAAGAAAAGCGTGAAAAGGACCTCGCAAGCAGTTGGGTCTTCGTAACTGGGGCAACCGACGCATTGTCTGAAATTTCCTTTAGTCTATCTGTAGTCAGCGTAATTGTTTTCCCATTTTTTGCGGCGACGAATTTCAAAGTCTACAATGTTAGCTGATTTAAGGTTATGTATATACAGCTCACTGACAACTTACCTCAATGGCTTCTTCATCCCGGCCTTTAGCTAATAGGAATTTGGAGGATTCGCGCAAATCAAATACGAAGAACCGACAAATAAACATTGCGAATGTGATTGCACCTCTGAAGACAAGCATCTGTGAGTATGCAATGTGCGTGTTTTTTACGAGACATTTACAATGTAAACCTAAAAAAAATTGAGTATATGCGCAAAGAGGTTCGAGGGAGCTTGATGAAATCTCACATAGTATACCTCCAGCCGCGGTTGTCTTCCGCCTTACATTGACCAGGAACGGTGGTGTTTGGACAGGAGAAATTCGCAATAAAGACCCAACCAATGAGAGAGGCAAGTAGTTGTCCAAATGCCCACCAGACGGAAAGTAAAGTCAGCGTCCACTGACATAAAAGGATCAGCATAAACCTTTTCTGGTAGAAAATGTATTGATATGCATATATATTACCTGATGACTTCTGGGTATGTGCTCAAGATATAAAGCGCCTGTGTCATACTGTTTAAATGTACGATCCGGAGCTCAGAAGAAGAATTACCATCTACAGGTAAACTTTACAAATGAAGTATGAGTTGGGGGACAAAAACTTCTCTCCTAATGATGACTCACTTTCCTCCAACTCCAAAGCCTAAGCAAGCTAATAATGCGCATAGGGTAACAAAGTCCTTTGCACCGCCTGCGGCAATGCCAAATACACCGGCTAAGAATAGGGTGATCTATATTCAATTGTCAGCAAATGACTTGCTACAGTAACTCTAGCTTACGTTCCACGAAAGTCGTCTACCTATAGCATCTGCGAGTACGCCCTGGGTCCGCACGGTCAATTCCTTCATCGTGAATAAGAATGGAGGTAATTACCCAAGTGGTTGCACCGACTATTAGTCCTGTGTATGTAGCTAGGGTCGCGAAAGCAATATGGGGCGGATTCATTTCGAGCGTGATTTGCGGAAGTATGAGAGACAGTCCTGAAGGTTGTCGGGCTCAGGATCATAATTGAAATAGATAGTAGAGGAAAGTAATGTTACCCTGTAGCCATATTTCTATCGTTGTTATTTCTTGGTTAATATATATTTATTCAGTCTTTGTTATGACTTACCATCCGCTGCCCAGCCAAAACCTGATACAATGAAGAGAGACACTTGATACCGACCCCAACCAATTCTATCGATCACGAAAGCGTCAGATAGGGCAACACTCGAATCGATTACACCGGCGAGCTCAACTCATTTTGTAGGCATTCATTAACTTTCCCCCCCATTAGCACAGTTAAACATTACCATGCATTTCTGATAGCTCACCAAGCTGACTTTTCAACTGGTACGTCCTGTCAACACCCTCCTCTACCTCCAACGATATTTCGTCGATAGGAATTTGGTGCGATTCCGACGCCTTACTAGCGGCCATGTGCTTTTCCTCATCCATGATGGTGTCAAGAGGCAGAAAGGTGGAGAAAAAGGAATAGAAGGTGTCACATTTGACAATGGAAGGATTGAATGGCGTTATCTCGTTGAAATGAAAACAGCTTGGACTTTGGCACAAACTTGGTATTACTTCACGTGCTCCAATTTCCCTTTTAAACCAATAACCGAGACAGCCTATTATAGACTCTATAGGACTCCACCTGGTCAGCCATCACTTCCATACCCCGTTTAAGCAAGGTAACTTCTGCGAAAGAATTCACTCCAGGTGGTCAGGGCTCACTTCAATACGAGAGCCGTCTCGTTAAGAGTTTCACGATTTACTTCTCAATAAACCGGTTGAGATGCCCAGCAAGATGGATACTTTTTCCGAAAAATCGTCATCATTTCAATATCAAAAGTTCGAAGCAAGCTCGTAATGGAACTGAGGAGGAAAATCATGTCACGTGCTCTATGTGTAATGTCACATATTCGTCACACACACACAAATACCAAAAGTATCACAGACGTTCCACTACTCACGTCGTTCTCAAAAAATGTCGAGCTTTCTTGGTTCGTCATCTCCCGCTTCAGACTCGGAATCAGTTAAGCAAAGGATTATGGCCCAAATGAAGCAGGAAATGGCGATGGCGAATGCCCAGGAACTTCTTAACTCGATGACCAAAAAGTGCTATTCCCGATGCATCACCAAACCTTCTGCCAAAGGACTTTCCGGCTCAGATGAGGTCGCTATACGCTCTTTCGGAAAATAAGTTTTTGTACTTATATTTTGAATTTTTGAGTCTAGACATGTTTGAGACGATGTATGGACCGATACATGGAAGCATGTGAGCAAATCAGCTGTATCCGGTACTACGTGATCACAGCTAATCACTAGTAAATGACAGTTAATGTTATCAGTCGATCCTATACCTCCCGGCTTCAAAGAGAAAGATCGGCAGAAAACGCAGAAAAAGCCTTTTCATGACTATGAAAGCCTCCAACAGCGTTTTTCCGAATGAAGAAAAGAGTAGACACGACTACTTATGGCAAGTGCATTATGTCGTTTAGTATTTTCTACGAAGCGCTATTAATATTTATCTATTTTATAGTTTCTTTTTGATAGTCCTGATATCAACAAGTAGAACCCCATTATAATGTTTTGTTTGGGACTTGGCGGCATTCCTTGTTACCATTAACAATACAACGCCAATAAACAAAAAAAAAGCTCTGGTGACGTATTGAGTTGAGCTCGATTACGCACGTTATTGGTTGTTTTTTTCAAACACATCTTTTCTCGTCACTCACGCATCAACGGCTAGTGATCAAAACAGGTTCAGACTGCGGCGTGTGGAATGTACAACGAATGTAAGGATTCCTCTATTTCTGTCGGTTTATTTATGGCAGAGCTATAATGAGATCTTTCATGCGAAAACACCATCATTGGTATAAATCACCAGACTCTTGCAATTTGTCAACTTACACACAAAACGTCGTCGGTGTGGTGCCAGTACGGAGAAAGGTATGGGGCGATGGATTCTAAGAATATAAACCCGGCCTCAAAGGTAAACTGGCATGAGCGTTCGGCTTTCCAAAAGGACCATTAAGATCGTTGCCAGCGTGCCGAATCCACTATTTGATTTCTACGCCAAACGCCGTCAGTTCTCGAGAGAGAGACATGACCTAGTCTTATATCGGACAGGAGATTGTAAGGCTGGTAACTGGGAAGCAATATTCGCAGTTTGGACACAACTGCGATCGTACCTTACATGAGCGGGGTCATGAGACTAGCAACTGCATTCTTGTTACACAGGCAGTCGTAAAGATGACAGAGAACCTTCACTCGGCCTGACCCGTAAGAACCTGATGATCAAACGGCTAGTGGGAGGGGCAACTTGAATCAATTATCAACATTGATAATCCACAAGGTCAAGCAGAACATACTTCTAAGTTATTACTAAAATTGGAGTCAAAATAATAAGAATTGATACATTCCTCAGATATTCTCATTGTGACTGCAAGTAAAATCAAAGATGCAGGCGGACATGAGAGATATCGCTACTCCGTATTAATACTAAACTAGGGCCCAATTTACTTTCGGTTAGTAAGGGGCCAATGACATTAAGCAGCCAATAATGCTCCCTGGCAGCTCCAGGGTTTTTATGAATGAGAAAAGCTTCCTATTTGCGCAATTCATTCATGATGTCTATTGATGGGCCATGGTACGGATTTACATATATATAAGACCTTGTCATTCGTAGGCGGTACACCCCTCCCCTTTCTTCTGCTAGCCTACCTCTCACATTTAGCTTTAATTTTTGCACTATATTAATGCCTTCTCCTAATTTAAGACAGTACAGTGTAAGTGAATCCCTCAAATTTTTATTTCGTCTCACGACGAACGGAATGCGTAGGATAATGCTTTTCTCCCTCGAGACATGAAGTGTCTTGGTTATGACGCCCATAAAAATTGCTATGTATTTCGGAAAAAGAACGAAATTTGGCTTGGAATTTTCGGCCAGAGATGGGACGGTGCAAGGCTAGTGCGATTTGGTAACATTCTGCAAAGCACACTGGACGAAGGTGCACTTGATGACCTTTCGGCTGTTCCGGAATATCCTCCTGATTATATGGAAGGTGAACTATCTTTGAAGTACGATTATCGAAAGTTTTACAATAAGTGTATTCTAGACCCGGAGTCGACGCCGAGACTGACAGTGACGAACCCAGGGGCGAATCGACTGTCATCATCATCGTGGTCACCAGCAACACCTACAACTGAGCTAAGTTCGGTGAGGGCCTCGCCTGGATCTCCCAGCACATCGGACGAGGCCGAGGTAGTAGCTTCACAGTGGGGGGTCGCAAGCACAAGCATCACAGCCGCTGGTGTTGACAACCAGAATCGTTTGAGGCAAAGAGCATCACATATAATCACTTCCATGATTGTAAGTCTGCTGCATATTTACGTATCTCAGAATAATAACTCATCGCGTGCCGAACATTTACACCATTAGCCTCATCCACATCTTCACCTACATCAACACAAACGTAATTCTACGTCCTAGAGCTGGTATCTAGTTTGGGTGTTTTCATTACAATAAAACTGTCGTTTCGGTCATTCTTTGACACGCGCGCGTTTGTGAGCATGAAAGAGTGATAACACGACAACGTTCCAAGTGTTTGATAATCGACTATTCATTTTTAAGCTGTCAAATCGTTTTATTGCCTCTAGTCCAATCCTAGGCTACTGGTGGGAGATAATGTTTTAGGTCCAGTCGAACTACCTCCAAACAGTGAGGAGAACATGTCTTGTAGCGGATTGGCTTGATTACGTGGCATTGGAATGTTGAAGTATAGCTGCCCAATCTCTGCTAAAGCCTTTGTAAGAGGAAACAAGTCATGTCAGCTCCAACCATTCCCAGGAATGAATGATATTGTATTCACTTTTCGCATGTTAGGGTCTGCCATCAATCCACCTTTCGATTGATATGATCCACAGAGCCTCACCCACGCCTCTCGAATAGTTTTGTTTTTATCGCCCTGAGCGCGCTGGCAAGTAAGAACAGCCAACTGAAGAAAGTTGAAGACCTGATCGCTGGTCACATATACGACATCTGAAGTCTCTCCGACATTTAAAGGGGTCTTGTCAGTCAGAATGGAAGAGCGCGTGCTTGACAAGTGAGAGATAAAGTGGGATAAGAATGTCCGAGCGGCGAGGATGTTTCCTTCCAGTAGATATCTTTGGTTTACGTTCGTCAAAAGAGAAAGAAAGTCGGTGTGTGTGAAGGCTTACGGTATTACGCCTCTGCAGGCGAACTTGCCAACGTCTGGTGATTCACCTAACCACTCAATCAACACCTCGGACAAAAGACGAGCACTATCTCGCTTTCCAGCAGCAAGGAAATGTAGTTCGGCCTGTTCGAGAGATCCTTCTAGAAGAATTAAATATGTTAGAGTCGCAGCACATTCAAAGCGAACTAGAATTATACCTTTGTATAGAAGTTCCCCAATGTAATGATGAAGATCTGGATCTCCTGCGGGGCAAGTCCCAGCTTTGGCTGTCCATCTAAGAGTAGCGTCTGTTACTATTGAAAGGAAATGCTGATCATCCAGAAAGAAATTTACGCGACTGAACGATCTATCAAAGTCTTTCTCCACGAGCCACCTGATCCAGTTAAGGCGATTAGTTGTGTGAGACGAGCTGTTCAAGAGATGAATATTCAAGTACAAAAAGCAAGACACGCTTATAACATACATCTAGATTCCTCGGTAACATCCTCTGGCTTAGTTTCATACACCTCAACTAGAAAACAGGCCAAATCTGTACCACTTCCCTGCTGACCAGTCTTCAGCAGTTCTCTGGCGGATTGGAACAGGACTTCGATCGCAACATCGAACTGAGAGGATTTGATATAACGAGACGCGAATGTTCGAGCCTTCTGATGGGCTTCATAAGGAGATGTTGCTATCTGAGGAAGAATGGCATTGAGAGCTCTGGAAGAGGATGGCGTTGGAGGCATAATTTAGTATCAGTGACGCAAGTGTGACCGAACTTGTTTGGCTCGCTCGCAAAATACGATCAAGCTCTCGGACAATGGCTGATAAGTATCACTTGGCTTGATTTCAAACATCTCATAAAACAAAATCGAGAACTTCTGTGTATATTGAAAATTTGATTAATATGTGAATTGGACAAACCTTTCAGTTGACTTTAAATCGGAGCGCGAATGGAATCTCCGATTTACAGTCCCGTCGGATGCGCCCATGAAGGTCCAAACGCGCCGCGCGAAACCATAACATGAAAAACGGGAAGCGTCGAGGTGCAACCAAGGTATCTTTTGATCAAGTTATCAGGTATTCAAATATCTAATCGTCAATTTAGGTCCCCAATGTTATACTGAGACCCGCCCCGTCAACCACACACCCCAAAGAGCCAGTCGCGAGCACATCTAATACAGAGGAAGATGAAGGCAATAACAACGTCGGAGAGTTATATTTCCGTGAAGGATCATTGCCGCTGCATGGGGTGGTTTTATGTGCAACCGGAAGACTAGACAAAGTGATCCATATGTTCATTATCACTTGCGTTAGTCCCTGGATGCTTATATTGTCTAGGTTACACTGTTTGCCTATGCTCAACAACTAGGCGCGACTCGTTCAAACGATTTCACCGACAAAGTCACTCATCTTATAGCGGATGCCCCTGGAAGTTCGAAATACCAGGTAAATATCCTCACGCGGTATATGATTATATTGATTGACTCTCGCCTATAGTGTGCTGTTCAACGTAACTTACCGATCTTGTGTGGAAGCTGGATTGAGGCAATTTACAATGCATGGCTAAGAGGAGAAACGATTGATTTAAAACAGGTTTATTTCTCATCTTGCTCGACTCTGTTTCATAAACACTGAAATGACAAAAAGTATATCGCTGAGCACAGGCTTCCTATATTCAGCGGCGTGCGGTTGTGCATAACTGGAATGCAGGACGTTGAAACCAGAGAACGTATTGCCACGATCATAGAGGAGCAAGGAGGAGTCTATTCTAAATCGCTTGGCCCTTTGAGCACTCATCTATTGTGCTCAGATACCGTGTCAGACAAAGTCGCTTGGGCGAAGCGAATCAATCAAGAACGAGGAATGAGGAAAATAAATATCATCTGGGAAGAATGGTTTTGGGATTGTTTGGAGTTTGGGGGCAAGTTCATATCTTATTGAACCTTTTGGCGTGCCTGACGTGATAACAGGAAGGTGGGATGAAGAACCATACTTCATTGATATGCCTCGTCCTACCAGAAAGCTGGTAGAAACGGAATGTAGGTAATTTGCTTGAATGTATTGTGTATCTAAACTCAGTTTCATTAGCCCGGAAGTTGAACAAACAAGTGACAATATTGCCATCAGACTCCCAAGTAAACTCGTTACCTAGACCTCCTCCATCATATCTACCAGGGGAGGATGATGCACCCGAACTCGGTCAAACTCAGAAACAAAAGGGTATAGGCCTCCGTATCCTTCGAAATATCATACACACACGAAATTTCTCCCAAAACGAGAAGGAAGACCCTCAAATCGAACCTGCTTCTGTGCCGGCTATATCAGTAGACGCCTCAAAGCCAACTGAAACAAATACAGGCGTATCTTCTAATTTGCAGCAAGGAAGAAATTCTGTTCTAGAACGTCTCTCAGATTCTCGAAAAGATTCTTTATTTGCCGCTGCTTCTCCATCACAGGCTATTCCTCTTTCCTTGCGATGTGCTTCTGACACAGACACAGCTGCATCGGCCACTAGGTCTATCTCGAAGCAGTCCTTATCCGATATCACCCTTAACAATATCTTTGCTGGCTACAGCTTTCGTGCCCTTGGAGAAGCGAAAGAAGGGGCTATGTTACGTGATGCCATAAATAGACATGGCGGGCGATGGCTGAGTGACGATGATGCCTATATTGACCCCGATTTCTTTCTTGTGAGACTGGTTGGGTAGGTTGTACCATTCTTTTTATAACGTTCTATTTTGACGGGACCAGAGGAAATACTTTTTGGAATGATGTTAGTCCCGCGCATCGCTCGAAGTTTAGGACTGAATGTTGGGTGGAGAGATCAATTTTCGAAGAAAGAATGTGCGCAGTCGACGAGCACATTACTTTCACGCCCCTCGATGTTACTGTTCCTGTAGAAGGTATTGAGTACAATTATCACCCCAAAAAATTGAAGAAATTTTTAACATGTTCTTTCAGGGTCTGAGAAATTATTCGTTAGTTTATCCGGTCTGGACTCCGCTGAAACTCACTTGACGAAACGACTTTTGCGCGCTGTTGGTAAGTGCAATCGAGGCTTGACAATTCAGTTTTCAAAATGACTTGCAAACACATTCTCATGCCCTGGCGTTTCCGCAATGTCAGGTGCCAATGTTCAATCAGCATTTTCAAAGTCCACAAGTCACTTAATTTGCCCCTCTGGTCATGGGGAAAAATTTCAGAAAGCTCAGGAATGGAAGATTCCCGTTGTGAATTTAGAATGGCTGTTTTTCATCGCCAGGAAAGGAAAAGTGCCTATCCACCGGGATTTCGAAGTGAAAAAAGATAGCTCGCAAAGTATTATCCGTGGGTTACAAGATGCCATGTTTCTGTCAGAAACCAAAGATGAACAGGCTATCGAGCTTGAAGCAGATGGAAGGGAAGAAAAGATCATTGATATTACAAACAGTAAATCTGACCTCTTTTAAATTATTTTCGCTGATGTTCCCGATTCGGCAGATCATTCACAAGAAACCGAGCCCCGTAGACCTGCCGATCCTTCACTTCGTTTGGAAGAAACATCGTCAGTGACGGACCGTCCCACGGCATCATATCATGCATTCATTCCGGCACCTACCATCTCCACGAGTTCTTTCTCACCGAATGGAACAGAGTCGGGGATGGAACTAACATTTGGCGAACCACTTGGTCTTCGCGTTCCGGGGTCCCCTGAAGCCAATGAGAAAAATAACGCCCGAGGGTGCTCTATGCAGCCTTCACATCCATCCTCAATTCAAGAAGGGTCAAAAACCTGCGAAGATGTAGGAATGAAACGGACACCGATACCCTCTTCTTGTTCACCGTCCCCTCTGCAAATAAATTCTGGCTCAATACGGACATTGTCCCCTTCAATCAGTGAAACACGGGTCTTGCGCACGGCTATTACGGCTCTTCTTGGCAAGAGAGCACCTGAGTTAAAGACCGATGAATTAACAGTCCAAAAACGTCCTACGAAACGTCCCCGTCCACACTGCTCCAGATCATTGGTATTATTTCCAGCTCGATCTGCGCATTTCTTTTTTGCTCAACATTTTTCTCTTCTAATTTTTTAGCGGGGGGAATCCGAAATGCCGTCATTGATGTCCCTGGTAGCCACGTCTTCGCCGTTATCCTGCCTATCGAACAAGGAAGATAATATCGCCAACGAGGAAGGGTCTCCTCTAGGCGTGATCTATGAAGACCCAGATCAACGGGACGAAAAGAGGAGACTTATCGCCTTGTTTGAGAAGAGTACTGTGGTTTCTGGAAGTGCCGATGAGATCATAGTACCCGCGCAATCGAATGTGAAGCATCCTGACGAGATCCCCGAAACGTCTAAGCGGAAGAAGTCAACAAGACGGTCGAATCGATCTAGTGGGGGGAAGGGATAGTAGTTTTAGTTTTTTTTTTCTTGTATAAGAAGTGTAGTTCCTAGATGTTGTATTATTATTAAATGCGCATAGTAAATTGTTTAAACGCCGTGAGTCTCTTTACATCCAGTCCGATCCAGAGTATACAAATGTTTCCCCTTGCTGCTGGCAATATATTTATGGAAGGTGTGATACACGGGGCGTTCAATATTAGGGGACAAAATGCCTCAAAAGCACAAGATTGAAGACCTGGGTACGTCTGGAATGGAAGGGTGACGCCTTATAGTAAACCGAATGTTGGAAATGTTTATAAAGGTGTGTATGCTCTCAGTAAGACCGTGCGTCGTTCAACGAGACCTTTGTCTTCCGTCATAGGATCAAATTTCATGGAACGAGATTGGTCTCAATATGTCGATTCGCATGCACTTTATGCATCGAGTCCACAGATTGATGCACGTCCAATCTCAGTCCCACGAATTGGTGTATTATCGACGGCGACGGTCCACATCCTCACAAACGCCTTTGAGTGCGTGAATGCGCTATGCTACGCAGAGTTGATGCGTCCTTTCTCTCACAAAAACGAGCATATAGTTCATGTACAACTATCATGTAGACGAATTCTTGAGGGTAGTACATGTATGCATGGCATGTGAGCGGTGTGAGCATCACTTCCCTCCAACGCTACATCTCTCTCTCGCGTGGTCTCCTTGTGATGATAACATTTGAGTGTCTTAATATCATACTCATACCCAAAATGAAGCTATATTCATATAAACAGCGTCGCTTGCTTCCAAATCTCGGTAGAATCTACCCGGAACATTTTCTTCGTGCAGTGCGCTAAACATTGCATTTTAGCCTTATCTTTTACGTTATTGCTTTCAAGGGTGTATAAACGTGGCATTCGACGTATGTATATATGTAGCTCGGGTGTTTCCCACCAGGTATTATTTCGTTCCGGGAATTCTCTCAAGAAGAATATAGCTGGACCAGTAACATTTGTAGATTAGAGAGGATTATGTACAAAAGCGGTGGATTGTCCCTTAACGGAACATTCGTTTTACCGTATAACTTTAACATTATCGAATCGAGAACTTTTCCCAGGGTAGGGGAGATAGGATCGCAACCCAGCTCTAGCCTCTCAATGGAACCTTTCTAAAGACCTGAGCAAATCATTGGCTACCAAATTCACTGCAAACTTCAAAACAGGAATACTTTTCCCGTCCACCAAATCTGATATCAGATTAATCGGTCAATTTACGATGAAGAGCTTTTATACAAAAGACATGAGACAACGGAATTGATCTCCGAGATCTTTCCCTCACACATTAGATGGGTTCATCTACGTACACGTCTCGATCTTGTCTGATTTTTTAGTACTCGCGTCAATAATCAGCTGGTGAGGTGATTTCATGAACGACAATATTTTCCCCAACAAATTTTGTTTTGCTATGATCCACTGGCTCAAGTCATTAGTTAATGCACGGTCTTTACTCGCAATTAAAAGGATGAAATGCCTAAAGACAGTCGAAGTTCTCCGATCGTCATCATTGTGGGCGCTTCCTATATTCGCTGAGCCCGTTTCCGTTGCCGACGACGTCTCGCGGACAACGGACCATGCTTAGTCAGCACCACCAGGCCGAATCCCCATTGGTAATCCAGTTTGTCCAGACGCTATTTCGCACTTTTCGAGCGATGTCAGCTTTGATACTAATGCAGGTGGCCGACTGGACAGAATCCGATGTAAGCCAATTTTCATGTCAAACGGATTCACCGTGTGTAAAGCGTAGTATACAGCTCCGAGGGCACTTTCCTTCCTTTCGAGTTGCGCATCAAGTTTCCCCAATTTTGACCTGAAGTACTTGCGGGGCCATCGGCTCTGGCTCGACTAAGAAGAAGCACCAAGGCATAGTGGGTCTTCTGCCATCAACATTAGGACCTATCAGATGTAATCCTCGCTCATTCCTTATCTCTTATAAAAAGGCTTGGATCGGAGCAATACAACAACAACATCACATCACATCATCTATTCTACAACTACTCAAATGTCCAACGAGACACAAGTTCTAGTTGTTGGAGCTGGTCCAACAGGAACCGCAGCTGCTATTGCATTGGCCAAAAAGGGCATCGACGTTCAGATCATCGACGCCTCTGCATCAAACAAATACGGTGCAAGAGCTGCTGTCGTGCACGCCCATACATTAGACGTAAGTATGCAATCTACTCATTGCTCGTAACTAAATTTTAACGAATTCAACTTCAAGCTCCTTGAGACACTCGGAGCAGTGGATGCGCTCATAGAACGAGGAATAAGATGCGACAACATCAGTTTCAAAGCTACCACTCAACATACCATCGTTAATGTCAACATGGGCCTCCTCTCCCAGTACACCCACTACCCTTTCTCTCTACTGATCTCCCAGAGTGATGTCGAAGACATTTTGCAAGAACAGTTAGCTGCCTTGGGCATTCATATACGACGCGGAAAGGAGATTACGGGTATCAAAAGGATATACGACGCCAAGGCTGAAGTTATATTTGCCGATAATTCGACCATTGTCACCAAATATATCATAGCTGCGGACGGAGCGCACTCTACCGTAGGTTTGCCGTGTTAATTCAAACGAGGGATGATACAAGATCAGTACTGACGTTGCGAGTTGACATAGGTCCGACATTTGGTTGGGATAGATTTCAGAAATCCTTTGACAGGTGCATCCTATGACGATTCCAACGATTCAGACGCGTTCCAAATGACATTGGCGGACGTATACCTCCAAGATCCTCTTCCCGAACTTCTTCGAAAAGATCAACCCACATTCCTTTTAGACCGTTACATCCTCATTATACCATTACCATCTCCTGACCCAAACAGACTCATGTGGCGAATTGGTTTGGGTGTGCCCTCCGGAAAAGGCGAAATACCTCACGATCCACCAATTGAGTATCTCCAAGAAGAACTCAACAAACGCCGTCCTTTCAGTACTCCTATCACTATCTCTTCTGTTCTCGTGTCATCTCGATATCGCGTTCGTGCTGCTCTGGCCGACACCTACACCGCTAAGATTGGGAATACACACGTCTTACTGATCGGTGATGCTGCACACGTTCATTCGCCTGTGGGTGGACAAGGGATGAATCTTGGAATATGCGACGCGATATCTGCTGCGAACACCATCCATGCACACTTGAACGCGCCGAACGCAGCGGTTGGGGAAGCGGTTTTACGAAAGTATGAAACAAAACGACATGAAGCTGGCAAGCGAGTCGTTGAATTGGCAATGACGATGACGAAATTTCTGGCATATGGGGATGGGTCTGTTTGGAAAGTGGCTTTGCGGAATCTTGCGTTCAAGACTTTGATGAGCATTGGTTCTATTCGGAAACAGGCAGCGTGGAGGGTGTCTGGGTTGGTCAATCGTCCAGACGACATATGATACAAGTGTGGGACTGCCAAAAAACTCGTCAAGGGTACTTTCTACAAATACAAGATTGGTATATAATTATATTCATGCATCATTTATCATTTTATTTTATTTTTCCTGGTTTGGATACAATTCGGATATGTAAAGTAGCTTACATACAGTAATCACTAATACTCTAAACTCTGATTCTACCATGTGTCTATGACCGCGTTTTTTTTTTCAGTGTTTCCTGAACGTATTGATCTGTCTTTCTAGATCTTCAGAAAACAAACCAAACGATGTAAGTAGTCGCTACAGGATGAGACAAAGTGGACCCATAATAGAAGTAGCATTCGCAGACGGCGTTTTGAAGCGTTGAACCCTAGGAACCATTCAACAATTGGACAATCAATCGATAATTCCGGGACGTAATTATAAGCCTGGAATGCGATGGGAAAGTATAGATGCAATCACTCAGTCGGAGTCTCAGGCTGTAGTAACGGGCCATACAGTTGCAATCTTCGCAACGCGTTTTCCACGTTCTTTGACCCGAAATTCCTGCAACCATTAATTTTTTTACAATATCAAAATGAAAGAAATAAGTCAAACACGAGAGAAGACTCGGAAAACCAGAGGCGGTCACCTGCTAGTCCAACAGCCAATCAGAAAAAGCCCTCGGAGAACATCCTCTCTTCTCCACACGGCGGCCCACTGATAAGTAACATATGCTGTTATCTCTCCAAGTCCCCACTGTTACCCGTTATCAAAGGTTATCTTCTGGGAAAAATGTTTTAACCAATGGAATCCTGGCCTGATTCTGGACTTTCACTTGAAAGACAGAGCGTGAGACTACTTATATGAACTTGAAGCTCCCACTGGGACAGTCTTAAAACTTAAACGTCGAACCACTACTGGCACCTAGCATTGAACCATCATACCCATTCAAATGGCAACCAAGGCGAATTCTGTAGCTTACCCCACTCTTATCAAGGTAAACGTACCAAACGAGCAAAGCATTCTTCGTTTTATTTTTACACACACCTTCTTTCATAGATTGATCCGTTTGTGTGAGTCAAAGCTACTTTCTTCAATAAGATACGTGAACGATAACGTCGAAACTCTCAACGACGACAATGCAGACCATCAGATCAGCAAAAGGTTCGACTTGCATTTGAGATGAGAAAAGACTATTGTACTCATTACATTGTTATTAGGGTCTTCATAACCGATGGCAGTGAGCAGAACCGTTCTTCCGATATATTGAATTCTGGTACGACCTAATTAGTCCCGAGATACCTCCCGTCGCCACTGTCAAACCAGGAGAGGTATTGAACCTGGTGGTCAAATGTTTAGTCATGAACTAAAATCTTTTGTTTTAGGTTTTCAAGATCGAGTGTATAGGTGAATTTACGCGTATTCTGATTTATGCAAACGTTTCTTGTTGACAAATACCACTAGACTGGACTGGAGCGCAGATTGGGAACAACGATAGTACGTCTATTTTTGTTATGGCTAGGGGTGAATCAGCTAACTTTCCCTCAGTCAGTGACGACATCAAGAACGTAGATCTGACCAAAGTACACAATTTGAGCGGGCCGGTAGCCGTCGAAGGAGCAGAGCCCGGAGATGCGCTAGTTGTGGATATTTTGGACGGTAAACAAGAAAATTTAAGACGAGTGACCCTACTGACTTGATCTTCAAGTTACACCTTTTGAGAAAATGCCTTGGGGATATACGGCACGTCACAACTCGTTGTGGTTTTCATATCGTTACATTTATTTACGAACTTTCAGGGCATTTTTGAGCTCACAAACGGAGGTGGTCTTTTCGGTAAGCTTCCTCAGACTCTAAAAATGCGTGGAATTCATTTTATACCTACAATACGTAGCCCGAGAATTCAACAGCAAAGCCTGCAAAGCTATCTGGGATATTGAAGGTTTCTTTCAAATTTCATTTTCGAACATTTGCCGAAATCTAAATTGTGAATAGGAATCTATGCGACTTCTCGTCACATTCCAGGCGTCAGATTTGCCGGAATTCCGCATCCAGGACTGATGTTAGTATCACCCATACTATTTTTCTAATCACTCACATTTACTATATAGAGGGACCGCCCCATCGCAAGAGCTCCTTAACACTTGGAATGCTCGTGAAGGGGAACTCATTGCCCAGCACCTTCACGCCGTCCCAGCGGTTGCTTTTCCACCTGAGCCAAATGGGGCATACGTTGGACAGGATCTTCCCAAAGACGTATTAGAAAAGATCGCAAAAGAAGGTGCAAGAACTATTCCTGGGAGAGAACATGGTGGAAATTGCGATGTATGTTGTCATGTCCATGTTTAATTCATTCAGCTGAGCTGCTCATTTAATTTGTGTTCCTCCGCGTACTAGATTAAAAACCTTTCCAAGTGCGTAACACCATATGCAGATATTAACACTTCAGTCCTAATCTCTTGATTTGTAAGAGGATCGAGATGCTATTTCCCTGTTTTCGTAAAGGGTGCCAATCTTTCCGTTGGAGATCTTCACTTTTCACAAGGAGATGTGTGTTTTTCGAAATTAACATATCATACATACTTCTAGTAACATCATAATTTTCTAGGGCGAAGTGCGTACTTCTAATATCCTGATACCCGAATGCCCATTCAGGTCGCATATAGCTTTCCTTCTGTGGTGCAATAGAGATGGCCGGAATAATAACATTCAAGACTAGCATTATCAAGGGAGGTGTAGAGAAGTTCGCCCTCAAACAACCTATATTCCTTGTATGTATTTTTATTCATCAAGTATTCAGAATGCATTCAATGACGATAATCAGCCATCGCCCGTGGATCCTGTATACTCCGCGAAGGTAAATACACATTTCACGTGGCTATATGCTACTGAAAATATATGCAGCTTGTATTTGAAGGAATAAGCGTGGATTATCGTGCGTAATTGAGTATTGTCACACCCCTTTGACTGACGTTTTTGCAGACGGAGATGGTAAACAATATAACATGGACGCGTGAGTTTATACGAATTAATCTGACATTATTGAGTATTCGCTGTTATAACCGAGTTTATTTCAGAACGGTCGCCTATAAGCAAGCAGCTCTGAACGCTATTGCGTATTTACAGAAAGTAAGTTCTTACCATATATAAACTTGATTAAACTCAGCTCTCGACAGTTGGGTTACAGTGCGTTTCATTTGTTCCTATTTTGACTATGGTATTGAAAGCTGCGTCATCCAACTAGCTCGCGAGCAAGCATGTAAGTAAACGTGCATAAGGCTGATAGGTTCTTGGATTTTTATGTCTTATACCCGTAGATCTGCTTCTCTCCGCCGCGCCGATAGAAAGTCATATCGGAGCTATCGTGGTAAGCATAAAAAAAGAAGGATGGCACTTTCTCTCAGTTCAACGTATAATTAGGATTCACCAAATGCATGCGTTACGTTAGCGCTGCCTATTGGAATCTTTGAAAATGTACGTTGTATATCATCCTCTTTGAGAATGTTTGCCTATTAAGATTTTATAGGATATTCTGCCGAAACCGGAAGGGCTCACCAAGAACGATTATGGTCAATGTGCCATCAGGAGTGACGGGGTGCTTTAAGCTTGTTGGGCAAATTTGTCGGCGTGTCAGAATTAAATATGTATGTAATGTAACTATAGCTTGTACCTGAGGATGACAGGCATTGGAGTCTGAAGAAAAGCAAAGAATATGAAATATAATGGTACGAAATTGTTAGACCCGCCACAAGTGTGATGTCAATTATCCAAAAACCAATCTACTTCATTTTGAAGATAGTGTTGTTCCTACTGAAATTCATTTTATATACTGTATTCATAAACAACTTTTAGCCATTCACTCAAAATTGCTGATTTTGACTCATTTCTTAAGGACTACTAATTAACAAGGCTCAATTAAATGATCTACATAAACATGGACAGAATTATACTACTAATATGCTATTTGGTGTGTGGGGTGTACAAAACAGACTTATCGCCAGGCATTTATTCATACATCGTCTGGACGATTGATCAACCCAGACACCCTCAATGCCGCCTGTTTCCGAATCGGTCCAATACTCATCAAGGCTTTAAACAAAAAGTTTCGTAAACTGATTTTCCAACTAGACCCAGCCCCAAATGCCAAAAATCTTGTCATTGTCATCGCCAGTCCAACGACCCGCTTGCCAGCTTCATGTCGTTTCGTCCCATAGTTTAGTAGAACTGCTTCTTTAGCTGCGACGTTTGGCGCGTTCAAGTGTGCATGAATGGTATTTGCAGCAGATATCGCGTCGCATATTCCAAGATTCATCCCTTGTCCGCCAACAGGCGAATGCACATGTGCAGCATCACCGATCAGTAAGACGTGCGTATTCCCGATCTTGGCCGTGTAGGTGTCGGCCAGAGCAGCGCGTACGCGATATCGAGATGACACGAGAACAGAAGAGATAGTGATAGGAGTACTGAAAGGACGGCGTTTGTTGAGTTCTTGTTGGATATACTCGATTGGTGGGTTGTGAGGGACTTCTCCTCTTCCGGAGGGTACACCCAAACCAATTCGCCACATGAGTCTGTTTGGGTCAGGAGATGGTAATGGTATAATGAAAATGTAACGGTCTAGAAGGAATGTGGGTTGGTCTTTTCGAAGAAGCTCGGGTAGAGGATCTTGGAGATATACGTCCGCCAATGCCATTTGGAACGCATTTGACTCGCTGGGGTCGTCATAGGACGCACCCGTTAAGGGATTCTTAAAATCTATTCCAACTAAATGTCTGACCTATGGGTTACCACAATATTAGTGCTAATCTTGTATCGTTGAGTCCGTGAACTTACGGTAGAGTGTGCACCGTCCGCAGCTATAATATACTTGGTGACAATGGTCGAATTATCGGCGAATAAAACTTCAGCCTTGGCTTCGTGGATCCTCTTAATACCAATGATTTCTTTTCCGCGTTGTATATGAATACCCAAGTCATTCAACTGTTTTTGCAAGATGTTTTCGACATCGCCCTGGGAAATGAGAAGAGAGAAAGGGTATTGGGTGTACTTGGCAAGGAGACCCATGTCGACATGAACAATGGTATGTTCAGCGGTAGTTTTGAAGCTGAGGCCGTCGCATCTTATTCCTCGTTCTATGAGCGCATCCGCTGCTCCGAGAGTGTCGAGGAGCTTTGAGATGACTTTGTCAGAACTTTGAATCATTATCGATGAGTAGATTGTATATTTACCTCGATTGTATGAGCGTGAACGACAGCAGCTCTTGCACCGTATCTGTTTGATGTAGAGGCGTCGACGATCTGAACGTCAATGCCTTTTTGGGCTAATGCAATAGCAGCGGCGGATCCGGTTGGACCAGCACCGACAACTAGAACTTGGGTTTCGTTGGACATTTGAGTAGTTGTAGAATAGATGATATGATGTGATGTGGTGTTGTGAACTTCTTGTGCTGTTCTGAGGCTGACTATTGAGCCTTTTTATAAAAGAAGGAGATTGAGCGAGACATTACGTCCAGGGTCCCGATCTAATAATTACAGAAGGCCCGTCATAATCTGAAGCTTCTCCTCAGTCGAATCAGAGCCGATGGGCTCGCAAGAACTCCATGAATCCATCTCGAAATTAGGAAACATGATATTGCAACAATGATAAGAAGGGAGCATCATCGGAGCCTGTATACACATTACGCATGGAGAATCCGTTTGACGTGGAGATTGGCTTACAGCAAATTCTGCCCAGTCTGCTACTTTTAATAGCATCGGAGCGTGATGTTGTTGGAGAAGTGCGAAAGAGCTTGTAGCAGAAGTTGAATCGCCAATGAGATCCAGCACAATAAAGCTGACTAAGCATCGTCCGTTGTCCGCGAAACAGCGGTGCCGATCCTTCTATCGAGTGCGGTATTTCGGAAAGATCGTTCTGACTAACATTAATTAAATGGAACGCGACCCAGATGGCCGGGGGTCGATACTTCAGGGTTATTGTCGCAGTGTACAAATATTACAAATTATAACCAACTATATACGTTTCCAACCCACAAAAGTGCTTTGAAACCAGGTTTCGTCAAGTGATTTGTACCTTCCCACTCATGTCAACTCAAAGATTCAAAGAGATAATAATACGCTCACGTTCTAGTTCGTTGACGACTTGCAGACATCTCGTGAAGCATTGGCAAAGGACTTTCCCACCTTCATACATGTACTCAATATATTTGTCTGAGAAGAAAGTAATTTTCGTTGTGTCAGTCAAATTAGCATGGTATGTTCAAGAACACTTACGATATCTGCTTGAGGGAGAAAGCTCTCCTTGGCATCACGGAACATATCGTAGACTTCTTCCATCTTTTGGTAAGCACTCCTCGCGAATGGGCCTTCCGGATTGCGAATAACTAATACCCCCAACATAAACTAAGAGAATAAATGAAGCAGAGTCAAAATCTGGATGTGGCTGGTTTCAAAGATCCGTACAGTAGCTGTCTCGCAATATCTCCAGATAGGAGTCACCCGTTCAACTGCTCTAGGATGCATATGCCAGACCTCTTTCGTCAAGGTTATAACGGTTGATGCACTTTCGGGTTCGCCCATGCGCTTAAATTAGAAAAAGGGACAATTATAGCAATGAGATCTCACCTATTATACACCATGGCCACAGATTGTGAAAAGACAAGTGCGTCGTGCGAAGAACAACTCTTGGACGTAGCATGCCAGAAGTAGGGTCGATGCAAATAAAGTATGGCTATTCAAAAAAAATTAAAAAACAAGACTTGGGAAAATTGATAATCAACGCACCCATCTGTTTAGACACAGCGACCATGAATCTTTGTAATGTGGCTCCGGGTAGTTCGCCGTTAACAAAATTATTATGCCATTCTAATGACACTGGGACTGGGAATTCTTGTATCTGCTTCTCGAATGTCAAAACATCAGCATATATAGCAGGCCGTTCAACACCGAGACTGGTGAGACCCGCCAGTAAACGCGCGAACTCGTATTTCCAAACGTAAACTGGAAACAGGTATTACTTAAGATCTAACTTCAATGGCAAAAAATATTTTTTACATTCTGATTTGAACGGTGCCAAGGTTTTAACACTTGAAGGAATTTGACAAGCAGCCAATCCAGGAGGTACAGTTGCCGGACGACCTATGGAGAAACTCTGGAAAATAAATATGTAGATAAACATCAGATCACAAAGTTCGAGGGGGAGCAAGGAGGATTGCTAACCTGCCATATGTCCACAGCATTATACTCCCAAAAGAGTTGTTCATGTCGATTACATTTTCCAGGATCAGTCAAATATTGACGACTGTCCCTATCTGAAAAGTGGCTATGAAGGCATATGTTTCAAAATACAGGACGGGTTTGCTAACCTAGACCGATCTACTACCCTCAGTTTCAAAAAACCACGAACATAAGCACAGTATGAACTTACCCCTTGAAGGAGCCTTAGAATGGATCCTGACAAAACCCAACGTTCCTTAGCACTAGATGGGAATGTCAATATATAAGGCGAGATATGAAGCAAGCAAGATTACCTAGAGCTTCCGCCTGGACACAAACGGTAAAACCATATCAACAGCGTCTGAAAAGATATGTATAAAAACTCAATTGAGTCTGATAATAAATTCCCCTTACCAATGATTGCAGCGCTTCGACAGTCGTTTCAACAGCAATGCAATGGGAAGCCAGCGTCGCTCTAACAAGAAGGTGATAAAGCTCTGCTTGAGTAGCAATTGCTTCCGCATCCAAGTCAAGATCAAAAATTGTCCCAATCAGAAATATGGTGCACAGAAGCGATAATTTCTTGACATCCATAATTCCTACGAGTTTAGGCTTTAATTTTGACGGATAAAAATAGTCAATTAAATTGTATAGATCGTCTAGCGCAGCAATCATGCACCTGTTTAGGACACGAGTGTGAGAACGAGTATTTATTAAAATGATTGATTGTATAACTTACGACCAACTAAAGTGATATAAATAATTGTTTAACAGGGTGCAGGCGCGGTCATACGAGGGAAGGTAGTCCGCGTAAGTATCAATAGTTAGCGGGCCCTGATCTCGCGGAGGACAAGGAAACAATAGGCTTCGATAGAAGATATGCGGAGGATAATGACTGGAATCCGGCGAATTGTCATCTGGTGATCTGAATCCATTAACACTCGTAATAAGTATATGGCGACGAGACGATTCTTTGTACACTTTCATTTGATCCTATGATACACATCGTTTGCCAACGAACATTGATGCCATTCATAAACAATACATACCTCCGAAGCACCTGTCGGCCCGTACAACTCCATATTACAAGCGTTTTGCAAATGCTTGATACTGTATTCAAAGGAATCATCCAACATATCTCGATCGTCGAGGAGAAAGCCGGCTTGTGATTCCTTTTTATTAGTAGACTCGTTCTCAGATGATGCTGACGATTCCAGTTGGATAATATCGCTGATCAAGTCTCCAGGAATTGAACTGTCTGAGATGGTCGATGGATGCTCTTTCACCAAGTCTGCGATTGCCTTTTCCAACTCTTGAATACGTAATGACATCTGAGTCAATTTCTCTTGCTGTTGCTTTCGAGAATCCACAGATTCCCTAGTGAAATTGTATGAAAAATGACGTTTTGGACACCTGAAACCCAAAAAAGCGTACGCATTCTCTACTCTGAACACTGCTTTCAACGCGGAACCATTGTTATTCGCTTTTGATTTGATTGGACGGGTTTTGATTTTGACACTGCAAACAAGCAATCAACAGATGAATGTCATTGGACATTGTTTGGTCCAAGCTGGACACACTTTGATTGGTTCAGAGTATTTACTGCATACGAACTAATTTAGCTCCAGATTTGAAAAGGAGATACAATCTCACAAACCTTGGGTAACCGTAGCTGCAGATCCTGGCCTTCAGAAAATAAGATGAAAAATTCCCAGTGAGTTTGATGCTTTACAAAATATCGTATCCGCAAACTTGAAAGAACCCACATTATTATTTGTTGAAGGCGGTCAGAATTCAAAGCCGTAACGATAACGTTAGCTTCAAGAAAGAAAGGAATTTGTTTCACTACTGAGAATTGACTTTAATGTCGTGAAAAGTTGTTCATCATGTGTCTCACTTCGGCCTCGGAGGTCGACGCCGGCGCTAGCGCTCATGCAACCCCGAGCCTGCAGTGCACGTCGTGGCCGTGGCAGATTTAATTATAGGTCTGGACCAGGGGACTACTTGGGACTACCTGAGACTACAATCGGATACATATCGGCGAATCTTGAGCTTGTTAACACTCGAATTTAATGTTGGCAACTGCCAACCCGAATTACCTTGTAATGTAATTGTGACACCCAGCCTC
Source organism: Phallus indusiatus (assembly GCA_027605045.1). Taxonomy (NCBI): domain Eukaryota; kingdom Fungi; phylum Basidiomycota; class Agaricomycetes; order Phallales; family Phallaceae; genus Phallus; species Phallus indusiatus. Next base: position 140,250 of record JAQFWX010000009.1, read on the forward strand.
GAGTCAATTCATTTGAACGATGGCACGGCTTTCATGTCATATCATAGTAGGATTACCGTCACCCCGCGGAGTTGTAGGTGAATGGTTCAAAATGAAACCAGACATGAAAACGAGATGGTGACTGAGCTGAAGGATCCGTCAGTGTCGTCCCAGAACCCCGTTTTCTCTTATAGGTTGGATTGAGCTTGTGATCAGAGATTGAATTAAAGTTTAAAGTTCAGAGGGCACTTCAATGGATTGCGCTTTACATATCGATCACAAGTGACGAAAATAGGAAGGTATATATATACTCCACAATTGAAGATGCGTGGTCTCAGTAACACAAATATCAAACATACACTTATCAGACACAGTGCCCAAAGGGTGTGCTTAGCGCATTTCTTAACGAATCCATCTCACAAGTCACGACGAATCATCTCGTTATGTTTTCTATACGTATCTATGCTTACACGCAAGGTCACCGGCCTTGTAAATATTCGATTAGCAGGGAAATAACTGCTGATTAGGAAAATAAAAATTCGAAGATATGTATGTAATACCGATGGTCATAAAAGTAATACAAGTTGTCAGCGGCGTAAGAAAATCATAAAAGAAAACTAGTGTGCTGGAGTAAGCATGATACACGGAGAAGGGAGAAAGCATTAAAAATCAATGCAAAAATTTTAGAAAAAATAATTGAATGTCCAATTGGGGCAAAACATAGGAAAGCACCAGTGGAACTTAGGCCATTGGATATCCGGAGTCCACGTCTTTGCGCACTGGGATGGAAAGACCAGTGACGATGTAGATGACCACGACAATATACTCCATTAATAGGCCCATGAATACGAAGAATTGCCATTCGCCAAAAATTGGGGAGAACTTATTTGTGGGACCGAAATCTGAAAGGAGACCGTAGATAATCCTGACACAGAGCGGAACGAGCGCCACTGAGATACCGGCGAGGAGCTACACATGAAAGCGATCATAAGTAAAGGATCCTTATGGTTGTCTCGTTTGTTTTTCACTTACTTTACGGAAGTTCGCAGGAATGCGCTGTGCTTCTCTCCACAGAAGTAGATGGAAGAGTGCCAAGAAAACGTATACGGCCAGGAATAAGATAATGGCCGCTTTAACCAACGTTCTTCCAGAGTTCATAGTCGACACACTGTTACCTGAAGATTCGTCTGAACCGCCGATGATACCCAAGATCAAACCGACGATGAGGGGCACACGAGATAAGGCCAGCGGCCTGTCGAGTGGATGGTCGATAGAAGCAGCTCTAATGAAGAAAAAAAAAGAAAAAAGGTTTGATAAATGTTGGCATTGTAACACTAGATAGTTACTTACATTCCCGATACAAACGCGTGGGTTGCCAATAAGAGAGGTGTCAAACCAATTCCAGTAAGTATCGAGGCCACTACGACAATTCCCGAGGAGGGATTAGACTCTGCATGAGAGACAACTGTCAATATGCCTCCAACCAAACGGACTGAATCAATGTTTTTAGTATGTATATGGTTGGATGCATGACATGGTTTTTTTTTACTCACACATTGCGAACGTAAAGAGAAACAGCCAGCCAAGTCTTCTACTGAATCCATGTCTCAAAGTGACGATAAAGGTGACAACCGCAATGGGAATATAGAAGACCACTTGGGCAATTGCGACCCTTCCGAAAGGACCTAATGTCATTTTAGGCGTTTAAGACTATGGAAGAAGGAGGAAGGGGGGGAGGGAGAGGAGGAAGAGGGATGTTTATATGAAGGGGTAAGGGTTTGTGATGCGACATTTATATATCACATTAGGCTTGAAACCTTGGGGTACTCTCCCGAGGGACCGGCATCAGTATTAGCGATGGAGATACATTCCCTAGATTTGCGCCATGGATTGCTGCGCGAGAGTTGCTGCGAGATTTACCAAAAAAAGAGTGATACCAGTGATTCACGCGCGCCCTATAGGAAGGAAGACTCTAAACGTTTGAAAAACGGGAGGCGATGCGTGACGCAGTTTGTCCGAGAGACGTGCATCACACATCCCATCCCGGCACAGATCCATCGCAGTCAGCTTATCGTGTCAGAGATTGCATTTCTATTGCTTCTTTTGCTTCGTCTGGCTTTGTATTGTCACTCCGCTCCGCAGCGGACGTTTCTCTTGAAATGTTGGGTCAAGAGTGGTTGTGACGAGGCAACGAGACAACGTTTCCCTTTTCTTAAAACGGTCTATTCGTGGACAATCACAGCGTGTTGAAAAGCACCGGAGTTGGGCTGAATTTACCTCTGGGCAGTATGTCGACGAATTGAGGAGATTGTCGGCTGGGGGTCCGGCACAGGTAGCGTTCAATGTGCAAAGGGAGTGGCGAATGATGATACGAGATTATCCGCCCGGCACGCAACGAAACACCGAATGGGGTGACAATGGCGCTAGAGAATTCAAATAATATATCAAACCAGATCAGATGGAAGTCTGCCAAAAAAATTCGTCAATACTGAAGGTTGGAGCATGGGCACTTTGAGAATACTGTGTTTTCTGAATTGAGGAAGTCTTTTTAAAAAAATAGGGCGAAGAGAGTTTTTGTGGCCAAAAGTCAAAACTCGAATGCTGGAAACAGTCTAACGATAATTGTCTAGAAAAGCGAGCAAGAGATAATAGGAAACCACCGCGACTGGCTTGCACCGCCTTGCGAGTGACGTCGGACTGTGACAGGGTGACAGAGTGACAGAAGTGCAGTACTACAAGGATCAATCATACCAGCCTCCAACTATGAAGTTGCCTTGTGTTGCACGCACCTTTCAGCAACTGCGCTTCGGAAACCGGTGAAATTAGTCGCCCTATTATTGTCTCTATTTATTTAATGCCGCATCGCCATGCTATCCAATTCGGAAAATCAGCCTAGGCTAGGTTGCGCAGTTCCGCCGCTTAAAGGATCCTCGTTTCGTATTGGCTTCCAGTACTAGCACGTCTTCGCAGTCCAATACCCCACTGAGTACCCTGAGGCGTTAAAACCGCTTTACTTTTTCTCATATTTCTTCCATCATCTTTTCCCCCCCCCACTCGTATCCCCCAACTTCGCCAGCCTTGTTTTCACGATGCTAGACGCCTTTGGAAAGCTTGCTATTGTTGAGATAATTGCGTATATCCCACTCGCACTAGTTTCATTCTTTGTGACATTACGATATGGGTTCAGTCGAAAGGGTGGTTGGGTTCTTCTCCTAGGCTTCGCTATAAGTAAGCTCTCTTTTTTTCTGCCAGTGTTCCCTCAGCTAACATGTCGTGATCTATAGTACGGTCTTTGGGTGCTATTTTGACAATAGTATCGGAGGAAGAATCAAACCCATCGTCAGGCATACTTACGGCAGCTGGAATCTTGCAAGCCCTTGGCCTCAGCCCTCTACTTCTAGCCACACATGCCTTCGTAACTCAATTGTAAGCAGCGCTAATTCGCTATTCAGTCTTCATCACGTCATGTACTTACTGTGTCATCGGCAACGTCAAATAGATCTGACAGAGCTTTACCAAACCTTTCTCGAATCTTACATTTAGTTCGGATACTAATCGTTGTTGGTATCATCTTCGCTGTCCTTGGAGGAATAGACCAAGCACCAGGCAATTCTGCTTCCAAAATGAACTCCGGTCACAATCTTTCCAAGATCGGCACTGCCCTTTTCTTGGGCGGTTATATCGCCATTTTTGGCATTCATGTGCTGTTGTGGACCGTGAAAAGCGAGCTGCCACCTGTTCACCGTAAAGTAAGTTTGCCTTCAGCGCCATTTTCACCATGAGGACATTCATACTAATGGTGTTCATAACTAGTTCCTGCGTAATATCTCTATCGCCTTACCCTTCCTCGCTGTGCGAGTCGCCTACTCCATGCTGAGCGCTTTCAACCCCCCAAACTCGGAATTCTCAACAACCCACGGCAAATGGCAGATCTATCTGGTCATGACTTTGATCATGGAATTCATCGTCGTATGCATCTATATGGTTTCCGGGCTTACCATTCCCTTGAATGACGATGCCTCTGGCTCATATGACTCTGTCGAACCGCTTCAAGAGATGCCTTGGAAACCGCAGCAGTATTATGTCAGGAGATAAGGCTTCACCCCCTGTTTTCAATGATACCATATGGGCCTTTATAAATTATTTCTTTTCTTTTTTATCAAATCGATCCGGCAGGTACCACTCAACTCTGTCATCATATGTATACGTATGTATACTCGGATAACTCGGGGATCGGTGGTGACTGCCCTTAATTCCCGTAATGGGAGACTATCACATCTACATGGACAAAAATTCCCTCGCTGGATTTTCCCTTTCGCGCTTGTGATGTAGACTTCTATGGTCAAATGACGCGTCTGGGGGGAGATAGCCATCCTGCATGTACTCTCACAATGAGCTACGAAAAAATCGAGCTAGTTGCTTGTTCCCTGGCTTGTTCTGTACCTGTACAGTCTTTACTGGTTTAATAGCAATTCATGGACATTAAAATGTGGCACAAATTATGATCAATTTCTAAAAATTAGAAAAGCAAGAAAGAACCAGAGCACGTATCGTGACAATATACTGCAATTTGAATTGAATTTAGATCAACAGACCACATGGTAAACGAAGCATGCCCCATTCAAAATTACTAAAGGCGCCTCGTTCTTTCTTCTAAAAACAGATAACAACAGATCATTATCGCATATCGCCCTCGTTCCACTTGCGTTTATCGGGCTTATCTGATAAAAAAAGTAGCCGAAAAGGGATCAGCTGCCTCATCTTATCAATCTTATCAGATAAAAAACTATCAAGCGCTCAATATTCTCGGCTGTAAGGTCAGCCCTGCAGGCGTTCGATTTCGAATTCAGTCCGAAGAAGAACTTTATAAACAAGATATGATATGGTGAGGCGGAATTCTTCTTCAATTCAATATCATTTTATTAAATTGGTATTTAAGAGACTGCGCATTTCCTTGTGCTACAGAACCTGTCACCTCATCTTGGCACGTAACCTTCCTTACTTTTTCAACAGGGGGAACACCTCACCTGTTCTGACAGAATGTTTATATCAGGCAACGGGAACAAGATGGTCGGATCGGACAGCACGTTTTATTTTTGATTTTTAAAAAAAACAAGACCTAACGTGATCGTCTCTGTGTGAAAAAAAAGTTCTTTTTAGCGTAGTAGTCAAAAAGAAGCCCGTTTTAAAATCACCCGGTGTAAGGCTAGTAGACAACTCATCCGAACCATTTTAATAGAACGAGATGAATGCGCAGCAGTTGTACTGGCAACTGGCTCTCCATTTATTAAGTCGTTTGTTTTTTGTATACTCTTTTTTTTTCTTCACCCCATCTTTCCCCTTTCTCGCGTAATCCTTCGAACTACCTTACTATGCCAAGCAACGACCCCAATAGTATCTTGAGTAACGCAAGGGATACGTCCTACCCCAATCAAGTCTGGTGGTTTTTAGCCTCCTTCATCGCCCTCGTATCTTTATACCATTTCACCGCTCTCCTGTTCTCCCGCAACCATAAATCCGCGAGAACAGATCCCGAACAGACAACTGATATCAGCACGAATAAAATTTCCTTAAGACGTCTACTTTCTGCCATTCAAGAGACAGTGTCCATTCTGCTCTACCGATACACCGTTCCTCTGGGCAACAACAATCGATTGAACTGGGCTGAAATCAGCGTCGTCACTGGATATATCATCGTCGTTCTCACCTGGACCTTCGTAAACTGTCAGTTCATGACTTTCCATTCTCACCAATTCAATTCTATCACTCACGCCGCGATAGCATATGATAGCGATACGGGTTTGAAAATCGATCCAAATTATTATGCGGATCGAGCTGGTAACATAGTCGCCTCACACATCCCATTGATTGTTCTCCTTTCCGGAAAAAACAATCTCCTGTCTCGTAGGTTTTCCCTGTTTTATGTTGCTGTTCGCTAATTGATTTGGTTCCATTTTGACCAAAGTTATCACCGGGATAAGCTTCGAAAAGGTTTATCTGTTTTGACATCACTGTCCATGATCAGTAAAAGTCCTAATCTGTTTATTTTAGTTGCATATACTTCACCGAGCCATAGCTAGATTTTCCGTCGTCCTTATTTTGATCCATGCATGTGGAAGAGTACGTCCTTTCGAGTTCCAAAATTGGACGAAAAAACTAATGCAGATCCTGCCGCGTTTAGATTAGCTTAGGGTAATAGCTTAGTGCCTACTTGATGGAAAGGTATTAATACCTTTTTCACTTAGATTGACGGGCGGCGACGCCATTACCAACGGGTGGTTACGAATGGGAATTGCAGCCTTCGCGGCATGGGTAATTCTCGTGGTCATGTTCATCAAGCCCCTGCGAACGCGATTCTACAACATATTTGTATCCGTGCACATCGTGTTTTCATTGTATGTTTTTTTCTCAATGTTCAGCGGCATACTTGTATCAATGGGCTAAATGACTGGCAGGATGATTCTCATAGGTTTATACTACCACATTATGGGTGCAGGAGGGTAAGCTAGTTTTTTCTCTCTTTAATAAAATAAGAGTGGAAACTCACGAAAAAAATTGGCAGATATCAAAATTATCTGATTCCAGCCTACGTTTTCTGGGCATTGGACAGAGTTCTCCGAATCGCGCGAATCATCTGGAACAACAGGGGCATTCATCCGAGTCCAATCAAAGCCGAGGTCATATCTTCTGACATGATCAAACTGAGCATTCATCAAAAGATGTCTTGGAAAGCGGGTCAAAGCGCGTACATCACCATTCCAACAATATCATGGTTACCATTCGAAAGCCACCCATTCACGATTGCCACTATTCCCACAACTGAGACCGGCGTGCCGAGCGAGCTCGTTTTTCTCGTGAAAGTCCGAAACGGCTTTACGAAACGTTTGTACCAAGCTATCGCTATCGCGCAAGAACGGAACAAGGAACTCCAGCTCAACGCGTTTATCGACGGACCATATGGCTCTCCGTCCGACTTGACGGCATTTTCGGAAGTTATTATTATTACGGGTTTGTCCTGCCACGTTTATTTTTTCTCCCTCACCTGGTGTTCATCTTGATGATCAGGTGGATCTGGCATTTCCTTCGGATTGCCTCTGTTGCATAATATTGCGAGGTGAGCGAATTTAACGTTACATTATTTGAGGTACTCACCATCATCACATCTCCAGAAAAGTGGAAAACAATCAGTCGGCATGCGTTTCAGTTTTGTTAGTTTGGGCGGTAGCCACCGCAGAGCTCAGTACGCATTTCATCTAAAATGCGAGGCGTAGTCAGTTAGTTAATCCGTATATCATCAACAGATGTCGAGGGTAACTACGGATGGGTCCTCGATTCCTTGAATGAGGTGATACAGCACGCGCCGCCTTCATTGCGAATCCGTATACGCCTTTACGCGACTCGTGAAACGTCCTCTGTCGCGTCGTTGAACGAAGTGTCCGACAAAGAAAAAGACGACGCGAAGAAAATGGCCTATTCAGCTGATGTAGAGAAGGTGTCCAGTCCAACGGGGTCAGAGGCTGACCGAATCGCGCTTACTCGTGGAAGACCAAATATTCAATCGCTGCTTGAAGAGGAGATATCTTGCGCAGATAGTGCTGTTTCAGTAAATGGTACGTCATGGCTGAATTAATGACTAGGAAAAAAATATTTACTAGTTTATTAAAAAAATAAATAGTGGCTGGTCCTCCTAGCATGGTCGAAGATGTGCGCAGAGCCCTCCGGTTCAAGCACATCACTCCGAAGGCGACGCTGAAAGGATATCCGAGGGTTTACCTGCATACTGAGCCATACGAAATTGCCGTAAGAAGGATTTTCATTTTCATGATCAAGCCAATAACGCCAATTTGTTTGATGCTTTTTCTAGTGAGCACTGGGCAACGATCAAATTGAAAGGTCATGTCAGTTGAAATGAGTTAAAACCTCACCGGCACCCGGAATTTAGATTTTATTTGTTATATGAATTTGAAAATCATCAGCATGGGCTTCATTAGATAGAATATATATAGGTGTACTCGCTTTTAGCATCCAAAGTCGAGTTACCAAATGATTATCACTGGGAGCAAATCAGCGTTCCTTGACTCAGAGACCGTCGACAGGAGATGTCATATCCAGCAAGGCAAGGTCGTGAGCGCAGATAGGGAGATAACTCGAGAAACCAATGATAACTTAACCACATCAAAAGAGTATAAAAACAAGGGGAACTCATTGAAACCTTTCTTGTCCAAGTGGTCCATACGAAAGCATTATCGGTAATTAGGCAACTGCTGACGCGATCCAACTTGGGAATGAAATGAACGCCTTTTTTCTTCAGAGTTCAATTTCGGTTATCTATGACTCGACAAAATTGCGAACGTGTCTGAAAACGCGCTCAATTTCCAGGAAAAAATGGGGCACCAAAGGATGTTGAATATGATGTTTGTTGTTGCTTTTGTTGATGGGTGGCGATGATGATTGTGACGAAAACGGCGGGCGGAGACCTTGTGAAGTGCAAAGACGTCTCAAACACCAACTCTGAGCTCGAGGTAAATCAGATCACCTGCGACCACGGATGAGGGGAGTTGTCGACGCGTCTACATTAAAAAAAACTGGCGCATGGAGAGATGAATTCTCAACGGAACTGACTATGATATTATAAGTAACAACAGATGTAGTTTGGACTAAGGAGAGTTTTGGTAGCTCATGATATGTCCAACTACCACGCGAACTGGGGACGACATAGCTGAGGGACACGGGTCGACTCGCAGCGCTCAGCATGCAGGAAAAAGGAAGTCTACTATTGAGTCTAGCATTGATGTGAGATTTTGAGCGTAGGAAAAAAATACCTTTAAAGAAGACAAACAATCACGGTTAGGATATGAGTATTCCTCCGAATGTAACCCAACCCAAAACAGACAAACTGGAATATTTTACTTTCGAAAAATAAATTCTAACTCGGAGAGCGGGTGGTCATGGTCTGATTGGAGTTCGGGCCGAGAGTACGTACTACGTCACACACGCGTGTGAGCGGCGTGACCTGTTGCAGCTAAAAATATGAATGTCTTTCTCATTGATCTTATCTGATAACACGGCAGCGCCTAATTTCCCAACCCCATCCAGAAAAATTTTTATTCGACATCGACTCTGGACGTAGAGCAAGTGAGAATTTTGATCTGAAGGAACTCTCTCACAAGTGATACGAAGTGATACTACGTGTTTGCGATGTGCAGTCCGAGCCAGAGTGCCAGCTCCGTGAGGTCCACCGTCCCTCGCAATGATCTGACAAACAGCCGCTTCAATTAGCGTAATATGGAAGCAGCTTAGCTTTTGAAAAAGTCTTGGCCTCGCGATCTAATAAAACAGGGACAACTACAAACCTGCATTGTCATCATATTACCTGATAATCTGATAAGATTTTTTAGGGATGTGCTGTAACCAGAGAGGGGTCAAAGGAGGCGCCGTCATAAAATGAAGTCCTATTCAGCCCCCTTTTCAATTGAAAGTCTCTCTCTGACAATGGCTAAAGTCAGTCCTACCAAAGCTTCACGTCTCGCACGAAATATAGCGTACCCTCACCAAATATGGTGGGCCATAGCCAGCTTTCTGGCACTTTTAACTCTGCTTCATCTCACGAATCTTTTGGTCCTTTTCATACAACGGAAAAAATCCCCCGCGTTGATCCGCAAACAAACCATTGTTAACAAAAATGATCCTGAAAAGGTTCACCACTCCGAGGGCTCGTCTTATTTGGAGAGGAAAGCGGGATTTTTGCGAAGACTGGAGGCCGCTGCTCGTGAACCCATATCGATACTGTTGCATCGTTATACAGTGCCTATAGGCACCAATTTTCGAGTCACCGGGGTCGAGACTTTCATCGTCATTTCATACATAGTGATGATTCTTACCTGGACGTTTGTTAATTGTACGTTCTCTTCTAAGGCTTCCCTTCCATTACAATCGAAAATTTTCTTGACTTTGATTGCAGGTTATAACTCGGATACAGGCTTGAAAATAGACCCCCTATTTTACGCCAATCGCGCAGGCATTATCGCAATTTCGCAAATGCCCCTTCTCGTACTTCTTGCCGGAAAGAATAACTTGATATCTTGTACGTCTCTCCCTGATATGACAATTATTTTTCCTGAATAACATCACTTCTCCCCTGGCTTTCATAGTCATTACAGGTATCAGCTTCGAAAAGGTAACACTCAACTTATACTTTCGCACTTCGGGTTTCTTAGAAACACTCTCCAGTTACATATATTCCATCGAGCTATCGCCAGAGTTTGTCTCATCCTTCTCTTAGTACACACCGGAGGAAGAGTAAGCCTTCAATATCCAATCTTCACCCCAAATTAGTCAAAGATCTAATAAATTATTTCTGCTAGTTACATCTAGGGTAAATCACAGCTTTCAAAGATAATGACAGAAAATTAACAATGTCTCTCACCCAGAGTAACACCCGACGAATCATCAACGGCATGGCTCAAATTGGGTTACGTCGCATTAGCCGTTTGGATAGTTTCCGTTATCATCCTAATCAGACCCCTGCGAGCGAGATTTTACAACATCGTGTTCATAATCCATTTGTTTATGTCCCTGTGAATTTTTTTCACTTCTTCGTTGCAACTTGCAGCTCTTCGGAAAACTTACCTTCACCAATATTTACATAGGATTGCCATCATCACCACATATTATCACGTCAAAAAATCAAACGGGCAAGTCTCTAAATCCTGAATACCATCATGGCTATATTTAAATTCATATTTTCCTTCACAGTAATCCAGTTTACTTGATCCCCACGATTGTCTTTTGGGGATTCGACAGGGTACTCCGCGTATTACGAATACTCTGGAACAGCCGAGGAGACCCATCCTCACCGACAACGTCCAACAAAGCCGAAATCATCTCCTCAGACCTAATAAAACTCAGCGTTCACCAAAAAATGTCGTGGAAAGCCGGTCAAAGCGCATATATAACTCTTTCCAGAGTGTCCATTCTCCCATTCGAAGCTCATCCTTTTACTATTGTAACTCTTCCCGCGACCAAATCTAATAAAAAAGAAAAAGAGGAAAAAGAAAAACATGATGGGCTCAATGAGCTTGTTTTTCTTATTAGGGTTAGAAACGGTTTTACGAGGCGGTTGTATCGTGCGATTACGGAGGCCCAAGGACAAAATAAAGAGTTCATGTTTAGAGCGTTTATTGACGGTCCTTATGGTTCATCCCCGGATTTGTGTTCTTTCTCTGATATTGCGATAATCGTCGGTCCGTCATCTAAGACTCTTTTTTCTTCTTCTCGTGCCTGATTGTCTCGTATTGATTAGGTGGTTCTGGGATTTCATTCGGATTACCTGTGTTACGAGAAACTGTCCGGTATGATCTACCACTTGGCTAAACTTCCATGACACTTATCACTTTATCAAGGGCCGTAAAAGAGGGTCGATCAGCGTGTACCTCCGTTTCGTTCATATGGGTCACATCAACCCCAAACATCAGTACGTTTCACGATAACAAATCACTTTATGTAACTCACCAATTGATCACAAACAAGATACAATGACATACATCCTAGACACTCTCCAAAACACTCTCGAAAACGCACCAGATTCTCTAAAAATCACAGTTCAACTCTACAACACAGCCCAAAAGGCGTCCGTGACTTCTCTAGCCGCTCTCACTGCAGCCACTGCAGGCGGAGAACCGGAAGACTCTGAATCATCGGACTCAGACAAAAAAGAGGGTTTTGACATTGAAGAACTTCCGATGAGCACGTTGAAACCGCTAACAGCGTCGCCATCCTCGTCCTCGTCTTCGAAGTCGTCGTCGTCTAAAGTGAAAGAAACATCGGAAGTTAAAACAAAAGGTGCAATTGCAACGCTTTTGGGACGACCGGACATCAAACAACTGCTCGAGGAAAAAATATCTCTAGTTCAAACTAGTCTTTCAGTGAATGGTGCGTTCGATAACATTCTAATTCTGCCATTGTTTGCCTGAGGGTTTTCCCACTCAAGTCGCGGGACCGCCTAGCATGGTTGAAGACGTGCGAAAGGCGCTTCGATTTAATGTTATTACTCCGGGAGCGAAACTGCAGGGACAGCCTGAAGTTCATTTGTACACAAAGGCATATGAAATAGCGGTAAGAATTTATTGTATACATGGTCGAGATCTGACTACACATTTGTTTTTAGTAATCGTGATAAAACGAGGAAGAGAACTTAAATGATGATGATGAAAGTTTATGATGAATGGGAGAAACTTCCAATTTTGGATGAGTCCGTGTTATGGTTCTATCGATATATGGAGTTTATTTGAAACAGTTGAATGATCTAAATAAGTATGATTGTCAATAAAATAGTTTTTTCTTTCAATGATACATATGCGAACAAGAAATACTTCCAAACTATTCGACACAGTACGTTTCAACATGCAGATAAATTTCTTTACTGCGGAGGACCGTTGAGCAAAGCTCGAATTGCAAAGCGTGTCGTACATCATTTGCCAACGAAGCGGGACCAGAAACTACAAGCATTTAACGAAAGACAAATAGGAACAAGTCTACTACTACTCACCAGCTACAATTGTCGAACCAACGCAATTCTCGACTTTTTCACGAAGCGAGTGTTTAATATCTGGTTTTCCCATTTCGAGCGTAACAGCTCCGTGTGCAAGGAACTCTTGAGGCAACAACGAACGACCCGTCGTAGTAATATGATTGTGATAAGAGGTTCCATGAAAAGACTTTTCGTCATGACTTGAATCGGGGGAACGTGTAACGAACAAGTTAATCTCAATTTGAAGAGCCTCAGAGTGTGGAGTCGCATTGAGTGCTACTAGAAGTTGGGAAGAAACCCAACTAAGTTCCTCTGTCAGAAATGTATCAAAGGCGAACGCTCTTGGTGTAAGGAAAACAAAATTAACGCACCGATATGAGAAACAATCCAGCAAAATGACACAAAACGGCACAAGCTTCTCCGTTTAGACGATTCTCTGGCGAAATAAATAAATAATAGGTCATAAAATGATGCTTCAGATCAGATGATAATCGGATTTACTTGACGATATGCTGGAAAAGCGGTAACGTAAAGGAAATACCGGTGCCCCCTTCAAAAAAAGAAAAACATTTTTTCAGGATACCCAAACAGAATTTTAATCTTTTGATTTACCCGCTATGAGTATAACGTTTTTGAAAGCTCCCACTTTAGGAGGATGGCCATAAGGTCCATCAAGAAGAGTAAAGGGCATAGGCATAGGAACTGCAGACGTCGTTTTCACGCCTGCAATTTTGATTGAATCCAATAACCGCCTGGTAAATCCATCTTTTGCACGGATGATAAACCGTAATATATCGGGGGGGTCGTTGTTGTTTACCCTTGCCGACCATTCAGTTTTAACTGAGGCAATGGAGAAAGGATGCGCTTCAAGGGGAAAGCGGGAGAGAGATGGTACACGCAAATACATATGTTGACCAGCTTTCCAGGATATCGCACTCCTGTAAAGGGTGACTAACATGACAGAATCCGAGATCAGTTGGATCGTATCCCTTTCGGAGGGTTTCACCCTACGGCGACAGCCTGATAGAAAGTTATAGACATAAGGACGGAAAGTGCGGACGCTCCGGTCTGCCACCCAAAAAATAAAGAATAGCATAGCAGTATCGTTGAAACTAGAAACATGTAGGAAGAAGTGACATCATCGGTGTACGGTAATACGAAAACGAGGTACCTTGTGCTATGGTTGACGTGAAAATATACTGCTATAACGATTATGCTAAAAATATCTTTAAGTATATAGTTTTAGTGGAGTCGAACCATCTATACTTACGTAGCCAGGGTCATATGCAGTGTCAGAAATACCTCATAGTGTCGTTTTCGGAACGCATAGGTAGACGATAAAAACATGGCAGTATAGGACGAGGCAGCTAAAATACCCATGATTTGCCATTGCAAAGCCAAACCGGATGTCTTGAGGCTAATGATAACTTATTAGAATTGAACGCAATTGGGAAAAAGGAGCAACTCACCCCATTGCGATCTTTTGTGTTATTGATGGAAAGTCAGCAGTAGCGACAAAAAATAGAAAAAGAACTGGGGCTTACGTGACTACCAGCATGCAGCCAGACGAGGGCCACACTTATTCTTCCAAGGACACGATGGAATACCTGACGCTGTTTGAATGGTGCCATTAGTAATTAAATAAGCAGATGAAAATGCAAAACAAATCAAGGGATGAACAGACTTTTTCGTATGAGATTCCGACAATGTCTTGAGAGATAGCAATTTAGTTTATTGAAAGACGTTTAGGAAAGTTCTAAGTACCAAAGATGATATTGTGTTTCGCGGCGAGAGCTTGTAATAGAAAGACTTGATTCATGGCCATGACGCCAGCGCGAACTGACCAGTAGTGGATGTCGAGGGTTACTCCAGTGAATGGGTTGTGACCTTGGTTTAGAAAGAATAAGTTTCTGATGGTGGAAGCCATTGAAGATGAACGTACAGTTTATGAATTGTAATATGAGAAGTGCTAGGAGATATCCCGAGATGATGGAAACCTGGGCAATGCTCGATTGATAGTATGGAGTGATAGATAAAGTGATTCTATAGAAAACGATGCGATAAAGATTGATAAAAGCGTGAAAAATGGGACGAGGGGTTTCGCTCAAGAGTCTTCTCCTGCGAAGGCAATAGAAAAGGGAGCTGGTGATACGAACGACGAGGAGGATGCCCCAAAACGCGCAGATACAAAACCACAAGTCAGTGGAGTAGGTAACAGCCCTGGCAAAGGCCATTGCTTTGACCATATGCTTGATTTGAGATGGGTCGTAATTGCTGGGGTCGACGTTGATGGACGACATGATGTTTGGGGAGGAGAGGAGGATTTGAGGAGTGAGAGGCAGAGATATTAGCATGGTATTATATTTTGAAGGTGCAGAAATTACATAATAGCAGATGTGCAGAAAGAGGTCAACGGAACACCGTTTTAGGAGAATCGTTTAGGACCTTAACCGCGGAAGACTTTCGGGTTCATTTACACGGCATGCAACATGGTATGGCATGGATAATTGGTATACGCGTCGAGTATAACATGGAGAATGGGAGATATGCAATTTGGAGATGCATTGCTATTTGACGGAGATTGCACGGAGAACGGGCAGATTGAAGACCGGATGTAGTCACCGATTAGTCAGCAGTCCAAACCTACACCTGTCCTCGCCACAAGCGCCTATTAATTATTTGTTTATCCCTCTCGCCTCCAACAACAAGCAAGACTAAAACTTAGCTTCAAGCTTTTGAGAGTCGCATATCGTAGCCCTTTGTGACGATGGCTCAGGAAATCATTAGCATCCAAGTCGGACAGGTACTATTGTTTTGCTTCTTTACTCCGTGCATTGCGCTGAGCTCAACACATCCTTTCCCGCTAAATTACTACAGGCTGGCAACCAAGTTAGAAATTGTTTCTCGATGTTGGATCGGTTCATCGATCACTGATTTTACTCAAGGTGGGAGAGGCCTTTTGGGAGATGGTCCTCGCAGAGCATGGCTTGGACCGCACCGGCGTAAGCAACGCAGCGCAACCACCTCTTTGCCCAAAACCCTGACAGTTCAACCTCTCAACTGTCTATTAGACTTATGTAGGAAATGATCCGCAACAGTTGGGTCGTGTTCGTATTCCTAATCCTATTCCATCGTCCCCCATTATCTAACACCACTGCTCCCAGATTGGTGTCTATTTCACAGAAGTCGGCGGCTCAGAACGAGTCTCAAAATATGTTCCGCGAAGCGTCCAAGTAGACCTTGAAGCCGGTGTGATAAACAGGGTACTACTACTACTACTTCCTTCCTCGTTATCTACCCGTCGTTTTAATTATTTTCTCAGATAAAATCGGGGCCTCAGGGTTTTCTCTACCGTCCGGACACCATGATTACAGCCGAATCAGGTACTCAACATGGTTCGCATCACTCGAGATTTGATACTCACGATTCTTATAGGCGCAGGTAATAATTGGGCCAAAGGATGTACGCATATTTCTTCTATGACAGCATAGACGCTCACACACAACATTCTATTTCGAAAAGATTACACAGAGGGTGAGTCAAGTATACATCCATCCTTGAAAGACATCTAAACAACCTATTCTAGGTGCGGAAATGATTGATCAAATTCTGGTAAATTGGATTCTACACTTCCGATTTGACTCCACTCATAACTGATTATCCACCAGGAAGTTTTGAGGCACCAGAGTGAATCATGTGAAGCCCTACAAGGGTTTCAAATGATGCATTCCCTCGGAGGCGGAACCGGCGCTGGTCTCGGTTCCTTACTCCTTTCCAAATTGCGTGAGGTGAGTCACTCCCACTGGTCACCTGTACCTGTTATAGCAATATCAATGTCTCCAAAAGGAATACCCGGACCGCATGTTGGCAACTTTTTCAATCCTACCTTCTCCGAAAGTATGTAGTTTATCTAATATGTATTGTTCATCCTCCTGAGTTTTGAACAGGTCTCCGAAACTGTCGTCGAAGTATGCACCTATCTCTATTTGGTAAACTAATTTAACCTTTCTGTCATAGCCCTATAACTCTGTGCTTTCTTTACATCAACTAGTGGACAATAGCGACATGACCGTTTGTTTAGATAACGAAGCCTTGTAAGTCTGACGCTCTTGCTGACCTCTAATTCTAATTCGATTTCCAGGTACGATATCTGTGTTCGAACACTCAAAACACCCAATCCATCATTTAAGCATTTGAACAAGGTCCGAAATTCTCTATTCTTCAATCATATGGGTGACTCACTCAATGTCAATAGCTGATTTCACATACTATTTGTGGTCTCAGTACTTCTCTCCGTTTCCCAGGACAGCTGAATGGGTAGCCTTTCTTCTCGTCAATTTTTGTTTTTTTGATATTGACCAGCGCCATAGTAATCTCCGTAAATTTGCTATGAATCTAATTCCCTTCCCTCGGGTAAGTTTGTCATATTTTGACTCTAAACGTATATTCTTACTAATCTTTCTTGAAGCTCCATTTTCTTGCACCGTCTCATGCCCCCCTCTATACCGAGTCATCAAGATCTTTCCAAATGAACTCAGTATCAGAGTTGACCACCGCGTAAGTACTGTAGATTCTTTTGACTCAATTCCGTGCGTTCAAATCTGACAATTGTGTGTTTGTGTGAAAGTCTGTTTGATAAAAGACATGCATTAGTTGCAGTTGACCCCCGTTTTGGAAAATATCTAGCTGCCACTTTGGTTTATCGTGGAAATATTTCTTCTAGAGAAGTGGGTCATTACTAGTACTAAATCCGTAATGCTCTTTACTGATTTTTTTGTCGTTATAGGCGGAAGTAAGTTTAATTAAAACTTGCAAATTGAGCTATCATAACAATCTTATTATTATAGCAATCGATCCAACAATTACAAGTCAAAAATTCACATATGTTTGTCGAGTAAGTTTTTCAAATCACGAAATCCTTAAATCAAATTTCATGGATTTTTTAGATGGATCCCGGGTAATGTTTCATTATCCCTATGCAGCGTTCCGTCAGTTGGCCAGAAAAAAGTGTGTTTCTATTTTTTTTTCGAATCATGATTTATATATACTCATGGATGAGGTATCCAGTCCGCAACCGGATTAGCAAACACAGTCAGTTATTTGGCATATCCTTTCCTTTCCTCATCATAGCTAAAATTTGGACTATTGCAAAGACCGCCATTCAAGAACTGTTTGTCCGTAATATGTCTCAATTCAAGGCCATGTTCAGACGCAAGGCTTTCCTTCATTGGTACCATGGTGAAGGCATGGACGACATGGAATTCACGGAAGGTATGAGAATGCATTCGTTTTTTCTACTTGGTTTATAACTTATATCTGCGTCCTTTAGCTGAAAGTAATATCTCGGATTTGATGTATGTTTCGTTATCTTTGCTTTTGACGAACAAACTGGCTGATTTCAATTTCTTTCTTTCTCATAGCGCCGAGTACCAACAGGTTCATTTTATTTATTTTTCTTTCCAACGTCAAATTGAAAAGCGCTGTGATAGTACCAAGAAGCTACGGTCGATGAAGAAGAGGAAGAATACGAAGAAGAAGTAAATGGCCAGTAACATTTACCAAATTTGACTCTCGAGTCATCTCTCTTTGATTCAAGTTCTTTTCTTGTCTCCATGTAGCACTACTCTCTCAAGCTTTCGGACCCGTACCAGCAATCATAATATTAGCTCCATATAATTTTGATTGAATTATTGTTTTCTTTTTTCTTTTCATCAAGAATAAAACAAATTTGGTTCATGCTCTTTGTATAACGATTAGTCAGACCCATTCGGTTATTTCCGGAATCGCTCTTATGAGGCTTCCTAGACGAGTACCCTGGGCAAACACCGACGAATTGCAAACCGTTTTTCAATGGATATATGGCGAAAACGCAGATAACTCTACAAAAGAAAAGGCCATTCACCGCGTAAGTTTCGAAAGCAACAAGACGTGCTTTGATTAATTTTTTTTATTGTTTTATTAGCTTTCAGCATGGAAATTCGCAACCGCTCTTCCCAGTGCTTTAGAATCCACATTGTCCATCCTTTCAGCTTGTTTACAAGACGAAACCAATCTCACCAGCTCTCAAAACAAAAATAAAACCAACGGCATGTCGCTAAGCTTACGACAATCGTATTCTCTCGCTTTAATTCGATTTGTAAACGGTCTGGTGGATCCTTTACAGAGTGGTGTGTTTGCGCGACCGATTGTCAGTATTGCCGCGCAAATTGGGATTCCATTGTGGATGGTTGAATTGAGACATGCTGGTACTCATGAAGATTTGCCGAGTCTCGAAGTATTGCGTGAAGGAGCAAAAGAGGCATGTAGACTTTGCTTTCTAGGAAGGTTTTTTTAAGGTTTTTTTAACCCATGCTGCAGGCAATGAATTGGCTTTTATACAACTACTTTCTACCCACAATATCACCACACGCACAACCTCTGGAAAACCTAAAACTTTCACTTCTTTCACCGCTCCTTTTACGATACAAGCAGATGTCGAAAGCGACAACGCGGGACGTTACATTAAAAACGACTTCAAAAGCTGAAATGGCCAAGATTCTTCGAGGATTTGATCAGTGGTTGGCTGAGGCTAGTGTCGTCGCTTCGAGGATTCTTCATACGGCTTCGAGAGAGGAGGAGGTTGAAGAGAAGGAGAGGTGGTCTTTGTCGGAATTGGCAGATAGGTTGATCGATCGGGGTGGCCTTGTTCCCGTGGCTAAAAAGTGATTACCTTGTTTTTCTTTGACTTGTCTTTCTTACTTATTATGAGAACGTAGAAAACGAACGCAACCCAGTCAGCGGTTGGTCGGTCCTTTAGCCGAATACATACACGTCTGGTCTCCTTTACTTTCGCACGTGCAAACCAACCACCCGACATTTCTAAACATTCTCATTTCTCGTATTCTTTCGTATCTGCTGTCGGATCGCTCGGAAACACCTTCAAATGAGGTCTCAGCCTTGGCGTCGACAAATGAGTCTAACGGTCATTCTGATCCGTCATACGACTTTACGCTGGCTTCTTGGGTCTTGTGGATCATCGATAACTATCAGAATACCGAGAGTGCAGATATTGATTCGAATGATATATTGAGAGAGAGTTTGCTTGGCTTTAATCATAGCCACAATGATGCGTATGTCCCACTATCATCTGATATGCTAATTTCCTTTTCTTTTATATACTGATTGATTTGAACAGGGTGAAAGCTCTGGTGCTCGAGTTATCACAGCGCCATGAAAAGCTGAAAGGCGGTGGTGGCGGTATCATATTAGCACTTGTCAAATCATCTAGTAACAAGCCGGTGTGTTTCAGAGTACTCTTGATGAATACCAGCCTTATTTGTTTGATATTATACAGTCGTGGAATGATAACGCTCTTCAGACTATGACGGAGAGATTGGCTGCTTTACGATCTGCTGATAACATCATCTCATCAGATATAGCTATTACCTCGGCTGAAGATGGTTCGAAAGACATGATGGTGGTTGATTCGGTCGGGAGTGGGGCTGGCGATGATAGCTCAGACGAAGCTGTTGAGGCTCCAGGGTGGCGGCGACTGGATGAATCGGACGGATGGAAACCTGTTCCTATAGGTGTCTTTTATTCGGCAGTTAATACATGAACTGAGTATACCCATTTGGGCGAGAAGTTGCGTCATGAACTTATATATTTAAAAAGGTTAAATTTTAAAAAGATTGACAAGTGACGACATGATATATTCATTTCTGAGTATACATTGAAGCCAAGGCCACAGTACGAAACACAGACAGACACAGAGACCATGGCTGGAGATGGCGGTAGCTTATCCGAGTCTGATTATCAGCCAGAGCTTTAGCTGCTTTTAGCGGCCCTGGCAGAATTCACGGGAGCCAATGAACGATCGGCGATCGCAGTCGAGCATTTGGACGAACTAATCACGTGATCTGTCACGAAAAGCGGAAGTTCGCATTATTTGGTTCCGGTTCCCAGTGGTCCAAACCTTTTCTCCCAACGTTTGACCATTACCATCATAACGTTTTATCTTCCACGACTAATCTTTACGCCTCATATCCAACTTATTACAGCATTGACTTTATTACGATTTCTTGGTTAAGTACTACAGACAAACTAGAAAAAACACACAACTTTTTTTTGGTAAGAGCTCGTTGCATGTTGTTCACGGCTTTCAATCCCCATTGTTGCTCACGTTCACCTCCTACCGTCTTTCAGGTTTATCAATTTTTTAGCATTTTTTGATTCTCACATTCTCTTGAACTAACATTTCACAGCAATACACCCACTTTTTGAGCAACACGCAGCTCTAGAAAACCAAACCCATTCATATTTTTTGCCAAAATGGCCGCACCTACCCAGGTTTTTCCTCCATGGCTTACGCCTGTACCAATTACTTCACAAGTAAACGGAGCTCCAGTTGTAGAGACGAGCATCTCATTTATTCCCTTGGGGTACTTCGGACCAAGTGTACGCGGCACATTTCTCTCGTCACTTTGTTCTTTTTTCATTGTCGAGTCTTGTTTTGTTCATAGATACCGCTTGGATCCGATTTCACATTTGGTGGATCAACATTTCCTCCCAGCATCGAAGTTGGTCCTCCAACTACAACTCCATCCTCTACTTCCCCTTCATCAACTTCTACCTCCGCCTCTATAACATCATCCCCCACTTCAACTTCCTCAATACCGTCAACGTCAGCTTCATCAACTGCGTCAACTTCCTTGTCACCATCACAATCGAGCGTTGCAGCAGCAGCCCACTCACGCGGAGTGAGCAAAGGAACCAAAATTGCCATCGGGCTGTCAATTGGCGTAGTCGTCATTCTTCTTCTCATCCTGTGGTTGGTCGTTCGTAGAAATCGTCGGAGAACGACGCGCGAACTCCGTGATCCTGTCTCTAGCGGTTGGGCATTCGTTCCCCGTGAAGCAACAGCGATATCGGAAGAACAAACTCGACCTCATCCATTTATACCTCCTTCTTCTTCTCCAGCTCAACAGTATGTGTATTCAGTACGAGCGAGAGATAGACGTGATCTCGAGGCTTCTGAGCCACTTGCGGGTCCAGCACCCAGAACTAGTGGGGGCTCAAGCGGACCTGATGCGGCAGCAGCAGACGGAGTTAATTCCACCACCAGTAACAGGACACATTCGACTATGGCTCCAAGCGCACTGTTTTACAATTCTCCAAGATCGCATGATACCCCTAGAGAAATGGAAGAAACGGCTCGACAAAGTTCGTCACTTGGTGCTGAGATATCTGACGGAAGTGGGAAATATGCAGCCTTACCGCCGGGAGCCAGTCCACCTCTTTTGCCCACCCGCTCTCGTGCAGGTCCTCTATCTTTCTTTTCTGATGAAGATGCATATATTCCGGGTGCGATCGCAAGCACGTCACGACACAAAGCTAGGCAACATTCTACTGAAAGTTTGCCATACCCGGAAAGTCCCCCAAGTGAAGTTGATGAAAGCGCAACGCTTCTTACTGCTCAGCGTGTGGATGCAGGCCGTCAAGTTCCGGTTTCCACGTTAAGTCAACAGAGACACAGTCCTGACAATACAAGAGAAGCTTCCACTTTCGGAGCCTCATTAATGGGACTTACTCAGTTGACGGGTCTACACAGGCTTAGCTGGTTACGACGATCGTCAAACCAGGCACCAACTGCCTATCGCTATTCAAGTCCACCTCTAAGCCCTACAGAAGAGATGCAAAGAACCTCTAGCTTCAATAGACTAAGCTTCCATCCTGCATCTCGTCCCCACTCGGCGATTCTGTACCCAGGACAAGAATCAAGACCGCCATCTGATTTCAACTACTTCAATCTAGCGGACAACGAGTTGGGATTGAGACCTCCGACTGCGCTATTTTCGACTGGACATAGCAGTGGAAGCCGTTCGGGAGGAAGTGGAAATGGAAGTGGCAGCGCTCGAAGTGGTCCAACTGTCTACCACTCTGCAACGTCTCGATCACACAGTCTCAATCCGTCGGCTTTAGATTTACCTCAAAGAACTGGCGGACTTGTAGATTTGGGGGATACGGATAATACCGCGCAACCACCTGAAGAGAATACTATCCGCACTGTCGACGTGCTTGATATTCCGGTTCCTGAGCCTATCTTGCCTTTCCACCACCACCAAGCTCCTTCATCGCCAGTTAATCTTTTATCGCGAACTCCGTCTCCACATTTCCCGCCTGGGTTAGTCGCCGTTCCACGATGGGACGCACCAGCTTCGCCATCTCCTGAGCTGGCTGATATTCTTGATTCGGCACCGCCAAGATCACCTGCTGAGTGGAGTAGTATGAAAGGCAGACGATCTTCTCCGGACAGCAACTCGCCTGTTCAGCGGGCGGTAGATACCGAGGTACGTTTCCTCCGGGTGCCATTGGACTTTTGTGTTTGCAGACGAGCTGATTGTGCCCAATTTTTTTTTAGCATACTGTTGAAGTGGCATCAGCATCTTTGGGACCTATGTCCGAAGAAGCTATCATCGAGCCTTTCTTTTTAGGTTCGCCCGTTACTGCTGGGTTCTCCCTTACACCGCGTGTTTCGTTATACGCCTCATCGGAGCACGTCTCTCACAACACAGGCTCTCACTCTTCCCGTCCCTCGGAACACACATCCTTCTCGCACGAAACACAGGGATCGCAAAATGATCCACACAGCGACGACGACTACCACCCCCCTCCGGTCCAAAGAGCGAGTTTATCCGCTATCGGAGGACACCGTCTAAGACACCGACCATCCGCAGTTGCCGAACGTGTTCTTCCGGCACCTGAAGAACGAGTCAGCGAAGAAGAGAGAAGTCGAGCGGGTAGTAGACCTGGATCGATTGTGTCGGGACAGACGGCGAGTGAGACGGTTGTTTCGAGAAGCACGAGTAATCCTGCTGTGCCGCAGGTGGTGGGATCGTTCGATTCCGTAGGTAAAAGCAGTGGTCAAGAAGCTGCGTCGATAGTTGATGTTCTGCAGAGTCATCTCCGTGAACATTGAGTGAAGAGCGCGCGCTGCGCCATGGTGGAAACGTTATAAATCACCATCTAGTTGGTGATGCGGAATGGATGAGAGGAAGTGGCTTCTTTCTTCCTCTCCATTCCGTGGCGAAAATGCGGTCCTGATTCCAATTCCAGTGACCACAGCAACGTTTTATTTTTATCCAGATTGTAATACTCCCCCTTTCCCCATGTTGCAAGCCAGTTTGGTCTCATAAACCAAGGACGCTCTTGTACTTGTGTTTCTTTTTCTGTTCCAATATTTTCGTGTTATTTTTTTCTCTTTTTCTGGTTCCGTGTTTACGACTACGAAGCCGCGACGAGTTATGATGATAGTGTCATGATCCTTCATGTGATTTTATGTAACGAATTTGTTCATGTAGTTTACTTATGTTTTTCTGGTTTTTTTTTTTTCAATATACATATGAGAATAGACATTTTTCTTTGGGAGGCGTATTACATTAAGTGTGCGGA
Organism: Phallus indusiatus; assembly: GCA_027605045.1. NCBI lineage: Eukaryota > Fungi > Basidiomycota > Agaricomycetes > Phallales > Phallaceae > Phallus > Phallus indusiatus. The sequence continues at coordinate 164,188 of JAQFWX010000009.1, forward strand.
TAATGATAGTATATCTGACAGTAGACAAACAAAAAGGAAAACTACAGGCGATATGTATGTGTATATGTATATATGTACGACTACCCTTGACTTGGCCCTCCAGTGTTCTACATCTTTCCATCAAGTCTTTGCATTTGTGCGTATTGTCCAATGTCCACTTCCAATAAATCATCTTCTGAATCATCTTCGGGTCCAGGTATAAATATGTCTCCAACGTCAAGGGCATATGATGGATGGAGATTCTCCCAGCCCATCTCATGTAGTGTCTCAATCCATTCGGCGGAGCGAAGATGAGGAGGACAAGATCTAATACTTGAATAACCAAAACACAAGGGTGGAGAGAGAGCGACAAAAATAATATTATTTGAGGTTAACCATAATCATGAAGCGCATTAAAACAAGAAACATGTGAATAGACTTTACTTACTCTTGCATGTGATTCTGATATAAAACCCATCTCTTAAGACTGGGTTCTACACGTCCGGCACACTGGCCACCGACCTGTTTCCGTACAAAGGGCTGCCTAAATGGCGACTGTGCCAGTGGAGAGGTTGGTCTCCTTTGGTACGGAGACGGTGGCTTTACGAGTTGTTCGGATGAAAATTCAGATGGTGATGGTGGAGAGTGAGAGTGCTTATTCAAACCATCGAGAAGAAGAGTAATAAAATTTGCTACATCTATAGTGGAGCTCGATGGTGACAACGCCAACACCGACGAGGTCGAGTCATCCGTACAGCCACGATCGCAAGGTGCCATGTCTGCGTTGGTGAAGGCATGGGCTTTGTGCGACGCGTCGGACACGGCTACAACTCGAGTTCTCTTCGTAATTAACCGTGAAGAAGGGTCATTCTCTCCGTCACGGTATTGGCACTTTCCTGTGCATGCTGGATTCGAGTACGGGTCATAGCTACGTTTACGTTTAACGACCCGGTGTGGGTCAGTGATAGTGATAGTGTAATTATTGGTTATGGAAGGAAGCGAACTGAAGAGTGTAGGTTCAGAGTGTTTGGGCATATTTTTTTTGGGAGCTGAGGCTCTAGAGCCCGGAATTGAGGGAGGAGGGGCGCGGGGAGGGTGGGGTGGCTCGGAAAAAGCGCACGCGACTGAAAAAAAAAAGAGTGTGGCGAGTTGAGAATTGTGAGGTGATTAGGTCATCAATCAATTTATGGTAACGCGAAGTGCACGTGGTCCCTCCTTTTGTCCAATTCGACGACCGGGCGCTTCTCGAGCTTTTTTAGCTATGGGAGGCCTGTGTCCCGCAACTGGCGCACACGATGGACACAGCCATTCCACACCGAGTTTGGTGTCCTTTTTGAACCTCTGTTTGCAATGTAAAGTGATCTATCCAAGAAGTCCTAAGAACCATTCCGAGTCTCAATTGACCATCAAAGCCTCAGATGTCAAGTTAGGGCACTCGAGCCAAACGACGCCATTCACGTCAACTTCTTTCACACCGGCGTTGTTCGTCTGGCATGACCGCGTTGGAAGAGGGTATCAGTCCGTGCCCCTATGCCTATATCGCACATAAATATACTCGACACAATCATATGTATACTGTGATGAAACGATGCTTAAGGAATGAAATATTGACTAGATAGATGATTTGTATGATGATGGTTTTCAATCAAGATCAATCCGTTGCCATTCGCTGAGACACCTAGCGCGCGCAACTCTATTGAAACACAAGTCCCTGAGCGAGAATTGGCTTACCATGACCGTATCCATAATCCATATATAAATACTTCCTTTTTGATGCCCAGCGATCCTACCAACGTTATCTTATTCCTTCCACCTCCTGGATAATTTTTGTTCTCGGTTTCTTCTTTCTCTTCTAACTTATCCTTACTTTACATTTCTTTTTAGTTTTTTATAATGTGTAAGCAGCATTGTATTTTTTGAATACTTACGGCAGTTTGGGTCTGATCGGGTTTTCTTTAGCTAAACTTCTTGCACTTCAAAGTGTCCCAGTGAGTTGTTTGTTCTCCTCATCAAAAGAACACTACAACTGAAAGTTTTCTTCCAGTACATTCCTGAGGAATGGGTTTGCATTGCATTTTTAGTTCTTTTCGGCCTTATAACAGGTTCGACGGCCTTCTTGTTTTTTATTCATCGAACGTTCCCACTGAGTTAGGAGAAAACATAATTTAGTGTTTCACGCCTTCCAAGCTACATTCTACCAAACGTGGAGGTTCTCTCTGGCTGTTTTATTAGCGGGTGGTCTCGAGCTTGCTGGCTGGGGTATTCGCACAACGTTTGCTACGCATCACTCCGACATATCTGCATTTCGCTCACAGTGAGTATGAGGCTGTCGCGTGCGTGAACTTCTTACTAAAATTAAACCCACCTAGGTACTCTGTTTTGGTGGGTTCTTCTTTATGATTATCTTACCCTCTCGTATACAATTTTGACCACCCTATGTAGTTTGTCGCACCACTCCCGTTATTCGGTTAGTATCCCTATTCAGGCTCCTTGACAAGCACATGAAACATCACTCAAATGTGTTCCTTAGTGGCAACATGGGGTACCTTCTTCAGTATCATCCCTAGATTGGGTCGACAATTCACGCGCTCGCATCACTCCCTATGTACGTGTAACCCTAAACTTCTTTATCGTTGATCATGATGAGTTCAACTGACTACATGTTCTCTCTAGACATTCAGTTGATATGGACTATGGTAAGTCCTGTCGAGTTGAATGGTGTCCTCCTTCATCAAAAATGTAACTCTCATTTAGTACGCCATCACACTCGTTCTCGAGACAATCGGTGCAGCTGAGGTTTACAACGCGAGCACTATCGGCGGTCGCATCCTCCTAGCCGGAGCGTTAATATACTTCGGTAAAGCCTTACTCTCCAAATCTTTTTTGATTCCTGGGAACAGCATTGCTAAATCAACTTGATTGATATTATTATTATTGCACAGCCTTGTTCCTCGGAAGCAGCGTTCTCGCGATCGACACGTACTCTAAATATGATGCTACAAAAGTTCTTGATGGATTGGAAGAGGTTTACGCTAGAACACGGAATAACAAACAAGTTCGAGGTTTGTTTATCACAGAGGTGTTGCTTTTCGTCAAGTTCGTCTTGAATTTTTTTGGCACTGCCTTCCTTCCAATCATTAATGGCTAACTTTGTTAAAACTAGCACTGTTTACCGAGTTGTTGATGTGGCTCTACTAAACAGGAATAAGATAATGACACAAGAATGGCCTTTGGGTAAGAAACACCATTTCTAAATCCTGAATTCAAAACCAGAACTAAAACTTTCTTTATCCAGACATCTTCAACGGCCTGTTCATTCTCTTCGCGATGATCACACTATCCATCTACCACCCCGGTCAATTCCACAAAGAGCGTTTATCATCCAACGAATCCAACACAGCCTCACCACGCTCCTCACCAAGAATGTCACACAAACAACTGCCTCGTATCAACACCAACATCATTTGGAAACCGAGACCGCAGCCAGGTCAACAAGCACCCCCACCGAAACAACAGTCAGATGAAAAGGTCGCGCCACCGCCCAGTCGCGTTATTTATTCTGGAAACACAAAGACAACCCCTCCCACTCTTTGATATATTATTATGTATACGGTTGGCCTTTATACTGTTTCTTTTTAAAAGAAATAAAATTCAAAAAAAAAACTCGAACTTGATTATTTTTTTTCTGAACACGTTTTGACTAAGACGACCGAACTTCAAACAGTGAGCACATAAACTGGGCATATTAGCATATATATATGTTCATTGCGTATAACACCCTGTACTTGTTGGATAACACTGGATCAACATGAAACCGAAAACAATAACAATGCTGCAGAAGATGGAGGAGGGGGATAAAACATGGCAAATATGGACAATAATAAAAAATGAGATATATATGCAGGTGAATAAGAAAAAAATCTACTAGGGCAGGCCCGACAGAAATAAAAAAGTAGAGGGGAAAAATAATAGTCCTATATACGTATGACAAACAAAAACATAAATTTACACCGTTTTAAAAAAAATAGACATACAGCTGTGTGGAAAAAAATGTAAACTGCAAAAACAAAATCAATAATGTGTGCGTGGAGTGGTGAATCCAAAATTGTTATGAAAATTGTTCAGCAACGGAAAGCGTCGACTCTGCTACACGCAGTCGTCGGAGTAGGCGGTGGACCCAAAATACGAGCCCGACGTCGCCCCTCCCTCTGAAGCGAAGAAACACGAGGAGTAGACGAAAGGGGTATCAGGTTTGACATTAAAGTTAATGTCGATGGAGTACTTATCGACTCCTCTGGCGGGAATACGAACAAAGTTTGAGTTTGCGACGGCGTCTGTGCGAGCTTCAACGAAGATGACGACGACGAAGGTCTTACGACGTTGAAAGGCTCTCTGGGCAGGAGAAGTGGTGCCGGTGATGGACGAACGCGCTTTTTCGGTTCAGGTGCATGATCTGCTGAAGTTGGCGTCTGGCTAATGTTGCTCGTGTTGACAGGAGATGGAGGAACTGGGGGTAGGCTAGGCGTAGCTTTCTTCCTTTGAAATCTATAAGAGGAATACGGTCGGTTGGTATTATTATGTTTGGGAAAGGGGAAAGCGTCGAACGACGTCTTGAAGTGACTTGCCGACGGGGGAGGTGCGAGTGCAAAAGAGTTTTTAAATACGGGGGCGGACGGGGAGGAGGATGACTAGAGTAAAGCCCGAAGAAGAAGAAAACAAGCTTTCCTTATGGTTTACATCCGTACTACTAGTCGTAAGAGACGAGTTGTCAACCGAAAATTCCGTGTCAGTGATGTTTTCTTCATCCTCTTCCATAAGGTCCTCGCTGAGGATACTATTATGATTCGTAAAATTGCTAGCAACCGAGCCTGCGCGGCTGCGAACAGCACCGGTTCCAAACCGACTTTTCCAAGCAACACCTGGAGCCGAGAACGCTGAAGAGGCGGTGGAGATGTTAGACGTCTCAGAGAGTCTGCGGGACTCGATACGTTGCTCCATTTCTAAATCAAGTGCTCGGGCTTCGCGCATAAAGAGATTATCCGAATCTTGTTCATCTCTATGCTCTGCGACCTCGTCCATTGCCTGCCTTCGACGTCCCCATTCAGCCTCTTCCGAGGCAATCTGGGATGACCTGTCCGAAACTGTCGGAGAACGGTTACCAATATTCAATAATCGTTCGTATTCCAGTAGTTGATACATTAGCCTAATTTGATACCCCAATCACAATTCAACACAGCAGCAACACAAGGAATTACGTACGACATATTGGGACCAACCCATTTGCTTTTTTCCTTGACAAAGGCATAGGATGCTTGACACGTGACAGTTAGCCGCCGTCGGATCACCGGGTAAAAAAACAAAGCTCACCATGCATACCACCACTTTTCAGTGCGTGCACCTCCGGAGGGACTCCTGGAGAGTTTGAATGAGCAGCGCGCATCACCAATGCGATGACCATGGTCGCTGAACGAGAAACACCGCACTGACAGCTAATGGGGGAAAGGGAGGTGAGAACATAACCGAAGGCACAGTCTTCCGGAAAACAATCATCGCTTACTGAATGAGAACACTGTCACCTCGGCTCAAAGAAGCATCAACGAAGTTCATTCCCTCGACAAATCCATTGTTTACTAGGTCAGTTTGTCCGTGGGACCACGGAAGTCTGAGATAATGCATGGATGGACGTCCACTGGGGATATGAGGTGGCACATAAGTCGAGTCTACTTCCAAATGGAATTTGGTCGATAGATTGGGTGTAGACACAGTCGACCTAAGGCTTGATTCGGGCAAAGACGTATAAGGAGGTGCTACTTCTTTTGCAACATTGAGAACGGCTCGAATTCCTTTTTCAACTAAAGACTTCCAGTCACGAGCATGATCTTCTGTCCCGATCCATATTCCAGGCAACACCTCGACAGGACCGTCAGGATAAGGAGCACTTGGAGAAGTTTCCTCGTCTCTTCTAAGAGCTGAGGATACGTTGGGTAATGACACGATCGAAGATCTTCTCCGTGACGGAACCCCGTGAGGAGTGTTCGGGACGGCGAATGGAGATTCAGAACCACTTAATGATGTCGAAGAATCGTTGGATTGAGTGTGGATGGTTAATGAGAGCTTCTTCCTATTGCGAGTCAATAGAGGTTGAATGGGAGGAGGGTTGACAGAGTCGGCTTCTGACTGGTCTGAGAGTGCCGAAGACGGTGTCTCTGTATCTTGTACAACGGTAGTCGGTGGAAAGTCATGGGATTGATTTATTTGAAGAGAAGGAGGAAGAGTCCTTCTCTTGAGAGGCGTTTTCTGGGTGGTTTGAATGGAGAGTGGACGATGAAGCGCGGGCATCCTTGGCACGACCTGCGTGATAGAACAAATTGTTTATAAAAAAAGAAACAAGGAAGAAAATAATAGAGGGTTAATAAAAGTAAAAAGTGGGGGAGAAGAAGAAAAATAAGAAAAAAACGATATTTGCAGATGGTGGAAGAGGATAAAAGGAAGACGCACAGTTTAGACGCCCGCATTCGGTTCTATTGACAGCACTGCAGTCCTCAGGCTCAGGCGCGGAACAATTGTGATGCAATCAAGCTTTAAAAAAGGGAGGGTATAAATCATCATAATAATATTAAATCCATATGTAAATTGATTGTTGTCCGAACAAAAAAACAAATGATATCCCTTGTCATGATCACAGGAAAGGAAAAGAAAAAACGTGAAATAAATTTTGTATTTTTTGGTCATAACCCAGCTGATGTATATCATATTATCTCCAGCGTGTCTTTTTGTTTACTAATCTGTATCGTTCACTTGCTGCATCGCCTTAAGGTGCTCGACTTCTTGCTTCAGCCTGGTGGATACAGATAGTTAGACACGAATATGAAATATATCAGAGATGAAATTAAAAAGGTCCGGAAGGTACTCCAAGGTAATAAAGATAGCCTAATCCAAAACATGCTGATAAGATGAAAGTTCGAATGCGGACGTACTGCTTGAGCTCATCCTCCATATCCTCTGCCGAATTCTCTGTAAACGTCAACTCCATCTGAAGTCGCTCCGCGTGTGCGCGTTGTTCTTCCGCGGTCGCCGTGGCAGCTTCGAGTTTCTCGGCTAACGTCTTCACTGCCTCGGCGTGTGCTGACTCCATTTCATACAATTTCAAGTTATGCGCCTCGTGCATTCGCTGCAACTCCTCTTTAGTAACCGTCGTTGCATTCCCGTTAGCCTCTTTACGAGGCGTCGCGGGTGCAATTGAGGTCGTAGTATCTGCCACGGAGGCTTTCAAAGTTGCGAGCTCAACTTCTAATTCGGAAATACGCGCAGCCAACTCTTCGCGATCTCTCTTAAATGAAGCCTCTTTCTCGGTTTGGATCTCCTTAAGTTTGATCACTTCTTCAGTATGCCCCTTTGCAGCCTCCTCAAGCTCGGTTTGATGATTGAGCATTATTTGCTGGAATGATTCCTTGAATGCAGTGAAGTCCTCCGTTCGACTAGCCAATTCGGCTTTCACATTTTCGAGCTCTTGTGATACCCGCTCCTTCTCGGCATTCTCAGTCAAAGCTACTTTAGTAGCCGCGAGCTCGGCTTCTTTCTCTTCGAGCTGAGTTCGGAGAGCGGTTTCCAATGTGGCTGAACTTTCTAAACTAGCCTTCGCCTTGGCGAGATCTTCACGGGTCACTTTCAGGTCTAGGGTTAACGTCGTAAGATGCTTCTCCAACGCTCCAACCTCATTCTGCAAGGTCTCCTCGTGTATGGCTTTCATATCATCCAGTGATGTCTGATGGGCTTGTCGTAGCTGTTCAATGGTGCTCTGTGATTGCAGACGGAGGGTCTGGAGCTCCTGGGTATGGGTTTCGCCTGCCTCGTTCTAAATTTAATGGCAATGAGTGGAGTGATGCTCCATATATAGACAAACTCTATCAACACACCTTTGCGTTCTGAAAGGCCTCCTCCAGTAATTCGGCATGTTTGGCTTTCGCTTCCTCAAGTTGTTTCTCGTATTTGGCCTCTTGGCCCTGAGTACCCGGAATAAGTATTGTATAACAAATTAGAAAACAACACCCGAGAAATAAATCACCTCCAAATCTTCCTTGATCCGACGTAACTCCTCCGAAGTGACTAAATTAGCCTCCTCATGCATCTGCTGAATCTTAACCAGCTCCAAGGCATGCGCTTCTTCTTTAGCCGCTAGAGCAGCCTGCATGGCATCTCGATCACCCAATGTCTCTGCTAATTGAGCCTCAAGGCTACTCAATTTGGCAAGCAACGCCTTGTGTTCCTCGTCCTTCACTTCGCCGGCTGCGATAGCAGTCTCAATGGACTCTTTAGCGATATCCAGCTCCTTCTCGAGATTCGCCAGATGAACCGAGATTTTGGCTTTCTCGTCCGTTTCTTTCTCAATGCTCTCCCTCAACTCGAGCGCTTCAACTTCGGATTCGGCAAGCTTAGACTCGATCTCCTCTTTCGCTTTCTTTAAGGCATCGATCTCAGCGGATAAAGCAGCAGATTTCTCGGTTTCGGATTGAAGATTTTCAGAGTGACGTCCCGCCTCTTCTTGAGCATTCGCGTGAGCCTCGCGAAGAGATGCGAGTTCATCGTTTATGGCTTTGAGAGATGCCTGAGCTTCAGCCAGCTGCTCCTGACTCTTCGTATTAGAATCGTCCAATGCCTTATCGTGAGCATCTCGTGCAGCGGTCAACGCTTCTTTAGCACCGATCAGCTCGGCCTCGACGGATTTAATTTGCTCTTGAAGAGTATTGAACTCATTGAGTTGAGTCGATTGTGAATCTACCGCTGATTTCAGCTGCAAAATTTGGCATAAGCTATGAGTAAACAAAGAATCATTCCCTAGAAAATGTTTCGACTAACCTCTTCACGAACGCGAGTCAATTCAGCATCGGTTGATTCCTTCTCGTTCTTGATCAACTCCAAACGCTCCGAGATTTGTTTGAGCTCAGACTCGAGAACAACAGTTGATTCTTCAAGAGTCTTTATGCGTTCTTTCTTCTCGTCCCGATCGGCTTGAACGGTTACCAGTTCAGCTGTAACGCTTTCAATGGTCTCTTCAAGACTCTTGACTTTTCCTTTGAGTTCTTGAACTTCCTCGTTGACTTCGTGAATAGTGGTCGTGGCTTTGCCAGGAGTGGGTGCGGTCGAAAGTTTAGTGGAAGAGAGACTAGAGCGAGTAGATACTGTTTTCTTTGGAAGGACACCCTCAGTTACAGAGGCACGCGGTCTAGCCGCGGGACTAGATCCTGCAGGGTCTGCTGTACTCGAAGCGGGAGAGACGACAGACGCTCTGGGAGGTCCAGACGTAGTCGCAGAGGTTGGTCCTCTGCTCACAGAGCTAACAGAGGGGGGACGGGAAGAGGAAGGTCTAGCAAGACTGGAAGAAGAAGTTGTGCTAGGAGCAATGGAAGCGCGTCGAGAATGGGATAAGCTGGCCGTTGCATGAGTTGAAGATGATTTTGCAACAGATATGGTTGGTTTGACAAGATTTTGAATGGGAGAAGTGACTGGCTTCCTGTCAGAGGTGGAAGAAGAAGCGGTCCTCGCAGCCGTGGTTGATGGTGGAGCAGGCTTGGCTGCTACGGAAGGTTTGTTAGCTGTGGACGTGCTCGTTGAAGAGCTCAGTGGCTGGAGTTGTAAGAGATTTTGAAAAAAAGTAGTAGCAAATGCAGCAATCATGTCTAACCTTCTTAGATGCAAGAGGAGACGGCTTTGCGGGGGAAGTCGCCTCTGACTTTGCCTTAATACCTTTCGCTGCTGATTTCTTTTTACCCATTTCTAGAAGAGAGTTTGCTTTGGTATTTGCTGCTGTTGTGTCCTTGGGGGTATCAACTGTGTCAGTAGTGGTATCTTTAGGCTGTTTACCGTTAAGGTCCTCTAGTGTAAGATCCTTGTGGATGCCCTCCAACGAAGAGTTGATATCATCTTTTCTAATGAATTCAGAGCCATCCTCTCCAGTCGAGGATTCCGCCATGCTAGAAAACGCGAGGCAAGGTCCCACAGAAGGGGAGATGGCCAGACAACAAGCGCCGTTTAGGGCTGAATGTGAATGTTTGGCTCCAGTTTTACAGCATGTACACGGATTTATAGCACGTTCAAACTCAGAGTACATACATTCTTGTTACAAATAGACTTTAACACAAAAATAAGAGCATTTTACTCTCAGATAGCGTACAAATTCAGACCATCCAGAGAAGGCTCTTTCAGCGATTTGTGTTTGTAGGATAGTATGGCAACCTAATGCATACCATGATGTCCGATTAGTCTCATTGACAGTGACCTTTAACAGGATCTAAAACTCACCCCGGCAGGCTCTATATTAAAATGGTAACCTGAAATATCATGGTGAATGTAAGTGTCTAAAATACACACACGCTGGGTGATTGAATATACCGAGGTTAATAGGTGCTTCAAGCCATCTTGCAACAAGGACACGAGTGAAATGCCCGTGAGCGACGATCAAGACATCACGAGCACCAATGCCATCTTCCTTGAACTGGCGGTGAATTTCACGAACCTACGAGCATGCAAATCAAAATTAAGCTCTTTCATCGCAGCTACCTTGTTATATTACCTTTGCTATCACACCATCAATACGGTTCGCGATATCCTGCGGGCTCTCTCCACCCGGACAGCTATGCACACTAAGATATTTTGATGTTTAACTGTGCAAAACACGTACCCATCTCGAAAAATCTCCCAACCTGGGTGTTTTGCCTGTATTTCAGACGCTAAGAGACCTTCATAGTCCCCATAATCCCATTCCCTCACTTCCTCCGTTACCGTGTGAGGCGGAAGGGTGTCTAAGTGTCGGAAGAGCAAATGAAAGGTCTCGTGTGCTCGTTTCCGAGGAGATACGAAGACATGAGATAAGTTCTTGGGATCAATGAGCTCTACACGTAATTTTTAAGAATAGATGGTTGCGATCGATCAAAAAGCATTGCTCAACATACTGCCTTCGCAAACGACCTCCGTCGCATGAGACCTCACGACATCTCTCCCGTGCTCCGTCAATGGAATGTCAGTCCGACCGGTCTATCTGTCTTGAACCAAAATCTCATTATGCAGCATAAAAATAATTTACGTGTCGTCCTATCGACCCTGAGTACATTGTCCGTTGAAGGAGAACGAATATGCATGCTTACCATTTAGACTCCACTCAGTTTCCCCTTGAGCACGAGTTAGCTTTTTTCATTTAATTCAGGACGCCTGACTTGCCATGACGAATGACAAAAAGACGTGGTACCGGCCTTGCCATGATAACGAAGGGAGAAAAGTGAATGAATCCATGTATAAGCCGTTCCAAATTAGTGATGTCCGAAGTTTTGATCCGGGGAGACAGGCGCCAAGGTTGGGAGATCTTTGTCAGCGAACCCGCAGACATGTTCGATGATTGTGAGTATTACGCTCGGTTTATTGTCCCTTCCACTTAAGAGTCCTTTTATCAGTTGTTGAGCATTCTGGATCAAAACCAGATGTGCACCATGGTCTGTCATCCGCTTTACCCCAAGTAGCATATCAGGGCTTTGAGCCCTCGTTTGGCGAAGGGGATAACCGCGCAGACTTGGGAGGCGTAATTACGCCAGGTGTAAGCTTTTGTTGCAAACTTTTTCAAAATATATTCAATTTCTTCTTCTCCTTATAAAGCTAGACTTTCCTTCCGCTCAGGAACAAAACATTTTGAGCTGAACATTGTGCAATACACGATTCCAGCACCGTTGGTCTCCTTGGCGGTGTCCTCAGATATGTTGGCCATGGGTTTAGCAAATAACGTTTTAATAATGATTGAGCTTGCCCGTCCTGACCAAATCATTAAACTCCAGATACCTCGCAAGCCTTCGGAAATGACGCTATATAAGGTCTTCCTCGATCCATCCGGCCGGCACGTCCTCGTAACATCTTCGCAAGGAGAGAACTACTATATATACAAAGGATGGAAAAGACCTAAATTATTACGAAGTTTTAAAATGGTCATTGAATGTGTTGCCTGGAACAGACCTGGGCTTCTGTCGTCTATGACAACGTCAACAAAGGAGATTCTGATAGGCAGTCGTAATGGCATATTATACGAAGCTTGTCTGGACTCCGAAGACGATTTCTTCAAATCCCAAGAAAGATACCTCCAAGCAGTGTATACATTGGCGGACCGCCAACCGGTTACTGGAGTCGACTTTGTATACTTCCCACCTTCGGATTTCAAGAAGAGCCTTGTTCTTGCGACAACAGCGACACGAGTCTACCAGTTTGTCGGAAAGGTAGACAGGAGATCCGATGACGCTGGGAAAGTCTTTAATACTCTTTTTGCTACCTATCAAGATATGGTACCCAGTGAGTTTCGCAAGATTCTGGACTTGATAAAGTCGTTCTAATTTATTGCTCAAGAATTCATGGAGCTTCCCGGAGATGTCAAGTATTCTCAGCTACAGCTGTTCAATGCCGAAGCTTCTCGTCCTCAATCACTACCAACGTCAATGGCCTGGCTAACAAGTAAGCTGATTTTAGTTCACATCATTCTATTAGCCCTTTGACGATTTCTCACAGCACCTGGGATATATAACGGGGAACTAAAGTACACAACTGCATCGCCCGCGGACGGATTAATTGACTCTCCAAAGTTGATTCCATACCCTATCTTGGAAGGACCGAAAGATGTGGCGGAGGCGCCGCCCTTGGCTCTGGCCCTGACACAATTTCATTTCATATTACTATATCAAGATAGAATTGTTGCAGTTTCCAATTTGAACGATAAAATCGTTTACGAAGAAGCTTTACCCTTGCATGTCCTTTATTTTATTCTGAGAATTTGCTTGATCTAATTCAGGTTCTTTTTAATTTAGAAACCGGGCGAAGAGGCTCGTGGACTCGTAACTGATAACACTCGGAAAACATATTGGGTCTATACCGATTCATCGCTATGGGAGTTGGTGGTTTCTGAGGAGGATCGATATGTTTGGAAGATATATTTGGAGAAGGGTCAAGCTGATATTGCTTTGAAATATGCCAAGGTGTGTCCGTTGTTTACTTCAATATCAGACTATTAAGTTCGAGGAAAAAGACACCTAGTCAAAGAGACCATGTTCTTGCTCGCCAGGCAGATGCTCACTTTGAAGCTGGTCGTTTTATCCAAGCCGCACAATGCTATGCCCAGTCTTCCAAAAGCTTTGAAGAAGTCACCCTTCGCTTTATCGATGCCAATGAACGGGAAGCATTAAGGTATTACTTGATTGCGCGATTAGAAAGAACGCGTAAAACTGTTCGTGGGTTATTATTCGCTTTCTTGACTTTTAATCAAGTTTATTCAGGATTTAACCCAACGTATGATGTTGGCTACGTGGCTGATTGAGATATACTTGAGTAAATGCAATCAGCTGGATGACATAGTCGCCTCCGAGTCTGTATCCCATGACGTCGAGAATCTACAGGCGGAACGGACATCTACAGAAGATGAATTAAAACAGTTTTTCGAAACATACAAGGTATTTCAACTGTGATATGGATCGTCCAACAAATGTCATTTATACTCAATATGCCCTTAATCAGGCTAACCTTGACCGTAAGACAACGTACGACATCATTCAGAGCCACGGACGAACCGACATGTATTTGTACTATGCGACAGTCGTAGGCGATTTCGAGCGTGTCATTGAAAACTGGGTAACAGAAGAAGAGTGGATCAAGGCGATCGACATACTTAATCGTCAGGTTAGTGAAACGGGTTGAATGTCGTTAGTCTTCTTCGGACTGATTTTGTGATATTTAGAATAATCTGGACCTTTACTACCGGTTTGGCCCTGTATTGATACAAAACGCGCCCAAAGAAACTGTCGATTCGTGGTTGCGGCAACCATCACTGGATCCCTTGAGATTAATACCCTCGCTCCTGCAATTACAACACATGCCTCGTGATCCCCTTTCCCTCAATCATGCCATACGTTACCTAAACCACGTCATATTTGAATCGCATTCGTCGTCTCCCATTATTCACAATCTTCTCATCACATTTTTCACTGTCTCTGCTTCGGCTCCTGAACATGATGGACCATTATTGCGTTTCCTGTCCTCAGCTCCCGAGAATCCATTGACTGGAAAGCCGTATTATGATCTGGATTACGCCCTTAGGCTCTGTAAGCAGAGTGGGCGAACCCATGCATGCGTTCACATCTATTCCAAAATGGGACTGTACGAGAATAGTGTGGATTTGGCCTTGCTCAAGGAGGATTTGGAGTTGGCAAAGATAAACGCTGATAAGCCAGAGGATGATCGGCCATTGAAAAAGAAGCTTTGGCTCAAAATTGCAAAATACATCATCCAGGAAAAGCAAGATCTCAAAGCGTATGTTTGTTTAATTATTAATTTATCGGTGTTACTCAACGCCATATAGCGCCATGCGTTTACTTGAAGATACCGATCAGCTAAAAATTGAGGATATCCTACCCTTCTTCCCTGATTTCGTGGTCATTGATGATTTCAAAGACGACATTTGTGCTGCTCTGGAAAGTTATAGCAGCTACATTGAAGCTTTGAAAACAGAAATGGACGAAGCAACCCGTAATGCTGAAGCTATAAAGAAGGAAATAGCAGATCTGAAGAATCGTTTCATTACTCTTCAGCCAGGTGAACGATGCTCGAAATGTGCCACTCCACTTGTCAGTCGGCAGTTCTACGTCTTCCCTTGCCAGCACTCGTTTCACGCGGATTGTCTCATCAGTATTGTAAGTGCATCAAAATTTTAGAATTGAACGACCTTGTTTGACAAATCCACAGGTCAAAGAGTATCTGTCAGCGGTATCTCTAAGACGTATTCTTGCGTTACAAAACGATATCATCAGACATTCCACAAAAGACCGCGCAAATGTCAATGGACACCGACAAAATGTTCCTAACAATACGCCTCAACGAGCTCTGTTATCAGCTAACTTCAATGGTCCTCAAGGCGCTTTATCGGCAATTCCAGGCATGGGCTTGACACGCAATCTCGTAGCTGCTGGAACCCAGCTACGGGAATTGATCATTCCAGAGTCACTTGCGAGTGTCGTTGGCGGATGGGGAACCAGCAAACAAGACGCGGCGGAAGGTTTGGATGCGGATAAAATTGAGAAAATGAGGGAAGAACTGGACGAGTTGTTGGCATCGAGTTGCCCACTATGTGATTCTGTCATTGCCGGATTGGATAAACCATTCATAGCAGAGGGAGAGGTCGACGATTCATGGAAATTATGATGCATTTTTTATATATTTTCAAGTAAACGATCATGTTATCCGTTAACCTTTTTACTGCGACCTGCTTTTCTTTTTAACCTAGCAGCCTTTCTCGCCCCCATCTAATAATATACCATCGTTGAGAAAACTTTTAGTCTGACGTTGGGATTAGCGTACCTTCGCTTTCATCTCCTCAAATTGCTGCCTCTCAAGTGCCGCCTTTTTGCGAGCTGCCGTGATTTCTCTTCGTCTGAAAAATGTCGAGTTGATCACTTGTCAAAAGGTTTATGATTAAAGGACTGCAAACCTTGTGAATTCCGCCTCCTTTTCTTCTTTCAGCTCTTTTTGTAACTTTTTGAAAGCCTTTTCTTTTTGTGTCTTTTCCATTCTCTCTTCAAAACTCGATTTTAGGCCTTCTGAGAGATGCGAGCGACTGCCAAATGTAAGTATGAAAACCAGCTTTCTAATCATTGAGATAAAAAACACACCGAGTCGCCGTTCTTTGCATTTTCCACCCCTTTCCAGAGACACGGCCATTTGCTGTATTCGTTAATTCGATCACTGGTGTGGACTGTGTAGATTCAGGACTTGTTTCCAGCGACGACTCCATGCGGGAGAGTTTCAGTGAAGGTTCACCCTAGACGCCCAAATTTCTATATTCGATGTCCACCCTTCACGAGCTTTGCAAGCGATGGCTCGAGTTACCAGATGAAGACCTAACAGTGGAGAATATCAATAATGTCCTTGGAAATATTTCTCAGGAGGAATGGGTTGCTGCTGCGGTTGCCAATAAATTCGTCGATGACGTTACCGTACAGCGCGCGTTGCTTACACTCGGCATTGAGAAAACGTTGCCCGCCGTAGAACGTTCACGACAAGCTGTGGTCCTAGCTATCGAGTCTGCAGGAGAAGAAAGCTCTGAGGGTGTAGACGATGATCAACGTCAACGTCTAGCAGTGCACTTTGCAACACACCCTACCGATGAATTACTGTGTCGGCTGCGTGCACTCTTGCTACAGCGGCTGGATAAACTGGAGACTTATGTTGAGATGTTCAGCAGTAACAAAACGAATGTCTCGGGTCCTAGTGGTGATGAAGAAAACGGGTGGGACGATCTCGATGCTTGGGAGGAGGGAGCAGACATCCCGGTAAACGACACGACAGATTCTGCCCTCCCTTTGTCGACTTTCATGAAACAACCTCTTCTGACATCTGCAATGCATCTCGCATCGAACTCGTACTTTACACAACTATCCATTCTGCTCAAACGACACTTCAACATTCTGACACCTCATCAATTCACCATTCTGGATTCTATTCCCGACCACGTTCACCCTTCACAATTTCAAACCCTTCTACCCGCTGTTAGTGGCGTAACTGAT
The DNA here is from genome assembly GCA_027605045.1 of Phallus indusiatus. Classification (NCBI taxonomy): domain Eukaryota; kingdom Fungi; phylum Basidiomycota; class Agaricomycetes; order Phallales; family Phallaceae; genus Phallus; species Phallus indusiatus. The sequence goes on from JAQFWX010000009.1 coordinate 180,744, forward strand.
AATGAATCAATTTCTTCAGAGGATCCTTGGAGACCTTCTCCGGATTGGACTGAAAGTGCAGAATGCACCTCGGCTCTTACCAACCCGCCGTTTACCGAAAATATCACAGACTCGAAAAAGTACACACTGGTTGAAGTGACCGAATGGTATAGAAACCGTGTGCATCGCGCGGACGACTCGGGCTTAGTTGATATCGCGTTGGCACTAGTTCAACATGGTGCTTCGCTGGGTATCATAGAACTTAATGAACTAGGGGAGGACCTAAGTTTACTCCATCGACTCGTTTACGATGCACCAGGTTCCGTTGAAGACATTGATGATAATGACTGGACACTCTCACGATGGAAATCTCTTAACCCATCTCAAGTTCTCCGAGCATACCTGGCACACTCTACCCCCAAGTCAATACCTCAGGATATAAGGCGTCTAGTCATGCCATATCTATATGTTTTGGAAGCACGGGCTGAACGAGCAGGAAAGCCAGATCCCGGGATTGTTACTCGACTACTTTACGAATACATACTTCAGGCACCTTTGGAATATGTCGCGTCTATCTTCGCCGCCTCCAAGCCAATCTTGTCTCTTCCAGAACGAATCATCAAATCTGACGAAGACATGGTTCGTTTGGCATTGTCATACTTGTACGGAAGCAATTTCTTGGATGAATGGCATATAATGAGTCAGATTTTTGAGTGTCTTCCTGAGTGGAGCAACGTCAGTGAAGATGAAGCAGACGAGGCGGACACGACACTAACATCACTCGGTGATTTTGTTACTCCCACCGCGCCTGGAGCAATCTGTACCTCTCAAGATCTTTTCCTCTTCTTTTCGCCTCTGACGGCATCGGCATTATCGCGTCTTCTCGATGTTCTCGATGTACATTTAGAGTCTGGAGAGATTCTATCTCGTTGGGATGTCCCTGCACCTTTAAGGTGGTTCCTGCAAAGCGCTAATAATGAGAAAGAACAACGAGCATGGGCCACTCGAATGTCTCGCCGCGCTGGCGATGGAGGAGGTGAACCGGAAACTGAAGCCGAATGGCTGGAACTATTGGACGATATGCTCAAATTGATTGGATCCGGAGACGGTCCTTTACGTGGCGCATTTGGTCTACTTAGCAAGGAAGAAGTGAGTCGTATATTTTTCAGCGGTTTGCTGAGCTCTGGGAGTAAGTCATCCAAAAAACGTTGTATAATATGCTGGCGCTCACATAGTTAAATAGACTTCCGAATAGCAAAAGACATTATACGAAGAGCGAGGATGGCGTATCCATTAAACTCACATATCATTGAAGAGCAAGTTTTAGCCACCTCAAGAGAGTTATATGACAACGCTAGTTCTGGTAATCTTCACCAAGGCGATATGAAGCTAGCATATGAATGGTAAGAAACTCCTTTCCCAAAGAAGTCTATATACTGAAATAAATACCAGTCTCACTGTTGCAAAACCAAGCCCAGCCATCCACCGTGAACGAGACTTTATCGAAGCTACAAGTCGAATATGCTCGTTTAATGTCACATCCCAAGGTGTTCCTATCTCACCTATCGAAATCCGACTGGAGAAAGATAAACTTAGTCTCGTCTCGCGTGTGATATCAAGTACGCAGGATGCCTATAAGCATTCAAGTGTTATTCTTGAATTGGTTCACAAATTGGGCTATCAAAACGATGTCGCTGCAGAAGTTAGAGTGCACACGATGCTTGCCGAAGCAGCACTGCAAGCAGAAGATTTCACTCGGGCGGTGGAAACTATAGATCAAATGCTCGCAAATGTGCGTCGGATTCCTCAGGACGATAAAACAGGAGTTTTGGAAACTTCTAGAGAGCTATGCTGGAGAGCATGTTTCCAATTGGGCCGACAAACGGAATACGAAGATAATGACATCAAATCACGTTTACTGGGACACGCACTTGAACTGTGCCCGCAGGAACATCTCGTAAACGTCTTAAACGTCTGGCAGCGCATTGAAGGTGAAACTCTTTCAAACCGGAAGAGAAAATTCTCCGCATCGAAACAACAAGCGACGACAGCAACAGCTTCATCACGGAAACGCCAAATGCCCACTTCGTCTACTGCGGCGTCTATTCGCGCACGTCTTCATGAATTGAGTTTGGGCACCACAGCGGGAATTAGCGCACCGGACGCTGCTGCTGCACTGGCAAGTCGCGCTTTGAAAGGCGTCGCAGCCAATTTCCCCTTTTCGATGCGCGGTAGTGGTAATAGTCATAGTGGTAGTCGGCAAGCGGAAAGTTCCCCTGAACGATATAGCTACGAACAGCATTCATTACAACAACATCAGTACCCTCAACAGTACCCGAACCAACACCAACACCAGCATCATCAGCACATGTTAGCCGGAACAGATGTCTCCGTTCATGCTAAGCAAGCATTTGCGAGAGGTATTGGCTGGCTCATAGGCGCAGACGAGGAATGACCGGTTCATTTTTTGTAAATATTTCATAGCTTTCACTGCATCACTACAAGTAATATTATGATCAAGAAAAAAAATTATTATGTTATAGCCAAAACTATGGTCCCTTCGTAAGTTTGTAGGATACAAAAAAAAAATATTACTAGTGGGTAAATGAGTAGCGAACGTGGTATTGTTGGTCCTTTTTTTGAGAGGTATATATTGATATTGATCATGTGAGTATACAGCACTTGGGGGAAGGTGGGTGGAGGAGTCTTGGAAGGTGCCGTTACAATTACGATAAAAAAGAGATAGAGAGAAAAAGGGGAAATGGGTAACATGGATGTTAGATCGATATTGGGGGGAAATCGTGATAGAATAGTGAATGTTACGTTACACATGCGCGTGGGTTGGTTGAAGTCGAAGGTCGAAATTTGTACAGCAAAAAAAAATAGTACTTCTTTTTTTATTTTTTATTTTTTTAAGGGCGGGGCGGAAAAGAGATAGGGGAAAGAAAAGGAGGAATACAGTGTCCTTTAGTTCCCGCCAAATACCGATCGAACGTCCCTGCTAACTTTAGGTCTCGGACGATCTACAACACTAACCGGTGCACTAGCCGCAGGCTTCAACCGACCTTCACGTTTCGACTTGCCGCACGTCTCGCACATCCCATCATTCCGAAGTTCCTGATTCTCCAACTTCAAATCCTTAATACGCGATTCAAGCTCCCAAATCTCTCTCTGATGGTTCTTCCGCATATTGACAAGCTGCGTTTGAAGTGAAGCAATGGTATCTTCCGGCTGACGCCCTCCGACAATGCTCACCGCAACCCCAGGCAAACCAATTGAGGCTGGTGTAATCGGATAATCCGAAGAATTCGACCGAGACGAAAAGTCTGAAGTAGTTGGTGATCCTGCCGCTGCTGGTTTTGTAGCGGCTGGCATCACAGGGGGTGTAAGGGATTCTTCTGGGTCATCCAGCGCGCTGAACAAATCTGAAAATTTGGAACTGAACACAGTGGACATGGGCCTTAAAGACAAACCCTCAAATGTAGTCTGAGAAGGAGGGGCAGACAATACGGGCCGATGATCTAAAGAGTGGCCGCTCTGAAGTCTGTCAGTTTCCGCAGGACTGATATGGATTGTTGCAGGAGAAGGAGGTGCTTGTTCACGGGGAGGTGAAAAGTCCGGTTGCTGAACTTGGATTTTGTTTTCCGGGAAGGAAATGGACGGTGAAGTCACGACAACAGATAATGACGGCGGAGAAATTCTTTTGGGCATCGGCGGAACGGGCTCAATAGAGGGTGAGTCGACTTTATGGGGGGAAGTGTCCTTATCCTTATCCTTGCCGAAAAGCCTCATAAACCCACTTTTCTTGTGTTTGAGGGTCTTGGTGGACCCAACATCATCGTTTGGAGAGCTGGAAGTAGCAGTAGACATTCTTGTAGCACCACTAATGGTCCGTTGTCTGGCGTTTGACGACTTTGGGGGTTCGCGAATGGTAAATGAAGAAGAGTCACTGGGGGATAAAGGTGACGAAGGTTGATTACGTCTGACTTCAAAATCTACTCCTGGCTGAAGACCAAATCCAGCGACTAAAGTGGAACCTGTGCGGACCCGAGCCTGTATAGGTGACTCTGAAGACGGCTTCTTGACGCGCTGCTGCGCTTCTTCCAATGTCATTAGATTACTCATAGGGCTATCCGGAAAAGGAACGGATGAGTGCGACATTTGAGGCGACCCCGCAGTAGGGAAATCTTCGCGGCGGGGCATAGGCATAGGCGGTAACAGAGCTATTTCAGCTTCCTCATGCCTCGCTAACATAGGTTTGTATGAAGTTTTGTTGTGAGGCACGGGTAAATTACCAGCAGAGCCTTTTCTAAAAGTAGACGCTACAGGCGTCGCCACAGTAGCAGGCTCCGAAGCTCGTCTGACGTATCCGGGATCAGATTCGTTCGACTGCCTGTGTTGATGATGCGTCGCTTCTACCCCACTCGGTAATTTTGGCGAATCCGAGACTGGAATCACATCCGGGTTCGCATAAGGGTGTGGGTAATGATTTATGGAAACTGGCGAATCGGGAGAGACGATTGAAGAAGTATCATCTTGAGATAGAGGAATAACCTGTGTTCGTACTTTCTGTTTCAAAGAACGCTCGGTTAATGAGCCGGGAGAAGACGCTCCTCTATCATGGACGCTAAACGAGAAGGAAGGTCGTTCTTGTCGTTCCGAAGATGGTGATTCTAAAGTTGATCTGGATGCCCACGGTGCTTCTCTCATGCTGTTCGAAATATTGAGTAATGTTAGCGTTCCTGGATTTGACACTGCAACAACGACAGAGAAACGCATTTCACTCACGAAAGCGATATTTGACTTTGAGTTGCATTCGAATTAAACCTTCCATATGGACCACGACGCGAAGAGGTAGTGGGTGTCGGACTTGGGGTTCGCATGGTAGCCAGAGCAAGACTCCGGATAGAGACCTTCTCATGCTCACGATGTTTGCGAGAATTGAACCTCCCACTGAACACGGAGAAACTGTCCGAGAGGCTGATATTATCATCTCCATCGTCATCATAAGACTCGCCTTGGGCTTCCCAAGGAGCAGGACTAACAAAACGCATTTTTGGACCCAAAGTTGTCAGAGTAATACTTTCGGCGTCGGGCGGAACAACGCCAGCTTCGGAATCATCCGAGTCGTCTTTACCGTCGTCAGAATCTGGATCCATAGGAGTAGGAGTAGGAGCTGAGAAAAAGGATACACATTCTTCATCAGTAGGGCCTGCTTCAAAAGACTCTTTGGGGGATATGGTACACTTGTCATCTTCACGGTCATTAAAAGGGTAGTTAAGATCCGCTGTGGGATTGGGGTATTCTCGGACTTGACCAGCCCAGTTGCTGGAGACTGGTGATCTGGTATAAGTGTTAGAAAAGGTATCGTGACAAGGGGACTGATATTTGGGAGCGGAAGGGGGAGGTGAAAAGTGGGTGTGCATGTCCTTGTACTGGGTGGTGGTCCGTGGAGGTGGTGATGATAGTCTGTTCGGAACGAAAGATAATACAAAGGGAAAAAAGAGTGACAAAAATCGAATACTTTAAGGAGAGGAAGGGGGAAGTTGAGGGAAGGGAGGGCGGGGAGGGGAATGAGAGAAAAAAGCCAAGGCAAGGTGAGATATGGAGAGAACTAGCAAGTGTGCGTATGTAATCCGGCTAAGGAGTGTGTGCTACTAGGCCATATACGGTCGAGCGTCTAGACGAGTTTACTATCAAACTTCTGGGTTGAATTGAGATGAGCTGATCGACGTTTAGTTATGCACTGCCAAACACATGTTAAGAATACAAGCAGGGAGCATGGCGGGATGATATGTTGTGTGATCTCGTCGTTGTATGGCAACGGCTGGCAACGGAGACGGCTGGCCTTACGACTGTTACATATCACACGTGACGAGTCACACCTTGGAAATCTTATCGTACGATTACGTCATATTGATCCGGAACCAATTTTTAATCTCCGCACAACTACATATGTCGCTTGCTGGCTTGCTACAGCCCAAAAAAGGCTGTCCCGACTCCCGGCGCGGAATGGCGCAGCAAGCTGAACAAGCTGTTATAATTCAAGCTATGGTGGAAGGAATATTTTTACGAAATTAATATGTACAGGATTTACATGCCATGCAAATTTCCTCTTAAATATATCTCCCGAATTCCGAGTGGATATTACAAGCTTCAAGAGGCACTGAGGCAGTGCGGAATAGACGCCTGTTCTCATTTAAAACAGTTACACTTGGTTGCAATGAAAATTCACACCCTAGCAGACTCTAGCCTTTGTTTGTGAACATCGTCAAGTTGAAGGTCAGTTTTCTTCTTCTCGTATCGTCCAAATGCTGATGGTCCTATTTTTTGAAAAAAAATAGAGTGTTGTGTGGTTTCAGATCTCACCCCCTTGTCTTCCTTATTTCCGCATCTTTATTCCCCCCGCCCGTCATGAGTAACATTACTGGGAAGTCAATCGGAACACTTATTGTCTTCATATTCTCCATTATATTTGTTATTCACGACGTCAACATCCCGATCAAACTCCCCCGCTATGGAAAACAAAAATTGCCCCTCAATCTTACTACAACTCCCATCCTTGCTATAGCAATTCTATGGGCCGCGCAGTGTCTGGGTCCTGCTCAGATACGGAACGGTATAGTGGGATCCGAGGGTGTCAAGCCATACAATATTCTCATTCTCTTCTTCTCCTTGGCGTACATGGCAATCACACTTGACGTGACCGGAATCCTCCAATCAGCAGCTTACTGGGTCAGCAACAGGGGTGGTGCCAGTGGATGGAGACTTTATTTCTATTTCTACGTCATGTTAACACTCCTCAGTGTTCTACTAGGCAATGACCCCGTCATTTTATCCGGCACAGCCTTCCTCGTGTACTACACACATGTCGTGGAGGAGCTCACCGATAATCCTATCCCTTGGCTAATCGCCGAATTTGCCGCGGCTAACACTGCCAGTATGGTTCTCTTCGTAGGCAATCCAACCAACGTCGTGGTTTGCGAGGGATTCGGTGTCAACAATGTAGCTTTCACGGCATATACCATTCTCCCATTCATCGCTTGCAACATCCTCTGTTTCATCGCGCTTGCGGTCCAGTACCAATCGACCAAACATATCCCCCGTCGCATTACCCCTACTCAACTAAATGTACGATCTGTTCTGTTGGATCCAGTAGGCGCTTGCGTTGGAAGCGTCATGCTTGGATCCTGCTTGGTCGTCATCATTATTGTCAGCTTTTTCGGTATCGACGTATGGAAGATTAGTCTTCCATTTGCGGTTGCCAAGTTCATATGGGACTTGTGCTGGGATCATTACCGACACCTGAAGAACATGCATAATTCGGACAAATCAATTTCGGAAAAACCTCAGACCCTAGAGCCCACGGAAGCCAGCGACCCATCAACACGTCGACAGGGGACAGGAAACTCAGTTGAGTCTAATGAAAAAACACTGGTACCTGACGACATGACCGATGCTCATATTCATACCACTTCTCCCGATCATATAAAGCAAAAATCACTTTCCCTTTCGGACGATACGCATGGAAAAACACCCCAGACCCGATATAGTCGGCTTCAAAAACATTTCCCAACTTTCTTCACCGCTCTCCCTCGTCTTCCATTCGCCCTGGTTCCGTTTGCATTCTCACAGTTTATTCTCATTGAGGCATTGTCGCATCAAGGCTGGATTAACGTTTTTGCATCATGGCTTGTACATGCATCGCACCGGGAGATTCACCCCACCATCTGGCTAGTCGGCGTTATCGGAGTCATCATGTGTAATATCGCCGGGACGAACATCGGAGCAACTATTCTGCTTACCAAAGTCGTTCGTGCTGCTGACATGCCCCCTCACAGCCTTCGAGCGGCTGCGATTGCGTTAGCTGTCGCAAGTAATATCGGAGCAGTTAGTTTTACCTTCTCCGCGAGCCTCGCCGGATTGTTATGGAAAACTATACTTGGACAAAAAGGGATTAATATCCGTCAATATACCTTTGCGAAGTGGAATTTACTTCCACTCTTCGCCATGACTGCGGTTGGACTTTCCATCGTCTCCGCTGAAATGGCAGTTTTATACCACGGTAGTAATTCTTAAATAGATGGTAAGCTTATTCCTTTGACATTCGTGGTATTCAGGTACTAAGAAATTATTAGGAAAGGTTCAAATAATACCGTTGGACGGTCGGCAAATGCCAAGCGTCATGCACATGCATCATGCATCACATTTGGCTATCTCCTCTTTCTCACATGATCAATTAGGTCATTGTGAGCCCGTCCAGTCGTATGAGAAAAATATTGGAGATATGCGGCCTGGTAGCCAACTACAGACGGTGTTCATTTGAACCTATCGAATACTCGTGTATTCTCACCGTCCCTTACCCGCGTGCTTTATACCAGCCCGTTTTATGTCCGTGGTGGGACAGTGTCATATATGAATGTATATTGTTATTGTTACAAAATTAGACGAACCCCTTATTGGTGAAGAAGTTTAACGGACAAAGTTGGCTGACGAAACAAAATGTCATGTATTACGCAGTAATAGTATCATTATTAAATAATTTGCTGTGTTACCATTTTTTCCGTAGTTAATCATTATATGTATGTAGTCTTTTGCAAAATAGTTTCCTCGGCTAACCTCGCTTACCACCGGTACCAATTTGAGGCTTAGCCGAGGAAAACTATTTTGCAAACGGGTGTAATGACTTGATTGTTCAATGCTTTCGAAAAGTAGATACTGTAGAGAAAATATTTTGATATAATAGTATATATAGTCAGACGTAGCAATATTATCAGTTTATAATAATGTACAAAATCATGCAGGAAACGCGTTGCTCGTGAAAAAGGAATGTCCCAATGCAATCCTAAAATATCATTCCAGTCGTTATCCGCTCTATACAACAAAACCCCTCTAACCCGCGAGTTCAAAGTATTCATTTCAGCCGCAGTACTCCCCACGGAAGAGATGTTCTTTGACCAGATAGATGTTGTAACAACTCCCCTCGATCCACCAGACTAATCATCATGATAGTGCTTTGGTAAACTCTGCTGCGCAGAAGGACGCCGTTTCCACCTAAAGTTCGTTCTTTTCCACACCCGTTCGGCAACAATCCAAGGCCATATCAAACGAATTTTCATATCCGTAATAATTTCACCTCTCTTGTTCGTCCACGTCCCTTGTAACGCAATGATAATCCAGATGGTAAAGGAGGTCAACAAAACAGCAACAATGACATAGTGCCCGATTGTTTCAGTGCCTGATCCAAGAGCTGTGATGTTCATTCCAAAGGCGGCCTATAGCAAGGTAAATTGGTTGGTTAATGGCACATGAGTATTTGTTTGAATCAGTGACTTACGGATACAAACGTTCCCGGTAAGAAAAACATCGTCAAATACGCTATTTGTTTCATCGCAGCACTATCTCGGACAGTCGCTCTTGTAAGGTCCTTCATTTGCCGGCTGTCTTCGATATTCACGTTGTTGAAACCCTAATATAGCATTTGTATCGTTTTCTTCCAAGTTTGAGACTGAAACTTACGAGTTGCATGATGTTAGTGAGCCGCAGATCCCATGTCTCTTGACTTTCTCGAAGTCGTTCGATCTGTACTAATAAATTGTGGCATTCTTTGTCTAGAAGTTTAAAAGATTCCTCGCGCTCATGTTGACTGAGAGCATTCATGGCTGGATTAGGCGTTTTTTGGATGAATATGACAGATTTCTTGAAGTCGTCCAGTAGTGAGCCATAATGAAGGAGATAAGCCCGTACTCGGTGGAGATTTTGCGTGAACGCGATTTCCTTGCTGTTGAGAATGTTTACTTCCTAACGGTGTCAGGTAAAAACGGGAGAGAAAACAAATTAATAAAACGGAGCTCGTACCAAATACGATATATATTCCCACATGTATTCCAATGCTTGATCCCAGGCGTAAAGAGCATACCAAAGCATAGTCAATAGAACAAATGTAGGGTCTTTCGATTGACGAAATATATGACCCCAATAGATACCCTGACCAGCCAAGTAAACACGAGTTTGTACCGTTTCGGACGACGTGATACTTCTTCCTCTGAAGGCTGGTTGATGAGATATAATGGTGTTTGTTTTTTCGCCGCGAATCATATGAACAGCCAATATGTCGAGATCTAATACACGCTCTGTTTCGTCGTCTCTGTTATTCGTTCCACGAGCCATCTCTTCAGCAGATAAGGACCGTTTCAGGGACAAAGGCTGCTGAGTGTCGATGACCTCTTCCGAATATTCAGGATCTGGAAATAAAAGGTCGGATTTTAAGTTGGGCGCACAGAGGAACATGTAGGAACAACATACATTTTGAGGCTGTTTCGTACCTGTCATCTACAACCGCTCGTGGGAAAGCCAGTGATATTGTGATATCTGGCCTTGACAGTCAGGAACCCCCATTCAACATTTGGAAGTAAGACGAACTAACGATCACTTCTTTCTTGAAGGTTTTCCTGGTATCGAGCGGGTATCCAATTAATAGAAGAAGACCAGTAGAAAGGTTCGACGTCATATCTGGCATGTGTCAAAATAACTGCAAAAAGCATCAGGAAAGATAAAATCTAACTTTGTTCCCAGCATTTGTAGAACCGGATGTGACAGGTTTTCAATGAACAAACATCGTATACGTGTGTCTGGTGGACGTTCCTAAAAAAATCAAACCGATAGGTCAAATTAGTCCTCTCTTCCTCGTCATCCTGATGTGTACGACGAACAAATTTCTGAATCTCCTTCCAAAACAATTCATGATCGCCATCATCGAATTGCTTATTTATGGGGACCGAGAACTTGCCATTTTGATTGACGTCGATGTAATGTATTCCACAACCACCTGGAGGATTTGGATTAACTCTCGAAATGCCACACCGATCAACTTGAGGCGGTGTCCAGTTGGGATATTGAGACTGAGGATAGCCTTTCCAACAACCTTCACATTTATTCTTCTCGTGAGGACATACGTGTCGACTCTTCGGGATAGCAGCCTGTACTGCAGGATCAATTTCGTCGCTCAGGTCAATCCACGGCCAGGGACCGCTCGGTACTGCGTGACGGTGCTTGGAAAGAGTGCGTTTCGCCACTATCTTATCATAGGGTATGAAAGAGGACGTTCGACGCAGAGAGAGAGAAGGGGGCGAAAGAGATGCTGGCATAAGGACAGAAAGTAAATGATAAAAGCTAGTTCGCTGCCATAAAACAAAATTTGATGTTTGATGATGCGGGTCCTAAGCAACTTTAGCTTTGTGAATGTAAACGGAAGTATTTTTTTGAAGTGAGCCTTTCCCACGCGCTCGGGACTAAACGGAAGCAAACCTAAAGAGGTATGATTTACAAATTTACAGGCTTTGACGCAATGCCGAAGGAGCCCGAACCAGAAATCTTCGCCGTAGGAAGTTGACAAGAAATTCTTCTTCTCCCCCCAGAAAGTATCAGAGAAGTGACCGTGCAGAGGAAAACAACAATGCTCGCTCGCCAGGAAATATATCAATGGGAATGTCACACTATTGAGCGCTTCAGCACTGGTTGGGTCGCTTAATCAACATCATTCATATTCAGGAGTCAGGACGAACATCGGATTCAGTCAAACTCCTAACTTGACAGGCAAAATCTTTAAGAATTCAATTGTCATCGTCTACACTGCGGTGGTATCACTCCCCGAGGGAGTGCGCCAGCGACCAATGTACCTCTTCACATAAACATATGGCCACATAAATCGAAACATGAGCCCTTCGAACCCGGCGCCGGAGTGCCAGTCGCCTTGATATGCAACAAAAATCCAGATTGTTAAAACGGTGAGAGGTACTGCCGCTGCAAAGTAGTGTCCCAGGGTGCCGAAGGTCCCAGGATTGATTTCTCCAATGTTCATCCCGAAACAACCCTATCGAATCATTCCTTCATCACTTCTGTCATGTCCTAAATAGATTATACTACATACCGCGATGAAAGATGCAGGAAGGAAAACCATCGTGAGATATGATATTTGTTTCATGGCTGCGCTATCCCGTACTGCCGCGATAGTCAACTCTTGCATCTGTTTGCTATCTTGAATATTGACAGTACTGAATACCTGCCAAAATAAAGTTTGACTAGAGTAAACCCGAGAGTTTATGCAATTGAAAACAAAGACTTACCAAATGCATCACATTTTGCAAACGACTATCCCATGTAATCCTATTCTTTTTTAACCTGTCAATTTGCATTAAAAGGTTCTCGCACTCGGTCTTCAATAATTCGCAAGAGGATTTTTTTTCGTGTGAGTGCGAATCAGCTTCCATCGCAGGGTTAGCTGTATCTCGAACGAAGACAACAGCTTGATAGAAATCTTCCAAAAGCGACGCATAATGAAGTAGGTGTGCCCGGATTTTGTGTAGCTCGTGGGTAAGTTTAGACTCATTCGTATGTATAACTTCCGATTCCTGTACGGGAATTCAGTCGTCTTTACTCATGAATTAACGTTTAAGTTGCACTAACCAAAAGACAGATGTGTTCCCACAGTGTTTCAAAAGCTTCATCCCAGGCATACAAAGAATACCACAGGGTGGCAAGAAACATGAAAGTTGGATCGGAAGATCTATGGAAGATCTTTTGCCAATAAACACTTTGACCTGCCAAATAAACGCGAGTATGTAGATTAGCAGCCGTTGTGGCTTTCCATTCTCCAGCCGGGTGATATGTTAGCAAGGTACTGCCATTAATATCACGTATCATGTGGACAGCTAGGTAATCGATGATCAAAATCACCTTTTGGTGTTCATGGTCTATAAATTGGTTGAGAAAAATCTCATCATGTCTGAGAGAATGGCATATGGCATTACCGGTCAAAGGTAGAGGTCGTTGGGTATCAATGATCTCACCAACTAAAAACCCTTCGATGAGAAAAGTTTTTTCTTCTTTGTTTTCAGGATACACTAATTACCGGCTAAATTTCTTTCCGAATCCGTTAGAGGGAGTTGATTATCGAGGGGAACAGTGCGAGGAAACTTGAGCGTGATTGTGATATCTAATCTAAACATGTAAGATCCCTGAAGCGCAGATATGAAATCGAGATACGCACGGTCACCAATACCATGCTTTGAACTCTCTTGATACCTTGCAGGGATCCAGTTCACAGACGACGTCCAGAAGAACGGCTCGACATTATACCTAAATTATGCGAAGCGCAAGTATCAATTAACTGCTGTATCCTATTACATAAACCGCAACGCTCACTTGGTCCCGACCATTTGCATCACGGAAACAGTCAGATTATCAAAAAAGAAAGCGCGAAGCCGGTGTTCTTTCGACTAGAAACAGAAATAAAACAAGAACAGTTAAATGTCGTCCAATTGAACCATATCACTGTCAATTAGCTCACCGGTTCCCCAACGACCTGCTGAAACTTCTCCCAATCATCATGAACAACTTCTTGTTTGCCCTTGTCATCAAAATGTCCTTGTCCGTCAATGTCAATTTGGTAAATTGTCGTCGTTCCTGATTCAGGAAAAGTTGTTATCATTTTACTTCTCTCCACCTGGTCCCTCTTCCAGTTGGGATAGAGAGATTCAGGGTAATTGCTCCAGTGACATCCATCACATTCCGGATCCCAATCTACGCCGTTGTGAGATCTATGAACAACGTTGGGTTTAGTCTCAGTTGGAGGTATCGGGTCGTCTAGGTTTTGCCATGGCCATGGTCCACAAGGAGCTGCATGACGGTACGGTGCAGGTGGAATCCGTCGCGGTAATTGACCCCTACTGGGGCTTGAATACTCCTTTAGAGAGATGGCAGTACTGGTAGCCATGTAGAGGAGAAAAGGCAAAAAGTATGCTAAAGAGTTGAACGAACCTTATATTTGATCAACAGCTTGGTCCGCGCTAATTTCAAATACCAAATACTATATAAATACAACCTAATAATTTTGCCCAGTGTTTGACAGGCGAGCCAGGGCCCTGAAATTTGAAACCTCGAGGCGAATCCATGGTGCTTTCGGCAGTAGCTAACAGCCGGAAGTTAACGTATCTTTCAGCAATTCCACTCGGGTGGGTCCGTGAATCATTCCCAAAGTAATTAGAAGTGTTCCCTTTATTATTACACCGGGCAGGTGATTGGTCAGATATCGATTAGATTCCAATTGATTGTAGATGCTATTTATTAATAAGATACATGATAACGAAGTGAAGGTTGAATGAGAACAATGGAAAGCAATATGACAATAAGACACTCGAATCCATTCTATGCCTCAATGCGGATTGTTTTCATCACCGAAAAGAGATTGTGGGGCATTATCGCTAACGTTTCGAAGAGTTCGTCCAGGCTTCACGTTTGATGGCACTCGAACAAGTGAAACTCGCTTCGCAGCTCGTGTCGCACTCCATTCTTCTGCAACCTCATCAATGTTCTCCACGGCGCTATAAAAGCGCTCATGCAGTTCACCAGCTACATCCATCGACTCTAACACCCCCGATGGAGATTGAGTCACGGCAGGAGTAGGTAATTCAGAAGATTGGCCGTTTAAGGTTGGGAGATCGGTCGTGATAGCAAGCAAGGATGGTTTCGTTGTCACCGAAATTGTCTTTTTCTCGGAGGAAGAGTAAAAAGACTCGAGGGTGGAAATCGACCGAGAAACCTTGACCTGCTTATCCGCATCGTCTGCTGTGTAAGACATTTCTTGAGAGGTGTCCAGGGAAGTATCGGCGTCCAGGCTCAGCCTACGAGACGCCGCTTGTAAAGCATCCCGTTTCGCCTGTTCCCATTGACGTTCCTCTTCAGCTAGATCGCTTAATAACACGAAGCGGTAGCATGTATACTTGCTAATTTCAATCCGTAACGAGCTGACTTTTTTCGCCAGGGGAATGAGAGCCGCTTGTATACGATCTCGTGTCGAACGCTGAAACGGTGTGAGGATAGCAAGATTGCGTGAGAGTCGCAATTCTTCTTCGAGCTCAAGCTGCATCTCCTTTATCTTCTCATCCAATGTATCGACATGTGCTTGGATCACATCCCTTCTCGAACGAGATGTGGGCGAAGAAGAATGAGAGTCATAGCTTTTCGCCATGGGGCCGGCTGTGCTAGGTCGAGTTATTTTCCTGGTTGGCGCAGGTCGACTACCCATGCTAACAGTACGAGATCGACCATGAGGTTGATCTATCCCTGCTGAATGGGCTAGCTCAGCCTTTACTTCATCAAATGTCGCTTTGAAAAGTCTGCTTTCCTCCATTTGAAGCGATCTGGGACTCTCAAGGTCGACCTGATTGGATACGACTACAAGTCTGTTAGGCGAAGATGCGATGGGCTGCACAGATAAATTGGAAACGGTGCCATTACGAGATTGACCATTTGGCGTGGTAAAAGAGTGGATTGTGGTGCTAGCTGTTGAATTAGGTTTCCCAGAGGCACGAAGATCCTTCAAATGCGAAGCGGCCGCTGCGAGACCTGTTAATTCGATATCCTTATGGGACATTCCAATGCCACGAATATGGACACTAGCCGATTTGAAAGAACAAGCATAGTTAATTGAAGAGATCCATTCGTTCCTAACGGGTTCACTAGGCGCTTGTAATATAAATTGTCTACCATTAGGCATAAAGAATCTGAAAGCATTGGGATACTATAATTTCCATCAATATTGTATCATGAACTATAAAAACGAATGCAAAAATTACTTTGGTATAAGTGCGATCGTAAAGAGCGATTGAGTCGGAGAGAATCAACACGTCATCGGGATTTAACAAGGCCTCCTCTGTCTCGACGCGACGCGACTCATCATCTTCAGTTAAACCAAGGTTACTAGCGATAGCAGCACTTCGGAAGAAGAGTAGTTGCGATCCTGTCAATACGACAGAAAACTCCCGCCATTTGCGATTCGTCGATCTTCTACCTCCATCGATAGTATCATCTATACTGAAGAGTTAGAAAAAAGTACAGAACGAATTAACATTACGAGCCTTTGCGCAATAAAATCCCGACTTTCGCAATTTTGAACGCTTTTGCACCATGCTTAGCTGGGGTTATGACCAATGATGCTCGAGGGGTCGGAAGAATCTCGACTGGTAACGGCGCCGAAGAGCCCATGAAAGGTCCCAAATTGACAGGTAATGGTACGGAAACAGCAACAGACTTGCGTCTTCCAGGTGTTATTGGTAACACAGGAGTAACAGGGGTAGCTGGGGACGGCGGTTCAAAACTGACATAAAAGACTCGAGCTAGAGCAAACGTCGTATGAAGGCCCAATATATCCCACGGCCAGTCTGTCCCTTCAAAGAGATAAGGGCTATAGAGAGGAATTTTACTGTTGATATCCGCCCGAAGAGGACCTAGCATATTCTTGGATAGATTGCATTAGTCAAAGTAAAAAGCTAAAACGTAAAGCTGCGTACTTGAGTAATAAGATAGTAGGGATCTATTTTCGTCCTGCCCAATAATACACTAGCACTACTTCCGTTTCCTTGGTTGGTAGGTGGTGAACCAACAGCAGTCAGTCGCGAACTGTCTGCAGTAGCTTTGCCAGTGGTACCATCCGCTGGATCTTCTATGAATATAAACGGCGCGAAAATAATATTATCGTAAAAATACTGAAGAAATTCTGGTTTAATTGGTGAAGAAAATAGCGAACAACGCCCACATACCTCCAACATCTCGGGTGATACGCCCGGTAATTTGGTATTTTTGACATAATCCGCTTTCGTCATTTTGTTCTTGTTGGACTTGTTAAATACATCTGTGTGTAGAATGATCAAGCTGAAAGCTAAAATATAGGGATGATCTAAAATCGAACTCATTAGTCCATTCAAATATTTCAGGCAAAGGAGACACATACCTTTGTCGGTAAATAAATCCAAGTTGCATTCAAGATATCTGGCAGCAAAAGCTTCCATCATCCTGTCTATTTGCTGTGTCTCCTTGGGTAGACCGATCTCCATCAATAGCCGTCGCAAAGCTACATCTATGGGTTCCTCCGAGAATTTGAAACGTGTCAAGAATAGTCGTAAAGCTTGAGTATAATATTCATCGCCGCTGTCCACAAAGCATTAGACCTTCGCGAATAACGACAAGCAAACAATATACCTAGATGCCAAAACATGCGCCACTTCAGCTCTCGTCACGGTCGAAAGCAACCTGAGTAAAAAGTCCTCCGCTGTCTCTTCTGGAAGACGGGATGTGACTTTAGGTGGCTTAGCCTTTGCTTCTTCAACTGAGTTTCGATTGGAACCGAACTGCGCCAGGTTTTCCTTGGATCTAGAGGGACTAGATCCACCAGCACTAGTGCGAGGGGTAGTTACGCCAGAAGCGACATTAACACCATTGAACAGGTTAGAAGAGGAAGAAGAAAGATCTATAGACGATCTTTCAATAGGCGTCGTCAACATTGGAGGGGTAGAAGGAAATAATGTGGTAGAGAGCCGGCGTAGTAACCGAGTAGAGACCGCAGACGGAGGGGTAGATGGGAGAGAACTGCCATTTGAAGTAGTCCCTGATAATAATTTATTTGCACTCGTGGGTACACCTTCCGCAGACTTTACTGGAGTAGTTGACGGCTCAGGCAGGGAGCGTGAAGGTGCAGGTGACTTGTGGTTTGAAACCTCTTGAGCAGGGGCGGAAGGACGCAACGAATGGAAAGGGTCCACAGGTTCCCGCTCCCCAGATAAAATCGGTCGATTGAGTGGCTGACGAAGTAATAACGGTGTGTCACGATTAACTTGAGATAATGAATTACTAGATGTTTGGGTATTTGATCTGGTTCTTGTGCTGGTGGACGGTGATGGAGGAGTTGCAAAGGTTGCAGAAGATGCTTGAGGAGAGGAACTATCCAGCGAAGTTGAAATAGAGTGAGGGTTTTGAGAGAGAGCTCCATCTATTAGTAAATGACCGTGTTCCGATGCATTTAGCGATAATGAATATCTGTGCGATGCGGAGAACGTCTGCGAGGTCGGTCTACTAGACGGAATAGGTTTGATGGTTGAATGTGATTGATTTGAATGGCCACTGAGAGAATGCCTTCGCCTAACTGAAGATTGAGAATCTGTATGCTTGGCATCTTTCATGTCAGAGGAATTTCGAGGAGGTTTGACATCTGGCGTTCGGGAGTCAGTCATAAGAGGTGAGAAAGGTCTGAATGATGGTAGAGATGGAAGGGAGACTTTGACAGGAGCAGGTCGATCTTGAGACCGAGCCGGTATTGGTGGAGGATCAGTAGCAGGAGGCAAAGGTCTCGGAGCTACAGATGAATCAACCCTCCGACGGGGCCACCATGTTAAACGCCTCGTCACTGATTTTTCCCGCTCTTTATGAGCCGTATCATGGACAGTCGACGCTACATCTGTTCGTCCTCTTTGAGGCTCGTTGTTCTGCGGCACGGTAACTGGCACGTCTTCTCTATCCGACGCGATTTCGCGCGACTTTCCTTTAGAAAAAAAAGAAAACGCCGACGAATTTGGTGCCATTGCAGAACCGAAACTTGGGCCATGTTCAGGCATGGAACGCGTCAAGGCAGAGCCTTTCGAGGGATGACGGGAGAACACCAGAATATCACCAGGAGTTGGCGTTGGATCACGGTTAATAATCTCTTGATTGTCCACAGCATCTCCAAGTTTTGTGAAGCTCTTGACTCTCCTCATTGTCCCATCTCCCGAGTGTGGTGTGACGGTGGAGGACGAATTGGCAGACATCTCATGACCGTGGGATGTACCAGGACGGGGGACAGCATTGGTTTTCTTGCGCTTTATAGTTGAAGCCATTGAAGGGGAAGGATTGGGGAAAACTATCGAGGGAATACTGAGGCTGAATCCAGCCTGAGCCAAGGCAGAAGTAGCAGTATTATTATGATTATTAATATGTTTCTGGGTATTAAAGTTGGCGTTCGGAAGGTTTGCTCCAGGAGGCGAAGATACAGTGGGACTTGCACTCTCACTCTCAACAATATCCAACGTAAGTGATTGCCGAGGAGACTGTGTCAGCGAGCGCCGGGTTTTCGACGTCGTCGTCGCCGACCGTCTGGTCAAATCACGAATTGTAGCATGAGTAGAGCGGTTCTGCAGAGTATCTGACGAATAGCCATTTAAGCTATCCGAGGAGATGCGGGGTGAGTCTTGGGGTAGCGTCGCCCCTTTGCGTCTCCAGGAGAACAGGTTTGATGCATGAGTGGTGAAATGCGACGCTGTCGATGTTTGCCGCTGCTCATCCTGCTGCCGCTGTTTCTCCTTGACCTGATTCACAATCTCCCTAGCTGAGACTTGATGTGGGGGAGATTGCATACGGGAATGGGGAGACCTGGAAGCGGCTACCGACGCCCGGGGAGCATCATTAGATCGACGAGGAGATTCATTGGGAAGCTGCAGTTCGAATAGACCCGCCATGCGGGTCGAGCGCGTACAACTGGAGAGATGGCCAGTGTGAGCCCGGGCTTGACGTTCTTTGGCAGGCTTGAGATTATAATTTTTCTGGTTGGGTGAAGATAGAATAGACACTGGGACCTGTGAAATACCACCGTGTCATCGCTACACCCTTGTCACGCGCGTGACCGGCTGAGAGGGATGAAAGAATCCCTCCGAGTCCGAAATTTATGAAAGTCAGTGACTAGCTCATTTGTAATTATGAACATGGTTGTATACAACAGATACTTTTGATTAGATTAGAGGCGGAAACTAAACAGTATATGAATTTCCGAGTGACATCTCTTCCCATCATGATGATGTTTTGGTACTCTTTTTCTTCTTCTCTCTATTGAGAAGTTCTTTCCGTTTCTTCAATTCCTCACGCTGTGAAAGAAAAACGGTGTTAACATAATATAAAATCGAAATTTCACGATGAGAAAATAATGAACCGACCTCATGCGTCTTCTTCTGTTCGGTATACTTCATCTTCTCATACAACTTTCGTTTCTTGCCGCTCAACATCATCTTCCTCATATCAGGCTCAGGTGCAGTTCTGAAACATAAACAGGAAAAAGAATAACAAATCAGCCACCAGAATCAGACAAAATCAAATAACGCGGGAGACTCCTTACCTATTCAAACTCTTCTCCTTCTCCAATTTCTTGGTCTTCTTTTTAACAGCCTTCTCGAATGCGTCGTAATCTACACCAGCGGCCTCAGCCTTCAACTCGGCAGTACGGAGTGCGTCGACCTCGTCGGCCTCCTCCGGAATGTCGTCTTCCTCGATCAGCGCAACCTCCTCTTTCGCCGCCTCCTCTTCCTCGTCACCACTTAGCTCTTCAGCTTCACCCTCGTTCATGACCGCATCCGCGGGATCATAGGCTCCCTCCTCAACACCGAAAGGACTCAAATGTGGAGGAAGCGGTTTACCCTGTCCATACAATTCTTCAGGAAGAATCTTTCCTTGATTAACAGAATCCACAACCCATTGAGGCTGAACGTATTTCCTCCGAAGACGCAATCGTCGTTGTTCTTCTGTTTCTTCAATCTGCGGCTGAGATTGAGATTGTTCTTGACTCTGCTCTCCTTGTTGCTGAACAGGTCGATCGACAATGACATGTGTTATACTTTCGTCATCTTCTTTGAAGGGACTACCACTGCCTTGTGAAACAGACCATCCAATCCGTCCACCAAACGACCGAACAATAAACTCCATTAACGGTCGTGGAGTTTCGCGGGATATGAAAAACGTATACGGCGCGAAAAGTTGCGTGTTAACTGACGGAGCCTGCTCCATCAACGTTTTAAGAGACGGCAACGCAGTAGGTGTTCCTTCGTCCGGCTGTGTTTTCGAAGGTTGGGGTACAAAATCGTCGTCTCCAGACACATCATTTTTCCTAGCCTCATTTGCTTCTACCGAGGCGACAGCCGACTCTGGAATATCCTCTCCAGCTGTAGCGGAAGCTTCGATACTCTTGATAGTTTTTCGGACATCCTTTCCTGAGATATTTTTGCCCGCTACTTTCACAGTGTCCTGGGCGGATGTCGGCATCGTGTTGTTAGTTCTTGATTGAAGGCTGAATGCTCCAACACCGGCGGCAGCTTCGACTTTCGACATGTCCATTGGTGGAGGGTAGACAAGTCCAATGTCGGTATATAATTTAAAGAATACAAAACCCAGTAATGTTTGATAGAACTCCAGGAAAGTCAGCATTACACGAATGTCAACATCCGAGGGGATCTAGAAATAAAATGATTTAAAAAGTAGCAATCATAATAAAGACGAGAAATACCTACACTCTGTGTGAACATATATGGAACTAGCCAGGTTATGGGCTGACCAAGCACCTCCGCTTGATAATAAATGCCTTTTATTGACAGAAAGACTTTCCGCAAGGTCTGAGAACGCATAATATATAATTGCCATTCGTATGAAAGCCGAGTGCAGTTTTCGATGAGTGATGAAGGGATACGAGAATTTGACGGTAAGTTCGCAAACAGAGTGACAAGACATAGTGCATCGTCTATATCACGGAGTGCATCTATAAAGGTAGGGTATCTGCCAAGAAAAGCAACCAAAATGGTTGAACAAGATTCAGATGCAAATAAATAACATACCGCTCCTTAACAATGTGGTCCAAAGTGTAGACAGGTTTATTGTCTTCCAGGCTTTTTGCGCTGCTCCATTCTCCTCTTCCTAAAGCTCTAGAAAGCTTTTTGGCAAAAGCCTTATGTTCTCTGAGTTTTCGAAGAACCGGTTCGTGTGCTAGGTAAGCAATATCCTTGGCGTAGTAAAACGAGGTCGGTGCGCTTGAGCCTTTGTTGGCTTTCTTGCGATGGCGGGGTTCGCGAGGAAATATGCCTGTGCGTTAAAGGGTCTTTACAATGTTTTTTATCATGAGAGAAAAATATTCATACCTTTTAGAATACATAACCGTCTGAAATCAGCAAGAGAGCATTGCAGTTTTTTTACAGCCTGAGAACGGGTGACGTAGGCTCTAGCAGCACCCGCCTTTCCTTTTTGTTTTAATCGACCCATAAAAGGAAGAAATCCTTGAGTTGAGTTTAGAATTCGAGGACTGCGACTCGTTCAGACTAGTCGGAGCACTTGAAGAGAATTGACCGACTCAAAGCACCAAAATTTAGAAGTCCGACTGCCATCGACGTCCCAACGCTTTCCTGAAACTTTCGCCAAAAAACAGTCATGAGGTATGCATTTCAAAACCTAATTTCACGATGCTAAATCACTTCATGTAATTGCACAACAGTCAGTACGTTCATGTTCCAAAATCCGAACTCGATGAGGCACAGCTACGACAATTAGAAGAACACGAAATCAGCCAAGGGCCGCTATCGGTTTTACAGCAATCTGTCCGAAATCATACACAGGTACTTATCTCCCTCCGCAATAATAAAAAATTGCTGGCCCGTGTCAAAGCATTCGATAGACATAGTAATATGGTGCGTTTGCTCAGTCTGGATCTATTGTTTTTGTGTCTTATTGTGCTGCAAAGGTACTGGAAAACGTGAAAGAGGTTATCATCCTCCTGCACTATTGATATGAAGTTGTACTCATGTGTTTTGTTTCAGATGTGGACAGAGGTGCCAAAAGGCAAGAACAAAAAGCCAGTCAATAAAGACCGCTTCATCAGCAAAATGTTTTTACGGTGAATGCTATTGCGCGTTTTCTCTCTTTCATAACACGCATTAATATTACGATTTTATAACTAGGGGTGATTCAGTTATTTTAAGTACGTTTATTATTGTTCGTCGTATCTGCTTAAGCTGATACCTTTGTAGTATTACGAAACACCGCCTAAATAACCAGCTGTACTACGGATGATTCCAAAAAGCCTCTCTGGATAACGTTCTGCTACTCTCATCAGACCTGGCATGTCAGTCTGGCTCTGCTCACTTTGATGTTCAGGGATCGGGTTCTGTGTTTATTAAGTACGTCGTGTTGTAATTAGTACGAATACACTGTTTTTTTTCTTTGTTTCTATTTCAATATGTTGTAGTTGAGATAAGCGAATGCCGAAGGAACACCCAACGCACACCACCCCTAAGCTTGGAGTGCCATTAGGCGCACATTACCCGAGGTGCAAACGTCTCCAAGTTGACCACGGACTGCTCCGGTGATTAGTGCCTTGCAAAAGCCAAATACGAACGATTCCGACCCTTGCGAAAAATAGGGAACACGTCAGAGAACTCCGCTGCGCTGGCCGTTTTGAGCCACGAAACCATCCCGATTCTCATCAAACACAAAAAGATCAGTCGACTGATGGGCCGGGGCAGTGTTAAAGCAAGGTACACAGACTTTTCTTAGCAGAAGGTGTTTTCCTCTGAAGTACGCCTAGCACAACGAAACTGGTACAAGTTGTTTAGAATCAGTTACGTTGCCAAAACAACTGCCAGGTAATGTGATGATTATGTCATATCAATAGTAGCTCGGCAACTGTCGGTTCGTGCCAGGAACACCGTTGGCCTGAATAAACGCGCTAAATCTAATTTACCCTCTTGTTTCTCACTAGCACTCGTCACTGAAACGCTCCTCGGATTCCCAACAATGCCTCCAACACCCCAAACGCTCTTTCTCAGGTATCCCAAACCGGTAGAAACTAAAGGCCGAGAGACAGAGTACAAAGACGACAGCAAATACGCGCCTGCTTTGACGGGTTTTCAGCTGCATATTGCTAGTCATATGTGAGTTTTTCTTCCTTTTCCCGAACATGGTTCATCAACTTCTATCATAATAGCGTATCAGCCTTCAAAACTGTCCAAACCATTCTCTGGAATAACGCTGAACTGGGAGTTGCAACAACTTTGGAAAAAAAGGGCGTTCTGAAGAGTATCGCGCCATGCTTTGACCCAACCGTCGTTCCTCTTTCTCCCCCGGTCAACGAGTCATCGAAAGCGCCGTCAGCTTATGACCCATTTTCCACATTCACAACACAGCATGATTCTGAATCTGTCGCCCCGTTATTCTATTCCACGTCCGACTACGTCGCTGCCTATAAATCTGGAAAAACGACGCCTACGAAAGTGGTTGAAAAGATTCTCGAGATTCTCTCGACCGATCCTCTCAAGACACACTACTTCAACTCCCTTGTATCACGTGAAACCATCCTTGCAGAAGCTGCAGCTTCAACCGAACGGTATAAAGCGGGCAATTCTTTGCCACTAGATGGCGTGCCTCTCGCTGTCAAAGATGAAATAGACGTCAAAGGACTACCCACAACGAACGGTCTTTCCAGTGAACAAGCAGCACGACGCACAAAAGCCAAAGGGTCACCTGCAATATTTACTTCGTTTTGCGTCCAAAGACTGCTGGATGCCGGTATGATTTTCCTAGGGAAAACCAACATGCCAGAATTAGGACTTGACCCGTCCGGTGATAACCCTCATTGGGGTACACCTTCCAATCCTTATAATACAGACTACTACACTGGTGGCTCTTCTTCTGGCTCAGCTGCGTGTGTTTCAGCCGGTCTTGTCCCATTCGCTGTCGGCTCAGATGGGGGTGGGAGCATTCGTATTCCTTCTGCTGCTACCGGTATTTGGGGAATCAAACCCTCCCATGGTCGAGTCAGCACACACCCGTCATTCTGTGCTGCCCCATCAGTAGTAGTAGTTGGGCCTCTAGCCGCCACCATCAATGATTTAGAGCTCGGGTATCGTATTATGGCTACCCCGGAAGAAGGGAACGAATTCGATAGTTCGCCGTCAGCATTGTTTTCCCCACCGGGACGCATCCCAGTTCCTTCTCAGAGAGTTCTGGGAATCTGCATCCCATGGCTTGATCCTTGCGATTCACAGATTCGCTCCGTTTTCGAGTCTTCAGTCAGGCTACTCCAAAAAAAGGGCTATCAAGTCGTCAACATCACACTTCCTTATCTCAGTGCCAATCAAGCAGCACATCGACAAATCATCCTAGCAGAACTCGCATCCATAATCTGCTCCGCGGGAGCTGATACAGCAGGTCTCACACCGTACACAAAAATACTCGCCTCCGTATCTTCCCGAACGAGCTCATACGATTCCATCAGTGCAAATCGTCTGCGAACACAAATGATGGAACATCTTTCCCACCTTTACACTACTCATCCAGGTCTTATTATTCTCACACCGACCACTCCTGGTGCTGGACTGAGAATTCCTTCTGGTGCAGGTATTAAAGGTTCAGCCGGTTTGTGCGATTCGGGTGGCGCGTCTAGCACGATGACATATGTTTACCTGGCTAATTGGACGGGATGTCCTGCTATCAGCATGCCCTGTGGGTATGTGGAAGTTGGCAGTACTGATGGTGGTAAAGAAATCAAGAAAATGCCTATAGGACTTATGGGCATGGGTGAATGGGGTTCTGAGGATCTTTTACTGCGGCTTGGGCATGACTGGGACGAAATTTGGGGGTCGCAGAGGCAAAGAGGAAAGGGATGGGTAGATGTTCTTGGTTCTTAATTATTACATTGAGGTTTGTTATTTTTTATAGTAGCCGGTTAATTCTTATTGGTTTGAAAGTCTCCTTTCAATATGTGGGATTGTGAAACAAACATCCTATTCAAGTTGTAGCAGAGTGAGCTATTGTTGTCTGCTCTATGGTGAGAGATTAATGTTAACATTGGTTGTTGGAAGACTCGCATGAGGACAATCCGGACTCCGTGCGTCCGGGATGAGCCTGTCAATGACTGAAACGCCTTGACTGATTAAAGACATAGAACAACTTGGAATTTTTTTAAAAAAACACAACTCCCAAACAACGAGCGGTGACGGCGCGTCGGGCACTTGATATCCATTTTACCCTATACAACATGGCTGTGAAATTAATTCAATGATATGATCTGGACACAGATGAAATGAATGCGTGCAAATATTCAAATTTGAGTGATCGTAGTCGAGACTTTCTAATGAAACACGGTAGGAATGGCCGCGCAGTCACTGACTGCCAGTGGGGTAACCTGGAGAGGTGCATTGGGTTTGAGCGTAGGCTTTTGAATAGGCCATTTGATCCGTCAATCAAGTATCGTTGGTCCATCCAAATGGGGTATGAGGCATTCATAAAGATATGTCATGGGTACGATTACGATGAGTAACAGTGCCAGTCTCTTGGTTTGGCTGCTTGAACTTGACCGCAAAAGCTTTAAATTCTGTCGGGTATACGACGATTGGTCAAACTCTAATGCATGTGATGTTCACCACCCTCCTGAATCTGTCAGCTGAGCAAAACTAACGGAAGTACCACCAAATCCGCTTTGCATATTATAAATTGAAGGTCGGTATGATGCAATGCTCGCTAATTTAACAATCAAAAAAAGTCAATTGTTTATAAGTAATTCAAACGGCCTAGTATTTAAATATATTAGCATAATATCAAATAAACATTGATGCTCTATTTAATTTAAAAGAAACCAATATTTAATTAATTTAGGCTGCGATCGTGTTGATAATCGCGGATAAAGATGGACTGAAGAAGTATTCTCCTCCGCGAGAAATAATGAAGTCAAATGGTAAGGTAATGTTGCGCGTTTGGTTGGCGGGGTCGAGACCTTGAGTGAATCGGGCTTGTCCCTCATTGGCTCCGATAATAGCATCGAATCCGGGCTCTGGGAAGTTAGTGTGGGGCAAGAAGCTATATGCGTAGTATGGTTCAATGCCAAGCTCTTAAGACCAAAAAGATAAAAAGACACATACCCAGGGTTGTTGGCCCATGTGTGTTGTAAGAATTGGAATCCGTTGGCAATGTTAGATTGGTAGGCAACTGTAAGGAATATGCAATGAGCGAATGAACTGTTACAAGCCAGTAAATTCTCAATTACCGAAAGCCAAACCACGTGGGATAGTAGTCGTGTTCGAAGCGGCTTCCGCAGGAGTAACTGAAAAACATTATCACTAAATAATATAATCAATTAATTCGAGTTGCACTGCTCACCTTCAGGTCCATAAGGAGTACCACCACGAATGATTCGGTGAGCGTCGTCAACAGTCTCAGGAAGGTCGGAACGGGGGTTCGTTTTTCTGATGTGAGCAGCGAAGGGGCAGAGCGAGTTGTCACCTGCAAGGGTGAAGTTGAAGTCATTGATGAGGTTGGGGTTTGAAGAAATGGTCAAATTATCCTGCAGAGGGGAAAGTTCTACGGGAGTACCCTAAATGATGCAATTTGATTAAATGCACAAAAAAATATATTGTTGATAAATAAAACTTACACTCTTCCATCGACCCATCATTCGGGCTCCGAGAAGTTCAGCACCTTCTTCAGTTGTATTGATTCCAGTGACGAAGACAGCGTTATCGAGAAGGAAGGCGTCGAATTCAGGAACAAGTTGTTCAAGCTGACGGAAGGCCAAGAATGAACCATCTAAAGCCCATGCAGGGCGATCGGTGGTTGGGTCCCCGTCCTCACCAGCAAGAATGATACCAGCTGGCACAACGACTTGTCCATTGACAGGGTTAGTCGTGAAACCTTCAACACCAGGTTGACTAATTCCGTCCAAGAAACCGAAGTCTGCGTTTTACACTCAGACTCAAAATTTATTTTTACTTTCCTTAAAAGAACACTTACGCTCATGTCCTTCCTCATCACCGGGACGAACTTGAGCTTGAAGACTGTAAAGCTCTACAATGGAATCTCCCAAAGCTGTGGTAACTTGAGCCAATGTTGAGTTGATAGTAGCAATATCATCAGCGGTGATAATGAGAACACCGTGTAAGCTCGCGGTGTTTACGAAAACAGGTTCCCAGTTATTTTGAATGGGTTGAGGATCACCAAGAGTGGCTGCGTTGCTGGCTTGGCCTTGAGCGAATGGATCTGTGGGGTCCGTGAAGTTAGTAATTCCCAAAGTGCCGAAACCGGCGTTCGAAAAAGCAATATTGACCGCGGATGCGGGATTTTCGAGAATTTGAAGGGTACTCGTGATGAGGGGGTAAACACCCGAGGCGAGTCTCGTTTTGAAATCCGAGGGAGAGCTAATTCCAAAGAAGTAGAATAGCTCAAATTGTTTTGTCATTCCCACGCTGAATCATACGTGAATTATAGATTTCATGAGAATGTTGCATAGACATGCGGTCACTCACAGAATATCGCCTTGAATATTGCTTAAATTCAAGGAAGGAGAGCCACCGCTGACCAAAGGTGTGGGGCGTAACTCGTTGGGCCTGGGCAGCGGGGCGAACCCGGGAGGACCTATTGATGACATCTCAGCACAAAGACCTTGCGGAGTGAGACAGCATGCACTCACTGAAGAGAAGTCCAGACGAACGCTTCTGGTTCGTCGCTGCAGCGGAGGAAATACCGCTGAGGGCGGAGAATACGCTTAAGAGTGTTAAGAACTGCATGTCGAAGTAACTCGAGTGCTTGGGCTCTGGCTTTCGAAAAAGACCAATTTCCGCGTCCTTTTATACGCTTTCAGCTCTGGTAATCATTAATGGTTTGAAGAGTATGTCGTCGAATACAGCTCGAGCGATTGGATGAAAATAAGCGGCTCCTTTCCTTTCAAGCGTCCAGACATCCGGTAAGAACAGAAAAATCCATCAGAGCTCCTATGCCCGTCCATAGTTCAGCCAGGTGGTGAACCTGAAATATTTCGCTAAACCATAAATGCATGTGGTTTGCAATCCGTAAACGCTTCAAACTGTGATCCTGTTCGAAGGCAATGCTCGAATAAGCTGTATCATCGTTACCTCCGGAGGGTTGGACGCGTAAAATCAATTGCATGACAATGCACAGCTCTAGTTCATGCGATATGCTTCGGCCGGCGGCTCCGTGTAAGCTCGAGCTAATCAACATTCTACATAAAAGACATGTCCACCTAAGCAGCGGCAGCGCGGCCTCAGTTGAAAGACCCATTGTTCTGGCTGTAAGAGTAGCCTGAGGAATTAGGGATTGATGTGCCCCTTTAACCAGGTTTGGCGATCAAATCTAATAGAGTTCATAGATGAGTTGACTCGAATGAGCATTACAAGCCAAATTACTCTTTACCTGAAACTGTTCCGAAGGACATCGGTGAATGATTGTCGACTCGACCTGTCAACCCCCCCAAGGCACAGCTTTTGACGTGATTTATGGAAGATATGAGGAAAGCAATCTTTCAACGTTGAACACAAAAAAAGCACGTTTGTTCAAATGAGTTTTAGAAATTGAAGAAAAAAATCTTAACCGGCGTATCATTACTTCAGCACGGGGATCGCGACTCGTGACTTCCATTCAGGGCGTCCGGGCCTTCTGGACGCTTATGCTTGATAGCTGGATTTCCGAAGGGTAAGGATGAACGGAGCCGGATGCTTCGTTGCTGATTTACAATGAGGACATTTCATATCTTGAGCGCAAGTGTTAATTACCAACTACAATGGAATTATTCGTCGTGCGGTAAATGCTGACATTTCGCCATTGAAAAGATCACCAAAGGCAATTGTCCATATGATAAGCATCGAACATCGCTATTCGAGACGCAAAGAGATCGTGCGAAACCATCAAGTGACATATTAGCAATCCCAAATATTAGATTGGCTCGTCTGTTTTCGGATTTGGCAAGTGACTACCTAGGGCGCGTAGTGTAACAAATGGTCCCAACGAACAGCTCCAATCTATGTACCAAAATTTGGGTAGTTAGCCTATGCATGTGTTGATTTTGTCGAATGACCCATATGGTAACTCACTAAGGCAAAGGCACGAACAAAATACGAAATGAGAATCAAATTGCTGAAGGCACCGTAATCCATATCAGTATGACAATACCTTTGTTGATTAGTTTTCAGTTTTTTGATAGGAATTTAATGGCAAAGACTTGTACTTTGGATCGCACATGAATCTGTCTATCGTGAAAGAGATCGTGGTGACCACCGATATTATCAATATATAGCCTGCCAAGACTGGTTTGAATATGGAGCCGCTCAGGCTTGCGCAATGCGCGAGTCTGTCACCTGTGGCGCAATAGTCAGACTGTCTTACAACTTCAGAGCAATACAAATATCAATTACGATCGATGCCTCGCGTTACTTCGGTTTCGCCTGGAGGGATACGAGATGTGACAGTGGTTGCCAACCACGAAGTTAAACGGATATCAAATATTGCGAATAGACACGGTTAAGCGCATGCACGGAAGTCGCTGCCAGGCTAAAATGTATATGTAACTAATCGGTGCCTACTTTAATTCAACCATTAATGGATAAGCTCGAACAAACACCGTTGATTTGGGACAGACGCGTTCGCAGGGATCCGGAACCACTGGGGGTTTGAAGAGTCCGAGCGAAAGTAAAGAGTGTCAAAACTCCTTCCCAATTGTGCAACGCTGCCTGACGACTCACCCACTGCAGTCGCACATAAACCACACGAAGACCTTGTAGTAACTTCCCCCGACTGTGAAGAGAATTGTCCTTGATACTGGTCTCACTGCGCAAACCCTGGTCTGCGTTGCTGCAGCCCGAAAAATGAGTTATTCCGATTGCCCCAAATTGGGTCTGTCACCGTCTGTGAGGGGCGGCAAACCTAAGAGTAGTAGGTGAGTGGAGAACTTGCATAGGTGAGCTCGTTGAATATTCGAGTCCTACATTTGTGAGGCATGCGTAAAATTTGACCCTGCGTCACATTCAAAATGAACGTGGTCAACGTGTTAAGAGCAGTTGATAATAAGCATAAGGCAAGGATTGCTGGGTTGAAAGAAGATGAAACATATCCACAAATTACACGGAACGGAGGTGCTGACAACCCAAGTTGGGCCAAGTTTTTATGATGCTTTACGGACAACACTTTATAAGTGTATCGCGTACGCCTAGAAAGCCAAGCACTACACTGAGCGCATTTGCTGTCATCGGTACAGCGCGTAATGGACGCAGCCTTTCCATTTGTCTCACTTGCCGGAAACTAAAACTTGGACCAGGGGTAAAAGGCTTAACGTCCATCTCGATGAAGCAGGAGAAAGATGCAAACTAGTGATAAAAAAGGCCATACGGTGACGCGATCACCTTTTCTCGCAGAGTGCATGCATTATTGTAACCAAGCTGTGATACTCCTTAGCTTGTTGTCTGAAGAATTTGTCAGGCGGATATCCGCAGAAGTGTTATCGCTTGATTGGGAGGTTTTACTTTTACTTTTACTGCCAATGTATTCAGAAACCAAGAGCGTGGAGGCGAGAAAGACATACGAATTGAATTTCGCATCATATTGATTTGAACCGGGAAGGTTGTCGGTAAAACTTTTGAAGTCTGTAGTACAAGTGCGAGTGACTCATGAATGCATGGGCGTTGACGTTGAGCATTGAACGTTTGAACCATCATCAAGTGACTCAGCATCAAGTCATAGTTTGACTAATGTTTATGCAGAAATCAGGCCATTGGCACGCTGTGCAAGACCGATTCAGTGGATCGGACACTCAGAAATTTTAGGCGGACATGGACTCTATGGACGGCGCCAGAAGGGAGTGGAAGATGCCGGTCCGTTGTGGCCTTCGGCATCCCTCGGCTCCTGCCTTCGGAGTTTAAATTTCCATTATATATGTAAAGGGGAAAGTCACCGTGTTCTCCCTATCTGTTCTCCATTTTCTTGTGGCAACAACAAACCGTTACTCATACACTTACCCACACCTGTTTTCTCTCCACTCAATATGCAAATCTTTGTTAAGACCTTAACTGGAAAAACCATCACTCTCGAAGTCGAGTCCTCTGACACCATCGATAATGTCAAGGCTAAGATCCAAGACAAGGAGGGTATTCCTCCGGATCAGCAACGTCTTATCTTTGCAGGAAAGCAATTAGAGGATGGTCGCACTCTGTCTGATTATAATATTCAGAAGGAATCCACACTCCATCTCGGTACGTATTACTGTTGCTAAATTGAGAGCCGAGTTCCTGATAAGCGAAATTAGTTCTTCGTCTCCGTGGAGGCATGCAAATTTTTGTCAAAACTTTGACTGGGAAGACGATCACCCTTGAGGTCGAATCATCCGATACTATTGACAACGTGAAGGCGAAGATTCAAGATAAGGAGGGCATTCCGCCAGATCAACAACGATTAATTTTTGCCGGAAAGCAATTAGAAGACGGCCGCACCCTATCTGATTACAACATTCAAAAAGAATCTACCCTTCATTTGGTTCTCCGTCTTCGTGGTGGAATGCAGATTTTCGTCAAGACACTCACTGGAAAAACAATTACTCTGGAAGTCGAGTCATCAGACACTATTGACAACGTCAAAGCGAAGATTCAAGACAAAGAGGGCATTCCACCAGATCAACAACGCCTGATTTTCGCCGGAAAGCAGCTAGAAGATGGGCGTACTCTTTCGGATTATAATATTCAGAAGGAGTCAACTCTCCACCTCGTCCTTCGTTTACGTGGAGGAATGCAGATCTTCGTCAAGACTTTAACAGGAAAGACAATCACTCTAGAAGTCGAATCATCGGATACAATTGACAACGTTAAAGCGAAAATCCAAGACAAAGAGGGTATTCCACCAGACCAACAACGGCTTATCTTTGCTGGAAAGCAGCTCGAGGATGGTCGCACACTGTCGGACTACAACATCCAAAAAGAGTCTACCCTTCACCTTGTTCTTCGTCTTCGTGGCGGAATGCAAATTTTCGTAAAGACTCTAACAGGAAAAACGATAACTTTGGAAGTTGAATCGTCTGACACCATTGATAACGTCAAAGCCAAGATTCAGGACAAGGAAGGCATTCCTCCAGACCAACAACGGCTTATTTTTGCCGGTAAACAACTTGAAGACGGCCGTACGCTTTCCGATTACAACATCCAAAAGGAAAGCACATTACATTTAGGTAAATATACAAAATTAGAAAGAGGTTCCCAGCGTATTCTAATTTGTCTTATCTAGTGCTTCGTCTTCGTGGTGGGATGCAAATTTTCGTCAAGACCCTTACTGGAAAGACAATCACACTGGAAGTCGAGTCATCGGATACTATTGATAACGTTAAGGCCAAGATCCAGGATAAGGAAGGCATCCCACCAGACCAACAGCGTTTAATTTTCGCAGGCAAGCAATTGGAAGATGGTCGTACACTTTCGGATTATAATATTCAGAAAGAGTCGACATTGCATCTGGTGCTCCGTCTCCGAGGTGGCTTGTGATGTGTTATGATTGTTTATATGTAGTGTATACATTGTTGCAGTAGTTTAAGAATAATAAGATAGTTGCGTAGAATGGTTTTGCATGAACTGCGGAAGAAGTCATATGATGGTGTAAGACGTCAAGATGGTTTCTATCAAGGACAGCAAGTCTAGGCTTGGTCGACAGGTGGGCGAAGATCTATAAATTCACGCCGCGATCGTTTCAATCTGGGCCTTGAGCTTTTTCCTTCTTTTTCTTATGGGCTTCTTTTTTTCATTTTCATGGGAACCATCATCGTTGTCGTCCAACTTCCGTTTCGCACCTGCTTTCACCTGACCCTGCCCGTCATCAAGTCCCGCATTCTCAGTCCCAATCCGCACTTTCTTCTTTTTCACACTAAGTGGGTTGGGGCCTTTCGGACCCTTCCGTTTCTTTTTAGGTTGTTCAGTGTCGGTGGATAGTGTGATGTTGGATGGTGTTGATGCTTGGGGAACGAGAGCTTTTTCTTCGATCTAAGAAAAAAAAAGACGTTTGGTTAAAGAAAGCATGAAGATATTATTCAGTCGTGAGAGCCTACCTCTCCTTTGGCGTTCAGGGTTGCATCACTAGGGGGTTCAAGAACCAGCACCGTACGGTTTAAGTGTACGAGCGGTGTGCCTGGAATATCTCGTAGACATGAACGTGTCTCATCAGATTGACTGGCAACAATGTAGCGATGTTTATTCTTCTCGCCTATTAAACAGTCAGTAATTGGTTAGTGTTTACATCACCATTGTCGAAACACGGGAGGGAATGGAAAAAATCGGAGGGAAGGAGAACAGCGTTTGGTGTTATGTCATGGTCCCTTTTTCTAGGCCCCTGCGACTTGCGTGTTTGCGTCTCTTTTTTCCCTCTCTGCAGTTATTTACACATTTGTCCGAGTAACGGTGTATCCATTCCCCGATATGCAAGCATACGCCGATCTGCGCATCGATACACATGCCTATGGGCCAGATACAGAACGATATGGACAGATGGAAAGGACGCAAAAACAGAAAAGGCAGGATGATGGATGACGATGTTGGGAAACGCGAAAAAAAGGAGAAGAGCGGAAGGGGATAGAAAGAGGATAAATCAGAAGACATACCCACGACGCTGGCAATGCATTCCGTTCCATTAATAGCTTCTTTGTGGTTGCACTTTCTCCTTTCAAAAGATTTCGCTAGATCAACAGATGGTTGCTCTTGTTTTCCCAACTTGTATAACTCAACTATGGAGCACTGAGTTATCACTATTGGTCAGGAAAAGGGAGCACCGTAGATAGTGACAGAGAACATGTGATTCAGTTTTCGATGACAGGTTTTTTGGTTAGATCGCAACCATGGCAAGATGGTGCGTCCGTTATGTGTTGGCAAGATTAATTGATGCGGCAGAAAGCGTGTCCATTGTCAATTTCAAAAGAAAGAATGGTCGAGAAATTTCAGGCATGTCATGGATGAAACGGGACAGGTCATATGAGGTTAAATCGGCCGATACACGGAGAAGAACATTTCTTACAAAGTTTAACACTTCCTAGCAATATGTTTTCTAATTGACGTTTAAGGTCGATTTTGAGGGACGTGGCTGCAGTGCACATGCTTGAGTCGACTGCGTTTGGTCAATAACCTTGACTTCGCCTCTTTCAGTGAATGTTACCTAAGACTTGATACGGCTCCCGAAACCCGAAAGTAAGGTGATATAGCTGCATTAGCTTTTTGTATGTTTTCGCCCGTTTTTGCCTCATTTCGCTCAGAGTCAGAGGGAAGGAGAATTCAAGAAACTGGGGAAGAGAAAATAGAATTATTACGTAAAGATACTAAATACAGCGTTTTATTGGACCACTACTTTCCACAACATCCTCCAATTCGGTATTATTTATAAAAGTACACTTTTTCTTCGAAATTCTCCGAAAATCAAATTTATAAAAAGAAAAAAAAAATAGAAGATTAGGTTTTCGCCTAAAGTCGGTCCGAGTCTCGAAACTAGATTGCTCGCGTTAGTGGGAGTTTGGGGAATTGTTATAGGTACGCAAAGATATTCGACTTACACGAATTATATGGATTTAATTGCATGAACGTGCGGTTGGACCACCACACCCATCGGTCTGGCGAGGTTCAAGGGGTGCAACTAGTGACGATAGTCAGAAAAACGAGGAGTGTGCATGACACTTTTGTGCCCTACCTGGTGTAGCTGCAGCCAAGACAGAGAGGACTGCGACGGTGAACAAAGTAATGATGTAGCGCATTGTTATTTGAGGTGTGAGTAGTGTGTTTAGAGGAACACAAGTTCAGAGTAAATCTTTTGTGAGTTTGTTATTGCAACTCGATGTTCAAAAATTCTTGCCTCTTTTATACCCTGAACTCACGATTTGAAATTAAATAAATAAATAAAAACGACAAATAACACCCAGAAACATTTGGCACTGCATTTGAAACGATGAGCTAAATCCTGCGTATTGCCTAATATCGATGCGGATAACAGATCCATACCTACGCATTACGGCCCCTTCTTCGCTTCGACGAATATGCCGCATAATTGAGCCGATTCCGAGTCAAATGTTCCTTCGTATAACCCTTTTCAGCGAAAAAAGCAGGCTTTACTCAGGTACATAGTAACAAATATGGAGCTAAGTTGTTCCGATACTTTGGGTCACGATACTTTGGAGTGTGGAAAAAAAGGTGGGATGTCAAACGAAAACCGAATGTCCCGCAAGGATAATCTTGGAGTTAGATGCCATGCTACAACGGGGCAGCTTACGGTTCATCATCGGTAGTTGATCCTCGCCAACTCAGGAACATCACGAGTGGTCAAAAGCCAAACCGAAATGCCGGAATTTACGCGATTCACCATGTCTTAGACTGATGTCTGTGTCTGTCCTATGAATTGACAAGCGATCGCTGTTTCCAGCTATTCAGCCCGAAAAAGAAGCCTCATATCTCCTCATCGCTTGTAGCGTGGCAAGCTACTTACTCAAAAATGATCAAGTACTTTGAAATATCTCTTGGGAGGGGCATGCCTGATATGGCAAGTTTGATTCAAAAGAGGGGTATTTCGCTATTCCGTCTCTCGTATACCTCTTTGGTTCATCCCAAATCGATTGCCACGTGGGTTTCGAAAAATTTCTTGTCGTCTCTTTCCGTCATTTTCATCAGATTTCTCTTATGGCGAGCATGAAGACGGTTTAACTTGAGGTGGACCTTCATCAGCATGTGCACCTTACAGTGCGTTGAAGCGGGAAAATCCTAAGGAAAAATGTTTCACGATTTACAGAAATGAAGCCGTTGACGGAAATACCTGTAAAACGCATAGAATGTGCTGGTATGATGACATACACGCCATCAATGGATCTCCGTGCATAGGACAACGAATTTGAATTTGAATCCAAATTTATCTTTCGTATCTTTTTCCCAAGGAAACTTTCATGAACAATCAACTAGAAAATTGATATTATCTTTGTATAGACACGTGAGAGGCTGGAGGACGGCCTAATATGGGCTTCGCCGCTCGATTTCCGGCTCGATTCGCTAGTCATGGCAATATCTGCCGCATTATGTATTGTATCACGGTCATAATATTAAGCGGTTGTTTATTATTATGAACCGTCTAT
This sequence comes from Phallus indusiatus, assembly GCA_027605045.1. NCBI lineage: Eukaryota > Fungi > Basidiomycota > Agaricomycetes > Phallales > Phallaceae > Phallus > Phallus indusiatus. Next base: position 217,246 of record JAQFWX010000009.1, read on the forward strand.
CTTAAGTATAGTATAGTAAAGTTTTCAGATGCTGATATTACATTGACCGTCAGTTCATTTGTTTGAAGGATTATAGGACGTCCAGTCAAAGAAATGCGATAAAAATGTGGACTTTAGGGGGCTTTTTACGGGAAGAAAATATACATTCTACAGTATGTGCAGTAACATTAACAGTCCAACGCCGTACGAGTGGTTTTCTAATATAAAAGAAAAAATGAAAGAAAACACATGGTTGCGTCATCATTAAAATAGAATGAACTACTATTCCAATGTTGGTCAAACGCGGCGGACGAAACAAAAATATCAAGCATGAACTCACCCGGTGGTCTCAATTGCAGCTTCTGGCAGTGGGACCGCCGCATCCGTTCACAGCATCCGAGTCTGGACTATTGATTAGCCCACGATCTACTAATATGGGGATAGATACCATATCAGAGAATGGTATCGTTGATAGCAAAAAAAACTGTAAATACCTAGGACCATTGCGCTACCGACACTAGCGTAATTGAAAAGTATGCCGATTACGGCAACTTTGACAGCGGTCAAAAAGGAGAAATGCATTTTAATTTTTTGAGAGTTCGAAGAAGGGTTGCTATTCAAGAGCTGGCTATCTAGGGAGGGCTGACTATGAGAGCTGTACTGTGACTTCGTCAGCCTGAGGAAGTGAGGGTCTCTTATATGCAGGGAGATTAGCCACCCTCCAGTGCCTTATTGACGAAGCATGGAGCAGGCATAGTATTCAATGAGAAATCATGGATCAGAAGAACTTTAATTTGAGAGAAGCGGCTACACTAACCTGGAGAACCCCCAGTGATAAGTCAAAAAAAGCCAGCTGCGCGGGAATACGAACGGCTCAAGCAATGTTCCAGCGGCGAAGTTTACACGGAAGACAGGTGAATGAAACGCTGCTTCAGGAAGGAGAATTCCAAATTCGAAGGAGTAATCTGAATAGCCTAAGCACAATTATCCTGCGGGTACCCATGGAACTGTAACATTAGCCAAACAGCTGTCAGGATCCAGCATTCTTGCGAGGCGTGGCTAGTCAGATAACAGACACGATGGAACCCGAACGATCCGCCTTGAGAATTGTGGAGAAAGCATGTCAAAAACCATTTCTTGTGGTCAATCTCTCAAATTATTTGAAACTGGCATGGCTCTTGTTCGCAGTCGATGGCTCCATTGGCACAAATTAATAGCAAATTATCTCCATGCTGGCTTTTTTATCTTCACAAACAACTTAATAAATATATGGCACAGCCGCTGTGCGCAGCACCTTAATCTGTCATTATCGTATACGGCTAGAGTCTAGAGTCTGAAGCCGGACTCGTGGATTCGTCACCGAAGCGGACCTCGAAAAGCAACTGAGACCGCTTGCAATTGCTTTCTCGTCTTCACCATAACCGCAAACTGTGCATGCTCACAAAAAACGCAGCTTAGGTCGAATTGGGCAATCAAAAGTTTTTTTCCTGGCACAACGGGAATTCCGCTGTATTGACTCGATCCCCTTTTTGTTCTTTTTCGAAGTCGATGGTATTTTTACCTTTGTCCACTAGGATGTCAGTACACGAGTCGCCGAAGTTCGGAATCTTGTTCACCCCGTTTAGCTCTCGCAGGCGTTACATTTACCTTTTGACTATCAAATTCTTTCACCGAGATGACCCGAATACCAAAGAAAAAACAAATTCAAGCGGAAAACATGGCTTACCTTTATATAAACATCGCGTCTTTGTTTGTTCGAGGTCTTTTTCTTTGACCGTATTCCACTTTTATTATTGCAACAAATCAAGAGGGGCGGATCGTTCTGGGCCTTCTGCCATCTGTCGATTTCCTACCCCGTTCCCATTGGTACACGTGCCGTACGAACACAAACTAAATTGAGACAGCGCTCGCGCGATTGTAGGCAGGGCAGCAATGACTTTTCCGACAATCGTTGGCAAAACTTTTTAAAAATCACTGATATCCAGTTTTGACGTATGTCGTGTCCAATGCCATTGTCTGCGCTAGTTGCCTCGTGTTCCTATATGGCTTGGGCTATTTTCTGCGTATTTGTTCATGGTCATATTCCCAAAATAAGGAAAGAGGATTTTTACTTAGTCCAAAAGGAGAGGCTTCCATCTATCTATCTAGGGCATATCGCATGATTGTAAACTGATTTTTGATTTTTTCCTTGGTTTCTGCTCCGTATTCTCCGCAGGCACGCTCCATCCTCTGTCAACTTGTATCGTCATCCTTCTGGCATCACAATGTGCTAAATAGCCGTCAAATGAAGTCATCCGTACATCCTGATTGGTTTCGTTCAGGTGAATGTGTTTATTAACTTAACCACATTGGATAGGTTCCGGCTCGTAATCCCACGAAGGACATAATTGACCCAATTAAAACTTGCTGCGACCATCTCAAGCGTAATCGTGCGACTCATTGGTAATTCAGCTCCCATACATCTAGCATTTCTTGATATCGTCCATCATCCCACTTCAATGGCCGTACTCTCATCTATGTAGCTCCTTGAAACGAGGCAACCAGGCTCCACCGGTAGCAATAATTTGGGAATCCGATATATCAAACTGGTGAGTGGTTACCTTTTCAGCTATCTTATGACAAATCTGACTGATTGACTTCGTGTCCTGTTATTAGTTTATACGGTCCTTTTCCTGTTTTTTCTTCCATGACAGGGAAGGCAAAGTATTGAAATTACACCGGGGAGGAACGGCAAAAATATCCTCCATTGATTTACGGCACGTTGCATTTTTGTTGTAATATCTTCTTCCTTCAAAGCCTTGTGATCAATAACACCTACGCTCACCGCTGAGACGGGTTACCCGGTCATGGTTTTCTTTCGGGTTTACTGTCCTAAAGTTTTTTATAAATATTCGAACTGCTTTTCACCAAGATTTTACAGAGAGATTTTACAGATTTGTTTTTGCATCCTGTCGCGAAGATCACTAGTTGAACATTGGCCGCAAAAAACCTGTCTAGCATGGAATTATATTTGTTAAGCGTCTGTTGCTACCACCTTTTTAGGAGACACTTGATTTTCATCAGACATGTTATTTATCTTCTGACAGGTTTCAAATACTTAGATGCGCCCATACGCTGACACTATCCATTGATGTTCAAAATGTACTTCTGGGGATTCTCAAGATTCTTTCCGACTCCGGGGATTTCTAAAGCCATAGTGACTGTGAAGAACCTTGCCTTATGTTGTTTGTCGCCCTGAAACCGTCTTGGATCTCCCGATCAAACTTTCAAAGCCAAAAACCCTTTTTTCTGACTTCTTTTCTCATCAGGTTGTCTAAACGTGCGTACAAAAATATTTCTGCTGCACAAATTGGAGAAGCAGAAACAAAGACCATGTATGGTTTCCTTGTTCCGTACTCGTCGCATTGATATAATGTCGCGTTCTAATTGACTCCCGATAAGAGCTGAAGTGACTTGGCGAGGTAAGCTTTGTATTATTTCCCAAAAGTTACCGGGCTTATCTGAGCAATAGGAGGATCCGCGATGATAAATAAAATGAGACTTCCAATCCTAATTTGGATGAGTTTGTCGCTGGAAACTCAGAGCCGCACGGAAACTACCGAATCATATATGCTATATAGAATCAAATACTTGAGTCTTGCCTAACTACCTGAACGGGAAGTGTATAGATATCTCTCAAAAGTACGAAAGACTAAACTAAGTCACATATCTGTCAGGGTTGTGATATAAATGAGCTGTCGATAATTCTCTGAAAACGTACGAATTTCCTAATTGCTATCCTTCAAGCTACAGGACCATTTCTCCCACATCTCAGTCAAACAGGATTTATTCGCCGTTAAGAGCTCATAGAAACGCTACGTCCGGCTGTCGGCTTTTCACTGTCTCACAACAGCTTCTTGTTACATTATCGACATCGGAAAGTTGCGTCTCCCCCGCACTGAACGTGGGTATCATCGGAACACGAAGACAGAATGGAGGGTCATTCCCAGGGATACAGTCCTCAAGTCATTTCACTTTGAATTCAACAACAAATGAGTTTTTATGTAACGTGTTCTTCTCCCAATGAAATGGATTCAGATCCCGGCCATATGAAGAATCTTTTCTGGCCTGATCCTGTTCTCAAAGATTCATAGCACCTTCGATTACTAGGTGAGTCGTCGCAGTCATGCCAATCGCCCTTGGCTTTGCACACGCAGACCAATAATCCGTCGGCAGTCCGAAAAGTTGTATGAATATCTGACACAAATGTCTCATTCCTGTTTGATCCCTTTAATCTCAAATGTATAGACTTTTAATCGGTTTGAGCTATTCCATTGTACTACTTCTGTCATTCATGGCATCATTCTGCAGACACTTGGTACATTGACTCCATTTTTGTATCCACTCCTCGTTTTTCGCTTAAGTCTGCGCCTCATTGCTCGGCTAAGCCACCCAGGCCCGTGACGTCACGGTGGCCGTCTGACCGATGATTCAGTTTCAGAAACCCACGCTGACCGCGAAATGTACAGTGCAGGTTCTGCATCATGGCTTCCACGTCAAACAACCCAATCCCATTCATAACTGCTTCCCCTGAAGACAGTTTCGTTCCTAGGAAAGAATTTGTGTCTTCCTCTGTTCGACAATTCTCGTCTTTTGCATTACTTTCGTTCAGCTCCAATAACGTTATCAGATTTACGAACTTCGAACACGGTGTATTCAATGAACTCAAGGCTAGATTGCACTCAGTAATTGGCTTGCGTGCCTTCCGCGAAAATGCTGAACATACGCTAGGCGAAATTATTTTACTCGACAAACCATGGTCGAACGCTAGGTCTCTCAGTACTGAGATAGTACTCGTTCAAGTCTTCGCGATTCTACTGCGATTTGACTATAACTCCGTCTCTCAAATTGAATATGGTCGCGAAGCAAATGATCGTCTTACCCTTGTATTTTCTCGACCTAATGCCCGAACGGCTGTGTATCCAGAGGGGAACAAACCCCCGTCCCAATCGGGGGTAGCCTCTTTCGGGCTATCGTTTACATCGGCCACATCTCTGCGAGTCGTTTGTTCGCCATTGACGGGTACTCCGGCCATTTTACAGTCAATAAGAGGCTCCTGGCCGAAAGGTGTCAAATCGGAGAAGAAGTTAGGAGAACATTGTTACGAGTTTAAACTCAAAGGTTATTCATGTACGCCGTTCTTCTCTTTGTTATTTTTGCCTTTAAAATTTCTAATTGATTGATATAGGGTTTCAAGAGGATACCTTCAGCGATGATGCCCCTCGGCACATATTGACAATACTATCATCCCTTGATAAATATTCCTGGAGACTAATTACGTCCCTCTCACTATCTTCCGGCCGCTCACGCACCAAAGATTTTTGGATTTTTGCAAGCCATCCAGAGGCAGCTTCTCACAACGAACAAATTCAACCCGTATCATTAGTAAACCTAGGCACTCCACTCAGACGAGACCAATTCGAGCCAATTGAGGATGGTTTTAACGGATCAGAAGGATCAAATACGGCAGCTCATTCCACCGAAGATCTGACAGTACCGGAGCCTCGAGTCAACACATTATCTCATTTTAAATCCAATTCGTCGTTAGATCATAACTTACTGGACCGTAATTTGAAGCCTCAAAACCATAACGGCCATATGAGAGCGTCGAGTGATGTCACTGGGCTTAACGGATCGCGGGAAATGGGGCATCTGACAAACACAGTGCACCGGCGGCCCCCGTTGGCTGCGCCGATTCCCATTAACATTTCGAATACTGCTTCCTTCCTTATAGATTCCCCGAGTGAACCCACACCCAGCGTAGGGAGACGACCACCGACGCATTCCTTGATATCTCTTCCTAAAGATGCGGCAGACGAACCACGCTCTCAAACCAACCCAGATAACACAAATGCTGGTCTTGCTCCGGCAACAGGGAATTATGACCATGACACCCGATCTTCTTCAAGGACTGATAATCCGCCTGTTCTGTCTCCCTTGCCTTTCTCTCCTCTTCTTGTTCCGAACGCTTTCCGAACCCCTACCGGGGTAGAAGGTTTAAGTAGGACTGCCAGTCATTCCTCCGAGAGAAGCTTTGAAGTACCGATAACTTGGGTTCCTCACAACACAGACGGAGATAAAGATGGCCAGCTTGTAAATCCGTCCGCCGACAATGACCCGAAGAAAAACCCACCATCAGCTTTTTCTGATCCCACAGCTCATGGTGTCTCGATGTTAACTAATAAATCCAATCCCAGTGATCCTGTTCTTCCGGGAGGTTGGGTTAATACGCCCTCAGCTGACGTCATTCAAGATCCTTTGCAGACCAAACCGGATTTAGAGCACATCGACTCGTTGAGTCAGTTGAACGGAACGCTTCAGCGAGATCCTGACTTGTTGAAAGAGCACAAAACAAGTTCTATCATTTCCTCCTCGCCACAGATTATCCAGCCGTCCTCTCACGAAACCGATAGACCTGGACATGATCCCGCGAGAAAGAAAAGTGAATACGCAGTCGTGAGCACTGTTCCACAACCGGTCGTCCCACCAGTACCTACGCGGCCAGAACTCCCTGCAGGGGAGAACTCGGAGGGTATAGATAGTCCGGGAACGGGCTCATGGATCGTTGTCAGTCGACGTACGCCACTTCCGGACGATGAACCATCTTCTCCCCTTACTGCCCTAGATCTTCAACAGTCCGAATATGGTGCGGGTTCAAGATTAGGGACGTCCTCGGCTGCCGTACATTTTGTGAACCAGACTGCTCCTGTGAGAGATTCGTCCAAGGGGGACTCTCCACGAAAGAGAAGGCCTTCTATTATGGCGCGCTTGTTACCGTCACGCAAAGAAGACAACGACGAGCAAACTAACATTCCTTTGGGAGACGAGAAAAAGAGCCGTCAAAAGCCTAAGAAACTTCTTCATGGACGATCGCGGAAGTAGGCTGACTTCTTTAATTATGATAATTAGATAAGGACAATTTTCTTTATCTTATTTCGTATATTATGGATTATTGGACATTTCCTATTTCGATGATACCATTTTCTTTTAGTAGTATTAATAATTTTGCGTCTTTCACTGTACAAAATTCTACACTTAATCTCGCTTCAAATATCAATATCCGTTGCTTCATATTACCGATTGTCTAATCGCATACAGTATCCGAGATTTCGTCGACGTTCAAACTTTCTTGTTATCAAACCACTGTTAGACGGTAGCATGAATTTAGGTTTTACTGTCAAGGTGCCTTGACTTTCTGAGCCTAATGGACATTGTGAGCGATAAAATAAAACTCACTCTTGGAGATTCAAGTGGTTGGGAACTCCCAGTCGCGCTGTACGTTAAAGGACGCTCCGAACTACGAGTTATCCAAGCCTAGGCAGGCTGAGCGGCCATATACACACCCCAAAACTCTAAAGAAACTCTGACATTGGAAGGGGGATCAAGTCCTACCCCTGTCCACGGTCCAATTCTGATCCTGGGTTGGTGGGGTACAGTAGAAATGACATTCGCTTTCCGGGGCTTTGAGGGAGGGTACACACCAAGCATCACCGAACGATGTATAACGATAGTTTAGCACGAAAGGGGCCATGTTGGACACTTACAACGCTTCCATATCGAAGTGAGGACCGATTAGCTATTCTCTCCCCCTGTAAGCGCTGCTCAACGGCTGAGAAAAAACGCGCCGTCTCGTCCTACATTCCCGATCGCGGTGATTAGAGAGGTTGAAGAAAATGAAATGAAATAAAAGATTCTTACTAGATAACGTTTGATAGCATAAGTGTTTTCCTCAGGGGCGTAACGAACGAATTGCGCTGTTTTGGTAATTCGGCAATTAGCAAACTGAATTTGTAAATTTCATACGCTTGATCTTGCTTACATACAGGTACGATATGATAAGTATGATTAACAGATAGATTAACAAACTCACGTGGGACCGGGACCACTGTGTGCAAGAAGAGCCACTGCAATTTTTCGCTGTAGAGATTAGGCTCTTTGACTGGGTCGTATGAGATTTTTCGTTCAGGACTATAATGTTGCACAAGACCTGGGAGCAAACATCAGGGATATTCGCCTTACATCGAGGACACGAAAGGGTTTTACAGAGCGAGATGGCGCTAGATTACAAGACAACAAAATCATCACTCTTATGAGCAACGATTGCGGGAATGCGTCCTGAATTAGACCGGTGAAACGCTAAAATAATTGAAGTTTGAAGAAATCAACAAACACTTTGGGTTAAGCTTCAAGAACCACTCGCTTTTCTGTTCTTTATCTTTGAATGAAATCGGTTTGAACTCGTCTGAAAGAGAACGTCTCAGTAATAAGACCATAAGAATAATTTTCTGACAGACAGGAAATCTTAGATATCTAATTCTTCCAAGGTGCTTATAATTAGATAGCCTATTAGCAAGAAAGATGAGGTTGATCTTCACCACCAGCTGAATATTCACAAAAACGAACCGTTTGGAATGTCGATACCGTATAAAGTGATAGGAGACATTGTAATTTTCTGAGTGAGGGAATTTAGTATTCACATGTCGTTATTTATGTAGGTTTTTTATTCGGTAAAAATAAAATTTTCCTATTGCTTCTCGACGCAAGGGAAAAACGTCGTTTTCAAGGGATTAATAAAGGTTTACTAATCATCTACGTCAGCCAAAATTTCCCGCTATAAATAGATTTTCCTCACCGAAAGAAAATTTCCCTCTACCTGTTCGATGACGATCAGCTTGCTTTAAACCTTGGCTACCCTCTGCTGCTCTGCATTAGAGTAAAACAGTGATAATAGGACGATAGCGAGCGCTTGAGGTGGAAACACGAAAACAGACAACCTTGAGAAGTTTGTGCGCATGTGGATTTGAAAAACCGACACATGTCATATCTCTTGCTTCAGGCCCAACCCTCGATTAGGTTTTATGAACATTCGGGGAATCTTCTCAGTCAATGGCCGACCGGGTAAGCAACGCACTTCCAAGAGTTGAAGTGCCCGAACACGATGCACGCTACGTGTTACATATGAACTTGCATGCGTGAATGATGAATATGTCGTTATATTGGCTTGGAACCTTCATTACAAATCGGCGACTCTGTTGTTCATCGTGCTCTGACAACTGATGATTGATAATCAATGAACTCGCAAAAGTCTCGTCAGAGTCGTCACCTCTCTTCGCCTGAGACTCCTCGTAGATAAGGAGAAGAAGGACCTTTACAGTTCCTTATCATAGCCTCTCCAACTAATCGCGACGACCGGCTAGCTCACAGCTCACTGGAAATAGATCAGCGAGTTACAAGCTCAACTTGCTGCTGGCATGGCTGACTAAGATTTTCGGCTTAGTCAGCATCTATCTTTTTCACCTCGAAACATGAGCGCGGTCACTCCTCGTACACGGCCTGACGTTATTGAAGCTCTTGTTTCCGGAGTAGGTGTGGATTGAATTTTATGTCTCAAGATGCATCCCTTCTCTGATCGACCGACTCATAAATAGATCGCTATAACCCGTCAAACATTGGTATTTTGGAGGATTATCTCTTCCACCAAATTAGGAGCCAGGAATATGACTGCATGGCAAATTTGGCGATTTTGAAATTGTTGGGTTTTATTTTTATTTCCTCCTTGTGTTGTGGTCTAATATATGTCAGATATCAATTCAATCCTGACCTGTACAATCCAGATGTTGCCGTCAACATTTTAATCAAGGCCTTGACATCTGCACCTCAACCGGATTTTAATTTGTGTTTGGCATTGCTCGGGGAACGTGATGTACGATCCTCTTAACTCTACAAGCAAAACTGCCTCGCTCATGGAGTATTAGATGTATCCACCACCGCAGGATGAGCCTGACGTGCTTCCATATCTCCTCCCACGTTTATCTCAACTCTCATCGATGTTACATCAATGCCGTTTCCCAGAATTTTGGTCATATTTTAGATCGAATGAATTAGAAATGCTCAGGGACAATTATACGGTTGAATGTGCCGGGTTTGAGGACGCAGTCAGAGATGTCGTTATCAGAGCCGTCAGAGCCACTTTCCAAAAGATTGGCAGGGACAGACTTGGGAACTACCTTGACTTGGAAGGTATGCGTAACTCAGATTTCACTCGCCATAAGTCCGTGCGCTGAATTCTAGTGGCAAAAAGGCAGTGGCTTAGACGACTACTTGTCTCGGTTAGGGTGGCAGATAGATATTGATTCAAATGCTATCATTGTCCCACAGAACCCTGACAATCAGATCGAAGCCACAGTGGTTCGGGAAAGCATTCATCTCCCTCGTGAGTTAGACTTGATATTGCAGACTCACTATCTAACCTTCCCCCGATCTGCCAGAGCTTACAAAAATTATCGCTCACGCACAAGTTGCCCGATCTTGAAAAATGCATGTCTCGTACTTGCTGTCAGACAGGTGCGATATTACATTTTGTCAAGACTTCTTTTCGTTAATGCCAGATTGAGCTTTGCAGGGGGGAATGTGTGAATGAGCTTTGAATCGCTAGTACTTATTCCAACCGAATGGGAACCCTAAAAGATAGTGCCACACGCATTTCAAATATGACAGATCTCTCAAATACTAAGGGAAATCGTTCTATGAATCGCTCTTTGAATATAGTTCCAAATACTCAATTGTTTGGGGTGCCTAGCCTCAAACAGATAGTAAAACTTGTCACTCTGTTGCCGGTGGTTTGAATAGGATTTGATTTTTATTAGGTAGGTTCCCTGTATCATCCACCAACTTTTGAGTATTCATATACGGTGGACTTGGTGTCTTTCCCCTATAGTCTCGATAACCTTTTCTTGTGGCTCTGACTATTCAGGTTGATTTCAAAATAAGTGGTGTCTTAGGTATCAATGTTCAGATGCTATACACCTCGATGATGTCGGGTTGTGTAGTCGTGGTCAGTGAAGATCACTCATCCAACTATCGTCAACATCATATAAATCAAACCATAAGAAAAGCCTTCATTATCGTCACCTGTCAATAACCTTCTTCGCCTCTCAGTACTGTCATAGACTTTTTCGGCAGGAAGCTAAGGTGGAGAATCTTTTCATCTGTGCCAGTAAATTCAACGATACGTTCTCAGACTCGCCAGGTCGGAAAGGCCAGGGACATGTCTGTGAAAATCGCGAGTGAAACTGTTACGCACTGTAAGATTTTCACGCATAACTTTTTTTTTGATATGTTATGATGATTTTCAGTAACAAAATGAAAACGTGCTGAAATGAAAATAAGGGCGTGAGCTATGATCCTTACAATGAAACTGGTTCAGCTTTCCTAAGTAGTATGGTTTACAGAAGTGTAAGACTATGTGTATTAATCGGCTTCGAGGTTCTGAGAATTGAACACAGATTCGAACATCTATACATATCTCACTACAACCGCTGGATCGGCTGCAATTCAAAACCATTTTGATATGGCTCTTAAGTTCTGGCTCTTCTCATTTGTATGTTTCAATCTTTTTTTCTTTCTCTTTTTAGTGCGTAACTTGAGAAACTACTAATTTAACATCACACGTGTTCCAGATGGAGGCTACTGTCCTGATTTAGCTACATGCCGTGATGTCCTTGTAAGGAAGCCTTTGTTCGTCTTTTTCGATAGTTCAGTCTCACACTCAGGCTCACCTCAGCTCAACTCCTCAATCTTCATTCCTCGGTGGCAATAACCAGACCAGATTTTGTTGCCCGTGGATATATCTCGTTTCTCGGGGTATCGGAAAAATTATTAAGAGCGGACTGACGTTCGATGTGAACATGTTGGAAATGTAAAACTTAATTATATCATTATTCAAGGTATGGTGGGTGTGTTCGGAAAAGGGCGAATTATAATTACATAGTTCATAGAACTGACCCTGGTTTCCCCCACGGTATAAAATGCGATAGGTCTAGAAGGGCTGGAGGGCTTCCATTCAGGGATACGGTTTTGATCAGGGTGCGATATTATTTTTCTCTCGAGAGTTATATGTTAATCGAAGTGAAAAAGAACCCGTTATCATTCAATTCGGCACGTCGCAAGTGTGTACGGTTGCATCAGAAAATGATGTTAATCGATTCCCGAATCGCATTACATATTCAATTTTCGATAGGCTTAGCTTTTGGTATCGAAGATGTCGAATCTACAGGTTGTTGAGAAGCTATCGAAATGAAAAATCTTGCGAAGGTTTTTGCGCAACGACCGTAATCGGGGTAATGTTTTTTTGTTTACTACATATGTCTTTTGGTGTAATGATTACATGCATTATTATCAGCACGTGCACCTCCCTCCGAGGTGCGGTCAATATAGTGACTGGTAGACTGACTGTCCTTCGCAAACTGCATACACCCGCCGTCGCTCAGTGACATGGATAAATTTTTTTCGTTCTGTACACTTGATGACTGGCACCCTGAAGCATTTGATTTAATGTGACCTCGACGAGATATGGTGCCTTTTACACATCTTGAACAAGATCCACACAACTTTCTTATTTCGGAGAAATAAAATAAAAATAAAAAATAAAGGTAAGACGCTGTCAGTCAGTGTAGAACTCGGGTGAGCGGTATACCCAAGCGCAAGATGACACATACACCTAATTGCTGCTTGCTGGCAATATTACATCGATAGTCATATCAGAATTTCGAAGGTTCACTTATTGAGTTCAGCACACGCGAGCTTTCTGTCATTCCGTGCCATGGTACACGTGGTGAGCTGACAATATCAACTTTAAATCAGTCCAAATAAACAGCAGTTGCCTTCTGAGGCAGTATTTTCAGATCTTAGTCCACGGAAAGAAATGCAGATAAGCATTGGTCTTCCAGTCCCTGAACGCTGCCCGTCAATGAAGTTCTGGCATGACGGGCTTTCAAGCTTAAAAGATCTCGTCCTTATCGAGCTTAAAGCCCGCCGCCCTTGTGTCTATAGCCGAATCATGACACAATACACCACGCGAAAGAAGCTCCCAAGTCGGCGTGACTATTCACTCACTTCTCGAGTTCCGCAACTGAAACGCGGTAAAGCCACGATCCAGACATCTGTTCATAATTATATGTATAGTATACACCTTGTCAGTGCTAGCTTCGGGAACGGGAGAAACATCACTGGTAGAAGAATATATACCCCCGAATTCTAACAACAGAGTCGTAAAGCCATTCATAATGTAGGTTCATGCACGGTAAATATATATATGCTGTTCGATATGTATTGTGCTTAGCATCTTCTAATTACCATAATCATAGAGCAATTGAAGGACGACGAACCACCTGCTTTTTGTTTTAATGAAAGGAGTATATATTTGAATTGGCTTACGACGCTAGATGGTCGATTCTATTGATAATCGGCCCGATGAATTTGAACTCTATTAGGAAAGTGAGTAATACGCCGGTTCAGTCGTCGTTTGACCGTGTGGTTCACCAATTTCAATCTTTACCGTACCTCGTCGTCCAAGCTCTGGAGAACACTACAAGAAAGCTCGTTGAAGGAAAATAATAGTAACAGAAAGCAAGGATGTTATATTCCGAAATCCTCCGCCAAGCCAAATTTAATCTTTAATCGAATTGACCTTGGTTCAAACCGGGATAATAATACCTACTACAACAATAGGTTATATTTCAATTGCCAAATGAAATATAAACGCAAGTTCTACTTCTGGGTTTAATTGGACGCAGATGACTTTCTTTGAAAGAAGACCTTGGGATGACAGCTGCTTTCGGCTTCAAAGTCATGTTTGGAATAACAGCGACGTCGGCTCCAGTCTTTCCGATGGAGAATGAATATCGGATTCCTTGACGCGGCTTTATTATTTAATTGTCGTTTATACTTAATTACCGTTATGCGGGCTCAGTTGACTAGTAGCATTATCATTCTGTCCTTCGATGACGTTGAACAAACCCGGACTTCGAAGACTTCGCCACTTGGACAAAAATATCTGCCATCATTATAGAAACTTGCTAGTGTATGCAAAGAAGCACGTTCTTTCCATCAGTATATGAATTTAATCAGATCTGGTTAGATCTAGTACATCTAATGTGTTTTGTGTCATAAGGCTTGTAAGAGACTGAATACTTATGCGGGGAGTAATGCAAAAGGCAAACAGAAGCGTAAGTTTAAACACACATCAGTCAGGTGGATATTCCCCCGGTCTGCGCAAAGATGTGGCACAAGGTAAAGGTCGTCTGAACGACGGGTATAATGATCAGCATAATATTTCCGTTTCCTTTCCATATACATAGTAACGTTCACTTTCAACGCCAACTAATAATAATCAATTTCCCGCTTGGAAACCAGATATGAAAAATGAAAGATACTAGTTGAGAAGATAATCTGCGCTGGACCTGAAGTAGTTTGTATGGGCCTGTCCTTCCTGCTCCGTTGATATCGGGCGCTGTTTTTCTTGAAGAGAGGGGGATGAAGTTGTCGAGGGTGGTGTTGAGTTCTGGCTCGGAGAAGGTTCGTCTGTAAACACAGACACCAAACATAGATACCAGAGTGTGGCTTGAGCTGGGCAAACAAACGGTGGCACTCATCTCCGCTTCTTTTTGAATAGGAATGTCTCTCCACCACCAGATTCGAAGCAGCTCTCTGTCATGGCAATATATCTTCGTGTACATCGTTTACAAGAGAAATGTCATTGACGTTGACATGTCGGAAACTATCTGTATTTTTTCTCCTAATACTAAAACGTGAGGAAGCGAGTGGCTGTGCAGGAGCATACAACCAGACTCGGAGGACAGAATTATGTATATAATTTTCAATTATATCGCGTCTGTGAGGTATTTCCGCTCTTCTTTTAAGCTGCTTTTTTTCTCAATTGAGTTATTGCTGTAAGGAGCCAGCGTTTGCCGAGTGAGAGAGCGCAATTGATGGCCATGGACCATGGGAAAACATCTCGTCCTAATTTGGGCAAGCCGGACGAAGATCGTTTCAAGTTGCCCAATTTGGCAAGAGCCCGGAAGTTTGAATTCTCGAGCTTTTTGATGTGCATGTACATCGGCAACAGAAGATTGAATGAATCTTATCTGGGGGACTAGAAAACTTGACTCACAAATGTATCACCGAGGCCGACCCTGTGCTATATCATCTGTCAATTTGTCGATTCAACATATTGGAGCTTGATTTTATTGACTCCAACATTATAGAAAATTAGGGTTTGGTAAGAAGGGAAGATTCTTGATAAATTCGGAGAGCACTTTCTATAATTGTCAGCTTCTTTTTTTTACGGCAGATTACAAGTCAAGTCAAGTATGGGAAAAATCTGTAGAGTTACTAATAAAATGAAATGGAATATCCACTCTTTGAACGCTCAAGATGATGATGATGCTCTTGAAAAGATTCCCCAAATTATGTAATAATAAGAACTCCTTCACAGGTATGATGATGATGGTTATTTTCTAATTCGCTACAGTCACTTTTTCTCTCTGACAAATTTTTTATCATTCACGTACTTTCTCTTTCCACGTCAAAAGTTGTTTTCTCGAAAGCCGAACTAGCCGAAGTTTGTCCCATCCAACTCGGCCCCGCTCACCCAACCCCAAGTCAGATCAAGATCCACAAGAAAGATAGAAAACAAAGATTAGATTTTTTTTTCAGTAGCGTGGTAAGATTCTATCTAAGTGTCTTTAATG
Organism: Phallus indusiatus; assembly: GCA_027605045.1. NCBI lineage: Eukaryota > Fungi > Basidiomycota > Agaricomycetes > Phallales > Phallaceae > Phallus > Phallus indusiatus. Next base: position 232,794 of record JAQFWX010000009.1, read on the forward strand.
GCAATTACAGGACAAGGTATATCAAATAATTTTTTGCTTCCGAAGCTTGAGCATTATTACTATTAATGTCGTACAGGTAAGTAAACGAAAAAAAAAAGGTTAAGGAGTAGTCCTTCCAAGATAAATCGAAGACAAAACAAAACAAAATTATAGAAAGAAAATAAAGTCGGTTTTATTGATCGGGCAGCTTCTTTGATGTTTTACTTTTCGCGCGAGCTCGTCGTTTAGCACCCTCTGGTGTATGTCGGACACGGAGCCAATCCTCTTGCGCGCAAACAGGGTCGCGCTCCCAATGACGTTTACGTGCGTCCGGTCTGCAATTCAATCACAAGGAACACACATAAGCTTCTCTTTGCGCGACAAAAAAAATTTTTTTTTTTAAGATACGCACCGCTTGAATCCCATACCGCAGCCGTGACACCGATACGGTGTTTCACCTGTATGCGAACGTTTGTGTCCTGATGAAGCAAGGGGATAGATAAAATTGAGATTTGTTTCATCTACGAAAAAAAGATGACGATGTCCACTCACTATCGCGATCGTGTGATCGAGCGAAGGCCGCTTGGCAGATATCGCATGCATACGGACGTAATTCGTCTAACACCTTCGAAAAGAAAAGAAAGAAAAAAAGAATCAAAAACCAGAGAGTCAGAACTATTTCCTTAAAGAGGAGAGGAATTTTTTATGAACATGTTTTGAACTATTGCTACTCACTTCGGCAGCAGATTTGCTTTTACGTCCTCGAAACATTCGTGTGTAGGTGTGTTCAGATGGGAAGGAGGCATGGTGTCGTAGGAGGTGGTTGGTGTGGTGTAGCGGGGATGAGGACAGGAACGTCTCTGGGGAGCACCCCGAGTCTGAGGAGGAGCCTGCGAACGGGCCATGAATAGAATGAATGTCTGCAAATGAGTCATTATGATGGTCCGAGTTCGGACAGTCCCATTGAAGAATAGGAGATGTCGGACTGTAGTCCTCGAAGAGTTGAAGTGAATTCGACGATGAGAAAGTAGGGAGAAAGGGAAGATCTGCTGTGAATGGACGTGGCGGTTGCAGCGCCTGCATGAGGTTCGGCGATGGTTCGTCTTGGAAAGGTTGGACAGCGGACATGTCCAGCTCGAGATGAATAGCCGGCTTCGTGTCCTCGTAATTGTAGGGACTGCAGCGGAATGGTTGGGGAGATGACTGTTCAGCAAATGGATATGACGAGTAGACCATGGTGAAGATGACAAGTGCGACGTGTTGTTGTTGTTATACAGAACACTGGACACAGTCAGAAAGAACTAGAGGAAGGAGAAGAAAAAAGGACGGTACTCGATCCCTTTTGAGTTTTTTTTTGCAGATCAGACTCGCTTATAAGTAATGGACCATACTCCATTCCAGGATTAACTATACACTTGATATCAAAAAAGTTATTCGAATTCAGTTAAGGATTTGGTACACAAATTAAATTCTCTTTCACATTTCAAAAGAAGGCCGCGTCTCTTTAAATAATCGCTGATTCCGGGAACTCGGCTCTGTTTCCCTGCAGTTCTTCTGCGCGCGCGCGGGTTTTTTTTTGTTTTGTCCACATCAGGAATTTTCTGAGCCACTAGTTAGCATATGCTCCTCCTTTTTCTGATACTTCTGGATAGAAAATGTCTATGAACAGCAATTCCCTCATTGTGCATTGTTTGTGATCAATGATCTTCCCCGCCTTGTGGTGGAATCCACAGACTACCAGCCGTGTGGTTGTTGGAAGGGAAAAAAAAATACACAAACAAACTGGAAAGCAGAGTAGTACGACTGACTTACTCGATGTATTATCACGACCCGAAATAGTCGGATGACTGACAGAGCCGATTGTGATGTCACAGCAGGCCACAACGGTAAAGCAAAAATTATGAGAAAGATATATATAAAAATTATATAAATATAAATTTTATATTCTTTGTTAAAAAAAACACCAAAAGCTGTCAGACTCCAGCTGTCCTGTCGGCGGCGCGCGGCTACTGCCGAATTGTCCTTTCATTCGCGCTCGACCATTTTTATTTGTTGTGATGTGAATAATCATTTATATACTCACATACAGTACATACATACAGAATATGTTGTATATGTTATATGGTTTTTTAATTTTATGGTCTCTTGGATTTCTCTCAGCCAGCTCTCAACACCGAGAAAAAAAAATGGTTGCTTCCGTAATGGGTCTTTGTGGGCGCTACATACCTTTCCTCACTTTCTGATTGTTGCGAAAATACGTTCTTCATGCTCTCACAGTCTATTCGATCTCTGTTAATAGGATTATTAACGAGGTATGTTTTTTTTCTTCTCCCTTCCTTCTGCCAATAATAATAATAGATCCCATTTCTCCGTCTTTGATTCCAATCTTCTTCTGGTTTTCGTAGCCTGTGTATTTATCCGATCCTAGCAAGCGGCGCGCTCGATCTTGCTGGCAGGGTTCAGTTCAACGAAGTCTGTCCCAGTACGTCTCTCAAACGTATATATATATAATATAATATATATATGTTATTCTCTTCCTTATTTTGTTTCTTCTTCTCACATTGTGTGGGCATGTCATCATCAAGGATATGAAGATCTTCGAGGTGCAAGAGTTGTCCTTAATGGTGGTGGTCGATACTCGGCATATGTCAACAAAGAAGGCCGATTCACAATGTGAGTAATGTCGAACTGGTTTTCAGCGCGTTACCTTCTCTACTAACACGCACGATCTCTCCTTTCTAGACCCAGCGTAGACAATGGCACTTATGTTCTTTCGGTTATAGCTCATGGCTATCTATTCGACCATGTTAGTATTCAAACTCTCTTACGCAATACATTTCCCTCACATATGATCTCTAGTATAGAATAGACGTTTCCGAAACAAAAGCTCTGCCTTCAGTGCATGCTTATATACCAGGAACTCCACTTTCTAGCAACGTCGCGGCACCACTGGCGTACCCTATCCTGCTAACACCTCGGGCGAAGAATGCGTACTTTGTCGAGCGAGAAGGTTTTAATCTCGTGGCGATGCTTCAAAGCCCAATGATGTTGCTGATGATTGGGACTGGTGCTTTGTTATTCTTGACTCCTTACTTAATGGTTCGTGCATCTCCTACTCATCTCTCATTATACATTCTGATTATTTTTTTGAAATTCAGTCACGCATGGACCAAGATTCTTTAGAAGAGCTTAAAGGAAAGCAAAGTAAAATGCTTGCAGCTCAAAGTTCTATAACTAATATGGACATCAGTGGAGGGTATGGACATCTGCTTTTCTTGTTTCTTTCTTTATAACAAATTCATTTTCATTAACGCTTGTTCTTTTTGCAATCGTCCCGACAGACTGAGTAATCTTCTCGGTAATGATGCAGAAAACAAGGCCAAACCAGCTTCTCAGGCTTTATCTTCTTCACCGGCTAAATCGAAAGCCAAATCCAGAAAACGCTGAGAAAAAGAAGATCATCTTTGTCGCAACATTTTGTCACTTCATATGGATGCGCTGAACCCTGACATTTTTTTTGGCAAAAGGACATCAAGTGTCATGGCAGCGTATGGAACTTTTTTTTTGGTCTCCCTTATCAAGGTCTCCCCGATAGCCGTTCGTTGATATGAAGAGAAAAAAGAGAGAAAAATTTTGTGGCGAACACGTGACGTTGGTTATTAGGTTTGAAAAGTAACTTATTTGTGGGTAAAGGACAACGACGATGGATCTTTAGTGTAATCTCATTCTGATAGTATAGTATAGAATTATAGATCTGTTTTTTCTATTAGGCCCCAGATTGCATGCATACAATTGATCAATCTTCTTCCTCCATTTCGCAAATTACTGCATAGTGTTCCCCCGGACTTGACTGACTTAATGAGAAAACAAGCACTAGGAACTGCTTATTGGATGGAGTAGAGAAGAAGTTAGTTTTAGTTCTTCTTGGAGCTCCATGCGAATCGGTCTTTTCTTGATTAAACAGATTGCACACTTAATCTCCGGCTAGAGTAAAATTAATGCAAAAACTCTTTTGAAATCAATCATCTTTCTTTTATTTCTGTTCCCTTGAGAAAAGAGAAAAAAATAGCTAATTTTGGGTAAGACGCGATCTATAAGGCGATCTGGCAGATCTCGAGAAGAAGAAGTTATTCAAGGTGAGCTTCCTTGAGTGACAAAAATGGATACTCCAGTCAGTTTTTAAAGTAGGTAACTGAATCTGTGGCTCCCCTTCGCACGGATGCGCGCTCGGTACATGTATATAAATTTATAGATGAAAGACGAAACTTACAATGCAATTGGCTGTCTCGAAGAAGAAAATCAGATCAAAACCAAGTGGGAACAAGGAAGAAAAAGGAAAAGGAAAAGAATAAGAAATGGATTGCTTTTCCCTCTCATTTGCGAGATCGGGCTTCGGTTTTCACCTCCAGATCGTGGTTCCTTTTCCAAGGCTATGATGTGCGAGTCAATTGGTGCATGTATGACAGAGAGTGCCAGGACAAAGTACTAAACGATAGTCACGTACGTATACATATATATATAAATCGTTACTAATGCTTCAAAAGTACTTATGCATTAGTGAAATCTTTTGTGATGCCATTGACATGCTCTATCAAAGGGAGATGATCATTCAGATTCAGATTGTAAGCCGGCTTGCCCTTTCTTTTGCTGTCACATTTTATGTTATGTTATCAACTTCTAGAAGTGTTTTCTTTTTTTTTCTATTTCTCTGCTGTTGTAATATGACTGTATTTCGGTGTCCACATTGGAAATTGATTAGCGGATCCAAGAATTTCGCTTGTTTGCGGAGAAATCTTTTTTTTTCTTGCTAAGGATGTGGATAGCGCTCATTGAGTGAGCGAGTATGAAGAGATATGTAGAGTGCATGTGGGACGTATTCAAAATGTCAAGATATATTTCAAATTTAATGGGACAAAATACATATATTATTGGAATCCATACCTGTTCCAAGTAGGTAGAAGTGTCTCTCCGATAGTGGTGCTACGGTACTAATAAAATCGGAACACACATTAATTGTATTCAAAAGCTGTTGATTTGGTTCGCAGGCAGTCATAAGAAGAGCTGCCGGCCAGTAGGGAGGGGGACTTCGAAGAAATGACGGGGAACCTAGCGCTTGTGTACTTATGAGTATGAGAATCACTGTCTGCATAACCATAACTTTGATTGAGGCCCAGTCCGAGTTAAGTATTACACTTTTAACATGATCGCTTCGACTTCCGCAATATCCGATGATGATGCTTGCTGGGTTTTGATAAGTTCCCAAATGGTTCTTCATTTCTTATTTGCCAGGACAACCCTGAGAGCCATCCATGTAAGTATGTATGTATCATCATACATATACCGAACAAAGGGGATCTTGGACAGGGAGGGGTATGGCTTAAGGATGTATATTCAAATATAATAACCAATAATTCAGGGGACCAAATAAAGCGCGTAAGAAGTCTAGAAATGAAGGATGAGAGTATGTATGTTTGATATTTGAACACGTCTGGTCTGATCGTGAAGATCCGTATAGATACCGCTATCGCAAGTATGGCAGGTCCGTTCCAACGTCCGAGACCCATATTTGATTGGAGAATAACTTGCTGGCAGTGAACTAGTACGCGCTGAGGGTCGGAGCAAGGGCAATCAGTTGCTGTCAGTACAGATTGAGGGGGTCTCTGGAAGACGATGACAGACGGTTCGTTCCGAGAGCACAGCGATCAATGACCCAGTTCATGAACGATTCGAGATATTGTGGTGTATTCAATTGAAGCACTTGGTCGACCCACGGTGCAAAAGTCGGACCGAAGAGTTTTCCGTGCACAGCCAGGCATAAGGAAGTCGTTTGGCTTGAAACGAACCAAGATATATTGACTTCGACGTGTTATTTTGCAGGTAAGCAAACCAGCTGGCAGATAGATAGACACGAAGTATATGATATGGTTTATGAATTCCGGTTATGATTTCTGAGCAAAGTCTGTCCTAAAGATTGAAGCGGAGACTGAGGAGTTTCTCTCGCGCTCCGCTCCAACTGGCAGGCGACGGAATGGCAGGATCCAAAAAATTCTTTGCACTGGCTACTTCCGTCTGCCACCGTCTTTCCCCCTTTTCACCATCCTCCACTCGACTTGTCTCTCTCTTTTCCTCTCCCCGTCATCGCCATGCCCACATGCAGGCGCAAACGTGTCATGCTCAAGGAACTCCCTCTTTCCCTCCTCGAACAAGCTAAATCATCTCCTTTAATGCCCGTTTTTTACATGGAACAAACAGGCGAAATTTTCCAAGATTACGAGCAAGTCCAATCCTCAATCCACCCTTCCCCGCACATCCTCACTAACTAACTCTCATTCATCTCTTGTCCGAATTCCACTTTTATATCTAGTTCCTATGCTGCCCGTTTGTCCTTTTATAAACTAAAACAATTCCAATGCGAAGTTACCGGCAAAAGCGGCTTGGACTACTTTCAAGCTCTCGAAAGCGAACAACAAGAAGCTCGCACTCTCCATACTCGTTTCCGCAACATTTAAAAGCACCCGTTCTTCGCGCTGTTCAATGGCGTACGTGTTTCCATCAATTAGCCTCATCTCACTTCAATCCAATAACCTTGTTCTTCCCCCATCCAGAGGTTGTTGGGCGTCTAGATCATCTCGTAGAAGCCGTATATGAGCGTTTCAAGGATCGGTACTTTGAAAGAGAACGTAGGTTCTCTAATACCTTCCTCATACATTCCGCATGATTTCATTCGTTTCCAATAGGCGTTTACGTTGAAATTGAAGGTGAACGGTGAGTATAACAGCTTAGTTTCATGTTTATGTATTCAAATAAGGTGCTTAATTAAAGATACTGGGCAACTGTCCTTGAAGTTTTCCCTCCTCCAAATCTCGGTCCGTAGTTCAATTCTTTCTTTTATTGTATACTGAATCCCGTCTATTTTTAAGGTGAAGGAGCCGAACCTCACCGAATCTCGGAGGACCTCAAAGCACCCGTTTCGGAAGTCAACGCAACAAATGATCCCAATATGTATACCTATAAAGTCCAACTAATCGAGGACGGAAGTAACGAAGCAGAGACCGATAGCAAAGGACGGACTAGACCGCCATTACCAAAGTTTGACACAACTTTGACTGATGTACGATGTCACCGGCTGAGGTTGGTCCTGGTCTTACCCCCCTATAACTTTTTTTTCTTGTGACATACGAAGCTAAATAGTGCACTGTTTGCTTATTTTTACTTATTAGCCGTGACCGCCTTTCATTTTCAAAATCCATTCTTAGAAGATTCATCCGAGATTGTGTTGATCGAGATGCAGCGGTGGCAAGTCCTTGGACTGTGAAACAGGCAATCGCTGAAAAATATGGCGTTGAGAACGTCATGCCCGAAGAGACTAGAAAGGGTGTGGAGGAAGTCAAGAATAAAGAGATAGAGAAGCGGAAAAAGGTTTGGGAGGATAAGGAGGGTCCTCCATCAAAGAAACAGAGGAAACTTGAAGAAAAAGGTTAGTGCGCTCTTCTTATGATGATACGTAACGAGTCTAAACGCGTATTTTAGCGGCCAAAGCAAAGGAAGAAGAACGATTAAAACAAGAAGCGGCAGCGGCCGCAGCCGCTGCTGAACCTCCACCGAAGAAAAAGTACATTAAATACCCTACCGAGGATCTGGATGTCGTCTTGTCACAACGCGAAAAGTCAAAACGTATGGCTGCCAACGGTCATATAAAGCGTCCTAGACCTGTGCCTAGTCGGGATTTGTCATTTCCAGATCCCATCTTCGAATCACTTCTTATGGCTTGGAGCTTTTTTACTGCATTCGGGTATGTTATTTTAAATCTCCTGGGTTATCATCATCATCATTGAAATAATTTCACATTTTCTATATTATCATCATCATCATCAAAAAAAGTGTACCTTTAAAACTTTCACCCTTCACACTAGACGAATTTGAATGCGCCATTCGCCACAACGACGTAGAACAACCTGTTACATTAATTGCCGAGATCCACAGCTCTCTTATTTATGCTCTGCGAGCCTTATCGACACATCGGCATGCCGCGGTGGTGTCGTTTTTGAATGAGGATGAAGATTATAGATTAAGTGGAGATGAAGTGCCTGTTCAATTTGGCGTTCGAACTGAGCAGCTGACGAGTGCTCTGGCCGAAGTGGGTAATAATTGGGAGAGACAGCCTTTAAGGGTTGAAGAAGGTCGTGCGGGTTGGGAGGAAGCCTTGATCGGTTGCGTTAAAGATGTGAGTTAAAATAAGTTGTAGACACAATTTTTACGAGTTATCTCCTGATTCTTTTTTTCTCAAAGCAAGCCACAGTTTCGGCTTTTCCTTTACTGAGAAAGATCCTAGTTGGATTACTTTTCTCTTCTGATCCGCCGACTGCGGATGCTGTTCCTGTTAATGAAGATCTGACACCCCCACTATATCGCGTTAGTCCAAGGACTAGATATTATCTCTTGCCTCCGGAAGAAAAGCTAGCCCTTCTTACTTTCCTATGTGATACCGTCATCTCACATAAAGAGATCCATCAGTACATGGAGACTTGTGAAACTAATTTGACGTTACTTCGGAAAGAGAAGATCGAGATTAAGAAAGAACGGAAAAAGATGTACGTCATTAACCTTTTTATTTCTCTCTTTTTTCCCGGGTCGTAATAGTGATACTTTGTGTTTATAGTCAAGATGAGATGGCTTTGCTATCAAAGGATGAACCGACAACCAATGGTACCAATGGAACCCAAACTAACGGAACTAGTTCAAAGGCACCGAGTGAGGGTGGTAAACAATCCAAGCCGTCGTCTGTAATCAAGGATGGCGGCGATGATGGAGATCAAGAGAATATCAATATTGATGCCTCATCGGACTTGAGCGATGTCGACTCTGTTTCATCTCCTCAAAACTCAGATTCGGAGGGCTCAGATACGGAAATAGGATCCGGCGTAGGGTCGGATAGAGAAAGAGACACAGCGAGTCGATCAACACGACAGAAGAACTCTAAAAGTAAAGCTCATCAAGCGCATTCGTTATCTAAGCAAAGAGAGCTGGCTCGCGCTAAGAATGCGTCTGCGAAACAAGCGCAAGCTGAATATCGGAGATTGGATGAAGAAGATAATAAACTTGAGAGGAGGATGGAGAGTATTGAACGTGAATTTAGGAAGTGGTCTGGTGTTGTGCGGTTGAAACCACTGGGTAAAGATCGGTTTCATAATCGGTATTGGTGGTTTGATGGTATTGGGAGTTCGTCGCTTGTTTCGGGTGGTGGTTCGGTTTCGTATGCCACGGGACGACTGTTTGTGCAGGGGCCTTGTACGGCTGATATGGAGATTATGGAGCGAAAGGAGAAAGATGATCCTACCTTTAATTTGGCGGAGCGTAGAGCTGAGGAGGAAGAATGTGCGTTGAATGTTGGTGAATGGGGGTATTATACGGATCCGGATCTAGTGAGTTTTAAATGCCTCTCTGTTTATGTTTATTTGTTGTCTAAAACCTGTGTCTTCTCCTTTTTTAATAGTTAACAGAACTTGTCGATTGGCTAAACGTCAAAGGTATCCGCGAGCTCAAGCTCAAAGAGAATTTGACCAAATGGGCGGATCATATTTCGAATGGAATGCGGAAACGGATGACGGTAAGTGTTCGTTTGTACATGCTTTAAATATCATGAGAGCTTATCATAGATGTAATCGACACTCAAAAAAAGGATATTTCTTCTCGGTTTCCTGAAGGACGTCGTAGTACGCGAAAAAATGCGCCAGAGAATGCACGATCAGAACCGTATTTGTTATGGCAGAATAAGAAAGCCCTGCTCCGTCATGACACTTCCGCACGACATTCAGACTCTTTTATACCCCCTCTCATGTTTCCTTTTTTGTTGTGGCGGCAGTGGAGGGATTATGAGATGGAAGTTTGTAACATGCGGCATTCGTTTTTGACTTCATTTTGCCGTGACTTTGTTAGAATAGTATTAGTATTAGCCATTGCGTCTTGTTTTGTTTTGTTTTTTCTTTCCTTTTCTTGGACACATGTCATTATTGTAGATTCATATATTTTTCGTAGTTGATTATCGCTTTGGCGAGTATTATAAACACATTCGTGCATATTAATAATGTCATGTATATAATGTTGTGTTGTATGATATGTAACGCTGATTGATCATGATGTATTTCACTAACCGCTGTTCGCGTTTCTCAAAATGGTAGACGATATATGGACCGCTCCTCGGCGAAAAGTCCAGCACAAAAGCTTCATAACGGGGTTAACAGAACCCCAGACGCGTCCGTAGGAGTTATTAATGCATCTGTTTGATTCAGAAGACTTTCAACACGTAGCTTAATCGTTTTCAGACGCGTTTGGCGATGACCTAGTAGAAAGTATCAACGGCATTGAAAAAGGTCCGCTATAAACGTTTATATATGGCAGCTATTAATGGTCGTTGGTGTCGAGAAGGTTCGTGACGTATTCGAGCCTGTCGCTTCCCGAATCCCCTGCCAAACCCCCCGGACCATGCCAGACCGTACGGATCTACTACTCCGGATCTTGGAGGAAAAAAAAATATTTCAAATAGGGCTCCACTCATTTCGAGACTATTCCTTTCTGTAATACGCACTGCACGTTCTTACCATGACCGACTCCGCGAACGCAATTGTCGACGAAACCCAGCTGTCAAGTTCGTTCTCGTCTACGACGTTGAGCGAAGTTGTATCATCATGTAAGTGATATTTCTCTCGTTTTTTCTCTTAACGTAGTTCGGTTTTACTAACGCGGTTTTTATTCTGTGATTGAAGACCATAGAGCTCAAACTTTTTTAAGCAGTTCGATTATCACGACGCAGCATGCTTTTCCTGAACATTGGCGTTATGACGAAGAAGAAGGTCCACAAGACTCGGCGGGTCGCGACGTTCGAGACGAAACTGTCTTTTCAGAAGGCGAAGAAGAGGATGGCGATGGTATACCGACACCACGACCACTCGTCGACCGCGCTGACTACATCGACCCTTTATGGGATGAAAACCTTCAACCTATCGTCTCACCGGCACCTGACACAGCAGCGACACCATTGACAGGGGCTCAAACCGAACGCACACCGTTGTTAACAAGGAAACACTCTTCCCGTGCGAGTTTACGTCTTCCGAGCCATCAGAGCCACCATTCAATGATAACGCGGAAAAACTCTACCCGGTCTATTGCGTCGAAGCAGCCGAAATATTATTCTCAACCGGGAAACAGTACATACAGACAAACCGTGCGTAAAACCGTCATTGTCATATATACCATTTATGAATCTGCTATCCATACAATAGCTTTTCAACTCTACAGCTATTTTGTTAGGCATCGGCATGCTCAGTGAACCTCTGGCTTTTGCATACTCCGGCTGGATTACCGGCACGATTCTCATAACGCTTTATGGATTTATGACATGTTATACGTAAGTTTTTTTTATTCTTTCCGCTTCTCAATCAATATATGCACCCTCAAATGATGTCACCTTTACAGCGCTAAAATTCTCGCTCGGTTTATTAGAGAAGATCCTAGTCTTCGTACATATGCAGATATCGGATTAAAAGCATTTGGCAAAAAATCTACTGTATTGACTGGCGCTTTGTTTTGTCTAGAGCTCTTTTCTGTCAGGTAATTGTCATTTTTTAAGATATGGTGTTCGCTCCGTTTGTTTAATCGTTTAACAGCGTCGTACTCCTAACCTTGTATGGAGATTCTCTTCACCTCGTTATACCAAAATTCACATCCAACCAGTATAAACTCATGGCTACTGTCCTGTACGTTTCTTGTCACCGTCATACTTGTATCGTAATTATTCACTAGATTTTATTTTTTAAGCTTAATACCAACAATGTTTTTACCTCTTTCAGTCCTAGCATACGCCTCCGTTCTAGGAATTCTTTCGACAGTTATGATAGTGTCTTGCATTATGATAGATGGATTCTCTAAATTTGATACTCCCGGGAGCCTCTGGCAGCCTGCCGAGACAGTTCTGTACGTTTCGGATCCAAGGAAAGTTGGTATCGCCTTTGGATTATTCATGGCAGGAGTGCGTATCTTTTTCTTTTCCGGATCGCGGGGCGAAACTGAATACTTTTTGGATAGTTTGGAGGACATTCAGTTATACCTAGTCTTGTGCGAGATATGCAAGATCCGTCTCAATTCGATAAGGTGATCAACCAATCATTTGTAAGCCCAAATTTCCCCGGGATCGTCCAGCCACATCAAAACTGAATGTCGGATGTCTATAGGGAATCGCAACGTTGATGTACGGTATAATCGGGGCTGCTGGTTATCTTATGTTTGGTAATTCGGTTAGCGAGGAGGTGAGTAATCGATGCTGAAGAAACATCGTGATGACTTAGCTGCCAAAAGATTAGTAAAAACATTTTTGATATACCGGAGTACAACTGGTTCCTTAATCAATTGACTGTATGGATGATAGTCATCGCCCCTCTGTAAGTACAAATACTCAACAAATTAATGCGAAGATTTATACTTACCGTCATTATCAGGACAAAATATCCTCTTAACATGAGACCTGTAAGCGACACGTTTTGATTGCATCGAGGAACTCCGTTCATTGAGAATTTGTATAGCTTAGCTTGACGCTAGAGATTTGGATGGGGCTGGACAAGCCACCTTCCCGCGCTCGGTACAATGAAAACGGACGACCAGTTTCTCCCAGTGAAAGGTCAGCAAGGGTCCTTGAAACTTCCCCACGAACAAGTAGACATCCCATCCCTCTTGTAATTGAGAGAATGATGTTACTGTTTCTCTCGGTGGGCGTGTCGATCCTCATCCCGGAGTTTTCCACGATGATGGCTTTTCTTGGTTCTTTTTCTTCTTTTGTGCTTTGTGTTGTCGGCCCTTTGAGTGCGAAGATTGCGATTCAGGGATCGTGTGGAGTGTTCGATGCGTTTTTGTTGGGTATATCGGTTGTGTTCACGATATGGGGTACTGTCGCGGCTTTCGTGTAATATTGAAACAGATTAGATAAAAAATATTACACTGAGAGAGAAGACAGTGTGTGTGTATTGCAAGTAAATGCGAGATTGTGAGAGTATGGACGATTAGATCAATCGGAGCGACAGGATTGGTCACTCGGCTGCGTCTGCTTTCACGGATGGCGTCACAGCTCTGCAGCTAGGCGCTTTAAGTTCAACACTTTCCTTGCAAGTTGTTGAAGGGGACACTCACGCTGAAACTCTTCAACAAAATCACATCCAGTATATGTCACTTTAAGACTCTCAGTCGTTTCATCTTTTGCGATTAGCCTTTGACTAGTGGGCTCCACGTTGCGTCTCTTTCTAATTACTCCTAGTTTTAACTTTTTGTGGAGTGCTCGATCCTACGATTTCGCCGAATAAGATGTTAGGGCGGAAGTTGAAATCATGAATGCTAGAAACATACACGACGAATGAAAAGGACAACGCAACCGACAATATATCGCGAAACGAACAGTTCACTGAATTCGACATGCATTACAACATACTAGTATGGTTGAAATAACTACGACACTGTTGGCTCTCGACGTGTCTATTCTCGTTCCAGAATTTCCACGACGAAGGCTTTACTTGGTTCTTCTTTGACTTTTGGCTTTTGTGTTATCGTCCTTTTCAGTGTTAAGATACCCATCTCAGGGATCGTCTGGACTCTGGAGCGTTGGTTGGATGGATTTTTATTGGGCATATCGGCTGCGATTATGACATTGGGTACGGTTACGGCTTCACGTAATAATTAGATGTAGATCTAATGAATTTCAAGATGTTGAGTATTGCAAGTAGATTATGAGAGGATATAGAACGAGACGATTAGATCAATCGAAGCAATATGATTGGCTAGTAGGCTACTCGTTTGCGTTTGCTTTCGCGGAGTTTTCGAAGCAGGTTTTCTGTAATTTCCACCCTCATCCGCGCCCATCCGTCCAATTTTGTCTAGTTTAACTCTTTTAACTTTTCTTTGTTGACTGATTTTATAAATTCCAGATTTGCATGAAAGGGCAAGCTCAGAAAGTCTATAACAGATTCGAGTTGATTGACTCACTTCCGATTAAAAGCTTCACAAAACGAATTTGTTCTTGAAAGCCGAAATTCTGTGAACAACTTCACATCTGGACATAATGACATTCCGTCCAACTTGAAATTGTAAGTTGTCCAAACGTTGCATGGCATCCAAAATCAAGAGCGCTTAAAAGTTGATGGAGGCCACGCACTTACCTCAGCAGGCAGCCCTGAACTTCACCGTTATACTGTGTAAACTGGTTGTCCCTTACTTATTTTATGACATTCCCTTTTGAAAAGGCTCCATTAATATGATTTCTTCAGAAGAACTTTTCAAATCCACTGAACTCGACGTTATTGTTCCAAGAGAAATCTACGATATCCCAGACGAAGCCGGCGAAGATTGGTTGCATTCCATAAGTACAGGGGACGGCCAAAGGTCATTAGCATACTTCGGTGAGTGTCACTCTATCAACGTGATGTAAACTGATCAAATTTTTATGCAATTTATCAGACGAACGTTTGGTTTTCTTCTTCTGTGTCAAAGTACCTCCTATAAACGACGAACCACCGTCTTCCAAGTCACCTCCTCGAGAATTAGCCTCCTTTCTATTACATTTGCAAATAACATTGGATGCCAAATATATTCCTTCGAGCGCACACCCGTCGGCACAACGACAGACCGTTCGAAATGCCGGTCTAAGTCTTCAGCTTCCTCCTCCTCGCACACAATCATACCAATCCCAACCACACCAAAAATCCCCTGGACTTTCAATATTTCCGCCAAACACACCAAACCCTACGCCACTTTCCGGGGAGGCTGACAGGTCGTATGTCAAAGTGACATCAACCGAGGGTACGATTTTGGAATCGTACGTCTGGGGCGATACCGCGCGAGACGAGCCTCCAGGCAGGAACTTTGCCTTATTTTGGTCTGCTTCTAGTAAGCGGTGGATTGCCATCTACCGCATGACATTAGGCATTGGTAAGATCTTTTCACTTTGTCCTTTAGGGACTTATTTTTTCTTAATCAAGTAAACCCAAAGCTTTTCTTCGTACGACTTTTCCCGACCCGCTGCTAAGTCTGACTGCTTCGACGACTCTACGTGAGAAAGCTTTGACTATGACACCAGATCGGAAATTATTATTAGATACATTGCGGTTTGGGGACATTCAGTCACGTAATTCGAATCTTTCTGATACGAATCTTACTGGGGATTCATACGCGCCTCCGGACGGGAAATTGCATGGATTACAAGAAGCCAATCTTCTTGACGGCTTAGATGTTGGTGAGATCAAAAACTACATTTGTTATAACAAAAACTCTCCATTGTTTCTAATCACAGTTCTTTGTATAGGGCGTATCAAATTACTTGACAACTCCGAGGGAGCAATCGAATTTCCAACTTCAAGACTTTCTTCTTCATTCCGCCGAGCAGCTTTCTCCTTACCACCTGCAACACCAATGGCCCGTCCTTTGACAACACCCGCAGCCATTGCAAATACCCAAAGCACTACTCCAATTCTGCGTAAATCGTTCTTGAAAGTCTTGCAAACTTTCTCTGGTTTTCAAATACGGATGAAATCGGTTTCTGTGCCATATGTGATAATACCTGAAACACAGGAAGACGAAGAAGAACGAAGAGCGGCCGGTGCGGAAGAACGGACGATCGTGCTGTCCGTGGAGCTGATTTATGGAGATACGACTGACGATCCAAAGTCGTCTGGTTTCTCTATAGAAGATGTTGAAGTTTCCGTCGGAGGAGAAGGAGCGACTTCGTATCTCCTTCGTTGGGATCGAGATGGTATTCAGAATTCGAAGCCCATATTCCCTCTTTTTATTGGCCCCGCTGACCAGTATAATCTTCTGTATGCGATTCGATTTTGGCGTCAATCAGATGCTGATGATATTGCGGACACATTGCGCTCGGAAGCTGGAGGTGGGTCTCATCCAACCGTTCAATTGGATTTCCAACGACCTGTTGCGATTACCGTGCACGGTCGACCGTTTGATATGATATCACCCTCCGACGATCTTAATAATGGAACGAACGCCAATATCAATGGTGTCAACCAAAAGAAACCTCAGCATGTTCGATATAACGCCCAGACTTTCCGATCTCGATGGAACTGCATCCTTGACTTATCCAACCAACCAGACCAGGTCACTGAGCCTCATTCCCCGCAAGATGCATTACCCACACCGGCGACCCTTTTCCCGCTGTAGAATCGTTTGCGAAGCGTCTACTGGATCGAAGACCTGGTCTTGACAAACGACATACGATCGGTGAAGCCGCACCTTCTTCACCTCGACCTTTTAAATTATCTTCCCAACCACATCGAAACTCGACGTCCATGTTAAGTACATCAATCAATATCCACAGTCCCTCTTCGGCTTCAGAAGTAAGGTTAAATGGAAGAGCGACTCCTCCAAATACGAATAGTTTCGTGAAAAAACATTCACGGGTTCCCAGTACGACTGCGATCACTAATATACCATCTCCTTTACCTAGTCCGACGAATTCCGAAAATGATTACCCAATGACACCAGCTTACCCATCATACCCTCCAGATGTCTTTCCTAATGCCCCTCTCGCAGCACAAAGTCCTATAGCGAATTTCCGAGCCAGTACCAGCCATTTTGTTGAATCTCGTCGAGAAGGAAACTTGACGACGCTTGTTACTCCACTATCATATGCTCCACCCAAGGACCCTTTTACCAGTGAAGCAGGAAACTTACCTATCGTCGTATCCGTCGGGTTACTTCGGTCCGGGGGAGGTAGCCTCTCAGATACGATCTATCCCTTTGACGTATTTTCGCTGGAGATATTTGTGTTCAATAGGAGCGAACGGACGAGACGGTTGGAAGTTAGTCATTTTGGGGGTGAGACGAAAGCGGCATTCGTCCATGCCACCAGGAATGAATACGGATTACGATTCGAGTGAGCCTGTAGGTTTGATACCTCTAGAGAATCGAGTCCGCGTTGGGTGAGTCCTGTTAGCTCAATTCTTTATTTTTATATGCTTATCAATGGGGATTTCAGCCCGTTACGTCCTCATACGTGTCAGTCTGTTACAATGCAGTTTTTCGCCTTGCGAGTTGGTGTGCATTCCATTTCTTCTCTCACCTTGACAGATGTTGAGACTGGATATTCAAAAAACTTAAAGTGAGTGTTCAAAGTGTTTGAGATACTATCAGAATATTGATCATGGCTATGTTTTCAGATCTGTTATGGATGTTGTCATTCATGAACCAGTGACAAGCAGCAGGCTGCTATCTACTCGACGCTTATAAACAGCATTGCCACGAGACGTTTAAATATATTCAAAGCTAGTAATTTATATTTTAAGCCGCCATTGGAATGGTGATATAATCTAAAAATTTAAAACAAAAAGACCTTATAATCCGCATTAGCTTGGGACCTAATAAGAGATGTATTCGAAATTACCTGATCTGCCAATTTACTGACAGTTCTCGGATCAGGATATCCTAACTCATTAAGGTGTTTTCTGATTAAAACAAACTTTTAGTAGGTCCCCTTGTTAGCCGAAGAAAAGCGACGTACTTCATGGCGTTCATCATAGGCGGAGGTCCGCACAATAAGATTTTGATATCGTGGCTGGTAGGAGGCAAGGATGCCTGAATATGTTCCTTTGACACGAAGCCGACGCCACCAGACCACTGTGCAGGCGGGTTGTTGAGAACATAGAATACCGTGAATCTCTTGGGGTGTTTGGCGGCCAGTTCATCAAGCTCAGCTTTGAGCAAAATATCATCGGGGTTGACGTTGGCGTATATTAAATTGAGTTTAGTAGTATCCGAGGGGTTTTTCAAGATGGCACGAATGATTTGAAGCATAGGAGTGATACCTGTACCACCGGCAATCATACCTAGCTCGCGTGCAACACCCGGAGTGTAAGTGAATTGCCCTTTGGACCTTTGATTCGCACTTTTTGTCCAATTTTGAGGAGAGATAGGTAGCGAGAGACGTTGCCTTTTTCATAAGCCTATTATAGACTGGGTTAAAACCTAGATAACTGAGTTAAAGATGACACACTGTACCTTGACCATGAGATCAAAGTGACCTCTGTCGTCATCACTGCTGGTTGGGGTATAACTTCTAACAATTTTTTTGCCGTCAATTTCAGCTTCTACGGAAATGTGCTGTCCAATTGGGAGTCCGAGAATATCGTCTGGCTGAGGGAGACCAAAACGATAGCTGAAGGAGGATGTATTTGTCGATGAGATTGAGTAAAATAACAAAAAGCACGTACATGGCGGTGTTGGGAGAAACTTGTGTTTTTTCAACCAGTGGAAATTCCTTCCATTCCTTGGGATCCAAGACTGGTTTACGCTCTGCGACAGTATGACGTGTTATGAAATTGCGACAATGGAAATGTTCAAGAAACACGACGCACTTTTACTATTGATATAGAAGACAAACAAGACGGTTCCGACTAAGCCTGTAATGAGGGCCAGCAGCTGGTTGTACTGTGCTGGCGAGTCGCCTGGAGCCCATGCCATGAGGAAAAGACTAGTCCAAGAATCGGGGTCGGGGTTTGCAGGTCTGAAATATGAAAGCAACAAGCGAGACCCAAGAATGAGCGAACAAAGTGTGCCGATAAAAGAGAAAACAAAGAGCAGTTGGTCTTTATTGGGCATTGAAAAAAGTTTTTATAAAACGGGAGGTTTAAATGTGGTCTGATTCTGCTGGGGCAAATCCCCAGCGCCGCTTGACTAACTCGGAGTGCGCGCGTCCCAAACGGACAATATTGAGTTTGACCGTCACTATGGTGCGCGTCGGCTAAATATCATTTTGAAAAGCACAAAGACTGAATTTTTGAGGCCATAATTCGTAATTTACATATATTATCGATAGCTATGGAACAGCATAGTTTATCAAAGGGTATTGGCAACAGTACCTCTGGGATGACAAAACTTCGGACAGATCTAGCTGTAATTTCCCCCAGTTCATCAATCAGCCGCAATTTTTGATACATATACATCGCTATTTGGCGTTCAGAGTGAAAGGGGCAGTGACTGCAAAGTACAGAATCATCAGAGTCTGATCGCGGGTTTTGAATAATTTCTTTCCTATAAATTAGAGAAAGACTTTGGGGCTTCTAGGTGTTTTCCGTCACTTCAAAAGCACAGCAGAAGGCTGATTGATCATAGAGAATAAGGCTTTTTCCGTCCGCGCTCCATCTCAAGTTCCGTACATCGAATTTTTCTACGGTAAACATGCTCAGAAAAGAATATTTTCATCCGGACATCCTGTCGTACCTGTTGGTATAGCTATACATTCTGCTAACTCCACATGTTTCTTTTCCGCACTTTCCCAATGCGCGTGCCAAGTATATACAGCTCCAGTTCCACAACACATAAGGAGGCTGCCTGATTGAACAGGATTCCAACGTGCATGAAGAACTGGTTGAGTATGCAATAATACCGATCGTAGGCGAGGATCAAAGGGTTCCGATGGTAAAGGGAAAGAAAATATGTGAACGCTCGTAGGTGCATTTTCTCGAGATATAAGTCAACATACAGACCAACTCTTCAATTTCAGAACGCCTACCGAAACGTGCTATCAAAAAGGTTCCATCGATATTCCAGTCCAACTGAACCGCTCCACTTTTCGGATCTGGTTTCTCAGGATTTGGTCGAGTCAGGGGTAACATACTTGGGCCTTCTGATTTTTCATCTGCAAGGCCACATTATGTTTAAACTTCGGGGCGAAATAGCTATACCTACACACTTACAAGGCTGAAACGCATATTTAGGGCCATTCTCGAGCCATCCCGCTGGTTCGCGATAAATGTTCTATAAAGACACGTTCTCAGATGAATGAACGTTGCTGCGAGTGGGGAGGAAAAGTCTAGTTCACAATACTAGGAGGTATTCGACTATTCAATTCCAAAACTTTGACTGCTGTCCAACTCAACGAACTGAGGATATATATCTAAATCATTGAATAATTATTAAATTACATTTATATGGGAGATTTGGTTCACATACTTTATCGTCATATCCCCCAACAGCAAGATATGTACCAGCTGGATGCCAGCTTACTGAACGAATACCCAATCCCGGATCCTCTTCTGGAGTGAACGTGGCTAATAGATGACCAGGAAGTGATAAAATATATAGCTTATACTAATATCTATGTTGAGTCTTTTTCTTGAAAGAAATAAAAGGTATAATCGACAGAACCTCTAGCGGATTTTCCCAAATGGCAACGTGATTTCCTGTAGGCGAAAGAGATAGAGAAGCAAGGGATACAGAGGGAAGAGGAACGTGCTGAGAACTGAGTCAGTTAGCTATCAATATCCACGCTAAATAAAATGTTTACTCGAATAAGCTTGTATGATTGAGATGCGTCGTAGACTCCCAACGTGTCTTTGGACTTGTGTCGCTCAGCAAGAACTAGATAACGCCCGTCTTTTCTAAAGCAGTACCCTCTATCTGTGAATTTAGGAAACTGAATATATGTTGCTGCGCCGGTGACTAGCGACCAGATTGTTGTACGAAGCTATGTTACCGCGATTAATACAGAAATCAAGTCGAGATCTGGGGGAGAAGTGTTCTTACACCCCAATCGGAAAAGCACAATATGTGCCGTCCGTCAGGAGCCCACTCAGCTTTTACTAAGCCCTCTGCACCTGCCTCGATTTTAGCATGCCAAGTATCATCTCGCATTTTGAGAACATGAACTACTCCTCGTTTAGCACAGGCGGCGAGAATGTATTCCGAGTCGGCAGACCAGCCTATATGGCTAATCCATCCCTCAGATTCAATTGTCTTTTTGGATTTTGAAGCTTGTTTGCTGGAGGTGCCGAGGATAGTGGTTGATTCCGATGGGGCGTTGTCGAGGTGCCATGTTCTTGCTAATTGGAAAGTATCCGTTCGCCGTATTATCAGGCGATCTTGAACAGCAGTGAGAATGAATTGTGTTCCAGGACTAAATAAAACTTGATTTTGTGTCTGATTGTAAATTTCCGTGAAATCATAACCCAAAGTCGCGATAGACATGGTCGTTTGGAGCTGGTTCAACTCGATCAGAGACGCGTTACGTCACGTAATGTCAAACATTCGGTCCTCAATCAAGACATAATAATAAGAACTAGAATAACAGGGATATCAATGGTATGCTACTGCCAACTATCCTGATTAACCTAACAAGTTCAAACCAAACATCTCTAGACTCAATTGCACCAGGTCGAATTACCCACTGTGTTCTCTCAACTGGTTATAATCTCGTGTCAATGACCCTATGACACTGCACCAGCTATGACATGGTATAGTCCAGTTAGATCAGCGTACAATTACGATAACTGACGCGACATACAATCCGCGACTAGATCTCCACTGCGAACCATCTCATTCTTGGAATTCTGAGAGTCTAAGATAATAAATGAATTTGTTCCTCTCAATTAGTGAATTTGCACTAACATATCAATGATATCTTGATAAGCTCTCATCCCCATCTCGAATTCGGTTTGTGTAGGCTCATACTCTGAGTAACGAGCTTTCTGAATAGCAGAATCATAAATCTTCAAACACGGATTGTCTGCCGGTACCAACGCCGCAAGAATTCGCAGGTGATGACCCATTCGTACATGGGGTCGAAGAACGGGCAAGTGGGGTAAAACATTTCTGGCTTGAGTATCTGACAATTTATTGAGAAATGCGAGAAACCTGCTTTATGCAAATATTGACTGACCGACCACATGCACTGTGTCGAGAATGGTCCGTCGAAAGTTCAAGTTGGCATATGCACTTCCTGAGAAGGACGTGAATTTGTTGTAGATAATGTGTCTTATCAGATACACACCGAGATGACCCCAGCCGCTTTGTTTGCTTCCTTTTGGTTGGGCTAGATATGTTATTGCAGCAGTTCGCCAAAACTCGTCCTGGATATATTCGTGTACTACCTTCAGCGATGTTAAGACTCAGTAAACTTGAGATATAATTGCGAAATTACTATGGGTATTTTTTCACTCGTCTGCGTCGAGATGCGTTTGAGTCGAAGTGTCATGATTCTAGCTCGACGACCAGTTATCACAACGGTAGCCGTGGCCTAGTAAAAATTAACAATCGCAACTGAATACAGTACTATCTAGTACTAACCAGTGCGGCATAACATCCTAAAATAAACCACGGTCTCCAATTCCTTTGTAACGGTAAAGTACTCCTAGCTTGTGTTTCCGAAAAAAGAGCGTAACCACCTATGAACGTGAAGACGCCAGAACTGAATAAGAGAAATGTGAACAGAAGGTTTTGTTCTATGAACGTCCGGAGTCGTCGCGCAATGGACATCAGGTCGTCATTGAGATGGTTGTGTTGAAAGAGTGGACGTCATGATGAATCGGAGTTCAAAGACAGAGACCGGGGTCAAGCTATTACACCCATCTATGCCTGTCAGTCACTTACAAAAAGCAAATAAGGTGTCGTTGTTTTACGCGTGTTTATGGTGGAACTATCTTATAATCTAGGCTTCAGCGGCTGCTCTTTTGAACACATCGTCAACGACCCAAAAGTCGATCAAAATCAATGACTCAAAGTAAACTCAACTTTATTCTTACTAGTAATTGTAATTTCTGATTTCAAACGCTTTTAGTTATGTGATCAATATTGTGATATCTTCGGAAATATCTTCTGAAACTAAGGAAGCTATCTGGGAGATGTTCAAGATAAATATGGAGTCGCTGTAAGTGGAAGGTTGCTACCATACTTTCCTGCTCTTCAGCTGCTAAATTTCCTTTAGATACAAATCTACGGAAGTTTTTGCATGGAATCCTTCTGAAAAGAAACTTGAATTATTTGACCCAAGTTCTCGCTTCATTATCATTTATCCGGAAGGAGGCGACTTCACTGATTTAATCGCGTTCACAATGTTTCGATTCGAGAAGGAAGACGACGCAAAAGGCCGACCACAGAACGTATTATATTGGTAAGAGAAAACGATCTAATTTTGAGTTTTCAATGCACTTATCTTGTCATAGTTACGAGGCTCAAGTAGACCCAAGGTATCAGGGCAACGGCCTTGGAGCGATCCTAGTCAGCTGTTTGATCAAGCTCGCAAATGGCTGGCATATGAGAAAGGTTATGTTAACTGTATTCTCGGGTACGTATAACCCAACGTGACTTAACAAAGCCGCAACTTATTCCAAGTAGAAAACCAACGAGCAATTCGTTTTTATCAACGAGAAGGGTAGGAGATTTGACTTCATACTATAACGGCTTAATGGCTTATCCACATGTCATGCTAGATTCACCGAAGACGAAATATCCCCTGATGATGAAAAATACATTATCATGTCTACAAAGATATAAATACCCGTCCGGATCCATCAAGAACCAATCTGTTTTGGTTTTACAAGCATGTATCGACCAGCTCCACCCCTCTTCTAGCGATGCAACATCCAACGCCCTTCCACCCCCTCCTTCGGTGTTACTTGTATTTTTGGCTTGTTTAGAAACCAGGTGTCAATGTATTTTGCTTTTTGGGATGGGCTTTTGTCCGTCGAAGGAACGGATAATATCAACGCTCTGGCAAGCCAATCTCCGCTGTTTATTGAATCTGCTTCTCGGTATGCGGCTCGTAAAATACCCCATGCGGTGTCATTAACCTTCGATCGGAGATCGTTGATTAAAGCCCTGAGGGCTATTTGTGCAAGACTTCCCTCTGTTTGGTCATCGGAGGGTATTATGTGGACGAAGAGTTCCCTGACGGACTGTTCTCTGGATAATTGCTCAAATCTGCTCAGATTATTAATGATCAGAGCCTCGGATAGTGTCTTGATATATCGAAAAGACGATGAATTCTTCCCCCAAAAGGAACCTTTATCAAGACAATAGAACCACCGCGATAAGGAATGGAAAGAATCCTGACGGGGATACTCATGGACTAAGGTGTTCAAAAGAGAAATGAGGATTGCCAGTTCGATTCGCGAATCCAACATCATGGTCTGCGGTTTTGGAATTGGCTCTTTTTTCATCATTGGGCTTTCATTCCGCCGTCTGTGTGGGGGCTGATAAACTGGTTTTGTTCTCTTGTCCTTTTGAGCCTGAGGACGTTTTGAATTGTTTTGGAGGGACAGGGCTGCCATATCCTTTGCTAAAACTGAAGGACTAGGATGCTCTGGCGTGGTCCTCACGGAGGCGGATTGATACAGTCCAGTCTCTTTATATCGGTGAGGGATTAACTGTGTCACAATTGCGGTTGTCTGAGTCGGCATTCGAAAGATCACGGAAAGATTCAGCGAGGTCTGATATACTTGGGGAGAAGAACGTGATCACATAGAGGCAAAATCAAAAACGCAAGGATAAAATACCTTGAAGAGTAAAATCATCCAGTCGACGAGAAGCAATAATACCTTCTCTCAATTTACCTTGATTCTACCGTATTGATATAACGAAACGTAGTGACAGGCGTGTTAGACGTACGAAACAGAATCAAGATATTGTGCTGGGCATGTTTTTGTTTGTCGTCCGAGGAAGATACCAAATGAGATTCTATTGGATATTGTTGCCAATAACTTTGGAGCTAAACGTTGCTTAGACACATGTGTTGTCAATCCGAAGCACATAACGAAAGTACTTTGCTTTCAACGAAGGACATATATTCTTCTTGGAATTTCAGGTCCTTTAACCTTATTTTATTGTAAATAAGTAATAAGATCAGACTTTTGTGCTTACTTGTCCCCGTCATCTTGCAGTCCACTGCTTCTTGAAACTGACGGTACGAAGTTCATGATCTTGCATTCGATCACGTAATTTGATGAGATCATCCGAGTTTCCTCATGACCCAACCCAAATGAACGATTTATCTCTTGAAAAACCGAAATTTCCAACCCGTTCGCTTGAACCAGATACAAAACATGTCCTACTGATAACAACGGGCAGCGTTGCATCGATCAAAGCACCACTCATCGTAGACAGGCTATTGAAAGTGCGTCATGCCCAAAGCCTCCGGATGTGAAATTTTGAAAGGTCTACATAGTATCGTAATGTCCAAGTTCAGGTTGCTTCTACAAAACCATCTTTGGCTTTCTTCTCAAAGGATGAGATTGAGCGAAATAACTCCGGTGTTTGGGTTTGGACCGACGAAGATGAATGGAGCGTACGCGTTGCATACTCTCGGATTTCTCGTACATGCATCGTTGATTGATATAGACCTGGCGTCGTAGGGGTGACTCCATTCTTCACATTGAATTACGAAGATGGGCAGATATAATATTGATTGCACCATGTTCTGCGAATACATTGTCCAAACTGGCTAGCGGTGCATGCGACAATCTTGTGGTATGTATATTACCTACTTGTTACCTGGTTTTTCTATATCTTGTACTTTCCAGACATCAGTACTTCGTGCCACTGCCGCTTCAACACCTGTATACGTGTTTCCTGCAATGAACACGCTAATGTATACGCATCCTCTAACGGATGCTCATCTTACGATTGTAACAAACATTCTGAAATATACCGTAGTTGGTCCCATCGGGAAAGGACTTGCATGTGGTGATGTTGGTGAGTATTTTATTACATTGTTGTTATTTTTATGGAATATGATGCATTGTATGTAGGTACGGGTGCAATGACGGAATGGGTCGATATAGTTAATATAGTAGTAGATAAATTTAGTCTAGTCTTAAAGGAAACGGCTCTCGCAGACTGAACGTCATGCATGCAATGAACAGAACATCTGTAAAATAACCATTGATTCTAGTTGGGATACAGCAACGAATGCTTCAATGTCCTAAGATGCTGATTGACTGGTAATTTTGCGTCTGGCAAACACATGAATATGTGTTAGGTCTTTAACTGATTGAATTCTCTGACATCCATGTAAGACACTACTACCGTCACGGATGAGGTTGACAAAGGCTCACAGGTGGGTTAACGAACCAGGCCACTTCCCAAATGTGAGGAGGCCAATGAGCTGTCACGAAGTCGTGGGTGTGCTGACCAGCGTTGAGGATGTGAGCTCGAGCTTCCGCCGAAGTATTTGGAGCGACATCTCCCCACTGGCCATCGATAGATCCATGTTCTTCAGATGTCCTCCAGAGAATCCCCAAAGTCCATCGTGATGAACTTGTTCCATCACTGAGGGATGTACAATATCTGGGTGAACAATAGGAAGTCTAGTCCATACGACGTAATGTGAGATATCGAGAGGAACTGATTAAAATTGGATTCATTCAGCTGGGTCAATCAAAATTGAGGTATTACGAACTCGAGTAGGGCCAATCATTGAAAATGATCTTGACATTCTCCGGTGTTATGTTCGAGGTAAAATAAGGAACAGTAGTCGTGGCGATGCTTGAGAGTATTTCCGCTGAAGCGGCAGGACTGTTATTGCTAGTCAAGGGCGTTCCCCACCCCAGACGAACTTGAAGCAGATAGTTTGCTTTATAGAAACGATTATCTCTCAGCGATCGGTTGTTATCGATTCAGAGCTACGAAAGTAACTTGCTAATGGTGCCATAGGTTCCCTTGATATCTTGAGCCCATTTAACATATCGTTTCTGTAAAACAGGATCTCGTTTGAGCAAACTAAGATCTCTGAGCATCACATCTCAGCATTAAGATTAAGAAATCCATGAAAGGAGAGATCTACCCGGTCCTCATGAATGCTTTGAGTTCTTCCCATGTATGTCGAGCAGGATAAAACTTGGCCAATTCACCTAGTGTTGGCGGTCCTTCGCCCATTTGCACAGATGAAAGGTCATCGGGGACTGGTTCAAGAGGAGGTGGAAACGGAATTGACATTCTACTGAGCACAAGTTCAATCACCAGTGAAGCTAGTGAAGTATCAAAAGATATCTTTCTAGGCGCCGGTGACGGCTGAGGTACTTAGTACGGTATGCGCTTTTGGAATCAGAGTAGGGCGGCTTTCATTAACTTGAAACTGCAATACATCTCGTGCAGAAAGTATTGGTTGCTTTCTCTATGTATATTATGATGAATTTACTCTCCGTTACTCATGTCCTTATTGGTCTGCCGAAACAATTGACAAGTTGAATGAGGCAAGAATCGAATAGAAAATGTGATGTTGTAACCACTTACGTGCGCATTGAAGAACAATGAGTTCATTCCCCAAGGGAACGGCCGTTCACGCTTATTGAGGTAATCGTATTCGGGAACCTCGGGAAGTTCACCTCCGTTTTCCTCTTTAATGTGTTCAATATGAGCACCGTGTTCTGCTTCTACTTTGCGGACCCAAGCAATACAGACCAGGGCTAAAACATAATCTTTTCAGCAAGAACAAACATTGAAGTGAATGACAGCTTACTAGCAGGGACGCAGACGAAGAAACTAGAAACACCTGTCATTTATAGCGTTCGACGACCAAGAAGGGTTTATATTCCGTACCTGATCCTGCGCCAGAGATCCTTGGTTTCTAAAATGATTTCATGAGATCGTTTCCTTAAAATGTGAGATAGAATTAATTTACGTTGAGCGTGTTCTCTCACTGCCTGCCTTTCCGCAAAGTAGCCGCCTTCTGCAGCAGCGCTTGCATATCTGCGAGACACAAATATAAAAATTCCAAAAAATCAGCTAGACAAAAAAATATAAATTTTACCCCCTCCGCGTTGATAGACGAATCGCACGAGCTGTGGTGGACAAGACAGATAGTTGCCTTGACATGGTAAATCGAGAGTTTGGTTATGTAAAATCAAACTCCGCTTTAGGAAGCAGGACAGAATCCAGCGCGTGCTCGTATACGCGTCACCCTTGTTCCTCAATCTCACTACACCTACACTATGCTACAAACCTCTGCAGCTGGTGTCCTCGCTCTTCTCTCAGAACCCGAAGATGTCTTGAGACAGTATGCCATTCAGTCTCTTTTACCCATGGTTCCCCAGTTTTGGGCGGAAATTTCGGAGCACATTGAAGCCATGTCAGTCTCCGCAATTTGTCACTGAGTTTCGTCAAAACTAACATATTTTTTGCTAGTGAAACTCTCTACGAAAGTCAAGAACTTGCAAAACAATTCAGAGATGCAGCCGCCCTGCTCGCCAGCAAAGTTTATTACTACCTGGGCGAATATGACGAGGCCCTGTCCTTTGCCCTAGGTGCAGGCTCTGCTTTTGAAACCGAAAGCCGCGCCAAGGGGTCAGAAGAATATGTTGAAACAATCATATGTAGGTGGTATGTCATTGAGAGTTATTAATTCTTACGTTGGTAAATAGCTCGAGCAATTGACCGGTATATCGAAAGTCGCTCTTCGAGCACAAGAAAGGCTGAAGTTGACCCCCGTCTGCAAGATATCATTGAGGGTATTTTCAGAAGGTGTATAGAGGACAGAGAATACAAACAGGTAATTTAGGTTTACTCCGACTAAAAGTTTCGTCATTCTGACTGGGTCCCTCTAGGCTATGGGTATCGCACTCGAGTCTCGCCGTCTAGATGTTATAAAGCACATCTTCACCCTTACTTCCGACATAGACCTACTTTCATATGTTATGGAAGCTGTTCTTGATACTGGCTTCAGTTTGTCTTACCGTGACGAAGTGTTGAACTTTTTATTACCCTTACTTCCACCTCCGTCACGTCATTCGCCTCATATTTACACGCTTACTCGAATACTGGTCACGTTGTCTGACGTATCCTTAACTATACCCTTCTTTACATCTCTGGTTCCCGAAGAAAGATTATTGGCTTTCCAATTTGCGTTTGACTTCGTAGAAGGTGGTTCCCAGGAATTTTTGGAAGCTTTGCGAAATGAACTGCCAACAGGCAAAAATGAAGTAAGCATTATTCATTTTTCTTCATTTCACTCAGAAATGCTGACTGTTAACAGACTGAGCGAGAAATCTACGACAAGATCCGTCAAATACTAAGTGGCGAGGAGTCGATTAAATTATATCTGGAATTTTTGAAGAAAAATAATAAAGTGGATATGCAAATCCTCAAGGCCACCAGGGTAAGAAACCCTACTCCACGCGAATAAATAACCCTTACCCGTTTATAGGATTCGCTAGAGTCTCGTTCGTCCGTGTATCACAATGCTTTGACGTTACAAAACGCTTATATGCATGCCGGTACAACATCCGATATCTTCCTTCGCGAGAATTTGGAATGGCTAGGACGTGCATCAAATTGGTCCAAATTCAGCGCTACTGCAGCTCTCGGTGTCATCCACAAGGGTTATCTGGAACAAAGCATGACAATACTGGGACCTTACCTTCCGGGCACTGATCCTAATGTCGCTAGCAGCGTCTACTCTGAAGGAGGTGCTCTGTATGCCCTTGGTATAATCAATGCCGGTATGGGCAGTGCAAGAGGTGTCGAGGCGTATATTCTGGAAAAGTTAAAAAACGCAACAAATGAGGTTGTACAACATGGTGCATGTCTTGGTATTGGAATTGCTGCTATGGCCAGTCAGAGTCAAGGTTCGTAACCATTAACCCCCAGTGCTTCGGTATTACTCATCGAGCTTTCCTTCAGATGCCTTCGACGCTTTGAAGGAAAAACTTTTCACTGATTCGGCTGTGGCAAGTGAAGCTGCAGGATATGCTATGGGACTTGTTAAATTGGGTTCCAGCTCTGAAGAATGTTCAGATGAAATGCTGCAATACGCTCACGAGACACAGCACGAAAAGATTATCCGTGGTCTGGCAATTGGGGTTGCTTTCATCTATTACGGTAAACAAGAACAAGCCGATGGTATAATCGAAAAGCTTTTGGCAGACAAGGTTTGGCGGTTTAATTTTGTTGTTCAAAACGTACGTTAAATTGAATCAGGACTCCATTCTTCGGTATGGCGGTGTATATACACTTGCTCTGGCATACGCTGGTACTGCAAACAACAATGCGATCAGGAAACTTTTGCACGTTGCTGTTTCGGATACCTCGGACGACGTGCGAAGAGCTGCAGTTACCTCGCTGGCGTTCTTGCTTTTCAAATCCCCTGGTCAAGTTCCGCGCATGGTTCAACTTCTTAGCGAAAGCTATAACCCACATGTACGATGTGGGGCTACTCTTGCTTTAGGTATCGCATGTGCTGGGACGGGATTACAGGTATCATTTACGTGGATTTTTTCTCGAGGAAAAAGATATTAATATTACTTAACAGGACGCAGTTGAAATCCTCGAACCAATGACCAAAGATCCCGTCGATTTCGTCAAGCAAGGCGCGTTCGTTGCCTTAGGGATGATATTAGTTCAACAATCGGAAGCTGCCTCACCCTCGATCAGCGCGATCAGGGCCTTATATGCTAAGACAGTTTCGGAAAAGCATGAAGATCCCATGGCACGTTTTGGAGCTGTTTTGGGGCAAGGTTTGATCGATGCCGGTGGAAGGAATGTGACCATCAGCTTGCAAAGTAGAGCCGGAAGTCGAAACATGAAAGCCATTGTTGGGATGGTACTGTTTTGTCAATTTTGGTATTGGTATCCATTGGCTCACTGTGCTTGTCTCGCTTTCGAGCCAACCGGAATTCTTGGATTGAATGAAGATTTGAAGGTATGGCAGCTTCCTCATATCATGCTCCGGCTAGCAAACCTGATTGATTATAATGAAGCCTGTCAAATTTGAGTTTGTTTCCAATGCTCGACCAAGCTTATTCGCTTATCCGCCATCAATTAAACCGCCGACAAAGGAGACAGTGGAAAAAGTTGCCACGGCAGTTCTGTCAACAACAGCTAAGGCTAAGGCCCGGGAAAAGACCAAAGAGAGAGAGAAAGCCGCCCAAGAAGGCGATGCAATGGAAACGGTAACTTATTTATTTGCTATATTAATATGAATCTAATATTCTGTTGATCAGGATGAAAAGACTGAGAAAAAAGTCGGCACAGAAGATGCGACCATGAAAGAAGCTAGTAGCTCTGCTCCTGTTCCAGCGCCTGCCGTTGGGAAATCAGGCGATATTTCTCCTATTTTGGGATCAATGTCTAGTCTTCCAGCAGTTGCGACACCTAAACGACGGCAGCCGGCAGAACCTACGTCAGAGACACTGCCCAACTTCTCTCGTGTTACACCTTCGCAGCTGTCATATATTACTTTCCCCTCAGAAGATCGTTATCAACCAATCCGCCCTGTTTCTACCGGTGCACGATCTGCTCGCGTACCGGAAAAAGCCTCAGAAAGATCTGTTGGCGGAGGCGGTATTCTTTTGCTTGTTGATCGACAACCCGGTGAACCTGTCGAATTCCTTGATTTTGGAACCGAAGAGCGAGCTATCCCAATAGAGCAAAACCCACAACCAGCAACTGACTCACAAGCAGCCGCTGAACCAACAGCTTCTACTGGCATGCATGTTGATGAGAGCGCACCGGAGGCTGAGCCTCCAGAACCATTCGAGGTTAGTACACTTGATTCACTAGCGTAAATAGCGCACTCTAATAAATTTGATTTCTTAGTATCCATTTGATAACGATACGTGATATCTAAAAGATGTAGAGACAGTATAATTTTTTTATATTATCATATTTTGATCTTTCAATTGCTCAAGCTCATGAAAAATTTACTGTCAACCGTCTATGCAAATATTTCCGACGTCGCACTGTTGTAAAATGAATGACGTAGGTGTTTTTATCAGGTAACGGGAAGGCCTGTGCGTTACCCCTTGTGCCGACGGTCAAAAGGAAATCCATAGATAAGATTTAAATATAGGTGCTGTTGGCACGACAAAATTACTCAAGGGCGAAATTTGACGATCAACAACACAAACAGCCTTCAGGTCAGCACTCCCGTCGTAGAACATGGATAGGTTGAATGAGGATATTGCACGTGAACCCGGAGCATCGAAGGAACGCATAGAAACCGTGGAACCTGGCAAAATTTAATCATCTCCTGATTAATTAGATATGTTATGTGGTTAAAACCAGATGGAAGTTTATCAATCAAAATTCGTTCCGTCCGCTATTGCGCAAAGGGCATAGTATCCTCCTAGTGCGTGGATGCTTTTGGAAAAGGTCAGCTGTGCCACTCAGTGGAAGTGAAACCCCTGGTACAAATAAACAACTCGTAGAATTATCTTCGTGCAGCTTGCTGAAATTCCCATATAATAGAAATAGTAAACTTCAAGCCATTATAGTCCTTTTCAATTAATGGAGCATGAAATTAAAAATTAGTAGTCGTAGCTTTGATTGTCACTCATATTACAATAAACTCTGAATCTGGAGTATGTTTCAACAAGATTGATTAACGAATGGGACTTTTAAGAAAACGGTAGATTTGGCAAAGCGCCATCAGCAACGCCGCTGCCTTGGAGCAACGGAGAAGCCGTGAACAATTGGGTACAAAGGGAAGACTGAAGGATAGGAAGATCCGCTGATTAGGCGTGGGTTCCAAAGAACCACGAAAAAAACACAGCCCTTACGTCCCACAAATTCAGTGAGATCTTCATTGTTGATGGATTGACTGCCATCATGCCCAGAACCTCTGCTAGCGCAAACCGGTCTCAGTTCATTAATTTAGGGTATCATCGTTAGAAACCCTTGAAGTTTTTTCGTGAGAGAAAGGAAGAAACCCGGGTCTGCGTGTCTATTACACGAAATATCGCCGAAATGGACCTAAGACGCTGCTGTTCATTGGGAGATAATACTACCAGTCGAGAGGGTACTCGCTAATTTGAAATGGTAAACCAGCAAACTCCTGTCATCGACTAGCACCCAGTTCGGATTGCAACGTCAACAATTTCTTATTGGCGCACACAGCATCTCTGCTTTTGCCGGTATTTTGGACCTGAGTGTGATATAAATTGAAATAATTAAATACAATACATAACATACATAATAAATATTTTCATTGAATTCGTCATTATTGTGATTATACGGCGGATTTCTTAGGCAAAGCAACTTGGTCAGGACGAGAAAGCTCATAAATCCCGCCGTGTAAAGAAAGAATGGGTCTCCCTGATCTTTCCATAACCGGGGAATATACGCTGGTGCGTTTGTTGAGCTGTAATAAACCTGGACGTCCAAATGTGTAAATCATAACGTTGAAAAATCCACCCGCTGAGAAAAGCATGCCGCCGAATACTGTGGCGGGAAAAGGAACAGCTTGCGCGGATGGAGTAGATTTCGTCGACACAACAAATGTGTGAATTCGCGCGACGGCGACAGGGACAACCTTGTTACGCAAAGGTGAGAATGATACTTTTGGTGTTCCCTATATTAACTTACGCTGAAAATATATGCCACAGGGAAACTAACAAATATAAGCATCGAAAATCCAATAATTTTTTTACTCACCATAACAGGCGATAAGGCGAAATAGTATTTCCGTAAATCATTCGTAGTCCCTCTCTTGTTTTGCGCGACCTCACGTAAAAGTATACATTATAACGACCGTTCAGAGTTCTCTCAACAACTAAATATCCTTTTAAGACAAGGAACGCCGTGAAGTAATAGACGAGGTTCAGAGCGGCCGCTAGCCACATCCATGCGTATTCCAACCCAATTCCCTCACCGAGATATCTTTCAGTGATCCAGCACCCTGAAAAAGATGAGTAAAATTATTATTTCAAAGGACATAGAACATACAATATACTGTGTTACCGTAATAATCGCCCTTACGATGGATTATGTATGTGACGGTGGTGATGAGGAATATAAATAACACAAAAACGGATAGAATAATTTTCGGGAGGATAAAACTGTGTGGCTCTTGCCATCTCAATACTATCTTGGCGAATGTAAATGTAGATAACGCCTGGAACGATTGTCAAGCTAAGCAATTAGACTATAGAAAAAAAGGGATGTACCAAAGTACTAGAAATGGAAGTCTCAATAACACGGGTTTAAACACAAAAGGCACATAATGACATACCAGAGAGCCACTCCAACATCCCCAATCTGGGTGAAACGGCTGATGAATAAAATTTCGGTGACATGAAATGTACTGTATTACCTGTTCCAAGAAGCCCTGAACAGTACAATATTTACCCTCCAGTACTCCCTAGAAAAAACAGTAAGATGATAAGCTATAATAATTCACCCTATGTTTTACCGATAGGTTAACCCATCTAATGTCCATCATTCCTCCAATTGCTTGGATAAAATCAAAGCATAAGAGACCCAATAGATACATATCCAAATGAGACCGAACAAGTCTCATCCCGGGCTGGCCACGGTACTTGTAGACTTGGTACTATTGTGGCAGATTAGCTCAGATAGATAAAAACAAAACAATGTTGCCCAACTAAAAGATAAGTAAACATGGAGACCACCGAAACGCATGATAATGTGGCTGCTTCGGCCACCAGTGTGATACCTATACGGGTTTCGCAGGACCATGAGGAAGAGTCTGTTGAGCTGTTAGACATGGTGGCCTCGAGGCCTATGAAGCGAAATTAACCTAACCTAACTTTTATACTTAAGTAGATACCTGGTTCAGCATTGGGCCTTGGCACGTCGCCACGTTTGGCGAACTCGTGCTGTTTAGCGTGTCAATTTGGAATGAGTGTATCGCAGCCGGGCTGTGCAAGCTTCCATGTTGCATCATATTATGATCAGGTACATTGAATAGGAGCGTACCCATTTCGAGATCTCGAACAGAATCTGACCGTGCACCTGGTGCGGTCGCGCTAACGGCCATGACGCGCCCGTGTGACAGTCGTTGCCACTCTGAGAATGACATCCTCGATGACTCGACCCGATGATGACTGATGTTATCGCCGGCAGCCCAAAAGGACAATACCCAGCTTGCGCTAAACATGTTCCGTTACTTCACATACTGGACAGGCGAGCTCAAGTGAGTTATAACGTTTTGAGTTATCATTGATACCAGTGATAAGAAGGACTTAAGGACCGACGTGGCGGTATTCTATGTTTTTTCAGGTAAGTTTATTTGTGGAATACCACGTAGATAAAGAAAAGATTCTTATCAATCCACTCAACGACTTTGGAAATTATTACAATTCCCCAAAACCGAAGTCTCTTCATATTAATCTAGTTCATCTTAGTCGCCAACTACATAGTACTAAGTCCAACTTCACAATTCGAAAGACGCCATACCTTCTCTTCTCCGGGGATACACTATCATCCGGGCGGATGAGGGAAAGGCGTAACGGAGAACATCGCATACGCGCGGCAGCGCTGAATGTTTGAGATTTCCTCCGACATTTCGCATTTAGATTGATTTACATCGTTTCGTGCAG
Organism: Phallus indusiatus; assembly: GCA_027605045.1. Lineage (NCBI taxonomy): Eukaryota > Fungi > Basidiomycota > Agaricomycetes > Phallales > Phallaceae > Phallus > Phallus indusiatus. The sequence continues at coordinate 267,863 of JAQFWX010000009.1, forward strand.
TTTTGAAGCCACTTCTCCGCGCTAGTACCCAACGCGTTGGAAAAGTATATAAAAGTTTCCACCGAGTAAAGTCCCTGCTATGGCAAGAGGCTGGGTGGATGATGTAGTTCACGACAAAATTTGTGTTTACAAAAATATTACACTATAAATAAACAATGCTGCACACATGGAAGTGCGTAGAACCTAATCATTACAGCGAGGGAATTCATATAAGTGATAAATACTTTCATCAAATTCGTCAACATTTCAATCATACGAAGGATTTCGTGGGTAAAATAGCTTGGTTAGGGCGAGAAAGCCCATAAGTCTCGTCAGGTATCAGGAGAGCGGGTCTCCTTGGTCTTTCCATCACCGGAGAAGATATACTTGAGCGTCTTTTGAGTTGTAGTAGGCCTGGACGTGCAAATGTGTAAACCATGACATTAAAAAATCCACCAGCTGCGAAAAGCATGTCGCCGAATACTGTGGCAGGAAATGGAACAGAGTCTGTAGATGCAACGTATGCATGAATTCGCGCGACGGCCACAGGAATAACCTTGTCATGCAAAGGTGAGAATAATACTTTGGTGTCCTCTAATTTACTTACGCTAATAATATATGCCGCGGGAAAACTAGCAATCATGAACACCGGAAAGTTTAATTATTTTATCTGACATCGCACTCACCATAACAGTCGATAAGGTGAAACACGACTTCCATAAATGTTACGCAGTTCTTCTCTTGTTTTGGGCGACCTCATGTAAAAGTAAACATGAAACCGATTGTTCACAGTTCTCTCAACAAATAAATATCCTTTCAAGACAAGGAACGCCGTGAGATAGTAGGCGAGGTTCAGAGCGGCCGCTAGCCACATCCATGCGTATTCCAACCCAATGCCCTCGCCAAGGTATCTTTCGGTGATCCAACACCCTTAAAAAATATTGGTGAAAATACTGTTAGTACGGGCGCGCAAAACATACAATATACCGTGTTGCCGTAGTAATTGTTTTTACGATGAATTAAGTATGTGACGGTGGTGATGAGGAAGATAAATAACGCAAAGACAGAGAGAATGATCTTCGGAAGGATGAAACTGTCGGGTTCTTGCCATTTCAATACTATTTTGGCGAATGTATATGTTGATAACGTCTGGAACGATTCGCCAAATATACGCAACGAGTGGTAGAGAACATACCAAAGTGCTAACAATGAGCGTCTCAATAACATGATTTACAAAATCCACAAAAAGCATTAGATGGACGTACCAAAGAGCCACTCCAACATCTCCAGTCTTGAGTAAAACGGCAAATGAGTCAAATTCCGATAACAGGAAACGTACTTGTATTACCTGTTTTAAAAAGCCCTGAACAACACAATAATTACCCTCTAGCACGCCCTTGCAAAACATTGAGGACGTCATGGAAAATATTTGCGAAATTGATTTACCGATAAAGCAACCCATCTAATATCCATCATTCCTCCAATTGCTTGGATGAAATCGAAACACAATAATCCTAATAAATACATATCCAAATGAGACCGTATAAGTTTTATTTCGGGCTGGCTACGATGCATATAAACTTGATACTGTTGCGGTTGATTAGTTTTGATAGATGAAGACGAAACAATGGTACCCAACTAGAAGATAACCAAACATACACACCACCGAAAGGCATGACAGCGTCGCGGCTTCGGCCACCAGTGTAATGCCTATACGAGTTTCACAGGTCCATGAAAAGGAGTCTGTTGAGGTATTAGACATAAAGGTCTCGAGTGTTGGGAAGCGAAAACAACCTAACCGTTTAATTTTATATACAAGGAGATGTTTGTTTATTATTGGCACATCGCCAAATTCAAGATGTTAACGAGCTCGTGCTCCTTGGCGTATCATTTTGTCCAATGACGATGGCAGATGAAGCCAGGCTGTGCAAATTTCGGGTCGAACCAATACAAGTATCAGGCACACAACAGACTTTGAGTAAATATATTCATTGTGATCAAGTCCGGGCAATTGGTCCTAGTAGTCGTGCTAACGGAGAACGGAGTCGTAGTAGTGACGCGTGACAACTGCTGCTTATCTAATGATGCCCTCAATGTTGTCAATGACAGCTAGAAGGATACCCAGCCGTGCACTATGCTTGCGCGCAACATATCCCGCTGTTTCACAGACTAGGCTAGCAAGCCATAATGCTCCTCAATACAATGAACCCACCGGCTACCTATTTGGAGAAAAGGTGTGTTGTGACTTTCCGTTATTCCGCCTTCGTGTTGTCTAATATTTTGGAAAACCAAACAAGCCACCACCCCCAGGACAAAAACGGAAGCGAGAAGATTGGGAGCTACTCTGGTATTGGGGAATGTTCGGCTCAATGGCTGTTGCAGCTGTTGGTTTATACTACAAACCTGACACAAGGTATGTCTATGGCGATTTCCTCTCATTTGCAGAATCTTACGTGAACTTGCCTTATTTGCGTATAGCATTCAAAGCTGGGCATTACAAGAAGCTAAAGCTAGAATGGAGGCCCGTGGCGAAAGTACCGAATACAAGCCTTCCAGTTCCAGCTAGAGAGTATGAAGCTAAGCTTCAGGGACCGTTTGTGTATATTAGAAAAGAGACATATAACTAATTGAACGCAAGAGACGGTTGAGCGTTGTGGCGAAATGCTGTCTAGTAGATAATGTTATAGATTGGCTGAAAGCAAGTTGAAATGCTATCCTTCCGTTTTGTTTTACGAAGATCGACAATAGCCTTATGCGCTTTCGCTGCAATATGATTCGTATGCTTCTTCTGTCATCAACGATTTAAGCTAAAAGAATCGCATTGATTAAAGCTCGCGTGCACTGAAATATTACTTTCATACCTCATCCGGTTTTGAAACCTGTAAATCACAAAGCCAACCTGTACATCAATGAAAGAGGCGTGTTACCCCTCAAAATGATATATGCAAAACTAAGACGAACCAGCAGTTTCGGGTTCCTTGTTCATGAGGCCTGGCGTTCCGCCCAACTCCTCGTTTATCTCGATAACCTTACCAGATACAGGAGCATACTTAACAAACGATGAGACCTTATGATGCGATAAGACAACAAAAAAAAGGGCAAACAATATCAGAAGCAGCTTTGACACTCTCTACCGCGCCAATTTGATCTGTTTTTGGAGGTGAATCAGATCCGTCTGTGAAGGGCCAAAAAAAGAACGCACCGCCTTGAGCAACCTCACGCTCAAGCTTTGGAAGCTCAACAAAAACGACGTCACCCAGACTCTCTGCTGCGTGATTCGTGATATGTAGACGGCCTATTGACGTCTCATCATTATAGCTGATCAACTCGTGCTCTTTCGTGTACCATTTCGCTGTTGGCACAGTGATTGTAAGCGAAATTTGCGCAGTTATGACAAGAGATGCGGACTCACTAACTATCGTTCGAGAAGATAATTTAGCGTTAAAAGATGTGTATTTTAGACCAACACGCTGTGCTCTCAGAAATGAACGCGCTGTCTGGTGCCAAACCGGTATCATGATAAGCAACAGTAGAGAACGGCGACCACGATGACTTGGAATTGCCACGGAAGGAAGCGCCCGGTTCAAAGAACCATCGTGCCATAGCCATAGGTAACTCAAAACATTATCGAGGCTATTAATTTTAAAGTCCATCTGGCATTTTTTGATGAAAACACTCGTCGTTATCTTATTCGGACCAGGTCATAAAGCGAGCACGGGTTGAGTTTGGCGATGACAGGCCTGCAGACCCAGATTCAGATCAACATTTATATCCAGATACCAGATGCCCGGAAAAAAAGGGAGAAACATTTTTAGAAAAGCGCGAAATGATAAGGAGAAAGAGCAAAGAGCAAGCAGTGAGCAGATCAGGCGCTGGGTGTGATGCTTGTCAAAGTTGAAGCTAGCAACAGAACTCTTATCAATTGAGGGCCGCCATCAAAAATGTATGCTAAAATCAATGGAGCGGGGATTTTGAGTATTATACAGTAGAGCAAAAAAAGGAGTAGATCATTGCTGCTAAAGCGAATTAATCGATATATGTCTATACGCGGTCGAATTTACAATATTTTGGTCGCAACGCCCGTCCCAACTGTAGTAAACAAAGTTCAACAACTGATGAACTTTTCTTAGCGAAAAGGAGTGCTCACTTGTTTTTCCACCTTCGCGAAGGGTGAATCTTGTACCAACTTCAATCGGTACATCGTGAACCAAATCGAGAACGAGTTCCAAGTTTTCACCTGGCATAACCTAAGGAGTAGGTTAGTAATCTGAAATCGTTCTTGAGGGGAGGTAAAGTTTTTCTCACCATTTTTTCGTCGGGGTGCTCCGTGCCTTCAGGGAAGGTCAATCCAACAGTCACATCAGCTGTGCGAATGAAGAGCTGAGGACGATAGTTGCTCATGAACGGCGTAGCGCGACCTCCTTCCTCTTTAGAAAGAACCTAAAAAAAGGAGAAAATCATGATTCATTCAATTACGGGAGGCCAAAAAGAAGCGTTACATAAATCTGGGCTTGGAATTTCTTTACTGATTTCATGGTACCAGGAGCAATGATGACTTGACCACGACGGAGTTGTTCACGCTTGACACCACGGAGGAGGGCACCCATGTTATCACCAGCTTCAGCTCGGTCCAGCTCCTTACGGAACATCTCTTACAGTAATATGAGGATAAATAAACAGAGTATCGTCGTAAACTATCACTTACCGATACCAGTCAAAGTAGTCTTCAAATAACCACCCAAGCCTATTACTTCAACTTCACCGCCCTTGAGAGCTGTACCTCTTTCAACCTGAACAAACATTATTGGCGAAGGCACTCGAAAATGGACCAGACACGTACTCGTCCAGTAGCTACTGTTCCACGGCCGGAGATGGAGAATACGTCTGTAAAAGGATAACACCGTCAACGGAATGACTACCACATGAGAATACAATGATTTTACCCTCAATAGACATGAGGAAAGGTTGATCCAAGTTACCTGGGAACGGCCATCAATATCACGGTAGACAAAAAACAAATATTTAAACTCACGCTGAGGTACTTCAAGCCATTCATCACAAGCTTTTAGCAGCCCCAGAACCTTTTCTTCGCCTATTTCCTTATCACGTCCTTCTAAAGCGGCCAGTGCAGAACCCATAATGATAGGTGTGTTTTCGCCGTCAAATCCGTATTGACTCAAAAGATCTCGCATCTCTACCTCAACGAGTTCAAGCATTTCTTTGTCGTCAATTTGATCAACTTTGTTGATAAATACGACCAGTTTCTTAATACCGACTTGACGAGCAAGCAGTAAGTGCTCTCGGGTTTGAGGCATTTGTCCGTCAGTAGCTGAAACCACCTTAAAAGTTGATGAGATCTTGTTTGGGGTAATTTAATCGCAGTAATAACGAGAACTTACGATGATAGCACCATCCATTTGAGCAGCACCGGTAATCATGTTCTTGATGTCTACGAATACCCGTAGGACTCAAAGAAGGAATTTCGAGAATGAAAGCTTACAATCTGCGTGACCAGGGCAGTCAATGTGTCCATAATGCCTGTTGTCTGTCTCATATTCAACATGAGATGAATTGATTGTGATTCCACGAGCTTTTTCTTCTGGCGCCTTGTCGATCTGCGAGTAGTCAACGAACTTTGATTTTCCAGCTTCGGCCAAGACTTTTGTTAAAGATGCTGTTAATGTTGTTTTTCCGTGGTCAACGTGCCCAATCGTTCCAATGTTCATGTGAGGTTTGTCTCGAGAGAATTTTGTAGCTTCGGCATAACCTCGACGGAACACTGCGCAAGAGGTTAGCATAAAGAAGGGCTTATTAGCACAAAAAAAGAAAATTTACCTGAGAATCTACCATGTAAAGAGTGTACAGTTGTCGAGGCAGCTGCAGGGGACAAACAAGCGCGAGTGGTGAATTTTGCAACTGCCGGAGAAAGTAAACTAAGCTTCGTAAGAAAAAGAAAATTTAAGTGATTTTACTTTTGGGGCTGCATGAGGGCCCTGTTGTGGCCAAACGGGCCAATGGACCTTTGAGCATTTTTTTAAAAGTTAAGTAGGATATGTACGACCGCGACGGGATGAATGCCAGTTTCCCGGGCGCTAATAAAATTCTCGGCTACGGCACCGTTTTGAGTCTGACAGTGCATTCGACTTGCAAGCATACTCTGCTAACTCATTCTACGTTCTCCTAGGTATTAGGTTGCTTGAAGTCTCATATTCAATTTATTTTTTTTGGAAAGTTAGTAACAGACATAAACCTAGTATGCATGTATGGAATTCCGACAGGCAAGACAAGAATTAGTTCTAGTCTTGATTATTCCGTGCAAGCGTAGTCATTATTATCCTCGTTATAAAAACTTTGTTTGACAACTTAAACATTGGGAATATAACTGCTTTCACCGCAGTTGCAGTTCACCGGCATGGCCGCGGAATCAAAACCGGAGTCGCTTTCCCCTCCAGCCGGAAGTTCAGATGTCGACTGACCGACAAGAATTATTCAAAAATGCAGTGGCTTTTCTTGCTGATTCAAAGGTATTGGTTAACTCCAATTTAAAATTGCTCAATCTGAACAATCCGAATTAGACTCAAACCTCACCACTAGCTAAACGAATTGAGTTTCTGGAATCCAAAGGCTTGACCACAGTTGAAATCGAGGAGGCGATGAAACAAGCCTTGGAACTGAATAAATCATCACAAACCACACTTTCTGTCTCAAATCCGCCTTCGCAGTTTGTACCTTCATATGCGCCATCGACATATAGTATCGTGGCGCAACCACCTCCTGTTCCAGCACTGGATTGGAGAGATTACTTTGTTCGTAATTTCAATTGAGGCTTTCCCGTGGCTCACTTGAAATTAGATTATGGCGATTGTATCTGGAGGAGTCATGTATGGCGTGGTATCACTGGCCCGCGTAAGTCGAGCATCTAACAGAACAGGTTTTTGTATCATTCTTCATGCCCCGTCAGAAATACCTTTTCCCTCACTTACAACCGCCAAATGTTACCGCGTATGAAGCTGATAGGGATGCTCTAACAGCACAGTTTGACGCAGCTGAGGCTCTACTAAAAGACTTACAGGAGGAAACCAAAGCTGTCCGTGAAGCCTCAGAATCACAGCAAGCAAAAATAGAACAAGCAACAAACGAAGTCGAAGCTGCTGTCAAAGAAATGCGAGAAAGTGAAGCTCGAACTAGAGATGAAATGCGAGAGATTCGACAGGAGATTGAAACCATTCAGGATATGCTACCGAAGGTACTCAGCTCTTACTCCTCTGCTAACAAGTATTCTTATGGCTCGGCCTAGATGATTGAAAAGAATAAAGAAGCGCAGACACAAAACTTGACAGAGCTACAACAGGAGTTGAAGTCCCTCAAGACACTGCTCCTTAGCCGTGGACCCTCGGTCGCCGGTGTCGTCACTCCTCCTCCATTTTCTAATTTCGGTAGACCATCAATACCTGCGTGGCAGCTTGCGAGCGGAGGCGAAGAACTGTCACCTAATGTTTCGTCCCTTCGACCTGGGCCGGTACCGACAGGCGGAGATAGACCCGAGTCTAGTGAATCCTCCATGAGTATCTCAACTACTGAAAGTGCCGCATAATAAATTTATTGAATACATTCTGTTTTTGAGAACAAGATAAACACCAAAAGATGACATTCTAGCAGAAAATATTTTGTGTCGTTAATTGCAATCCTCAATATTGTTTTAACAATGAGCGTCCTTGAGTTCATAGTTCAGTTCCAAAGATAGCCGAGGATAAGTTTCTCACGATCGTGATTCGTGCCAGTTGAATTCATTCAACTCTATTTCGACTCCTTTCATCTGCTGTTCACTATACCACACTCTTAATGTTTTCGCAATTCCGAAATGCGGTCGAACAACTTGAACAGCTCGCCACAAATCAAATTTCAAATGCTAGCAAACGGCCACCAAATAGCAGTGCAAGTACACCACCACCACAGACCTCGAGTGTCAACGAGATGCATCGTTCTCCCAAGAATTCAATGGACGAGGTTCGCAGGAGTATGACTTCGCCGACACCGAGTCAGCTTGCTGAATCAGCCTTGTCGAATTTCCGCAAGACGTTAATGGCGTCCCGCTCGGGTTCACCAGTTCCACCACCACCCCATACGCCAGAGAAAGATCATCATCCTCATCCTCAATCCCACACTAGACCTGGACGAACATTAGAAGAAAGACTGAAGGCCTCTTTCATAATTGGAGAAGCCTCTGAGAAACCATCGCCTCAGCTGAGCAAAGTTGCAACGCCGACGGCAGAGCCGCCGGAGGTGGATCCTACTGCCATTCAGCTTCCTCAGTCCCCCGTGTTACAGGCACAGGGTTTGCCTACTGAAAGCGTGCCCTCTGAGGAGAACAAAGCCGTGAAAGAATTGGTTCCATCTGAAGAGAGTCAACACATCGAGCACGCGACAGCCGCGGCTGTAACGCAAGTGGAAGAAGACCTTTCCACAAAGACGAGCCAAGACGAAAATGAGACGTCTCATGTCAACATTGACGCATTGGTTGAAAGAGTAGCGTCCCCAGATGCCTTCCCAGAACCCGCGACCGCTGTGCAAAAGTCTTTCAATGATGCGCAGGAAGGAAGCCCTTCAGATACACCAACAATAGGAATGACGGAGATCATAGACGAGTCAAGAAACGAGCCTACAGAGGAATCTTTATCGAACTATCAGTCTCTCCCTGTATCACCGCAATATGCTTCCTCTGCTGAAGATACCTCTGAATTAGAGCAATTACGCGAGCGACTAAAATTAGTGGAGCAACGGTTCGCAGGTAAGGTTCTACCTATGTCCTTTTTCTCTGGCACTTAATATTAGTAAGATATATCGATTTCATTCAAACGACTCCAAAGCGAAAAGCTAGCAGCGGATCAGGTCCTGAAGGCTCACACTCCTGTAGAGAGTATTTCCGATGCAGATGGTCTTCGCGATCACCTCAAAAACCTTCAATTGAAAGTCGACGTACGTGAATGTGTTATTAAGATTGTAAATACATTTCACTCAAAACACTTTGATTCAGGTATCAACAGAGGAGATAAAAAAGCTAAATCATAAATCCCAACGTAAGACGATACTTCGCAAAATACCTCACGTCCTGACCATGAAAAGTTTATGATGAAAGACTCCAGGATCTTCGCGATACGCACCGTCTCGAAAGTGCTTCGCAATCGGAACAAATAGAAACTTTACGCTCGAAACTTTCCGATGCAGAGGCCCGTGTAAAAGCTAAAGGCGAAGAAGCGTCAAAACACAAAGCAAGCCTGGATAAGGTTCAGGGAGAACTTGACAAATCGAAAACAGCTCTGAGGGATGAAGAGGATAAAGGTTCAAAGGCCATAAGCTTGCTCAAAACGGTCAGAACAAAGCTAGTGAAAGCGGAAAAGGAGCGGGACGACGCCATTAAAGAAGTTAACGCTTCCAAGGACAAAGTAAGAGACGAAGTTGAAAAGGAGAGGCAAGAAAAAGCTCGTCTAGAACAGGACCTCGAGCGTCTCAGAGGAGAAAAGATCGAGAGATTACTGCCCTCAAGAGTCAATTTGAGAAAGAAGTTTCCAATCTCAAGGAAAAACATGAGTCAGATCTGGCTGCACGCAAGAGTCAACATGAACTTGAGATTATAACCCTGAAAGTGCGTGTCTTTTTAGTAATACTCGGAAAACAATTTCTCATTTTTTACCCGTATAATGATAGGCAAGTCATACCAAAGAGCTTTCGGCGAAAGCGTCCCGAATTACCGTTCTGGAAACGAGTTTGCGGACTATTACAGAAGAAAAAGATTCTCTCTTTGATCAACTCCAACTACGGCAGGCCGAGCTGGAGTCATCTCAATCACACCTAGATTTGGTCGAGGCTCGCGCCTCGGAGCTCCAACATCAGTTGCGAGAGGCTGATGCACGTTTGGATCTTTTGACGGATGAATTAGCTGAGTCGAGGAACAAGCTCTCGGACGAAGGCGCATCGCATACGTCTGCAGAGGAACTTGCTAGAATTCTTTCAGAAACCGAAAACCGGCATGAGTTGAAGCTGAGCGAAATTAGAGGGCAGGTTCGGAGACTGGAGAAAGAGAGGCAAGAAGCTGAAGATGAATGGAGTAGGAACTTGCAGGAGCGAAGTAGGGAACTGGAGCGACTACGCGATTCGCTGGATAGCAAGGAAAAGGAGTATTCTGAATTCTTACGAACGAAAGCTGATATGCAGAATCGGATCGCTGAACTTCAAACGGAGAATCGGAAACTTCAGTTGCAAAAAGAAACCGAGGATGGTATCCTGGCTGGTTTACAGGAAGACATCCAAGCACTGAGAGAGGCACAGGTAAACCTTTGGCTTAATCTTCAATCTGTATACTCAAAATTCGACTCTCTACCAGGCTGCTTTGACACAAGAAAAGGAGGAAGTAGGAATGCGCTCACGATCCTTCGAGAAGCTTCTCGAGGAAGCAAAGGCTCGTGAACAAACACTGAAGGCTTCGAATAAGGTAAAGCAAATTCATTCCTCTTCTCTGCAGTTTTCTCATTCAGTCATGACTAGACGTTCCGAGATGAACTTCGAAAAGTCCAGGCTTCGGCTACGCTGCTGGAGAAGCACCGAAATCCCGGAGTAGGATTCTGGAGTACGGCACGTAACAATGGCTTTACCCAAAGCGCTGTAGATTTGCAGCTGCAGAGTCCAAAGAGTCCAACACAAGCATCCCGAACTTCTATTGATGAGGGATCGGTGACAAGCTCGACAAGGCCGGGTTCTCCGGTAGCAGTGAAGAATGACGAGGAGTTAAATTTGGAGTACATTCGAAATGTTATCCTGCAATTCTTAGAGCACAAAGAAATGAGGGTAAGAGTGTTATTGCTCGGTGAACTGGTGATTTTTGATCCTAATAACTTTGTTGTATAGCCCAATTTGGTTCGCGTATTGTCCATAATTCTCCATTTTACTCCGCAAGAAACCAGACGACTAATAGCCAAAGTGTAAATTATCATATGTTGTGTATATACCTAATCCATTCAATTATCACATGTCAGTCCAAACAGGAGAAATGACGACGCTTACGTAATCCAATATTGAAAGTGTATTCTGTGCAGTGACAATTGCCGGCTTCGCCAGACATGAAATTTTAAAAACTGCCTTCATGGCCGCTTTCGACTCTTTTCTAACTGACAGACACCTTTTGAATTTATATGCTTATCCTGCACGACCTCAGCTTACGATGTCAACGAATGATCCTAGTTTGCTCTATTTTCTTGACTCTGTCCCCTCGCCTATAACGCTCCTGTTGATCGACCTAGCGCCTGTGATACGCTTCTTCCGACGTTCTGCAGAGATTATTAGCTGGAAATCACACTGGTCTCAGTCATGGCTTGTAATCGCGATATGGTGGTATCTATGTCTTACCACATACACAACGATCAGGTAAGGTTGTGAACTTGCTCGTGTGATCATTGTGTTTACGTGTACACAGATACCTTCTGCCACTACTTATGATATTGCCTTCCCTTTTAACTTATTTTCCTAGTATTTCGACTCGTCGAGCGCGGTTGACGACGGAGCAGGCCTTGACTGCTGCTTTGTCTGACATCCATACTTTCCGGGCATTACTGCCTTCGCCGCAGCTTCCATCTTGCTTACGACAATTCAACATTGCAGTTCGAGCCTCCGCTATATTGATCATCCCATATTTATTTATCACGTATTTAATCCCAATTCCGATCATCTTGGGCGTTGTCGGTACCTTCGTGCTGTCGTGTCGGGCTCCTTGGGCGCAAGCTCTATCCTCTATACTAACGCGAAGTGCATACGTAAGATGGGCTTTTGCGTATATGTGGCGCGTTTTGTCTGGTACAGCGTCGGGGACGCTTACAGTCATGTCAACTACACCTCGCCCTGCTTCCCCCGTTCGATTTTATTCACTATACTAGAGTGTCAACGATGGTGGGTCGGTCTTGATTGGACGGCGGCTTTGCTGCCAGGAGAGCGGCCAAGCTGGTGCACAATCAATTATCAGGCTATCACACCGCCCAGCGTATTCGTTCTTCCACCTGCGACGTCGGTGTTTCTCCCCGGGCAGAATAACAAGCGAATCAGACATACAGCCAAATGGAGATGGATAGATTCTGAATGGGGTGTGCTGGTTAATAAAGACGGAACGGGTGTCAAAAGAATTGAGAAGCAGCCTCCAGGTGTGGCGGAGGAAGAAGAAAAGGATAGTGCCGGTTCACGATTGAAACGAGCTGCTACGATGTTGAAAGACCGCACAAGTACGATTGGTATTGTCCCGGACAAAAAAGAGGGCGAAAGCTCCACACCAGCCGCTATTCCAGATGTAGAAGTGACTCCCACTGATGTTGATGGATGGGTATATGGGGATAACAAATGGGAAGCTCCGAGTGCAAAAGGCGGCTTGGGGAAATATACCCGGATACGGAGATGGACAAGAATTGCTACTCTTGAAGAAACCATCGAGGAAGTTGGTCCAGGAGAGCTGGGCTTAGTCAAGGATATCGCGTCTCCACCGCATGTTAGCCACAAGGACGCAAAATCCACAGTAAAAGACGCATATGTGATGTCCGATTTAAATCCCAGAACTTCCGGATCAGACTTCTCCTCCTCTTCCAACTCCAACCTATCGGTTTCACCACCTGTGAGGGCAACAACTCCAGATTCACAAGCAGGCACTTCAAGCAATCACAATTTGGACAACAAAGATGACAACAAATCGGACCAAACTCTTTCTAATAAAATACTGGAAGATTCGGGCCATTCGTTTCGAGAAAGATTAAAAAACGTTGTGAGAAATAGTTTTGAATGACAGTCTCTTCTTACTATATGCCACTTGTACCACCACTTCTAACATACTCTATCTTACCTTGTCCTTGGCTTGAGTAATGGCACGTTATTGTATCCCCTACACAGTTGATTGATATCGATACCCAATCAGGGGTATGTGGCATTTGTGGTATTATCTTTCCACTATTCTCATGAGTCTCCGATACGCATGTTGCAGAATTCAATTGTAGCTACTATGCAGTGAAAATCCATTTATACTGCTTTTCAATTGTCGACATTTCTTTGTTTTCAGGACGATAGTGTGTATGGGAGACGAGATGTAGAATCTCTGACTCCAGAAGTCTGGGTATACATAAAAGATATTTGTATTCACTCCTAATTCTATTCAAGACCCCCAGGTAAGATCATGAGAGAAGATCAGGACAAACAAGCAAGTCAGTACAGGCGTCTCTTTCGAATCCTGCCTCTGCCACTATTATGACCGTAAGTTCGGTGGATGTCGCTGAAGAAATACGCAATACCCTTCCTGGGACAGAGGAAATCATTGTCCAATATATTGCCGGATATTTGGTAGATGATGCTGGAGAAGATGAAGACACCCTCCAAATTGCTCGCAGTATTCTCTTGTCAGCAATCGCTGAGGATGAGAATCAGAGAAGACGCTAGACAAACTGGTCCAACGACTGAGCGATATGCTTTTGGAGCAAAATAATTGAGAGCGAAAGCAAAAGGTCCTGCCGTCCGTAGACTGGGCAATGTTCTGGACATGTCGAAGACGGGGCTATGTCGAATACATTGGCATTTGCTGAGGGCGTTGACTTGGAGTCTGTTAACAAATCAAAGCGAGTACAAAGTTTGAGGTCGTTGCAACTATGAATTCTAATACTTCTTTAAGAGCCTCCCGGGTTGATGTTAAGAAGCTTGAAAAGCAAGAGGCTAAACTTCGAGTACGCAGTAAAATGGTGTCTTATTGAGAATCTCAGACTTATCGTGTCCAGGCGAAAATTGACAAACGTGCTAAACGTGACTTGTATGAAGGGTCAAAGCTACTGGAAGCACAACGGAAGCAGGTAGGTCATTCTTTGCCTTTCGCTCAGTTGTCAGTTGTTGATAAAGTTGCCAGCAATCATATGAAGAAATATTCATGAAAGTACGAACACTATTATATCCCTCGTGGCATGATTTAGATTGTGTGGAATAGGTCAACTCTCTGGAAGCTGCAGCTAGTGCCAAAGGCAAAAGTAAAGATGTACATCTTCAGTCTATTGACGTCAACTTCGGTTCAAATCGTATCTTGTAAGTCTCAGCAACATCTGCACCAGAGACGTAGTCTAAACTTCACTGATTACTTTGGTAAGATCTGGTGCTACTTTGACTTTGGCATACGGTCGTCGGTACGGCTTAATCGGTCGCAATGGTGTCGGTAAAAGTACTCTCCTGCGTAATATCGCACTGCGTCAGGTGCCAATTCCCGCCCACATAACTATACTCTTCGTAGAACAGGAGGTCAGACTCGTTATTTCTGTGCTTTGAAGTATTAACAGGGATGAATCTTTGTTAGGTTATTGGTGATGATACCCCGGCGATTGAATCTGTGTTGAAAGCGGACGTTTGGCGAGACCATCTCTTACGCCAAGAACAAAACCTTAACGCGCGACTGGCAGAACTCGAAAGCTCAGATGGCCTAAATACAGAGGCAAAGGAAGAAGCGCAGTCTCGTTTGGCCGAAGTACACGAAAGACTTGCTGATATGGACGCGGAGAGTGGTCCAGCTCGAGCCGCAACCCTCTTAGCAGGTAATGAGTCTCTTTTATGAGCGTGCTCTGCTCTCATTCTGTCTGTATTCAGGTCTGGGCTTCTCTGACGCCGACCGACTAAGGCCAACAAAACAATTCAGCGGAGGATGGAGGTAAGTCCTTGCGCCAACGTATATCAACGATACAACCAAGTTCTTCAGGATGCGTCTTGCTCTTGCTCGTGCTCTCTTCGTCAAGGTAATTTGCCTATCTGATCATGAAATTTCATTACTGATATTTGCTTAGCCTCATCTTTTACTCCTTGATGAGCCTTCCAATCATAGTGCGCCATTCTCATTTCTTCATCCGACAATATTTTATTTACATGCAATTTAGTTGATTTGAATGCTCTCGCGTGGCTAGAAGACTATCTGCAGACCTGGCCTGGTACTATACTAGTCGTGTGCGAGCCTTTGTTTTCTGAATCTGTACAGTTATTCTGATTCAACACGTTTTTAGATCTCACGATCGAGCCTTTCTGTGAGCGAGTCTGCTTCATTTTCTGTGCTAGTCTCACAACTGTTTTCAGAGATGCGGTTGCGACTGATATTGTCCATCAACATTCGGCTCGTCTGGATTATTACAAAGGGTAAAACAGCATTTTGAGACTTGACCGATCATTTTGACCATTTTTACGGCCACCTCTAGAAATTTCACACAATTCTACGCTACGAAATCCGAACGAGAGCGAAATATGCGCAAGGAATATGAGACGCAGTTGGCATATCGACAACATCTCCAAGCCTTCATTGATAGATGGCGATATAATGCCAACCGAGGTAATCACCCCTGATTTAATAATACAATTCAGTTCTGACAGTCTCCCAGCTTCTCAAGCCCAGATGAAAATCAAAATTTTAGAAAAAGTAATGTTCTACTCCTTTACAAAATTTTCTCGCTCATGAAATTTCTTTTAGTTGCCTGAACTGGAACCGCCACCATCCGAAGATACCGAAAATTTCAAGTATGAATAATTATATTTCCGAAAGCTCAAGAATTAAATTATTATATCTTGTCAGATTCCCGGAAGCTGACAAAATATCGCCTCCTCTGCTCCAACTATCCAACGCGACCTTTGGTTATACACCCGACCATATCATTCTTAGTGGGATAGATATTGATGTCAATCTAGATTCACGGATAGCAATTGTTGGTGAGTAAACTTCAACTATTGCATTGTCGTTTTTTCCCTAAATTTTCTGCATTGCTTAAGGTGCTAACGGTGCTGGAAAATCCACCCTGTATGTACACGTCATAGTTTCATTTTTATTCTGTTGGACTGAACATTTTGGTATCAGTATAAAATTATTGACTGGGGAACTTACACCACTGGCTGGTCAAGTCAATCGCAATGGACGCGTCCGGATTGCTTACTTCGCACAACATCACGTCGACACGTTGGTTCCAACAATGACACCAGTATCATTCCTCGCTTCCAAATTCCCCGGAAGGAGTGAACAGGAATATCGCAATCATTTAGGCTCATTTGGTTTGACTGGTGTGTTAATTCAAGCTCACGTCTATCTGTTGTCTAACGTCAAAATTTCAGGTATTATCGGGTAAGCGGATTGTTTAAAAGCGCTACCTTTTTTAAACCAATCGTGCAGATTACAATTAATTGGTACCCTATCGGGAGGACAGAAAAGTCGAGTGGCGTTCGCTGCGTTATCTCTTCAGCAACCTCATATATTGCTATTGGATGAAGTACGAACTTGGTTATTATCTCGTTAGCAAATTACTCAATTAATTGTTTGACAGCCTACCAATCATCTTGATATCGAAGTAAGTTAGATCCTGGACAGCTTCCTGAAGAGTTTATTAATAGTCTTCTAGGGTCTAGATGCGTTAATGGCCGCCTTGAACGCTTGGAATGGTGGTGTTATTATCATATCGCACGATGAACGATTCATCACGTCAGTCGCGAAAGAGGTTCGTCCGAGTCGTAACATTTTCAGAAATCAAATTTATTTAATTCTTTCAGTTATGGGTTTGCGGAGATGGAAAAGTCAATAAATTCTATGGAGACGTTCAAAGTTACAAGGTTAGGACGATCCCTCCATAATTTGAAATCTCATTTAACCTTGTCATTTTAGAAAATAATAGTTAGCAATGCCAAAGCGACACCATAGCTTGCTTTGTAGTGCCCTTGAAGTATTTGAAATGATCATGTTTTCTGTTCAGAAACTGCTTGTGATCTTTTATAACGAAACATATTTTGGCCGTGGAAAAAGTAGAGAGACGGCCAAAACGATAGGTCTAATTCTACGTTCTATGATTCAATTTACGTACAACGACAATGTTACACCATCTAGAAGCGTACTTGCCTCGCCGAAATTCAAGATTCCAATTCTCGGACCGTATATCCTATATCTTTCCACTCACGCATTTCCTTGCCGTGTTTAATTGTAAACCTTATCAATCTAGTCGCGGGCACTCGTTATACAAATGTGTGGTAAGCGGATAAGAGATATACTTACAGGTATCCTAAAAGACTGATCACTGCGGCGAGAGTGTTGGTTGGTCCAACTCCGATCGCTTGGACAAGAGGTAGGACCGTACTAGAGGTAAGTGCGGAGAAGGCGAGACGACATGTTCTTGATAAATTTATAAGCATCGAGGAAATTATGGATGCATAGTCAGCTAACTCACAAAGCCACAGCCGTGGCTTCTGCGCTCCTGGAGTGAAGGATATCCACGACATATGTATTCGTAGGAGCCAACACAACGTCAACCTAATAATCACTTTGAGGACGTGAATTGAAGTGAAGACAGACGAGCTCTTACCCCCAGCCCGTTCATAAAAATAGCGAACAAGCATATAATCAACCCTATATTTCCCGGTACAAACTTAACCGTCCAGCCAAACACGAAAACAGATAGGGGTGCTATGATTAGAGCGCCTGGTGTTGCGGCCAGCAGTCTGTCCTCGGGTACCCATTCGCCCCCTCGACGTTTTCGACCAGCAATAACTGCTTTATCTGACAAGCGGCCCGATATATATGCACCCACTATAGTTATATTTTTTATGGTTTGTGAATGATACTTTGGGAAGTGAGATCTTACAAGCGTTGCCGACGCCTGCTGGGAAAAGACAAGCACCAAGGAGTAACGGGGAAGTTATATTATATTTCTGGCCCTGAAAAAAAAAACAATGAGCCAGGAATTAAGGAGTAGCAGTAAGGCATTCACAGCAGTATACGCGATAGGTATAAACAAAGCTAAACGTCTTTGAGAGAGGTCTTCATATGCATATATTTTCAGAATACACTCACCAACATCGGTCAGGAGAGCAAGCCCGCCTGCAGTAATCTAGCGCATGCAAGTTAAATCAGATGTGTGGAAAATGCTAAGTGTCTTACAACTGCAAGATAAGGGTATCCTCGTAACAATGTCAAAGGGCCAAAAGGGTTCAGCCAAACAAAACGGAATCGACTAGCTGGTCGATCTGTACCACTCTCTTGAGCCAATGCCTTGTCGATACCACGTGAGCCACGATGAGATGTTTCCGGGAGCGAGAGGAATATGGTTATAAATGAAGCAAAGGCGAAACAGAATAGTGCGAGGTACGTCGTGCGCCAAGACGAGACAGTAGAAATGAGACCACTGAGTAATGGTGCTGCGGCAAATCCCAAAAGAACAGACTAAGAGAGAAAGAATCAAAAGCATATAGCATACTGTCACAAGGAAAGTCGTACACCGAAATAAATCCCCATAGCAGCCCCTCGCTCCTCAATCCGATAGATATCTGAAATGGTCGCCCCGCCTTGACTCATTAGACTTGATGCGCCCAGAGCTTGAATGATGCGTGAGATGAACAGGTGAACAACAGTTCTTGAGAAATATACGCCAAGCGTTCCAACACAGGCAAGTGGAAGAGATGCAAGGTAAACGCTGCGACGACCATCTATGGATACTGATTTTAGCGGAAAAGTTACATTTGATGTCACCAACACTTACAAAAAGCTGAGTATGGGGCCCAAATGAGGGTTCCAACTGCGACAACAAAAGTATACAGACTGATAGAAAAGCTTTGGTACAGAACATGTTAATTTCTCAGCATGAGGAACGAGTCAAAAGCTTGCCGAACGTTATGAGAACTGCGCTTGCGTCTAAATCATTTGCCACTGAAGGTATTAAAGGAATAAACGAGCTCGCAGCAAAAGCTTGTCGCGATGTTTTCTCAGTTCGAATGACTGAGTTGATTTCTTCAGTACTTACGAGCAATTGCTCCAGCAAAAATTATGGTTACAAGAATAAAACGCTTTCGGACGGGCGTGAATCGATCGTAGGCATCTTTTTGAGTCAAAAGGAGGGGGTCCACTTCAGACATTGTTGATGGGATTTGAAATGCGCGATGGGCTATAGGTCATTACGCCACATTCGTATTGTGGTCACTGACTCACTGGTAACCTCCATGTCACGGTGTCACGTGAGTGTTGCGGCGCGGTCCTGTCATGCTCGTGTCACACCGTGTCGCGTCTCGTTTGCCATCACTCTTCCGTCCCTTGATCCTCCCATCTCGTCGCGCAAGTCAGTACTCAATGAGCGACTTTGACTTCGAAAATCAAATGTCAGACTCAGGCTCTGAAGGCTATGTTCCTGCCTCGAAAAAGGTGCGTTACTATTCTGCAGGATACTGCTTTCCCGGTTGGTAATGTTCACAGGCCAAGGCTCCTCCTAAATCTACGAAAGCTCCGGCTAAAGCAGCCCCTACTAAACCCAAAGCAACTGCCGCAAAGGCTAAGAAGAAATCAACCAAGGTTCTCGGAGAGATAGACGAAAATGGTGCTGAACGGATGGATGTTGATACATTGGGGAATTCAGATGGGGATAGCGACGCTGAACCAGTGAGAAGGGCGTTAACACCACCACCACTTCCTAGAGGGAAAGATAAAACAGCTACACAAATGTATCAAAAGGCACGTTTCCCTTGTGTTATCACCCTCGGATGTCTGACAGTTCTGACTTTCTTAAAGCTCACCCAACTGGAACACATTCTCAAACGTCCAGATTCTTATATTGGTAGCGTAGAGGCCCATACTCAGCATATGTGGGTGTATGACTCCGAAACCAAGCGCATGACAAATAGGTACTTTTTTCGTTGCCTTGTGCGAACCCTCCTTAATTGACCACAACAGGGAAATTAAGTACGTACCAGGATTTTTCAAGATCGTCGACGAAATTTTGGTTAACGCGGCTGATAACAAAGTATGAGTTCTATACTTATAGCGCGCTGATTTTCGTGATGATTACCATGTTTGACTAGATTAACGATCCGAATATGACGACGCTTAAGGTCAATATTGATGTGGAAGAGGGTACCATCTCGATTTATAATGATGGGAAAGGAATCCCTATCGAAATACACGCGACTGAGAATATCTATATTCCCGAGCTCATTTTCGGTCACCTCTTGACATCCTCCAATTATGATGACGACGAGAAGAAACTCACCGGTGGTCGTAATGGATACGGTGCCAAGCTGGCTAATATCTATTCTCATGAATTTACTGTCGAAACCGCGGACAAGAATACGTCTCAAAAATATAAACAGACGTGGACGGAAAACATGACCAAAGTTGGCAAGGCGAAGATTACCAAAACAAGTGGCAACGTAGAGTTCACTCGTATTACCTTCCGTCCAGATTTGAAGCGTTTTGGAATGTCGGAAATCGATGAGGATACCCTCGCATTGTTGAAGAAGCGTGTTTATGATATGGCCGGTACAGTCAAAGATGTCAAGGTATTCTTGAACGATGAACGTCTCAAGATCAAAAACTTCAAACAGTATGTCGAGATGTACCTGTCTTCCGCCGCAGCGGAAGCGTCCGAGAACTCAGGAGGGGCTGCCACAGTTAAGCAGACAGTCGTTTACGAGCAACTTAGTTCCCGTTGGGAGGTTGCCTTTGCTGTTTCGGACGGGTCTCCCCAACAGGTTTCGTTCGCCAATTCCATAGCTACTACCAAAGGTGGTACGCACGTACAGCTCATTCAAGATCAGATTGCAAAATATCTCATGGCCACGATCACGAAAAAGAACAAGGGTGCGACAGTGAAGGCGCACCAAATCAAGAACTACATGTGGATTTTCGTGAATGCTCTTATCGAAAATCCGACCTTTGACAGTCAAACAAAAGAGATGCTCACGTTGACTGCCAGCAAGTTCGGCGGAACCAAGCCAGTGTTGACAGAGGAATTTCTCAAGAGAGGTTTGAATTTCAAACTTTATTATCAAAGTACCTTGTATTAACACCAATTCAGTGGCCAAGAGTTCAATTATCGAGAATATCCTCAACTGGGCCAAATTCAAAGCGGACCAAGAAATTAAGAAAACGGACGGTTCGAAACGAACTAGGTATCCTATTCCAGCATATGTAATCTCAGCCTCTACTAAACCATTTCTAGATTATCCGGTATGACAAAATTATCTGACGCGAATAATGCCGGCGGAAGAAATGCGTCGAAATGCACATTGATTTTAACAGAAGGAGATTCTGCGAAGGCGTTAGCGATAGCAGGGCTCAGTGTCGCCGGTCGAGATAATTTTGGAGTGTTCCCTTTGCGTGGTAAACTGTTGAATGTTCGCGAAGCAAATCATGGTCAAATCATGAAGAACGAAGAAATTCAGAATATCAAGAAAATCCTAGGTTTGCAACATAACAAGGAGTATAGTGACGTGTCCACGTTACGATATGGGAGCCTCATGATCATGACTGATCAGGTATGCATGTTCTGGTGTTTCAGAGAGTACAGATTTTTAAGTAATTGATAGGATCATGACGGTTCACATATCAAAGGCCTGCTAATTAACTTTCTCGATCATTTCTATCCGTCGCTTTTGCGAATCCCCAATTTCCTCGTGGAGTTCATCACACCAATTGTTAGGGTAAGTATTCGCATTCACTCATGAATAACTTTTGCAATGTTCCCGGTGCTTCAGGTTACGAAAGGCACTCAAAGCATCAATTTTTATACTATTCCCGAATATGAACAATGGTTGGAACAAACTCCCAACTCATATAGGTGGAAACATAAGTACTACAAAGTAAGTTTCGCTTTTGAATAACCTAGATTATGATTTCAATATTATTTCAGGGATTGGGAACAAGTACCGATGAAGATGCCCGTTTATATTTCCGGCAAATGGCGAAGCATATGATACCTTTCACGCCTTTGAAGACTGAAGACAAGGATTTGATCGACCTTGCTTTCAGTAAAAAGAAGACTGAAGAACGGAAGGACTGGTTACGGCAGTTTAGGGTACGCTAGCAGCTTCAAACTATTGAAGATCATCCTGGGCTAATTTTGCGTAGCCTGGAACATACTTGAATCATGATGTTGATGAAATTCCGATATCAGATTTCATCAACAAAGAACTAATTCTGTTCTCGATGGCGGATAACATTCGATCCATTCCGTCCGTCATAGATGGTCTGAAACCAGGTCAACGAAAAGTGATGTTCGGTACATTCAAGAAAAAACTCAAGTCAGAAATCAAGGTAAGTTAATTTTTCCTTTTCCAGTATTCGTTCATTTAGCAAATGTTTGTCTGTCCGTAGGTACAACAACTTGTCGGTTATGTTTCTGAACACGCTCAATATCATCACGGTGAAACGAGTCTGATGTCAACTATTGTCGCTCTGGCTCAAGATTTCGTTGGGAGCAATAATGTTAATCTGCTGAAACCCGATGGACAGTATGGTAGTCGTGAAAAGGTAAAGTTTGTCTAGATTCTCTTTGAGCCCATATGTATGTCTTATTTTTCGCAACCAGGGTGGTAAAGATCACGCCTCGGCTCGTTACATCCACACTATGCAGTCATCTCTTGCCCGCACAGTATTTCACCCTGCTGATGATCCCCTGTTGAATTATCAGACTGAAGATGGCAAGAGCATCGAACCTGATTGGTACATGCCCATACTTCCTGTCGTACTCCTAAACGGTGTAGAAGGTATTGGAACAGGTGAGCATTCTGAGTATGGCACGTATTCCGCTGCTTATCAGAGTATAGGTTGGAGTACATCAATCCCCAATTACAATCCGGTAGACGTTGTAGCAAATATAAAACGACTGATGGCTGGAGAGGAGCAAGTCCCTATGCTTCCCTGGTGGCGAGGTCACACGGTAAATTGTTATCTCTGTATTTATAGCTCCATTCCTCACTTGACATTCAGGGTGAAGTGAAAAAGGTTGGCGACCACAAGTATGAGGTTTATGGGCGTGCGGAGCGCGTCGACGCTAAAACAGTTGATATTTCCGAACTTCCCATTTATCGATGGACGCAAGATTTCAAAGGCGAATTGGAAGCTCTCTGCGGCGAGAAAGGAGATGGGCCACTAAAGGTTACTTCAAGTTCATTCAGTACTATTTATTTCCTCCTAACGTCACTCATAGGACTATAAAGAGCACTCAACCACGACGGCTATCTCATTCACACTTACTATGTCGGAAAAGGAGCTCGATAAAGCCGTTGAACAAGGCCTGATCAATTATTTCAAGCTGATTACAAAGATTAGCACGAACAACATGATGTGTTTCGATGTTGAAGGCAAGATCAAGAAATATAACACACCAGAGGAAATAATTGAGGAGTTTTATACCATACGCTTGGCTTATTATCAGAAACGAAAAGTAAGCGAATCATACTGATTATTAGCTCATTGAATTCAATTCTTTCAAAAGGATTTCCTTGCTAACGAACTTGAGATGCAATTGGACAAGCTCTCAAATCAAGTCCGATTCGTGCAGATGATTATCAAAAAGGAACTGGTGGTCTCGGGTCGTAAGAAAGCTGATATTGTTGGCGATCTCCGTCAACTGGACTTCAAACACATTCCGAAAGTTGTGAAGGTCAAGGCTCCTGCAGATCTCGAAGATGTTCCAGAGGAAGAAGAAGAGGAAGTAGACGCTAGCGGTGCTAACACTGATTACGATTACTTGCTTGGGATGGCTATTTGGAATTTGACTCAAGAAAAGGTACAGTTTCTAAAACAGACTAAAGCAATTGTAGTGACCTCTCTTTTCAGGTTGAAAAACTCAAGCAACAACGTACTGAGAAAGAACAAGAACTTATGGTTCTCCTGAAGAGAACTCCCATTGGTATTTGGACTGAAGATTTAGACGCATTTTTGGTGGAATGGGATGTGAGTATATTGTGTCGACTTTCCTTGGGTATTCATCCTGAACTCCGAGTCAGCTTGCGGGTAAAGAATGGGTTCGTTTGCACGGTGGTAACGACAAGGCGAAACCTGCCAAGCGCAAGCAGACAACGCTTAAAACCAGGAAATCGTTGGGAGAACCTCGAGATGATTCGGAAGACGATTTCAAGCCGACGAAAGCGAAAGCTAAAAAAGCCCCTGCTCCGGCTGTAAAGGACAAACCGGTGGCTACGACATCGAAAGAGAAACTTCCTGCCGTCAAACCGAAGTACGAGGAAAGCGATGAAGATGCCGAGATTATTCCTGCACCTAAACCCAAACCAATGGAGAATCCCTTAAATATATCAGACTCAGATTCGGAGGAAGATAAACCAATTGTAAAAGCTGCGCCGAAAAGAAAGAAGTATGTCCTTATCGTTGTTTTTCTTTGCCACGATTTACTTAGTATTCTTGTAGCGATAGCTTCGTCATAGACAGCGATGAAGACGAAAAACCAGCGAAAAAGACGAAGATAACCAAGGCTAATACGGCAGCTAAGGCCCCAGCTAGCAAAGCGAAACCAAGAGTTGTGTCTAATCCGAAGAAGGCAGCTGCAAAAAAGAAAATCGATAGTGACAGTGAGGAAGGAGAGGATTCATTCAATCGTCTACCAACCCCTCCACCCCGCGATACGAAACCAAAACGAACAGCCCGCGCTCAACCACAGTACATTGAAGTGGGGTCGGACGACAATGACGATGACGACTTTGTTATTTAGCTCTTCTCTTTCATTTATTCTCTTTACAGTCGAATGTACTCTAGTCGTACCATTATTTTTACTTTTTATTTTAAGATAGTTGTTGAAGAAATGCATGTATTATTTTGAAATGGAGCGAAGTTAACAACTTGAGATTGTCAGATGATGACGTACATCCTCGAAGAAAGCCTCTGGTAGATAATATTGCGATACGTTTCAAAACTTCTGGCAAAAAGAGGTCACTTGAGACCTTGAAAAATCTGTCTTTGAAAAAGTATTCATGTTTTGTCATGCAGAACGAGAATGCACCGAGGACGATGTATAATGTGCCGCCATCATCCGCCATCTTCCAAAGCCCAAAACAATTGTCCACCGATCTGGTCGGCCTTGCCTTTGTCCTCCAACAACTGAGATGCGACTTGGAATACTGTGTCGCATAGTGACTACTAAATGGCTTTGTTTTGCGGTGTTTTTTGATTTTCCTTTCATTAGCGCCAAAAGGAGCATCGCGGAATCAAATTATGCTGATGGCACCAGCAAGGTAACTCTAACCCGTGTGTATTGTCTGAACTCGCCTTTTTACTTGTCTGTCGCGGGACATTCACCGTCGCGTCCATTGTCATCGGGTGGAGGTCACGGTTATTTAAGTACGCTAATTTGCTTTGTGGTTTTTCCTCTCGTTCCGAACTTGTCTTGACTTTCTAACAAACCTTACCTAGCTCAAGATACCCTGTTTTTCTCTGGGTTATATTCATATACCATATTATACCAAAATACTTTGAATATTGACTCGTCATTGCTGACCTTGAGCTTTTGCTATGGTCGTGCAGCATCCGCAGTTGTCACGGCTCCAGATTCCCCAGCCAAACGCGTCGTTACCACCTTTGTTCACGGGTCTACCTAGCGCACTTCATGGGAGCAATTTCCCCTTGGTCACGCCTATGAACACAACTTTTAACTCACAAATACCTCCGGTTGTTCCTCCTAGGCCTAGCCTTCACAGGTCGCACCCGTCGCTGATGTTCCCTACACCTGCTGCTGCTCTCGCTGCATCTTTCAATTCCGCCGGAATTCTGAATGGTACATCCTTGCCAGGTTTTACCAAAGCAAGCAAACGAACCGCCAGTGTTAGCATAGGTGGTCCTCCAAAGGCGTCTCTTGGCGGTCCCAACAGAAAAATTGCCCCTCCGGCAACCCCCACTCCCGCTGCCTCACAAGCAGAGAAATTCAAAGCCAAGAAAATCACTGTCAAATTACCCATAGAAGAGGAATCGAGTGATAATGATGGAGGAGCGTTACCGTTATGGACAAGACGACCTCTTAAGGATTTTGTCATTTTCGACGAGCCGGTCGCCCCGGCAGATATACAATCCATTGAACATTACCTCATTGACGAAGTACCGCCGAATTCAATGCCTAAGACAATAGAAGTTTACTTGCCAGCTAAGGTATTTTTTTTGATTCTGTGCTCTACTCTCAGTCTGATTTTTAACCTTCGGACCTGCTTTTAGGCTGCGTGGGATGAATACTATCAAAAGCTTGTCGACCAAAGATTAGAAAAACTCGGCTTAGAGAATGGACCTGCTGCATCCTCTCATCAACACGCTCGGGCTACCTCCGTGAGTCCTTCGTCCTCGTGGCCAACCACGTTCCGTTTACCTAAATGATTGTGCTTCTGTTAGATTTCCTCCCCGGCAGATCCTGCGCTTTTGATGTTTAAATTGAACAAGTTGCAACAGTCACGAGCCAACTCTGCTTCTGTTTCACCGCAACCACCACCATCAGTCATTTCTATGACCTCCACTAATCCATCTCTGCCTCCACGTTTCCAACAAGGTGCTATGTCGCGACATGGCCATAGTTTCTCACTAGCAAACTATAATCCGTCACAATTATATGCTCCCGTTACCATGTTTAATCCCTTGGCTACATCACCCGGAGTCAATATGGATCAAAGTGGGCCCTTGCTTGGGCACGACATCCCACCGCGTTTACACGCGCCTCAAGGCGTAACGCCTCTATCGATAAACATGCCTTCCGCGACCCCATCAATTGTCTCTGCTGGACCGAGTCGCACAGCTAGCACCAACCCAGATTTCCATAGAGGCTTTGGGCTTGACATTCCAGAAGAAGACGAAGAGGCTCTCCGCACATTTGGTCATTATGAAATTTCGTCACTCCCTAATCAATTATCAGAAGACCTCGATGATGAAAACAGGGATCAATTACATGAATTGAAAGCAGTCGAAGAAGTAGATGAAAACGAAGATGATAATACTACAGCCGGTGTTCACACTAGGCATGCTTCAAAAACTTCGATCTCGGTTCCTGCTTTCCCTGCACCAGTTGAAATACACGAAACTATAGAAGAAAATGTTCCGCCAGAGTTGGACCAACCCGTGCACTGGGATCTCTCAGGACGAGCGATCACTCCTATACCGTATCCGGAAGACAAGGGCACTCAAGAGATGGTTGCTGAATGGACTGGGTCAGAGGGGGAGGAAGCGGTACGCAAGGAACTTTTGAGTGTATTACTCCCTATGCTCATGTTGCTTCAACTTTACAGACAATGGACGAGTACTCTAACCCATCCGACGAAGAACGAGCTCGTCAAGCCAGAGCCGAACGTAAAGCTGCTCGTATGAAACAATCTATTGGCTCTGAGATTCCACGACGTTTACCCGAATTCCCCCTCCCTCCTGAAAAAACCTTAGTAATGCCACAATCATCCACAGATGATGATATCGTGTCTAATCCTAGCGAGGAAGGGAGAAATTTGGAGCAAAACGGTTGGTTCCATCCTCATCAACAGTATCCGCAAGATTACTCGTATTATCAGAATGGCGCAGATGCCCAGACACGTTCGCCTAGGCCATTACCCCCTCTCCCGGATTCTCGTGCAGGCTCGGGACACGTTTCTCATCCTTCATCCTTACATCACTCTCGCCATCCATCAAATGTTCCCGAGTTTGAACCACTTGCTGCTTCGACGGTTAAACGAGACTCCCTCAATCCATTTGCCAAGCCGTTTGTGTTCGGTGGTGGATCGTTAACAGTATCGACCGAAAACAGACCTTCAGTGGATATTACTCACGCTCGTCAACCTTCTGTTGCCCGTCCGCTGAATGTGGCTGCAGCTGAATTCAAACCTGGATTTACGTTTGTACCACCGGCTGGCGTGCCTAAGATATCCTTCCCATCCCCTGAAGCTCCGCGTCCGTTACCTCAGCCTCCGATTGGTCTGTCTCCGTCTAGGGTTCAAGGAAGAGAAAAGCGTCGAAGAAGGGAGTCAAGCGCGTCTGAGAGTATGCAGGATGATGAGGAAGCTGCCAGTGATGAAGGTGCCATGCATGCATTCCGATTCCCTCTTCTGCCTCTTCTACCTCTACGAATGTCCTCGCCTTTACATTTGGGTAGCGAGCGAGCCATTTCTCCATTACCTCCGAGGTCTGATATAGGACTTGGCCCATATAATCTCAAAGCTTCTAGTGATCTTTCGTTGCCTCTACCAAATACCCATCGTTACGCTGATAACCAACCCCCCCCGGCTGGAAGTGGGCACGTACAACATCAATCGGAAGGTGACATCTCGTATAACCCTCTCGAAAATGAGGAGGTTTCAAAGGTTGAAAATACAGAAGAGCAAGAAACACAGGCTCCCCGTGCTCAACCCGCCACCTTACCCCGCAAACGACCCCCTGGTCTCGAATTCAGACATCCGGTGTCCACTAATACTGTGCCTGCCGCTTTGTTCAAGAAGGCCCTGGCTGCCACTGAAATGGATGGGCCTATCAGGTCAACTGTGAGGTCTCGCCTGAGCTCGCGCGAAATATTTGAGCACATCAACAGTCCTTCGCTTGACGATAACGACGTTCCCGCTATTGCTCGTATGGCATCCAGGTCGCATACATCGGAACCGCGACGACATGATGCTAGACCGATAGTCGATATATTCACCCCTGCCATTCCGACGGAGATCTTAACTGCTGAAGATCGGAATTATGCATCCGTCAAAGATACCATGTCATCTATTTCCGAAACCAAGTCAACAGACTTCAGTCAAGGTGAACGTTCGAATCGACTCGAACAGCGTCTCGAGGATATGTTGGATGATAGGATGGAACTGGCTAAGAAAGATCTGGTTGAAACACATAAACAAGCCACAGATCAATTGGTATCCAGAGTCTTGGACGCTATGAAGGCTCAAGTTTCGGAACTCATTGAACGAAGTGAAGAAGGTACTGCTGACGCCAAAGGCGAGATTGACTTTGAGTTTGTCCGAACTATGTTAGAGGAGAGCGTCATGGATATTCGAACTGGTCTACGTCGCGATCTGGAAGATATTTTACGCACCGCTGAACCTACCCTCTCCTTGGAACGAACCCCCACCTCCCTGCCAACTGATATCCGACCGATTCTGGAAGAATTTGGCAATCGCACCGTTTCCGCAGTCACTAATGCCGTAGTTAAATTTGCCAATCGCATTGACCAGATTGACGAATTAGGTCGTATTCGTGCCGCCGATGATCGCGAATCATTGCTAAGCGATATTTACACCATTCTTGCTCCTCACTTGGACACGATGCAACATCCGCAAATTGATTTCGACGCGGTGACTGCCAAACTTGCGGAAGCAGTCAAACCGCACATTTCGCAGCTGATAGATCTCACTTCGGACAAGAAAGAGACTGCTGGGCTGATTTTACAACGGCTTATGCCCGCCCTTAGCTCTCTGCTTGAAAGACCCACCCAAGTGGATACTGATGCTTTAGTCTCTCATTTGCGAGTCGAGTTGGCGCAAATGGTTCCTGCGTCAGATCCTCATCTTCTCAAGGAAGCCGTAGCGGATCTGGTCGTGGAGAGACTAGACTCAAGGCTAGCCGTCCGAGAAAAGGCGTACTCCAGCGAGACGTTGTACTCCCGAATTTCGGAACGAATCGACGATTTGCATGTACCTGTCAGCGATGTCCGCAAGGCAGTCGAGAGTCTGCAAAATGGACAAGATACGCTTCGAGAACGCAACGACGTTTTGAATACCCTCTATCAAGACATGGCTGCGCAGTTATTGGAGCTGCCGAAATCTGTTGGATCCGTAATCAACGACGTCAATGCATCAGTGCAACAACTGCAGGTTGATGCTAGATCCGGACTTTCGAGGTTGAACACGCTAGATCAAATTGCGGCCGTATTAGAATCAACTAATTCTAACGTCGTCCAAGTTTCTCAGACTACTGAAGGACTAGTCTCGCGTTCTTCCATTTTGGCGGAGTCACAAGAAAAATTACTTTCAGTTGTAATGAGCTTACCGGGAGAGATCAACAGCGCTATTGCTTCTATCAAACACGCTCAGGCCGAATTCATAGCGGCGCAAAGTTCTTCACCAGATCACTCGGCTGAGATAAGAAATCTACAAGCTGCGAACGCCGAGTTACAGGTTCAACTTGCCAAAGCAAGAGGTGCTCATGGGCAAATCCGAGTAGAAAAGGATTTGATGCACGAGCGCATGGCGATTGCGGAAGGTGAATGCAGTGCGTTCCGTAATGAAGCTGAAGACTTGAAGAGCAAAATCTCGGCCAAGGAAACTGAAATTGCCGTGTCAGGCTTACGAATCACGAATTTGGAGGATGCCTTATCACATGCTAATTCCCGTCTTGAGATCTCCGAATCCACTGGTAGAGCGAAAGATGAGCGGATTGCAGAACTTGAGCGGCAGAATCGTCAATATACCCTTGATCAGCATCAGTACAAGTCACAAGTAAGTTTGTTTTTCTCTGCTAAAGTCACCTTATTGAGGTATCTTCTATAGGTCCAAAAACTTGAGTTGCAGGAAGAATGGCTCAAACGAGATAAGGACAGTTTGGAGATGCGCAATTCTCAATTGGAAAGAGAACTTGAGCTCTTGACTTCTGAGCGATCACATTGGGAGGAGGTTCGTCGAACTTCAGAACGTGTAGAACAGCTTGTTCAAGCTGTCAACAACGCGGAATCGAAGGAGTTGGCGGAGCTCAGGGCGGCCAGCGATAAAGCTAAAATTTTGGAGGGTGAGCACTTGGCGCTTCAGAAACGGTTCAAAGAGGGAGAGAATCGTATCGTCAATTTGGAGCGCGCAGCTCAAAGTGCCAAGCAAAATGTTGCCATGGCTCAGGATCACGCCACTGAATTAGAGCGACGCAATAAGGAATTAGAAACAGAATTAGATGCCACACGTGCAAGATTAGAGGAGACCGATGACATTCGCATGCAGCTCGATTCTGATTTGGCGTTAGTGAAACTGCAGCTGGAAGAGAGAGAACAGGCTGAAAGAACCGCAAAGGTAAGGGAACGTTGTCTTTTAGATTGACGTAAAATTAAATGAGAGGATAATGTCTAGGGGAAGGAGATAGAACTTCAGACCGAGATTTCTTCATTGCAGAAACAGCTCGCAAATCGCCGTAACGAACACGAGAATCCAACACGTGCACCTCAACCGCTATCTATCATGAGTCCGCCACACTGGGGAGGTACAAACGGTCACAGTCAGGTACCACGCCCTTCCTCGAGAACTAGCACCTTGTATGGAGGAGGCTCACCTGTTACACCGACGGACCTGTCATTCCGCAAAGCCCAGTTCACCTCCTCTCGGGCTCCTTCTGTAGTTGCCGAAACGCCCGTTAAAAAGGGAGTTTGGGAATCGATGCACGCGCCACGGCCTACATTAGTTCCTCTTCGTCCAAGCACTCGCACCTCATATCCATCACGAGCTTCCATGCCTTCCCCCACTCCTAGCACAATAAGTAGACAGGATGATGGTTGGTATACCAGATAAATGACTATTTTCTCAGATACCTTTTTGCAACAAATATTCTCATTTACATCTACCTTGGAATCTTTTGTTATATGCAACCCCCATTCGTACACTATATACCATTCCTTATTTGTTACCATTATGCATTTCCACTGTCATTTTCTCCTTCTACATACCTCGGCATATCTGTTAGTATCCCACAATTTTTTCCCCTTACAGTGTTACAATACCCATGGTTGTTTCAACGCGATATCTTTTCTTCTCGAATTGAGAATATATATATTTAATACTCTCACACGTTCAAGGGATGATTTTTTTTAAAGATCTGAAGATTAGCAGAATCTAAATTGATTTGATTAATTTATAATACACAATCTACATGTCCGACGATTCCTGGAAACTTGTTTGCCCAAATTATGATCCACAACACGCAGCAATCCGAGATGAATGAGTGTTGCTTTGAAGATTTACGGTGCGTATTTCCGACCTTTCCGCGTATTCAAGCATCTGGCTTTGGACCCGATCTTCCC
Organism: Phallus indusiatus; assembly: GCA_027605045.1. NCBI lineage: Eukaryota > Fungi > Basidiomycota > Agaricomycetes > Phallales > Phallaceae > Phallus > Phallus indusiatus. Next base: position 299,638 of record JAQFWX010000009.1, read on the forward strand.
ATTCCCAGCGGGAAACGACGCGTTTAGAAATATACAGGAATATATCTGGTACGGATTTAGCTGATTTAGCTGACGCTAGAAAATGTTTTGGACCTCTTTCGAGGGTCTGGGATTCCGAATTTGGTGCACCTAGAGCGAATGTGGTTGGGGTGATGGTATCGGACGAAGATGTAGTAGAAGTTTCTGCTGCCCGACGACGTTGAATGGACGACGGGAGCGGCGGTCCTGGCGAAGGGTTCAATCGAGAGGTGGTAGTCGGTGAGGATGGTGCGGATATATATTCGTTAAATATTGAGGAAGGAGGGGTATAGTATACTGACAACCCTGTGTGGGTAGATGTCATGGTTCCACCAAAACGCGAGCGACTTGTAGCACGGGACAAGGACTGGCCTCTTCTCGCGTGATGAATGTCAATCGGCGACCGAGAAGGTAGACTTGTTTCGGATGGGAAGACTGTGAATTCATCGTCTGACACGTTATATTCTGAAGAGGAGGCGAGTTCTTGGCTTTGAGATTGGACAGAGTCTGGGAATGGAGACAGCGGTACAATTGTGTCAGCAGGGGAGTGTACTGAGTTCGAGATTGAGGGAATTAGACGGTCCAGGAAAGACTTGACTTCTTCCTCAGATATTGGCGTGTCGCTTTCATTCTCGACGAGATCTACCTTGTTACCTACAACGACACAACAATAATCGTACGCTTCATCGTCAGGAACAGGTGCCCGGTCTTGAAACTCATGCCACCATTTCTTGAGATTATAAAATGTCTGAGCCTTAGTTACATCGTAGACCATCAACACAGCGTCAGCGCCACGGAAAAACGCAGACGAGAGGCTCGAGAAGCGTTCTTGGCCGGCAGTATCCTGTCCAGCAAAGTGTCAGTCTCCAGGCGCGAACGAGATGCAATTTGGACAAAATTTTACCCAAATTTGCAATGTTATTGTCTCATCAGGATTATTGTAGTGTGGTAAGGTCTTAGTTATAAAATCTGTGCCAATGGTCGTCCGGTAGCCGCTAGAAAATCGCCCGGAAATGTAGTTGCTTCGTAAACTTGTCTAGTGTGGGTTGTGAGAAAGAAAATGTTTTGAAATAACTTCCAGCTGACCTTACCGACGCCGCTGTCACCAATGATGACGAGCTTGATCGTTCGCATGTTGGGTAGACATTTACTGAAAGGCTTTAGCTTAAAGTGACCAATTCAATGGACCCGTGACTAATTGGTTATGCAACGAGTCCGGACAATTCCAATTAGCACCTCAGTCTTGACAACAAACCTCTCACAGCTGAAACAAATTTCCTTAGTCTATGTTAGCGTGTTCGCACCTAAAGTAGCCGAAAGACCTGTCAAGAGTATAAAGATGCTCTCCAAAGTGCTTAGTTCTTTCAAGGCAGATCTCATAGCCTATCAACTGTCGAACAGTTGAAAAGTTTTCGTCTTTTTTTGCTGCTTATCGCTGGTCGTTTTTATTTTATTTTGCTTATCTCGTATCTTTCAAATGAATGTTCTGGTCGTCGTCCTTATTTTTATAACGAATTTGGCCCTGGGTGCCCCTCTACCGTTGCCGCAAGACATAATAACGACGACAACGTCAGCCGAGGCAGAGCTTGCGTCGCTGATACCAGTGTTAGAGTTTTTTTCGACTTTCGCATTCAGTAGCTTCACTCAGGATCTCCCCACTCCTTCTCCTGCTGCTTTCCCCACAAGCACTACTATCACGTCTCCTCAAATTACAAGTCAGGCAATAGTTTCAAGCTCAATGTCATCTTCCGCTGTACAACAGGAAACCGAGCCTGCAACGTCAACAGTTGATACTAGTCAATCACAAAGCAATAATAATAATGTGGAAACAGAGGTCACTCATGGTCCTGTCACCTTTGGGGAATTAACCACTCCTAGTGAAGGAGGCACTTTCAATAAATTCGTTGAGAATGATGGAGCCAACGGCACGGTCACTGAAAAAACTGGCAAGTCAACTTGTCGAAAACTACACAATCAAATATCTTATTGTGATTACAGCTACCTCTCCGCTGGGTTTATACTCATCTACTCATGTGTCAACCTTTGCCGCAAATACGTTGACTTCGCATGCCCTTTTCACCCAGTCAACGACGGTTCACCAATTGTTGACGTCAACTTTGACATCTCATACCCTTTCCACACTCCTTCCCACTCCTTCCTTCACTTCAAAAGCTCACGCCGTGAATCATCATCATCGACCTTTCAAATCCCAAAAAAGTGCGTTGTACTTTTTCTTTATGTCGGGATATTTTGTTCATTCTTTCCAGAAAAACTTGCGAAACGTTTATTTCCAAGCCTTTTCAAAGACTATGAAGGTTTTGACCGGTTTGATGTACCAGGCATGTTGGTATAATTTTTCAAAAAACAACCTATCTTAAAGATAATTCAGGATTCTCGCACGGTAACAAAAACAACAATAATAATGGTAACAATGGTAACAATGCGGGACAAAACTTCCCTCCGAACGTAGTTCCACCTGGTGTATCATTATTCGGTCCGTCTGAGGGTAAAGGGCAAGGAGACAACGAAGGCAATAATGGGGGTGACAACGGATTTGAAACTCAAAACAATAATGAGTTGGGTGGAGGGTCTCGCAATGAAAACAATTCAAATAACACGAGTACAAACGATTTCCCCTTTGCGTCGGACCCTTTCCCCGCCTTTCCCTCCTGAGACATAAGGCGGTCCTCCTTCATGCCTATTCCTTCCACTACCTCCACGTAAGCTTTGTCGTGAACCTCATACTCCGGTTCGGTTTCCATCATCTGGAGCTTGTTTCCCTTTTTCTTAGTACTTTATGCTCCCTCAACCATCTTTCAGATGGAGAAGGCTAAAAATTTCAGTTTGTTAGGTACGCTATTGTTGACATTTGTCAATGCACATATAGAAGTTTTTATTGGTGGGACTTTCTCGTGAATGTGCTATGTAAATATATCTCGCTGCCTTGTATTTCCCAAGTTTTCTCACTTGAGCATAAGCATAAGGGCTTGACGACAGGGGTTTGAATTATCGATTGATGTAAATCGACAGATCTGCTGCGTGGCTGTACCATCCCAACGAAAAAAGACTCTAGAGTTTATGCATTACGACTAGTAGACACCTGGCAACTTTCCGAGTGGAGGGGTTGCACCATTGCAACGGGAGAAGGTGGAACGAAGAAACGCACTTAAAGTTCGATTATTAGGCGCTATATGGCTGTAACCACGCAGGCTGCAGCTAACGAAAAACAAAGCAGTACCTTACTGGCTGGAAGGCAAATGATTTACCGACTCTCCGGCTGACCCATGTACAATTTGACTTTTTCCGATAACAAAACATGAATACAGTCCGGCTGTATGCAGAGAGTACGTACATGGATCAAATCTATCTCAGTCCTTAAAGAGTACACAGTCAATCAATTTACATATTACATCAGTTTATATGTCAAGCTTAAGTTTCGAAGGTCGACAGCAATACTTGCGATTTGCATCCAGTGCGACGGGGCTAAGACCAACCCAGTCGATTGAAAGAATTACGGATTCAATTTCGGGGGTAGACCGAAATTTGATGTATTGTTCTCAGAAGCATCCTTGTTAAAGGGCAGGGACGGCGCCAATTGCGAGGAGAGAAATGAGGAGAAAACGCCTCGGATACGGCGGGTACTTAAAATGAGACGTTCAGTCAGAACGTCATTCGCGTCAGGTAAGCAACCAACCTTCCAAAAAACAATCTCCTTTTCCATGTTCACACTTACCATCGTGTCCAAGGGTAGGAAAAAAGCTTCGCTTAGTTACTACGCGGGCATGTGATTAATAGAAATCATTGGGTATCGCGCCTGAGCTCAGACTCACATTCCTGAACATCTGGATAGATATCAATGATCACATGTCTCTCGGTACTAATCTAGTGAGTCGTGACTTACCAAAGTCTACAAATAATCCTCCTTCGCTCGGCGTTTCTAACTCGGCGATGGTGACGAGACCATCAGCAGAAGAAATAGGGGCTGAATTGGCGAAGAAAACCGAGGAGCAGAGGAGATGAATTAAGAAAAAGATAAAAATCCAAAATGGCATGACGAAAAGGGGGGTCGACCAGCGATAACAACAGAAGTAAGTACGGAAGAGTTGGTTTAATGTTTATTATGGTACGTACGATATTATGAGGGTTTTATAACTGACTTGGTAAGAGATTATGACGCGTGATATGCCATATCTTTGATAGGGTAAATAAATATACTTGAGCTATACCTGTATGTGTGTAGATGAGTGGAAGCAAGCCTTTGGACGGGCGGTTACTATGACGTCGTAAACTTTGTCAGAAAACAGTAAAACGCAGTTTCCCAGAGGCTTTCGCATGACCGACCCATCAATAAATTTAAATTTGAAAACTGCCATTGAGATTTCCAGTTAAGGGCTTCCGCGGGATGACATCAATCCGTGGATAGATCTGGAAATAGAATACTTTATATGCCAGATTACGCCCTGATTTCTGTTAAATTTAAAAGATCGTCTGCGGATGTGATTCTCATAACACATGCGAGTAGCAAGTGAATTACGCATGCCGATGAGAGTCGATGACGGCGACGGAAGACTCGGAACACGCGTGAGTGGAATGACCGGGCAGAAACAGCGCACTTGGAAGCTTACCAATTCTAGCCGGTTTTTCTTCATAAAGCTTGCATTCCCTTCTCTCAAAACACTCCCGTTGAACTGTGAACTACAATAAACTCTTGTTAATTGGCATACAGAATAAATATGCGTCACTCAGTGACGCTAGTATTAATTTGGGACTCAGCAATAAGGGTTACGTAACAGTTTTGGTTTGAACCCGAACCTATTTGTACGAGGCGATGGTGACTCCGATGCAGCCTCCTCAGCTTCCAGGCCCGCTGACATGGAACGACAAACTGCAACACCATTTGCAGGTATTTCCTTTCCTCGTGCTTTTTTTGCTTCGAAATTATGACTCACTGGCTGTTTCTGCAGCGAGTACGGGACTTACAGCACCAAGGCTTTACCGTAGAAACAAATCCTGAACTTGCCCAACTCACTCAATTTATTAATCTTGTTGCGAGTTCGTCAACAGTTTTGAGTCTGTTTTTAGTGCCTTGATGCTTACCTTTCTGGCCTAGATCGAGAATATCGTCAACCTCAACCCAATGTTGGTCCCGACCAGGGACGACGACGGCCGCAACAACAACAACAACAGCAGCGAGTTTTACAGCAACAGCAGCACTCACAACAACAGGCTCACCAACTCTCGGCGCAGTCTCAATATCAACAACTTCCGCATCAGCAACCTCAGCCACCGGTGCAGCCTGGTTTGCCATCTCAGCATAACCAGTCTGTACCGTCACCAGCAGAACATGTTGCCCCTCCAACGTCCCAGCCTGTTGTGAATGGCACTTCCTTTGACATCAATCTGCCAGGCGCGTCTCCCGCTGCACACACCCTTCCCGTTCACCCGCAGTCCCCTCCGATTGTCCTTACGGAAGAACAGTTTGTTACTCTGCGCGCCCAGATACACGCTTTCAAGCTTGTCACCAAAGGCCAGCCTGTTCCAGACAGTATATTGCAACAGGCCATGTTTATTCCAGCCGCCAGGGCTGAGAGACAAGACGTCCCCATAGCCGATGCACGTAGCCTACCCACCCAGAAAACACCTGATTATCCTTCTCCAACAGCCCCAGCAGTAGAGGATGGGCCAATACCAGATGGGCCTCTTCTTGAAGACGACACTAGTTCTCTCGTCTATCCCTATAATGCCTACACTCATCCTTTATCTATCTTCCGCGATCTAAGCATGACGAAAAAACATCGACTTTTTATGCCATCCATCATGCCAGCTGGGTTGGATCCACACGAAATTATCGCCGAGAGGAATCGGTTTGTGGAGGCACGGATTGAGCAGCGTATCAACGAACTATCAAACCTTCCCAGCAGTATCGGTGATGGTGCTCTTCCTTCCGTAACCCCTGAGGACGATTCAGAGAAGCAGGCTATCGTCAAGCACCAGTACCCCAGCGCTACCTCCCGCGGGAAGTTACGTGCCCTCATTGAGCTGAAAGGTCTTCGAGTTCGAGAGAAACAGCGTCTCCTTCGTGCTCAGACTGTTGAACGACTCACACACGGTACCCTTCTTCCTATAGACCGCAAAGAATTCAGACGTTTCAGGAAGCCTACAATTCGAGATGCTCGTGCTACTGAACAGCTCGAACGCCATCAACGTCTTGATCGTGAACGACGTGCGAAGCAGAAACACTTGGAATATCTTAGTGTCATTTGCAAGCATGGTCAGGACTTAATCGAGGCTGGTCGAAACAGGACTCTTAAAGCACAGCGAATGGGAAAGATGGTGCAAAGTTTCCATGCGCATGCTGAGAAGGAAGAGCAGAAGCGTATTGAGCGGATTTCCAAAGAACGTCTTAAGGCTCTTAAAGCTGATGATGAGGAGGCATATATGAAACTCATTGATACTGCCAAAGACACTCGTATCACGCATTTGTTGAGGCAAACGGATATCTATCTCGACTCTCTGGCACAAGCCGTTGCCGCTCAGCAGAACGAGGCCCCTATTTTCCACACTGAGGAACAACAACATATTGACGAAACAGCTTTCGGTGCTCAGCGGATCGATGATGAAGAAGACAAGAACAAAATCGACTACTATGCTGTCGCGCATAGATATCAAGAGAAAGTCACCGATCAACCATCGCTTCTTGAGGGTGGCAAACTCAAAGAGTACCAGCTCAAGGGTTTGCAATGGATGGTCAGTCTGTACAACAATCGTCTCAATGGTATCCTCGCGGACGAGATGGGTCTCGGAAAAACAATTCAAACCATCTCGCTTGTCACGTTCCTCATCGAACGCAAAAAGCAGCCTGGACCTTATCTTGTCATCGTACCTCTCTCAACCATGAACAATTGGCAGAATGAATTCATCAAATGGGCACCCAAAGTCCGTATCCTCATGTATAAAGGGAATCCGACTGTCAGGAAAAACCTGCAAACAGAAATTCGTCAAAGCAATTATCAAGTGTTGATCACGACTTACGAATATGTCATCAAAGACAAGGCTTATTTGTCCCGTCCGCGCTGGGTTCATATGATTATTGGTACGTTGACTTGGCTGTCTTTTTAGCTCTAGTCGTTAAACTATTGGCTGTAGACGAGGGCCATCGTATGAAGAACACTCAGAGTAAATTATCCCAGACACTAACTCAATTTTATCATTCCCGATACCGACTCATTCTGACGGGTACACCGCTTCAAAATAACCTTCCAGAATTATGGGCGCTTCTGAATTTCGTACTTCCCAAGATCTTCAACTCGGTAAAATCGTTTGACGAATGGTTTAATACGCCCTTCGCCAATACCGGAACTCAAGATAAGATAGAACTTAACGAAGAAGAACAGCTCCTTATTATTCGTCGTTTGCATAAAGTTCTTAGGCCCTTCTTGTTGCGTAGGTTAAAGAAGGATGTGGAGAGCGAGTTGCCTGACAAGATAGAGAATGTCATTAAAATCAAGATGAGTGGATTGCAGGCGCAGTTGTATAAGCAAATGAAGAATCGGAAAATGGTGTTCAACCTTACAGGCAATCAGTCTGCGTAAGTGATTATGCGGTTCCTTCTTGGAGAAAGTATTTGACACCTTGACCAGTAAAGGAAACGCTTTCACTGGTTTAACCAACGAATTGATGCAGTTCCGTAAAATTTGTCAACATCCATTTTTGTTCGAGCAGGTCGAAGACGATATCAACCCTTTGGGTTATGTCAACGATACCATTTATCGAACGTCTGGTAAATTCGAATTGCTTTCACGTATTCTTCCCAAATTGTTTAAGACTGGCCACCGTGTAAGTACGCTCTAGAAAGATGAATCTCTCGTATTTACTCTCACTAGGTCCTGGTTTTCTTCCAAATGACCAAAGTCATGGATATAATGGAAGATTTTTTGAAATGGAAAGGCTGGGAATACTTGCGGCTAGATGGTGGCACTAAACCTGATGAACGAGCTGATTATGTGAAACGGTGGAACGTTCCCGACTCTCCGCTTAAACTCTTCATTTTGTCGACTCGTGCTGGTGGTCTTGGTTTGAATTTACAAACCGCCGATACTGTCATTATGTAAGTCCCCATTATACTTGTATAGATGAACGACTAACGTCGTCGCCAGTTTCGACAGTGATTGGAATCCACACGCCGATCTTCAAGCACAAGATCGTGCCCATCGTATTGGTCAGACGAAAGCAGTGCGGATATTGCGTTTAATCACTGAGAAAAGTGTTGAAGAAGCCATACAAAGTCGAGCTATGGCCAAACTTTCCGTCGATCAAAAAGTAATTCAAGCTGGTCGCTTCAACAACATGTCGAGTCGTGAGGAACAAGAGAATCTATTGGTGTGTTATTTTCGTTCAAGTGTCGATTGTTGTATTCTAATCTTGAAACTAGCGCGAAATCCTTATGCTTGATCATGAACAAGGCGATGAAGAGGAAGCCGGAGATATGAACGATGACGAGGTTAATGAGATTTTACAACGTTCGGCTGAGGAGTTGGAGATATTCAGAAACATGGACATTGAGCGTGAGCGAGAAGCGGACCGAGCGTGGTACTCAGCTGGAAATAATGGTCCTCGTCCTTCGAACTTAATGACTATCGAAGAACTTCCTCCTCAATATCAACGAGATCTAACGTTCGATCCAGAAGCCGAAGATGGAGAAGTCATGAACACCGGTAGAGGACACCGACGGCGCAAAGAAGTGAGCTACAACGATGGTTTATCAGACGAGGCTTGGACGGCTGCCGTTGACGCAGGCGAAGATCCTTCAGAAATTGCGGCGGCAAAGAGAGCTAGGCGGAGTGGCGTCGTCGATTACGTCGATGATGATTCCGAGGAAGAATCTCCCGAGGGTCGTGGACGCAAGAAAGGGAAAGGGCGGACTAAAAAAGACGACTTTGAAGTGGCGTCTTCAAATGGAAAGCGGAAACGTGGTGGTGGCAAGTCTTTGTCTGTCACGCCTTTCCTTGAAGACGACGATGACGCTCGTGATGTCGTATGTTCATATTTTCTGAGTGTCGTTCATTTCCTGATGTTTTTTTTTCATAGAAACGTCGAAAGAAGGACGAAACTACACCCGCTCAACGCCAACAGATGAAGGAAGTTTTCGCTGCTTGTATGCAAGCTGTCTTAGAGTGCGCTGACGAGACTGGTCGAAAACGCTGTGAAATGTTTAGAGAGTTGCCAAGCAAAAAGGCATGATCATTCCTTTTCCTTCTCATTTGAAGTAAATATTAATCTTTTCATAGGAATATCCCGACTATTACAAAACGATCAAAACCCCTATTGCCATCTCTATCATCCGCAAGAGATCCGCAGGCGTTCACTATAAGACCGTACAGCAGTATCTGGAAGACTGGACCCTCATGTTTGACAATGCCAAAACGTACAATCAAGAAGACTCGTGGGTATACCAAGACGCAGTGGAGATGCAAAAGGTACTAGAATCTGTATTTCATCGACGTACCATTGGCTCTGGTCTTCCCGGCGCCAAAGCAGGCAACGGGCGTGCGGCGAATTTCAATGTACACGAAGACGATGACGATGTCCCTCGGGCACCTAGAGCAAGTAAGCTTAGAAAACAAGTGACAAGCGATGGCAGTGACTATAACGGGGGCAGCGATAACGAATAATGAGACCTGATCGTATTTTTTTGGGGGGCTGTTTCCTTCTTTGACTGTTTTATTTCTTTTCACTGGAGTTTATTTGTATTCTTTGCTGTAATAAAGTACATACTATATTGTGAGAATAGACACTATTTGACATCGTAGAGACGATGTACAAAATAAACAGGTTTTCATAAATTTGATGCCGTTACTGCCACCTTCCTAATTGGGATATTTCCCTATTTTGACTTTTTTCTTTGCCCCTGAAACTCTGCCAATATGTCTATGGAGGATTCAGTCACAACCAAAAGCAAAAAGTCGAAGAAATCAAAGTCGAAGAAGGGTAATGAAAATGAAGCTATGGACATAACGCCCGACGTTGTACTAGAAAAAACACAGTCACCGGGAAAGAAGCGAAAGGCCGACGTCTTGGATGCTGATCATGACCGGGACGCATTGTCCGCGAAAGAGGCCAAGAGGTTGAGAAAGTTGGCGAAAGAGAAAGCAAAAAATGAAGGGAAAGCGGAACCTGAGCTAGGGTCAGACCAAGTAGAACCCGAGGACACTGGGAAGGAGAAAGGAGAAAAGAAGAAGAAGAAGAAAGAGAGAGAAGAGGTATGAATTATGTTTGTCTATGAGTTTATTAGTTGACAGCTATGCTTTTCAGAAACTACAAGAAACTGAACCGGCTGAGCAAACGTCGAAATTAAAGAAGGACAAGGAGAAGAAGAAAAAGAAACACAAAAGTGACGAAGTACGGGACTCTGCTAATGACGCTATCATCACACCCGAAACAAGCGTAAATCCCACAGCAGAAGCAACACCGGTACCTTGTGAACAAGTTCCCTCAGAGACTGAAATCTCAGCCTTCTTAGCGGAACATCGCATTACAATTCAAGTTCCTCCTGGTGAAGAAGCCATTACTCCCATCCTCGCATTTGATCAGTTACCGGTACCCGTGGAGCTACGAAAAGCTCTTCTAGACTTAAAATTCCAAAAACCTACACCAATACAGTCATGTACCTGGCCAGCTCTTATTAAGGGTAAGGATGCCATCGGTATTGCGGAGACTGGGAGCGGAAAGACTTTTGCTTTTGGTGTTCCCGCGCTCTCAAGGCTTGTTAAAAATAATTCGAAAAAAATCTCAACGCTTGTTCTTGCGCCGACCCGCGAGTTAGCTATGCAGACCTATGATAACATTGGTGCTCTTGGACGTCAGTGGGGTATCAACTGTATATGCTTGTACGGTGGCGTCGACAAGGACAGCCAGCGGAAGGAGTTGAAAAGAAACTCGGCAACCAAAAGTATCGTTGTAGGTACACCAGGTCGTATCCTGGATTTAATTGACGAAGGGCATTTGGATCTAAGTGGGTTAGTGATTTCAAATGGTTCAGTCAGCTTCCAGGACACCGAGTAATCTACTCTTTAGCGTTAATTATCTTGTGCTGGACGAAGCAGATCGCATGCTGGATCATGGATTTGAAAATGATATTAGAAAAATCATTGGGTTCACGTCACAGATGAACCGCCAGACTGTCATGTGTGAGTCTCACTTTGTGGCTCATAGTACCTTTTTCATATATCACGCAATGCAGTTAGTGCCACTTGGCCCGAGTCCGTTCGACGTCTGGCAAGCAGCTTTCAACATAACCCTGTTAGGGTGACCGTTGGGAGCGACGAGTTGTCCGCAAATGGACGTGTCGAACAACGTGAGTCAGCTTCATTCTTCCTTTTTCTAGACACCAATTTACCCGTGGTCGTATAGTTGTTGAAGTTTTCGACGATCCCCGGTCTAAAGAGTAAGTGCGGCGGTCGTGGCTAGTTGCTAAAATCTTATTTTCTCTTTCGTAGCTCCCGGCTTCTAAAACATTTAAAAGAACTTATGCCCAAAAATGACACGTCGAAGTCTCGGATCTTGATTTTTGCTTTATATAAGGCGGAAGCGGCGCGACTAACACAGACGCTTGAGCGGAATGGTTACGGTGTCGCTTCTTTACATGGTGATTTATCACAATCCCAACGAATAGGGGCTCTAGACGACTTCAAGCTGGGTCGAAAACGGCTAATGGTGGCCACTGATGTTGCTGCTCGGGGTTTAGATATACCTGAGGTCGAGGTGGTAATTAATTACACCTTTCCGCTGACAGTTGAAAATTATGTTCACCGCATTGGTCGAACAGGTATGTAATACCGTTGATCGCTTTTGCGACCTATCTGGCAAACTAAAATCAACCCTTACCTTCTAGGCCGTGCTGGCCGAAGCGGAAAGTCGATAACCTTCTTCACTGGGGAAAACCACGAGACGGGACTGGCTGGGGAATTGGCCAAGGTTGTTTTGCTAAGCTGAAATCTAGTGATTTGATGCTCATGACGTTGATCCTGCAGGTACTGCGCGAAAGCGGATTCCAGTGCGAGGGTCTGAAGAAATTCCCGATGGCGATCAAAAAGAAAGAACACAGTGCATATGGAGCTTTTTACAAAGACATTTCAAATTCTGGAGTTGGGAAGAAAATTAAGTTTTAGTCCAATAATAATCATCTTATGTAGTCACATATTTGTATTGGATCTTAGTGGAGACGGATTATGGTTGATTACGTCTGAACGGAACTAATTATGACAGCATGAAACTGAGGCGCACTGGCAGCCGTCCGAACAAGCAATCTTGAACGGCAGCTTCCTACCGCAGTTTGTTTGTCGTGCATAGGCTGTTTACAACGTGTAGGACGATCAAAGCGACAATTCAGTCTTACTGAAGCAGTGCTTGCTAGCGCTTTTTTGTCACCGCCAAATTTATTAATCTCCTTAGAAAGCCTCGGGATTATCTGACAGTTGCTCTCTCCCTTCATCTTTTGTGACCCCGCCCCAAATCGCTTCGTCCCTCAGCTATGCTCAACATATTCTCAGGCTCTAAATTCAGGAGCCATAGCAAAGACTCGGAAGACAGAGCGCCTGAAGGAAGCGATCCAGATGATACATCTATTTTGTCAGTACTTGATCGTGTGCGATACAAAGGCTGAATCTGACCGTGCCATATCATGATGCAGAGACGAACAAGAGGGCTCGGTTGTTACCTCTATTATATCTCAATTAAGGTTGCTTTTTGTCGATATCTTCTTCTTTTCTTTCCGGTCTGATGCTCTCTTAGGATCGGCATGGATCTACAGAAGGTCGCCTTTCCCACTTTTGTCCTAGAGCCTCGAAGCATGCTTGAGCGAATAACAGACTTTATGTCTCATCCAGACCTCATCTTTGGTGCAGGATCTGAGCCAGTTCCTGAAGAGCGTTTTATTCGTGTTCTTCAGTACTATCTCTCTGGCTGGCATGTTAAACCGAAGGGGGTCAAAAAGCCGTCAGTCAAATTAGTTTAATGTAACTATCTACTACCTTTTATTGATCTGTTTGTTTATTAGATATAATCCTGTCCTTGGTGAATTCTTCCGATGCAAATTTGATTACCCAGATGGAACGCAAGGTTTCTATATCGCAGAACAAGGTATGCCACATTGATATTGACGTAGGATCCTACGCGCTTATACTAACATATGTTTTAATCTTAAAGTATCACACCATCCACCTATTTCCGCTTATTTCTATATATCCCCAGCTAATAAAGTCCGTATATCGGGAGAAATTCGGCCGAAGTCGAAGTTCTTGGGTAATTCCGTTTCGACAAACATGGAAGGAGAAAACCGTGTCTTCTTGATGGACAGACCTGAGGACGGAGGTGAGTTTCACAGGCTTAGAGTCTCAAGACGCTCATCGATTTATTAGAATATGTTATCACCATGCCTTCAATGTATGCCCGAGGTATTTTATTTGGAAAGATGGTACTAGAATTGGGTGATACTTGCGTTGTCAAGAATGATCAAACGGCCATCCGCTGCGATGTCGAGTTCAAAACTAAGGTACCTCTCATCGATAGAAACCAGAGAATGTCCCTCACACCATTTCAGGGATTCTTCTCAGGAACATACAATAATGTAATGGGCAGGGTCAAGAAGAACGGCGGAGAAATTGGTGAAGTCAACGGCCGATGGAGTCATGTCATGGAATACAAAGACACAAAGGTACTACTCTTGCTCTATTACACTCCTATATTCAATCATTTTTTAGACTTCTCGGAAACGACAACTGTTCGACGCTAAACAGAGTCAAGTCGCGCCTAAATATGTAGAACCTGAAGACACCCAGGAACAAAACGAGTCTCGGAGGTCCTTGTTCATATCCCATTAGGTTGAATGCTTGCTAATTTCGTACCATGTAGATTATGGACTAATTTGACTTCTGCTATCATGGACAAAAACATGAGTCGGGCTCAAGAAGCGAAATCGGCCATTGAGGACGCACAACGCGAAGGAAGGAGACAGCGAGATGAACAAGGTCTGACACATCCAACTCGATTTTTCGAGCAGGACTCAAGCGGTCGCTGGGTACCTAAAGTTCGGTAAGATATTGATGCAAATTTCAATGTTCATTCGTTTATATCTTTTTTCAGTTTGCCGGAAAACACAGACGATGTTATAACGGTAGTAAAGGAATGGATCTGGAGCGGTCCACCGTGACCTTTTGTATCATTAGTATCTACAGCCAAGACTTTTTGCTTGTTTATCAAGTATCTTAAAGAGCAGAATATAATGGTATTGTAATACCCCGTATAGACAGTTTATGGTCATGTGACTTGGCACGTCCACTTTGACATTCCGCGATGTCACCTGATGTCACGCGCCGGTCCTTTAATTATCCTTCCAGGACTGAGACTATGGCGACGACCCAGCGAGCGGGAGTGAGTCCATGTTCTGTAGTCAAATGAGGGGTTTTTGCTGAAGGTTATTGCAGTATACGGTGACAATGTTTGTTGTGGACGTATCCCCGTCAATGGCGAACAAAAAAATACTTGACTTGCCTCCTGGACCAGATGGTCGACCGCGAACACGAGAAGTGACAAGATTAGAGTGGGTCCTTGAGTTTGTGATGTACAAAGTTCAAGAAATGGTCTATCTTTTTTACCAATCATTCTATATTTCGTTTTGAAAGGGTCATTCTAGATCTTTCACGAGAGAAAAACTGAACAATGTGGCGTAATTCTATTCGGCACTGAAGGTCACTCGTTTTGCTTGAAGATTTCAAGCCGAGCCTAAATTACATTCAGAGACTCAAAATAGTTTGAACGAGATCAACGCTGGCGAATATGAACATATAACAGAGTTTATCCCCATAGGCCAACCAAACGCACAAACCATAGCCAAACTACAGAGCATTCGACCCTCTACGTCTATAGGAGACCGTTCGTTGATCATATTTCGGAGTTGGTTTTGAGATTTATTGAGTTTTCAAATTAGCCATCGGTGCTCTCATTGTAGCCATCGAAAATCAGGACAGCTACTTGGTTCGAAAACCCACCTGGACTAGGAAAATTACTCTTTTGACCGACGGAGAAAATCCTATGGAGCTTCAAGATTGGGAATTAACGACCCAGAAAATAAATGATTTCAATGTCAAAATGGGTATAATGTACGTCGTTTCACTTATATCACATTTACGATGGATTGAGTCTACCAGTGGTGTCGACTTTGATGATGACGACATGCCCTTTCGCGAGGAAGCTAAACCTCACATAAAAGTATGTTTTTGTTGAAATGACTTCACATGTCGATTTTATCCTGCCTGGAAACTAGCGCGAGAACGAGTCGTTTTACCACCAATTTTCCGAGCAGATAAACGAATGCGTTATTGGGACAGCCGCATATGCTTTACAAGAGTGTTTCAGACCGGACATAAAAATGGTGAAATCTGTATTGATGAAGAGTAAATTGCGGATTGGTGATCTTGAGACCCGCCCCGAAGAGGCCATTGAACTCAATATCAGGACGTCAAAATGTACCGCGCTCACCAGGCCACCTTCATTGAAAAAGTTTGCGAAGATGAAATTTGACCCTGGCCGTATAGATGTTGATGAGGGTGATTCATATATACCCTTGGAGAGGCGAACCGAGTATGTCATAGTCAAAGATAATCATGATGCGGATGAAACCGACGACGACAAAACCGAAGACGACGAGGACCAAACCGTTGAGAAAGAAAATCTTGTACGAGGATATAAATATGGGACAAATTTTATCCCTATCGATGAAGAGGACGAGTTCGAGCGTTTAGAGCCCAATTCTGGGATTGATATCTGCGGTTTCTTTCCTAGAAAGAACGTGAGTTTCCCCATCTCGATTGATTCATCTATTAA
Organism: Phallus indusiatus; assembly: GCA_027605045.1. NCBI lineage: Eukaryota > Fungi > Basidiomycota > Agaricomycetes > Phallales > Phallaceae > Phallus > Phallus indusiatus. The sequence continues at coordinate 315,535 of JAQFWX010000009.1, forward strand.
GATGTGATTTACTGTAGTATCGCCGCGAATGGAGTATGGGGGAAGTTCAATACGTTTGGGCGAACCCGGATTCTTACGAAGAGCAAATCGCCTTCTCTTCCATCGTGAGAGCTATGGATGAAAAAGATGCAATGGCAATAACACGTTGGACCGGGCGGAGTGATCCTAAAATGGGGGTAATGCTGCCTCGTGTATTAGAAAACGTCGACTGCTTTTTATGGGTTCAGGTGAGTGGTGTTTCCATCTGGCACAGACATTCGACAAACGATGATGTTCTTAGGTTCCATTCGCCGATGACGTTCGCAAATACACTTTTCGCTCTTTAGATAATTTTACGACAAAAAAGGGGGAGCGAATAACCAAACATCCACATATTCCAACCGAAGAACAGCTAAAAGCGATGGACTCGTTTGTGGATGCTATGGATCTTATGAGCGCCGGCGACGAAGATGAAGAAGGGTATGTCTTTTGAGTATATGGCATTTCGCTCTATATTAATATTACTATTCGACTTCTCAGGAATCGCTTGCCATGGTATGACACAGTACAAAGTTACAACCCCGCGGTACACCGTATCAAGCAAGCTTTATTCCACGGCGCGATTACTTCGGATCTTTCCAAAAATCCTCTTCCTCCCCCTCATCCAGAACTTCTAAAGTATTTCAACCCGCCTGAGAGAGTTCTGAAGCGTGCACGTGATGCAGTCGATGAATGCAGGAAGCACTTCAAAATTAAGCCAGGTTTGTTTTTCTTCTTTCTTTTGGTTTTTTGAGGGCTACTTTCAATTAATATCAATACTCCCAGCACTTCCTAAGACCGCCAGACCTCGAAAAGATGCACATGTGCCTGGAGAAGATGATGATGAACTGATTGACCTCGGTGCTTTGCCTGCTCGTGAGCCAGTTAAGCATCCGTCTGGTCCGATCTCGGCAGTCCCGAAAAAATCAGTGGTGAAAGATGATGACAGTGCCACTGAAGACGACTCGGGTGTTGAGGATTCAGAGAAAATTGCCAAGCCTGCTGTTCAGGAAAAGAAAGGAAAGGCCTCTCACGTCGAACCATCCAGCTCTAAAAAATCGCCTTCTCCTGAAATCGAAGAAACTGTTCCCCCGACATTGCAGGAATCACGAGAATCTCCCAGCCCTTCTCCTCAAAACGACCGTGCCCCTGGACGAATTATTGGAAATCTTCATCCATTACGCGACTTTAAAGAGAATATTAAACAAGGTGACGTCGTAACGGAAGCTGTACGAGATCTTGGTGTCGTAATAAAGGAGATTGTGACCAAACCATTTGCGTCAAGACGTCATCAAGAAATGATCGAGTGTATGGTTGAAATGAGAAGTGTTTCCTTGGAGCAAGATGAAATCGATGCATGGAATGAGTTCGGTGTCTTATTTCACCCCCCCCATTTTCATTTGGTTACTGAAAAACCCGTTTTTCTCACACAGCTTTATCCGAGATCTTAAAAATAGTTGTCTCAATCGAATTCCACACAATAAAGAATTTTGGAAAGAGTTGCAGAAGATTGGAAGACCTATCAGTTTGATAAGCTCAAAAGAAGCGAAAAAGGCAGGTGGTAAATCTACTGTCACGGAAGGAACTTCGGTGGATGTAAGTGGAGGCTTAAATTTGATCATGTGTGAATGCTTGATTAAATTAATTTTCCATAGTTCATAGAAGAGGATGAAGAAGAGTAAGGAATCGGGTCGGTATTCATTTGTGTAGTTCAGAACACTATTATAACGTAGCTATTTTTAATCTCATAATTCTACTTGCCTTCGCTTTCTAGGTCTACTCGACCGGCTGCTTGAGTTGTGATTCTCGCGTTTATTGACGCGTGAACTGTAAAGTATGCAGGACATGTATTAGGACGCAAAACTTTCGTTCCATGCCCTTTTTTGGTAAAGCTTTGCAGGCGCTTATCACGATGCGGCAGTCCGCATGTGTTCCGGCCGTTGACCGTTTCCATTGTCAAGTAGGTCACTCACTGTGACATGTCCTTCGTCAACTCAACTCGCTTAACAATTTCCTTCGACCACTGCTCTACTCACCATGTCCGGAACTGAAAAACGTGAGTCCCTTTGCGTTTTATTAGTCTTTTCCTATACTGACCCTGCTGTATCCCCTTCTAGCCATCGACTGGGACAAGCACGTTCTTACTGAAGCTTTCGACCAAGATTGCGACAAGAAGTCCAGGAGTCTCTCGTCTGGCTCTAGTGTCTCCGGAACTTACGACGAGCTCAGGCTCTGGGACAGCGACGACTCGTCTAGTGCTACTTTGGTCGACTCGTTTAGTCATGGCGTTTCCAAGATCGAGGCGGCGCTCTACTACCATGGCATTCGCGGCGAGAGAAAGCCCGGCCCGAAATTAGTCTATAGGTCGTCGAAGGACGCCTTCACGCCACCGACTGGGCCATCGGGCGACTTTCGCAAGATCCAGCTTCTCACCGTGCACGAACATGCCAAGTTCGGGGAGAACGACCTGTGGGAAATAGTTCGGGATAAGGTTCGTGACTTTCTCAGAGCCAAGCAATCGACGGACTGACATTCGTTCCAAGACGGCGGGACTCCTCGACGCCAAACAGATCAGGTTCACTTCCATTGACCTCGCTCGTTTCCGTTGGGAGGAGGAGACTAAGGACGGTCTCGGCAAGGACGTTACCAGCCCCGTCACAATCTGGATCGGCGTCCGTCCCGATAGCACCAACGGCGACGCTGCGTTCGAATGCGCCCAGGACATTTTCGAGCTCCTGAAGAGGTATGGCGTTGAAGATGTCGAGGTCGCTTTTCGCGAGTCGGAGGCTCGGCCTTTGGCTGGTTCCATCCTCTCCGCCCCGGTCAACGACTTCCATCCGCTCAAGAGCGTCATCGACAGTCTCACGACTACTCTCAGCCTACCCATCGCCGGGCTCAAGACGCTTCACAAGCAAGGCAGCCTAGGTTTCTATTTCAAGGTCGGCGACGATCTCTACGGCGTCACTACGCGCCACGTGCTGTTCCCCGACACGGAAGGCAACGACGCCTACAGCTACGACAATTGTACGTTCGTTTCCTCTATCTTCTCCGAGACGATGAGCGGAATTCTGACTGCACCTACACAGCCGCCCCGAAGAAGAATGTCGTCCTTATGGGCAACAGAGGGTTCAGAGATCTTCTCGACTCTACTCAGAAGCTTATCGGGACCTTGAATGATACGGCCAAGGTCTTGGAGAGGAACGTCCAGACGTACACGGCAAGGGTGGCGGCTGGCAACCCACTGGCGGCGGCGGACTTGGCGAGGTACCAGCAGAGACTGGATGACACGAAGGCGACGGTTGTCGAGCTGAAGAGTTTCTTCGTGACGTTGAAGAAAGACTGGTCAGATGTCAGGGATCGCATCATCGGCCACGTTGTCTGGTCACCGCCCATCATAGGCACCACTCCTTCCAACGCCTACACCCGCGACGTATGTGTTATCAAGCTGAACAAGGAGAAGTTCTTGCCGAACTTAAGGGGCAACGCGATCGACTTGGGTGCGTGCTAACCCGCTCGACTTGAGGTGTTGAATTTAACTCTTCATATTCTAGGCACGGAGATCGAGTCGGGCAAGTTCATGGGTCTTCTATACCCTCGCGACGATGTGCCCTCCGAGTTTGATTACCCGGAGGACCGCATCTATCTTCTGAGAACCATTCTCGCCGCCACCAAGATCAGGGAGCCGAACAGTCAGGACGTCAAGGGCGACCCGACGCGTTTCGTTATCAAACGTGGCTTCACGACGCTCACTACCGTCGGTCGTCTCAATGGTTTCAAGTCCTACCTGCGCCGCTATGGCCTTCTCGGCAACTTCGAGTCGATCGAGGCGGCGGTGTTCCCGTACGACAACGACTCTGGTCCGTTCTCTCGAGGGGGAGACTCTGGAGCCGCCATCGTCGGCGCCAACAACGACTTCGTCGCCCAGCTCACCGGCGGTGCTGGGGTGACCGACTCTTCCGATATCACCTACGGTACCCCCATGGAGTGGCTTTGGGAACAGGTCATCAAAAAGAAGTTCCCTAACGCTATCCTCTTCTTCGACGTCCCCGCCAACAACTAGGTTCGTCTCTTTCCCTCTTTGTTTCCGCCATCTCTCGTTACCTTGCAACTGACAACGTTCAGGTCTAGGCCCTCGCGGATGTGAGATATTCTCGCACCCTCGTTTTTCTTCTTCAACAACAACTGCTCGTCGCTCTCCGGCAACGTGGTCATATATCTGTATTTCCCCAAACCATGAGAGCTTTACGGCGCTTCGGCGCCCGTAAAAATTCTCCCCAGAAGTTCTAATGTCAGAAGTTACCAAACACCCGCCCAGACCAAGCTAGGCTCAGTTTATTGTATGTAGTACATACATGTATATAATTAAATCCCTTTATTCCGCTTTTTCTCAATAAACTCCCGGTCAAACCTGTAAGCCGCTATCCCAATAACTAAAGCTTCTTCAAGAGACCTGGAAACAGTTGATAAACGAGCAAGTTTTTCGAATGTGTAAACATTTTGCATTTCTTGAGATAGCAGGGATATATCTCCACACGTGCCCTTGAGTGCTTCGGCCATTTCTCTAAACCTTGTCAGGCAGATATTGGGACTCACGGCACTCTGTCCATTCTGGAGGGATGCCATGTGTGGAGGGAGCGGATACGGCACATTTTTCCAGATCGGAAAACCGTCATCACAGCAGTCACGTTGATGACCCTTCCCGAGGCCCTTTCCATCCTTTGTTTTGCAGCAGCGGCTGCATACCTTGACTTTCGTCACACGATTTTGCTTGGATGTTGTGGTGGGCCGTTCCGGGAGAGGAAGCGTCAAATGCATTTGTTTCCATGGAGTCAGTCCTGTATACTGTCAGTAATATTTCAGGAAGAATACAATTTTGTTAACCTTGTTGATTGCTGTCCCCGATTGCACGCCATCTTTGGCATGTCTCCTCAAACTCGATACACCACTTTTTAAGTGTGTTAGGATCTCGGCGAATGGAGTCATACGGGAATGTTTTACGATAATACTGAGGATCAATTGGAGTATTTGGATTGTTATACCGTTCACAAGCTCTAGCCCAGTCTGTATCTGACATTGTAGAGATCCATTTGTCTTGCATCCGAAGTGCACAACAGCGCCAATGGCCATCTGACTTAAGTTGGACTGTGTTTTCAAGAAGCTCCAATGATACATTTCTCCCGGTGAGTTTGAACATTGTATGTTCTGTTCGTGAGTGCTTTAATACAGACGAAGTTGAAGTATTAGTAGCAGCTGCACTGGGAGAAAAGGTGGTGGATGTTGGAAGGGGAAGTGGTAGTGAGCATAGAGGCAGCGTTGAACTTAGCGGACAAGGCATAGGCAAAACTTCCCGTTGACTGTCTTCACATTTTTGGATTGGCAGAACTAACAGAGAGCTATCTGCAAGCAATAAAGACTGGATTTTGAAAAAAAGAAATACCTGTTTCCTGTATTTGGGCTGATGAAAGTGAAAACGATAGAGAGGGTGACAAAGGGAGCTCAGATGATAATGGTTGTGAATCGGACAAGAGTGCCACCTCAGGGACCAACAGTGTTTGATGTTGCGGAATGTCAGAGGGGCATGACGGTGTTGCAGTAATCTTGAGAATATTCTGGTCACAAAGGACCTGGACTTTGTTGGGCAAACTTGTATCACTTAAGAGAAAAATTATCAGTTATATGCTAGAATATTTTGATGTCACTTACTCATTCAAGCATGAATTATTCCGCTTGAGAATTGTAGGCGCGCCTTCGGAATTTTCCTGAAAGATAGTCAGCATTTTATATAGGGAGACCTATTATAGTGGTGGACCTAACTGAGTTTAAAACGACCTACCGTATATGGTAAGAGTTAGGTTTACTTCCGAAGCGACTTCTACAGTGCTCACGACGTGCTTCTCTATAACCCTTGTCCATCAATTCATGTCAAGCACACGTGAATCCGCGCAGCGTTCAATTCAAAAAAGCACACCAGCCCCACAGCCAACCAAACGAAGTCGAGGCCGTCCCAAAGGAACTAAGAATAAGCCTGGAGCTGGTCCTGTTGGCTGCCCGAGAAAAATGCACTGCCCCTAAGCCGTGGGGTATCCAAGCCTTTCAAAACACAATTAGGAAATATATGGAAGGTGTGTTCTGCTGTTCAGCCGGCTCTTTGTATTACTGAATTTTTTTGTCAGGATTGCCTGCTGGGAATGAGGGTTTATCTATGTCGCCGTCTGCACCTAGTCTAGAACCAGAAACAAGTGTCAATTTAGTTGTGCCTGAAGGAGTGATGGATTTGGATGATGAGAAGTCCAGTACCGGCGAGCAGGATATTGATGCGGTTGAAGAACTCATTTTAGCCATGCCTACTGATGATGAGCAAGCCGCGGTGTTAGGGCTACTCAGCTCACACTAGAGGGAGGGGATCCTAAGAGAATATATTGGAAGGGAAACTAACTACTCACCTAGAGGGAGGGGATCCTAAGAGAACAAGCTTAGGGACCCTCACTCTAGGTACAGCTACTATATACATAAAACAACGACGCGGCGTGCGGCCCTGACACAGCTAAGTGCCAGGCGCCCAAGCCGAACCTAAGCGACGTGATGTCACGGGCATCACGCCGGGTACGAGCGCACGACGCGCGCGAGTAGAGAAAGTGAAATAGAGACAGAACGAGGAAACGGAGAGTAAAAGTAAAATATGGAAAGGATAAATAAAATAGAAAAGAAACGATGCCGATGATAATAAATAAGAAAATGAGAGACGGCGGTAGCGTACCCTGACACGCGGAATCTGGAAATCTGACGGAGGAAGAGACTTTAGAATGTAAAGAAACATCACACCATCACTGTGGGTTTTTCCTTTCTTATGATTTATTTATATTAATGCCACCGGTAAAAGCAGCCAATCCATATAATTCTGATCTCACCGCTGCTGAGAATGACCCTCAGGATGACCTCGACATACTTTTGGGACTGAGTGCTGATGAAGATATTGATTTCGAATTCCAGCCGCTGTCAGGGTACACCGCCGCCGTCGCTCATTTTCTTATTTATTATCATCGGTATATATCTATTTCTATCTCATTCGTATTTCCCGTACATCATATTCCTCTTCCATTTATTTGTTCTGTCCCTGTTCCCATTTCTCTACTCGCACGCGTCGCGCGCTCGTGCCCGGTGTGATGCCCGTGACATCACGTCGCTTAGGTTCGGTTCGGGCGCCTAGCACTTAGCTGTGTCAGGGCCGTACGCCGCGCTATCGTTTTTCATGTATATAGTCGCTGTCCCTAGAGTGAGGGTCCCTAAGCTTGTTCTCTTAGGATCCCCTCCCTCTAGGTGAGTAGTTAGTTTCCCTTCCAATATATTGTCTTAGGATCCCCTCCCTCTAGTACGAGCTGAGTAGCCCTAACAGCCGCTGCCTGATGATGATGAAAATCCAGTACAAAGCATCCCTGCCAGTCAGCCAGTCCAGCGCTCAACAATACTGAACTGGTTATCAGGCCTTTATGATGATCTCAAACTTCGTCTGATGAAAGAATTCAAAACCAATCCTTCCCGCCAACCAACTTGCTATGAACGGCATACATTCATTGAACACGCGACTCCATACTTCGGTGCTGAGAGGAATGCACGCTGTAAGGATCCGATGTGAATAGCTAAATGTGCCGGCTATAAATGATCGGACTACAATGAGATTTTTGTTTCGAGGTCGGTAAGTCTACCGTGGAGCGTGTCCTGGTGCTGAATTCAACGTGAGAGAGGGAGTGGGTGTGTGTGGGGAATGGAGGGGGATGTATGCGTCGATATCAAACCAACAAAAACACCAACAACAACTGCAATGATAAAAGATCGTATGCAACTGTGCAAGTGAGAGGGTGAACAGAAAGTCGGCAATGAACTTGGAATGCGACTAAAGAGAGGACCTGCAATCAATGATGACTGAATTCCTGTGCGAGTTAGTGAAAGCGATAAACTGAAATAAAATCGCTAGTTTATACTCCGAGACCTCACTCAGAGTTAATCCAAAGATATAGATATGAGCGTAGAAATAGACTAGAGGCGAAACTTGACTTGAGCTGAACTTGACTTGAACTTGACTGAGACTTAAACTGTGAGACAACTCGTCCGGTAGAATTGCTGCTGTTACAAGTATTTACATGCAGTATATATACCTTTCAGAGTACATAGCATTAGTGAGACGATCACTCATCGTTCACCGGGATAGCAAACAAAAAAAGAAACAAAAGAACAAAAGAAATATGGCAGATAGGGGGAATCGCGAGAGAAAGATGGGAGATACAATTACAACAAAAAAGAACAACATACATTGATAGGAGAAAATGATGAAAACCGAAACAAAGAACAAAAGAAAAACAAAGAAGAGATCAAAATAGGAAAAACAAAACCGGCTGGAAACACAGCCCTAGCCTGACTCAACACCTGGCACTTCCCGCGCTGCCTCTATCCTGTACCATACCTATACCATCTCATTCTTCTTACTGATCTGGCTCTGGCTGCTGAGATCGGCTTCTTCGTGGCAGTGGAAGAATGATGTGAGGGGTAGGTAGAGATGGTCGCCTCAGATCTTCGAATAGATCGCTTTCCACTTCTTGATATGAGGGAGGAGGGCGAGTAAGATCGTCTGAAAAGTCTGGGGGAGGTGGCATGACGGATAGGGGGGCATCGACAAATAGAAACTGTACGTATCCATAAAACCAATTGCGAAAAACTAATCTCCATATAAGTACTCCATCCCTTTGAGCTCTCAGGAACCCGACAAGCTCATACGATTCGTGCATGACATTGATGTCTGTTCGTTCGTATAGAGTTAGTGCTCGCGGGTATTCTAGTTCTAAATCATCGTAAGGAAGGGTTATTTCCAAAGATGGGGGAGGTGTAGCGGGGAGTACTGTATTAGCGTCGATATTGATTTCGGAGGTGAAGGTGTTGTAGACACGGATTATGGTAAGGAAGTCAGGATTAGGGCCGATTCTGAGGGAAGAACGGAACGAAAAAGGGAAAAATGGGAGTTGTAAATAGGGAACAGAATTTTGGGAAGTTTCGCTATTGTTCGACATAGTGGGAGGGGATAAGATGAGAGAAGCGCTAAAGAATTGTTCAAAGTAGGAGAAGAAAAATAAGTGGATCTGATTGTTTTTGCCTCGCACGCTATCTTTATTGTTCTAGGTTCGTCCAAAAATGTTGGAACAAGCTCGTCGGATCTTTCGGAAGGATCGTTTGGTGGGAGAAGAGGAACTGGGAAGGTTAGGGGAGGACTGCGTTGGAGAAGTGTCGAATGATAAAGGGGAGAATCGTGATGGTGGGGTGTCTTCTGGGATAGGATTCGTGGGTCTGGAAGGGCTAAGTTTTTGTGTACTCATGCCCTTCATGATTACCCATCGACTTGGCACGTCCAGTACTAAAAACGTGAACTTGAATCCTTCTTGAGTTGCTAACCATATTCGATACAAGTCTCGTTTTGCTGATTCTGGTGTCAAATATATGTTAACAACTGTAAACCAGTTTAATTGCTCCTCGATATAAACTTTCTCTCCAAACATGATCCCGGGGTGAACCAGATCCGAACTTCTGCACTGACGGATAACGATAGGTGAAGGTTCCTTCGGTAAGTACGTGTCCCGATCGAGGTCGAGGCTTGCATATTTGGAACTATAGATATACAAAGTCGTAAAAGATCCAAATCGTATGTCCTGGGACTGGAAGGCGAATAGCGAAAAGGAGACATAGATTCATTATCAGAAAGAATTGGTGATTCGGTGGAGGAATTTGGAATTGGTAAAGAGACTGAGGATGAGTAATGGAACGAAAACGTAGTCATTTTATTGTTTTGAATTTTTGAGGCTGTGATGTTGGCGATATGGGATTTCTGGATAATTAGAACTCCGCTTTGAACAAAAAAAGAACCTTCCCCAATTAGGAAGATTTTGGTGCGTGACAACACCCCCAGCCGCAACAGTTTTATCAACCAAAGTTTTGGATCTGAATCCCCCATCTACTCGTAAAAACAAGGATCCCATGTCCTGCATGTCTGGATGAGGGCCGGAAGGGAAAAAACAATGCGGCTATCTGTGTGCAAGCACATGGATGGCCTAACACACCTCGGTGAATAACGGATTTAAATTCCAGCCTCTACTTGGTTGGATATCGGTACCGTTGCATTCACCCTGATTGCAAGCGAATCTTTCAGAGCTGGAGTCCCAAATTTCTCAAGGTGTTGCCACCCGCACTTTCCATGCAGTTCACGCATCATCTGACCTACCGTGGTGGCTTAACCGATGAGTGTCACGGTACGCTAGCGCCTTTTCCGATTATTCGATTTCTTCGATTTCTTTCGGTTTCATTTCGTGTTACGATTTCCTTCATTTCCCGTACTTTGCCGTTTCCATTAGTTCCATCGTTTTCTCGATTTTTCGATCTCTTCGATTTTCCTCGATTTCTGTCTGTATCTCCTCGGATCCCATGGGGATCAGTCGAGCGCTTCGTATCCTGTACTTATATGCGTTTTCCCTAGAGGGGGATACCTAAGCTTGTTCTCTTAGGTTTTCCCTCCTCTAGGTGAGTAGTTAGTCGCTGCCCCTCAATAGATCTTAGGTTTTCCCTCCTCTAGGTGTGTGCCCTGAGTCGCCCTAACAGTAGAACAAGCTTCTACCTTCGGACCGGTCGTTTCTATTGTCATTTTCTTTCGGAAACTCTTCGTCAGCATTGTCTCAGACGTTCCCGACACTTTTCGCCCATAAAACGACCCCTCCGTCCTTCGTTCTTCGATTTCTTTCGTCATGGATCTAGAAGAGAGTGACCCTACTACTGAAAGTCGCCTCTCTGCGATTGAACAAAGAATAGAAGAGCTCGTAACTCATCTCGACCGACTCTTCACCCCTCAGGCTCCTGCTGCCGATCCCTCTAACCCGACAAACCCCAATCCCAGAGCCTCGGCTCCAAATCCCCAAAACGAGGCGAGATCGTCTCGAAACACTCGCCCTGCTGTACCTCTCGCCTATGATGGGGATCGCAAAAACGGCCGTACCTTCTGGAACTCTGTCGATCTTTACATGAGCGTATGCAGCGGCGATTTCCCGAATCTCAGTACCAAAATCATTTGGGTACTTTCTTACATGAATAGTGGGCGTGCTGGTGCCTTCGCCGAACTTATTCAGGCCCAGTACAATCGAGGGTTAGTTCCTTATGAGACCTGGGAAGATTTCCGACAAAAGTTTCGTTCTGAATTCTTCCCGGTAACCGAAGCCGAGGACGCATTGAATCTCCTTCTTTCGGGACGTTATGCTCAAGGAGGTCAAAACGTAGACGATTACACCGACGCATTTCGCATAATCGTAGATCGCGCTGGATTTACGATTCATGATGGCCTTGCGCTGACGACGTATTATCGACAAGGTTTAGACCGAGAGATCTCCAGTAAAGTGGGAACGATGCAGAATCGACCCGATTACAGCGACTACGAAGGATGGGTTCAGGCTGCTAGACTTTTCGATCAAGCTCGCCGTACCAACGATGCTTTCAACGCCACCCAACGTCGAGTCATTGCCGGTAATTCGACTTCAACCCCTCTTACGTCGATTCCGATCTCTCGAACTCGACCCAGCCCATTCCCGATCTACCAACGTACGACGGGACCCCCTATTTACTCCCCACCTCCCTTTCCTCCACCTCGTGCACCGATCCCTGCCACCATGTCTCACCCAATACGACCACCGATTTCTACCCCTGCTAATGTTGCACCTCCAACCCGAAATGATGCCATGGAGGTTGATGCTGCTCGCCGCCGCATACAGACTGAGACCGCCCGGTGTTTCCGTCGATAGTGATGCCGAAGTTCGGTTCGGGAACCATTTTGAACCCGAACCGAACCCGAACCGACCCCTGGTTCGGCTTATGTAAGCCGAACCGAACCGAACCCGAACTAGTGGTTCAGGTTCAGGTTCGACCATGAGGAAATTAGGGTGAACCGGTTCGAACTGTGACGAACCGTCACACAATGTCACATAGTGTCACTGGTGTCACCAATCACCTAAGTGCTAACTCAATGTGAATTTTGTCATGATTTTTTTTTATTTTGGCTCTGGAGAGCTCAAAAATTGCCCAAAATGAAAATAAAAAAATATGCCAAGAATATTTTTTGAATATCTACGAGATAAGTTGGGCGCTTAAATAAGCGCCCGTACTACAAATCATCTAAATCTTCGAAATTTCGAAAATTTAAACTGAACTGAACCAAATTGGACCTAGGCTACACTAAAATAGTTTATTTATAAGTCTAACACAGAGAATACATCTAAATTATAGGGATAATATAGGTTTGGTTCAGGTTCTGGACCTGAACTGAACCTGAACTGAATTCGAACCAAGGAAAATAACTTCAAATTTTCAGAATGGGAAAAATCAGGTTCTGAACTGGTTCGAACCCCGAACCGAACCTGAACTGGGGTTCAGCTTACGTAATCCGAACTGAACCGAACCGAACATTTGGTTCGGGTTCAGGTTCGCCAAAAAAGGGGGGTGAACCGAACCGAACCGAACTTCGGCATCACTAGTTTCCGATGTGGACAGTTAGGTCATCTTGTTAAGGACTGCCCACGCGCATTCGATGTTCGATTTATGCAGACCGATGAAATCGACGAGATTCTCGAGCAACGATTTGCTCAACAAGATGTGCTGGAAACACAGAATCGTGTCGAGATCGCTACGGAAGAAAACGAGATCGCGGTCACTGCAACTAGAGAGGATTTTCAGAACGGCAGCGAGTAAGGGATGCACCCTCACTGCCAACGTCAAATAGATTCGATGTATTGTACATAGAAGACAGGTGCAATGAAATTTCTGATTCGAATTCTATTGACTCTGATGCATCCATTCCTCTCTCGAACCCTCTGATCCCTGGTCCTCGCCGCCTTTCGATTGGAAGACGCAAGCGAATTCCACGCGAATACCGTCTCAATGCCACTGCCGGCACTCAGAAGCTCGAGATCGATGTAGAACTTCAGAGCACCGATACGGGCGATCTCATTCACTCGAAGGCGATGCTCGACACTGGTGCTAGTGGGATGTTCCTCGATCAGGACTTTGTCGAGAAGAATCGGCTCCCGAAGATTCGATTACCGAAACCGATTCCCGTTTTCAATGTTGATGGTACTCCCAATCAGGCGGGAAATATCACGCATGTAGTGGACCTGGTGATGCGATATCAAACCCATTCCGAACGTGTCATGTTTGCCGTCACCGCCCTCGGCAAATATCCAGTGTTGCTGGGACTACCCTGGTTCAAGGCTCACAACCCGGTAATCGACTACTCGACTGGTGAGGTCGAGTTAACCCGGTGTAATCCCGAATGTCGATCTTGTAGACCGCCTTCTACTGAAAAGAAAGGCCCGAAACGTTTCCTGCGTTCAGTTCGAGCGATTCCTCCCGTTACCCTGGACGAAACCGAATCCACTGAGCCAGATATGCCAGATCTCGTGAACGTGGAAGACGAGTTTCACCCAGAAGAAGGTGATCGATTATTCGCGGTTTCCCTTAATTCAGAACCCCTGGATGAATGCCGTATCAGAGCAACCGAAACCATCTCACAGCGGTTGGCTCAAGCGCATGCGAATAATACGAGGGATGCACCCAAATCTGGATTTCGAGAGATCGTTCCCGAAATGTTCCACGATTTCGAAGACGTCTTCGCGAAAGAATCTTTTGATTCCCTGCCTCCTCCAAAGAAATGGGATCATGCAATAGAGCTCTTACCCGATTCGGATCCCAAGTTTTGCAAGGTGTACCTTCTGTCACCTAACGAACAGAAAGAACTCGATGCGTTTTTGGAAGAGAATCTTCATTCGGGTCGAATCCGTCCTTCGAAGTCACCCATGGCTTCCCCGGTCTTCTTTATCAAGAAGAAGGATGGTTCCCTACGACTCATTCAGGACTATCGGGCTCTCAACGCGATGACCATCAAAAATCGATACCCATTACCTTTAATCCCCGAACTCGTGAACAAATTAAGGGGCGCGAAGTACTTCACGAAACTCGATGTTAGATGGGGATACAACAACGTTCGCATTAAAGAAGGCGATGAGTGGAAAGCAGCGTTTCGCACAAATCGAGGATTGTTCGAGCCCTTGGTCATGTTCTTTGGTTTAACTAATAGTCCGGCGACCTTCCAGACGATGATGAACGAGATCTTCGAAGACATGATCACTGAAGGGGTCGTGGCTGTTTATATCGACGATATCCTTGTAACGGATCCACCGCATGCGGTGGATTGAGTATATGCCACTTAGGCATATGCAGAGGGCTTCGCCCTCTGCAGTAGTTACTATTACTTACTCTAATAACAGAGGCGCTTAACGCCTCTGGCTCGCATGCGCGGCGAGCCATTATGTAATAACTATACATTAGTAGTAGCTACGCGCGTGCTGATTCAGCACGCGCAACTTGTTTTACTCCACAAAGAAAATACAGCACTTTGGTCTGTTACTTGTGGCGTGAAACTACAGCATGATATAAACTGTGTACCGCAAGCGGTACACTATAAAAAGTAACGAAACGTTACATCTTTTTTAACACCAAAGGCGTTAAAAACAACCCGCCGCTGTATTAAGCAAGCGAAATTAACCCTTCCTATTACAGGAGGATTCAATGGCTCCTACTACCAGGAGTCAGAGTGCACCAGATCGTGGTACACCTGATTCCAATCAGCCTGACCCACCCGGGCCAGTGCAAACCGAAAATCCCGACCCGTCTAGGGAAGGAACCCTCGAAGGAGAGTCATCCACATGGGAGAGAGTGGATGCATCAACCCAAAATCCCACTCGTCCTGCGTCGCAGACGATGGAACATCAGCCCCAACTCGCTGATGAAGAAGATGAGGACGTAAAGTCCGTAGCATCTGGTCGCTCCAGACTTAGCGTCAGGAGCGACAGGTCCATCCGAAGGGACGAGACAATGAACGCTGTTCACGCATCGTTACTCGATGGCGTGAGGAACGGGAATATGTCCCCGTCAGAACTGCAGAGACTAGCTCGATTAATCGAGAATGTCAACGCAGGAGTTGAAAACCCTGAGCCAGAGCCTGTTACTACAGGCACTGACAGGGACCAAATCAGGACAACAGACTTGTCTCCTGAAGCAGAGCCTGCACGAGCACGCTCTGACAAAGGAAAAAGCAGAGCGGTAGATCCGCCTGCATCAGGTACTGGATCTACTCGTCCTAGACCAGCAGGGCCGACGAGTCGCCTTGCATATCAATTCACAAACCCAGCCCCACAAGCTAGGTTTGTTACACCGACGGGACCGACATATGCCAGTCCGTCACCAGCGACAGCTGGTAATTCCCAATCCCCTGAGCCTGCACCAACAGGCACCAGACAACGTTCTCAGAACGTTACCCCAGGACCGAGTACGCGTCCTGATAGACCTCCTACTCAAGGAGCTACGGCATATACAGCTCCTAGAAACCCCGGCCCCGAAATAGAGGCTGGCAGAGAAACAGTGAGACGAATGCACCGTTTCACAAGACAACCGCCTCACGAGTCTGACGCGGTTGGTGACTATATCGATACCGAGATAGCCACGCGACTGGTGAACCAGTCGCGAAATGGAGCACCCCCACGAGAGGATGCTGAAGTGGTCGCCCAAGCTGCCCTCGAATACCAGAGGATAGCAAGGCTACTCTCCGACAGAGCAATCCGTACGCATGCACAGGCTGTGGAGACGGCCACTAATGCGCTCGAGGAAGCTGTAGCAGGCTCTCTCGAGACTGACACTCCCAACGAGCAGCAAATGCGGATCATCCAAAATAGGATCCGCATCGCGAGGACGCGCGTATGAACGCGGTCCGCCATGCTCGTGTGCTTGAAGGTGGCTATAATGCCATCACTGGCGATAGGATCCCATCGCCAGACCCAGCCACAAGCTCAAGTCGTCCAGACGACAGAGCATCACCCCCTGGCAGACAACTGCCAAGGCAAAGTGCCGAGCCCAATGGGCAGAGGCAAGCATCTGCTAACCCAGCAGAAGCACCACGTATCGATCCATATGATGGATACGCTCGTCGACCACAGTATGGCGAGGATCTCCGCGCCACACCGTTCGATGAGGAACGTGTTGAAAGATTTGACCCTTTCAACGACGACGCCCAGTACTTGAGGGCGTCATAGCCATGGTTCAAGAAGCCCTGATTGCAAACAGGGATATGATGCCAGGCAACTCGCCCCTTGCGAAAGCAGGAGCGAAGATAGGGCTCCCGCCCACATATAGCGGCTCGTCCAGAGCCGAGGACTTCGACAACTTTGTGTCGGGTCTGTTACGCTGGCTACGCGTAAACCACCTGCTTGGAGAAGTCAGCCAAGCAGAGCAACTCTCCTTTCTAGGCATGCGCCTAGAAGGGTTGGCACAAGAATGGTTCACCCAGAACGTGGAACGAGGTACTCGTCCCATGCATGAGTGGACCCTAGTCCCCGCTTTACGGAGACTACACGAACGATTCCTCCCACCCCACTCGAGAAGTGAGGTGGCGATCCAGTTCGAACGCGAACGGCAAGGATCGCACTCTGTACACGAATACATGAGTGCGTTACTCACGCTAGCCAACAGACTAGCGCACCCTCCTGATGATTATACATTCAGGAGGAGGTTCCTTGATGGGCTGAACCACAGCCTCGCCGCTGAAGTAGCATTCAGAGGCGGTAGTCCTGAGCAGATTAGTGTGGCCGCGGTTCGGTTCGGTCCAGTTTTTTGACCCTTTTTGCCGAACCGAAAACCGAACCGATGGTTCGGTTCGGGAAATTTCACTGAACCGAACCGTTTTACATTGGTTCGGTTCGGTTCGGTTTTTATTGGTTCGGTTCAGTGGTTCGAACCAGTTCACAATAGTACTTGAAATTTTCTAGATTTCGATGAATTTAGATGATTTTGGACAGCTTTTTTGCTTATGTAACACGGGCGCTTAAATAAGCGCCCGTCTTATCTTGTAGATATTCGAAAAATATTTATGGCATATTTTTTTATTTCCATTTTGAGCAATTTTTGAGCTCTCTAGAGCCAAAATAAAAAAAAAATCACGACAAAATTCACCATTTTGACCTAGTTATATGGCAATATGTGAATTGGTTTCTGAACCGGTTCGAAATGGTTCCTATCGGTTCAGCAATTTTTCAAAAATTTCCGAACCGCGAACCGAACTGTTTAAAAGACCGAACCGAACCGAACCGATAAATCGGTTCATTTCGGTCTTTTTTTCGGTTCAGTTCGGTTCGGTTCGGTCCAAAAACCGAACCGCGGCCACACTAGAGCAGATGTCTGCTAAGGAACTACTTGCACTCGCCATCCAAGTAGAGGAGGCGTTCAAGAAGCGGAGGTCGATAACGGCCTCCCAAGGAAGCACTACCCGTCCAACGGGTAGTAGTGGCAGTAGTGGTAGTGGCAGCAGCAGCAGCCACACCAACTTGGCCAGACAAGCGCATTCAAACAATATGCGCTTGAACCAGAGGAACCACGGTCCCTCTGCGCGTCCCCATGAGACGCGAACTAATGGCAATTCCCCATTGGGGAATCGCCCCTCGAGCTCATCAAGCTCGAGAAATCATAACTCGCAGCTCGCTAGGACTGCCCCAACTAGTACGAACAATCGCACTAGCACTACCCCTCCCACGTGTTTCAACTGTGGGCAGGTGGGACATTACAGAAATGCGTGCCCCAGACTGAGACAGGTACGAGCCAATGTGGGTCGTATCGAAGAGGTTGAAGAGACCTCTGGCGAGACATCGAACGATGCCCCGCAGGAGAACGTGGAAGACCCCACAGCTGAACAAGCTGTGGAGGAAGAGGTGGCCCAAGACGAGCCCACCAACGACCCCGTCGAGGACGACGAGGGCATCCAATACCAATGGGACGATGATGACAATGGTCCCAGTGTATACATGCTCCTCACAATTGGTGACGAGTATGAGGAGCGCAGACTGCACTTCGCGGTCCACAAGTCATCGCCATTGGATGACAATGAGTCCTCGCTCGCTACGAGCAAGGAACCACTCTATGACCATACGGCTAGAGTGAGCTCTCGTGCCCCAACACGAGACAGAAACGCATCGAGACCCATTGAGGGTTTCTGGCCAGTTAATGGCCAATTGGCTCACTGCCTAGTCGACAGTGGATGCCAGGGGATGATCATGTCCCCTCATTTCTCTCTTGCCACCGGGGCAAGAACCTTCAAGCTCGACAAACCTGTCGTGCTGCAGCTGGCCGTTAAGGGCAGCAAGTCTTCCATCCAGTATGGAACGTACACCCGAATCCAATTCGGAGGTATCGATGTCCAAGAGTACTTTGACATCGTCAACATCGATCACTATGATGTGATCATTGGCGTCCCATTCCTGAGACGCTACAACATCTGCCTGGATTTCAGCAGAGGTACAATCACCCGCGACGGCGAGGTGATTGACACCAATCACCATGTGATTGGACACGCTCCTGAAACAGGAGCGATGGTGCTAGCCAGCACCCAACATTCCAGCTCCTCCGTCCCTGAGATGACGGAAGAGAATATCCCAGCACTCATCGAGTACTGGAAGAACAAGTACAGTGACCTTTTCGGTCCTGTCCCTTCCCGACTTCCCCCGTTTCGGGAAGTGAATCATCAGATTCCTCTTATTGAACCCAATAAGAAGATCCGGTACCACCTTCCCAGGTGCCCGGATGCGCTCAAGCGCTACTCGCTGAAAAGATTCAGCGATACGTAGCTGCAGGTTGGTGGGAACCAACTGTAGCTACACAGGCAATCCCTATGCTTTGCCTGCAGAAACGAGCCGTGGTCTTAGCACTACGGACCGTGTTCGATCTGCGCCTGCAGAACGAAAACACAGAGAAGGACGTAACGCCCTTCCCTGACCAGGAAACCATCCGCCAGAACGTGGCGAGACACAAATACAGATCAAAGATTGATCTGACTGAGGCGTACGAGCAGGTACGCATAGTCCCAGAGGACGTCCACAAGACGACCTTTGCCACCATCTATGGCACTTTCAAGAGCCATGTCATGCAGCAAGGAGACTGCAATGCCCCATCGACGTTTCAACGTCTGATGACCCATATCTTTAGGGACTGCATCGGTCGTTCGACGGATGCATACATAGACGACGTGTTCGTCTATTCAAACACAATAGATCTGCATCAGCAGCATCTAGAGAACGCCTTCTCGCGTTTGCGAGAGGCACAACTTTACCTGAGTAGTCGTAAAGTTGACTTATACTCTAAGCGACTGGAGTGCTTAGGCCACATCATTGACGATGATGGCATCCATCCCGATCAAGAGAAGATGGATAAAATACGTGAGTGGAGAACTCCACGCACGTATAACGATGTCCAGAAATTTCCGGGCCTCGTACAATACGTTGCGGCATACCTACCAGGGGTAGCCGCATACACTACACCACTATCAGGGTGTACGTACAACAACAGACCGTTCGTATGGACGCCGTTGTTGAACAAGTGCTTTGATTCAATCAAAGCACTCACGCGAGGCTCCTATCTTGAAGCCTATTAACGTGGACGACCCAGATCCAATTTGGGTCGTAACCGACGGCTCTAAATGTGGCGTCGGTGCCTATTATGGGCAAGGGCCTACATGGCAAACATGTAGGCCAGCAGGGTTTCTCTCGAAGAAGTTCACCCCTGCTCAGTACAACTACCGCACCCATGAGCATGAGCTCATCGCGGTACTTGAAGCCTTCCTTAAGTGGGAAGACAAACTACTAGGGCGTAGATTCACCCTAGTAACGGACAACGAGGCCATGGTCCACTTCAAGACCCAGCCTCGCATGTCACCGCGCCAAGCACGGTGGTATGAATACCTGTCTCGTTTTGATTATGAGACGATTCATGTCAAGGGCGTCACTAACAATGTCGCCGATGGCCTCTCTCGTTATTACGAAGAGGACACTCCGGATGAGGTTCACCCTCCGGAGGTATACGTCAACGCTGACGTTAGACTTGATCCCGAAGGGGATCATCTTCCCATCGAAAGAAGGGATGAAGTGAGAGTGAATGTTATTACACGTTCACGAGTACGAGAGGAACCTCGAGTTGAAGGTCCCTCAAATACTACACCTTCTGATATTACAGAAGCGCAATCCGATGAGGATATACTTGCTCTAAGTGCAGAGCAAGACAGCAAGCTTCTTAAAGCCAAAATTGAGGGCTTTGCTGAATTTACCTCGCTGATACAGCAAGGTTATCACAAGGACCCAGTATTTAAGCTGGTTCTTGCCAACCCAAACGCTCACAAGGCGTTTGGAATTAAAAATCAACTGATCTTTACCAAGAATCAGTTCCTCCGCGATGTATTATGCGTCCCCCATAACGCATTTTACAAGGGGAGGAGGATCACTGAGATTATAATCAGTGAGGCCCACCAAATTGTTGGGCACTTTGGACGTTACAAAACGTCTCAGTACGTTAGACAAGCGTACTGGTGGAAATCGATGATTGAAGACATCGATACGTTCTGCAGATCCTGCGGAACGTGCCAGACCAACAAAGGGGAGAATAATCACCCCAGTGGTCTGTTAAAACAACTCCCGATTCCCAATAAACCTTGGGAATCGATTGGAATGGACTTCGTCGGTCCATTACCCGTTTCAAACGGCCACGACTTCCTATTCGTCGTGATTGACAGACTGACCTCTATGGTTCGTCTGATGCCAACCACCACCAAGCTGACCGCCAAGGGCACAGCCTGGTTATACCTCAGTGAAGTCGTAAGACTCCACGGTGTCCCTGACTCAATCGTGAGTGACAGGGATGCACGATTCACTGCCAAGTTTTGGCAGGAACTGCAACGCCTAATGGGGACACGATTGCTCATGTCCACGGCGTTCCATCCGCAAACGGATGGATCTACCGAGCGAGCCAATCGCTCAATTGGTCAAATACTTCGTTCCGTCATACAGAACGATCAAAAAGATTGGGCCGAAAGGATCCCAATGGTGGAGTTTGCTATTAATAGCAGCACCAGCGAAACCACTGGTTTCGCGCCGTTTGAACTCAACTACGGCTACCTTCCCAGTTTGGGAAGGAAAATTGAGACGAACACCAAATTCAAAGGTGTTCAACACTTTGCTCAACAGGCAAAGTGGAACCTCATGATAGCGCATGACGCTATCATAGCCAATCACGTTAAACAGGCTCACTACGCGAACAACTCACGGCGCGATGCACCGGAGTACAAAGAGGGTGACCTCGTCTATCTGTCGACGAGGAATCTCAACCTCCCCAAGGGGAGAGTTAAGAAGTTGATCCCGCGTTATGTGGGACCATACAAAATATTGTCCGTTAAAGACAATATCACAGTAAAACTTGAGCTCTCTGAAGAGCTCAAGCAACGTCGCATAAATCCCGTATTTCACGTGGATTTGATTAAACCTCACATCGCCAACGACGATGAGAGATTTCCACGCCGCGATACACTCACGGCGTATGACTTTGGACAGCCAGACGATGCTGAATGGCACGTCGAGGAACTCCTAGCTCATCGCTGGAGTGGAACTCGCGAGAAAGATCTCGAGTTCCTAGTCCAGTGGACCCTTGGGGATACCACTTGGGAACCTTACAGTAACTGTAAGGACTTGCAAGCTCTAGACGAGTACTTGCAATTACGAGGCGTAAACGAGCCTCGGCAGCTGCCACGACTATCCAATCACGGAGAGTCGCGGACCAACAACAAGCGCCCAGATCCCACTCGGGATCTGCTTGAAGATCCCACCCACAGGGATCCACTGGCACTTCACTGCTACGCGGTGAGGTAATTTTCACTTGGGCGCTCCATGAGGCCGCCCAAGTATATAACCCAAAAGTCCGTTCACGGTCTTTTCTCCTCACACCCCCATGCCTGACAGCAAGGGAAAACAACGCGAACGATCACGCTCGCGGTCGCCTACGCCGCAACCTGTTAGTAGGTTCAAAAAAGCAGAGGCTCAACTGGCCCTGCAAAGGTCCGAATGGACCTTAGACGCGATGGACGGATGCATATCCGTCTATCATAACAATGATAGTTGCACTGCGTGCAACGACTTTGCCAGTCACCTGGCAGGCCCCGCTGGCAGCGGGGCAATCATCCTTGACCATGATATGGTCAAGCAGGCCGTCTACAAGGCCTTTCCCTTCATAAAGAGGGAGTACTATCATCTAGACGAACGTCTAGAAGAAGCTGAAAAGGACGTCAAGTCCTTGACAGACCACCTCGACGATGCGAATCGTCATATCTGCGAGCTGAAAGCTCGCATTGCTGAACTTGAATGTTCAGCATCGACGGCAGGCCCGTCGACTACCCCATCGACCTCCAAAAAGCGGTCGAGAGACCAGGCCGATAAAGCGCCTGAACCATCCCAGGCAGCCCCTTTGCCTGATATCTTCAACGACATGTCGTCTGACGATGACATGGAAGACATAGTCGATGATAATGACTATGATGACGACGCCTCCATCGCGTCGTCCACCAAACACAAGCCTCAGCGTACCTACGCTGATGCAACCAAGGCATCGGGCTCTCGCGATGCTGCCCCGGTTTCTCCAAGGAAACCCTCTGGTCCGTATCCACGGACCAAGCCAGGATGGGACTCCAATAGGGACCCATGGCCCTTCTTCGTCAAGGGTTTCGACCCCACTGTTAGTGGGGATCATTCTCTGGTGCCTGGCACCCCCAATCCTACTGCATGGTATAACACCTGCAGCCTCGACGAACCATTGTTCGTCGAGATTGGAACCCGGGTTTGGACCGACCCCCCGGTGTTCACGTACCCCGATGACAGAGGGGTTCACATGCGTATTTCATACGCATGGACTCGTTGGCGCAGATCCATGAAGGAGCGCCGCCTGGCGAGGAAAACAGCCAAGCTTGAAGCTATGGAGGCTGCCGCCAACCGTCCATCGGTGGTGTTTATCTCGGGAGAGTTAATCCACCCCGAGATCAAGTATTTAATCAATACTTGGAATGCGGACCCTAACCAGGTCCTCCCTACATCCGACTAATGTCGGATGGATCATTAAACCCTCAAGATGTTGAGGTGTTCGCATGGCTCAAACGAGTCACACGTACTCGTGAAGTGCGTGCCAAGTTCCTCGAGAAGGCGGCTGAGTGCCTCCTCGACCCCGCACTTACTGTGTGGGAAGAAGTTCTCGGTGGTAGGGGTAATTCCTCCACCCACCTGCCTTCCACGCTCATGGAAGGCTACACTCGTTCCTTCGAGTGCAAATCCCCCTCCTCCATTACCATAGAGGAGGTGATTCGCTCCATGCACGCCAATGGAGCGACGACAAGACGCGTCACTGAGGTGATCGCGCCCCTTCTCCAACGTTACGCCAATGGAGAAGATGTTAATCGCATCGCGCATGACTATCGCGTGCGCCGTGGACTGGATCGTCCAACAAAAAAGGCGCGTACGACTCAGTCGGCCGCCCCCGCCGTCCATGCGTCGGCATCACCTGCCAGTATTGTGGCAGGCCCGCCTAATAAGGTTTACTCCCCGTCCGTCCCAATTCAGATGACGGACGAGGAATTGTTGAGGCCCCCTGAGGACCTTGACGCACCGCATCCGAGTGCCTCGGAGAGCATGGAGATTGACTACAGCAATCCCTCTGACTGATTACAGTCAGATGCTTCCTCTTCGCGATCCTATGACTTGGAGTCCAAGTCACAAGGGGAGGATGTAACGGATCCACCGCATGCGGTGGATTGAGTATATGCCACTTAGGCATATGCAGAGGGCTTCGCCCTCTGCAGTAGTTACTATTACTTACTCTAATAACAGAGGCGCTTAACGCCTCTGGCTCGCCGCGGCGCGGCGAGCCATTATGTAATAACTATACATTAGTAGTAGCTACGCGCGTGCTGATTCAGCACGCGCAACTTGTTTTACTCCACAAAGAAAATACAGCACTTTGGTCTGTTACTTGTGGCGTGAAACTACAGCGTGATATAAACTGTGTACCGCAAGCGGTACACTATAAAAAGTAACGAAACGTTACAATCCTGATCTATACGAGAACGAAAGAAGAACACGATCGCATCACACGCCGTGTCTGTCAGGGTACGCTACCGCGTCCCCTCATTTTTCCTTATTATTATCATCGGTATATATCTATTTCTATCTTATTTACATTTCCCGTGCATTACCTCTACTTTCCGTTTATTCTCTCCGTCCATATTTCACCTTCTCTACTCGCGCGCGTCGCGCGCTCGTACTCAGCGTGATGCCCGTGACATCACGTCGCTTAGGCTCGGCTTGGGCGCCTGGCACTTAGCTGTGTCAGGGCCGCACGCCGCATCGTCGTTTTATGTATATAGTAGCTGTACCTAGAGTGAGGGTCCCTAAGCTTGTTCTCTTAGGATCCCCTCCCTCT
Source organism: Phallus indusiatus (assembly GCA_027605045.1). Taxonomy (NCBI): domain Eukaryota; kingdom Fungi; phylum Basidiomycota; class Agaricomycetes; order Phallales; family Phallaceae; genus Phallus; species Phallus indusiatus. Next base: position 339,949 of record JAQFWX010000009.1, read on the forward strand.
AGGTGAGTAGTATACATAGTTATCTTCCAATATATTACTTAGGATCCCCTCCCTCTAGTGTGAGCTGAGTAGCCCTAACAGTGTCTTGGAACGACTAAGGGAGCATAAACTCTATCTCAAGGCCGAGAAATGCGAATTCTGCCGTACTAAGATCGAGTATTTAGGTCTGATCATTTCCGAGAACACTGTTGAAATGGATCCCGCGAAAGTGTCAGGTGTTAGAGATTGGCCAATCCCAAAGAACGTTACCGAGGTTCAGTCGTTCTTAGGTTTTGCGAACTTCTATCGTCGATTTATCAAAGATTTCTCGCTGGTCGCCATCCCCCTGTTTGGTCTCACCAAGAAAGATGTTCCGTTTATCTGGTCCGACACCTGTCAACGAGCTTTCGATTCTCTGAAATCGGCAATGACCTCTGCACCGGTTCTTGCGATTCCTGATCCATCGAAACCTTACCGAGTGGAAGCTGACAGCTCTGACTTCGCAACAGGCGCCGTTTTGTCTCAACCTTCTCTCGAGGACAACAAATGGCACCCAGTTGCGTTCTTCTCGAAGTCCTTGAGCCCGGTAGAGCGAAATTACGAAATCCACGATAAAGAGATGTTAGCTATCATTCGAGCATTAGAAGAGTGGCGACACTTCCTTGAAGGTGCGACTCACCCGATTGACATCCGAACGGATCATAAAAATCTAGAGTATTTCATGACGGCTCGCAATCTAAATCGCAGACAGGCTCGTTGGTCGGTTTATCTTGCACGTTTCGATTTCACCTTGCGGCATATACCTGGTAAATCGATGGGTAAACCTGATGGTCTTTCGCGTCGCGCTGATCATGGCTCGGGAAAGCTAGATAATCAGGGTATCACTCTAATCCGACCCGAAATGTTTGCGATCAACGCTATGCAAACATTCCGCCTTAGAGGGGAGGAGGACAAGTTCCTAGGCCAGATACGGAAAGCGAACAGAGAAGGCAAACGAGAAGATAGCGTCTCGAAAGCCATTGAATCCCTCAAGGCGATAGGCGGGAGATCGGTTCACACCAGCGAATGGGCTGAAGATCAAGACGTCATTTACTACCGAGGGAAGATTTATGTTCCCGAAGTAGACGATCTGCGACGAGAAATCGTCCAACGGCATCATGACACCAAACTCGCTGGTCACCCAGGTCGATTTAAAACATTAGAACTGGTATCGCGAACCTTTTGGTGGCCTGGAATCTCTCGATATGTGCAGCGGTATGTACAGGCTTGCGACACTTGTATGCGTACGAAACCTTCGCGACATGCTCCTTATGGTGAATTACAACCTACCGAAACCCCAAATCGACCTTGGCAATTCATATCGGTCGATTTCATTGTCGAACTCCCGGAATCGAACGGTTATGATGCGATTCTCTCTGTAGTAGACTCCTTGACGAAACGAGTTCACTTTGTTCCAACATTTACTACTGTTGACGCTTCTGGCCTTGCCTCTCTCTATCTCCAACACGTCTGGAAGTTGCATGGATTACCTGAGAAGATCATATCAGATCGCGGACCTCAGTTTTCGTCTCGTTTTACCCAAGAACTCTCTCGATTACTCGATATTCGGCTTGCACGCTCCACTGCATATCATCCCCAAACCAATGGTCAGACAGAACGAGCGAACGCCGAGGTCGAGCAGTACCTTCGTATCTTTACCTCCGAACGTCAAGACGATTGGGACCGACTGCTACCAATGGCTGAGTTCGCGTATAACAATCATGTTCATTCAGCCACTCAGGCAACACCTTTCGAGCTCGACACTGGTCGCCATCCTCGAATGGGTTTCGAACCACGTTCGACCGAATCGAAGATCGAATCGGTTAATGATTTCAAGGATAGGATGTCTCGTTCTTGGGAGGAAGCTCGCGCTGCTATTCTAAAGGCTAAAGACGACATGGCTAAGTACTATGATCGTAAACATTTGCCGACTCCTGACTACAAATCTGGAGATAAGGTTTATCTAGATGCTAGCGATATTAATACCACTCGTCCATCGGCCAAGTTATCGCATCGTTTTTTGGGCCCTTTTCCCATCGCGACCAAAGTCGGGACTCGTTCATATCGACTCGTTCTACCGAAATCGATGTCTCGAATTCATCCTGTATTCCACGTCAGTAAGTTAAAACCAATGAGGCCGGACAGTATACCAGGTCGTCGCCCCAAGCCTCCTCCACCCCCGGAGATCCGTGACGATGGCGAACACTACGTAGTTGAAGAAATATTGGATAGTCGCGTTTTTCGTCGACGATTGGAGTTCAAGGTTCGATGGGAGGGCTATGGTCCAGAGCATGACCAATGGGTCCCAGAGAAAGACGTTGCGGCACACGATCTCATACAAGATTTCTATCGATCTCATCCGAACGCGCCTCGAACGATTGGTGGTCTTATTTTCCTCCCACGTCCTAATAGTCAAGTCCCAGGCGTCGGGTCGCCGCCTCGTTGAAGGGGGGGGTGGTGTCACGGTACGCTAGCGCCTCGCTCGGTTATTCGATCTTTTCGATTTCTTTCGGTTTCATTTCGCACTTCGATTTCCTTCACTTTCCATATCTTACCGTTTCCACTATTTTTGTCATTTTCTCGATTTCTCGATTTCTTCGATTTACTCCGATTTCTGTTTCTATCTCCTCGGATCCCATGGGGATCAGTCGGGCGCCTCGTACTCTGTATTTATATGCGTTTTCCCTAGAGGGGGATACCTAAGCTTGTTCTCTTAGGTTTTCCCTCCTCTAGGTGAGTAGTTAGTTGCTGCCCCGCAATAGATCTTAGGTTTTCCCTCCTCTAGGTGTGTGCCCTGAGTCGCCCTAACACCTCCCTCTAGGTGAGTAGTTAGTATTTCTCCAATATAGTACTTAGGATCCCCTCCCTCTAGTGTGAGCTGAGTAGCCCTAACAACCCCAAGTATGTTTTCAAACGAGTGCGGCGCTTTATTCCTGGCCCAGAGCAGCTCTTCCAGCGTGTCGCTGGAATTTTCGCAACATATGGTCCCATGAAGGATGTGAATACAGGAGCCCCATTATTCAATGATAACTCATGGAAAAAAGCGTCTAATATTTTGGAGAATATTCGTTGAGCTTTTTATTCAGATTCTCCAGGTGTTCAATTATATTACTTCCAGCGCAAAGACAAAAATGGATTAATTCTTTACCGTTGTTGTCGAGGCACAAATGATGTTGAAGGTGGAGTGCATCGCGACATGCACAAAAAGTTTGGGTCGTATAATGTAACACCACACCTTGCAGTTCATTTATTACGGGATTACTGCTTGAGACATAATTTCAGGGTTTGTAGTTTACTATTTTAATCTCTTCATCTTCACTCAACTTTGTTTTAAGTGTGGCACTTTAAACCGGACAGGACAAGTGTATGTTGTTAGGGCTACTCAGCTCACAACTAGAGGGAGGGGATCCTAAGCAATTATATCGAGGGAGAAACTACTACTCACCTAGAGGGAGGGGATCCTAAGAGAACAAGCTTAGGGACCCTCACTCTAGGGACAGCGACTAAATACATGAAAAACGGTAGCGCGGCGTGCGGCCCTGACACAGCTAAGTGCTAGGCGCCCGAACCGAGCGTAAGCGAGGTGATGTCACGGGCATCATGCTGGGTATGAGCGCGCAACGTGCGCAAGTAGAGAAAGTGAAGTAGAGACAGAATGTCAGGGTACGTGCTAGGTGTCATGATCCGATTCATGACATCACTTCTGGTAACGTTATGTAATCCATATCCGATCATTTATCTGTTATCTCCGTTATCTTATCATGCTTACGTCACTCATGATAAGACCTTCACGTTCAGTCATCTTTACCAACCTCGCAACTCGTATAGAGACGTACCCGTCTCCTTTAACTCCTGGAACACCCGCGGAAAGCCCTTTCTAGAATATTCCACGCACTTTCCGGTTATGAGATCATGGATGACGAACGTAGGTCCATGTATGCACAGCACTTATCCCTGCATGCCTCATGGTCATCACATGAGACATCATACCCTGCATATATTGATATTACTTACGAATCTCACGACATGTTTACATTTCTCTAGTTCGGAATTTATTTCGAACTGAGCTAGAATTATTTATCTGACATGTATATAAACCCTAGCATACTCGTAGATAATTCTTCAGACTTAATATCGAACGTAATTCGATATCTCTATAAACCCTCCTTCTCTTATTCTAATCATCATTGAACGTCGAGATCTCCCCTCGAGACCTGCAGCGACGGAAGTCATCCGTCGTTGCCGAGAGCTACATCTTGAAGCTTTCTGTTAGGGCTACTCAGCTCACACTAGAGGGAGGGGATCCTAAGAGAATGTATTGGAAGGGGAACTAACTACTCACCTAGAGGGAGGGGATCCTAAGAGAACAAGCTTAGGGACCCTCACTCTAGGTACAGCTACTATATACATAAAACAACGACGCGGCGTGCGGCCCTGACACAGCTAAGTGCCAGGCGCCCAAGCCGAGCCTAAGCGACGTGACGTCACGGGCATCACGCCGGGTACGAGCGCGCGACGCGCGCGAGTAGAGAAAGTGAAATAGAAACAGAACAAGGGAACGGAAAGTAAAAGTAAAATACGGGAATGATAAATAAAATAGAAAGGAAATGATGCCGATGATAATAAATAAGAAAATGAGAGACGGCGGTAGCGTACCCTGACACTTTCTTTATTATCGTCGAGCTTGATATCATTCAGTACGAGATACAGCTCGCGGTTCTCGAGGCTCGGAACACATATATCAGAAACGTCCTTGACGAACTCGACGCTCGTGACGAACGTCAGGACAAATCCTGAAGAAGACTGTCGCGGCACAATCTCTTATAGATTGAGGCCAAGTCCTGACTATCGTCGGCCAACGGTGACGGTTATCAGTGTTATATTCAGCGACTAAAATACATTATAGTATCTATAGCCGTTCCCGGATATCGGTACTTGACACTAGGACCATAAGGGCTAATCTAGTATACTGCGTAGTATAGTACAATGCATATGTCGACCCCGCGTTACCATGTTCATCGTACGGTACCCGGTATGCCGGTCCGTATCATCCTCCCGTATTCTCCCGTACATTCACCGTTTCTCCATACGCTTCCATTCTGTCACCATCTTCCTCTTTCTCATGTTTTCCTATTCGCCATCGACTGCCTTCTGTCACGGTACGCTAGTGCCTTTTCCGATTATTCGATTTCTTCGATTTCTTTCGGTTTCATTTCGTGTTACGATTTCCTCCACTTCCCGTACTTGCTGTTTCCATTAGTTCCATCGTTTTCTCGATTTCTCGATCTCTTCGATTTTCCTCGATTTCTGTCTGTATCTCCTCGGATCCCATGGGGATCAGTCAAGCGCTTCGTATCCTGTACTTATATGCGTTTTCCCTAGAGGGGGATACCTAAGCTTGTTCTCTTAGGTTTTCCCTCCTCTAGGTGAGTAGTTAGTCGCTGCCCCTCAATAGATCTTAGGTTTTCCCTCCTCTAGGTGTGTGCCCTGAGTCGCCCTAACACCTTCCTTCCTATTGGTAGATATAGTACCTGACCGTTATTGGTAGAGATAACGTACTCATGTATATATATACACCTGTGCACATAAGAGTAGTTCCTTGCGCTATTATAGATTGGGCTACTGGGTTATACTCCATCTGATCCTTAAGCTAACTACTGAACGATCGTACCCTTACACAGAACAAATAAACGGAGAGCGAAAGTGAGATATGGGAAATGTAAGTGAAATAGAAAAGAATATATGCCGGCAATAATAAATAAAGAAAAATGAGAGACGGTGGTAGCGTACCCTGACATATGTAGGACATTATGACATTTGGCTGAAGAATAGGATTGCCGCTTTATTGGATGAAGTCGCAAATTGTTTTAACTCAGTCCCTCCATATTTTGGGTCAGGTGGCTGGGTCAACGGGAATAATTATCAACGCTCTCAAGAAAAATTTGGAATCATGCCACTATCCTCAGCAATGCTAACAAAATATGCAATGCTGCCATTTAGTGAAAACTATGCACGCGAACAAGGAATCCGGCACACATTTTTGGCTCAATCACAAGGAACACATGTCGCTGTTCTTCCACTTCACACACAAGCTGAGAAGCTTGTTTTTTATGGACTTGCACAAATGGTTAACGGACCTTTCAGTGGCTCCAACCAGCCAAATTGGATTTCTCTTGCTCACTCATGGTCAGGCTATTGTGACGGCAAGCAGGTTTTTTACAAGGTATGACATTAATAAACTGTATACATACATACTTGGACATTTTGCAGCTGCCGGAACTGTTAGGGCTACTCAGCTCACACTAGAGGGAGGGGATCCTAAGTAAATATATTGAGGGAGAAACTAACTACTCACCTAGAGGGAGGGGATCCTAAGAGAACAAGCTTAGGGACCCTCACTCTAGGTACAGCTACTATATACATAAAACGACGACGCGGCGTGCGGCCCTGACACAGCTAAGTGCCAGGCGCCCAAGCCGAGCCTAAGCGACGTGATGTCACGGGCATCACGCCGGGTATGAGCGCGCAACGCGCGCGAGTAAAGAATGTGAAATAGAGACGGAGGGAGCAAATGGAAGGTGGACTTAATGTACGGGAAATGTAAATGAAATGGAAATGAACATATACTGAGGATAATAAATAAGGAAAAAGGAGGGGACGCGGTAGCGTACCCTGACAGGAACATCTTAAAGCATACTGGAAGACATGGAATGAGCGTCGAAATGAGAAGAATTCAATAGAACAGAATCACGCCGCTATTGAAAAAATTCGCGAACTCCTTGCCTCAAATTCCAAATATATTAACTTCACTATTCCAGTTGCTAACCCACAGCCGTTGACGCAGGCAATCTCAGCTCCCATACAAAGACCAACAGTGCCATTATCAAACAATTGGCAAATGCAAAACCTCCTTGGAACCCTAGAGGTCAATCAGACGTCAATCAACATGCAATATTATTATGGTGAGGGAGCGGCATTTCAGCGCCAACCAAACAAACGACCGGCAATCGATGCATCTGCGCAGGAGCATCCAGTTGTTTCAAAAAAACCACGGACGTGTACACAATGTCGGCAAGGCGATTGTAAGGGGTGCTGGGGAAAAAATAAATGCATCTTTACAGTTAAAGAGTAGTTCAAGTCTTATATAAATATATTTCAACGATAATAATACGAATAGCCGGATGCTCCCTTTTGAATTAATTTATTTAATTTATTTAATTTTTTTTTGCTCCCGGCAGGGCCCACCACTATAATAGGTGTCCCCTTCATAAAGCACAAAATAAATAAAAAAATATCACAAGAGGGTGAGAAAATGGATACCTTTCGCGTGGTACAAGCCCAATCTTATGCTCTGGTCTGACATTAAGAAACTTGGGCTGTGGAGTGCTTGTTAAAATTTCCCGCTGACGGAGAATACTTTCCAGGAGAAATAAATGATGGGATCCTTCGGCTTTGAGACGGAACTGGCATGAGGGTGAGTCAAATGATTGAGAGCGATTGTCAATTTTAACCGTCAAATTATGTCGAAGAATAGCATCCATCACTAGTCCTCACTGGAGACATTGTAGGGTTTAGCCAAAAAAAGGATCCTAAGAAAATTATAGTTCGAGGTATAGACTATTGATGATTTACCAAACTGCACAATTATATTATAACTAATATTCAGATTAAAGGATTCTGGCTTGCAAAATCATCAGTATGCTGCTATTATTATCTTAGTTAAATTCTATAATTATTTTTACTTATATAACACTATAAATAACTTTCTCTATTCAGTCAAACAGTATACAAACTAAAATATATATTATTATTAACTATAGTGGAAAATTATATATTCAAGTTGATATAATTACTTGTCAATACAGTATTTTATCATAATTTTGAGAGAGTGGGAAATATTGAGTTTCTGTGTAATTAAAACTTAAGGTCACAATTTGTGACATTAGAGTTTTCTCAGCATTTTCCAGGAATCCATGTATTATTAAGGTTTTCCCAGGAAAACTATAATATTACAAAGAGTATTCTCATTGTCAGGGTACGTGCTAGGATCATAAGGGCTAATCTAGCATATTGTGCGTATAGTATAGACGTATGTGTTAGTCTACGCGCTACCACATCCATCGTACGGTACCCGGTATGCCGGTCCGTATCTTTCCTCCTGTACTCTCCCGAACATCTTCCGTTTCTCCTAGTGATGCCGAAGTTCGGTTCGGTTCGGTTCACCCCCCTTTTTTGGCGAACCTGAACCCGAACCAAATGTTCGGTTCGGTTCAGTTCGGATTACGTAAGCTGAACCCCGGTTCAGGTTCGGTTCGGGGTTCGAACCAGTTCAGAACCTGATTTTTCCCATTCTGAAAATTTGAAGTTATTTTCCTTGGTTCGAATTCAGTTCAGGTTCAGTTCAGGTCCAGAACCTGAACCAAACCTATATTATCCCTATAATTTAGATGTATTCTCTGTGTTAGACTTATAAATAAACTATTTTAGTGTAGCCTAGGTCCAATTTGGTTCAGTTCAGTTTAAATTTTCGAAATTTCGAAGATTTAGATGATTTGTAGTACGGGCGCTTATTTAAGCGCCCAACTTATCTCGTAGATATTCAAAAAATATTCTTGGCATATTTTTTTATTTTCATTTTGGGCAATTTTTGAGCTCTCCAGAGCCAAAATAAAAAAAAATCATGACAAAATTCACATTGAGTTAGCACTTAGGTGATTGGTGACACCAGTGACACTATGTGACATTGTGTGACGGTTCGTCACAGTTCGAACCGGTTCACCCTAATTTCCTCATGGTCGAACCTGAACCTGAACCACTAGTTCGGGTTCGGTTCGGTTCGGCTTACATAAGCCGAACCAGGGGTCGGTTCGGGTTCGGTTCGGGTTCAAAATGGTTCCCGAACCGAACTTCGGCATCACTAGTTTCTCCGTTCGCTTCATACTGTCACCATCTTCCTTTCCACTCCTGTTTCTCATTCGTCGTCGACTACCTCCCTTCCTACTGGTAGATAAAGCACCTGAGCGCTATTGGGTAGAGATAGCTCACTCATGTATATAAGTACTACTGTGCGCGCAAGTGTAGCTCCTTGCGCTATTATAGATTGGACTACTGGGTTATAACGTCTGATCCTTAAGTCTAAACCACCGAACGATCGTGTCCTTACACTCATGCTTAAAATTAAGCTTTTCCCATGCATCCAAATTATGATAGAAATATATTCTCACAATAAATATAAACAATATTTTCAGAACATTCTTCAATATAGATGATGATAATATAAGTTTCACTCTGTTTATTATTTTACTGAATGGATAAGATTGATCATAGGCTTATATGACAAAGAATTATTACATAATTCAACCAAGATAGTTATAGCAGTATACTGACAATTTTCCAAATCAGAATTCCTTAATCTGAGTATTAGTTATAATATGATTTTGCAATTTGGTAAATCATCAATGGACTATACCTCGAACTATAATTTTCTTAAGATCCTTTTTTTGGCTAAACCCTACAATGTCTCCAGTGCCTTCAATCATTGTTATGCTTCCAGTGCGTCCGACAGACAACCGGTTTAGCTGTTTATGCCAATTCTCATTAAGAGATGTTGTTGCCATCCAATGAGGGTCATCATTTTGAAGACAACCGTTCCCAGCATGTGCCACTTGACGGAAGAACACGGCTTCAGATTCGCTTGTCCAAACACCTGCCGCATTCGCATATTTTTCCCATACAGATCTCAATCGTGACTCTTGTTCTTCTTGTGGATGATAAATTGGAGGATCGCCTTTTTTCATGCTCTTCTGACTGATAAGAGCATCAGAAATATCACGGCTCAAAATGTCACGATAGGGACTTCTCTTTGGGATGGTGTCCATTATCCGCACCTTGAGATGTGCTAAATCCTGTGTGACAGTGATACCAGGGATTGCAATCTGCAAGGTCTTCCTGAAATCACAACACCTATCAACACAAATCTGGCCAGCAGCTCGAAATGGCACATTGTGGGAGTCACATTGATCAGCAAATTCACGGACAGGCGGGATCATCTCCCCATATGAACTGGTGCCAAGAAATTCCTGAAAAATAGGTTCTAATAATGACGAAAATTCTACAACATTGATTGAACTCACACAAATCACCAATTCTTTATCTTCATTTACGCCAGTGAGTAAGCCGCCGTCAAAAACATTGATCACTTTCATTTTTTTCTGTCCTGATGTCTTGATATAAATATTTGCTTTCTTTGCAATTTTAATTGTTGAGTCTAGCCCAATTGCCATACCTAATTCAAATAAGAAAAAAGAAGTTCAAAAAAAAGTTCCATTACTCACCAGCCAATGTATGCATATACTGTGCACTTTCTTCTCGTCGCTGCCAGTCCATGAAAAACTCACAGACATCGCGAATAAATGATTCTGAAGGTGCTGGATTGACTCTGCTTGATGATCCAGAACTTACAGACAAAAATGAGGTTGGAAGCTCTTCATTGTTAGGGCTACTCAACTCACAACTAGAGGGAGGGGATCCTAAGTGAATATATTGGAGAAAGAACTAACTACTCACCTAGAGGGAGGGGATCCTAAGAGAACAAGCTTAGGGACCCTCACTCTAGGTACAGCAACTATATACATGAAAAACGATAACGCGGCGTGCGGCCCTGACACAGCTAAGTGCTAGACGCCCGAACCGAGCATAAGCGAGGTGATGTCACAGGCATCACCACTGGAGACATAGGAAAGTTTGCTTGACATGCAAACCATTAGCATCCTATGAATAGATTTTGATGCAAATTGTATGGAAACCTTGAGCAGATTGCTTCTTCAGCATCTGCATAAAATCCACATAACATTTAATTAAGGTTTGTCAGAAAATTTGTATGAAATCTGTTTACCCAAGTAAACTCTGATCAAATTGAGAGTTTGTACAAAGTTTGAAACAGTGAGAAACTCTAAGTAAACTGGGTCTCTGCTTGGAGTTTGCTTAATAGTTTGCATATCAAGCAAACTTTCCTATGTCTCCAGTGCACACCGGAAACGAGCGCAACGCGCGAGTAGTAAGAAGGTGAAATAGGGACAGAACAAATAAACGGAGTAGTGTGGCCACGGTTCGGTTTTGGACCGAACCGAACCGAACTGAACCGAAAAAAAGACTGAAATGAACCGATTTATCGGTTCGGTTCGGTTCGGTCTTTTAAATGGTTTGGTTTGCGGTTCGGAAATTTTTGAAAAATTGCTGAACCGATAGGAACCATTTCAAACCGGTTCAGAAACCAATTCACATATTGCCATATAACTGGGTCAAAATGGTGAATTTTGTCGTGATTTTTTTTTTATTTTGGCTCTAGAGAGCTCAAAAATTGCTCAAAATGGGAATAAAAAAATATGTCATAAATATTTTTCGAATATCTACAAGATAAGTTGGGCGCTTAAATAAGCGCCCGTGTTACATAAGCAAAAAAGCTGTCCAAAATCATCTAAATTCATCAAAATCTAGAAAATTTCAAGTACTATTGTGAACCGGTTCGAACCACTGAACCGAACCAATAAAAACCGAACCGAACCGAACCAATGTAAAACGGTTCGGTTCAGTGAAATTTCCCGAACCAAACCATCGGTTTGGTTTTCGGTTCGGCAAAAAGTGTCAAAAAACCGGACCGAACCGAACCGCGGCCACACTAAAACGGAGAGTGAAAGTGAGATATGGGAAATGTAATTGAAACAGAAAGAAATATATGCCGGCAATAATAAATAAGGAATAATGAGAGACGGCAGCAGCGTACCCTGACACCATCCCCCCCTTCAACGAGGCGACGTCCCGATGCCTGCAGCACCGACTAATGATTCTTGAAGTTTCGACCAGTCAAACCGAGGTCAACGTTGGAAAAGAAGACCGTTTATTGAACGCGGCGCACTTGGATGTTCTTGGTGAAATTGCTTGATCAGGTCGGGAGCTGCGATATTCAACTCGGGTTCCCATTGGTCGTGTTCGGGACCATAGCCTTCCCAACGCACCTTATACTCGAGTCGTCTCCAGAATACGTGACTGTCCAAAATCCGCTCTACGACATAGTGTTCACCGTCGTCCCTGACCTCAGGCGGTGGAGGAGCCTTTACGCGACGACCCGGGATTGTGTCTTCGACCTTAGGGCGCAACTTCCCGACATGGAAAACGGGGTGAAGCCTTGACATGGACGGCGGTAAGCGCAGTCTGTATGCATGGGACCCAATCCTCCTGACTATCGGAAACGGGCCTAGGTACCGATGCGACAATTTGGCGGAAGGCCTGGTCGTACGAATGTCGCTAGAGTCGAGGTATACCTTGTCGCCAACCTTGTATTCAGGTGCCGGGATGTGTTTCCGATCGTAGTATTTGGCCATCTCGTCCTTCACCTTGACTATGGCAGCCTTGGCTTCCTCGATCGTCGACTCCATGCGTGTCTTGAACTCGTTGACAGACTCGATCTTGGACTCGGCAAGTCGCGGCTCGAACCCCATGCGTGGATGTCGTCCAGTGTCGAGCTCGAAGGGTGTAGAACGCGTAGCCGAGTGCACATGGTTGTTGTATGCGAATTCAGCCATGGGTAACAGCTGGTCCCAGTCATCCTGGCGCTCCGAAGTGAAAAGTCGAAGATACTGTTCGACTTCCGCGTTGACTCGTTCCGTCTGGCCGTCGGTTTGAGGGTGATATGCCGTAGAGGGTGCAAGCCGTATGCCAAGGAGTCTAGAAAGCTCCTGTGTGAAGCGGGCCGCGAACTGGGGGCCTCTGTCAGAGATCACCTTCATGGGGAGACCATGGAGCTTCCAAACGTGTTGAAGGTACAACCGGGCTAGACCTGTTGCGTCAAGCGTCGTAAATGTCGGCACGAAATGGACCCGTTTGGTGAGAGAGTCGACGACTGAGAGGATCGCGTCAAAACCGTTAGATTCTGGCAGCTCCACGATGAAGTCGACCGAGATGTGTTCCCAAGGTCGACTTGGCACTTCTGTGGGCCGGAGAAGTCCATAGGGTGCGTGGCGGGACGGTTTCGTACATAGACACATGTCGCAGGCCTCTACATAGCGTTGTACATACCTAGAGACACCTGGCCACCAAAAGGTGCGCGAAACGAGCTCGAGAGTCTTGAAACGACCGAGATGACCGCCGAGTTTGGTGTTGTGGTGTCTGGAGAGGATTTTCCGGTGCAACTCGTCCATGTTTGGCATGTAAACCTTGCCGCAATAGTACAGGAGGTCCTGGTCTTCAAACCATTCCGACAAGTGAGCTGAACGACCACCTAGAGCACGAAGTGCTGCAACGGCTTTGGACACGCTATCCTCGACCTTGCCTTCCCGATTGGCCTTGCGAATCTGGCATAGAAGGTCCTCCTCCTCCCCCTTAAGACGGAATGTTTGCAGGGCATTGATTGCAAACATTTCAGGTCGGATTAGGGTGATGCCATGATTGTCGTCCTTTCCCGAGCCATGGTCTGAGCGACGGGATAAACCATCAGGCTTACCCATCGACTTACCCGGTATATGCTTCAGAGTAAAGTCAAAGCGTGAGAGATATACTGACCATCTGGCTTGACGACGATTGAGGTTGCGCGCGGACATGAAGTACTCAAGATTCTTGTGGTCAGTCCGTATGTCGATAGGATGTGACGCGCCTTCGAGAAAGTGTCGCCATTCCTCCAAAGATTGTATGATAGCCAGCATCTCCTTGTCGTGAATCTCGTAGTTGCGTTCGACAGGGCTGAGGGCCTTCGAGAAGAACGCAACAGGGTGCCATTTACCATTGTCGTCCGACAACTGTGAGAGAACTGCACCAGTTGCAAAGTCGGAGCTGTCTGCTTCGATTCTGTAAGGATTGGCGGGGTTGGGAATGAGAAGAATGGGCGTGGAGGTGATTGACGACTTCAGAGTATCGAATGCGTGCTGGCAGGTGTCGGACCAGACGAAAGCTGAATGCGAAGGTCTTATCATGAGTGACGTAAGCGTGATAAGATAACAGAGATAACAGAATCGGATATGGATTACGTAATGTTACCGGAAGTGATGTCATGAATCGGATCATGACACCCAGTTGGCGAAAGGCTTCTCTCCGCTTTGGTACCTTTTCAGCATGGATTCGCTGAAAACGAGGGCGCAGCCTTCGTTCATGTACGACATTGCCCAGCCAATCTTGAGTTCGTCAGTCTCGAAGTCGCGACTGTATATACTCATGTAGAATTCGACGGTGTTCCAGAAGGCACGACCTTTGGCGCGATCTCCGTCGAACGAAGGAGGTACAGCAGGTCAGGTATTTCGGGAAGAGCGTGAACTGGCCTGATGCTCAGGAGTCGGTTGTCAGGGTACGTCCTAGGCTTACGGTCATTCTAGTATATTAGCGTAGTATAGTATAATCTACTTAGATGCCTACGTGCTCTATGTCGATCATACGGTACCCGGTATACCGGTCCGTACTCACCCTCGCGTATTCTCCCGAACTCTCCCCGTTTCTCCGTTCGCTCCATTCTGTCATATCTCCCTCTTTCTCTATGTCATCCGTATGTCCTCGACTACCGCTCTTCCTATTGGTAGATAATGCACCTGATAGCTATTGGTTAGAGATAGTGTAATCATGTATATATACAACTGTGCGTGCATGAGTAGTTCCTTGCGCTATTATAGACTGGGTTACTGGGTTATAGTAGCAGTCTGATCCTTAAGTCTCATCGCTGAACGATCGTGCCCTAACATCGGTGGTTGTCTCAGCGGGGGCACGTCGTCGGTAGGGGGGTTTGGAGTTGGAGTAGCTCCCATTGCATCTCAGATGCTCCGCAGCACCTTGATCATCTGCGAGGCCTGGGATTCTTGTCTTGCCATGCGGGCGTCCATTAAGGCTGTTCACGGGTTATGACCCGCGGGTTTGGGTACCTGTTTTCAGGTACCCTTGGTCACCCAGACCCAGACCCGCACCCTTGCGGGTTTTGCAAAAAAATTTCAAAACCCAAACCCGCACCCTCGGGTCTTAAGCGAAATTAAACCCGCGGGTTTGGGTACCTGAACCCGCGGGTATTGTGACAGGTACCTGTCACAGGTACCCGGGTATACCCATACCCGTGAACAGCCTTAGCATCCATTTCCGCGAACTGCCGCATGACAATAGTCGCCACATCATTGAGGGTGATGACTGGGGGTGCAGAGGGTGGGGGAGAAGAATCCATGAGAGAGAGAGAAAGGAAAAAAAGGGTTTAGAATTGGAGCAGAGGGGTCGGTTATAGACGGGACTCGAGGGGAAAATACGACACTACGAGAGTCAGTGTCGAGCGCGATTTTCCAATGACGAGTGTCAATAAAAACGGCCGGTCTGCAAGTAGAAGCTTGTTCTACTGTTAGGGCTACTCAGCTCACACTAGAGGGAGGGGATCCTAAGAGATTATATTGAGGGAACTATACTACTCACCTATGTTAGGGCTACTCAGCTCACACTAGAGGGAGGGGATCCTAAGAGACTGTATTGGGGGAACACTGACTACTCACCTAGAGGGAGGGGATCCTAAGAGAACAAGCTTAGGGACCCTCACTCTAGGGATGGCGACTATATACATGAAAAAAAACGATAACGCAGCGTGCGGCCCTGACACAGCTAAGTGCTAGGCGCCCGAACCAAGCGTAAGCAAGATGATGTCACAGGCATCATGCCGGGAATGAGCGCACAACGCGTGCGAGTAAAGAAAGTGAAATAGAGAAGGAAGGAATAAACGGGGAGTGAAAGTAAAATATGGAAAATGTAAATAAAATGGAAGGGAACATATGCTGGCGATAATAAATAAGAAAAGATGAGAGACGGTGGTAGCATACCCTGACAACAGGGGTCCCCAGTTCGCCGCTCGCTTCATGTTAGGGCTACTCGACTCACAACTAGAGGGAGGGGATCCTAAGAGAACAAGCTTAGGGACCCTCACTCTAGGGACTGCGACTATATACATGAAAAACGATAACGCGGCGTGCGGCCCTGACACAGCTAAGTGCTAGGCACCCGAACCGAGCGTAAGCGAGGTGATATCACGGGCATCACGCCGGGAACGAGCGCACAACGCGTGCGAGTAGAGAAAGTGGAATAGAGACAGAATAAATAAACGGAGAGCGAAAGTAAAATATGGGAAATGCAAATGAGATAGAAAGGAATATATGCCGGCAATAATAAATAACGAAAAATGAGAGACGGCGGTAGCGTACCCTGACACTTCATGCAAGAGCTTTCTAGGCTCCTTGGCATATGGCTTGCACCCTCCATGGCGTATCATCCTCAAACCGATGGTCAAACGGAACGAGTCAACGCAGAAGTCGAGCAGTACCTTCGACTTTTCACCTCAGAGCGCCAGGACGACTGGGACCAGCTGTTGCCCATGGCCGAGTTTGCATACAACAACCATGTGCACTCTGTTAGGGCTACTCAGCTCACACTAGAGGGAGGGGATCCTAAGAGAATATATTGAAAGGAAACTAACTACTCACCTAGAGGGAGGGGATCCTAAGAGAACAAGCTTCGGGACCATCACTCTAGGGACAGCGACTATATACATGAAAAACGATAACGCGGCGTGCGGCCCTGACACAACTAAGTGCTAGGCGCCCGAACCGAGCGTAAGCGAGGTGATATCACGGGCATCACGCCGGGAACGAGCGCGCAACGCGCGCGAGTAGAGAAAGTGGAATATAGGCAGAACAAATCAATGGAGAGCGAAAGTGAGATATGGGAAATGCAAATGAAATAGAAATGGACATATCCCGATGATAATAAATAAGGAAAACGAGAGACGGCGGTAGCGTACCCTGACACACTCGGCTACACGTGCGACACCCTTCGAGCTCGACATTGGACGACATCCACGCATGGGATTCGAACCGCGCTCGCCGACTCCAAGATCGAGTCTGTCAACAAGTTCAAGACGCGTATGGAGTCAACAATCGAGGAAGCTATAGTCAAGGCGAAGGACGAGATGGCTAAGTATTACGATTGAAAGCACATCCCGGCACCAGAGTACAAGGTCGGCGACAAGGTATACCTCGATTCCAATGACATTCGTACTACCAGGCCCTCCGCCAAATTGTCGCACCGATATCTAGGCCCGTTTCCGATAGTCAGTAAGATTGGGTCCCATGCATATAGGCTACGTCTACCGCCGTCTATGTCGAGACTTCACCCCGTTTTCCACGTTGGGAAATTGCGCCCCAAGGTCGAAGATACGATCCTGGGCCGTCGCGTAAAGGCTCCTCCACCACCAGAGGTCAGGGACGACGGTGAACACTACGTCGTAGAGCGGATTTTGGACAGTCGCGTATTCCGGAGATGACTCGAGTATAAGGTGCGTTGGGAAGGCTATGGTCCCGAACACGACCAATGGGAACTGTCATGATCCGATTCATGACATCACTTCCGGTAACGTTACGTAATCCATATCCGATCATTTACCGTTCATCTCCGTAATCTTATCTCACTTACGTCACTCACGATAAGACCTTCGCGCTCAGTCATCTCAATCAACCTCGCAATTCAAATAGAGACGTACCCATCTCTCTTAACTCCTGGAACACCCGCGGAAAGGCCTTTCTAGAATATTCCACGCACGTTCCGGTTATGAGATCATAGATGACGAACGTAGGTCCATGTATGCACAGCTCTCATCCCTGCACACCTCATGTTCATCACATGAGACATCATACCCTGCATATATTGATGTAACTTACGAATCTCACGACTTGTTTGTATTTCTCAAGTTCGGAATCTATTTCGAACTGAGCTAGAATTATTTATCTGACGTGTATATAAACCCTAGCATACACGTAGATAGTTCTTCAGACTTAATATCGAACGTAGTTCGATATCTCTATAACAACTCTCCTTCTCTATTCTATTCATCATTGAACGTCGAGATCACTCTTCGAGACTTGCAGCGACGGAAGCCATCCGTCGTTGCCGAGAGCTACATCTTGAAGCTTTCTTCATTATTGTCGAGCTTGATATCATTCAATACGAGATACAGCTCGCGGCTCTCGAAGCTCGGAACGCACACATCCGTAACGTCCTTGACGAACTCGACGCTCGTGACGAACGTCAGGACAAATCCTGAAGAAGACTGTCGTGGCACAATCTCTTATAGATTGAGGCCAAGTCCTGACTGCCGTCGACCAACGGTGACGGTTATTGATATTCTATTCAGCGACTAAAATACATTATAGTATCTGTTACCGTTCCCAGATATCGGTACTTGACAGGAACCCGAGTTGAATATCGCAGCTCCCGACCTGATCAAGCAATTTCACTGAGAACATTCAAGTGCGCTGCATTCAATAAACGGTCTTCTTTTCCAACGTCGACCTCGGTTTGACTGGTCGAAACTTCAAGAATCATTAGTCGGTGCTACAGGCGTCGGGACGTCGCCTCGTTGAAGGGGGGATGGTGTCAGGGTACGCTGCCGCCGTCTCTCATTTTTCCTTATTTATTATTGCTGGCATATATTTCTTTCTGTTTCATTTACATTTCCCATATCTCACTTTCACTCTCCATCTATTTGTTCTGTCCCTATTTCACCTTCTTTACTCGCACGCGTTGCGCGCTCGTTTCCGCTGTGATGCCCATGACATCACCTCGCTTATGCTCGGTTCGGGCGTCTAGCACTTAGCTGTGTCAGGGCCGCACGCCACATTATCATTTTCATGTATATAGTCACTGTCCCTAGAGTGAGGGTCCCTAAGCTTGTTCTCTTAGGATCCCCTCCCTCTAGTGTGAGCTGAGTAGCCCTAACAACTATCAGTTGTGTTTACTGCATTCCAAACAGCATATAACCAGAGTAGACTCCTTGGATCTCATTCTTCAGCAACAGGCTTTTGTTGTGAAGCCAGTGCCTAAACTAACTCTCAGCAAGTAATTGTAATTATCCTTATCCTGGTAGCACCCCAGTAGGCAAACTATAAGGATACCTTACAGAGCCCTTATTATGCCCACTTTACCTTACCTCCTGACATATGCCCCCAAAAGATGAGAGATGGTTCAGAACGGATCTATTATGTATTTCGCTGCACACAGTAAGTCTATTCCGTGTAGGTTTTGAATTTTCTTCACTGACACACTATCCAGACATCCGTCTATTGCTGTCCGGCGCGAGCGAATAGAGGACAGCACCTCAAACCTGAGCCGACATGCCCGAGCTTGCGATCCACAACAAAACGCCTCGACCAATGCACTCGGTGCCTTCGCAAGAGGGTCTTCCTTCAGTATAGGGCGGTTCCGGTTTCTCATTGCCAAATGGGTCTCGAGGAATTATAGGCCGTATTCGATTATTGAGGATGAGGAACTAGTCGAGATCTTCAAGATGTACAACTGCCGCGCAACAGTGCATGGACGGATGTCCGTATCGCGGGATGTCTTAGAAATGTTCAGCGCATGTAGAAATGAAGTCAAGCTATATTTCCAGGTATGTATTACTGTACAGTATCTCATTTGTTTGCCAACAATCCTTAATGTACCGAGCAGAATTATACTGGCAAGATTCACATTGGCATGGACGGGTGGACGTCCCCCAATGTATATTCCTTTCTCGGGGTTACCATGCACTATCAACATGAAGGCCAGATGAAGACCATTATACTCAATTTTATCAAATTAACGCAAGCACACACCAGCAAATATCTAGCAGAACGATTGTACGAGTGTTTAAAGGAATACAACCTCGAAACCAAGGTAGATTTGACACAATCCACTCTTATTATTGACACTCATAATTTCTGCGTAGATTCTCGGTATCGTTTGTGATAATGCAAGCAACAACAATACTCTGATTGAGGCCTTGCAAGACAAAATCGAGGACTGGGGTGGGGCTCTCTGTCGCGTGCGCTGTTTTGCACATGTACTCAATTTAGTTGTCAAGGTACGCGTCTGGGATATATTCATGTCACTGTTCGTACATATAATTGATCTTACTAGGCTATCCTATCTGTTTTTACTGCAAAAAAGAAACGCAACGCAGCTGGTGTTGAAGTGTATGAAGACCTTGAGCTACGCTCTACATTGGAAGACCTGGGCAATGTGGATGACGAAGAAGATGATAAGGCATGACATGAAGATGAAGACGATGGCAAAGCGGCAGCAGATGAAGCCATTATTGAAGAGCTTGCTGAAGATGCGGTCGAGGATCATGCTGATGATGTTCGCCAAGGGCAAATTACAATTGAGAAGGCATGTTCTTATCCACTGATGCATGTCATACATGAACTTATTTTATTTTCAGCTTAAGGGTTTAGCCAAAGCTATATTTCACTCTCCTACAATTTGCGAGTCCCTTGAGCAAGAATGTCGCCGCTCTGAACCACCCGTCGAGTATAATGTACTAGTGCGGCCCGTCGCCACCAGGTGGAACTCTCTAACAATGACGATCAAGAGCACGTTGAAGTTACGACCAGCATTAAACTCATTAGTGGACCTTTCTATTTGTCAAGCGCCGTGTCCCGAGCCTATCCCGGCAAAGTCCGGTATAGTACGAAACACGTGCATGCGGATAGAGAGAGTACGGAGAGTACGGGTGTGAGGTGTAACGTTTCGTTACTTTTTATAGTGTACCGCGTACGGTACACAAGTTTTATCACGCTGTAGCTTCACACCACGAATAACAGACCAAGGGTGCTGTATTTTTTTTTATGGTGTAAAACAAAATGCGCGTGCTGAATCAGCACGCGCGTAACTACTACTAATGTACAGTTATTACATAATGGCTCGCCGCGTCACGGCGAGCCAGAGGCGTTAAGCGCCTCTATTATTAGAAGTACTAATAGTAATTACTGCAGAGGGCGAAGCCCTCTGCATATGCCTAAGTGGCATATACTCAATCCACCGCATACGGTGGATCCGTTACATGAGGGACTTGGCTTCAGCTTGTATGCTGCGCCCACTCGCCCAACTTCAATATCCCTCGATTTCGGGGAACGAGAGGGGTGTCAGGGTACGCTACCGCGTCCCCTCATTTTTCCTTATTATTATCATCGGTATATATCTATTTCTATCTTATTTACATTTCCCGTGCATTACCTCTACTTTCCGTTTATTCTCTCCGTCCATATTTCACCTTCTCTACTCGCGCGCGTCGCGCGCTCGTACTCGGCGTGATGCCCGTGACATCACGTCGCTTAGGCTCGGCTTGGGCGCCTGGCACTTAGCTGTGTCAGGGCCGCACGCCGCATCGTCGTTTTATGTATATAGTAGCTGTACCTAGAGTGAGGGTCCCTAAGCTTGTTCTCTTAGGATCCCCTCCCTCTAGGTGAGTAGTATACATAGTTATCTTCCAATATATTACTTAGGATCCCCTCCCTCTAGTGTGAGCTGAGTAGCCCTAACAAGGGGTACGTAACTAGTACGCACAAGTCCGACGTTAAGTACGACGACGGACTTAGTTTGCCTAAGGTGTCTGTCGACGCTCAGGACTTAAGTCTACGCACGAGTTTGCAACTAGTACGACACAAGTACGCAGAGTACGGAATAGAACAGAGACGGAACAGATAAGAGAGAAGAATACTTTATATTCTGACTGAGGATTTTCAGCTACCAAGCTGGGGCTTAAATACACGAATGTACATTAGCTATACTATAAGGAGAAAGGGCGTAAAAAGGAAAGGTGGTATCCAGGATGAATGAACTAGGTAGAGTCCGGGCTAAGCGAACCCCTGGTTAGTCAGAGAGTCGTGCGGATGGACTCCATTTAGAAATAGACGGATCGGAGGGCTGTGCATTAAGTACGGAAGGTACGGGGTAAGTACGTGGAGCGTACTTGGTAGAAAACATTGGGTCCCGACGTTTTGCTTACGTAATAGCTCGGGAGATGTCACGGGGCACGCCGGGCGTGACACTATTCACAATCGAGTCAAAAGCACCTGCCTTCGCCGTTTCTCATTAGACGAAGAAGAATGGAATATTCTGGAAGAGCTTTTGCCGCTACTAGATGTAAGCTTAGTTCGTTCTTCTTCATGCTTGTTACTGATTATCGCGATAGCGATTTTTAGTTGTTACTGAAGTTGTTTCCCGCTCGGCTTATCCCCTAATCCATATGGTTATTCCATATATCGATCAGTTGACAGAAGCAATGGAGAAATGGTCAAACAATCAACAACTGCACCCAGCTGTATGCATCGCAAGCAAGCGTGGCTGGGTTGTCATGAATAAATATTACGGTCTGACTGATGATTCAGTCATGTATCGGATTGCGATGAGTAAGTACATGATTCAATGATAGACCCTTCAATTGATCGCCTGTTAGTTATGCACCCGAGGCGCAAAACTATCTCCTTCCGCAGTGCAAAATGGCCAGAATCCTGGATTCAGACGGCCATCGATATTGCATGCAGAAAAAAATTACAAACCAGAGGATACAGGAACTTCGAACCAGGCGAATGCCGATCTCTCTGAATCTCAGGTAGGTGTTTATCTTCAAGTCATTTTCTTTTACTAATGCTAATGGGATCTAGGCTTCTTACTTTACTGATATGGACTTAGACAACAATGACAATGCTGACACATTTGAGTTGTATATCTCGAGTCCTCCTATCCCGACCGTTACCTATCCGGTTGCTTACTGGTATGCTCTCGAACAAACTGGAGATCCCCTAGCAAGAATGGCATTGCACTTTTTAACATGTCCGGGTGAGTTTTGCTTTGTATTTCTTTACTCATCTTCTTATCTACCCTCAAGCTGCATCCACGGATGTTGAGTGGGCCTTCTCACGAGGCCACTTGACAGTCTCTAGGATGCGGCACAACCTTTCAGACGAAAGCACGCGCGCGTCGACCGTTTTAAGTTCATGGTTTAAGCAAGACTATCTAATTCCCACAATCGTTGATCAAGTCCTTTGGTTCCAAGCAAGCCCGGCACAATAATGGTGGAACCCAAGCGTCAGAAGGCACTGATGACCAGGAGACAAGTGGGTTGGACCCAGACAATAATGAAGAGACCGAGTATGATGCAGCTTAGTAGTTAGTAGTATATAAATGTAATTTCTTGACAGTCAAAAATATAGCAGGATCCGTGTGGATCCGTAAATTTAAAAAATAACTCGAAACCTGAACCTGGATCCGGCGGGTCAAATAAGCGCCGGGATCCGGAGCCGCGGATCCAAATCTTCGTGGGTATTTTTACGGATCGAACCGGCATGACCTGTCCAAGGATCCGGAATCGTGTGCATCCTTAATGGGCTAAAATAAAGGGCGTACTTTCTCCAAGGCTGTAAGGGTACGATCGTTCAGTAGTTAGCTTAAGGATCAGACGGAGTATAACCCAGTAGCCCAATCTATAATAGCGCAAGGATCTACTCTTGTGCGCACAGGTGTATATATATACATGAGTACGTTATCTCTACCAATAACGGTCAGGTGCTATATCTACCAATAGGAAAGGAGGTAGTCGATGGCGAATAGGAAAGCATGAGAAAGAGGGAGATGGTGACAGAATGGAAGCGTACGGAGAAACGGTGAATGTACGGGAGAATACGGGAGGATGATACGGACCGGCATACCGGGTACCGTACGATGGATATGATAACGCATGGGCTAGCATATACGTCTATACTATACGCACAGTATACTAGATTAGTCCTGATGGTCCTAGCACGTACCCTGACAAAGGCGTAGCGGTCATGCCTTTGCCATCTTTCTTAACCTCCATAGCGAATTCGGGCTGCCCGTGTTCGTTGCGGAAGACGACGAACTCGACGTCCTTATGAGTGCAATAGCGTGAGTCTCGGCATACATCAGTCGCTGAAACAGAGGCTCACCTTGTAGCGAAGACCTCGACCACTCCCTTCACGAGCAGTGGACTCGATGTACTCACCGACTTGAGCATGTTAGGGCGACTCAGGGCACACACCTAGAGGAGGGAAAACCTAAGATCTATTGGGGGACAGCGACTAACTACTCACCTAGAGGAGGGAAAACCTAAGAGAACAAGCTTAGGTGTCAAGATCCGAGACCGTTCGAGATCGCGAGATCGAGGGATCGAGAATCGAGAGATCGGAGGATGAGGAACTTGGCTTCAACTTATGTGTTGCGCCCGCTCCAAAGGCCTGAGAGTATTCCTCAATTTGGATCGTGACGAATCAGCACTCACAACGAAGAACAACCGGAGATAACGAAGACTTTGGCGACTCCGTCGCCAAAGGCGAGAGATCGAGAGAATCGAGAAAATCGGGTTTCGAGATAAAGAGACGAGTTGTAATTCAAAGAGGTTTGAAATACAATGAAATATATTTGAATCGAATCAGAGTTCGATTTCAAGACGACTTTGTATGGTATTTACAGCGAGTTTAAATACTACAAAGTGATGCAGGGTCGAGTACAAAGAAAGTACTAATTCGGAAAGTACATAATAGTACTCGAGGAAGTCGTGAGGTTCGTTAGAATCATAAAGAAAGAAATAGAAAGTATTCTATTTATATCATGGAACCTCACCGATCGTCAAAGTGAATAAATCGGTAATCGGTGTTCGAGAGATCGTATAGAGTGCGATCTCTATAAGGTTCGTTCGTTCGAGTTCGAAAAGAATGTGAAATCGAATTAAATCGTTAAATCGATGTCACGAGAAAATCGGCTCGTGACAGTACTCCCTCCTTAAGATCGAGCCCTCGAGATCTCCGTGTCCAAAAATCCAAGTGAAACTATTACGTTTCTGTCTGAAACGCAGTGAAAAGTTTCGAAAAATCAAGAAAAGAAGCGTAACCCATGAAACGCGAATTTTCTTCACTGAAAATAAAGAAGTTCCAGTGAAACGTGTCGGATCAGAAAAAAAATGTCCGCTCTGTCGGTTAAAATTCATCAAACGACGGCGTTATCCAAAAAAGGATTCGGCGGGGCATGCATGAGCGGAACCAGTCACGTGATGAATCTGAGTTTGAAAATTCTGAAACGCGTCAACTTGTATAAAGTCAGTTGGGTTTTCGTCTTCGGCATTACTCAATTGCCCTTCAATCGGTACAAAATTCGCTCTATGTCTTCTTCATCCTCTACTTCTCTCTCTACTTTTGACGCTCGTGCCAAGTGGGCGATCGAAAATCGCAAGATCTATTTGTTGCCAGCTCTCGAAGGCGTCGAAATCATCCCTCGCAAGATCGACGATGATTTCGATGATGAAGATTTCGTTAACGCCCAACGTCATTACGAAAAGAAATATTTCGAAGCGAAGAAGAAAATCGATGAGGAGAAGGCAAAAGAGGAGGCGCGTCGGAAGGAAGAGGAGAGGAAGAGATTGGAAGAGGAGGAGAAGAAGCAGGAGGAGGAGAGGAAGCGTAAGGAAGAGGAGGGGCGAAAGAAAATGG
The DNA here is from genome assembly GCA_027605045.1 of Phallus indusiatus. Classification (NCBI taxonomy): domain Eukaryota; kingdom Fungi; phylum Basidiomycota; class Agaricomycetes; order Phallales; family Phallaceae; genus Phallus; species Phallus indusiatus. The sequence goes on from JAQFWX010000009.1 coordinate 365,283, forward strand.
AGGAGCTGTTAGAACAGTATCCCGAGTTGAGACCGGTGCGTGATCTTTTTTCTTTTCGGTTCGATTTCTGACTTGTAATTTTCTAGGCGAAGCCGAAAAAAATGGTCGTTGAGTTGCCAAAACTCAATCCACAACCAGTCGCGGGTCCATCGAAAAGGGCCCGATTACAAGTCGAAAGTGAAGATTCGCCACCACCACCAAAACGCGTTCGAATGACCGATCTCGAACCAAGCGAAGGGGGTGCTCTATACCCCAAATCGTGCGATCAATGCGAGAAAGAAGGTTACGAATGTCGAAAACAAGTTCCGACAAAAACAATCTGTGTTCGCTGTCGCGAACAAAAACGCAAATGTTCGCATAATCCTCGTCCAAAGTTCGGTCGAGGTCAAAATCGCGGTAAAGTGGTCCAAAAGACCACAAAACAATACGTATACGACGACGAGGACGAGATCATTTCGTTGGAAGAAGAGCCCTCCCGACCCGCTCCACCGATCGAAAACTTCGCGACGCGGGACGACATTAGAATGCTGACCGAGGCCGTTCGGGCCATGCACCGAACGTGTGAAATGGGCTTCAACAAGCTCGTTCAGCTGGCCATGACTCAAGATCGGACCGATCCTTCGGCATTGGCCATTCGTCAGAGTGTTGCCAACACTCCAACCAATGGTCGTCGGGGTTTGCCTGCGTCGTTGCAAGAGCCATTGGTCAAGGCTCCGCTACCTCGGTACGCAAGAGAGGAAGATTCGGGGACGAGTTAGTAAGTATCGGAGCTAACTTGTCTCCATCTAGTCGCGAGTACGGTGAAAAGGGCGAGGAGTTCTGGTTCGGAAGATCGGACGAAATCGTTGAGGAGAACGCGGGGAGGAAGGACAAAGGAAAAGGCAAGGATAAGGAACAGGGTTCGGAGGAGATCGCAGGGGAGATCGAGGAGAACGAAGGAGAAGGAGAAAAGGGGAAGATACAGCAGAAGGAAGTGTAGAAGGGGAAAACGAAGGAAATGACAAAATTGTGGAGGGGACTGTGAACGAAACGAAGCTCCGGCCCCAACGTTACAATAGTGTAATCTAACTACTAATTTTGTACTACTATAATGTTTTCTTTTGTTTATCTTTGTATCTTATAGAATTTTCTTCAAGTTAAAATCGTGTGAAATCGGAAAAGAAATCGTAAGAGATCGAAAAAGGAAGAGATTGAAACAGAACGAAAGAAAATCGTTACATGTAATTCTACCTTAAGTCATTCAAGAGATCGAAAGAATCGAAAATAAAATCGAAAGGAAAACGATACGTCAAAACATTTTATTTTTTAACCAAGTGACGCCAGTTGGGACCGGGTTTGTCTGGATAAGACTTGTGAAAGTCTTCGACAAGTTCTTTCGCGTGCTCTAATTCGGTGGCGATCAGCCAAGAGGATTCTTCATCAGTACCGTCATAACCAAGCCATTTAACCAAATACAACAGCGGGCAAGCGCGCCTTTTGTCGATCTTGGAATCGAGGATCGCTTCCACTTCGTATTCGATTTCACCTTCGATTTCAACAGACGGAGGTGGTTCCTGAACACGATTGGGAATCGAATTATCAGTAGCTGGTTCAAGCATAGAAACATGAAACACAGGATGAACGGTACGAAAGTTTTCAGGTAATCGAAGCGTTCGCGTAACCTTATTAGGGATAGCAATTACTTCGAACGGACCAAGGTACTTGTCAGACAGCTTTCGCGAAGGTCTTGTAGTTGAAAAGAAATCGCCTTTCACGAAGACCTTTGACCCAATCGGGAAATCGGGAGATCGCGAACGTTTCTTGTCTGCTGGGGCTTGGTACCGTTTCTGAGAGAGTTCGATCTGAAACTTGAGTTCGGAGTGAATTTCATCTAATCGAGAGACGAAATCGAGAGCGCGAGAAGAAGTGAGGGGAAGATCGTGGTTGACTGAAAGACGAGGGTGATATCCTTTGTTCGCAAAGAAAGGGGTAACACCTGTAGTAGCACTTTCAGCATTATTGAACGCAAACTCTGCAAGAGGCAACAAATCCGCCCAATTATCTTGCTGATAATTGCAATAGATACGAATGTACTGCTCTAGAGTCTGATTAGTTCGTTCGGTCTGACCATCGCCCTCAGGGTGGTAGCCCGAAGTGAAATGAAGTTCCATTTCGAGAGCTTTACCCAAAGATCGAAAGAAATGAGAGACGAATTCTGTACCACGGTCTGACGTGACGTGAGATGGAATGCCATGTTTCGAGAAAACATGTAAAACGAAGAGCTGAGCAAGATCAGCTGACGAAATCGTATCGAAAGTTGGAATGAAAAGAGCGTATTTCGTAAGTCGTTCTACAATAACGAGAACAGAGGTGAAACCATTCGAGGGAGGCAGGTGTTCGATGAAATCCATGGAAATCGAATCCCAAGGACGAATCGGAATCGGGAGTTGTTGCAAGAAACCGTAAGGTTTATGTCGCTGAGACTTACCACGCATACAAGGGATGCATGACTTGCAAAATTCTCGGATCATCGTGCGCATACTTGGCCAAACATATTCGCGTCGAATCAGCGAAAGTGTCTTGTTCTGGCCGAAGTGGCCAGACAAAGGGTGGTCGTGCTTGTACTGCATAACGCGCAATCGTAAATCGAGAAGATCGGGGACGTAAATCCTGCCATCACAACGAAGGAAACCTTTGGAATCGACAGTCCAACGAGGATTGGAACTGCGGGGAAGATGACGTTTAGCAAATTCGTCGTCTTTCAAAACAGATAGGATATCGAAATGAAGCTTATCAACATCCATAACCACGGCAACACGAGCGAAGATGGGGTGCAAAATCGTAGCATTGATACACGCCTTGAGTTGCTCGGAGGTAAAAATCGACTTTTCGTTGAACGGATTAACGGACGCATAGTCGTTTACTCCCTCCTTAGCGTAGACGTCCCATCGTCTAGTCAAAGAGTCAGGTTTCGTGCCGAGTTTGCCGGGTCTGAAATTAATCGAAAGGTTAAACTGAGACAAGTATTCAGACCATCTGGCCTGACGACGAGTCAAAACCTTAGTCGTCGTAAAATAGACCAAGTTCTTGTGATCGGTGTAGACATCGATAGGGAAAACGGAACCTTCGAGATAGTGTCTCCATCGCTTGAACGCCTCAAAAATCGCAAGGAGTTCTTTGTCGTGCACATCGTAGTTCAGTTCGGGACCTGTAAAGGTTCGAGAGTGAAAAGCGATCGGATGGAGTTCGTCGTTCTCGTCGAATTGTGATAAAATCGCGGCGAGAGCATAGTCAGACGCGTCCGTCTCGACTATGATTGGCTTGTCGGGCACCCAGTGTACCAACACAGGGGCAGTCGTAAAAGCTTTCTTCAACGTGTCGAAAGCCTGTTGACACTCATCAGTCCAGTTCCACACAATACCTTTCTTGGTAAGACGCGTCAGTGGAACGGTAATTCGAGAGTATTCATCAATAAAACGACGATAGAAATTGGCAAACCCAAGGAAAGACTGAACGTCTTTGACCTTACGAGGGGGTGGCCAAAGTTGAATATCCTTGACTTTAGCAGGGTCCATGGCGAGACCTTGCGGGCCTAGAACGAATCCGAGAAATTCACGCGATCTCTGGAGAATTCGCATTTCTTCAGAGAAGCAAAGAGACCATTCGCACGAAGTCTTGCAAGGACTTCTCGAACGTGTTCGCGATGAATTTCGGGGGAATCGGAGTAAATCAAAATATCGTCAAGATAAATAACGACATACGAATCGAGTAGATCACCAAAGATTTCGTTCATAAATCGCTGAAAAGCCGCAGGCGCATTCGAAAGACCAAATGGCATAACGAGCCATTCGAAAGAGCCATATCGCGTACGAAAAGCAGTCTTCCATTCGTCGCCTTCAGCTATTCGAACGAGGTGATAAGCATGCTTCAAATCGATTTTGGTGTAAATTCGAGCTTTGCCAGGAGCGTCAAGAAGATCAGAAATCAAGGGAAGTGGATACTTGTCTTTCTTTGTGAGTCTATTAAGACCACGAAAATCGACACAAAGACGAAGTGATCCATCTTTCTTCTTAACGAAAAGAACAGGTGCTCCATGAGGTGAATTCGAATGTCGAATGAAACCATTGGCGAGATTTTCATCCAAGAATTCGCGCAAAGCTTGAAGCTCAATCGGAGAGAGGGAATAGATAGGACCTAAGGGAGGAGTGGTCCCATCTTCTAACTCGATCTTTAAGTCGTATGGTCGATGAGGAGCTAGTATGTCGGCTTTTTCAGAACTGAAAACGTCAGCGAAATCACGATATTCCGCAGGAATCGAGTTCAAAAAATCGCTGTCTCCAGTCGTGGAGGCCTTGCGAATATCCATACCAGCCGCGTTAATCCTCAAAGAGTAAGCGCGAGCACCTTCTTCTTTGCAGATTCGATAAAACGAGGCTGCGTCAACCAGAGAAATCGAAGGTTTCTCGCGAAGAGGTTGAGTAAGGGGAGGGGAAGGTTGCTCTGACTCGGTCTGAGTCATCGGGAGTGTCGAGTTCGGAGGATTCGAGGAATCCTTTTCGGTCAAGCCATCGGGTTCGACAGGAATAGACTTTACGGTGTCCGGGAACGTAAGACGGTTCAGTACCCAGTCAATCGACGGATTGTAGTGGGTGAGCCAATCAAATCCTAGAACAGCGTCATAGTCAGTACCCATCATTTCGGTTACATGAAATTTAATCGGAATAGTAACACTATCAGGAAAAGAAATCGGTAACAAAACTGTTTCTCTTATGTAAGAAGTTAAAGACCCGTCAAAAACATACAAAGGGATCGGGTCGATTGGAACCGTTTTTAGACCATATCTATCTACCAGAGATTTACTTAAAAAGAACTTGTAGCGCCAGAATCTAGAAGCGCTTTAAATACATTCGGAGAAAAATAAGAAGAAAAAGAAACAATCATAGAGTCCTTATCGTTATTTACAACTGACAAAACCAAACGAGGAAAAGCGACTGGTGGGATCTCAGAAGAGTCCTAACGACAGTCAGCTTAATTCTTAGCATTCGAAGATTCTGCAGCTGAATTCTCCGCTACCTTCTTATCGTTCGCGTTCGCCGAATTAGACGACTTGTTCGTACGGGCCTTCGTCGATTTCTTCTTGTCGGAATTCGAAGAGTTCGAACTGTTGTTGTTGCTAGAACCCGACGTAGAGGCCTTCTTCGGACAATCGCGACTCAAGTGACCCTTCACCCCACAATTAAAACATATACCTTCAGCCAAACGACGCTGACGCTCCTCAGCAGAGAGCGTGTTCGAGCGATTTCCAGTGGAGTTCGATCCACTGTTGTTGGATGACGAATTCGACGATTTGTTGTTCGATCGGTTCTTGTTCGATTTCTTGTTGGAATTCGAAGAAGACGAAGTCGTGTTCTGCTGCGAGGTTGCTGGCTTCTTCTGTGAAGACGAGGAGGAGCCTGGATTCTCGCGTTGACGACGCTTCTTTCGTGCTTCGTTCTCCCAATGAAGGGCGTCGAGGGTAAGCACGGTGTTTCGGAGAGACTGGTAGGTGTCCCAAGGTCGATCCGAATTGTAGAGCCGATCGATAAGGCGGTTCGGGAGCTTGTCCAAAACCATTCGTCGTAAGGCAGCGCTGTTGTATGCGGTGCGAATCGCATATTTCGTGAAGTTGATAAAAACGTAGCTGCCTTTGTCGAATCCGAAAGGTAAGAGCCGAAAGGGAAGTTTCCGCGTCGTCGAGAGGAGAGGTCTGTCCAAAAACGTTAGCGAGTAGTTGGATAAACGTTTCCCAGGAAGTGAGAAAATCGAAATCATCCTGATCGAGATCATCTTGGATGTATGGCGAGAAGAATTCGGCAGCGCTTCCACGAAGAAACATAAGCGCATAGTCGATCTTCTGCCAATCTTCCTGGTACTGAGAGGGACGAGCGCGAAAACGAGTCGACACTGAACAAGAAACGGTGGAAGTTTCTCAGGATTGGAACCGTCAAAAGTTTCAGGATCCTTCACTGGAGCCTTCGTCGTACGAGTCGGGTCCATAACTTGTTGAAGGAATTGCTGGGTGAGTTCGAAAGCGGATGCAATACGATTCATCGAATCCGCGAGTTGTCGCTGGGTAACAGGGGTGTCGGTTTCATCGTCAGAATCATCATCATCGTCGCTGGGATCTCCAGGAGGATCGCCACCAGGAGGACCACCAGCGCCACCAACACCACCACCACCAGCATATCCAGCACCAGGCGTCGGCGTCTGAGGGGGTTGAGGAGGTTGAGGGGGAGTGTTCGGATCACCACCACTACCATTACCATCATCACCACCACCGCCACCACCAGGCGCACCACCAGCAGCAGGAGTTCGAGACGGTCCAGCAGAGCGAGTTGTAACAGGAGGTGTGTTCGGTAAAACAGTACCAAACTCGTCAACTTCTTCGATCTTAGCGAAAGGTTCGAATCGAGGAATTCGAGTTTGAGAAGAAGTCGTAGGTTCGGCAGTTTGTGAGCGTTCTCGGGCAGCTGTGAGAGGTCGATTTTCGAAGCCGTCGTGAGAGAACGATCGATCGATTGGAGTTCCAAAGCTACGAGGAGGAGTTGTCGGCAGAAAAATCTGAGCTCGCTCCAACAAATCTTGGACTTCCAAAGGGGGTTGAACACCACCATGACGCCTGTTAGCTCTAGCATCACGCTCAGCGTTAGCACGGACTTTTCGGGGTCAGAGGAGGAAGGAACTAAGAAAGCAGGGACTCCGGGGTTGAAAGCACGGGTTCGTCCAGAACGGGATTTAGTCTTTGTCGCCATTCTGCAAGCCTAAGGAAACGAGAGGTCTTGAAATACTGTCAAGATCCGAGACCGTTCGAGATCGCGAGATCGAGGGATCGAGAATCGAGAGATCGGAGGATGAGGAACTTGGCTTCAACTTATGTGTTGCGCCCGCTCCAAAGGCCTGAGAGTATTCCTCAATTTGGATCGTGACGAATCAGCACTCACAACGAAGAACAACCGGAGATAACGAAGACTTTGGCGACTCCGTCGCCAAAGGCGAGAGATCGAGAGAATCGAGAAAAATCGGGTTTCGAGATAAAGAGACGAGTTGTAATTCAAAGAGGTTTGAAATACAATGAAATATATTTGAATCGAATCAGAGTTCGATTTCAAGACGACTTTGTATGGTATTTACAGCGAGTTTAAATACTACAAAGTGATGCAGGGTCGAGTACAAAGAAAGTACTAATTCGGAAAGTACATAATAGTACTCGAGGAAGTCGTGAGGTTCGTTAGAATCATAAAGAAAGAAATAGAAAGTATTCTATTTATATCATGGAACCTCACCGATCGTCAAAGTGAATAAATCGGTAATCGGTGTTCGAGAGATCGTATAGAGTGCGATCTCTATAAGGTTCGTTCGTTCGAGTTCGAAAAGAATGTGAAATCGAATTAAATCGTTAAATCGATGTCACGAGAAAATCGGCTCGTGACATTAGGTATCCCCCTCTAGGGAAAACACATATAAGTACAGGATATGAGGCGCCCGACTGATCCCCATGGGATCCGAGGAGATACAAACAGAAATCGAAATAAATCGGATAGATCGAGAAATCGAGAAAACGATGAAAATAGTGGAAATGACAAAATACGGGAAATGATGGAAATCGAAGTGCGAAATGAAATCGAAAGAAATCGAAGAAATCGAATAATAGGGCGAGGCGCTAGCATACCATAACAGAGCAGAGGTGAAGACGTTGAGCATAATGCCGTCCCACAGATCAAGACGGTCTTTGGGGCTGTTGTATCGATGCCAGTCGTACTTCCAGAGCAGTGTGCCGAGATAGATGAAGTGGATCATAGTGCCGAACTTCCTCGCACGCTTCTGACGAGCCAGGTTCATCTCCCTCTGGAGCGGGCCGTTGATGAACTATTAGAACGTAAGTTTCTACGTCGAGCCAGAGAGGAATGGCACAAACCACTTACATTTGTAGTGGACAGTACGATGTCGCTCCTCACAGGACGTCCAGTCCGGCTCAGACTAGCTGTTGTTAGGGCAACTCAGGGCACACACCTAGAGGAGGGAAAACCTAAGATCTATTGGGAGACAACGACTAACTACTCACCTAGAGGAGGGAAAACCTAAGAGAACAAGCTTAGGTATCCCCCTCTAGGGAAATCGCATATAAGTACAGGATATGAGGTGCCCGACTGATCCCCATGGGATCCGAGGAGATACAGACAGAAATCGAAATAAATCGAAAAGATCGAGAAATCGATGAAAATAGTGGAAACGACAAAATACGGGAAATGATGGAAATCGAAGTGTGAAATGAAATCGAAGTGTGAAATGAAATCGAAGTGTGAAATGAAATCGAAAGAAATCGAAGAAATTGAATAATAGGGCGAGGCGCTAGCATACCGTAACAGCTGTGGTGTTCTTCCAGTACTGAACGACAGTCGACAAACAGGCCTTGGGATCGCCATATCTGCCGTCGATGGCATGAGCAATCACCCGTATGTACCCCTTCGGCGTCTCGAAGTCGTCAAGTTGAGCGCAGCCTTTACGCTTTGCGTAGCTGTTGATCATGGTGAGCATCAAGGCCCCAAGTGTCAGGGTATGCTGCCGCCGTCTCTCATTTTTCCTTATTTATTATTGCCGGCATATATTCCTTTCTATTTTATTTACATTTTCCATGTTTTACTTTCACTCTCCGTTTATTCCTTCCTTCCCTATTTCACTTCCTTTACTCGCACGCGTTGCGCGCTCGTTCCCGGCATGATGCCCGTGACATCACCTCGCTTACGCTTGGTTCGGGCGCCTAGCACTTAGCTGTGTCAGGGCCACATGCCGCGTTATCGTTTTTCATGTATATAGTCGCTGTCCCTAGAGTGAGGGTCCCTAAGCTTGTTCTCTTAGGATCCCCTCCCTCTAGGTGAGTAGTTAGTTTCTCCTTCAATATATGTTCTCTTAGGATCCCCTCCCTCTAGTCTGAGCTGAGTAGCCCTAACAGTAGAACAAGCTTCTACTCGTAGACCGGCCATTTTTATCGACGTTCACCATCGGAAAATTGCGCTCGACACCGACTCTCGCAGTGTCGTATTTTCCCTTCGAGTCCTGTCTATAAACGACCCTCTGCCCCTTTTTAATCACCCCCTTTCCTTCCTCTCTCTCTCATGGATTCTTCACCCCCACCTTCTGCACCGCCGGTCGTCACCCTCAACGATGTGGCGACTATTGTCATGCCGCAGTTCGCGGAAATGGACGCCCGCATGGCCAGACAGGAATCCCAGGCCTCACAGATGATTGAGGTGCTGCGGAGTATCCGAGATGCAGTCAGCGTCACTCCAACCCAAAACCCCCCTACCGACGACGTACCCCCGTCGAGACAGCCGCCGGCTCCTGAGCATCAAGCCAGTTCACGCTCTTCCCGAAACACCCGACCTGCTGTACCTCCTTCATTCGACGGGGATCACGCTAAGGGCCGTGCCTTCTGGAATACCGTCGAATTCTACATGAGTATATGCAGTCGTGACTTCGAGACCGACGAACTCAAGATCGGTTGGGCAATGTCGTATATGAACGAAGGTCGCGCTCTCGTTTTTAGCGAATCCATGCTGAAAAAATACCAAAGAGGAGAGAAGCCCTTCGCCGACTGGAATGATTTCCGAGAAAGATTCAAGACCGATTTCTTTCCACAATCCGAGCAAGAGGACGCCATCAACACCCTCTACTCCAATCGCTATGTCCAAGGCAACAGGACTGTGGAGGAGTATGTAGACGCTTTCCGCGTACTCATAGAGCACGCTGGCTTTACGGAGGGCCTCGCCATTAACACATACTTCCATAACAGCCTAGACTCGGCAATTGCATCTCTGGTAGCGACGATGAAGGACCGACCCGCGCTTCACGACTATGAAGGCTGGATCAGACAGGCCCGCATGTTTGACATGGACAGGCGTTCCAACGACGCTTTCACTGCTGCCCGCCATCGACTCATGGGCTCTGCAACCGCCTTGACCAATCCCGCAGCCGTCCCTGTTAACCGGTCTCACCCAAACCCCTTCCCGTCATACCAAGTCCCCCAGATTCAGAGGAGGCCCCTTGCCCCCTTCTATCCAGCTCCTCTGTAAGGTTACTGAGCTTAGGCAACAATGTATGCGCGTAGATATTTTAATGAATAGGTTCAATAGTCTATCCAGCGGAAAAGTCGAAAAGTAGACTAAGCGGAACTTGAGTAGTCTTGATTCGAAGTCTTGTTACTGAAGCCGAGATGACCGAGAACGCGAAGTTAAATTTGATAAGTATCAAGTAGTCAAATCATTGGACGATTTGACAGAAGGTTTAGAATTAAGTTCGGTTAAGACAAAGCAAAGGTTCTGGAGTCAAAGTACTGTATTGAATTCTATCTACTTACAAAGGTTTCCCGCGTCATTATAGACGGCGGGTTTACATTCTATGAGTTAACTATACTACCGGTAGTCCACAAGAGGCCACAAGAACTTAGAAATACAATAAAAATACAAGAGAAGAATAAAAGCGAAAAGAAATATGGCTTATCTGATTTTCTACTGTTTTTTGAAAGGGATCCCGGTTCTCTAATTCTAATACCTGACATCCTCCTTACCCACCTCCCAGACCAGCGCCTCAAATCGCATCCGCACCTCTCCCCAGACCTGCGGCTCCTGCTCCCACTGTCATGTATCTAGGGCACTTTTACCCAGCTCAGCAAAAACAAGTCAAAAGGCACAGCCACTAAATCCAAAAACAGCATATAAACAACAAAAGCCCACATTATGTCAGTTTTTTATTCTTTTTTGAGCTCTTGCTTGTATTTGTGTTTCTTTGTTTTTTCTGTCTCACTATAATGTTTCACTATAATTTTTACTACTCCACCTTTACTAATTAATTTCCTTTCTAAGTAATTCCTTATCTTTTAATTACTAATATTTTGCTTTATTTGTAGCAGTCCCAAAGTGTATAAATAGGGGCTGATTTCTCTTGTAAATATCTATCAGCCTTATCATCATCTATAGTAGTGCACCATAGTGCTTACCAATTAAATTGGTCTTTCTCTTTTCTTTTTCTTTCTCTTTTCTATCTCTACCTCAAGACTATCAGTAGCAGCCAGCTCAAGTCTTAGAGCAGCAGCAGCAAGCTCTGTCTCACCCTCAATAACAAGACCTTTGTTGCCAGACTAGGTTCCCTCTAAACAACTCTCTTATTTGCAACAGTACAAGGTGCCTATACCTTGAACCAGAGCAAATACATTACACCCACGCCACAGGTTAGGCATGACCTGATGGACGTTGACGCTGCCCGTTGACGCCTAGGCCCAGAATCAACCAGGTGTTGGCGCTGTGGTGTGGCTGGTCACTGGGCCCGTGAATGTCCTCGCGCGTACGACATTCGGTATCTCCAGCCCGACGAACTAGACGACAGTATCGTGGAATTATTAGCCCAGAAGGACGCGTTGGAAGCCCAGATGCGCGCCGACTCTGCACCAACAGAAAGTGAGACTGTGGCTGCAGCAGAGGTAGAGGATTTTTGTAAGGATACGATCGTTCAGCGGTTGAGACTTAAGGATCAGACGTTATAACCCAGTAGTCCAATCTATAATAACGCAAGGAGCTACTCTTGCGCGCACAGGTGTATATATATACATGAGTAGGCTATCTCTACCAATAGCGCTCAGGTGCTTTATCTACCAATAGGAAAGGAGGCAGTCAATGGCGAATGAGAAACATGAGTAGAAAGGAAGATGGTGACAGTATGGAGCATACGGAGAAACGGGGAAAGTATGGGAGAATACGGGAGGATAACACGGACCGGCATACCGGGTACCGTACGATGGATATGGTAACGCGTAGGTCAGCATATACGTCTATACTATACGCACAGTATACTAGATTAGTCCTTATGGTCCTAGCACGTACCCTGACAATTTTCAAAACGGCGACGAGTGAACGATGCACCCTCGTTGCCGACATCTAATAGATTTGACGTTTTGTACATAGATCGCGAACAAAATGACACATCTGATTCGAATCTAACTACCCCTGCTGCATCCCCTGATAAACCCAAAGAATCATCCCCACCGGCTACACGTTCTGTTTCAACCTCGTGTATGCTGACGCCTTCTCAACGTCATGCGCTGCCTGGCGAATACCGACTCGCAGCTACTGCTGGGACGCAGAAGCTAGAGATCCCTGTGGAGTTACAGAGTGTTGACACCGGAGCCCTGCTGCACAGCAAGGCCATGTTGGACACTGGAGCTAGTGGCATGTTCCTCGACCGTGGCTTTGTCGAGAAACATCGACTTCCTGCCGTACGCCTTGCTAAACCCATTCCCGTGTTCAACGTTGACGGTACGCCCAACCATGCTGGCTCTATCACCCATGTCATCGACCTCGTCATTCACTTTCGGGATCACTGTCAAGTACCGATATCCGGGAACGGCTATAGATACTGTAATGTATTTTAGTCGCTGAATAGAACAATAGTGCTTTCTTGATGATTGCGTTCCGAGCCTCAAGTGCCGCGAGTTGTATCTCGTGCTGGATGAGGTCAAGCTGGAGGAGAATGAAGAGAGCTTCAAGACGCAGCTCTCGACAACGACGAATGGAATCCGTCGTCGTAGTTCTCGGGCAACGATCTCGACGAGCAATGATGAGGAGAATAGGAAAGGAGAGTTTATAGAGATATCGAACTACGTTCGATATTAAGTCTGAAGAACTATCTACGTGTATGCTAGGGTTTATATACACGTCAGATAAATAATTCTAGCTCAGTTCGAAATAAATTCCGAACTAGAGAAATGTAAACATGTCGTGAGATTCGTAAGTAATATCAATATATGCAGGGTATGATGTCTCATGTGATGACCATGAGGCATGCAGGGATAAGTGCTGTGCATACATGGACCTACGTTCGTCATCTGTGATCTCATAACTGGAACGTGCGTGGAATATTCTAGAAAGGGCTTTCTGCGGGTGTTCCAGGAGTTAAAGGAGACGGGTACGTCTCTATACGAGTTGCGAGGTTGGTAAAGATGACTGAACGCGAAGGTCTTATCATGAGTGATGTAAGCGTGATAAGATAACGGAGATAACAGAATCGGATATGGATTACGTAACGTTACCGGAAGTGATGTCATGAATCGGATCATGACAATCACTCCGAACGCACCCTGTTTGCCATTACCTCGCTCAAGTACCCCCTCTTTGTTAGGGCTACTCAGCTCACACTAGAGGGAGGGGATCCTAAGTAAATATATTGAGGGAGAAACTAACTACTCACCTAGAGGGAGGGGATCCTAAGAGAACAAGCTTAGGGACCCTCACTCTAGGTACAGCTACTATATACATAAAACGACGACGCGGCGTGCGGCCCTGACACAGCTAAGTGCCAGGCGCCCAAGCCGAGCCTAAGCGACGTGATGTCATGGGCATCACGCCGGGTATGAGCGCGCAACGCGCGCGAGTAAAGAATGTGAAATAGAGACGGAGGGAGCAAATGGAAGGTGGACTTAATGTACGGGAAATGTAAATGAAATGGAAATGAACATATACCGAGGATAATAAATAAGGAAAAAGGAGGGGACGCGGTAGCGTACCCTGACAAGTAGTATAGTTCCCTCAATATATTTTACTTAGGATCCCCTCCCTCTAGTGTGAGCTGAGTAGCCCTAACAGACCGATGAGATCGACGAAATCCTCAAACAGCGTTTTGCCCAGCAGGACATGTTGGAAACACAAAATCGCGCCGAAAACGCCGAGGAAGAGAACGAGATCGCGGTCACTGCGACTAGAGAGGATTTTCAGAACAGCAGCGAGTAAGGGATGCGCCCTCACTGCCAACGTCAAATAGATTCGATGTATTGTACATAGAAGACAAGTGCAATGAAACTTCTGATTCGAATTCTATTGACTCTGATGCATCTATTCCTCCTTCGGACCCTCTAATCCCTGGTCCTCGTCGCCTTTCGGTTGGAAGACGCAAGCGAATTCCACGCGAATACCGCCTCAATGCCACTGCCGGCACTCAGAAACTCGAGATCGATATAGAACTTCAGAGTACCAATACTGGCGATCTCATTCATTCAAAGGCGATGCTTGACACTGGTGCCAGTGGAATGTTCCTCGATCAAGACTTTGTCGAGAAAAATCGGCTCCCGAAGATTCGTTTGCCTAAACCGATTCCCGTTTTCAATGTTGATGGCACTCCCAATCAGGCGGGAAATATCACGCATGTAGTGGACCTGGTAATGCGATATCGGACACACTCTGAATGTGTCATGTTTGCCGTCACTGCCCTCGGCAAGTACCCAGTGTTACTAGGTGTCAAGCGCCGTGTTCCGAGCCTATCCCGGATAAGTCCGGTCTAGTACGTAAGACGTGCGTGCGGATAAAGAGAGTACGGAGAGTACGGGTGTGAGGGACTCGGCTTCAGCTTGTATGCTGCGCCCACTCGCCCAACTTCAGTTATCCCTCGATTTCAGAGAACGAGAGAAGTACGTAACTAGTACGCAAAAGTCCGACGTTAAGTACGACGACGAACTTAGATTGCCCAAGAGGTCTGACGACGACTGGGACTTGAACTACGTGCAAGTCCGCAACTAAGTACGAGACGAGCACGCAGAGTACGGAGAAGAACAGAGACGGAGTAGATAAGAGAGAAGAATAGATTTAATATTCTGACTGAAGATACCCAGCTGTAAGGCTGGGGTTTAAATACACGAGTGCTGAGTAACTATACTAAAAGGAGAAATGGATACGAAAGGAATGGTGGTCTCTAAGACGGATGAAACGGGCTAAGTCCGGTTACCCGAACCCCTGGTTAGTCAGGAGGTCGAGCGGACGGACTCCATTTGGAAATGGACGGATCGGAAGGCTGTGCAGAAAGTACGGAGAGTACTGATGGGTACGGGTTTCGTACTTGGGGGATGAGTACTGGGTCACGATGTATATCTTACGTAAAACCCCGGGAAATGTCACGGGGCACGCCGGGCGTGACACTAGGACTACCCTGGTTCAAGGCTCATAACCCGGTAATTGACTATTCGACGGGGGAGGTCGAGCTGACCCGGTGCAATCCTGAATGTCGATCTTGTAGACCGCCTTCTACTGAAAAGAAGGGCCCGAAACGTTTCCTGCGTTCAGTTCGAGCGATCCCTCCTGTCACCCTCGACAAAACCGAATCCACCGATCCAGATATGCCAGATCTCGTGAATGTGGAAGACGAGTATCACCCCGAAGAAGGAGATCGATTATTCGCGATTTCTCTTAATTCGGAACCTATGGACGATTGCCGTATCAGAGCAACTGAGACTATCTCCCAGCGATTGGCTCAGGCGCATGCGAATAACACAAGGGACACTGCCAAATCTGGATTTCGAGAGATCATCCCCGAAATGTTCCACAATTTCGAAGACGTTTTCGCGAAAGAATCTTTTGATTCCTTACCGCCTCCAAAGAAGTGGGATCACGCAATAGAGCTCTTACCCGACTCAGATCCCAAGTTTTGCAAGGTGTACCCTCTGTCGCCTAGCGAACAGAAGGAGCTCGATGCGTTTTTGGAAGAGAATCTTCGTTCGGGTCGAATCCGTCCCTCAAAATCGCCCATGGCCTCCCCGGTCTTTTTTATTAAGAAGAAGGACGGTGTCACGGTACGCTAGCGCCTTTTCCGATTATTCGATTTCTTCGATTTCTTTCGGTTTCATTTCGTGTTACGATTTCCTTCATTTCCCGTACTTTGCCGTTTCCATTAGTTCCATCGTTTTCTCGATTTCTCGATCTCTTCGATTTTCCTCGATTTCTGTCTGTATCTCCTCGGATCCCATGGGGATCAGTCGAGCGCTTCGTATCCTGTACTTATATGCGTTTTCCCTAGAGGGGGATACCTAAGCTTGTTCTCTTAGGTTTTCCCTCCTCTAGGTGAGTAGTTAGTCGCTGCCCCTCAATAGATCTTAGGTTTTCCCTCCTCTAGGTGTGTGCCCTGAGTCGCCCTAACAGACGGCTCTCTACGACTCATTCAGGACTATCGGGCTCTCAACGCAATGACCATCAAAAATCGATACCCATTACCTCTGATCCCCGAACTTGTCGAGATGGACCCCACGAAGGTATCAGGTGTCAGAGATTGGCCAGTCCCGAAGAATGTTACTGAGGTTCAGTCGTTCCTGGGTTTCTGTCAAGCGCCGTGTTCCGAGCCTATCCCGGCAAAGTCCAGTATAGTACGAAACACGTGCGTGCGGATAGAGAGAGTACGAAGAGTACGGGTGTAAGGGACTTGGTGTCAGGGTACGCTACCGCCGTTGAGGGGAGCCGGCACGACTCTAGCAGGAAAGAGGGAAGATGTACTGTAGGCTACTTCGAATAGAAATAGAGAAAAGAAAAGAAAAAGAATAGAGGGAAAATTCGCTTTCTGAGTGTGTTGTGAGCAGTGAGTGAAAGGGGGAAAAACTAAGATGTATTGTAAGAGAAAAACTGCGAGTTTAAATACAAAATTGTGACCCAGAAGTCCGGTGTATATAGAGTCCAGCTTATTGTCCCAAAAATACCTCGCACCCTGTCCAGAGTTGTCCAAGTTCTGGGAACAATAGGTGAAATGTCTCAGTCCGGCCCTCCCAAACCTAGACTGTCCATAAGAAGGTTATTGTTAGGGCGACTCAGGGCACACACCTAGAGGAGGGAAAACCTAAGATCTATTGAGGGGCAGCGACTAACTACTCACCTAGAGGAGGGAAAACCTAAGAGAACAAGCTTAGGTATCCCCCTCTAGGGAAAACGCATATAAGTACAGGATACGAAGCGCTCGACTGATCCCCATGGGATCCGAGGAGATACAGACAGAAATCGAGGAAAATCGAAGAGATCGAAAAATCGAGAAAACGATGGAACTAATGGAAACGGCAAAGTACAGGAAATGAAGGAAATCGTAACACGAAATGAAACCGAAAGAAATCGAAGAAATCGAATAATCGGAAAAGGCGCTAGCGTACCGTGACAGTTATTTCGGTCCAAAAATACCTTTCCCTAGTCTACAACGCGTCCTCCCTGTCCTACATGATGAGTTAAACATGAAACATGAGAAAGTAAACAGAAAAGAGCAAGATAAAGCTGCATATATGCATTTAATACTTAAAAATGACGAAAGTGGAACTTAACTACTAAGTGTTAGGGCTACTCAGCTCGCACTAGAGGGAGGGGATCCTAAGCAATATATTGGAAGGTAACTATACTACTCACCTAGAGGGAGGGGATCCTAAGAGAACAAGCTTAGGGACCCTCACTCTAGGTACAGCTACTATATACATAAAACGACGACGCGGCGTGCGGCCCTGACACAGCTAAGTGCCAGGCGCCCAAGCCGAGCCTAAGCGACGTGATGTCACGGGCATCACGCCGGGTACGAGCGCGCAACGCGTGCGAGTAGAGAAGGTGAAATATGGACGGAGAGAATAAACGGAAAGTAGAGGTAATGCACGGGAAATGTAAATAAGATAGAAATAGATATATACCGATGATAATAATAAGGAAAAATGAGGGGACGCGGTAGCGTACCCTGACACTAAGAAAGACCATGTTGTACCTAGTTTATAGAACGAAACTAACTAGGGAAAATTCATAGAAAAATGAAGAAAAATAGAAATACTCCTGTTACACTCTGTGGGAACCCCACACCGTCTCTCATTTTCCTTGATTATTACCATCGGCATCACTTCATTTCTATTTTATTTATTATTTCCGTGTTTTACTTTTACTTTCCGCTTCCTTGTTTCGTCTCTATTTCACTTTCTCTACTCGCGCGCGTCGCGCGCTCGTACCCGGCGTGATGCCCGTGACATCACGTCGCTTAGGTTCGGCTTGGGCACCTGGCACTTAGCTGTGCCAGGGCCGCACGCCGCGTCGTCGTTTATGTATATAGTAGCTGTACCTAGAGTGAGGGTCCCTAAGCTTGTTCTCTTAGGATCCCCTCCCTCTAGGTGAGTAGTTAGCATTTTCCCAATATATATCTCTTAGGATCCCCTCCCTCTAGTCTGAGCTGAGTAGCCCTAACACTTGGCTTCAGCTTGTGTGCTACGCTCACTCGCCCAACTTCAGATATCCCTCGATTTCGGAGAACGAGAGAAGTACGTAGCTAGTACGTACAAGTCCGACGACGGACTTAGCTTGCCTAAGATGTCTGACGACGCTCAGGACTTAAGACCACGCACAAGCTCGCAACTAGTACGAAACAAGTACGCAGAGTATGGAGGAGAACAGAGGCGGAACAGATAAGAGAGAAGAATAGATTATATTCTGACTGAGGAATCCTAGCTACGAAACTGGGGCTTAAATACATGAGTGTAAGGTAGCTTTACTAAAAGGAGAAAAAAGATAGAAAAGGAATGGTGGTTTCTAAGACGGATGAAACAGGCAGAGTCCGGGCTAACCGAACCCCTGGTTAGTCAGGAAGTCGAGTGGACAGACTCCATTTGGAAATGGACGGATCGGGGGGCTGTACACAAAGTACGGAATAGTACGAGTGGAGAACGGGCTTCGTACTTCGGAGATGGATGACGGATCAGAGGGTGTGACTTACATAAACCCCGGAAATCGTCACGGGGCATGCCGGGTGTGACAGTTTCGCGAACTTCTATCGCCGATTCATCAAGGATTTCTCGCTGATTGCCGTCCCTCTATTCGGTCTCACTAAGAAAGAAGTCCCGTTCATCTGGTCCGACAATTGTCAACAGGCTTTCAACTCTCTGAAATCGGCGATGACCTCTGCACCGGTTCTCGCAATTCCCGATCCGTCGAAACCTTACCGGGTAGAAGCTGACAGTTCCGATTTTGCGACAGGTGCCGTTTTGTCTCAACCCTCTCTCGAGGACAACAAATGGTACCCAGTGGCCTTCTTCTCGAAGGCTTTGAGCCCGGTGGAGCGAAATTACGAAATCCATGATAAGGAGATGTTAGCTATCATTCGAGCATTAGAAGAATGGTGACATTTCTTGGAAGGTGCGACGCATCCGATTGACATTCGCACAAATCACAAAAACCTAGAGTACTTCATGACAGCTCGTAATCTAAATCGCAGGCAAGCTCACTGGTCGGTTTACCTTGCACGTTTCGATTTCACCTTGCGGCATATACCTGGTAAATCGATGGGCAAGCCTGACAGTCTCTCGTGCCGTGCCGATCATGGCTCGGGAAAGTTGGACAATCAAGGCATCACCCTAATCCGACCCGAAATGTTTGCGATCGACGCCATGCAAACGTTCCGCCTTAGAGGGGAGGAGGACAAGTTCTTAGGCCAGATACGGAAAGCGAACAGAGAAGGCAAACGAGAAGATAGTGTCTCGAAAGCCATCGAATCCCTTAAGGTAATCAGCGGTAAATCGGTTCACACCAGCGAATGGGCTGAAGATCAGGACGTCATTTACTACCGAGGGAAGATTTATATTCCCGAAGTAGACGATCTACGACGAGAAATTGTCCAACGACACCATGACACCAAACTCGCTGGTCATCCAGGTCGATTTAAAACGTTAGAATTGGTTTCGTGAACTTTTTGGTGGCCGGGGATCTCTCGATACGTGCAGTGGTATGTAGAGGCCTGTGATACTTGTATGCGTACGAAACCTTCGCGACATGCTCCCTATGGCGAATTACAACCTACCGAGACTCCAAATCGACCTTGGCAATTCATATCGGTCGATTTCATTGTCGAACTCCCAGAGTCGAATGGTTTCGATGTGATTCTCTCCGTAGTAGATTCTTTGACGAAACGTGTTCACTTCGTTCCGACGTTTACCACTGTTGACACTTCTGGCCTTGCATCTCTCTATCTTCAACATGTCTGGAAGTTGCATGGACTACCCGAGAAGATCATATCAGATCGCGGACCTCAGTTTTCGTCTCGTTTTACCCATGAACTCTCTCGATTACTTGGTATTCGGCTCGCGCGTTCCACTGCATATCACCCCCAAACCGATGGTCAGACGGAACGAGCGAATGCTGAAGTAGAACAGTATCTTCGTATCTTTACCTCCGAGTGCCAAGACGATTGGGATTGACTGCTACCGATGGCTGAGTTCGCATATAACAATCATGTTCATTCGGCTACTCAAGCGACACCTTTCGAACTCGATACTGGCCGCCACCCTCGAATGGGTTTCGAACCACGTTCGACAGAATTGAAAATCGAATCGGTTAATGATTTCAAGGATAGGATGTCTCGTTCTTGGGAGGAAGCCCGTGCTGCTATTCTGAAGGCTAAGGACGACATGGCTAAGTACTATGATCGTAAACATTTGCCGGCTCCCGACTACAAATCTGGAGATAAGGTTTATCTAGACGCTAGCGACATCAAAACCACTCGTCCGTCTGCCAAATTATCGCATCGTTTCTTGGGCCCCTTTGCCATCACAACCAAAGTCGGGACCCGTTCATATTGACTCGTTCTACCGAAATCGATGTCTCGAATTCATCCTGTGTTCCACGTCGGTAAGCTGAAACCAATGAAGCCGGACAGTATACCAGGTCGTCATTCTAAGCCTCCTCCGCCCCTGGAGATTCGTGATGATGGCGAACACTATGTGGTCGAGGAAATACTAGATAGTCGGGTTTTCTGTCGACGATTGGAGTTCAAGGTTCGGTGGGAGGGCTATGGTCCGGAGCACGATCAATGGGTCCCAGAGAAAGACGTTGCGGCACACGATCTCATACAAGATTTCTATCGATCTCATCCGAATGCACCTAGAACGATTGGTGGTCTTATTTTCCTTTCGCGTCCTAATAGTTAAGTCTCAGGCATCGGGTCGTCGCCTTGTTGAAGGGGGGGGTGGTGTTACGGTACGCTAGCGCCTCGCCCTATTATTCGATTTCTTCGATTTCTCTCAATTTCATTTCGCACTTCGATTTCCATCATTTCCCGTATTTCGTCGTTTTCACTATTTTCGTCATTTTCCCGATTTCTCGATCTCTCCGATTTATTTTGATTTCTGTTTGTATCTCCTCGGATCCCATGGAGATCAGTCGGGCGCTTCGTATCATGTACTTATATGCGATTTCCCTAGAGGGGGATACCTAAGCTTGTTCTCTTAGGTTTTCCCTCCTCTAGGTGAGTAGTTAGTCGTTGCCCCTCAATAGATCTTAGGTTTTCCCTCCTCTAGGTGTGTGCCCTGAGTCGCCCTAACAGGGTGCAGAAGGTGGGGGTGAAGAATCCATGAGAGAGAGAGGAAGGAAAGGGGTGATTAAAAGGGAGCAGAGGGGTCGGTTATAGACGGGACTCGAGGGGAAAATATGACACTACGAGAGTCGGTGTCGGGCGCGATTTTCCGATGGCGAGCGTCGATAAAAACGGCCGGTCTGCGAGTAGGAAGCTTGTTCTACTGTTAGGGCTACTCAGCTCAGACTAGAGGGAGGGGATCCTAAGAGAACATATATTGAAGGAGAAACTAACTACTCACCTAGAGGGAGGGGATCCTAAGAGAACAAGCTTAGGGACCCTCACTCTAGGGACAGCGACTATATACATGAAAAACGATAACGCGGCGTGCGGCCCTGACACAGCTAAGTGCTAGGCACCCGAACCGAACCTAAGCGACGTGATGTCACGGGCATCACGCCGAGTACGAGTGTGCGACGCGCGCGAGTAGAGAAAGTGAAATAGAGGCAGAACAAGGAAACGGAAAGTGGAAGTAATGGACGGGAAATGTAAATGAAATAGAAATAAACATATACCGATGATAATAAATAAGGAAAATGAGGGGACGCGGTAGCGTACCCTGACAATGAAGGAGCGCCGCCTGGCGAGGAAAACAGCCAAGCTTGAAGCTATGGAGGCTGCCGCCAACCGTCCATTGGTGGTGTTTATCTCGGGAGAGTTAATCCACCCCGAGATCAAGTATTTGATTAATACTTGGAACGCGGACCCTAATCAGGTCCCTCCCTACATCCGACTAATGTCGGATGGATCACTAAACCCTCAAGACGTTGAGGTGTTCGCTTGGCTCAAACGAGTCACACGTACTCGTGAAGTACGTGCCAAATTCCTCGAGAAGGCGGCTGAATGCCTCCTCGACCCCGCACTTACTGTGTGGGAAGAAATTCTCGGTGGTAGGGGTAATTCCTCCACCCACCTGCCTTCCACTCTTATGGAAGGCTACACTCGTGCCTTCGAGTGTAAATCCCCCTCCTCTGTCAGGGTACGCTACCGCGTCCCCTTACTTTCCTTATTTATTATCATCGGTATATGTTTATTTCTATTTCATTTACATTTCCCGTCCATTACTTCCATTTTCCGTTTCCTCGTTCTGCCTCTATTTCACTTTCTTTACTCGCGCGCGTTGCGCGCTCGTACTCGGCGTGATGCCCGTGACATCACGTCGCTTAGGTTCGGTTCGGGCGCCTAGCACTTAGTTGTGTCAGGGCCGCACGCCGCGCTATCGTTTTTCATGTATATAGTCGCTGTCCCTAGAGTGAGGGTCCCTAAGCTTGTTCTCTTAGGATCCCCTCCCTCTAGGTGAGTAGTTAGTGTTTTCCGCAATATATTATCTTAGGATCCCCTCCCTCTAGCCTGAGCTGAGTAGCCCTAACAGTAGAACAAGCTTCTACTCGCAGACTGGCCGTTTTTATCGACACTCGCTATCGGAAAATCGCGCTCGACACCGACTATCGCAGTGTCGTATTTTTCCTCGAGTCCCGTCTATAACCGACCCCTCTGCTCCATCTTAAAAACCCCATTTTCCTTTCTCTCTCTCATGGACTCTTCTCCTCCACCCTCTGCACCCCCACTCGTCACCCTCAACGATGTGGCGACTATTATTATGCGGCAGTTCGCGGAAATGGATGCCCGCCTGGCAAGACAGGAATCCCAGGCCTCACAGATGATTGAGGTGCTGCAGAACATCCGAGACGCGGCTAGAGCTGCTCCAACCCAAAACTCCCCTGTGGGCGACGCGTCCTCGTCTGGACAACCACCGGCTCCTGAGCATCAAGCCAGTTCACGCTCTTCCCGAAATACCCGACCTGCTGTACCTCCTTCGTTCGACGGAGATCGCTCCAAGGGTCGCGCCTTTTGGAACACTGTCGAGTTTTACATGAGTATATGCAGTCGCGATTTCGAGACTGATGAACTCAAGATCGGCTGGGCGATGTCGTACATGAACGAAGGTCGCGCCCTTACCTTCAGCGAATCTATGCTGAAAAGGTATCAAAGAGGAGAGAAGCCCTTCGCTGACTGGGATGCCTTCCGGGAAAGATTCAAGGCCGATTTCTTTCCGCAATCCGAGCAAGAAGACGCCATCAACACCCTCTACTCCAACCGCTATGTCCAAGGCAACAGGACTGTAGAGGAATATGTAGACGCCTTCCGCGTACTCATTGAGCACGCTGGCTTTACGGAAGGACTCGCCATTAACACGTACTTTCGTAATGGTTTAGACCCGGCAATTGCATCTCTGGTAGCGACGATGAAGGACCGACCCGCACTCCACGACTACGAAGGCTGGATCAGGCAAGCACGCATGTTTGACATGGACAGGCGTGCCAACGAGGCCTTCACCGCTGCTCGCCGTCGACTCGTGGGCTCTGGAACGGCTCAGACAAATCCCGCAGCTGTCCCCATTAATCGACCTCGTCCCACCCCTTTTCCGTCGTATCAGACCCTCCAGATCCAGAGGAGGCCCCCTGCTCCTCCCTATCCACCTCCCAGGCCAGCATCTCAAATCGTGCCCACGTTGCCTCCAAGACCTGCGGCTCCTGCTCCTGCACCACAGGTTAGGCATGATCCGATGGACGTTGACGCTGCCCGTCGATGTGCTGGCCCAGAATCAACCAGGTGTCGTCGCTGTGGAGCAGCAGGCCATTGGGCTCGCGAATGCCCTCGTGCGTATGACATCCGATATCTTCAACCCGAGGAATTAGACGACAGTATCGCGCATCTGCTGGCCCAGAAAGATGCGCTAGAAGCCCAGACACGTGGTGACTCTGCTCTGACAGAGGGGAGACTGTAGCTGCAGCAGAGGTAGAGGATTTTCAAAACGGCGACGAGTGAACGATGCACCCTCGTTGCCGACATCTAATAGATTCGACATTTTGTACATAGATCGCGAACAAAATGACACTTCTGATTCGAATCTAACTACCCCTGCTGCATCCCCTGCTAAACCCGAAGAATCGTCTCCACCTGCTACACGCTCTGTTTCAACTCCATGTATGCTGTCGCCTTCTCAACGTCGCGCATTGCCAAGCGAATACCGACTCGCAGCTACTGCTGGTACGCAGAAGCTAGAGATCCCGGTGGAACTACAGAGTGTTGACACTGGAGCCCTGCTGCACAGCAAGGCCATGCTGGACACTGGAGCTAGCGGTATGTTCCTCGACCGCGACTTTGTCGAAAAACATCGGCTTCCCTCCGTGCGTCTTGCTAAACCAATTCCCGTGTTCAACGTTGATGGTACGCCCAACCACGCTGGCTCTATCACCCACGTCGTCGACCTGGTTGTTCGATTTCGGGATCATTCCGAACGCACCTTGTTCGCCGTTACCTCGCTCAAGTATCCCGTCCTATTTGGGCTGCCGTGGTTCAAGGCTCACAATCCCGTCATAGACTACACAACTGGTCAAGTGGAGTTCATGCGCTGCAGCCCCAGTTGTCGGTCTTGTGCTCCACGCTGGCCAGCGGGTAAGCTCTCTAAGCGCGCGTTCCAACAGATCCGACGCGCACCTTTACCAGAGCTCGACAACACTGAGGCCGATGATCCTGATATACCAGACCTGGTTGACGTCGAGTCTGAGATTGAAGAGGGTGATCGACTGTTCGCGATATCAATGCTACCCGACGAGCCCGACACTCACCGCATATATGCCACCGAGACCATCTCCCAACGACTGGCTCAGGCCCACGCCAACAACGCAGACGCACCAGCTCCCAAGGGTTTCGGGACATCGTGCCAGAGATGTTCCACGACTTTGCCGACATTTTCTCGAAGGAGTCATTCGATTCGTTGCCGCAGTCGAAGAAGTGGGATCACCCGATAGAACTTGTGCCAGGTTCCGAGCCCAAGTCTTGCAAGATCTACCCGCTGTCACCTAACGAACAGGCCGAGTTAGATGCGTTTCTGGAAGAGAACCTTGCGTCTGGACGAATCCGGCCCTCCAAGTTGCCCATGGCGTCCCCGGTGTTCTTCATTAAGAAGAAAGATGGCTCTCTTCGCCTTATTCAGGACTATCGCGCGTTGAATGCCATGACAATCAAGAATCGCTACCCGCTGCCTCTGATCTCGGAACTCATCAACAAACTGCAAGGTGCCCGGTACTTTACCAAGCTGGACGTGCGCTGGGGTTACAACAACGTACGGATAAAGGAAGGAGATGAGTGGAAGGCCGCTTTCCGCACCAATCGTGGCCTCTTCGAGCCCTTGGTGATGTTTTTGGTCTCACTAACAGTCCTGCCACCTTCCAGACAATGATGAATGAGATCTTTGAAGACATGATCTCGGAAGGTGTCGTTGCCGTCTATATCGACGACATTCTCATTTACACTCGGGATCGGGAACAGCACGACAGGGTGACACGACGCGTTCTCGAACGTCTCCGTGAACACAAACTGTATCTCAAGGCAGAGAAGTGCGAGTTCTGCCGGACTAAGATCGAGTACTTGGGTGTTGTCATTTCCGAGAACACCGTCGAGATGGATCCCGCGAAAGTCTCGGGTGTCAGAGACTGGCCTGTCCCGAAGAACGTCACGGAGGTCCAGTCCTTCCTGGGCTTCGCCAACTTCTACCGTCGGTTTATCAAGGATTTCGCGCGTATTGCCAATCCCATGTTCGGGTTAACCAAGAAGGATACGTCCTTCGTCTGGTCCGACACTTGTCAGCACGCTTTCGATACTCTGAAGTCGTCAATCACCTCTGCTCCTATTCTCCTCATCCCCAACCCCGCTAATCCTTACCGGGTTGAAGCAGACAGCTCCGACTTTGCAACAGGCGCAGTTCTTTCACAGTTGTCGAGCGAAGACGGTAAATGGCACCCAGTTGCTTTCTTCTCGAAGGCCCTCAGTCCCGTTGAACGCAACTACGAGATTCACGACAAGGAGATGCTCGCTATCATACGGTCCTTAGAGGAATGGCGACACTTTCTTGAAGGCGCGTCTCACCCTATCGACATACGGACTGATCACAAGAATCTCGAGTATTTCATGTCCGCGCGTAACCTCAATCGTCGTCAAGCCAGATGGTCAGTATATCTCTCACGATTCGACTTTACTCTGCAGCATATACCGGGTAAGTCGATGGGTAAACCTGATGGCTTATCCCGTCGCCCAGATCATGGCTCGGGAAAGGACGACAATCGTGGCGTCACCTTAATCCGAC
Organism: Phallus indusiatus; assembly: GCA_027605045.1. Lineage (NCBI taxonomy): Eukaryota > Fungi > Basidiomycota > Agaricomycetes > Phallales > Phallaceae > Phallus > Phallus indusiatus. Next base: position 391,603 of record JAQFWX010000009.1, read on the forward strand.
CCGAAATGTTTGCAATCAATGCTCTGCAAACATTCCGTCTTAAGGGGGAGGAGGAGGATCTTCTACGCCAGATTCGCAAGGCCAATCGGGAAGGCAAGGTTGAGGATAGTGTGTCCAAAGCCGTTGCAACACTTCGTGCACTGGGTGGTCGTTCGGCTCACTCGTCGGAATGGTTTGAAGACCAGGACCTCCTCTACTATCGCGGCAAGGTTTATGTGCCAAATGTGGACGAATTGCGTCGGAAAATCCTTTCCAGACACCACGACACCAAACTCGGTGGTCACCCGGGTCGTTTCAAGACTCTTGAGCTCGTTTCGCGCACCTTTTGGTGGCCAGGTGTCTCTAGGTATGTACAACGCTATGTAGAGGCCTGCGACATGTGTCTACGTACGAAACCGTCTCGTCATGCCCCCTATGGACTTCTCCGACCCACAGAAGTGCCAAGTCGACCCTGGGAACACATCTCAGTCGACTTCATCGTGGAGCTGCCAGAATCCAACGGTTTCGACGCGATCCTCTCTGTCGTCGACTCTCTCACCAAACGGGTTCATTTCGTGCCGACATTTACGACACTTGACGCGACAGGTCTGGCCCGACTGTACCTCCAGCACGTCTGGAAGCTCCATGGGCTTCCCATGAAGGTGATCTCTGACAGGGGCCCCCAGTTCGCGTCCCGCTTCATGCAGGAGCTTTCTAGGCTCCTTGGCATACGGCTTGCACCCTCTACTGCATATCATCCTCAAACCGATGGTCAGACAGAACGCGTCAATGCAGAAGTCGAGCAGTATCTTCGGCTCTTCACCTCAGAGCGACAGGACGACTGGGACCAGCTGCTGCCCATGGCTGAGTTCGCATACAACAACCATGTGCACTCAGCCACGCGTTCGACACCTTTTGAGCTCGACACTGGACGACATCCTCGTATGGGATTCGAACCGCAGGTTGCCGACTCGAAGATCGAATCCGTCAACGAGTTCAAGACGCGTATGGAATCGACGATAGAGGAAGCCAAGGCCGCTATAGCCAGGTCGAAAGACGAGATGGCCAAGTATTACGATCGGAAACACATCCCAGCACCTGAATACAAGGTTGGCGACAAGGTATACCTCGATTCGAGCGACATCCGCACCACCAGACCTTCCGCCAAATTGTCGCATCGGTACCTAGGCCCATTTCCGATAGTCAACAAGGTCGGATCCCATGCATACAGGCTACGTCTACCACTGTCGATGTCAAGACTCCACCCCGTCTTCCATGTCGGGAAGTTACGTCCAAAGGTCGAAGATACGATCCCGGGTCGTCGTGTTAAGGCTCCACCACCTCCTGAGGTCAGAGACGACGGTGAACACTACGTCGTGGAACGGATTCTGGACAGTCGTGTCTTCCGGAGACGACTCGAGTATAAGGTGCGTTGGGAAGGCTATGGTCCCGAGCACGATCAGTGGGAACCCGAGTCGAATATTGCAGCCCCAGATCTCATTAAGGAATTCCACCGCGAACATCCGAGTGCGCCACGCTCGATAAATGGCCTTCTTTTCCATCGTCGCCCTCGGTTTGATTTTTCTAAGTTACAAGCGTCATTAGTCGAAGCTACAGGCGTCGGGACGCCGCCTCGTTGAAGGGGGGATGGTGTCAGGGTACGCTACCGCGTCCCCTTACTTTCCTTATTTATTATCATCGGTATATGTTTATTTCTATTTCATTTACATTTCCCGTCCATTACTTCCATTTTCCGTTTCCTCGTTCTGCCTCTATTTCACTTTCTTTACTCGCGCGCGTCGCGCGCTCGTACTCGGCGTGATGCCCGTGACATCACGTCGCTTAGGTTCGGTTCGGGCGCCTAGCACTTAGTTGTGTCAGGGCCGCACGCCGCGCTATCGTTTTTCATGTATATAGTCGCTGTCCCTAGAGTGAGGGTCCCTAAGCTTGTTCTCTTAGGATCCCCTCCCTCTAGGTGAGTAGTTAGTGTTTTCCGCAATATATTATCTTAGGATCCCCTCCCTCTAGCCTGAGCTGAGTAGCCCTAACATCCTCCATCACCATAGAGGAGGTGATTCGCTCCATGCATGCCAATGGAGCGACGACAAGACGCGTCACTGAAGTGATCGCGCCCCTTCTCCAACGCTACGCCAATGGAGAAGATGTCAATCGCATCGCGCATGAATATCGCGTGCGCCGTGGACTGGATCGTCCAACAAAAAAGGCGCGTACGACTCAGTCGTCCGCCCCCGCCATCCATGCGTCGGCATCACCTGCCAGCATCGTGGCAGGCCCGCCTAACAAGGTCTACTCCCCGTCCGTCCCAATTCAGATGACGGACGAGGAATTGTTAAGGCCCCCTGAGGACCTTGACGCGCCGCATCCGAGTGCCTCGGAGAGCATGGAGATTGACTACAGCAATCCCTCTGACTGATCACAGTCAGACGCCTCCTCTTCGCGATCCCATGACTTGGAGTCCAAGTCACAAGGGGAGGATGTAATGGATCCACCGCATGCGGTGGATTGAGTATATGCCGCTTAGGCATATGCAGAGGGTTTCGCCCTCTGCAGTAGTTACTATTACTTACTCTAATAACAGAGGCGCTTAACGCTTCTGGCTCGCCGCGACGCGGCGAGCCATTATGTAATAACTGTACATTAGTAGTAGCTACGCGCGTGCTGAATCAGCACGCGCAACTTGTTTTACTCCACAAAGAAAATACAGCACTTTGGTCTGTTACTTGTGGCGTGAAGCTACAGCGTGATATAAACTGTGTACCGCGAGCGGTACACTATAAAAAGTAACGAAACGTTACACCGTCCCTCAGGAAAATTCAACGTAACAGGAACTGCCTTGCATGTTTGAGGTCCAATAACGATTTCTTCCCTCGCACGAACGGACAAGTCGTTACTTCTCAATTTTGTTTTTCTTTCTTTCAAGAGACCAGTCTTGGAGACGAAAGAGGCCTTGATCGCGTAAGCTTCACCGACGTTTGCATCATCTTCTTCAGCACTTAATGAACTAGAGACCTTGATAGTTCTGTCAGTGTTACCGAATTTAATGATGGTTCCGTCTTCATTTCGGAAGATTGAGATGGCGTATTGATCGGCGAAGTCGTTCCCTAGGATAAAAGGAGTTGACATCCCTTTGACGACGTAAGCTTCTACCACTATTTCTACAGGACCCAATTCTGTATCAAAGTAAACAGGAATTGTGACATATCCTGAGATTGTAGATGTCCCGGTTACTTGAACGAGTTTTACTCGATGTCCCTTTTTGATTTTGGGCGGACTGCTTAATCTCGACAAGAATGTCTGGGAAATTAAGGTTATATCTGCTCCTGAATCTACGATGACCTTGGCGCGGTTCAAGCCGTAGCTTCCAAACCAAGCCTCGACAGCACTAGCTCTTGAACCCATGAAAGAAGCTCCCGCTGGACGCGACATGATCCTCGGAAGGGTTAAAATCTCCTTCGTGATGGATTTACAAACATTTCCGATGAAATTCTTAGCCGTAAAGACTTTCTTCAGGAAGCTTCTTTTGTTCAATGAAGCCTCCTCGGGGCCTGATTTCAATTCGTCTTCTTCAGAATCCTTGCTTATAAGCATTGACGATGCAAGAATCAGAGACGCGGTTGCGACGTGAGCTTTATTTGCTGTCCTAGTTTCTTCTGAATCTGAATCGTCTTCCAAGTCTATTAAATCAGGAGGTTCGTCTTCTTCAGCTGTAGCGTTCAGGTAAGCTTCTTCATATTCATTTGACGCTTGAATATCTTCTTCAGTCTGGGAAGCTAAATTTGCCCGGACTCTTTTAGCACCCTTCCTTGTGTGTCGACATTCATTATCCCAGTGCTTGGGACTTCCGCAGTGACGACAAGGCCGAGCACCCTTAGATTCAGGACTAGATCCTTTAGAGACGGTGGAATCATCTCTAGGGAACGGTGGCTTTCCAATAGAAGGACTTTGACCAATCAAATTCGTCCTGGCCTTGAACCTGTTCGAAGCAAATGGAGCTTTAGTTCCAGAACCCTTCAAGGAAATTTCCAAGTTTCGTATTCTTCTTTCCAGATTCCCATCCCTAGACGATACGAGTGAGGAGGTGAGTTCTTCTTCATGATATTTCACCATGTCCTCAAACTAACAACAACTAGAGTAATATATGTTGTATATTACGAGACGGAATGCACTAAGAGGTTCAAGGCGAAGCCTTGAACATCAGAAATATACAAATGAATAAATAAGGAAAATAGCGCACCTAAGAGGTTCAAGGCGAAGCCTTGAACTCTTAGCGAGCGCGTGACTAAGCTAAAAACTATCTACGCAAGCGCCCACACTTAGTGTCGCTGACTCTACGTTCGACACTCCCACTCAGCGCACTAAGTCGCTGCTCCCACTCCCAATTCACTCCGGAACCTTTCGAACGTGTCGCGCGGCAGTTGCTTAGTGAATATATCGGCCAACATGTGCTTTGTCGACGCAAATCGGGTCTCAATCTCCCCCATCTCCACCCGCTCCCTGATGAAGTGATAACGGATGTCGATGTGCTTCGCTCGACTGTGTGTAATCGGGTTTCGCGCCAGCGCAATGCACCCTTGGTTGTCGATGTGTAGGATGGTTGCCTCTAGTTGAGGGTACCCGAAGTCGACTAAGAGGGTGCGCAACCAGATTGCCTCTTTGGTTGCTGTTGATGCGGCCATAAATTCGGCTTCAACGGTCGACAAAGCTACTGTCGGTTGTTTCTTGGACGACCAACAAATGACACCGCCCGCTACATCGAAAACGAACCCGCCAATCGAACGGCGGTTGTCCGGATCTTGAGCCCAATCCGAGTCACTCCACCCAACAACGTCAACTGCATGTTCGGCGTTCGCTCCAAAGGTCAGTCTGAATTCGGCGGTTCCTTTCAAATATCTTAAAATTCGTTTTGCAGCTTCCAGGTGTTCTTTTCCAGGGTTGCCGCCAAACTGGGAAATCAAGCCAACTGCAAACTGGATGTCGGGTCGAGTTTGCGTTGCGAAAAGTAACGATCCGACCAATTCAAGGTACTTTACGCCATTGGCGTAATCAAGGTAAGCCTTGCGCTCTTCTTCTGACGACGGACATTGAGCTTGGGACAGGTTATGCTTTACTGCTAGTGGTGTGCTGACGGGGTTGCAGTCGAGCATGCCAAAGCGGTCAAGAATTTTGCGGATGTAGGCCGTTTGATTCAGAGAAATGGTGCGTTTTTCTCTATCTCTTTCAACCTGAATTCCCAATATGTATTTTAGCTCTCCCATGTCCGTAATTTCGAGGTGCGCGCGCAAGTTCGCCTTGAATTGTTCGATCGTCGACACGGATTTCCCGGCAACCGCCATGTCATCAACATAGACTAGGACTATTAGATCAACACCATCCTTCCCTTTCTTCCTCAAAATGTATAGGCAGTCATCAGCGGCACTTTTTTCGAAACCAAGCTCTCGGAGGATTCCATCGAGCTTCTGCTTCCATTGTCGTCCGGCTTGCTTTAAGCCATACAACGCCTTTTTGAGCCGCCATGACCAGCCTTTTTTTCCTCCCTCCTTCACACCCTCAGGTACGTTCATATAGATTTCCTCGTCCAGTTCACCTTGAAGATAGGCGCTGACAACATCCACTTGGTGCAGCTCCAGATCTTCATGCGCTACAATTGACAATAAGACGCGAAGGGTCGTGAACTTTGCGACGGAAGAAAATGTTTCCGAAAAATCGACACCTGGCACTTGTGAGAAGCCCTTGGCGACAATTCTTGCCTTGCGTTTCGTCACATCGCCATCGCCGTTTCTCTTGGTTTTAAAGACTATGCGACTGCCTACAGCCTTTCGTCCTTCCGGGATCTTTTTAACCCACTCGAAAGTTCCCGTTGCCTGCAACATCTTGTACTCCACCTCGATCGCCTTCTCCCACTGCTTCGACTCAAGTGACAGGGTCGCTTCTCGGTAAGTTTCAGGGTCACCCTCGACTGTAAGATAGGCATGATGTTGATCAGGTGTTTCTTCAGACGCTACATCAACTTCTTTCTCGGTTGCAGCCACGCCCGGTGGTGCCGGTGGTTTTCTTATTCTTTGAGGATGGTCTCGCGGCGCCAAGTTCGCCCACTTGCTCCCGCGTGGTTGGCTGACCTTCTCCACCGGTGCCGTCTCATTTTGCTTCTCGGCGTGTTCCTCCGCAGGTGGCTCCACAGGATCGCTACCAGCTTCTTCAGCAATATCCTCACCATTCCCTTCGTCAGCATTGTCGCCAGCATCTTCTTCCAGGAACAGTGCGTCCAGTTCGGCTCGGGTCGGCGGCCTACCCCTCGTCTCGATAACGGCCAAGTCGGCAGGGCTGTCGTCTTCCACGAAAACGACATCACAGGCTGTGATAATGTCATGGTTGTCTTCTCCCACCACTTCAAACCTGTAGCCCTTCGTTTCATCGGCCCACCAACCAAGCAGCCGGCACTTGGTAGAGGTAGGTTCTAACTTTCCGCCACGAAGTTTCTTAGGGATATTGACATATGCAACAGAACCAAACATCCGAATATGTGAAATGTCGGGCTTCCGGCCATACCAGGCCTCGAACGGCACCTTATCCTTCAACTTCGAAGTGTATGTGCAACTCCTTATGTGCACAGCGTAATTAAACGCCTCGCCCCAGTAACGCAGGTCCATTTGCGCAGAATGCAACATGCACCGAACCATTGCAAATATAATGGCAATCGCTCGCTCAACGATCCCATTCTGTTCCGGTGTGTAAGGTACGGTTGTCTCGGCAATGATGCCATTCTTCTTGCAAAATTCATTGAGCTCATCGTTAATTAGCTCTCGACCATTATCACAGCGCAGACGCTTCAACATCATGCCGGATTGCCGTTCCAGCATCGTGATGATTTCTCGCAGGGCTTTTATTGCTTCGCCCTTCGTACGGAGCAATCGACCGACTGGGAATCTTGTTGCCGCTTCTATTACAAGAAGTGCAAACCTCATCCTGGACCAAGTCTCGACATAGAATGGGCCAGTCAGATCAACGGTGATCAGGTCCATCTTGGCATGTTCGGTCTCGCTCGCTTTCGGGAATGGCAATCGGTGAGACTTCCCAGTCACACATCCTTCGCACACATGATCGAATTCATTCATCGCTGAGATCTCCAGACCCTTCACCATATCTTTGCGCGTCATCTCTCGGATTGCATCAAGATGAAGGTGACCTAAGCGACGGTGCCAGACTCTCAAGCTCCCACTCGTCGCGACAAGTGCAGCTTCACTCTGGTCTTCCAGACAGTTGATGTGGTACAGTGCTCGGGTGCTGTCAGTCAATGTCGCTCGAATGATTTCTTCGCCACCCTGCCAGACACTTAGTCCACCATCACAGCTACTGTAAGTTATTCCGTTCTTCTGTAATTGCCCGAGACTAACGAGATTGACAGCTAATGATGGGACATGCAGCGCATTATGCAATACCACATCAAAACAGCCTGTCGGCAATCTACTCTTGAAGGTAACGGATCCTCGACCGACAACCGGAACTCTTCGTGCATCTCCCACTGATATGAATTCTCCAGACGCACTTCTGTAATTCGTGAAGAACTTTTTATCACGAAACATGTGGGATGTTGCTCCGGTATCAAGAACAAGATTGGACTTCACAATCGGACTGGCCTGGACCATGAACAGCTGACCGACCTCTCGCACGCCAAGGTTCTGCACCACTGTCGTGTGGTTCGCTGCGCCTACAGTTCCACTCGTCCCGGATTTGTTCTTGTCCTTTTTCGGACATTGCCTGGCCCAATGCCCCTTCTCATGGCAGTAACGGCACTCGTCATCGGGTTTGGGTCCAGAACCCTCACCCTTTCTCTTCCCGCGCTTGTCTCTTGTCGCAAGAAGAGCTGTCTCGCTGGCCTTTTCTTTCTGCCGTCAATTGTATTCACCAATCAACACGGTCCCGACATGGTCCGTCGTCAATTTCGATGAATCCAGGCTAAACAGTTGGATCTTGACTAGATCCCAGGAGGCTTGATAGCACCAGCGCTCGAGCAATGTGGATATTCGGGATGTTTTCACCGGCAGCAGCAATCTTCTGACCCAAATCGAGAATAGACGCAACATGTTCAGGCATCGACTCTCCATCAACATATTTTCGGGTGTACAATTCCTCAAAATGGTAATGCACGTTGATTCTCTGCTGGTTATTGACGTATAGATCTTCCCACGCGTCCCACACTTCTTTCGACGTCGCTTTGCTTTTGACATGCGGCCACTGTGACGTGTCGGCCGCACTAAGCATCAGCCCCTGTGCCGCTTGATCTCGTTGCATCCACTCCAGGTACTCCTTCCGCTCAGTTTTCCAGGTCTGATCGCTCGTTTCATCAGGCTTAGTGCTTGCAGGTTTTTTGGGACATGTCTCTATCCCTTGAACCACAAGCCACAAGTATCGAGCTTGCAGGGCTGACTTCATATAGCCTGCCCACAAGGTGTAGTTCTGACCATTCAACTTCGGGAACTTAAAGGCTTGACTTAGGTCAGACGAACTGGATGGATCGCTAGCGGGGCCCATAACCTAACAACAACTAGAGTAATATATGTTGTATATTACGAGACGGAATGCACTAAGAGGTTCAAGGCGAAGCCTTGAACGTCAGAAATATACAAATGAATAAATAAGGAAAATAGCGCACCTAAGAGGTTCAAGGCGAAGCCTTGAACTCTTAGCGAGCGCGTGACTAAGCTAAAAACTATCTACGCAAGCGCCCACACTTAGTGTCGCTGACTCTACGTTCGACACAAACTCATCTAAATCCTTACAATCGTGTGGGTGCACGATGTAGGTCCAGAAGCGGGGCGCTCCCTCCATAATTTCCATTATCATTTCGGAATCGGTAAGATTGTAAACCAATTGTAACAATCCCTTCTTTCGGTTGACGTATTCGGTAGGGAGTTCATCCGAGTGACTTGTTTCCTGGTAACGAGCCTTATTAGCTCTTCCCTTCTGTTTGTCTAACCAGGTCCTGTTCATGTAGTATGCACCGATTGCAGTTCGGAGCGTTCCCCAATTTTGCATAGCTTGTCCTCTTCGCATAGCCGACAAGTTCCAAAACCATTGGCTCGCTCCCTTTTCTAATCTGGTGGGAACGATCTCTCCTAATTGTTGGTACACTTTAGCGCTTCTGTTCGATAAGTGATTCATCTTAATTATCCATAGAGCTAGGGTGTCAGGATCGCCATCCCATTTTTCGACAATATCGGGCTTCAATTTTAAGTCAAAATGGGATTCGGCAGGTGCAGGCGCAGGGCCAAAGTTCATAGGTCGCCTGCCCGAAAATCCTCCGTTCCTTCCAGGGTCGCCGCCGCCACCGCCACCGCCACCTCGATCACCATTTCCTCCGTTATTACCGTTATCCCCTCTGTCAGGACTACCGGTGCCTCGTGGCGAAGGAAAACTGGCTGGTGACCTTGGGGGAGGTCTGGGCGTAGGAGAATTATCATCGGAAGAGTCGTCTCCTCCTCCTGGTGCTCCTCCGGCTGCTCCTTGTCTCCTGGGAGGCGAACTCTGTGCATCAAATTTTGATCCTTGGAACAGTTCGTTCAGCCGACGAGAGTCAGACAAGCAGGAAGGAACGTGACTGTATGGGGCGGAGGTTAGTAGAGGGCGAGATTCATACGCCTGTGATTGTAATCTCCTGGTTTGGGTAAGTCCCATTTCTTCAAACACGGTCGGATTTTTGAGTAACTTAATGCGTCTTCCGATAGGTTCTTCGCTCTTAGGTCTGGGAGAAAGGGGTTCTTGATCTCCTCTTTGAATCAACTTCGGTGTAATCCCCTCAGTCTTGACAGATATCTCCCTTTCCTTGCCCTTGGCGTCGTGTTTTGGTGGGAACAGGACCTCGTTGTGATGAAGAAACGCTAAGAAAGTCTCGATTTCGTCTCTGTACAAGACCGCAAGAACTTCGAAATCAATAGCGGTCCAGACGTCGAGCGCATAGTCATCAATACCCCAAACCGGTAGAGCCAATTCGTCCTTGAGCTTTTCTTGAGCTCTCCTTAGATGCATCCTTAACATGTGAGTGAAATTCTCCAGCTTATTCGGATTGAGGTGATAACCGATTCTTTCCAAGAAGTCACTCTCATAAGGAATTCCGATTAGCAAGTCTTCCAATTCACGGAGCAAATCTTGGCAAAGCTCTTCTGCTTCGGGAGGCAAAGGTGCTGACGGTAGTCTATTCTTCCTGTAAATGTAAGTCCTCGCATAGTGGCTAATGGTTTCTCGTTTATGTCCCAGAGAGGTACTAGCATCGTAAGTCCTTCTTAAACGTATGGTAGTCGGGACTAAAAACGTTCTATCCAGAGAATTAAGAGCGTTTTCCGGGTTAATTGTCGTCAGAGGAATTCCGGAAAAGCCTATTGAATCCGTAGGCGAAGACGGGATAGTAACGTCGATACCTCCTCCTCTAGGGTTAATAGGAGGCGGTTCTTTAGGGGGTGAATCGAAATTCGCGACTCCTAGTCTAGGGGGCGTAACACTAGAAGAGGGTTCGCTTGTGGGTGTCATTTTAGGGGGTACGCCACCCGAGTCCGTCGCGCCTCCTCTTTTCAATGGTCCTTTGGGAGGTGGGTCCATTGCGTCGTCGAGATCCACTCAGGCTTAGAAGCCACTCCAACAATTCCTCGTTCAGGAACGAAGAGGCTCTCTCCCCCCACTTTGGCCACCAAAATGTAAGGTTACCTAGCGTAGCGTAGATCTTAGGTTTAACAAATAGAAAATATTGTTGAACGATCTTGAAAATTGTCCGATGTCCGAATACGAAGGTCTAGTTGCTGAAGATCGAGAGATTCGAGAACGCGTATGGAAGGTGAAAGACGTGATAAGATTATCCGAATCTTATCACAGATGCCGTCGAGTCGACGAGTTTTAGCTGGATTAGAGAAGAGAAGAGCCGATAACCGATAAAGCAAGTGCAATGTATTCTGTGTGAGATGTCTAACTAAGTACAAGATTCCGCTCTTTTATAACAGAAGCGGATTAACCTATTCTACGAAAAGGAGGCAAAAAGGAGGAAAAGGGAAAAAAGGGGAAAGGGGAAAAGGAGCAAGGAGGCAATGACCCGCGAACTAAGGCTCTCAACGGGTTGGATCCGCGGGTACGGGTACCTGTACCCGTGGGTCAGTGTCAAAAATTTGGGTATCCTCGACCTGACCCGGGTTTCAACCCGCGGGTCACGTGACAACCTGTGGGTAGGCAGGTCAACCTGTGACAACAGGTAATCTGCAGGTACCTGTGTGTTACCTGCAGGTAATGTCACGTGTGACTAGATGTTACTAGATTAAGTTATTAAGCGAGACGGGCGCTTAAATAAGCGCCCAACTTATCTTGTAGAGAATTAAAAAATATTGTTGGCATATTTTTTTATTTCCATTTTAAGTAAGATTTGAGCTCTCTAGAGCCAAAATAAAAAAAAATCACGACAAACACCACTCGAAAATCACCCACCTGTCACTATGTCTTATAGGGCGGGTTAGCACGGGTACCCGTGGTTTTGAAAATGGCTACCTGTACCCGACCCGGGTCAATTAGGCGCCGGGTACCTGTGTGACGGGTACCCGTGACCTGCGGGTACGGATACAGGTACCTGCGGGTTAAACCTGTGCGACCTCTAACCCGTTGAGAGCCTTACTGCAGGTGTTATACCATGCAGTAGGATTGGGGGTGCCAGGCACCAGAGAATGATCCCCACTAACAGTGGGGTCAAAGCCCTTGACGAAGAAGGGCCATGGGTCCCTATTGGAGTCCCATCCTGGCTTGGTCCGTGGATACGGACCAGAGGGTTTCCTTGGAGAAACCGGGGCAGCATCGCGAGAGCCCGATGCCTTGGTTGCATCAGCGTAGGTACGCTGAGGCTTGCGTTTGGTGGATGACGCTGTCGCGCACCAAAATCTTCCTAATTGGGAAGGTCCCCTTTTTTTTGTTCAAGGCGGAGTTCTAATCATCCAGAAATCCTATATTGACAACATCACCGCCTCAAAAATTCAAAACATAAAATGACTACGTTCACATTCCATTACTCTTCATCAATATCTTTACCAATCCCAAATTCCCCCACTGGATCACCAGTCCCATCTGATAATGATTCTATACCTCCATTTCGCTTTTCACCTTCTAGTCCCAGAACATACGATCTGGATCTCAATACGACTTTGTATACTTATAGTTCCCAGTATGCAAGTCTCGACATCGACTCGGAAACGTACTTGCCGAAGAAGCCTTCACCTCTTATTATTCGTCAGTGTAGAAGCTCAGATCTGGTTCACCCCGGGATCATGTTCGGAGAGAAAGTCTATATCGAGGAGAAACTAGACTGGTTTACAGTTGTTAATGTGTATTCGACACCAGAATCAGCTATACGAGACTCGTATCGAATATGGTTAGCAACTCAAGATGGATTTGAATTCACGTTTTTAGTACTGGATGTGCCAAGTCGATGGGTAATCATGAAGGGCATGAATACTCAAAAACTCAGCCCTTACAGACCTGCGAATTTAATCCCAGAAGATACCCCACCATCACGATTCTCTCCACTTTCACCTCAAATTTCTCCGATACAATCATCCCCTTCCCTTCCCAGCTCCTCTTCCCCTACCAAGCGATCCTTCCGAAAGATCCGACGAGTTTGTTCTAACATTTTTGGACGAACCTAGAACAATAAAGATAGCGTACGAGGCAGAAACAATCAGATCCACTTATTTTTTTCTTCTTCTTTCTTGAACAGTTCCCTTAGCGCTTCTTTCGTCTTGTTATCTCACTATGTCGTACAACAACGAAAACTCCCAAAATTCTGTCCCCCATTTACAACTCCCATTTTTCCCCTTTACGTTCCGTTCTTCTCTCAGAACCGGCCCTAATCCTGACTTCCTTACCATAATCCGTGTCTACAACACCTTCACCTCCGAAATCAATATCGACGCTAATACAGTACTCCCCGCTACACCTCCCCCATCTTTGGAAATAACCCTTCCTTACGATGATTTAGAACTAGAATACCCGCGAGCACTAACTCTATACGAACGAACGGACATCAATGTCATGCACGAATCGTATGAGTTTGTCGGGTTCCTGAGAGCTCAAAAGGATGGAGTACTTATATGGAGATTAGTTTTTCGCAATTGGTTTTATGGATACGTACAGTTTCTATTTGTCGATGCCCCCCTATCCGTCATGCCACCTCCCCCAGACTTTTCAGACGATCTCACTCGCCCTCCTCCCTCATATCAAGAAGTGGAAAGCGATCTATTCGAAGATCTGAGGCGACCATCTCTACCTACCCCTCACATCATTCTTCCACTGCCACGAAGAAACCGATCTCAGCAGCCAGAGCCAGATCAGTAAGAAGAATGAGATGGTATAGGTATGGTACAGGATAGAGGCAGCGCGGGAAGTGCCAGGTGTTGAGTCAGGCCAGGGCTGTGTCTCCAGCCGGTTTTGTTTTTCCTATTTTGATCTCTTCCTTGTTTTCTTTTGTTCTTTGTTTCAGTTCTCATCATTTTCTCCTATCAATGTATGTTGTTCTTTTTTTGTTGTAATTGTATCCCCATCATTCTCTCGCGATTCCCCTATCTTCCATATTTCTTTTGTTCTTTTGTTTCTTCCTGTTTGTTGTCCCGGTGAACGATGAGTGATCGTCTCACCAATGCTATGTACTCTGAAAGGTATAAATACTGCATGTAAATACTTGTATCAGCAGCAATTCTACCGGACGAGTTGTCTCACAGTTTAAGTCTCAGTCAAGTTCAGTTTAAGTCAAGTTCAGCTCAAGTCAAGTTTCGCCTCTAGTCTATTTCTACGCTCATATCTATATCTTTGGATTAACTCTGAGTGAGGTCTCGGAGTATAAACTAGCGATTTTATTTCAGTTTATCGCTTTCACTAACTCGCACAGGAATTCAGTCATCATTGATTGCAGGTCCTCTCTTTAGTCGCATTCCAAGTTCATTGCCGACTTTCTGTTCACCCTCTCACTTGCACAGTTGCATACGATCTTTTATCATTGCAGTTGTTGTTGGTGTTTTTGTTGGTTTGATATCGACGCATACATCCCCCTCCATTCCCCACACACACCCACTCCCTCTCTCACGTTGAATTCAGCACCAGGACACGCTCCACGGTAGACTTACCGACCTCGAAACAAAAATCTCATTGTAGTCCGATCATTTATAGCCGGCACATTTAGCTATTCACATCGGATCCTTACAACGCGATGGAGACGTCGTCATCATAGTCGTTATCATCGACTATGTCTTCCATGTCGTCGTCAGACGACATGTCGTTGAAGATATCAGGCAAAGGGGCTGCCTGGGATGGTTCAGGCGCTTTATCGGCCTGGTCTCTCGACCGCTTTTTGGAGGTCGATGGGGTAGTCGATGGGCCTGCCGTCGACGCTGAACGTTCAAGTTCAGCAATGCGAGCTTTCAGCTCGCAGATACGACGATTCGCATCGTCGAGGTGGTCTGTCAAGGACTTGACATCCTTTTCAGCTTCTTCTAGACGTTCGTCTAGATGATAATACTCCCTCTTTATGAAGGGAAAGGCCTTGTAGACGGCCTGCTTGACCATATCATGGTCAAGGATGATTGCCCCGCTGCCAGCGGGGCCTGCCAGGTGACTGGCAAAGTCGTTGCACGCAGTGCAACTATCATTGTTATGATAGACGGATATGCATCCGTCCATCGCGTCTAAGGTCCATTCGGACCTTTGCAGGGCCAGTTGAGCCTCTGCCTTTTTGAACCTACTAACAGGTTGTGGCGTAGGCGACCGCGAGCGTGATCGTTCGCGTTGCTTTCCCTTGCTGTCAGGCATGGGGGGTGTTGAGGGAGAAAAGACCGTGAACGGACTTTTGGGTTATATACTTGGGCGGCCTCATGGAGCGCCCAAGTGAAAATTACCTCACCGCGTAGCAGTGAAGTGCCAGTGGATCCCTGTGGGTGGGATCTTCAAGCAGATCCCCGAGTGGGATCTGGGTGCTTGTTGTTGGTCCGCGACTCTCCGTGATTGGATAGTCGTGGCAGCTGCCGAGGCTCGTTTACGCCTCGTAATTGCAAGTACTCGTCTAGAGCTTGCAAGTCCTTACAGTTACTGTAAGGTTCCCAAGTGGTATCCCCAAGGGTCCACTGGACTAGGAACTCGAGATCTTTCTCGCGAGTTCCACTCCAGCGATGAGCTAGGAGTTCCTCGACGTGCCATTCAGCATCGTCTGGCTGTCCAAAGTCATACGCCGTGAGTGTATCGCGGCGTGGAAATCTCTCATCGTCGTTGGCGATGTGAGGTTTAATCAAATCCACGTGAAATACGGGATTTATGCGACGTTGCTTGAGCTCTTCAGAGAGCTCAAGTTTTACTGTGATATTGTCTTTAACGGACAATATTTTGTATGGTCCCACATAACGCGGGATCAACTTCTTAACTCTCCCCTTGGGGAGGTTGAGATTCCTCGTCGACAGATAGACGAGGTCACCCTCTTTATACTCCGGTGCATCGCGCCGTGAGTTGTTCGCGTAGTGAGCCTGTTTAACGCGACTGGCTATGATAGCGTCATGCGCTATCATGAGATTCCACTTTGCCTGTTGAGCAAAGTGTTGAACACCTTTGAATTTGGTGTTTGTTTCAATTTTCCTTCCCAAACTGGGAAGATAGCCGTAATTGAGTTCAAACGGTGCGAAACCAGTGGTTTCGCTGGTGCTGCTATTAATAGCAAACTCCACCATTGGGATCCTTTCGGCCCAATCTTTTTGGTCGTTCTGTATGACGGAACGAAGTATTTGACCAATTGAGCGATTGGCTCGCTCGGTGGATCCATCCGTTTGCGGATGGAACGCCGTGGACATGAGCAATCGTGTCCCCATTAGGCGTTGCAGTTCCTGCCAGAACTTGGCAGTGAATCGTGCATCCCTGTCACTCACGATTGAGTCAGGGACACCGTGGAGTCTTACGACTTCACTGAGGTATAACCAGGCTGTGCCCTTAGCGGTCAGCTTGGTGGTGGTTGGCATCAGACGAACCATAGAGGTCAGTCTGTCAATCACGACGAATAGAAAGTCGTGGCCGTTTGAAACGGGTAATGGACCGACGAAGTCCATTCCAATCGATTCCCAAGGTCTATTGGGAATCGGGAGTTGTTTTAACAGACCACTGGGGTGATTATTCTCCCCTTTATTGGTCTGGCACGTTCCGCAGGATCTGCAGAACGTATCGATGTCTTCAATCATCGATTTCCACCAGTACGCTTGTCTAACGTACTGAGACGTTTTGTAACGTCCGAAGTGCCCAACAATTTGGTGGGCCTCACTGATTATAATTTCAGTGATCCTCCTCCCCTTGTAAAATGCGTTATGGGGGACACATAATACATCGCGGAGGAACTGATTCTTAGTAAAGATCAGTTGATTTTTAATTCCAAACGCCTTGTGAGCGTTTGGGTTGGCAAGGACCAGCTTAAATACTGGGTCCTTGTGATAACCTTGCTGTATTAGCGAGGTAAATTCAGCAAAGCCCTCAATTTTGGCTTTAAGAAGCTTGCTGTCTTGCTCTGCACTTAGAGCAAGTATATCCTCATCGGATTGCGCTTCTGTAATATCAGAAGGTGTAGTATTTGAGGGACCTTCAACTCGAGGTTCCTCTCGTACTCGTGAACGTGTAATAACATTCACTCTCACTTCATCCCTTCTCTCGATGGGAAGATGATCCCCTTCGGGATCAAGTCTAACGTCAGCATTGACGTATACCTCCGGAGGGTGAACCTCATCCGGAGTGTCCTCTTCGTAATAACGAGAGAGGCCATCGGCGACATTGTTAGTGACGCCCTTGACATGAATCGTCTCGTAATCAAAACGAGACAGGTATTCATACCACCGTGCTTGGCGCGGTGACATGCGAGGCTGGGTCTTAAAGTGGACCATGGCCTCGTTGTCCGTTACTAGGGTGAACCTACGCCCTAGTAGTTTGTCTTCCCACTTAAGGAAGGCTTCAAGTACCGCGATGAGCTCATGCTCATGGGTGCGGTAGTTGTACTGAGCAGGGGTGAACTTCTTCGAGAGAAACCCTGCTGGCCTACATGTTTGCCATGTAGGCCCTTGCCCATAATAGGCACCGACGCCACATTTAGAGCCGTCGGTTACGACCCAAATTGGATCTGGGTCGTCCACGTTAATAGGCTTCAAGATAGGAGCCTTTCGCGTGAGTGCTTTGATTGAATCAAAGCACTTGTTCAACAACGGCGTCCATACGAACGGTCTGTTGTTGTACGTACACCCTGATAGTGGTGTAGTGTATGCGGCTACCCCTGGTAGGTATGCCGCAACGTATTGTACGAGGCCCGGAAATTTCTGGACATCGTTATACGTGCGTGGAGTTCTCCACTCACGTATTTTATCCATCTTCTCGTGATCGGGATGGATGCCATCATCGTCGATGATGTGGCCTAAGCACTCCAGTCGCTTAGAGTACAAATCAACTTTACGACTACTTAGGTAAAGTTGTGCTTCTCGCAGACGCGAGAAGGCATTCTCTAGATGCTGCTGATGCAGGTCTATTGTGTTTGAATAGACGAACACGTCGTCTATGTATGCATCCGTCGAACGACCGATGCAGTCCCTAAATATATGGGTCATCAGATGTTGAAACGTCGATGGGGCATTGCAGTCTCCTTGCTGCATGACATGGCTCTTGAACGTGCCATAGATGGTGGCAAAGGTCGTCTTGTGGACGTCCTCTGGGACTATGCGTACTTGCTCGTACGCCTCAGTCAGATCAATCTTTGATCTGTATTTGTGTCTCGCCACGTTCTGGCGGATTGTTTCCTGGTCAGGGAAGGGCGTTACGTCCTTCTCTGTGTTTTCGTTCTGCAGACGCAGGTCGAACACGGTCCGTAGCGCTAAGGCTACGGCTCGTTTCTGCAGGCAAAGCATAGGGATTGCCTGTGTAGCTACGGTTGGTTCCCACCAACCTGCAGCTACGTATCGCTGAATCTTCTCAGCGAGTAGCGCTTTGAGCGCATCCGGGCACCTGGGAAGGTGGTACCGGATCTTCTTATTGGGTTCAATAAGAGGAATCTGATGATTTACTTCCCGAAACGGGGGAAGTCGGGAAGGGACAGGACCGAAAAGGTCACTGTACTTGTCCTTCCAGTACTCGATGAGTGCTGGAATGTTCTCCTCCGTCATTGCAGGGACGGAGGAGCTGGAATGTTGGGTGCTGGCTAGCACCATCGCTCCTATTTCAGGAGCGTGTCCAATCACATGGTGATTGGTGTCAATTACCTCGCCGTCGCGGGTGATTGTACCTCTGCTGAAGTCTAGGCAGATGTTGTAGCGTCTCAGGAATGGGACGCCAATGATCACATCATAGTGATCGATGTTGACGATGTCGAAGTACTCTTGGACATCGATACCTCCGGATTGGATTCGGGTGTACGTTCCATACTGGATGGACGACTTGCTGCCCTTAACGGCCAGCTGTAGCACGACAGGTTTGTCGAGCCTGAAGGTTCTTGCTCCGGTGGCAAGAGAGAAATGAGGGGACATGATCATCCCCTGGCATCCACTGTCGACTAGGCAGTGAGCCAATTGGCCATTAACTGGCCAGAAACCCTCAATGGGTCTCGATGTGTTTCTGTCTCGTGTTGGGGCACGAGAGCTCACTCTAGCCGTATGGTCATAGAGTGGTTCCTTGCTCGTAGCGAGCGAGGACTCATTGTCATCCAATGGAGATGACTTGTGGACTGCGAAGTGCAGTCTGCGCTCCTCATACTCGTCACCAATTGTGAGGAGCATGTATACACTGGGACCATTGTCATCATCGTCCCATTGGTATTGAATACCCTCGTCGTCCTCGACGGGGTCATTGGTGGGCTCATCTTGGGCCACCTCTTCCTCCACAACTTGTTCAGCTGTGGGGTCTTCCACGTTCTCCTGCGGGGCATCATTCGATGTCTCGCCAGAAGTCTCTTCGATCTCTTCGATACGACCCACATTGGCTCGTACCTGTCTCAGTCTAGGGCACGCATTTCTGTAGTGTCCCACCTGCCCACAGTTGAAACACGTGGGAGGAGTAGTGCTAGTACGATTGTTCGTACTAGTTGGGGCAGTCCTAGCGGGCTGCGAGTGATGATTTCTCGAGCTTGATGAGCTCGAGGGGCGATTCCCCAATGGGGAATTGCCATTAGTTCGCGTCTCATGGGGACGCGCAGAGGGACCGTGGTTCCTGTTACGGTACGCTAGCACCTCGCCCGATTATTCGATCTTTTCGATTTCTTTCGATTTCATTTCGTGTTTCGATTTCCTTCATTTCCCGTATTCCGCCGTTTCCACTATTTTCATCGTTTTCTCGATTTTTTGATCTCTTCGATCTACTCCGATTTCTGTTGTATCTCCTCGGATCCCATGGAGATCAGTCGGGCGCCTCGGACTCTGTACTTATATGCGTTTTCCCTAGAGGGGGATGCCTAAGCTTGTTCTCTTAGGTTTTCCCTCCTCTAGGTGTGTGCCCTGAGTCGCCCTAACAGTTCCTCTGGTTTAAGCGCATATTGTTTGAATGCGCTTGTCTGGCCAAGTTGGTGTGGCTGCTGCTGCTGCCACTACCACTACTGCCACTGCTACCCGTTGGACGGGTAGTACTTCCTTGGGAGGCCGTTATCAATCTCCGCTTCTTGAACGCCTCCTCTACTTGGATGGTGAGTGCGAGCAGTTCCTTAGCAGACATCTGCTCAGGACTACCGCCTCTGAATGCTACTTCAGCGGCGAGGCTGTGGTTCAGCCCATCAAGGAACCTCCTCCTGAATGTATAATCATCAGGAGGGTGCGCTAGTCTGTTGGCTAGTGTGAGTAATGCACTCATGTATTCGTGTACAGAGTGCGATCCCTGCCGTTCGCGTTCGAACTGGATCGCCACCTCACTTCTCGAGTGGGGTGGGAGGAATCGTTCGTGTAGTCTCCGTAGAGCGGGGACTAGGGTCCACTCATGCATGGGACGAGTACCTCGTTCCATGTTCTGGGTGAACCATTCTTGTGCCAACCCTTCTAGGCGCATGCCTAGAAAGGAGAGTTGCTCTGCTTGGCTGACTTCTCCAAGCAGGTGGTTTACGCGTAGCCAGCGTAACAGACCCGACACAAAGTTGTCGAAGTCCTCGGCTCTGGACAAGCCGCTATACGTGGGCGGGAGCCCTATCTTCGCTCCTGCTTTCGCAAGGGGCGAGTTGCCTGGCATCATATCCCTGTTTGCAATCAGGGCTTCTTGAACCATGGCTATGACGCCCTCAAGTACTGGGGCGTCGTCGTTGAAAGGGTCAAACCTTTCAACACGTTCCTCATCGAACGGTGTGGCGCGGAGGTCCTCGCCATACTGTGGTCGACGAGCATATCCATCATATGGATCGATACGTGGTGCTTCTGCTGGGTTAGCAGATGCTTGCCTCTGCCCATTGGGCTCGGCACTTTGCCTTGGCAGTTGTCTGCCAGGCGGTGGTGCTCTGTCGTCTGGACGACTAGAGCTTGTGGCTGGATCTGGCGATGGGACTCTATCGCCAGTGATGGCATTATAGCCACCTTCAAACACACGAGCATGGCGGACCGCGTTCATACGCGCGTCCCTCGCGATGCGGATTCTATCTTGAATGATCCGCAGTTGCTGCTCGTTTGGGGTGTCAGTCTCGAGGGAGCCTGCTACAGCTTCCTCGAGTGCGTTAGTGGCCGCCTCCACAGCCCGTGCATGTGTACGGATTGCTCTGTCGGAGAGTAGCCCTGCTATCCTCTGGTATTCGAGGGCAGCTTGGGCGACCACTTCAGCATCCTCTCATGGGGGTGCTCCATTTCGCGACTGGTTCACCAGTCGCGTGGCTATCTCGGTATCGATATAGTCACCAACCGCGTCAGACTCGTGAGGCGGTCATCTTGTGAAACGGTACATCCGTCTCACTGTTTCTCTGCCAGCCTCTATCTCGGGGCCAGGGTTCCTAGGAGCTGTATATGCTGTAGCTCCTGGGGTAGGAGGTCTAACAGGACGCGTACTCGGTCCTGGGGTAGCGTTCTGGGAACGTTGCCTGGTGCCTGTTGGTGCAGGCTGTCAAGTACCGATATCCGGGAACGGTAACAGATACTATAATGTATTTTAGTCGCTGAATAGAATATCAATAACCGTCACCGTTGGTCGACGGCAGTCAGGACTTGGCCTCAATCTATAAGAGATTGTGCCACGACAGTCTTCTTCAGGATTTGTCCTGACGTTCGTCACGAGCGTCGAGTTCGTCAAGGACGTTTCTGATGTGTGCGTTCCGAGCTTCGAGAGTCGCGAGCTGTATCTCGTATTGAATGATATCAAGCTCAACGATAATGAAGAAAGCTTTGAGATGTAACTCTCGGCAACGACGGATGGCTTCCGTCGCTGCAAGTCTCGAGGAACGATCTCGACGTTCAATGATGAAGAGAGTAAGAGAAAAGAGAGTTTTATAGAGATATCGAACTACGTTCGATATTAAGTCTGAAGAACTATCTACGTGTATGCTAGGGTTTATATACACGTCAGATAAATAATTCTAGCTCAGTTCGAAATAGATTCCGAACTAGAGAAATACAAACAAGTCGTGAGATTCGTAAGTTACATCAATATATGCAGGGTATGATGTCTCATGTGATGAACATGAGGTGTGCAGGGATAAGAGCTGTGCATACATGGACCTACGTTCGTCATCTATGATCTCATAACCGGAACGTGCGTGGAATATTCTAGAAAGGCCTTTCCGCGGGTGTTCCAGGAGTTAAGAGAGACGGGTACGTCTCTATTCGAGTTGTAAGGTTGATGGGGATGACTGAACGCGAAGGTCTTATCGTGAGTGACGTAAGCGAGATAAGATTACGGAGATAAACGGTAAATGATCGGATATGGATTACGTAACGTTACCGGAAGTGATGTCATGAATCGGATCATGACACAGGCTCAGGAGATTGGGAATTGCCAGCTGTCGCTGGTGACGGACTGGCGTATGTCGGTCCCGTCGGTGTAACAAACCTAGCTTGTGGGGCTGGGTTTGTGAATTGATATGCAAGGCGACTCGTTGGCCCTGCTGGTCTAGGACGAGTAGATCCAGTACCTGATGCAGGCGGATCTACCGCTCTGCTTTTTCCTTTGTCAGAGCGTGCTCGTGCAGGCTCTGCTTCAGGAGACAAGTCTGTCGTCCTGACTTGGTCCCTGTCAGTGCCCGTGGTAACAGGCTCTGGCTCGGGGTTTTCAACTCCTGCGTTGACGTTCTCGATTAATCGAGCTAGTCTCTGCAGTTCTGACGGGGACATATTCCCGTTCCTCACGCCATCGAGCAACGATGCGTGAACAGCGTTCATGGCCTCATCCCTTCGGATGGACCTGTCGCTCCTAACGCTAAGTCTGGAGCGACCAGATGCTACGGACTTTACATCCTCATCTTCTTCATCAGCAAGTTGGGGCTGATGTTCCATCGTCTGCGACGCGGGACGAGTGGGATTTTGGGTTGATGCATCCACTCTCTCCCATGTGGATGACTCTCCTTCGAGGGTTCCTTCCCTAGACGGGTCGGGATTTTCGGTTTGCACTGGCCCGGGTGGGTCAGGCTGGTTGGAATCAGGTGTACCACGATCTGGTGCACTCTGACTCCTGGTAGTAGGAGCCATTGAATCCTCCTGCAATAGGAAGGGTTAATTTCGCTTGCTTAATACAGCGGCGGGTTGTTTTTAACGCCTTTGGTGTTAAAAAAGATGTAACGTTTCGTTACTTTTTATAGTGTACCGCTCGCGGTACACAGTTTATATCACGCTGTAGCTTCACGCCACAAGTAACAGACCAAAGTGCTGTATTTTCTTTGTGGAGTAAAACAAGTTGCACGTGCTGATTCAGCATGCGCATAGCTACTACTAATGTACAGTTATTACATAATGGCTCGCCGCGTCGCGGCGAGCCAGAGGCGTTAAGCGCCTCTGTTATTAGAGTAAGTAATAGTAACTACTGCAGAGGGCGAAGCCCTCTGCATATGCCTAAGCGGCATATACTCAATCCACCGCATGCGGTGGATCCGTTACAGACGGGACGAAGCCTATGTTGAAAAATTATTCGTCTCAAACAGAGGGGATGAGGACTTTTATGCGGCACCTGACTCGCTAGTTTCGAAAAACAATCCTAGACTATACGTCTCCAATTTCTCTAAGCTTCATCCGGTCCGCATACATCAAGGACAAAGATTAGGTTATGTACACGACCCTAACAAATGGTTAGACCAAGACGGGAAGGTTTCAAGAGAGGGTCGTTCGAAAATGTTATCCTACGCACGAACCGTTAAAAGTCTTTTTGACGCCCTGATCAACAAGAAGCAAACTCCAAACGTTGTGGTAAACCCAGAAGAAGTAGAAGGAGGTCCCAAGACGACGGAAACATCACCGGATTACATCCCTAACGAACGACTTTTAAATGAGATAGATATATGCAAGGACTTAAGCTTGGAACAAACCGAAGATTTGAAGAGGGTTTTGGAATCCAATCAGGACGCCTTTGGATTAGATGGCAGACTAGGTCATCATCCTGCAAAGGTTGAAATTCCTTTAAGAGAAGGCGCTAAGGAAATCTCAATGCCTCCCTTCTTCGCATCTCCTAAATCACAAAAAATTATTGACGATCAGATGGACCAGTGGATCAATCTTAAGATTATCGAACCTTCCAAAAGCCCCTGGGGAGCTCCCGCCTTCATTGTCTATCGGCAAGAGAAACCGCGAATGGTAATTGACTTCAGGAGGCTTAATGAACAAGTAATTCCGGACGAATTTCCCTTACCCAGACAAGAGGATATCTTAAAATCGTTGACCGGATCACAATGGTTAACCACTCTTGACACCCTCGCTGGCTTTACACAATTAGAAATAATGGAAAAAGATTGGGAAAAGACCGCCTTTCGAACTCACAGGGGATTGTTCCAATTTCTGCGTATGCCTTTTGGATACCGAAACGGCCCGGCAGTATTTCAGCGAGTCATGCAAAACGTTCTCGCCCCGTATCTTTGGATATTCGCCTTAGTATACATAGATGACATTATCATCTACTCAAGAACGTTTGATGAACATCTGGAACACCTCGATTTAGTGTTAAAGGCAATAATCAAATCTGGAATAACGCTCTCACCTAGCAAATGTCATTTTGCATACAGATCCCTCAAACTGTTGGGACAAAGAGTCTCCCGCCTGGGCCTATCCACTCATAAGGAGAAGGTCGATGCCATAATAAAGCTGGACGAACCGAGAAACGTTCATGAATTACAAATGTTTCTCGGTATGATGGTGTATTTCGCCTCTTACATCCCCTATTACGCTTGGATAGTTAATCCTCTATTCGGTCTACTGAAGAAAAAGGCGAAATGGGATTGGAACGAAACTCACCGTCGAGCATTTGAACTAGCAAAGAAGGCTTTGACATCGGCCCCGATTAGAGCATATCCAATGGCTGGTTTAGGCTATCGAATCTACACTGACGCATCCGACATAGGGATCGCGGCTATCTTACAGCAAATTCAGCCAATAGCCGTTAAGGATTTGAAGGGAACGCGAACTTATGATAAACTCAAAAGGGCTTATTCAAGCAAGGAAGCGATTCCCAATCTAGTGATCCAAATTTCTAAGGACGAAAAGTTGCCCGAAAATGGAGACTGGAACGAAAATTTTGAAGAGACGATCGTACACGTAGAACGAGTTATCGCTTACTGGTCCAGAACTTTAAAATCCCCTGAGAAAAACTATTCTCCCACCGAAAGAGAAGCCCTAGTGTTAAAGGATGGTTTGATAAAATTTCAGCCTTACATAGAAGGTGAAAAAATCTATGCAGTGACTGATCACGCAGCTCTTATTTGGACGAAGACATACCAAAATGTCAACCGACGCTTGTTAACTTGGGGCACCATATTCGCAGCTTACCCGGAACTTAAGATAGTTCATCGAGCCGGAAGAGTACACTCAAACGTTGACCCAATATCTCGACTCAGACGGCGTATGCCTGAAGAACAAGGACCCCTGACCGAAGAATTGAAATCTCTAGATTTACAAATTGAAAGGTCGGAAGAAGATCACTTACAAAATTTTTTTGAAGAAATGGGCGAAAACTTTGAAAGAGATTTGCTTCAGCTCAGTTCGTCCTTCATAAAAGAAGAATCACGCACAACTCCAGAGGGCACCGTCTTTACCGTATCATTGGAGAATCCATACTTGGGCAGTGTCGACATTTTCTATCAGACCGCCCGAAGTTATTCAATAACCATTGGTGTTGATCCTGATGAAGTTAAACGAATTGTGCGCGAATACAAAAATGATCCTTACTTCTGCAAGATTTTGGAGACCTTAAAGGACGAAGACTGGGTTAAGCCTATTTTTCCGCAATTCCATTTAGGTGAAGAAGATCTTCTGTTCTTTGAGGATGAGATCGGGCGAACTCGTCTATGCATTCCGAAGGCTCTACAATTAGAAATCATTACCGCTGCATACGATGATTTGATTCAAGGAGCGCACGGTGAGTATCACAAGACCTACAATAGAATCGCTTCCGGATTCTTTTGGAAAAAGATGTCGAGAACCATCTTAAAATACATCAGAACCTGCGACATATGTCAAAAGGTAAAACCAAAGAAACACTCGCCTTACGGTCTTCTCCATCCTATTCCAATTCCTCAACAACCGTTCGAAGTTTTATCCATGGATTTTATTATGGAACTTCCCCAGAGCGGTCAATATAATGCTATCTTGGTTGTCGTGGATAAACTCACAAAATTCGGAATCTTCCTTCCCTGTTCTTCGGACATTGATGAAAATGACACTGCGACCTTGCTATTTAAAAATGTCTTCAAGACTTATGGTTTACCGAGGCAAATTATTTCAGACAGAGACTCACGATGGACCGGGAGGTTCTGGGAAAGCGTCTGCCGTCAAATGGGGATAAAAAGAGGACTATCCACCGCTTATCATCCTCAGACTGACGGGCAAACCGAAATCATGAACCAAATTCTAGAAGTAGCCCTACGAGCTTACGTCGGCCCTGAAAGAGATGATTGGAGTGAGTTCTTAGACGGATTTGCTTTGGCCTACAATACTTCACCACATTCTACCACGAGCTACACTCCGTCGTTCTTGTTGCATGGGTATGACCCAGTTACGACACTTAAATTTTATGCCCCCAGTTCTCGGGAGTCTTCCCAACCTCTTTCATATAAAGAAGATTGAGTTCCAGTTGGAAAAGTTTCAGTTGATACTAGTACGATGGTTATGACTAGGAGAGCTGCTAAAAGGAAACAAGACGAACTCACCGGAGCAGAAGAACTCGATGTTGACTCTGGCCCTAGAAAGCGAATACGATTATCATCTCCTCTGGACCCTATACAAAGTAAGAAGGATTCGCATAAGTCAAACAAAGATTTGGACGAAATCAAGGGCGCATATACTCCAGAAAAGAAGGAACAATCATCTAGCTCTTCGGATGGGAGGACTAAAGCTTTTAAGAATGCGAAACCGTCTTTAAGCAAAAGGACGGATACGTCAAGTAACGAACCAAGAAAGAACCAATCAGAAGCAACGGAGTTTGAAGTCGACTTCGACATTAGCGGTTGGAGTCAATTGGCTGACGAGTTTGTAGAGCGCTTCACCGCTGATCGTTCACGCGCCAAAGAGTCTATTTTACTGGGACAGATTCTGCAACAACAATACTACAACCAACATCGAAAACACTTAGAATTCGAGGTCGGTGATTTGGTACTTGTCAACCAACGAAGTACCAACTTGTTGAGAAACGTAAAAGGCCGAGGAAACAAGTTACTTATTCTATACGATGGACCTTTCGAAATAATGGAGAAGATCAGCAGAGTCGCCTATCGCCTACGTATGCCCGCCTCCTACGGAATGCATCCAGTTTTGAACATCGCACACTTGGAACCCTATCACACTTCTCCTACTGAATTCGGCGAGCGAGTCAAAAAGCAACTTGGCAGGGACGACTTCGAGGCACTTCCCGAATTTGAAGTTGAGAAGATTGTAGACGAAAAGTTCTCGCGCCCTATTCGAGGAAAACGAGAAAGGCTATTCTTGACACGCTTTATCGGTTACGATTCAAGCTGGGACGAATGGTTAAACAAAAAACAACTGAAGAATGCGCCCGAGATCTTACGCGAATGGGAGAAAGAGCGGCGGAAACGCAAAGCACGAGTCCACCTCCTATTCTCGCACTCCGCTGGTGACTGTCCTTGAATCATTTTTCCTCTCTCTACTATCGTCTTCGTCTCTCTTTCTCACGCCACCACCATCATCGCTACTTTTACTCTTTTACGCCCTTCACAGCACCATCACGCGTTAAAACCTTAACATATTTCTCGACTAAACATGTTAACTCTCGACCCAAACGACACCTTTGATGTTCCCGAGAATTCAGTTCCCAACTCTACCACTTATTTTGGGCTCTTGACTCCTCCCACCTCTCCCTCGCACGAAAGCCGTTTTTGCGACGAGATAACTCGGCTCTATTTGAAGCAACTCTCGGGTTTCGCCACTACCGACCCTTACATTCTTAATTACCTCTTACGTTACACTGCAGAAGAAGAAACTCGTTGCTATATGCGTCGAAGAACGATCATTAAACTTTGGTTTTATAACATTTGCGGCTTACGACTCTCTCAAGCGATCGCTTACTACGACGTGAAGTGGTGGAAGGAAATTACCGATCATATGAATTCTGTGGATTTCGTCAATTTCGTGGACTGCGTGCGCCTTCCCTACGTTATCTATCACTATGTGGACTCGATTCGTTTCGAAGCCGTCTTGTCTGACGAAGAAATAGAGATTCTAGGTCAACCAATACGGCCTTATGCGGAATACTATCTATAAGCTTTTCAAGACAACGAGCGTAACGATCGTCATTCAATCTCAATACGACGCGTCAATCTTGTTTCATTCTACATCTCTTACTTTCATTTCTCGACCTCCAACGAAAACTCGAAAAGAGAGGGGATTCTGTTAGGTAACCAGCACTTGCAGGAGACCGGCGGCCATCCTTTTTCATCAAAAATATGACTAACACACGGACCGGACCGTTTTTCCTTCTTTTCTCCTTTTGTTGTGGACCTTTGCTTAACACTTCGCGTCCTGTTTGTCTGTAGATTACTATTGTTTGTGTTCGCGGGTCATTGCCTCCTTGCTCCTTTTCCCCTTTCCCCTTTTTTCCCTTTTCCTCCTTTTTGCCTCCTTTTCGTAGAATAGGTTAATCCGCTTCTGTTATAAAAGAGCGGAATCTTGTACTTAGTTAGACATCTCACACAGAATACATTGCACTTGCTTTATCGGTTATCGGCTCTTCTCTTCTCTAATCCAGCTAAAACTCGTCGACTCGACGGCATCTGTGATAAGATTCGGATAATCTTATCACGTCTTTCACCTTCCATACGCGTTCTCGAATCTCTCGATCTTCAGCAACTAGACCTTCGTATTCAGACATCGGACAATTTTCAAGATCGTTCAACAATATTTTCTATTTGTTAAACCTAAGATCTACGCTACGCTAGGTAACCTTACACGCCCTCCTCATCCTCACTTTGAGTCATCGTCCATTGCCATTTCCGTAAGTTTTCAACATGCTAGACAGTGTTAGATTGACCTGATGATTTCCATTTAGCTCTAGCTCAACATTACAGTCAACGGGATCAACAACTGGAACAAATTTGGGGCAAAAGCACGTTGCTCAGAGGTTGATCGAGCTTCCTCGCTTTGACATGAGGGCTTCTTGGGCTGCTTTTGTTTTTTAACAATAAAAGTAGATTATTTATTATTTTCACTATGATTATACTCTGATTGTTTCGATTGTTTTTTTTTTTTTAGAATTATTTTTTATTTTTGATATCCCGTGTATAAAAGCTACAACAATGATCGCAAGCGCAGCACACTCCCTTTCCTTCTCCCCAATTCCTTCTCCCCAATTCCTTCCCCCCAACGCCTTTCCCCCAACACCTTTCCTAATACTTCTTGCTCAAAATTACGCTCGCGTTAATCTCTCCCTCCCTTTCATCGACTTCGTGTGTCTTTACTTTCAAATGCGACGACAAATCACCACTCCTTCGCGTTCTCAAAAGCGTAGCTCTCAAATGCTCAGCCCTACTACACCACGTTCTAATGAGATAGAACATGTACTTTCAGATGGTCGCGAAATGGTTCGCGAGGCAGCCAAGGTTGGTTTATGGTACAACTTTATCAACCGATCTGCAGACTCTCCGGAGATTTTCCAATGGTATGTTCTATGTTAAGACACTGTTATGCTTTTCATCCAGTTTACTTTCGTCAGGCCACTCCGGGAAGATGGGGAAAGATTCCTTCCCGAGCAACTTCATGAAGCATTTGCCACCTACCATATACCTGACGTATATTGCTTTTGCGCAACGCTCGATCCGAATGGACCAATTCCTCCTGAAGACAAGTATAAGCTCTATGTTCGTATTTGTAGCAAAATCGGGAATTATACTGGACAGGTTGTGGCTGGGTGTTACGGTACGCTAGCGCCTCACCCTATTATTCGATTTTTTCGATTTCTTTTGATTTCATTTCGCACTTTGATTTCCATCATTTCCCGTATTTTGTCGTTTCCACTATTTTCGTCGTTCTCTCTATTTCTCGATCTCTCCGATTTATTTCGATTTCTGTTTATATCTCCTCGGATCCCATGGAGATCAGTCGGGCGCTTCGTATCATGTACTTATATGCGATTTCCCTAGAGGGGGATACCTAAGCTTGTTCTCTTAGGTTTTCCCTCCTCTAGGTGAGTAGTTAGTCGCCGTCCCCCAATAGATCTTAGGTTTTCCCTCCTCTAGGTGTGTGCCCTGAGTTGCCCTAACACTGGGTGTGATCTTCAGAAAACGGGATGCGGTATCTGGTGTAAGTTTTATTTATTCGATTTGCAATTGTTCTGATTGGAAGGTATCGTTAGTTCTCCCTGCTGAACTATATCACAATCCGGATTTACCTACTAAGAAGTATGAGCGTCGCAGAAAGCGTGGTGTTGGTGAGTTTTGTTCCGTCCTGTGTCAAAACATTTACTTGACATCCTTTTTAGGGTTGTCAAACTTCAATGATTACAGAATGACGATCGTGCCCACACCCATATTCAATGCCAGTCCTCACCTGCTACCCTCAACTTCGGACTCCAGTAGCACTGGCTCTAGTAAAAGGAAAAGGGAGGTAGAACCTAGTAAGCAGTTCATTTCTCGCAAGTAATTCATGCATTCTGATACATTCCTTAGATTCTACTCCTGATATGAAGATCCCGTTGGCATTATCCAAACGCAAGTCTAACGCGGTCAAAAGTGTCAAAAGTACGTAGCTGGAGCATCTCACATTGTACTATATTTTGATTATTCTTAAAGGAAATGCCCCTGGCGGTCCACTCAACCCTCTTTTGATCTCAAGCAGCGAAAGTGGTGATGAAAGTGAGAAAGACGTCAGTACGTATATCCTAATCAATTCAGCAATGCAAATGACTTATTGATGCTTTTCACAGAATATAGTCTCTCTCCTAGGAAGCCTGTCCAATTACAAGAGAAAAACCACTGTTCGCTTCAATGGCCGCCACTGCAGTCGCCGCCCAAGCCTGCAAGTAAGCACTTTTGCATTTGACTCGTGGTTGTTATTCACTCTAGTCTATGACAGTTCAGCATTATAGTGATGTGGGTCCATACAGTGACGAACTGTCTTTCGCAAATGACCATAATCATACTCATAATGCAACATCGTTCACACTCTTGTCTGAAGAACAAATCAGTTTTTATCAACATGCTCTGGGTAATGAGGGCGTTCCGGGGCATATGCTTGGATATGTTATAGATCGTTGCCACTGCAGTTTATTCTTCTGGAGAAATCATTTATATACAGCTCACATCTCACAGTGCAAACATTGGATGCATTACACTTCCTCTTTGCAATCGATTTCTTCGGACATACCTCAGCCCGAACACGAACCATCCAAGCCAGCACTGCCATCCCAGAGGACACCTAAGCCAGCCTTGGCTCGTGATGAAGGAACATCTTCAGTCCGTGCTTGCACTCCTGCTGCCGTGGTGAAGTCTTCAGTCCGTGCTTGCACTCCTGCTGCCGTGGCGAAGTCTTCATTCCGTGCTCACACTCCTGCTGCCGTAGCAAAGTCTTCAGCTCGCGCTTGCACTCCTGCTGCTGTAGCAACTCAGCCATCCACTTGCTCTATACCGTCTTCCCCTCATTGCATGGCTCGCTCTTCCTCAGCTGATCCAATCAACCAAGAAGCCAAAACCGAAACGGAAACTCAAGATTTACAAGTCCAAGAACACACTACCGTTCTTGATCCTGTTGTCTTCGCAGACCCCAATTCCTCAGTGTTATACTCACTTTTAAGTTTGTAAGTATGTTTGCCTGATCTTATTATCGTCGAGGCTAAGGCTTCACAAGTTCTTAGTGTGCTTGCACTCCTATACACAGTTCTAATTTCGCTTGTGATCCTGTTTGCTAAAACGTTTGCTCTCTATACTGTCTTCATAACTTGTAGGTGTATCGCCATTATCTATTTCTTCAGTTACTAACATTGATACCTGTCAAGTTCTTGATGTGGGCGTTGGTATCTAATATGTACTCAATGCCTTTTTTTCTTGATGTAGCTATTGTCGCCAAACCTCAGACACTTATTCCTTTCTTGTTCATGTTCCAATCCTTACAGATGTTTGTCTCATAGTAATTGTACTTAAAACAACCAAGAGTAGAGTAGAAAATATACATCTGTCTTTAAAGTTATGCGCGTGCATCTGATGTTGAAACTGTATCCACATTAAACACTATATCCATGTCGGATGTGAATGTCCATAACTTGGTAGGTGCCGGCATGACACAAATGGCTTGTTGAGCTTGCATTTGATTTGGCAGAAATAACAATGTATTTAGATGAATTTCAATACACAAGCAATAGATTGTATTCTAAGCGCAAGAAATTACTTAAAAGATACTGGTTGACTTTTTGCGTTTCTGTGCATGTTCGGGAGATGGTGGCCGAAGTGTTGTATCAACCGTATGTTTGCATGCACGTTGGCTATTCTTTATGTTCGATCCAGAGCTCTATGCGTCATAGCACCATATAAGTTCAAATATTTAGATAAAATGAATTATACTTATGCTACTACTATTAACAGGTCCAGCCTCAACAAGTGTTGTTGCGAGTGTGCCTCCATGACACACTGTTGATATATTAGCTGTCAAGGCCAAAAATTCTTGTAGCTGCGAGTTATTTGAAAGATTTTCTGATCCTAAATCTTTGAGAATCGTATAGATGCCATGTAATTTGGGTAATACGACCTGTATATCATGAGATAAACGTGCATTACGCTGATGGTTAATCGCGGCTTTGGACTCTGCATTGCTTGACTCTGCAGTCATCTGAATGAAAAATATCAGGGTGAAATTTTGAAGTCAAAAGAAGTTAAATACCGCATCAACACTCTCTTCAGGCATTATTTCCACATCTGACTGAAACATTGTTTCACAATCTGAGTCATCTTCTGAGTTATCCTCGATGTCGCCGCTGGTATTGTCTGATAGAGTAGATACCACTGTTGCCATTATATCAGTGAAATCGGCAGTGGTATTCAGCTGTGGATTTAGAAGAGGAAGACACGACGACTCGTTAATCATTTTTGGTACTTCGGGGTGGGTGTATCTGTGGAGCTTCCTTCGGAGCTTGGACCGGGCCTGTTGTCCATGACGAAAGAGTTGAATATATTTTCTGCGCGTCTTCAAATGAATTTGGAAACATGAAGTGGTAAGGTGTTTGCATTTGGTCAATCACCGCTCTGAAAGCCCAAAGATGTTTGCACGCGTAACCGAACTTGTCAAATGCGGGACACGAGCATCTAGCCCAACCATAACAATTAATGATCATAGTATACCTTTTATGGTTAATAAGTCGCATATCCTCAACACTACTAGCGCAAGTAGCAGTAAGCTGATAAGGTTCGAGCCAGTTATATTGTCCGATGCGTTTGTATTTGAGTATGTGAATAACTTCGTCTTGAGAAGCTGATTTAAATTCAAATTTCTTGGACACTGGTTGTGCGAGCTGTGACTGTTTTTGAAGCAGAACTCCATTTGTATATTTTGCAAATCTATTTGCAAGCCAGTCATAATAGGAAGTCTCCACCTTTCGCTTTTCGAAAATTGCTGGAAGAATTTGAGTGACCACCAGGAAAATCAATAGGTCGAACCGCAGTCTTTTCCCACTATGCTCCTGACCTCTAATATATTTCTTCTTCAGCACCGAGTTAAAGGATTCCAAGTGATTGGTTGTTGATGCTACACTTTGAATAGGAATGCCCAAGATATGAGAAGCTTTGATTCTCCCAGAATGCGACCAGCTTTTCCATAGCTCTTCAGTCATCCACGTAGCATTGAGATAGTCTAGATATGCCAACCCCTGGTTGGCTGCAGCTGTAGTATTTAAATCGGTTTTCATCATTATTAGGTAGTTCCGTTCAGCCTGAATGATATTTTGCGCTAATTTGTAATCCATGCTGGTAATCAAGCTATAGAATGGTATAAGTATGTAAAGGTCTGAAAGAAGGGAAATAAAAATTATTACGCCATATCAAGTGTTCACAAGCGTGTCACTACTTGCTGCTTGAAGAAATCCAGCTGCTTTCCCACTTTAAGAAGTGTTTTGCGCTTATTGGCCCATGCCATACGAGTGTGGAATTTACACAACATTAAATGGATAGCTGGCCAAACTGCCACCAGTGCTCCTCTTTCCTTGGTGTCTGTGTCCGTAATTACTGTCTTAGGTTGAAACCACGAGCCATCGGATCCTTTTCCCAGCGCAGTTTTCCATGCATTAAGTAGCTCAGTAAGAATCTCTGTATCATATCCGGCATGTGTGGCACGATTTCCGCTGGGCGCAGAAAATAAGAAAAAAATGATTGGAATTCCCCGGTTTTTTTCGTCTAACGCCATACCAATGAATAGCAGAATCCGACGGTCGCAAATCCCAAATGTGCCATCCAGTATTAGTTGACGATTATGGGCATACTTCCAAGCAGCTGCTTTCATCTCCTCGGTGTGTATGCATGCTGTGAAGCAGTCTGATAGCTCAGTCCGAGGGTTATAATGAAAGATGGCCTGCGCAATCTCAGGTTTATGAAGTGGACTCTTTGCATTGAGCCAGTTGTTGACATTTTGCTCTGGAGGCTGGAGAAGATCAACACCTTTCAGCCATGCATGAGTTCGATAAAGCCGGCAAGAATCTTGAGGTAGTAGGAGGTAGCGGACATTGGATGTTGTCTCATCTAAGTCAGCCTGACCATCATACAACTTGGAATTGCAAAGAGATCGATTATGCGCTTGTATATCTGATATTCTAGAATAAATTAGCACCAAATGATCATGAATATATTTATAATTACCTGGCACCACTATCAAGCTGTTTCAAAGCTACGCGCAAAACATGTGGGTGAAGGGGTATTGGGGGTAGACGTTGCATTCCTTGTTCTTCGCAGGCAGTATTATGCTTGAGGATTCCCACTATATGAATGATGTTTGAAGAATCCGGACAATATGTTATATCTATGTGTGCTAAGCATCCGGTAAAGTTGTAGGCCATTTTACGATTCCACTCTTTGGCGTTGACTTTAAGGCCGCATCGAGCTCTAGTCATATCATCCTTGAATTTTTTGGCTTCGGAATTCAACCCACACTGGCTAAAGGAAGTAGCAATTTGTTTCTATTAATAGTGGACTGTATACACATGGAATACCATTGCAATAAAACACGCTCTTTGAGTGGTTTTGTAACGTCTCGTTACTTTTTATAGCGTACCGCGGACGGTACGCAAATTGTATCACGCTGTAGTTTCACACCACGTATAACAGACCAAAGTGCTGTATATTTTATGGTGTAAAACAAGTTGCGCGTGCTGAATCAGCACGCGCGTAGCTACTACTAATATACAGTTATTACATAATGGCTCGCCGCGTCACGGTGAGCCAGAGGTGTTAAGCGCCTCTATTATTAAAGCTAATAATAGTAACTAGTGCAGAGGGCGAAGCCCTCTGCATATGCCTAAGTGGCATATACTCAATCCACCGCATAGCGGTGGATCCGTTACAGGTTTTCCTTGTTTCCGGCTCCATCGCCTACTCCAGCCAGCTCCCAAATCCTTCTTCCCTTTATCACACAACTGCTCCACATCCAACCCATTAGCTCCCAAAACCTTACACACCTCCGCTTGTTCCGTCGGCAAAGAGGTATATAATTTGTGAAAGTGTTGGTCGTTTTTGTAGATGGAGTCAATAGCGTCAGCCTGTGTTTTGTCGATGTCTAAATGCTTTAAATCGGCCTGTAGCGTGTAAGCCATAAGAAAGCAAAATAAGTCAAACATGAATACTCACAGAGACATTTCCCCCACGCTGTACCACTGGTAATGTGGGATGAGGCGGAATATATAAGGCTACTATCAAACACCCATTCAATACAAGAAGACAGCGATAACAGCGATACTTCAACAATACTCACGGTTGCCATCAAACATTGGAGATTGTGTATTATCCATGGCAAGTTAGATGAGATGAAGTTGTATGGGAGGCACTGAAAGTAATACGGGCTGGAGGATACGGGTTGGAAGACACTTGAAGCAGTGCGACGAGAAAATGGGGACAATAAGCTCGAAGATTGTACTGTTTGCACATGACCGGGACTTAACTCAAGTTCCATTATTGCTTGTAAAAGAAACCAAGAGGCCTTTTCAAACTAATGTAAGTGGGTTATCGTGCATCATGTCCTTGCAACGAACACTTACCAATTGATCGATCATCGAACAATACTTAACAAAACTACTTCTCGACTTCAATCCTCACAAGCCACAGCAGAGTCCTCCTATGGATGAACACTCCCCTCAATAACAACGTATGTCCTGTGAACATATAATGGTATGTGGATGTGGAGGGGGAGGATTGCGAGGGATTGCACTGGAGGGTATCCGATGAGTTATGAAATTGTAACTCAGACCGATTTACAGGAGCAGGATTCTGTTCTTCTTATTGAAAACGTAATGTGCCTGAAGCTTCGCAATGTGCCTGAACTTCGCATCGGCTGTATCCCGGCAGTCTGAGTATTCAAACACCGCTGCCGATTTTTTGCCGCTGACGAAGCTCGTTGTGCGGGCTTCAGAATCGCGACGCGTAACTCGCTGTGTTTAAATCGGAGTTCAAAATCGACTGTATGCGCGTGCATCGTTTTTAAAGACTTTACTTTTTTTTCTCGCCTCATCAAAGTCTCATCCCTCCTTCCACCATCTCACCGCCGTCATCCACACCGCCATCCACGCCGCCATTCACGTCGCCATCCATACCGCCATCCACACCACCATCCACACCACCATTCACACCACCATTCGCGTCACCGTCCATGCCATTACCACCATCCCGCTGTCATCCACACCGCGTCCGTGCCTTTCGCCTCGTCCACAACCAGTGACGCGCTGCCATTCTTCACACCGGTGAGTGGGTTAACTCCCAATCATACACCTACAAGTAACAGCAGGTACAGATTTTGCTACTTGCGCAGCGCAGTTTGTAGGACTTGGGATTAAGGATGAGGCTGAGTGAGAGCGACAGGAGATACCGGGGTGCGGTTTAGTAATAGTCAATTAGTCGTTAGCATTATTAGCACGGTTTTTTTGTATATATACATATGTACATTTTATTACAAATAAAACATAAATTATATAATAACAAACA
Organism: Phallus indusiatus; assembly: GCA_027605045.1. NCBI lineage: Eukaryota > Fungi > Basidiomycota > Agaricomycetes > Phallales > Phallaceae > Phallus > Phallus indusiatus. The sequence continues at coordinate 428,378 of JAQFWX010000009.1, forward strand.
AGGAGAGCAAACGACAGAATAGATGCACGGGCCGAGAAACCACCAGACTTATCACTTATCACTTATCTTAACTGTCAGTGGAAGAATACCACTGAGCCCCACTGAAATTCAGTGGGAGAATACCACTGAATCCCACTGAATTTCAGTGGTTTTTACCACTGAAATGGCGGAAAAACCACTGAAATTCAGTGGTCAGACCACTGACAAACCACTGATATTCAGTGGGTCTACCCACTGGATCACCACTGAGTATCAGTGGCATTCAGTGGCGATTTTTTCCACAGTTACGGTGCCCGAGGAGTATCAGGTCACTTTTGTCTTTCTGAGTAGCAATTTGTTAGGCCCGCGCGTCGGTTGACAGCTTACACGTATATCACGTGGTCAGGGTCGCGTTGAATGACGACGTATATCGAAAAGAAACACAAAAGCTGCTTGCCGTATCTCATGAGGTTTGTCACAAAAATCCCCAAAGCTCGATCGAGCCTGACGACGCCTGGCGACCTGGCCCAACCTGACGGAGTTCTGACGGTCGTCAATCAGGTTCGGTCAGACCGCCGTCAGATCAATAGGGCCCAATTGAGCCATCGTCCGTTTGATTTTAATCAAGCAAAATATAGTTACTATCATACATGGATCAAGAATTAAAATAAAGCTTCAGTTTCTATTGAAACGTTCGGCGAGGAAATATCGTATAAGGTATCTGCATCAACAACATCTTTCAGTAACGTTGATAAGAGTGCCACTATAAGGATAAAATGACACCCACGAAATAAAACTTTGAACTAAGAAAAACATCAATTCCTTTGCTCTAAAAACGAGTCTGACACCTTGACTTGAGGAAGCTGTTTTATAGTATAAATACATAATTAATACTGCTCTTATTTCGTAGTTGCTCGAACACTGGATATGAACTTGGTGAGTGAGTGATGCGTGTCGTTTGTTATATGGCATGATAGTCCGAGTGGTGTCCGACAAATCTTCTTGCTAGAAGGCTGGCGTAGCAGAAAGCCATCTGGTTCATGTTTCCGCATCTCTGATTCGATATAGTCTCTTGAGATGTAAATAGAATGAGAAGTTAAGTTGCCGGAAACATAGAACCCTACCTTGTCAGATGAATACCTGTCTCATTCGCAATTGTCTGCTTTATGGCCCGAGGTCCTTGTCGACGGCTGGGATCATTGGCCATCTGATCCAGAACAAGCTGTCTTTTCTGAGTATCTGAAAGACTCCGAGTAGTTATCATGCTTCCATGGAGATGGAGCTGTTTCCGACGTCGTGCAACTGTAGCCTCACTAAAAAAGACTGTCAATACTGCCAACCTTTCGACACAGCATCAAACCTCATAATTATTCCATGTTCCGTTTTCAAAAGTTCGCTTATCTGTTTCCGATTTGTGATGTTTCGCCTGTGATATTCAATCAATGCGTTGGTGACTGTTTCGTCACCGCGGCGCGCTGTAAAAGAGTAGGTAAATGGTCGGAATAGCATGAGAATTATGTTTATACTCACTCACGACAATTTACGTGTTGATTTCGACCTGTCGGATTATGATTGTGGCCACTGACAGACCCCGCTCCCGGGCCATTTGAGACTGTGTCTGACTCGTCCCCGACCTCATCATCCGACATACCAATTATTTTTGCAGTGATTAATACTGATAGTAAAAAGGTGGCCAGGCGCCAAACCGCGGCGCCGAGATGCCTTGCAATTGCACAGTGAAAATTTGCTCGGTCAAAAAAGTGACCTGATACTCCTCGGGCACCGTAACAGTGGATTTGATTGGCTGGAATAAATAGAATTGGTAGTACAGCCGTATTAGGCGACCATCTGAAAACGCTTTGTCTACGGATCATCGAACAGAGTCTAGTCTTGCAACCGCCTCTAAGATCACATTTATTCTCTTGGAATCCTTGCATCGCGGATGATAGACGTCGATAGACATCCCCGATCGGCCGAGACTATGAGTACACGTACCCACCGGCACCGTATACATCGGGTGTCATGCGAGACGTTTAAGCGCGCACATCTCGAGTCATTTAAAAGCCGTTTAATCAAACTTTTTCATCTGTTTCGCCAAGGTACAGGGTAAACAAGGTTCTGCCAGTGAGCCGAAACAGACTGTAAAGCACATTTCTGGCTGGAAATCAACAGACTTTCCCAGTTAAGGCGATATGACGCCGCAGTAGAACCATCATGTCACCTAGGCGCAGTGATTTGTTTTTCTGTTCTCCTTTGCTAGGTAACAATGGAGAATATGTAGATTGATGGCTACGGTTACTGTTTACTATTATGGTTCGACAGCCGCCGTGTGAAGCACGCAACAGATCGAACTAGGGTTTGCACTGCCACTTGATTTAAATTTGTACTTCGACCGCCGGTATCACATTCACGATAATTTCAATTTGGTTTATCAGATAATAAACCCGAAACCCCTCAAACGAAAACCAACAACTCGAAAAATGCAAGCTTGAAGGATTTATTGACAACTCGACTTGATTTTCGAGTTCTATCATGGCACCTTCAGGTCCAAGTGAGATTGTAAATCAACTCCACTCGTTGTTATGAAAAACCTCTGCCACTTCTATCACTGATTTTAACACACACAATCATGGTACATATATGCACCTGATCTCATTTGCGTCGTAAAGCCTGCCACAGTCCTGAGTATTGATTCTTATTTGGATCCGTTCTAGATCTTGTACAGGGGAAGATGGTGAAGAGATTACTACGGAAATACATGCATATCATTCAACTGCTGTATAATCTCAAGATGCCAACTGCAATGCTTCACTATAAAGTCGCTGATTACATTCATTAACACTGTCGTAGTGATTTTCAGCCACCCTTCAATCACTTTTCCAATTTTCATTCACAGGCCGGTCCTGATTGCATACTTTCCAAAGTCGCTTTTGTTTTCTTTTTATTGTTTTTTCAGCTTGAACTTTAGATATGCACTTCATTCTTTCAGCTTCTCTTCTGCTTCAGGTTCTCCTTCCTTTACTGCAGGTGCCGACTGTCTCCGCGAGACCGTTGATTGCTAGACAACTAGATTTACTCCCCGAAATCGAAAACAGCCTGAGTACGTTGATAGCCCTCAACAGCACGGAGTCCGCTACTGCGACTCCTACTACTGTCTCTACTGTTCCTGTCATTACTATTACTGTCTCTACTACTGCCTCTACTGTTCCTACTACTGCCCCTTTGACAGACGGGACACTGGGAAACTCTACGACAGGGACGACTGTGCCAGCAGATGACGCTACCACACCAGATAGTTTCACATCCGGATTGGTATCTTCTCTTGAGACTCCAAGTAATGGAGGGATATTCAGCAAATTTACCGCTTCCCGACAAGGATTAGCCAGTTTGGCTAGACGATTCAAACGAAGTGTGAGTTTTCGTGCTGCTTTTGAGAGCCGTTTTCACTCAATACTTAATTTCTAGCAGAATTTTCCGTTTCATTCATTGAGCTACTGAATAATTGTTTCTAGACTTTTTACCCTTTCTTAGCGGATTAGTTGACCCGAAGAACTCAGGCTCATCCAACGGAAATCCCTTTGGCGGTCACCCGGGTAACTTCGATTTCACATTCGCAGGTAAAATTTCCCGTTTGACCTATTTGTGCTTTATTCTAACAAACATGACTTAGCTAATAAACCGCAAAATGGAGGTAAATACTATTTCAAGTTGACGATACACTGCAAGGCGCACTACCAGTGGTTTCCGATTGCAATATGCATAATTTTACTGATAACTTCTCCTATTCATCAACAGGATCGACCAATGGACAGCCCCCCCAACCCGACGGGTTAAACCCAGGACAGTTCCAGCCTCAACAACATGATGGACCAAGTCAAGGAGGTTTCGGAAAGCCTTCAGGCCCAGGTGAGAAGACGATTCGGATCAGTCGATAAATGAGGTCATGTTTATTAACCAAGTCCTAAATCTACAGGTTCTCACTAGATTCGGGAAGGTACCCATTTTTATACCTGATATAATTGCATTGATGGCAACGATCTTACTGTTTCAGATGAGCTAAATCAATGCGCGAAAAATTTGTTGGCTTCCTTGACGAATTAAGTCTACTTTACAACGAACACGGGAGATATTTAGTCAGCATAAGTTTAACAGAAAATTTTCTCTATTTTCTTTAAATAAGGGACAGAAGTGACATTGGGCAGAGAGTATAGATTTAGAGCGTTGATACTGGATCTTGAAATTCGGAAGGGGGAAATCACCAGAAATTAGGCGACTCGGACAAATCGGATTGTATGTTTATGTACTTTACGCTGGTGAAATGAAAAAGTGTATTGTGGATTAAAATGGGGCGATGCGCTTCCAAACACTAGTGTTGGAAGCGACGTTGAGTGATTCAAACAGAGAAACTGTTCCGCAGTTGTTGATGTACCAGTGCCCGTTTATCGACTGGTCATAGAAAAATCATGAGATATATTAGTTATTTAGTAGAAGATTTGATATTCCTGAAAGAAACGAAGCGTATGGCTTTTCAATTGCGCCAGATTTCCTACTAATTTCGGGGAATATTTCGTTGTTCGTTGATGGCAATCTGTGGAAGCTGATAGGGACGCTCAACACTTGTATCGGGGTGCGATAGAACGTGTACTATTATTACTGAGGTATTCGTACAACCAGTCGGTGAATGGCGTCACTACACGAAAGCAGTCATGAACTGAAGAGCGTCTCTAGGCACTTTATAGCCTCTTATAGGCTCTCCATGGAAGCAAACCTATCGGACTCCGATTCCTTCTGCCGAGTTGTTCAGGATTTTCGAGATTAACCCAATGATTGGCCACTGTTCAGAATAGGAAAAAAAAGACCGACGAACGATAGCGATTGGAGAGACACTCCGTAAGAACAATCTGTCTAAGGTGCACGCGAATGTGATCCTGCTAATCAGGGTCTGATCGTGCGATGTAGAAGTTGTCTCATTTTGGTGGACGGGAAGGTGAAAAAGAGAGGGAAATCGGAAATTGATCCATGTAATATCTATGGAGTCATTTCTCATTATTTTCATCGGCCGACATATGTTTTTATTTTGGCTTTAGGGGACACGGACACGAGATAGACGAGACAGAGATGATTGCGTCAAGAACAAACGCATACGTATACGCGGCCTCGTGCGGCAGCATGCACACGGCAGAGAAGACTAATGTCACGCTTTCAACCGGTCTTACAGCGCTAGGCGGCGCTAAGTTGAGCGCACCGAGACTCCGACCAAAAGTCCGAGACATTGGCGGGAAGCTTGGCCGATTGACGCTGGCCGTTGAGGTACGGATCTTGAATACGAGGGCCTGGGACATCTATTAGGTCTCAAGAAGACGTAACGGTGTTGTCACGCGCCTCACGTGCGCGGTAATATACTTGCGGGTGCTCGAAGATTCAGCTGGAAAAGGAAGGAGGCAATTTTGGCCGGAGCCTGAATATTGAATATTGAGATTTCGGCCCCAACTGTTTTCGTTTCTCACCACTGCCCAGCAGATCAACGGCTGCATTCACTGGCCCTTAAAAAGGATTCGTGTCCTTTGCTCGTCATCTTTTCTATTTCCTCCCCTTCCCCCTTCCTCCATTAACCACCCGCCCAGCTAGCTGCAATGGCATCATTTGGCTGGGAGTCCGCGATTGTAGACCCATTTGCTTCACTCGATAATTCTCCTCTCATTCCTATCTTCCAGGATTCTTATCCTCCCCAGTCTGCTCCAAAGCCGAAGGACTCGTTGGATAGTACGATTGCCAATGGAACCACAGCCAACTCCGTATCACCTCCGTATTCAGACTCGAGTCCCAGTCCCTCTGAGGATGGTGTTTCACTTCTCAACGACTCGAAATTGAACGGGGACTCGAATCACAAACGAAGAGAGTCTACCGATAATATTGAAGTCGACGAACAACAATCCGTTTCCAAATCTTTGGGAACACAAGATGGCAAGGTTAAGAGGTCAGTAGCACCTTCGAGAAGAAAGTCGGGAGGGGAGAGAGGTCATGTATGTGCACATTTCTGCATTTATTCTCCCTCAACCTGGGACATACTCAACGGTTGGCTCACCATCAGGACGAATCGAAGCTTCTCAAGCGCAAAGAACAAAACCGTGCGGCGCAACGTGCTTTTAGAGAAAGGAAAGAGAAGCATGTCAAAGACGTGAGTATTTTATCTGCCAATCAAAAGTGCCCAGGCGCCAACCTGATTCGTACCCCTCATCTTTTCCCTTTTCCCTCTACTTTCTTCCCCGATGCAGTTGGAAGACAGAGTAGCACAGCTAGAAGCCAAAAGCGAGACTCAAGCTATGGAGAATGAGAATTTGCGTGATATGCTCAAACGTCTACAAGCCGAAAACACTATGCTGAGACAGAGTTCTTTTCCAATGTCTGTACCGAATGGCTCGGGGATGCCGAATGCCGCTTCTTCCTCAACTTCCTTTCCCCTCCCTGAACCCGGCCCTAGCCGTAGTCGACCCGACGCGACTTCGAATGCTTCTAGTCAAATTAATGTCGCCTCGCAACCGAGCTTCAGCTCTCAGTACTCGACGTTCGAATCATCCACCGCGCCATCAACACTTGCCGATAATAGCACAACTAATATGGCTGATGTCGAATTTGACTTGTTTGGAGGACCATTTACGACAGTCGCTTCGAATCCCATGTTCATGTCTTATCGAGATCCGACGGAGTCAATGAATGCTTTCGCTTCATTTGGTGGTTTTGGAGGTTGGGACGACATGAATTTGGTCGATAATTTTGGTCAATTTAATGGATTGACTTCTCTCAATTCGAATGATATAACTACCGCCGCCGCCGCCCAGAAGAATACCAGTCCGATTTCGCCTTACGATGCACAATTTCAGGCGGCACTAGCGCAAAAGCATGTTACGCAGGAGGTATGAGCATTCTTATACTCCGCCGATGCTAAATTTCTGGAAGCCTGACGAGGAAACTTTTGTCAGCCATGTATGATTGATCAACTTTGCATAGATATGCAACGCAAAGCAACATGCACCGCTCTACACTAGTCGGCATTGATACACTTGGTTCTATTTTATTGTTTATTTGTATACGGAACGGAATTTGGACACGGAAGGAGGATCCTCGGTTATGTTGGGGCTACTAGGGGAGAAGCCTAGCAGTTTCGGTGATATCATTAATCCCACTTGGCTTACATGCATGGGTAGTAGAGTCACCCAGGACAATGATCCTCTCTCCTCTATGCACCCTCGCCCTTGCTTAAATGTCCGGCTGCACAACCCGAGCTAATGCAAGGACTCGCCCTACTGGTTCCTCTCCGTTGGTAGATTTACGCTATGGTCATATCTCTCACAACCCGCACTGATAAAAAAAACGAAAATTGTGCGCTACCCTTACTTTATTCCCTATTTTCCCCTTCGTTTTTCGTTTTGCTCTTTATTTGTATCGCATAAGTATTCTCTGCCTGTTACTATCTACATCTTCTGATATATCGTCGATTTTTTATCCGATACTGGGAACCTTTTCCTCATACTTGTATTACCTACAGAACTTTTAACTCAAGAAAAAAATATTATATTTTCCTCCGGATATACTGTTTACTCTCCCTCGTGTTTGACTTCGTGTTTTCTCAAACAGGAGGTTTTGAGGCAAGACAAGCCCGGCATCGGCCTTACTCCATGAGAGGAGTTGCAAGAGCGGTTGAACGATTTCGGGAGTGCATATCTCCGTCTCACAATAAAGCAACCTTGTGCCTGATCGACCCGATGCTTATTAGCTAAAAATTTGACTTGGATTCTGAGCAATTAAAACATATTTATCCAAATGTATGTAGTGGCGTATATTAAAAAAATATATGGAAGTATGAGCTAGTTCAAACTGGGGGTTTTGTCCAAGAGAATTTTCTTATCAGAAGAGAAGAAAAGAAAAAAATTTTTTTTTTTGTTGGGACTAGCATCCGTGGATCCGAAACTAGTTAGGAGCGGTTCAGTGCCGGAGACAAATTAGACTACAGTATTTGGTAAACACGCTCTCGTGGAATCCGTATATTGCGGCAATCCTGGCTCTTCTTCTACTGGAAGATCTGTTCCGTGTTTGTTCCAGGCTGTTCTCCTATAATATTTTAATAGGTACCTCCCTGCGCCACCCTGCGCCACCCCACTTTTTATCCCTAGGTGACTTTGGGGTCAATGGCTGTGAGGCTTCGAACGGCCAGATGTTGCCAGTTTCGGGCTTGGGTACATACTATGTTGACTGTATTTCATTGCGGTGTTTTGAGATCTGTCAGTGAGATTTTGATTTAAAGGGTCGACTTGCTTGGATGCTGCCGGAAATGCTTGGGCCTGTTTCTTAGCCATGTTTTCGGTTCGAATGCAGTTTAATCTCTTTCCAGATGCCGAGTCGAGTTGTATTTGCATACGCCTGTGCTATTAAATGATAAATAGATAGAAATACATCCTAGCAATACCTTGAAATTAGCTGTCGTGGTCTTCATGACACTGGCAGTGATATATAGTAGCTGAAGATCTTGTAATGCAATAAATAACCAATATGATACTATGCTTCAATTGCGACTCGAGATCTTTCTCGGACACGCTCCACTGCCACCTCTTCTTCTTCTTCTGTGCAAGCGTTGTCAAGATTTTGAAACATGAAAAGTATAATGAAAGACATGGCTTACCGCTGCTCTTCACCGGACTTTCTGGTGCCTCGGGTATAGCTGCTGAAGGCACTGATGGTATTTGCGCTCGTAAAGCTTCCGCTTGTAATTCTGCCAATTCACTGAGCACAGCGTCTTCATCTTCAGCAGTCATGGTATTTGATAACATATCGTTGATTTCCTGACAAACGTAAAATGTCAAGCGAATGTTCGGACATGTAGACCAAAGGTTGAGGTAGACATACCCTTTGGTATTCTCTTGCATCTTGTGTCTCTGATAATAACTTTTCGACGTTTTCTATCGTCATCTCCTTGTGGATTTCGGCAAGAACGGCGTTTCCTTGTTGTAGTCCGTGGAGAACCGACATTTCTACCAACGAGAACTCTATCGTGGACACCTATAGATAGAGATAAGTTCCGATAAATCAACTATTCATGATAAACAAGCATACCAGTTCCTCGAGATTGGCTAATTGAGAGTCGGTCTTCTGCAATAAGCTCTCTTGATACTTCCGCCGCCGCAACGCAAGTAAAGCTCGATCTTTCTGACCCACTCTAAGACATTCTTTCGCGACTTCTTGCTCACGATCCAGAACATGTTGAATCTTAAACGTTTCAAATTAACACAATTGAGAATCCGAAAGAATTGCAGCGAAAGGCGTACCTTGACCTGGTATTGCCGGATCTTATCTCGTTGCAGTTTGAGACTGTCATACATCGTTGATTAGAAATTCGTGATATATTTGAAAAGACATACTCAAGTATAGCCCTATCACGCTTCGTGACCTTGGGCATCGACGAGGACGAATTCCCCATCGTTCTTCAGAGAGCTCGGAGCTTGCTGTAAGCTGTTAAGCGAGATTGAATTACATAAGCCACTCAATTACCAGTACCATCGATCGCGTTCAATCAGGCAAAACTTGTTGAAAAAAAACGCGTTTCATAGAATACGGTCTATTTTGTTGAGCGACAGATTGTGTGATATGTCGCGTCGTAATCGAAAAGTGGATGTTTTTGGAGGGATTTTGGAAGCTTCAGACGGCGAGATTGAAGCTGCAGGTGTACGGCGGAACCACGATGACGATGGGAATGAACTTGTTCAAAATTCGAGTAAGAAAGGCAAAGTAAGAGTGATTTTTTTATGAGATCTGTGTTTAAGTTGTGCTTGCTGACTAGTCTCAAACCCTTCAACACAATTTAGAAACGCGTTCGTTTTCCTGCTACGGTAGACTCGGATTCCCCGGGTGCGGAAAATGGCACGACCCCGGGGCCATCGCGAAAGTCGAACGGTAAAGGATTCAGGTTTCCCAAAGACGGAACATACGTAAATGAAAGCAAAGAGCCTCTAATGCATGAGTTAGCAGTGCATGAGAATTCACTCGGCCTTCCACTGCGGACGCTTGATGACTTTTTCTTGTTTGAATCCGGTGCCGCGATGCGTACTCTAGTACCAATTACTGCTTTGTCGGAGGGAACTGGTGCTTGTGAGGCCTATGGCATGGTTCATTCACATCTCAAATCTGAGGCGGAGAACGATGATTACGAGCAAGTCAAAATACCTTTCAGAACAACTGTTATCTTGAGACTTCTCCCTGAAGTGTTTAGACAGTAAGTGATATTTCCCGCCATTTTCATCTCGATATACTTCTTTGTTCCTTATGTATTGTTCTCCGGCAACATAAAGGGAGATAATGATACAAACCGAATTCGCAATTTATATTTTAGGAACGCCTGCGCATTTTTACCAAGAATACTACCTCCCTTTTTACAAGAAGGAAATGATTATGCGCTTAGTTGTGAAACAAATCTACGATGATCCAGATGCCAAGGAAGCCGAATTCTTCGAGAATATAGAAGACGATGAGGATCCCATCCTGAAGAAGGCTTGGACCGCCGAAGACATCGTTCCTGAGGTACGTCCCTTCATACCTGTACTAACTACAAGGTGACTGAAATAAGCGTTCTGCTTTAGATGAAATACACACGAGAAGAACTCCAGGATATCCTTAGCGTCACTCCAAGCGTCAGCTGGGAGGATGTACCCCTTCTCAAAATTATATTAACGGACCCGGGCAATTTACCTCGACGCGCTTTACCGCGTTCCGTTGCTCGCGCTCCAGAAGTATTCCCTCAAAAGAAGAAAAGGACGAAAGTACCTCCGTGTTGGGAAACGACTGTTACGCCCATCATTGATCGTTTGATTGTTGGTCATTTAGAAACGGCTATTAAAGTAGTTGGTAAATGGCCGCCTCATCTTAAAAAACACTTATTTTTCCGAGAGAGGCCTCCAATCCCTCCATCGGTAAACAATTATATCGTTGAGTCGTTTTGATTTTTTCTTTGTATGGATGTTTCACAATCATTATAGCCGGTTCCAGGAGATTTTGTTCTTGTCAAGAAGACCATCGATGATGGTGGAGATACCAGTGATAGCGACTCTGAATCGGAAAGTGAATCAGACTCTGAAGATGGCGGTGATACCGATAAAAAACCCCTGTTAGTGAAGATTTTTTCGGCGTGACTATGCTTCTAATATATTTGTAGGATTGCACAAGTCATCCGTGTACATTCGCGGAGAAGTTTTCATGTCCGCTGGTTTGTTCATGGCGCGGACACGATCTTGGAAGAATTTGCCCATGGGCAAGAACTATTCCTATCTTTGGCGGACGGGTGTGGAGATATAACAGTCGATCTGGTCCTTGCTAAGTGTAAAGTTGTCCGAATCTCCCTACGTGAAAACTCGAGACAAGCATGGCCCGACAAAAATTCGTACTTTTACTGGCGAGTTACTTGTTTCTTTTCCTATCCTTCTGTTAACATAAGAAATAAATATAACTCCAATCAACAGTGCTACTTGGGATCGTAAGGATCCTGTTGGTTTCGTCGAAGTCACAGACAAACAAGTGGAAATTAACGAGTGCCACGAGTGTATTAAGAACGCGGAACCCTTATCTGAAAGAACCCCAGATGGTGCTCGTGTGAAAAATGTCGAGTACCACTTGCGCGATTTTATACGTTATAGAGTTAATAATGGAATCGTGTGTGGATTCGGTCAAATCAATCGAATCCTCACTTCACCTCATGACGATGAAATCACGATTGAAATTTTTCAGATCGGCAGAGTGAAGGACCGGTCAGATCCAGATCATTTCAACGATGTAAGCCACATTCAATTTTTTATTTTGGTGAATCTGTTATTGAATTAATTTCATGCTGACGACAGATGGAATTATTCATGACATCGTCGACCAAATTCATTCAAGCGGCCGATATCCTTGGTCGCGTTCGGATTTTGCATACCGCTCAATATGAAAGGCAATGTGTGAACGATCCCAAATGGATATTCAACAACCAGTTCATCTTTCATATGCAATCCAAGGCGTCCAATTTGGATGCACATTTTTCAAGCTTGACGGAGGAAGAATTCCAAACGTGTGATACTTGCCTTGAAGAAGCAAGTGCCCAGGATTTCTCTCAATCTCTTTGTCGAGGCGAACGTATTTTGCGAGCTCTAGATCCTTATATTGGTGCCGCAGGGTTTGGAGCGGGATTGAGTGAAGGTTGCTCGATGAAAACGGTTTTCGGCGTTGATAAAAATCCTTCGGCAACTGAGACGGCGAGGTTTTTTTCGGATTTTCTCTCATCGTCCCATAGAAAACAACTTACGTCGACTTAGGAAAAACTTATCCAGAGACGCAGAAATTCTGACGAATGACGCCTCTCGCATCTTGGCCAAGATTGTCGACGGAACAATCAATCCTGGAGAAATTGATCTGATTTATTCGGGTCCACCGTGGTACGCAACTGTCTATGAGCTTGTAGACACGAATCATAAATGCTTCATTTCTTCGCCGTACTAGTCAAAACGATTCAAACCTTAATCGGCACAAAACTGATCCAATAAGACCGCTTTTTACAACGCTTTCATATGTAGATGCTCTTCGCCCGGATTTCTTCGTTTTGGAATCGGTTCTTGGATTTTTATCCAGAAAATTAGTCAAAAAGAAAGTAGGAAAAGAGGAAAAAGAAATCGAAGAAAAAAAGGCAGGAGAACTGAAGCTGGCGTTGAGGTATGTGAAAAAAAAATCTCTTCATTATTACTCCCGACTAAGTCTGAACAGAATTTTACATTTCCTCGGGTATATCAAATTCTACGAGCTTATGGGTATTTTTGACTTGTTTCAAATTCAGATACAACGTGTCAGGGGGCATAATGTATGCACTGTCCTATGGTGTACCTCAAACGCGCTCGCGTTTTTTCCTAGTGGCTAGTAGCCCCTCCTATGGTGCATTCAGCTTTCCAGAACCTACGCACGGGTTCAAAACATCAAAAGGTCGAAAGGACCCAGTGGGTCGATTGTTACCACGCCCCAGTAAACGCCACAAATTGAACGACACCTTGAAATTGCCAATTAATTTAGGACTCGGGACTGGGCTGTTGGAAACGGTTACAGTTGCAGAGACGCTTTCAGATTTACCACTATTTGACTGGTACTTGTTGACCTTATTATCTGGTATTTTTTTTCTGATTTATTTAAAAAATAAATAGGATGGTCCCCAAGTCGGGACTTCCCGTTAGGCCTCAAGTCCAACAAGTCCCTGTAGGCCCTAGGAAAGCTATATGGGGAATTCGCGATTCCAAATTTATGTATACGAGGCCATGCGTTAATTCATATCAGTACCGGCTTCGTTTCGACATTGGAACGAAGTTGCGACCTCTCTATCAACATTATACAAAACATTTTGTGTCGGACAAGGTACTAAAGTGAGTTACGTGGAATTGTGAATTCTTCAAGTCCAATGCTTAATTACGCGGGAAGTATATTGGATTTACCCATCGTTGATGGAGCAGATTATCGCCGTATGTCACGACTTTCCTTCAATTAGTATGCCTATCGGCCTGATGCTCAAAAATTTCAGATTTGCAACAACAAAATTTAGAATGGGGTTTACGCGATCCGGCCTCGTCCAAAGCTATACAAGGACATCGTGGACGTGAGTTTTCAAGTTATCTGGTTTTATTTACCTAGATCACATTTGTGTTTGTAGATGCGTACACTCGTCTTATCCCAAGCGGGTATTTCGAGTGCGTGGTTGTCTTTCTTCATCTTCATAACAAACTTACGTCTGCGTAGCACTATTGTAACCAACGTTGGTCCCAATGCGAAACAAGCAAAAATCATCCATCCTCATGTGCGTCATTAATTTACTCCTCACCTTCTCACTACTAAGTGTTGTTTATCCTTAGTGCAAACGAATTCTGTCAGTACGAGAATACGCAAGAGCCCAGGGTTTTCCTGACTCTTTCGCTTTCTATTCGGAGGATAATAAACCGGATGATGTATGTCAATTTTTTCCCCTGTTGATTTGAAGAAAACCTATCATCCATTTTGTCAGTATCTTAAGCAGATTGGAAACAGGTATTGTATTATCATTCTGTTTTAGTAGACGGAGCTAATCATCTCTCGGTCAGTGTCCCCTTCGCCGTGTCTGCAGCCATCGGTCGAGCTATTCAAGAACTTGTATTCCAAAAATGGCTAAAAGATAACGATACATAATGAGCTGATACTAATCCCATCCGTCTGTGGTTTTAAGGTTGACACGATTGTCTTGTTTTGCTTTGCTACCCTTTGGCCGTCCGACTCTGCGCAGACTCGACTTTGAGTTGTATTTTGCTTTATGCCGGAGGTGCTCTTTTTCGACGTCTTTGGTCACTTTGAGCCGAATGGCTTCTTCAGAATTATCCACCTTTGGTTTTGATTCTCCCGTTCTTTTTTTAACCTTCCCTTTCTCTTTTTGGGGACGTCTGTCTCCATCTGACGCCCCTTCGCTGTCATCGCTTTCCTGTACAATATCGCCTTCACGTTCAACCCCGTTTTCAATTTCCTTATCATCACCGCTACTCTGACTTTCCGTTCCATCGCTGTCCTCTGCAATCTCCCCGTTATCATCGTCATCTTCTGTTTCTTCCCCTTCCTCTTCCCCCTCTTCTTCTTCACCATCACTCTCACCGTCATCATTCTTTTCCAGACTCAATTCATGCATATACTTGAACCGATGAGCCCTCGTTTTATATATTATGGCGGACTCACCTGCTCCAGCGTATCCATTTCTTTCTTTGCAAACCCACTCGCAGCTACAATAACGTCTAATCGAAAATCCTTCTCGTTTTTCTCTGAAAGCGTGCTTTTAAATCTAGGGTATAATACACTCTCATATTGAAATCGTCGACGGAAGAACGTTCGTATGCATTCGACGTCCCGGTTGAAGTACCTTTAGAAATGTTACAGAACAGCATAACAGTATAAAATGTCATAAACAATACCATTCCGCATTTTCGTGTGATGTGCTGACCATCTGGGGGAAATCGATGACAACTGGTTCGCCGGATTCTCGACGAATTAGTATATTAAATTCATTGAAGTCTCCATGTATTAGTCCCGCGTGTGCAAATCTGACTATCAAGTCCATTAATGCCGAATACAATTTGCCCGGTGACTCTATTTCTGCAACTTGTCGTCTAAACGCGGTTCAGAATTATAAGGTGAAACAATGAATGAACTGCGCGAAAACCAACAATGGATATGCATCAATTAATTCCATCAATATACAATGACGCGCCTGATCTATAGGCTTGGGGACAGGAAATTCATGCTCGTGTAAAATCTAAAAATTTCAGTCCACGTTTGTGAAAACCGAAAACCATAGCTTACCTTCATGAATGCCCACTCCTTTTGTGCTGCTAATCGTGACATGTACATCCAAGAAGCGGATTTCCGTTTTCCTAGATAATCTCTTTTGGTTTTTATTGTTCGGAATGATATGCGACCTAATCTATATATATCTCATTAACGAGGAAAAAGAGGGTAAAATCGATTTTCCGTACCTATGTAGTTTAAGCACCATCTGATTTCCTTCGGCGTCGGCAACCACATAAATGTCTAAGCACAGATACCAAGGTGAGATACGTAGTATCTCCAAGGAAAGAAAATGTCCCCACCTGATTCTTTACCAACTCCAATTTGATTGCCAACCGAATGTAGGGTCTCCCTTTTTGAAAGAGTTCGCATTGCGAGGTAATCGTAGCCTCCATAAGTTAGCCGATATCCTTCGTCTGACGGATACAATTAGAACGTCTCAACTTTGTGAGGAGATGAAGAAAGATTACATTTGGTATTTCGTACTTTGGAGATGAGGTTTCGTTTTGCCAAAGATCCCAAAATTTTATTAACACCACCACTTCGTAGTCCCGAAATTTGAGCTATTAGTGGATTTGGAACAACTTCATGGTTTTTCGAACCCATTTCAACCTGTGTGACCAACAGTTACTTAATATAAAAAACAAATAACAATATGCAATACTGACTGCGGTAAGTACTCTGAATTCATCCACTCCCAAGTATCGTAAATCCGTTGCATCCAATTTCATGTTTTGCTCGCGATTATGACACAGAGGTGACTAAGAATGCTTAACTAATCATACGCACATCACATGGTGCCGCTTGCCGTAGTCACGATCCCGTACTGGGAGCCGTAATTTTTGTCCACGGTGTGCTCGACGAAGCCGGTCGGGATGAACGGAAGATAACGAGAATTCCTTCTTTCGACATTCAACATGGTGGCCAAAGGACGAATTGATTGGAACAAAGTTAATCAACCCAATGTCGTCTTGCAGCCGTTTCCCAGTCGACGATCTGTAGTCTATGGCACGAAAGGAGTGGTTTCCAGCTCCCAGCCTTTGGCTTGTGAAGCTGGTTTGGAGATACTAAGGAAGGGAGGGAATGCGGTTGATGCGGCCGTCGCAACTTCCGCCGCTCTTAACATAACTGAACCAAGTTGTTGCGGAATTGGCGGGTATGTCGAATGTTTTCCAAGAGCTCCGAGGGAGTGAAACTAATTGCTTTGTCTTCGACAGTGATGCATTTTGTTTGTTTTACGACGCCAAATCAAAGACTGTCAAAGCTTTGAACGGATCTGGTAGAGCTCCTGCTAAACTTTCCATTGATTATATGCGTCAGCAAGGCGTATCATCTGATTCAATCCCCGTCACCAATCTCAATTCCGTCACCGTTCCGGGTGCAGCTGCTGCTTGGTTCGATGCGGTAGAACAATTTGGTAGCGGAAAGGTTACCTTTGCTGAGGTTATGGCTCCGGCGATCCGTTTGGCAGAGGAAGGGTGAGTTCTGTCAGCCCTCATACACTCCTTTGAAGGGCTAGATTTAATACCTCGCCGTAGTGTTCCAGTATCTGAGCTGCACAGTTATGCAGTAAGCATGATATTAATTATTTTGATATTTGATTGTCTCACAATCTCCATCAGTGGCAACGCTCAGAATCACTCATTAAACATGCTTCTCCCAACGGTGATGCTATGTTGTTAAATGGAAAGGCGCCCCTTCCTGGACAGATAATGAAATTCCCTGATATCGGAAAAACCTTTCGTCGACTGGTTGAGCATGGCAAGCCTGGCTTCTACACTGGTCCTGTGGCCGAGGCAATTGTTGAACTTATCAAAAGCAAGGGTGGTTGTATGGAATTGGATGACCTAGCCAAACACACAACCGATTTCGTAGAACCCATCAAATACACATATGCCGATGAAGTCACTATCTATGAGGTTTGTCATATTTTTTACTAACCTTAGGTGGAAAACATTAAGTTTCTTGATTCAGTGCCCTCCTAACGGACAAGGAATAACCGCTCTTCTTGCACTGGGAATCTTAGATACCTTAGAAACTCAAGGGAAGATCAAACCGCTACTTGAAATGGAGCATAACTCGGCAGAGTACTTGCACACGCTTGTGGAGGCACTACGGTTAGTTTTTCCGTTAGCTGATGCTATACTCTGTAATATTGAGTGTTCTCAGTTTGGCATTTGCTGGTACTTTCCTATCAATAGAACGGCATGACACTGTCTCAACGTTTTCGTAGATAGTCGATACTACGTGACAGACCCAGATGTTGTTCATGTACCGGTTAAAGAACTTTTGAGCAAGGTAGATTTTTCTCATAGTTGTTTATTAAAACCTATGTTTTCTTTTCAAATAGGAATATCTTGCCAAAAGAGCCACTATCTTTGATCCCACCAAGGCCACTGCTGATGTTCGCCATGTAAGTTTGCGATGAGTTGCTTAGGTGTAACCGCCTTAAACAAGTATTCTAGGGGTCCCCGGCTAATTCATCTGATACTGTATACTTTTCGGGTATGTTGTGTTTTTTGATAACCCGTATGTGCAATCTAACCCTGTACAGTAACGGATGAATGGGGAAATGCTTGCAGTTTCATTCAAAGTAATTACGCAGGTATGTTTTCTGTAACTCGGTTTCTGACCTTCTATTCAAAACTACAAGGTTTCGGTACTGGTGCCGTCCCCAAAGGATGTGGCTTCACACTTCAAAATCGTGGCAGCGGATTCGTGCTGACGCCAGAACACCCCAATGAACTCAAGGTACCGTTGTACAAGTATGTTAGAGATTGTCAATAACTTTGTTACTTTGTTACGGTAGGGAGGCAAAAGACCGTATCACACTATCATTCCTGCTATGGCTTTAAGAGGAGATGAACTCTTCTTATCCTATGGTGTAATGGGTGGTTTCATGCAGGTTCGTCGGGAAACTCTTCAAAGTAAACTTGTGCTTACCGTCTTTCCAGCCTCAAGGACATGTGCAAGTCCTTTTGAATTTACTTCGTGGTTTCACTCCTCAGGCCGCTTTGGATGCCCCACGGTTCTGTATCTCTGCTGCCATCCCCGATGCAGAAGTTAAGACTCAGTCGGAGGAAGAGGCCGTTCAGAATCAAGATTCTGCTGGAGATATTAATAGCGAGGTGTACTTCGAAGAAGGAATATCTTTGGCAACGATTCAGAAACTGAAAGGTCTGTTCTTTTGTTCGTTCATTCCCGTCATAGATACTTACAGTCATCTCTCTCAAGATATGGGTCATGACGCCCGCCATGTTACGGGTTTGCAAAGAGCTCTCTTCGGCCGAGGTCAAATCATCCAGAAATTACCCGATCCTAACGGTCGTATTTTGTGGGCTGCAGGATCCGATTTGCGTGCAGATGGGCATGCAGTCGCACAAATATAAAGTTGGGATTTTAGACTTTCAATAACGTATTATCGAAAGATAATTGTGACAATATGCGTGGTATTATGTATCAGCTAAACAATAGGTACCCGAAAAGAATCCGTATATACAATTAGATTGTTTTACATCCTTCGTTGTCTTTCAGATCCTTCGGCCTGGCGCCGCCTATATTCCCGTAATTCTTTTGTTTTATCTGGGCCCCGGACTTTACCCCAACCAGCCAACGGAACAACAATCACAGTTGCATTATCCTCGCTCCCAAGCTCTTCAGCAAACGAAAGAATTGAATTAGCGGCGTGCTGAGGGTCAGGTGAACATCGTGCGAGATCAACTATCTCGTCATCGGATAGAACAGACGTAATGCCGTCTGAGACTGATACGCTGAAAGCCCATTCAGGACCTACCATTCCAAATTTAGTACAAATCTGGGTATAACTTGAAGATAAATAAGTATAACCTCTTATTAGTTTTGTTCGTACTTCAGGCTCGGGTGTGACTCCAAAAGGTTTATATTTGCGATCACCTAATCTGAGGGATTGAAATAAGACTCAGGGAATTCTTTCCGTGTCTGTCTGAGATTTACCCTCTCGTGTTTGCCAATGCACCCATCCATCTGATAAACACGTTATTACAAATTTCTTGGGAGACCTCTGCTCTGGGCATACCTCGTTTCACCAAAAGAGTCGCTGATTATACCTGAACCACCTAGACGTCTCAAACGGGCTGATTCGCCTCGAGCTTCAGCGTGATGGTCCTCTGTCATAGCATGAGCGTAACCACCATCGGTAGGGCATAATATCACTCGGGTATCTCTGAAATCATCAACTTTTATTATGTTATTTTTTACAGATTCACGAAAACACTTGCCCACAGTGTGCTACAGTGAGCGAAACTGTTTCAGCGGTATAAAATACTTGATGCGGCGTATCGAGGGTGTGAAATAGCGCTACTGACGCGGTTGAACCTTGCTTAGAAGATTCTTTTAATGAGGATAATTGATGATCGGCCTAACGCATTATTAGACGAGGTGTCAACGTTTTAGGAGGTTATACAACGTACTTGCAGAAATGCAAGTGTTGCTCTTGCTTCTAGATCCAGCGGTGGTGTTGCGAAATGGTCGTCCGTTACCCATTGAGCGAGCGCCCCACCTTTAAATCGTTTAAAATATCCACCCAAACTTTTGACCCAGTCATATATTTCGGGAACTTGAGATTTGTCAACTGTTTCGAAAAGGGAATGTAGTTCCCTCCGTAGGAAATCAGAGACAGTCGACCCGCCGTGGCTAACGTCCGCGTCAATACGCGATTTAGAGTGAAGAATACGGACGGATATAGTTGATAACATACCCGTCGTATATTCCAACAAAGACGACCTGGCTTGCTATTTCTTTGCTAGTTCCGTTAATACCCCATTCAATATTATGAGCCTGCTTTACACTGAGTCGTAGTTCCTCTGGATCTATGGATATGCAAGAGACATTATGGCCATCCTCCTGATAACTTGACACTCTTGTCAGAGTAAAATACTGACACCATGTAATGCAACATACCTCCTAACACCTCGTGAGACGGCGATGCCAATTACTTTGGGTGAATGTAAAGGCACACGAATCGTCCCTCCTGGACTTGCGTCAGTGAACCGTCCAAAGCTAATTAGCACTGGCAAAAGGTAAAATCGTCACCTGAGGACACGGGTTCTCGTACATAGCTATTGTAAAATCTCCCTTGGGTATTCGAGAGACTGCCATGTATTCGAAATCCCTTGGAGAGACGCCAAAACATGGCATTATGAACCGGGAGAGATTTTCATAACTTGAGCGAATAAACATGTCACACCGGGGACTAATCTTGTAACCGACTATCATGTACGCCTCCACTCGCTATCTAATTCCGTCGAAATGCTAATTATTAATTGAACTTATAGGGGACACGGTTCAAATGACAAGTTGTATATTACACACACAGAGCATTCAGGCCAATGGGGTCAACATACCGCAGGATCCTCAGGCTTCAAAGCGTACGTGCCTTTAACAGTTTGCATCTTTGGCTAACGATGAACATTATTTTAGGAAATCGAAAGCACCAACACCTCTAGCTCTTACTCCCTTCGACTGTTGCTCGCTTTCTCTTCAACCTTTTGAACATCCTGTTTGTGCGAGGAACGAGGATGGCACAGGCACAGTTTTTGATCTAGTGAACATTATACCTTGGTTGAAGTACGTACCTTTTTGTTCGCTTTACTACGTGAAATTACCTGTTATCTTACCTTTGGGGTCAGACATCATGATAATAAGCACCCTACTACAGGCACAAAGATTGATCCTTCTTCTCTCATCAAGCTCAATTACGCCCGGGATCCCAAGGGAGAAATTCACGACCCTGTGTCGTTTAAACGTTTCAGTGAACATTCTCATATAGTTGCCATTTCCACTACAGGGAATGTGTTTCTTCATGAGAGTATAAAAGGAAACAGAGACCTTGTGGCAGATGTTGATTTCAAAAAGTACGCGTCTTGAGTTTCAGGGTTACTTTTATTTTAATGGAATTTAGGGAAGACGTAATTACGCTCCAAAACCCTTATGCCACTGCACTGGCTGTGTCCAAAGCCACCCCAACAGAGACGAAAACCACGGTCAAGACCACTATTGTTCAGAAGAAGGCGGCGTTACCATGTATGTACATGTTTTATACGCTCGTTCTTTTATAACCTATGCGAACAGGGAATGCGTCACCTTATTCTACCGGTTTACCGGGTGCATCACTTACCTCGACTTCCGTTGATCCACATACGGCTTCTTCGACAGCCCTATACGATGAGGTATGTATCTTCATTTTCTTCATTTTGAAACCAAAATACTAATGAATCATCTTATATAGGAAGAATTGATGTTTGATGCTATCGCCAATCCCCCGAAAGGGAAAGGTAAAGAAAAAGATGTGGGTAAACGTAGGGCATACGTTCGCGTTGTTACTACGCTTGGTGGAACGAGTTTGAATCTTGAGCTGTACTGTGAAAAGGCAAGTCCATCGACCCGTTTTTACTGTGTTGTACTCCATGAGCTAACAATACTAAAGGCGCCAAAAACATGTTATAACTTCCTAATGCTCGCCAAAGCGGGTAAATACAACAATTGCTTATTCCATCGACTAGTTCCTGATTTCATGGTGTGTGATTTCTCTCTCATAAATCATAAAAGTATTTCTTTCCGAGACTTTGTTAAAGATCCAGACCGGCGATCCAACAGGAACTGGATCTGGTGGACAATCGCATTGGGGAACTCCCTTTAGGGATGAGTTTGATGCAAAAAATGCCGCCAAGCATGATAGCAGAGGAATAGTTGCGATGGCGAATAAGGGTCCAAGTACCAATGGGTATGTGTGTAAGCTTGGTTCTTCAGATTCTTTTTCTTACAATCAAGTCTATTAGTTCACAGTTTTATATCACATTTCGTGCCACACCTAATTTGGATGGAAAACATACGGTTTTTGGGAAGTTAGTAGGGGGAGAAGATGTTCTTGATGCTCTTGAGCAACTTCCAAGAAAGGAAAAATCCGAGCGACCGGCTAAAGAAGTAAGGATAAAGGAAGTGGTCATGTGGGTTTCGGTCTGTGTGTTTTGGTGCTATTTGGAGCTAAAATGGTCTTAGATATCAAGATCCTTTTGAAGAGTACAAAACACGATTAGCCCGCAAGCTGGCTCACCAAACCGAACTTTCGTCTAAATCGAAAGAATCGCAGCAAAAAGAAGCGACAAATGACATGAACTGGTTCGGGACGAAACTTGGTTCCAATACTAATACTGTATTAGGAAGCGATGGCGGTGGAGTTGGAAAATACCTTGACTTAAAGCGACCGCGACAGACTCTGTCCACACTGGATGGACCACAGGAGAAAAAGAAGCAAAAAACGCTAGGCTTTGGAGATTTTTCGAGTTGGTAATATATTTGTAATTTCCGAATTCAGCGACTGGCAGAGTCGGGTTTCATGAAAGCTTGAAGTCCCAGAATAAGTAACAATCGGCAGCTCACACGACCGTATATGATTCAGAGTCGTTCGGCGATAACATCATCAACAGCCGATTTCTCCCTTCATTATTCCTCGCTGTGTGGCAATCGATTCAGGATCAATGGCTGTTAAGGGGGCGTTAAGGGCGGTAATTAATAGCCCTGTATGATTTATGACAGTGTAAGGTGGGGCGGTCGTTATAGTTTAGGTTCTTATGAGCATGTCAAAGCAGGAGAAATGAGAAAACAAGCATTTGGTGTCGCCTGGGATCATAAGACATGTTGTAAACGAATATTCCTAATACAACAAATATTTACTCGGGGAACACTACTTGCCAACTGTGCTCAATGTTTTGCACTATAATCCGATTGACATAAGAACCAAGGCCTGCTGGCATTGCCATGTATTAGACGCCGAACTCCAAAATTCCTGTGGCTCCAACTTCTGCGAATTTGGACTGAATCCCAGATATCAAAATACGCAAAAAAATATAATATTCTGTGAGTGGCATAATTTTAATCACTAGATCTCTTTGAAGATAATTTCATTCGGCTGCTCTGGCGACTCGGAGTGGGCTTGACGTATGCACTGTGCAGCTTGGCCAAGTCTTGGCGCAATTATTACAATGACGTCAACGAGTCAAATTTTGCTCGAGGGTCGTCCAAGGTCTCAAATGACCGTGCGGCTATGTTAGAGGTCTGGCACACTTAAAGAGTGGAATTGTCTCAGGGAGAATGTCAAATATTTTACCCTATTCTTTATTTTAAATCCTTCCCACAAGTAATTATGGTCGCTATTCGTTTTCTATTATTGCCAGTTCTTGGAGCTGCGTTCGCCTCAGCTCAAAGTACGTATAACGCTTGGTTTCACTTTTTTAAGTTTGATTTTACTTATCGTTGCAGTCGACAGCGTTTTCAATGATTTCACCTCTGATGGTGCGTTTACCTCTGTGAACTTTATATCACGAGCAGACTTTTGACTCCTGTTTTTCAGCTGCCTCTCTCCTTTCCAAGGCAACCTCTGCGATTGAGAGTGTAGCCACAGATGGAGCTTCAAAAGCAGTTAGTGTTGGTGAAGTAATTACGAGTGCCGCAGGTAATGTTGAGGAGAAGGTGACAAGTACGTGTTTTGAATGCTTACCCTTCGAAACAAAAGCGTCGATTCTCACTTTTTGACAATAAATGCAGGTGCGGCAGGAAGCGTCTTTACCATTATCACATCCGACGGTGGCAAGGCAGTTACTTTGGGTACTTCCGGTGTTGGAACCGCTGTCAGCGATCTCACCCAGTTTTACGCATCCGCCACCTCTGCTGCAGGAGTCGCTGCCACAGGCAATCATAAGTATGTCCTTTGTTGTATCAAAGCCTGAGAATGAATTAGCTGATTTACAAACCTACAACGTAATAGTGGCGGCGTTGGGCATCTACACAATCAATATTCAATGACTTTATTCGCAAGCTTTGGCGCTATTGTTGGAGGCTTCGTTGTCGGTGCCCGGATGGTGTTGTGAAACCCATAGTAATTCTATTATACATGTATCTTGGACTAACTGTTATCTATATTACGAGGGTTATGGCTCAAATTAAATATGATACTTAATGCCATGCTCTTGACCTTTTGAAGACTTCGAGATCAAAAACACAAAGTTAGCATACATGTAACATGTACATGGATACTTCCTCTCCGTAACAACGTCAGAATGTGATAACAACACTACATCTCAAAGAATTTTTTATTTTTTCCTATACTTACTACTGTGTGGTCTGATAGACAAATACTCTACCCGAAGTCCAAGCGAAGTCTCGAGAAGGATGGATCTGCTCTTAGGTAAGCCACAATTTGACGGGTTTGACGTCGATAGATGCTCCGTGTCTATCCACGCCTGCAAGGACTTTTACCTTCTAGTCTGCTGGAGCTTGTATACGTTACCCCATCACACAAACAATACCGGAGAACTTTATACCTGACCGCCAATTATCATGCTTTCACACCAATTCGACCCCGAAACGGACAGCGTTGGATGTCCATATCGTATGAGCCGCTGACCTCGCTGAGGCTTGCCATAGGCGAGAAAAATCTGAATGAGGTCAAAAACGTGTACAATGAATTGGCCACAAATCAGTCGTTGGACATGGTCACATATCGCGACTGGATGAGCGT
The DNA here is from genome assembly GCA_027605045.1 of Phallus indusiatus. Classification (NCBI taxonomy): domain Eukaryota; kingdom Fungi; phylum Basidiomycota; class Agaricomycetes; order Phallales; family Phallaceae; genus Phallus; species Phallus indusiatus. The sequence continues at coordinate 453,264 of JAQFWX010000009.1, forward strand.
CGCGTTCATGATGAAAGATCCTTCTTCATCGGACTACGACGCGTTTGATGAAAAGCTGGCTATTCACTGTGCAGCCTACGGATTTGTGGATTCTCTTAAAAGGCGGATGACCTTTCTTTTCGATACAGGAGATTACGACACTGTTATCTCCTTGTATGATCAGTATTTCGTCGAATACGAACGGAGAAAGGTTCTGGTGTCCCAAGACTTACATACAGACATCTCGTCGCCTGATGTGATGCCCGACGACACAGCGCTCATGGACGAGAACTCAGAATCCAAATATACGCCGTCAGCTGTTGCTGAGCTATTACTGCTTTTGGTCGCTGCTTGTGCCGTCAAGGGTGATTTCGATGGTGCATTCCGTCGTTTTATAGAGTCTCCGATGATCGTTCGAGTCAAGGCACCCAGGATAACGGCGTTTTGCAATGCTCATCTGGAGTACCAACCCGAAATTGTGCAGCGAGTTAGGGAATGGACAAAAGAGTTGGTTTTGTGTCGCTTAATCTCTCGACAAGGTTCCCTCGATAGGTACCTCATGGGCCTCGCCGCGGACAACAAAGTTACTACATTGCAGGAACTCTATGAACGGGTCATTGAGCATTGTGACGATCCTACCAAAATCTTGTGCCTGGTTCAGAACGAGCAAACCCCTAAAGAATCAAATGGGTCTAAGCAATTAGCTGTCCCAGAGAACACTTGGGGTTCGTTTCTTCGTGCCTTCTCTAAATGTAACCGGTACGACCTTATCGGGAAACTTTGGGGCGATATCAGATCAAGAGGATTGGTTCCAAACCGATATGCACGCAATGTCTTGCTAGAAACCTTTGGTTGGTTTGGACATCTCGACAAGTCTATTGCGGTTTGGGAGGACATGCTCAGTGCCGGAATTGAGCCTAATCATATTAGCTATGGAGCAATGATTAAAGCATATTTCCGAGCGCGTCAGCCTGCGGAAGCTCTTGCTATGTTCGATCAATTCCGCAAGATTACCAGGGAAGAGCGAGGCGAAGCAGCGTTAAGAGAACGAGGATTGCTGCCGTTATATAATATCGTTCTTCACGGTCTCTTAACCAATAAGGCGTATCCAAAGGCTCAGAAAATGTTAGAGGATATGCAAAAGCATGGTCCGACGCCGGACGTAACGACATACAACGTTTTCTTACGCTTTCACGGACGGGTTGGTGATCTACAAGCCGTTGGTCGTACACTTCAAAAGATGAAGGAACTGAAGATTGATCCGGATGTTTATTCTTTTACCACCGTCCTTTCACCACTTTACAAGGCTGGAAATCAGGACGCACATACGTCCTTACTCAATATTATGATGTCGATGGGCCTTCGACCAAACGTCGCAATGTACAGCGCTATCATTAACTTTCTCGTACGAGAAGGCGGTCAGACGAATCTTGAAAACGCTGTTTCCCTGCTAGACCATATGGAGAATCGTGGGGACAAAGCTAGTCGACCGAACGACATCACATACACTTCTTTACTGGGCGGAATTCATCGCGATCCCTCGTTGACACCTGATCAAGTCAAGATGTATACCGACAACATATTCAAAAGAATGCGACGAAACGGCGTACTACCCAATCGTATAATGTATCACTATTTAATCAAAGCGTGTCTAGAGAATCCGGAGGCGCGGGGATTACAACAGGGGCTTCAATATTACAAGGAGATGAGTGATAGAGGTTTTACTATTACTGATCGGACGTGGTATGTTATCATATCTTCACTGCTGAGACGTGGAGACGTAGAAAAAGCGGTGGATATTGTGAATGACATGCATCAAATGGGGCATGAGCCGGAAGAATCCCTTAGTAGACTTGTAGATAAAGTGCGAATGGCGATGAGGTAGTTGCGAACAATATAATACAATAGTTTATTGCATTCAACTCCGTGAAGATAGTGCCCCAAAGAAAAACTGCTTGGTAAACCCGAACGTTAGGTATCTTGTATACGCTACATTTGACAAAATTCACATGTTAACTAACACTTCAGGTGAAATTCTTGAAAACATACCCCAATGACTCCACTTTCGACCTAGCCATTTGCCTACAAATGGTAAGAGCACAATTGAGAATATGGTTTGCAATTGCTCTAAGCTTTCCTCCCACTCGCGTTGTGCAAGACGGTATTCTTCTTCATAGTCGTCAGATATTTCGCTTGAAGATTCAGAAGATGAGGGAGAGGGAGAGGATGAGTGAATCGACAAGCGGCTCGAGTTCATTGTCGTCTGCAGCGGCGACACCGAGAGTCACCGGCTTTGAAGAATGCGCGCTTGCTTTTTAGAGTTTAGACGCCCGAAGTGGAGCCAACTAAACCAATAAGCTGCTAATTCATTTCACAATTTTACGTGTCGTCCTCGAGAGCACTGCTCTTGCCACGACGAAAAACTTATCAGAGACCCAATCTTTCCTGTCTCTTACTTGACCCCGACTAATCTCAATGTGCCATGTTCGAACACCTTCACGGTTCCACGCAACATAAGGTAGTCGGCAAACCCCTTCTTTACGCTATATCATGTTTTGCGAGTGTAGGAGTGTTTTTGGTGAGTACTTTCTCAAAACTGCGGTTTTTAACTGCTTAATCTAATCTTTCTATAGTTTGGTTACGACCAAGGGTATGTGCATACAACTATTACGGACTGACCGGTACCGACCCTCTCAAACATCTTGTGTATCAGCGTTATGTCCGGAATCATAACAGGTCCTTATTTCAAGCAGTACTTTCATCAACCTTTACCCTATGAAGTTGGTACGATGGTCGCTGTCCTCGAAATTGGTGCTTTTGGTACGTCGAGCTTCTCTCCTGTCTCCCGACTAACATCCTCTGAACAACATTACTGTAGTTACTTCAATTGCTGCCGGGCGAGTGGCCGATATTATTGGTAGAAGAATGACGCTCTTTTGGGGTGCGGCCATTTTTACATTAGGGGGTGCGATTCAGACAGGAACTACTGGCTATGCCGTCATGGTTCTCGGTCGCATTGTCAGTGGATTCGGAGTGGGCCTTTTATCGTCAGAATCTAACTAAATAGTCTTGGTGAAATATGCACTGACGCGCCTTCATTAGAACAATCGTCCCTATTTACCAAAGTGAAGTGTCACCTGCGGAGCATGTATGTTCTCCTATCTGTTTCCCACATGAATTGCGTGCTAAAACGATAATTAGCGAGGCGCTCTTGCATGTATGGAATTTACCGGAAACATTCTTGGATATGCTTCCTCCGTGGTATGATCATTCTCTAATTTGAAACGGAAGGCAATGATATGAAAAACAACGTTGATTACAGTGGGTTGATTACTTCTGTTCGTTCATCGATTCAGACGCTTCCTGGAGGTTGCCGCTGTTCATGCAATGTGTCATTGGCGCCATATTAGCTATCGGATCGTTATTCATGCCTGAAAGCCCTCGGTCAGTGAATGTATTTTTCGTGCTCTACTTCGCAAGCTGACATCGAAAAGGTGGCTCATTGACGTTGGGCGCGATGAGGAAGGTTTAATCGTTATCGCAGACCTGCACGGAGGCGATTTAGATAACCCAAAAACCAGGGAAGAATTCCGTGAGATTAGGGAAACTGTTGAACAAGAAGTGTGTTTTTGGTCTGATATACTACGAATGCCTTGGTTAATATCCGCTAGCGCATTTCGGGCGACCGAACATACGCGGCTATGTGGACTAAATACAAATATCGGGTTCTAATTGCAATGTCATCACAAGCGTTTGCCCAACTGGTAAGTTTAATAAAACAACTTCTTTTATCATTATAGAGTGAACTTCTTTATGTGTAGAATGGCATTAATGGTAGGCCTTCAATTTATCGTTCAAGGGTTCTGTCGAAATAACGCTATTACAGTAATATCCTACTATGCCCGTACGTTAAACTATGGATTTATCTACAATACGTCTCATACTGACTTGTTTGATAGCCCTGGTCTTTGAACGTACGTGTTGGATTTTTCTTGTCCTTTCACACTCGCTATAAATGAACAGAGGCCGGTTGGGTCGGTCGAGATGCACTATTGATGACTGGTATTAATGCAATAATTTACGTTGCGAGTACCATTCCGACGTTGGTTTTCGATTGATTTGAATTGCCGAATTCTTATGCGCGTTTAGATGGTTCCTTGTTGACTGGTGGGGTAGGCGAACCATCCTGTTATCAGGAGCCGTCATTGTATGTATATCGTTTATGCTTACTTCTTTTAATTATCTTGAAATTTTCAGATGATGATTGCACTTTTTACCACCGGTTATTGGATGAAGATAGATGTGCCCATGACGCCAAATGCCGTAGTTGCCTGTGTTATCATTTTCAATGCAGCTTTCGGATATAGGTTGGTTTTCATATTTTCATAACGGTCTAGTCCTGACAGTTAATTTAAGTTGGGGACCGGTTCCGTGGCTTTACCCACCAGAAGTTAGTAACTCCCAAGTATTCGGAGATGTTATTTGACCGTTTTCGAAGATTATGCCTCTTGCGCATCGCGCAAAAGGTGTTTCGCTATCTACAGCTACGGTAGGTCGGGCCGTATAATACTTATAAGCTCGGACTTATACAGTGGTTACGTAGAACTGGCTTTTTAATTGGTTGGTTGGCCAAATAACACCTACTTTGCAAAGTACCATTACATGGCGGTTATACCCAATGCACGGATTCTTTTGTGCTTGTAGTTTTGTTTTAGGTAGGATCTATTACTTACCAAAATGTTTCACAAACTAATATTCTCGCCTAGTATACTTCCGTATGTTCCTATCTCAAATATCCCAGGTGAAAATACTCATCCTGACTAATTTCCAAAGTCTATCCCGAAACAAAGGGAGTTCCGTTGGAGGAAATGGACCGTGTTTTCGGAGAAGGTACGTTATTTGACAGCTATTTTACACTCTAAGCCAGTTTTTTTGAGATGATATATGCAGAACCGCTCAGCGACGGAGAAGAATCCGAAAGAGCGTCTCTTGTTAGGTCCGGCCGACAATTTGAACGCGTTGATTCGAACGCATCGCGAGAACATTCCAGCAGGGACAATTGGTACGGTAAACTTCTTGGGCCCAATAATCAGCGCCAAACGGGATATCAACGTGTCGATACCGAGGAAGGCGGCGACTAGTTCTTTCCTATTCGTACAGTAAATTCTTTGTTGTCCGGTCGCTTTGTAGTCTTCTCATAAAGACCTACAGTTTGTTGTTTTGGTCACCATGATCATCGTCTGTTAGCATAGTATATCAATATCTACCGCTAATGTACCTATTTATTGTAACAAGTTCATCGGATACATGCAACGCCTCATCTGAATTTATGCATAGACGTATTCTCACTCTTATTCGGGAAGCATAAGATGATGGTATTGAAAATAATGAGTTTCTTTATGAGGGTCGCCAAATGGTCATAAAGAATGCTCTAATCCCTGACCAATCCCATGTGTAAGGGCAGAATCTGATACGAGGGTTATTAAAAGCAACAAATACAACGACGAGAAAAAAATACCGTGTGACTTGATATTATTATTATTTCCACTTTTTTCACACGTCTTCATGTAACAACACGTACTCTTTTGTTGAAAGGCCGAATTTAATGACTATCGATAAAACCGATTAACTCGTATTCCTCAAATATGAGTACAACCTCCTTACCATCGCTTGGTCTCAATTCATAATAACGGGCGGCTGGAATTTGATCGTCATTTACAAAGGTACCATTTGTAGATTCCAAATCAATTATGAAGGGCCTGTAATTCCGGAATCAGCCAAGACTTAGGAGGAACAGTACTTCCGAAACCGACTTCACGGTAGCTTTGACATTCCCAAATTCATCCTTTTCGGGAATATGTCGATATTGGATGACAGCATGCTGTTTGGAGCAAGAGGGGTGCTCAATAGGGATATCGCAGACCTGTCGATAGTTAATAAGTTGGAGCACACGTATGTATATATATATGAACCAAAAGACATGGTCCTTACTACTTGATCTCTTCCAATAAGATAGGCACTTTGTCGATAAATATGCAATGGCTCTAAACGTTGGGAGAGTTGGGTTAAAAAAAGGTGAGGGGTAATCTATGAATACTGTCTTCTTACCAAGCTGTTCTTTGCCTTTGAAAACATACAGCCGCCAGCTCTGCGTTGGCCGTCGCGCTTCAGGTGGCTCATTATATTTTAGAACAATCGAAGTACCATCTGTTTTCTTCACTGTATTTGTTTCGGCGGCAAGTAGCCCCGAGGGTTTGAAATTCGGTTTTCCTTTACTGTCTGCGGCTGCGGATGGCGAAGGGCTACGTGAAGGAGAGCGCGAATGACGGGGAGGCTGTGAGTCTTTTCGGCTCCGTGAACGCTCACGATATCTATCATCGTCCCGCCTCGATTCCCTATAACGTTCACGAGAATATGGCCGCCGTTCAGAGTCGCGGTCTTTTCTGCGACGGTCCCCAGTAAAGCGATCATCTTCTCTCCGCCTTCTATCTGATTCTCTCTCATCTCTTCTGTAATATGAATCGCCTCTGTCTTCTCGATCCAAATCTCTCCGACGACGCGGCGAACGGGAGCGGGAATGAGAACGAGGCATTTCGAATTTGGTTTCTGAATCTGGACAACAAGGAACAGATATGACGCTTAATGGTTACGTAATCTTCGCCAAATCCACTCCAACTGCATATAAAATTTGCACAAAGAGCATCATATGATACCCCGAAGATTGCACCTTTCTGGATCTCCTTTGGACTGCTATGACTGCCTTGAACCCTTCCGAACCCCTTGAATATTCAGCACGACGTCTTTCTGTGCTTGACGATATTCCGGAAAACGAGAATGACATTTACCGGGGCGAGCCATCAAGTACAGTCCCAAATATTGTCATAGACAGAGTAGAATCTATCAACGAGTCACAACTTTCGTTGGCATCCTCCTCGTCGAGCTGGTCCGGTCTGGGATTGCGAAAGGGTGCTCTTGGAAATATCCTCGAATTGGCCATTAACCGTTGGGCAAGGGCATCTTCTGGTTCTTCTTCTCAGTCCAGCATATCTTCCGCCTCTTCTATTCGTAGTCGTCGTAGTCGTCGAAGGTCAAAACGGAGACCGAGCGTAGTGTCGGCAAGTGTAAATACCCGTTCCGAGAATGTTATCCGTGCTCGTATTCAAGCTAGAGGCATCGGACGGGCAGTACCTAGAGAGTTTGTGCTCTTCCTACCCCCAGCTCTCGTTACCAGTGACGGAGATCAGCGAATATCCGCTATTAACGGACAACGAGTTTTTCGTTCGATTTCCTTACCTCTGGTTCTAACTCGATTAGATGGTGCCATCAAACGCCTGGCCAAACTTCGGAAACCGGCCCGTTTAAGAAGTTTATCACCAGCAGCCACCCCCCATGATGACCATTCAACGAGGGCCCCGCATGAGCATACCAGTAGCAGAAAGGGGAAGGCTCGCGAAGGAACGGAAATGATAAAAGTATTACCTCCGTCTCAGCCGTCCCAGCCTGCTTGGTAAGGTTACGTTACCTGTGAAAATTTGGTTGAATATATCCATTCTCTTGGCAGGTGGCTCGACGTCGCTAGTCCAACATGGAATGATATGCGGGAAATTGGGAAGGTAGGACTAGTACTTCTTATCACATGCGCATTTCAATGACATCTTTTTCTGTATTACGTAGTTGCTTCATCTGCATCCTCTCACTCTAGAAGATATCCTTCACCAGGAGACGCGAGAGAAAGTGGAAGCATTTCCTCGTCTGGGCTACTATTTCATAGTATTCCGAGCTTTAGAAAGTGATAAGACGAGGGCTAAAATGACCCAACTTCATCTGAATCTGGATTGCGCCGACGATGTTCCCCATTTTGAAGGGATTCTGAACGCTACGAATATCTATATAGTCGTGTTTCGTGATGGTATATGTATCGTAGGTTTTATTATACGCCTCCAAAACATATATGCTAATATTTTCGTCCCAGTTTCATTTTGAAGATATATCCGATCATACTTCCCGTGTCCAAAATAGAATTATGCAACTAGAACAAACAGCTCGCATGTCCTCAGGCAAGTACTATCAATTAACTCAATAAATATACACCAACCATTTTTCATAGATTGGATTGCTCACGGTCTCCTTGATTCCGTTGTAGACCAATTCTTCCCTTTATTTAATCGAATCGAGCGAGAAGTGAAAGACCTTGACGACTTAATTACGCCTAGTCCTTCGTCGAATGCTACTCCCGATACGCAAGCACAGACTATTTCTGCATCGGCTTCGGAGGTCACGCCCCGAGATCATAACGAGAAATATTCTGATCAAAACGAAGTCAAAGTTTCAGTTAAGCAGAAGGAAGCTTCCACGTCGAGTTTGGATTCTATGGTGAAGGCCAAGAACGTTAGAACAACTCCTTTGGCGTTGATTCGACAAATGCATCCTACCTTCAAATTTAGCAGGAAGCGTTTGATTGCGGCACTTAATTCAATTTTGAAGCACAAAAGACCCGTTTCTCCGCATAGGATACCGTTAATGAGAATGGCTGCAACTCGGAGACTGGTTACATCTTTGTCTCGTTTGCTAGGCTCCAAGTCGGAAGTACTTTCGCAACTCAAGAAACGTCTTGCGATGCATCCCCATGGTCAATCAAATACGGATGTTGGTATGTATATAGATGATATCCAAGGTACGCGGAGATTTTTTTTATTTGGCAGAGAAGACGGAAAGTGACGCTGGCTAGATCATATATTTACGCTTCATCAATCACTCGCTCATCACGAGCGTATCCTTAGTCACTCCCATCCAGCATATATCTCTGATCTTCGAGTCAAAGACACACAGATTCGTTATTCAGCTGATAAAGCCCTTATAATACTGATGCTGGTTGGTATCATAGGAAGTGTGAGTGCCGCTTACTTCTGCCTCAATACAAAATTCAAGCTTTTACACAGGCCGGGCAAGTTCCTACTGGTGCTGTCACTCTCAATTTAGGCAGGCTTCCCGGTAACCGTCGGTTCAGCAATCCTGGTCAAAAACCTGCGCCATTTAACGGATTCCTTATTGTTGTGGGTTTGGTTATAATCATCGCTACAAGTATTACGTGGGCGACTCGATACTGGTGGGTGCAGGCTAAGAAGAAGTATGTTCACAAGTTGTAATGAATGCTTATATTGTTTTTCTTCGGTTGTATGAAAGTTATTGGACATATTCAGTTGTCATATTTAGGTTGTGTAGAAATAGAACTATATAGATTGGTTAAGACGCTGTCGAACCCTGATTTCCGCTTGACCGAGCTCGCTAGCTTCTGTTTCTTTGTAGAGCTTTTCTAATGGGTTATCATCGCCCTTTATTTCAAGTTCTACTTCTATTTTGCTAAATTCGCTCGCAAATTTGCCGTTGAGGACCTATAACATGATAATTGAGAAACCCTATAGCAACTCTATTTGTGGACATACTTGATTGTGTAGTATATCCTTGAAATGTTTACGGACGGCAATACCGTCTAAAGAGAGTGCTCCTTTCAATTGTCCATATTGTGAGACCGTGGAGTGAAGTTTCAGCTGTCGGATAAACCCTTGATCGGCTGCGCGTTCAAAGATTTCAGCCGGTTCTTTGGACATCCACCTAAAAATAAGCCACCGTGTAACTTTACCGCAAAGAAATGGCATGAGGTATCACTGACATTTCATAACACAATGCTTCGTCAGAACATCCGGCTTCTTTGAGTACACTGAATGCCTCGCGGAAGAGAACAATGATGTTGGGCCATAGTGCTTGCTCAGCAAACAAGTCCATGGCAGTTTCCTCTCTTGCAGAGGACGCAATTGCTCCAGCTTTGGTTGCACCTATTCCAAGGGATATGGCGAGAGCAATGTCCAAAGCTTTACCGGACGCATCTTGTTCAGCCGAAACGAAGCAGGGAAAACCTTGTCCTTTCTGGTATAAGGAGCGTACTGAAGATCCTATCATCCTAAATATAAATATAAGTATCTATAATTTAAAATTTGTCATTGCAAAACAAAAACACATACCTAGGCGCTACCATCACGACATCGTTTGTTGGAGCAATATTCAGGAACTTGTAGAAGACATTATAACCACTAGCAATAACAATAACAGCACTGCTCTTCAGCTTGGGGGCTATTTCATTGTTGAACAGGTTCGGCTGAACCTGATCCGGAACAAGTAAGAACAAAACTAACAATCACTTCAGCATCAAAATTTTGTCATCTTTCTAACGAACTCACCGTCAGCAACTTGCGCTGCTTTGCCAAAATCATGCTCTACGATAAACCCTTTAGAGCGTGCATCACTAGCGTATTCATCGTCACGATTGGCAATCAAAATTTTGTCGTTTGACACCCCAGAATCTCGAAGATTCTGTGCTTGAGCAGCCCCTTGATTCCCGAAACTATACTGGTCATTTAGAACTCGTTTAAACACAAACCCCACACAATAAATCCATACCCGATAAACACACACAGTTTTCCTTCAAGATGCGATAGTGAAGCGTCGGCATCGTAATAGCTGTTTATGGTATCGGCTGTCAAACGGAGTGACGCGGTCGTACGAACGACATCAAAGGCTTACATCTTTGCAGACATTATGGAAAGATTATGACCCGGGGTTCCTGTTCGTATTTGAATTTTCTTCACACATGTTTTTATCTTACGGCTCGCCGGCCGGAATTCGCTCGAGAAGTTAGGAAATGACGGTGGCGACCACACATCGAACATCCTAGTCTCACGGCCCTACGCCGAGTCTTCTACTATCTGCCCTTTTATCCTTTCTAACGACATAATCCCACGAGAATGTCCGTTTTACGAAGCGATGAATCTCCTCAAATTTCATCCACATGTGGTGCAATTTGAACCATCCGGACCGTCAATTCTTCCTGTGGTTGACGATGCAAACCTCAGGCTAGCGTAGGTCCATACAAGCCAGCTCCTATCCACAATGTTGTCTGGTTCATCGGGCCGACAAAGCCGTTGGAATAGATAGGATATCGATTCAACAAGAATGAGATTGTCAGACTGAACCATGCTGTTGAAGGACAGAATCGTCGCGATAACCGGTTCGTCAAGAGGCATCGGGCGCGCATGTGCTCTCGAATCCGTTAAACAAGGCGCAGTCGGAATAATATTGCATTATTATGGAGATCGAGAGACGACAAACGAAATCCAAGATTTGCAACATGAGATCTCTCAACTTGGCTGCAGGAGCGTCATTATACCCGGTGACATCGCTCATCAAGAAACCGCGAAACAGGTGGGAAAGAGTATATCAACGTAACGTAAGTTTGACAGCATTCTTCAGGTTGTCCTGGAAGGCGTAAAAGCATTTGGACGAATAGGTATGTGGCGTATTAACCGAGATTTTAATCTATCAATGTTATTTTATGAACTGTAGACGTGCTCGTAAGCAACGCCGGTATATGCCCCTTCTGGGACTTCCTTTCTATGCCGAAAGAGATATGGGAACGTACCAGACAAGTTAATCTCGATGGTTCATTCTATATCGTGCAAGGTCTGTTATCCATGTGGCAGATCTCGCTTTTTCCTTCTAATGTAGGGTTCTCACAGAGGTAGCCATCCAAATGAAAGAACAAAATCCACAAGGTGGTTCCATTGTAGCGATTTCCTCTATTTCTGCCCTTGTTGGTGGTGAATTTCAATGGTACGCCCTTTGATTCTTCAGTACCATCTAGATCTTATTGAACGTTTCCAAACCAGTCACTATACCCCAACCAAAGCAGGTATCTTATCTCTTATGCAGTCATGCGCCGTCGCGTTAGGAAAATACAACATCCGATGCAATGCCATCTTGCCTGGCACCATTCTAACGGATATCAATAAGGAAGACCTTTCGAATCTTGAAAAACGGAAGTATATGGAGCAACGGACCGCGTTGGGCCGACTGGGAGGTAACCATCGAATGTTGTCATATCGCTAATGAACCTCATAACTATCTTAGAACCGGATGATATTGCGGGACCGGTAGTGTTTTTGGCTAGTGACCTTGCAAAGTATATCACTGGAGCCAGTCTTCTAGTTGATGGAGGGCTATTCGTGAATCTCCAATAAACTAACACTTCTCCATGATGACATCAATCTCCTGGTCAAGACCATAAATGAGCATACCCTTGCATTCAATGCCACTTAAACTTCAAACAAGTATGAAGACATGAGCCTGTTTGCTTCAAAAAAAAGGGTTCAAGATAGGTGGTAGATGAAATAAAAAATATAGATAATTGAAATATATAACTTTGATATAACTGTTAAAAGCTGGTCCCCCCTCCGTTCAATGACCTGGGGTCCGAAGCCGCAGTGAAAACGCCATTAGAACCTCGTGTAATAACTGCAGGAAGGTTATCATTAGAAGATACAATCAAATATTTTCAATTATGCATAGAGGGAGATTACTTACTATGACCTTCTGCTAAATTGAGCGAAGAGACGAATGATACATTATCTAGATTAATCAAAGCTCAGGATCGGAGGACAGGATAGAAAACATGTAAACGAACAGTTTATGCTGGCTAAGAAGTCGACAGTCCCATTGGAAAAACCTGGGAGAGAGAGCTCAGGCTCAGGAGTCTTAAGGACATGATAAAATATGAGTTCATCAATGCCTAGGCGACAAAAAAACGGTGCCACGTACCTCAAAAGTAGTGGAGGTACCCAACTGGTCATGCCATCTTCCATGATGCAACGCTTTGGAGGGAGATAAGCCCTGATCTAAAACATAATGTATGTTTTGCAATGTAACGGTAATGATTCGTGAACCGCCGGCGGAACCAGTTGCCATCGTAAATGCACCCGTGTTTTTATCTTCTACTATCGACGAAGCAATTGATGACTGGGGACGTTTACCTCCCCGGATGAGATTTGTGGCTGACGCTGCAAACCCAAAGGAGTTGACTTCACCAGGAGCTATATATCATACAATTATAAATGTTCGAGAAAGAAAGATAAAGAGAAGCCAGCTGACAGGAAAAATCGTCCATCTCGTCTACGAAGGATAAATGCCGATAAGCTTTGTCACGTCCTCAACAAACAGAGGCAGATTCAATTACCATTAAGTATAATCCCGTCGGTTGTCATGACTTGGCTTCCCCATATCAAGTTCACAGCTATGTAATAAAAATGGACTTGGGTAAACAACGAAAGGATATCTGGCTCAGAAAGAGAGGACGCTCACTGGTAGTCAGGGATATCGCCATACCGTCTTTGTCAACTGCTGCCATATGCGATGTACCATGATCAATCTCGGGTAACCCAAGGGTCGGATCGTACTACGAACATTATCAACTGTACAAGGTATAAACTCTGAGCACATACAAACGAGGGTTCGAAATTGTGCGTATCGTTGATCTTAGCGCGAAGCTCAGCGGCTACTTGCTCTGTGAGGAATTCACTATTCATAGCAGTAATTAAGCAAAAGTGTTCCGTTCCCCAAAAGAAGAGTTTACTTACGCCTCTAGAGTAGTCACGTTTGAAGTAAACGCAGGATCTCCTAACTGTGTTCTGCAGAAGATGAGAAGGTCTACTAAACAAAATACAATATAAAAGTACCCACCTTCCCCCATAACCGAACTTGTTAGCTTGTATCAGTCGGTGTGTGGTTACGTTGATAAGGGGATCGTTGTCTTGGGCATTTCCAGGGAAACCTTCAAATATTTTAAGAGCCATAAGGACAACTACTCCAGATGATGGCGAGACAGTGGAAAATATACGACTGTCACGGTAAGCTGAAAAGAAAAGAAAGCTGCAGTTGAATAGAAGGGCTAGCACTTGTTGAATTCAACGTACTGATGTTTGCTGGTGTACGGAGTAGAGCTGTGTAATTTGCCAGGTCATGGGTGGTCATTATTCCATTTCTCTGCTGAATGGCTATATATATATATAAGTATGAGTATCTTTGGTATGTTTTCGCAGGAAACGACTTTCCGAGACGAACGAACCTTTGACTGTATTTTCGGCAATTTCGCCTTTGTAGAAAACGTCTGCTCCACCTTTTGCGATTCTATCAACGGAACATATTGAATGAATATATCAAAGTACATGAAAACATTATGGACTGCTCACTTTTCCAAAGTATCAGCATATCGCTTCGTGCCGAGATTTCAAATCAGCTCATGCCAGCAACACAAAATTCAAGGTGGTCGTAATCCTACCGTGCGGAAACATCTATCACCCTGTTTCAAAATTGTACCGTTAGGAGCGTAAACTTCAGCCCAAAGTGGATCCGACAGCAAAAAGGGAGACGCTTGAACTTTTAAAGAAAAAAAAAGGTGAAAATCGCCATGAGAAAGAATATCAATAGATCACAGACCATTTAATTCGGACTCCAATGACTCATTAACAATGAAACCTTCTCTTGCAAGTTTGATTGCGGGCTCGAACAACTGCGCCCAAGGGAGTTTGCCGTGTCGCTGGTGTAGCAACTGCCATCCACGCAACTCGCCTGGTACGCCAACAGCTAATCCTCCTATAGTCGATGCTGTGGGATCAGGATTGTCGACATACATAGTTTCGTTCCCAGCCGCAGGCATTGTTTCTCGGAAGTCAATCTACATAGAGAGTGTAACGGCTCGGTTCCAGTTTAATAACGATACCGACTAAGACCGCATACCATTTCATACGCATGACCCTTGTTATGAGGAAAACGAACGCTGTTAGATTGGGTGAGGGGAAATTAAGCTTTCAAAAATCGAACACAAACAGCATGAATCCACCACCGCCAATTCCAGAATGGTAGGCTGCGATAACACCCGTACACAGCGCAGTAGCGATCATCTTGTTAAAAGGAACATTCAGTCATTAAGATAGCTAAGGTGTCTTTACATAGTACTACATACCGCATCTGCTGCATTCCCATTCTGCTTTTCCATGATAGTTGCGCCAACGGTCGTGCACTCGGCTATTTCACCAACAACTGCACCATTTCTGCCTTGACTGACGGGAGCAGGCTGAGGTACGGTGGTCGAGACAACTGTCTGTGCAAGAGCAATGAAACCGAGAAGATTTCGGAAAGAAGACGTCATTATGAAAAAAAAAACAGACGAGGCAAAGATGGGGCGGTTTGAGAATGAGGTCGTAGGCTCGGGGTATATCCTGGTGCAGCAGGGTACATATTTATATCATGTGTCGCCACTGGCAATTGTGTCATTCATTCATTTATTTCATAGTCAGTCTGCTTCGAATTCTGATATTTCGCCACATGACTGCCAATAATAGTCAATAATCTAATGACTGATTAGCGTTCACTGGCACGTACGTACTACGCCAGACTACGCCCGATCAAAGGAACGATTTAATGCCCCACTTCACCGCCACTCACTCGGGGTAATGCAGGCCTGGGGATGTCAGGGATGTGTGCACTGGACATGTCTTTTGGAGGAAAGACTTGTCCAAAGTCTACTGAAAGTCAGGCTCAGCTAATGATTCACTGCTGAGCGCTTTAAGCTGTCACTTATTTGATTGACATCTACGAGTGCTAGTAGAACAAGCCATTTTGAGCGATACAATCTGTTAAGATAGTTTCAAAAAGAATGATGAGCTCAGGATTCGGATGTGCCGGGCTAAGGCGTTTCGGTTTCGGCACACCACTTGAGTCAGTCTCAATAACAAATATCCTCTGCCTGCCACATCAATACGTATATTAGCTCAACAAAGCCACTGTACTAAAAAGAATTATTGACATGTGTCTGGTGTGGACTATCTCGAGATTCTAGTTTCTTTTTCTCGACTTGGGCTCTTCCATCGTCTCTGGGGCTTTCCGTTTCCTTCTGCTTTCAGTCGTCAAATCATTGATCTTTTGTGGAGCAGCATCCGGCCTTTTTGCGCCATTGAGTTCACAATCCAGCCCTCTCGCCGCTGATACTGAGCAGATCCTTCCAGTGCATCCGGTGATGATTTCAGCTTCGCAATCTAAATACGCCGAGTTCAGCTGTAAGTCGCGCAAAAACCGACGTAGAACGAGCATTCATTTTCGGTGAAAGTTCCAGTAATTCTTTCACATCTTTAATCTCGGCCTCCAACTGACTTGTGATCAAAGTTTGAGGGTTCCGAGTTTGACGAGGTCCGACCTTTCCCTTCAAGTCAACTTTGACACCTAATTCGAGTGCCTTAGTCTTCATATTCTTTGCTTCGGCTGGTGTCGATAACTCGTTTCATTCAATCTTGCTTGAACGCTCGCTTGAGCTTTTCGGGGATATTCAATAGAGGGGGCAAGTCGGCGTGACGTCAAATCATAAACAATAAACAACACATAGCTTGTAATGCATTTACGCAATCTGTAGAGAGAAATCAAGAAGAAGGTCCGTTTTCAATGCTGCAGCGCTGGTGTAGTCCGTATCAACCTACTCTAGCTTTTCTGTGCAGATTAACTTCGTTTCCAGAACAAATGAAGAGAACAGCCCTGTTTCTAGAGACATATCTCCCAAAGCCATATAGGTGTCAGCCGACTTCATTTTAACGTCGCCCCAACTTCTTTCTGATCTTCATAAAGAGAGCGCATCATTTCAATCACATCCCATGCAACGTTAGAGTCGTCTTCAGGTTCACCTTCTGCCTCGCCTTCGTATCCGCCTTTTTGCTCCTCTTCAGCGTCGTGTCGCTCCTTCAAGGCTCCAGCGAATAGATTGATGGTCTTCTCGCCTCCCATTTCATCAGTATCCGGCTCCTCAGGAACAGCATCTTCACCGAAATGTATACGCCCAGTGTTAGACACTAAATCAGATATAATAAAAACAAACTTCAGCGCCGCAACATAACAAAAATGCACGTTACCTTTGTTCTCTTCCCCTTCCTCGACCTCGGTCCCTTCTTTTTTTTTCACAAGAACAGAATTTTGAGCAATTGCATTCTCCAATAATGCTTTCCCATAATCAAATATATGTAGATCCGCACATTCAGAATATGCGCCATCGTATTGTTTCATCCTAGTGAATGAATACTAAACAGTATTTGTCGCACTAAGAAACACTGAAAGCATCGGTCGTTCAAAGTCACTCGCTCTCGTCTGTTTCGCATGACAACGGTTTTGGACGGTTGTTAATAATATTCTTTGTAACCCAGCTTTTACTTTGAGATAAAACCGTGCTGAATCGTATGCAGGGGTTTTGGTGGTCCCGTCTACGCACATCCAGTGAGATCATTACAAGCGGTAATACGCTTGCCCTTTAAAAGCAAGATTTATCATGCCTGTATAAGGCATTTACCAGAGTTGGCTTTCCCATTGACAGCTTACAAGAATAGTTTTATTCATAAAAAGTGTTTGATTTGATGAGATGAGATCGAAGGTCCGTCCGTATTCTGTGAATGCATCGCCAGTATCAAACTTACAGTCGAAACTTCATTTGTAAGACAGCGATCACATCCTTGTTTCCGAAACCTTGGGCAAACGTCTTATGCTCCAAAGTTACACAACCTGGTGCGTGTTGTTCCAGACAACTTAGAAGACAACTTGAATAAGATTTTTCCATGCCAAACGTTTTTTACAAATCATCATAAACACACCTCTATTCATAAAGATTGACAAATGCTGAACCCGAACAAAGTTGACATGAGTAAATTATTCAAGGGTCTCGTCGTCAAAAATGGCGGTTCTTGGCTTCCCGTCTTGTCTAATAACTCCGCGATACATTCCACTGCTATTCAGAGGAGTTGAAACTTGCAGAAAAATTAGTTATGCAAA
This sequence comes from Phallus indusiatus, assembly GCA_027605045.1. Taxonomy (NCBI): domain Eukaryota; kingdom Fungi; phylum Basidiomycota; class Agaricomycetes; order Phallales; family Phallaceae; genus Phallus; species Phallus indusiatus. The sequence continues at coordinate 470,931 of JAQFWX010000009.1, forward strand.
TTTCGGTGAATCTCAAAAAAAACTATACACCATTTCCATTACTATCGAGACTTATCAGCCCGCCAACTCCGTTATCCCGTCGAAGATCCTCAACGACGTGCTTTGAGGCCTTCGCTAGCGACTCATGCTTAAATTTCATTCTGTGGACCAACGTTGCAGCTGTATTCAGACGAATGAAATACTATGTTTTAGAGCGGTCAAAACCTTAAAGCTGGGATGGGTTTACGGGAATTGGAACTTACGTCTCCATCACCTGTGCCAGACACTCCCACAGCTTTAGACCTGGACTTGAACCACCTCCTAGTTTTCCACTCTTCTGCCCAGAATCCAGAACCCATAACCGGAGTATCACCTATCCTTCCAACTAATTTGTTTGTTCTTCCACCGGTACTTGTGAGAGTCGCGATACATTCTCTTATGTCCAACGCGACGGCACCAACAGTCCCAGTGGGAAGCTGATCGAGAGGTACAGGTATATCTTTTGCTCCGCCATCAGTCGGGTATGGTAAAGGTTCCTCAGGAAGACCCAATCCTCGTCGATGCTCCTTCCATCTCTTCTCGGTATAGAAATAGGAGGTATCTACTAATTCTACGCCAAGACTCGTTCCAATATCTTCGGCTGTCATACCGGACACCATGGGGTGTGGAACAAGGTCAGGATGAAGGTATAACTCCCGAACAAGTTTTGAAGGGTTTTTGGCACGAGTTATGAGGGTGATTGAAAGTCCACGGCGCGTTTCAGGAATATTACCATATGATGCTGGAGGCTTGGTTAACATTACCGAGGTCTCCAACTCGTTCTAAAATGTGGCGAGATCATAAAAGACTGATGTCAATTCATGTTCTGGTAGATCTGGAAAAGCTAGTTAAACTGAGACGTCAAACCTTTCCCGCTGCATTAAAAACAGCTCCCTTCCCGGCATTGAAAAGTGGGTTATCTTCAGGAAGGTCAGCAACAACCTAATAAAGTAGGTCATTCGGAAAGAAACATGCCTTCCATACTGGATACAGCAGCGACGACAGCATCCAATGCCTCTCCTCCTTCACTGAGAATATTGTAACCCGCAATCAAAGCCTCTTGCAACGCCGTGTGATATGCAGTTCTTTGCTCCGGAGTTGCATCTTGTCTATTCATCGTTCCCGCTCCTCCGTGAATCACCAGCACATATTTTGACTTCGCGTTTACCGAGGTTTTGTGGATCAGACTCTGAACCTCTTCCTTACACGACATTTCGGACGTCGGTCTGAGAGAAAGACGAGATTAGACGAATGGGATTATTTTCGTTATCATCGGCATTGGGAGATCTGGAATAGTAAATACTACAAGATATATTTAGAGCGAAACACGTGACCGTCTTTCTTGTCAGTCCATTGAACATTCAACATTGTCCAAAAGTTCAATTTGGGTGTACAAGAGTGTACAGGAGGATACTCTGGACATTATGATTACATCGATTATATATTTTATTTTCATAAACACCAACTGTCCGGGTTCAGAACGTTCAAGCCTCACATTGCCCGCCCCCATTTGTCAGTGATTCTTTCAATTTTGATAACCACCCCTGCAACCAGTGCATTCAATTTTCCTTCCATATCGCCCCCACCTTTCAAAATGCGCTGACCCTGATCAAGAATGTTAAGAATCTCCCCCGCCCAAGTACTAACAGCCATTAGCAACGCCGTATTTTCCAAAGCTAGCGTCTGTCCATTGTCCAAGGATATGCTCACGTCCAAACTCAACAGAGTGAGTTCCATTGCAGCTGTTAATACCGTCGCAGGTGTAGCTGTGGCAAGAGTATTAGCAGGTTGTACAACATTTCCCCCTCGAGCTTCAATCGGACGACTGCCCAACGTAAGAGCAATCTCGATAGATGCAGGAGCTATAATACTCAGAAAGGCGGGTGAATTCCTTGCTGCGTGAACCAGAATCGCCAACGTGTTCAAAAACTGGGCCAAGACAGTGGCATCCAATATGATTGCGGATCCCATTGCGTCTTTTCGGATTCTTGTATCGGTATCACGGAGATAAAGCCACATATGGTTGATCAATGGCATAATAAAGTATTCGGCGGCCAGAGTGACGAAGAAGTTCTGAGATTGTGCCGGCGGGGGTTTCGTAAGGGCAGATGAAGTCGGTTCCAAAATCTCAACTCGACGGCCTTTCGCAGTAGAGCCAAGCCTCAGCATACGGGTACGAGGAATCTCCTTATTTCCGGTGGCGATCAAAGCTTCTTCAGCTTCATCCTTGCTTTTATCCAATGCTAAACGAGTTATCCCGCCCAACGCTTTTTGAACTTCCATTTGCTGGTTTTCTTCTGGTGTAGCATACCGACGGTGTAAAGATGGTGGAAGCAATTTACTCGGAAACATGATCTTCGGATTGGAGCTTTCGGGCGTAGGCGAATCAGCCAACCCAGCCAATGTTCGAGCTCCCAAAGCGAGAACTGCAAGAATCGTTAATCGATCCGTTGTTGAATATTGGTTCGTAAAAAACTGTTCAATGAGAGTCCTTCATGAAAGCGTCATGCTAAGTCCAAAGAAAGAAAAGCAAAACTATCGACGTACTGAGCGGCTTGCTTAGGGCAACATTCTACTAAAGCTATAAGGGCTGCTCGTCTTTTCTCATCAAAACCATCTACCTCATAATTATCACGAAGCATGAGCAAGGAGATCGTTAATTGTACGGCATTTTCCTCTGTAAGCTTCGATGAATAATTTCCTATCACAACAAGCCGAATCACAAACCCAGTTCATAGCCAAATCCTTTCTTTCTCCTTATCAAAAGCTCGGCAGAGTTTACTATAACTTCGATGATTTCAACGGTATCCTTCTCATCCCCACTACTTTTCCGTAAAAGCGACACGAGCTGAGCCAAGTATACAGGTTTGGGAATAGGTTTTGAACGTCCTACGCGTAATGTAGGATCCTTTTCCATTTCTTCAAGGTCTGATGGTGTCGGTGACGGTGGTCTGGACGATCCTTCTGAAGGAGAATATCCAGTTAAAGACTCATCGTCTGAATCCACTGCCGCTTTGGGGGCGGTAATGGCTTCCGCGTTTAACGGGTCATCTTGCTCTACCTCTGGTGCATCTGGTACATCTTCCGGCTGAGAGACGTCAAACTCCTCTCTAGACCAGTCGTTCACCCATCTTCGCATGACTCGAAGCCAATCAACGTGCTCTCCAGTTCCGTCCCACCCCCCAAAGTCGAGCTTCTGTTTACACCTTTCAGCTACAACCTCAGCTACGAGCATCCCGCATTGACGAATGGATAGATCGGTATGTGACAAAAAGGTAGATATTGATGAGATAAACGGGGAGGAGAAAGACAGCTGTTGCAGAGATTTTGATGACTGGGGTAGCGCAGCGACCGTCATGAGAAGGAGAGATGTTACATCTAACAGGAATTCACATTTGAACAGAATAAGCTAAATGGAGCACAAGAAAAAAATAAAGAGCTTACAACGTTGCCTTGAGTACAATGAATGTTTAATATGATCGGGATTTGTCCAGGTGTCTAGAACTTCTTTGAGAAAGTTCGATAGAGCTGTTTTCGTTGTGAGGATGTGTTCGGGTCTTAGAGGGTTTGCATACCTCGTTCATTTACTATGGACGCCTTCGGATCCGCAACCCAACATATTACAGCCCGGATAAGACCCAGGTCCCATGATTTGCCTGGGTTCAAAAGAACTGCTAAAATCATATTCATCATATTATCCGTTTTCGACGGCTCGTCGGTGGAAGTTGGTCCGCCTAGTACTCCACGGAGAAGAGATACGCCATTATTAATCTGGTGAAGCGATTCTGATGACACCTCGATTCCCGCTTCAATGTTGAGGGAAGCAAACAATGACCTGATAAACACTTGCTGGGATAAGAAAGGAAGGTCTTGTACCGTCGCGCGCCATGTTTCCGTATACGAAGATGAGGCTACGCTAGAGGATGTTGCATGCGATTGTTTTAGCTGGAGTCGACGTTGTATTGTAGGCAGTGTTAAGGCAAAAAAAGATGGCTGAGTAGTTGAATCAGGGTGAGCGGAGGGAAACAACCCTTGGTTGACGAGCTTTAGTAAAAGATGTGATAAAGCCTGTATAATGGTATCTTCAGAAGATTTGGTTTGGAATGAACGCGTCAAATCTGAGAAGAACGATACCTGTTAGAGGTTTCTGTGATGCCTTAAATAAAGCTCGTTCTGATGCAACGCAGATAGATGATAAGTATGGTCTAAAGCACTTTTAGCGTGAGATAAAACCACGAAGTAGATGGTTACAAACCCGTGCTCTAAGCCCTGACTCAAATGAATGAATTGTGTAGCGTGGAGAACGTTCATCACTTTCCCAGATAGCGAAACAGAACTCCGTACATAATCTTCCCAACATTGTTGGAGGATGACATCGTCTTTCTGGCGGGTGGGATTGGACAGGAAGAGGCTTTCAAATACGACGTCCAAGGGGTACAAAGAAGAGATATCCCGCAGAACTGACAAACAAAAATCAAACAGCTCTCTAGGTCCTAAGGCGTTGACGTCCAGAGTAGGGATGAAAGCGAGAAGACTAGAAAGCCCATTTCTTGCGATTTCAATCGCGGTCGCGTTGTCTAGTCCTGTGACATCATGCTTTGAAGGGCAGAGTAGTTGCTTAACCAATGTCAAATGACCAGATGCTTTCAAAGCCCCAAACCAAACAGGAAGAACGGAAGTTAAAATAGAATGTTGAATAGTTGGTATGGCATTCAAAACTTCCTCAGAAGTAATAGAAGAAGATTTGTGAGTATTGAACCCGACAGGGACGAGTTTGAGGGGTGCTAGGGCCTCTAACAGCAGCTTTTCCACATCTTCTACAGCCTGGAAACTGGATCGAATACTTCGAAGAAAAACCTTAATAGGAGCTTGCGTTGAGGGTGAAAGCATGCCGTGACATGATGACGCGTAAGTCACGCTGTCACGACACCTGATCAGGACTTGATTTTGCTCAAGAATTGCCAGCCTCATAATTGTTGTTTCTGCATCTTCATCGCGTCATGTATACAGCGCACTCCTGCCGCGGATGATGACATTTTATTGAACTACTCAGACATTCAAGTAAGACGCGCCCCATATATACTGTTCAGACCTAAAGCCTTTCTCAGCTGCCGCCGAGTCACAACCCGACAAGCCTGCACATTCTCTCGCTGAGATAGAAAATCGATCAGGCCACATATATCCTTGATACCATCGCCGACTACTGCAGCTACAAACCCCCCTCATCTCTTCCTAGCAACGCTCCCCAACTTCTACCAACAAGTTGCAATCCTCGGTGTGCTTATGGCTCCAATAGCTACCACCCGCCCACTCATTATCGGCTCCTCTACGGGGCCCGAAGCACCGTACCCCCTGCAGATGGAAGGCAAGGTAATGAGAAGCTTCCGGCGCGGCTCCAAACAACTAGGCATTCCCACTGCTAACCTCCCCGTCGACCACAGCTTGACACCATGGATTGCTGATATCAAGTCCGGGGTATACTTTGGCTGGGCCTCCCTACGCCTACCACCTTCACATCCGAACCGTACCACAGACCTGGAGGTGCACTCCGGGTTTAGCATATATCCCATGGTGATGTCGATTGGGTACAACACATTTTTCAAGAACACTACGCAGTCGGCTGAGGTACATATACTCTACGAGTTTGATGCTGACTTCGGCGTCGAGATACGTCTGTTGATCACGGGGTTCATCAGGGAGGAGAAAGATTATGACAATCTGCAAAAGTTGATCGAGGACATCCAACTGGACTGCGATGTAGCGCGTAAGAGCTTGGATCGCGAGGCTTGGATATTGCAGGAGACGGGCAAGGGCACGTTGGATGGGAGTTGGTTGGTGCGAGAAATGGCAGAGCAGAATAGGGTTATGGCATGAGAGAAATAGAGAAGCGGATAGCCGGAGACAGCGTACGGGAATCTTGTGTTTGTTCCAGGTTGCTGTCCAGTCCGAAGAAATAAGCAAGTAACTTATCCTCCAATGTGGTGTAATGTTATTTAAGTAGCGGATACTTTATAACAATTAGGCCTCAGGCCTGGGGGCCTTGCCCTATGTACTCTATGTGAGCTACCGTTCTGTCAAGCACTTGTTGTGGATTTACAACCGTACGGATGATTAGGTCAAGGTCAAGGTAAGCATCATTCGCCTAGAGATGACAGCGCAGTGACTCCTCTAGAGAAGGCATGGAGGGCGGGGCGAGGGGAGGTCAACATAGTGTAATATTCTAGGAAGACATGCTTCGACAAAGAGCGGGGATATTCTCATTTTGGCAACGAATTTACGGAGCATAAAGCTGTTGAGCTAGAAAAGCTATACCCCTCACTTGAGTTTAACTCGACACGTAAGTCATCTTCATCACACTCCGCTCATATTTCACGATCAAATGGGACTTGTGTATCTAGCTTTGGTAATGACCACAATCTGAAGCACCCTTCGACGACAAAAGTGTACCATACCTAGGCCATTATCAACAGCCGTTTCACCACGGATGAAGACTTTCATCGTCCGTTGTGCGGTGTGCACGGGTATGTTGATATGGTAGATCCCATCACGACTGCGTCGTGTTTATCTCAGTCCGTTATTCGGGGCGAGAATCAGTGGGTTGTATTATTGTTGCAAAGGTCAATTGTACAGTAAACTCAAAACAAAACACAGGCTACTAGAGAATTTTCAATCAAAACCCCAAGGCCTAGGCCTAATAGGCCTAAGGGATTGGCTGATCCAGGTGCCGAGCGATTGAATCTCGGAATCTGGACAGTCGCTATAACGCCACATACAAGCGCACACCTCACCCGAGGTATTTATATGTCTCGCAAAAGAGCTGGTTCTTGATTTAACATGAAAACAATCAACTTGGCTCAAAACAATGCCAGATGCCTTAGAATTAGGTATGACCGTTCTGTCCAAAAGTTTAACCGAAATAACTCTACGAAATTTAGAGATGAAACTTCCTCAGCGAGCCGGCTCGGAGTCCGGCTCCAAACCGAGCCGAGCTAATACATCGGCTGAAAACCAAACGGCTAGTGAGCCTCAGTTCCCTCGAATTCATTGACATGATGGTCGCTGTACATGTCTCTATCGCGAATTCAAAGTGTGCCCAAGATGGTTTCTGATAATCACTAGCCATCATTTGAGAATATTGATATAAATGTCATTGTTTTAGATTCGCACTCATAACTCATTCCTCGTCTTTCCACTTCGACACGTACTATCATGTCAAATCCACTAGAACAACTAGTTCTCGCTCGCGTCGTCCCCGCACTGGATGCTGATTACCGTGTTCGCCGAATAGCATGTTCGTCAATAACTTTATATCTTGCTTGACCTAGATTGAACAATATTAGGTGGCATACTTGCATTGCTCATTTTCGATATTTTCCTTACCTTGCAGGCAGAGGTAAAAAATACAGTCATGACTCATTGAAAACTTATTCGAAAAAATCAAGATTCTTTACATCTGGAGGTTGGTGGATTTTCAGTCTTTGTAAACCTGTGCAACGCTTCTCAATCTCTTGATTTTCCCTCAAGACGACCTTGGTCTCTGTTTAAGACTTTATATGTAATTTCTCGATACGTACCCATTGTGATGCCATGGTATGTTGAACACTTTGAGGTCGTACGGTCTGAACTGACGGGTGGAGAACTGTAGCTTTTTAATAGGTAAGATATTTGAATCGACTTAGTTGTGATTGTTTGCACATTATCCGTGGATATCAGCCCCTCCTTTAAACACGCCAGACGTATGTAAAATTTGCTCGTAAACTTGCTTGACCTCGATCCTTTTTTGCAGTAGTTCGTATTCCATCTCACATTATATGCTAATTCATCTTGTGGTCTCAACGTTTTGGGATAATTTAGTTGCCTCGGTATCTCGTGGTACCTGTTTTTGTACGTCCTGTATTCTATGCGCTGATATCACTAAAAACTCTATTATGTGTAGAGGAACAACAATGCTGTGTGTTTTCCCATCAGACTGCTTGCTCGCTTTAAGACTGGATAGACTCTACAAGTCACAGGCGAGTAAGTTGGACATAATCTCACATCCCAGCCTATCAAATTGTTATCGTTATTTTCAGCCAAGAAATTTCTCATTGCCACCTTAACATGTATGCTTTTCTTTCTTTGTTTTCGGATTTTTTATTCATCTTGTGCGAGTCGTGCAGGTGAAGCAATTGTATGTCGCATCTTCGTTAGCTTTGTCATGAATATTTTTAGCCTGACAAAATCTTTTTGAAACAGGGGTATATATTATTAGCCGTTTTGAATTTAGCACGGGCGAAGTTTACGGTGGTCGACGTGCAGACTTTGAGCCCTTTCGTAACATGCTTTTGGGACACTTTTATCCCATCAAAATTCCTTCGAGTGAGCCTAGGGTTCGTACGTTCACAGGTTACCTAACAAGATTTATATGTTCACAACTACTAGGATCCCTTCTGTAGTAGTTGGGGGTGCGTTTGCCATTGTCAGGTTTTACCATCGAAGTCCTCAAGTTAATCTATATGTCCCCAGGCTTATTCTCTTGGTTTGCCATATGCGCTTTTTACAGGCATATTTACCTTAAGAAAACCTTGATTACACACCGATCATTAAGAGAAAGTGGGGCTTTTGCGCCAATATTTATTATTTTGGTTCGCGATGGTGTCGTCTATTATCTCACGTGAGTTTCGCCCTATGAACTGCCGTTTCAATTTCTGATAGATAATCGGGAAAAAAGGAATTTCAGTTGCGTTTTATCCTTTTGAAAATGTCTGGGTATAACTTAATATTTTGCTAGTGAGTGTGATTGTAGGTTTAGTACTTTTTTGCGTGTACGGAGATGCAGACTCTTTGATGGTCCTTATTGCTCCATTGTAAGTTCAGGTAACTGGGCTATTCAAGTTGCACTCAATCTACATTTACTTTCAGAATCATTGCGGCTACTTCCTCCGTTGTTGTTAGTGTTTTACTAATATTCCAACTTAAACCCGGCTCTCATTGCTGAAAATTAAATGAACATCAGAGCTGTCGATTTGTTCTTACACTCAAAGGTGATCCAAGCTACGCGACCGGGGTATATCGTTCTGGAAATGACTTACGGATCGTATGCGAGGATGATAAAGACAGCTCGCTTCTCGATTTCGAGGAATGAGTCCAAAACCCGTATAAATAAGGGTCAATACTTCGTTTTACCATGACGTTGAACCAGTTTTTTTATAGTATATGCAGAATATGTCCTGCTAAAATACGCTCTAGAATCATGCAGAATTAAAGCATTTGACAAACCCACTGGTCTTCATTTTAGACTAATATTAGACAGGACCTGAATGGACACACTAAATTTGTTGCAGAATCGAACCCAAATCTATCACCTCATAACAAGATCGCTCGTGGGCTACAGAGAGAAGTGAGTAAGGCTTAATCCTGGGAGAGATATAGTTGTTTCCTGTGCCCGCGACATTCTATAGCCGAGAATTCGTCGGTGTGCGCTTGACATTTACAAAGCATGCCGCTGACATAATGAATGATGACATGGACAAGTCACGCTGTCACGACTCGTGATCAGGAATTCACTTTGCCCAAGAATTGCCCAGTCTCGTAATTGTTATTTCGAAATCTTTATCGCGTCATGTATACAGCGAAGTCATTCGTCGGTTTACACTTTCCCCGGAGATGCTCAGACTAAACCTGTTCACAATATAGTTCTTTATAAGCTAAAAGCGCGCAAGATCCGACTCACCGTACGGATCAAGAGGCTTTTCTAACACTCGTGCCCAGGAAATCTCACCTTGCTATGACTTCTCCTCGGTTGCGTTTTGCCTTTTCAAGGTCTCTCAATTGCTATTTGCTGCTCCGACGGGTTATCTCAAACAGCAATTTCGGCCATCATGACCATTATGTAACGGTGGATACGAATCCTGTTCTCCTAATACGCAGTTATAACTTTCATATTGCGGAATCGCAACATACCCCACCTATTCTTTGTACATAGTTGACATGCAACAGTCGGCGTCGGACACACTCCCCAACCCATTTGATGCTCCATCCCTCACCGAACAGCAAGTTATCGAGGGGTTCCACTCGTTTCTACAATCCTCGCTAGCCCAGGCAAAAGCTGAGAAGTTACTCGATACGGAGACCTTGGCAACCGCGGAGAGTGACTTAATGGTGTCAGGTAAGTCTTCAATATTAATCCATCATCTCACGCGTTTATCAATGAACCCTTCCTTAAGCCCCTGCACTGTGTCTATTTTTTGCTGCCCTCCGCTCTACCACTACACCTCCTTCGGTTCCTCTTCCCGTCAAAGGGCAACTCGCACCTTTTGATCAAGTTAACTTGTCATGCGAAAATTGCCCACCAGTATTTCTCCCCATGTTTCAAGTCTGGGAATCAACTGTCCCAATTATTCAAAGACTGCAGTCTAACAGACAACACGACCTAGCTCGAATTGTGTGCGACCTAGAGCCTATTGGTAATAGACATGCTCTAAACGTTATCGCAGCCCAACTTCGAGGAGTTGGAGTCGAAATTAGCCAACGAAGAACTTTCCAAGAGCGATTTCAAGCTGACCTCCAGATGGCACTGAACGCGAACGAAAGCGACAGAGGAGAAACGCCACAAGCCCATTTCTCCCCACCTCCGTTGTATACGGAAAAGGACACGCCTGAAAGTTCTCCGTCGGAAAAGGCTAGGAAACTCTTAGAACATGAACCTGTCATAGTCCATATTCGCGAGACGCTTTTCGCATCGTTGGGTGACGTCATAGCTTCAACACCTTCTATCAAAGCGGCCATGAAAACAGACCCTCCTAGAGCATACTTTGCCAGTGTAGCACTAGCTATACTGGAAGCTTCCTTGACACCAAGAGGAACAGTCAGAGGCGCTCTAGATATGCGTTTCACACTTGAAGATTGTCCCGTACCACTACGGCCGCTCATGTACGAGTTCGATTCGATCGAGGAGGAAGCGTCGGAAATCGTGGCAAAAGACGACGAGGACGCTATCAGAATGGTTACTGAGGGAATAACGCTCGGGGTGCCTCGAATTGACAGAGTCAGGAAGATATTACTAGATGGTTTGGGGGAAAATGAAACACGTCGCCGGTCGTCGGGGGATGAAGAAGGATTGCGAGTAAGCGTAGAAGGACGTGCCCTTCAATTTGCTACACGCATCAATATGTTGGCTTTGAAGATGACCAGCCTACCAGCGTTTCGTTCTTATGCCAAGAATGTCTTTGAAATCCTTGGAGGTTTAACTTAAATTTATTATTGGAGTATATGAATATTATTGTATTGTATTGTTATTTGTTGTATCTGAAAACCTATGCTAGCTCGAATTTAATAATTATTGAAATTGACAATGAAAGGGATAAGAAAGCGTTACACAATCTTAACGTTCACAGGACAATCGCAATGAGAACGAATAACGCAAAGTTTGTCATTCCAGGGTGACTCATTCAATTAATGACCCAGTCTCAAGAAGATTTTCAATATTACGGAAACAACATCGCAACTCGGACGGTTTGTTGAGTCGAGAATCACGTTGCGGTGTCTATAAGCGTTGTCAGCTGACAAGGTCCGTACACGAAAAAAATAAAGGCAATTACAGTAGTAATAGTCATCAATCAAAGGCATCCAGTCCCTTATGAAAGCACTTAATAATCCGAGGACGGGAGCAGCGGCTGTCTTGTCAGCTAAATGAGCCAATTTGGGTCTAAAAAGAGAAGTCAGCCAGCCAGAAGCCAAGAGATAGTAGATTTGTCGAACCGTGTATACGATTCCCATATTTGGCCTCGGAATAGATACCACAATAGGTCTCTATCCCTACGAGCGTATTCCGCACGCTCTAGTGCAGACGAAAGAGACGGAGAGCGACGGAGGTACCTTGAAGAAAGATCGAGTGCAAGTGATAGAATGAGAGGATTGGCTGTGGTAGAATTTCGGGACAGTGTAATAACTAGTTTAAAAAAGTGGTGTCAGACGAATATCCTACTATACCTCCTTATCAATACCCACCGTATATAAGCGGTCTTAGGATGTGAATGAGTTCGGCGAGCCAGTCTTTCGGAGATGACAATGAGTCAACTAAAGACGTAGGCTGTTTCAAAGACGAGGGAAACAAAGCTTTTGGGAGGAGATAACGTTCGACCGGCGAGGCGGTACCGTCCGTAGGCTTTTCTGTAAGTAAAGGATTTGGAACATCCATACTAACGTGGTTGTTCTTCAGGTGATCAGGAGTAGGAGATGTCGAAGTTGAAGGCTGTTTGGGTAAAGACTGGGATTCAATCATCTCGTAATCCAAGGAAGGAAGATTGGCAGGATCAAAATCTCTTTCCGGTAATGGAGGAGAGATCAACGGCCGTCGAGTAAGTCTGAGAAGCACGATTCGGAGTATAGCCCTAGGAGAATATATAAACATTTAAATTTGAACAATACATAACTTCATACTTTACTACTTCAAGCGCAATGATACTACGCCAACGTCCTTTGTCTCCCAGTTTCCGACGCAGACCCATTTCGAGAAGTAACTCGGTGAATTTGATGACTTCAAGTGCTCTTGCAGCCCATTTATACAAACGATCTTTATCTGCCCACGCTCGCGTATACCGCGAATTCAACGAAGGCGGAATTAAGGGCTTCCATTTAGGGATTTGAGCAAGTCGTCGCCCGATTATGGTGTCATGATACAGGCTTAGGAGGTTAAGAATCGCAGAAACTAACAAGAGATGTATTAGCTGCTATCAAATAGATCAAAGAATAAAGCATAACGAACGGGCTTCAGATCCTAATTCAGCGTCTTTGAAGCGACCGGGTAGAAACCATGTGAGGGAGCGCAACGATGATTCTAGCAAACAAGTAGCATTTTTTCTCAGTTTTTGAGCACGCACTAGATACATCTGAAGACACACCAATTGTCGCAATAGTAGACGAGTTGTGTATCAAGAAAGTTTCATAATGCTGTAGTAGAGACATACAAAAAGAGTTTGGAAATCAAATGCTAAAGCTGAGTTTGAATCTCTATTCTACCGGTCCAACCGGGGACGCTTTGCATTCCGGGATTGCTGACCATTACTACTGTCCCCTCGACGTTTATTTGAGCCGCTTGAATTATTTCCAGACTGTTGAGGACGTGGAAAGGGCCGAGATTTCTTCTCTTTTTGTCCAATCTTTCGCTGCTTTTTTTCCTCGGCTTTTTTGACTGCTCTCTGACCGCCTGATTCTGCTAACGCGTCTGTCCTAGCACGCTGTCGAATAGCTTTTTCGTCAGCTATAATAACGAATTAGTCGAATATCTCCAACTTGATAAGAGAAACTTTGCATACATTTTTTCAACCACCAAGCCTTCTTCCCAGTTTTTTGTTTCTCTTTCTCTTCTTTCCTCAGCTTGTTAAGAGCTTGAGACTCAACCTGTTGTTGTCGCTCCCTATTGACGACACTTTCGGCTTTTTTCAAAGCTCTTTCAAGACGTCCTACTTCTATCTCTCTACTTTCCCTTAAATTCGAAGGCGAGTTAGCGAGAAGTTTACGGGCGCGAGCAAGTGAGGACTTCAATGTCGAGAATTCTTCCTTATGCATGTCGTTTAAGAAACCATATTGTGAATGATAGCGATTGATATCCAATGATCCTGACAAATCTGAAAACCGTGGATCTCGAGATTTCTAATGTCGTGGATTATGAATCGCGAGTTTCTCCAAATAAACATAAAACTCACGTTATGATGCACCTCCACAACTTGCCGTCGTCTTGTGATTGGCTTTTTTGAAGTCAACTCCATAGGACTATTTTAGTGTACTTGAGTAAAGTAAAACTCTCCCAGTGACATTTCACGTACGTACGCGTGTTTACTAGAGCGATGGTGCGCTTCTCTAGACTTCTTTTTAGCATGCTCTCCGTCAGATTCCTCGGGTTCTGAGTCTACATCTGACTCAAATTCTTCTTCTTCAGAAGATGATGACGTTTCTGTCCGTTTCATGGTTTTCCGCGCTTTGACAATAGCACCCAATGGTAACTTGGACAGGTCTACATCGAACAGTGAGCAAGGAACCCTACGCCGAAGGGATTGCAAGAATCACCTTCTTCCAGCCTATTCTGTATGGTGTCTAAGTTCTCATGCAATAAAAAATGAGACCGAAAAACATACATATTTCTCATTGGCATCTATGTTCGAGTTTGAATGGGTGTCAGATGAACTTTCATCTCCACTCTCAACATCTTCGTCCAGGTCTTCTTCATCTACCCACTGGGCTACACGAGGCTGATCAAACTCAGCATTATCATCTGACAGAGTGTCATCAGCATCGGAATGGTGAAACTTTGTTTCTGCGTGGCTCGAGGACATGTAGTCAATTCGAATTAGCCGGCCGCACTGCCGCGGCAAATTTTGAGATACTTACGTAAAAGTAACAGAAAACTGCCAACTACTAGTAAGTAATAAAACTAGTGCTCTGTCTTTTAGAGTAGTACGATATCACAGAAGGTTTACTTAAAAAATTTACTACTCCTTATCATCCACAAAAAGGAAAGTCGCAAGTGTCGAGCTATCGCCTCCAGTGCTATCGGGTTCCTGCACTAATACTAGTCGTCAACATTCCGGATCTTCTTCAATGCAGTTACTATGCAACTCGAGAACCTAGAGACAACATCGCGATTGACAACTTCAAACTATTTTCGAACTTGACCTTAACGAAAAAAGGCAAAGAATGACAAGAACACGAGGCCGTCTTTAGTATGGAATCCTAGTTTACTTTTCGCTCGAAGATAAACCACGGAATCGGGTAGCCAAATCATGTAATTTTTTTTCATGAATCAACCGCAGACAAGAGCCTTATTGACAAGGTTAGCTCCAACAATTCATTTTGCCTCAGATAAGGCGATATGATATACTACAGATATACCGCCATTTTTGGTTGTTATACACAATCGTCTTGAGATCTCATTCACTTACCACGTCACGGTAACTTTGAATTCTATCCAAGGAAGAAACGTCAAAACGATGCTACAAAGACTGAATTGTTTGGCACTTCAACTAGAATCAACGAGTTTATATTGATAGTACAAGTAACAATCCAAGCATAATAAGATATCAGAAAACAAGTACCCTGTCTGAAAAGAAATCAGTAACTTTGTTGAAAGGACATGGAATAAGGAAAAGGCGCAATCCCAAAAGGTCAGACATCCAAGGAAGGTTTAGGCCTTCATCGCGCCAACCCCGACCTCAGGTGCAGCGCAAATACCACGAGGATATCGGCCCACAGCTTCCGTGACCTCAATTGGGTTCGGGGTACACAAGAAGGGGGAATGTACAAATGAGACGTCAAGGAGTAACTTCACTAGAAGCGACGCTTAAGTGGAAACTGCGAATGTTGGAAAGGTTTTCATCCTAAAAGGGAATACGCCTGGATGGGAAATGAAAAGAAAACTAACCCAATAGAGAACGCCGAAAATTGGGGTGCAGATCCACTGGAAAATCTGTAAGTGAAATTAGTGTCCAAGTTTTTATACATGTATAACCAGATAGAAATGATCAGACGAGACGACACTGGCAAGTGTACTAAGTACCCCGAAGGATACGGCTTGTTGCGAACAAGCTCTCTTACTCCTCGGCATGGTCGTGTAAGACGGGGAAGAGAATAAAAACATCATATCAAAAGGTATTTTACAGACTGCCAACGAAAGAGGAAAAGCTCCATGCTAACATTGACAGGATCTGCAAAGTCCCCAGAAAAAAATATCAGACAAATACTCACCTCACATAGATGTCGAGATGCAGAAGCAGCCCATCGAAAAAAAGCTTATATAAGAAAAGCTGACTGGTCCGTGCGTTGGCGTCACTTTTTTACCCGGCGGAAGCTTCCAGTTTACGTTTGTAGCGCTCATCATGCTGAACTATGCAGCAGAGCAGTACTAACCGCCTTGTATATCAGTACAGGTTTGTATCACCTCACAACCATTCAAATTTTGAATATAGCTGAGTGCACAAGCCCGACTTTTAAATCCTACAAACATCTCCTTATTTCAGCCAGGTTTTCTAGCGAAGAACTCTGTGCCATTGTCAACAGTGATAACCGCTTGTTATAACTCCTTTTGAGAACGCGTTGGGGATCATCTCAAAGTGATCCAGGCCGAGCCGGGCATACAAGCGCACCATCACGAATAAGTCTGGCTGAAGTCGTTGATAACCTCGGACATCTCGCTCGAGCGTTTTATTTGTTTGAAATGCGTCGAGAAATATTCTTGGAGACTTGTTTATCTCGTGAAAATAAGGATGATTGATTATGCCTCAGGTCCACGAGCGATTAAAGGTTAGTAGCTGAGGACTTATCATCGGACAATTTCAGTTGAGATATATGTATACTTGGTCTTCTCTCGTCATCAGGAACGCTGTGCCGCCACAAGCTTTGCCTCACAGTTCGGCTCAATACTCCAAAACACGGCTTTACAACTAGGCCCGATTTGAGCTGAGCGTATTAATCCCAATTTGAGTTGGCTTGTTCACTTATCCAACTTGAATTGTTCAGCCAAACATGTGCTGGTATGGATCATATGGTACTGACATGCAAAAATACGTTAGTTTGGAGCTTGACAACTCATGTGAACTCAAAACCACCTCAACTGTGCCATCCAATTGGGGCCTTCTTCCAATCCGCGCTGTCCAATCCAAAGCGGAAAATCAGAACAGGGGATGAAAGCACATTCAGGGGCCTATGAATGAGGTCACACAACTACAAAGGTTCTTACATACCTTTGGTCCGGAGTGCCGCGCGATGATTACCTGGCGTCATTCTATTCGAATTGATCTCCCCCATCTTCCGTCCATTGCCCTCTTTGATTGCGTTTCCGTCTCATATACGGCTCTAATAATATCCCGGATTATGCCATTTATTGCCATTTTTAAAAAACATTAAAAATTGTGATCTATCGCGTTCCATATAAAAGACGACGACGTCTGTTTCATCACGCCCCACTTTGCCCCCAAACTTGCCTTGACACTCGTTCTTTCAATGGGTTCCGTTTTGACTCCTGGTGTAACTTTTGTTTTGAACATTCTCAGTAAACTTCTTTTCGTTTATGTTACTATATCTGTTTCTTCTCATTATCTAAATCTCCATCTTCCAATTTATCTATGGATAACTCTGTTTTTCGTTCTTTGGATTGTTCTCTTCACTCTGACAAGCCTTGTTCATAAATTCCAAGCTAGGATGGAAGCAAAACGTCTTGGAGCGCGATTTGCACCATCCGTAACTTATTTGTTCGGCATCGACACTCTCCTTCGTATGATTAAAAGTTTCAACAAAGGACACATTGGTAAGAATCTTATTGTCGTTTAGGTTATCGCTAAAGTAATTTTCTCATTACATAGGTGATTACATGTTTGAATGGCTCCACAAATACGGCCCAATCCAAAAATTCGAGTTCTTGAATGAGTACACGGTAAGCTGGTATTTTTTCTCTACACGAGAATACCTTACTTACTAGTAGCGATCATCGAATAGGTAGTGACAGTCGAACCCGAACATATCAAAGTACGCCATACTTGTCCGCGATGATCGACATTTTTGCTCATATCCTAACTATAATAGTCGGTTTTGGCCAGTGACTTTGACTCTTTTGAAAAAGGGGAACTGTTCAACTGGTGCTTCCAATCCGTTTTAGGCACAGGCGTCTTCAACTCTGATGGGGTCTTGTGGAAGTAAATATAAAAAATTTATTCTTATCACATTTCCCAGACTCGATTCTGATTCGCATTGATTATACAAGATTCCATCGATCTATAACTCGTCCATTCTTCTCTAGAGACAGAATCACGGACTTCGACCTATTCAATCACCATGCGGATATCGTAGTAAACAAGTTGAAAGAAAGAGCTGCCGAGCAGGAACCTGTCGACTTCCAGGTATGTATCACTGGTTCCCATGCAACGAGCCTGATTGAATCAACCACATGCTCACTTTTCCTTTTTGTAGGACCTCATATCCAGGTGACATATCTCAAGTCAATTTATTTCGAACTGTGCTCATGATTATTTCATGTCCTCAGATTTACTCTTGACTCCGCTACTCAATTCTTGTTCGGTTCCTGCGTCAACAGTCTTTCAGCTAATATCCCATATGCCTGGAACTCATCCAAGACTAACTCAATCCACTCAGCACACACCAGTGACACATTCGCCGAAGCTTTCAATCAAGCCCAAAACGTCCTCGCCTTACGTACCCGTTTGGGTGATCTTTGGCCCGTTTACGAGTTTTTCGGCGATAAGACCAAGGGCGCTGTAAAAGTTATCCATAGCTACATTGAGCCAATTTTACGTGATGCGCTGTCTCGGAAGAATTTGAACATGGAAGAGAATAAGGACACGATGCCTGAGACATTGTTGGACCATTTGATTCAAATCACCGACGGTTCGTATTTCTCCGTCGATTTAATCCGAGCTATCCTAATTTTGTTCCCTCAGACTTGAAGCTGATTAGAGACGAAATGTTGAAGTACGTTGCCTTCTCAGTTTGAATTTGCTCCCGTAATGAGACCATCCTTAGCATTATGATCGCTGGTCGAGATACTGTAAGGATTTGTTTTATATTGAATGCAAAGTTATGCTAAAAGAATCTTTTTCATCTATCAAGACTACAGCTACTTTAACATTCTTGGTTTACTGCCTTTCTCAGCACCCTGAAGTTCTGGCAAAACTCCGCCAAGAGATTCTCGAAGTTGTCGGTCCTTCCGAAAGGCCAACCTACCAGAACATTAAAGATTGTCGATACCTACGGGCCGTGATAAATGGTTTGTACAAATCACACTCATCCCATTTTATCATATATTAATTCTGTTCCGTGCAGAAACACTTCGTTTGTATCCCGCCGTGTAAGGAAGCTAGCAATTCAGTGCCATTATAATTGACTAACTGAATTCTTTATATTTGATAACCAACAGACCATTTAATATCCGGTGAGTTCGTTTATGAATTCCTTTTTCTGATTGGAGGCTCACATCGATTCAGCTATGCCAAACGTGCCACTACACTCCCAGCCATCGATGGCATCGGAAAACCTTACTACGTCCCCAAAGGAGCCGGGTGAGTGAACATATATCTCGGTTAAATAAGCCGCATGCTCATATGGACCATAGAATCGGATATTCTGTGTTTGTCATGCACCGACGCCCTGATTTATGGGGTCCCGATGGTTCGTACTATTCTGTTATAGAAAATATAACGTCTGGGCTAAAATAATTCAAACAGCTCACTTGTTCGACCCTGAACGTTTCTTGGATCAGCGTGTGCAAAAGGTAATATTGGATTTTAGGTATAAAATAGGGAAAGAAACTTGCTCACCGACATTCGTAGTATCTCACTCCCAACCCGTTCATCTTCCTTCCATTCAATGCTGGTAAGCAAAACCTCAAAGATAGATTATGTTCAAATATTGAACAAAATTTCTCTAGGTCCCCGTATCTGCCTCGGTCAACAGGTAAATTATTTGAATCATGAAATTGAACACGGGAATTTAATTCAATTTTCTTGAAGTTCGCATACAACGAAATGTCGCTGATGATCGTCCGATTACTACAAGCCTTCGATAAAATCGAGTTTGCACCACAAGCTCAGCCGCACGATGCCAGACCACCCGCTAACTGGGATGCCCAAGTAGTACCCGGCAGAGAAAGAGAAAAGCTCGAGAAAATCTGGCCCAAGATGCACTTGACAATATACGCCCATAAAGGTCTTTGGCTAACCATGAAGGAGGCTCAATCCTCTAAAGAATAAGCCGCTCATTGTATTCGACATCATTATTATTTTTTCTTGGTGTACTAATCTGCTATCATTTCCTTTCGTTTTTTTTTGACAATTGACGATATTAGAATTAACCAATCAACCAAGTTCCCTCTCTACATTTATAAAGACTATAACAGTGTTAGATAATAAAACTATACAACTTGAAAGATGTATCTAAGTATTTATCCATATTTGGCAATTTAACACCTACATATCTTATCGCATCTGGCTCTTGATATCATGAACAGCATTCTCAAGCAGAACATAATTCCCATCCTCCAAAACGACATCCAAGGATATTCCGCTAGATAGTCTGCTATTAGGCTCCCAATAGGGATCGAGTCCAAGCCAGGTAACAAGCTTGGGGAGCCAGCGCTTGTGGGGTTTACCGGAAGGTGCTACTGGATCATCATACATGGCTTCCCATCTATACAAGGGGCGAGGTCGTATTTGAGAGTCGTTATAATCTGTACCCCCACCCGTTCCTAGAATTGATGATTTCCCGTGGCGAGACGATGTGGAATTAGCGTATACATCAATTTGGGCCATGTTATTTCCGAGATGATAATGTATGGCCTAACAGTATCAAAATTTGCCCCAAAGAGTTCCAATCAGTATTCTTTGAGCTTTGGGGATGATTTATCAAAACAACAACAAAACTCACGTTATCGGAGGAAGCTTTGAAAACAATTTGATTGAGACGGAAGTAAATCTTGTTGAGAATTCCCGAATGTATGAAGTCTGTCCAACTGCCCTTTTTTGACATCAATCCCCTTTGTATTAGAAATGCTTCCAAAACCGCACGAGGGAGTAAACGGTAGGCAATAGAACTTGGATATGAAGGGTCGAAGTCTGAGGCATGTAGTTTTAAGTTCGAGATCATTGCATTATTTCTGCGCCACAGATCGTCCTAACAAAGAAATAACGCCATATACTCAAATCAGATCTACAATATTAATTCTTTAAATCAAACTTACCCAAAAAAGGTACCACCAAGTTGCCGCTTCAGAACGGCTAACAAACGTCATCCGCTCGTTCGCGGCTATGATTGCATTTTCATGCTCGACAAACATCTCGCGTAATTTGATGTTTTCTTCCAATAGAATATCCGTTAGCTGGTGCATGCTTTTGGGTGAACCGTAAACCGAGCACAAAAATTGATAAGAGAGCGTATCAGCTTTGCTTTGGCTTTCAGCTAGTAGCGAATAGCGATAATCGTCTATCAAAGCTTCGACGCTCATAGTTCTTTCTCGAATAAGCGGGCGGTTCAACGATAGGAATTTGGCCAGCACCGGAGTTAATTCAAAATCGCTCGTAAGCCCAATTACTGAACCGTCTACTTGGACATCCTTGTCGTAAGTTAGTTGTACGTTGAAACCACTACCAAGGTCAATTGTTTTCCAAGGAAGACTGCCATTGCGCTGAATCGAGAAAACCCCACTTTCGAAATGAATTGTTCTGTATGCGTTATAACTTTTCCGGAATAGACCGAATTTCTTTCCCACATTCTAGGAGAAAAGTTTAATACTGAGGTGGATTTTAAAG
The DNA here is from genome assembly GCA_027605045.1 of Phallus indusiatus. Lineage (NCBI taxonomy): Eukaryota > Fungi > Basidiomycota > Agaricomycetes > Phallales > Phallaceae > Phallus > Phallus indusiatus. The sequence goes on from JAQFWX010000009.1 coordinate 492,236, forward strand.
ATACTCATATTCACCTGGAAGTGCGTATACGGCCACCGAACGACCTGCCCATCCAAAGAACGGAGCGTAAACCGAACGCTGCGACGGTAAAAAACATCCTCGTCATTATTCTGCCGAACATACTCTTCGAAGTCATTCAGAGTCTTCAATGCGATAGTTGAACCCGAATCGTATTTCATGACCAATGTCGGGGGAAAAGGAATCCACCACGCGTTTCCAAAGTAGTTACTAGCTGCTGCGTCTTTAGGGTCCCTCCAATAGCAATCAGGACCAGTAAATTCAGTCTGAATTTTGTGTTGCAATTCTCTGAAACGATCTGCTTGAGTACCGGTGCATAAGGCAATGCCTTTCGCATAATCCATGCCACCCATTTCCCCCAGGATCTTTCATAATTCATGCGTCAGAAAATGGAGATAACTTTTTATTTTTATGTTACCTTGAGGTTTTCAACATGTCGTTCTCCGACTGTCCCTCGAAAACTAATCAGGTAGGGAGGCACGGGTAATGTCTTGAGATCGGTATATACGAGCTTTTCATTTTTAGGCATCATACACTCCGGAGTAAGGAGTGATAATACAGAAATTGATTCTTGCCATATGCGTCGGCGGGTATGTCGAGAGGTTGGGGATATATCTAGTCTAATGAACACTAAGTGTCATAGTGGACTATTTCCAATCACTGTACTTACTTGGGCGAAAAAATATCGATGCTGAAATCCATGCGTCGTGTTATTTCTGTTGAAATATATGTCAGGGGAAGAAAAATCCAAACATCTGAGTATAGATACTTTTCACTAACGCCTGAACGAAGCTGAAGTTTATGAGGAAGAAGTCTAGAAAATTCTCAGTGAAAAAGAAAGGAGTGAACACAAAGAAAACGCATACAGAATACAAAGGTATACTCTAAAATATAAGCGCTATCGAAGTTGAATTAGTACAAACAGCGAATGAATGGTGCGAATTCACGCACACGTATAAAAAAGGTCCATTGAATAGATTCTGAACAGATGTGGGTACATGTAAAGCTACAATCAGTCCAAAAAGCGCGAAAATAACGTAACCGAGTCGTGAACACCATTCGCTGGCATTGCTGACTGGATTCAAAAAGGGTCCGAATATCGTTTGAACAACAAGAAAAGCGATCATGGCAAGGAGGAGTAGAACTTGTCGAATTATTGTGACAACATAGCTATTTGTATGCATGAAAATGCAGTTATTGGGATCGAACACTGCCACCAGGAGAAGTGTGCTGAGTTTGATCCAGAGGTAGATGGAGCTGTAAGTTGCCCAACCCAGGCGTAAATCTGCGTTTGGGGCAAATGTCTAGTGAGGTCCACTAAAAAGGGAGGGCTGATAGGAGAATCTAACCTTGATATAAGAAACTCAACGGGTTGGTATCCCGTTCCAACATTCGTTCGTATGCATGTCTGAGCTCAACTCGATTTCGAAGACGGCCAAGTTCAGTATACTGGTTAATAGTCGGAATGGCGGTTTTAATAGCTTGTCCCAACCGAATAGGGAACCAGACAGTGAGCTAAAGAAAGGTAAGAGTTTGAGAGGGATATCGAAAAATCAAAAGTTCCACTTACAAAGGTCACCGTCAAAATCGCCAATATCACTATAGGCGGTGCGAAGTTTATTTGATTGGGGTCCAGCGTTGTCGTGAAACAAACCGAAGACGTTCGAGGTGCAGAGTTAGGCCAGAAGTCACTGGACCAGACGATCGCGTGGATTGATATGGTACTGAGGGGAAGGTAGATGACGGAAAGGAAAAAAGTCGATAAGACTAAACCCCATTTGCCACCGGTGGGTGGGGCTTGGAGCCCTTCCAAGGAAGATATGCGAGTCGATATACGTTTGGTTTGGATATGAAAGTAATACAGAAGGCAAGCAGAGATAATCATCAAAATTACAAATAAAATTAGTGATACAGCTGTATTCCCAAGATTTAGGGCTAGAATGTTAGGTCTGTGTGTTGAGAAAAACTGAGATTAGGAGTTCAATTGACAACGGAGCAATAACAATCACATTGTTCCAAGAAGCACTTGTCGCCAGTCGCTTTCGTCTGTTTGATTGTGTGATACTGGTAGTACGAATACCTCATCAGGGATCCGCAGAGATAATCATATATGATACGACTGTACCTATTGTACTCAATAACAATGCAGTTAATTGTAATGAGTCGTAGAGCCCCTGAAGGCTATAATACATGGATATCGGACTGGATCCCTGTATTACAAATGAGAATGAAATATCAAGTCGAACGGCGTACACATACCATAATGCCAAGTGAGACGCTCAGCAGTGACGAAAAGATAGCTCCTCGATCTTGAAACCAGGACGGAATAGTCGCGTTGTTTTCAAGATCACTGAGGGTCTTTTTGGAAGCTTGAAGGAGGTCCATTGGTGGAAAGACGCTTGGTTGAGCCTTTCCTCTCGAGCTGGGAGATTGCACGGCAGGAAACGGGGTGAAATTAGGTTGCAAAGCTTTAGATAAATAATTATCGAGAGCGGGAAGTGATAGAGGCGCGGCTCCGCGAGAGAAGATAGTCTTAGCAGCAATAGGAGTATGTTGCTGCTGTGGTGATGGAGGTGATTGTTGCGTTTGAACACGATCTTGAAATAAAGAAGAAGAAATAAGATTAACATCGAGGTCGTCATGGTCATAATCATCTTTATAAACTGTATCGTTAAGGAGTTTCGTATCCGTTAATGTGGTTTGGGACGAGGGGGTCGCAAGCCGATCTAGAGATTGGTAAAGTGGTGGCCTAAAAGAGTCGGAGCCCCCCACTTTAGTGGAAGTAGGCGATTCCACTGGAACTAGGGGTATATAAGATGCTGAAGAATTTCGTGAATTAGGGCTGATAGCCGGAGGCATTCTTCGCGTCATGAAGCGTTGTGCTGAACTGGCTTGGTCCCGTCGATCATTGCTGTTCACCGGGGGAGAGGTCGACAGGTCATCATCAATATATTTCCCCAGCGATCGAACTGGCACGGTATTCGGTATTATTGAATGACTGTTATTGTTCTCATGCGCAGTTTTAGCGACAAACTGCTCGTTTGGAGATGCGGGAGCGCGTAAGACCTTCGGTTTATGAGCAGGAATTGGTGCAGAGACTGATGGAGATGATTTCTTCAGTAGTGGATGCTGGATGAACCGTGCTGGCGAAGGCGGAGGTCCCTGAGGACGTCTTGAGAGCTGAGGTGGTTGGTTATCGGTTGGCGGGGTAGAGGCGTGCGCAACCTCAGCATTACTCTCGAACAGTGCTACGATATCCTTGATGGGTATTCTTCCATTCATAACTTATCTCGTAATTGAGCGCAGACGGCTTGAGGACGATGAAGAGCGGGCAGGCCGCAGCCTGAGCTAGATCGTTGAGACTCACGTCACTGAACCGGCAATTCGGCCTTCTCACACTTAGTTCACCGTACCAGACATCCCCGTCGCGCTGCGTATTACAGCGAAATGTTCCCTGTTCGTTACGTGTCGCGACAATATTCAAACTCAATTAGCTTGTGTGGGCGGAGAAGATAACTTTCATCTGCGAAAGTACGTGCAGTGACAAATCTATAATCCACCTCTCACACAGCAGTGGGCACCACAAATAAATCACCTGCTTTACTCTTTGACAAAACTTTCTTTTGTTCTGGGTAGAAAAATCCACGGCTAACACCGGTCGCTATCGTGCTCAATGGGGATAAGAGTCAGCCTTGACTCTATATCCAGTGTATTACGCCGCCTAGATTGACTTCTGGGAACGTTATATCGAACCTGTTTTGAAAGCATGTGGTGTCGCTATTGCACATGCTTCAAATATTATTAAACGAGAATACAATCGTTCCCTATTTGGGATTTCATCCGGCCCACTGCTACTGTGTATGAATCTACTATTCTAAGTCTGGTTCGCTTGTGTCTTTTCAAGGTGCAGTGATATCACGTTTGAGCGTTCCTGATGGCCAATCCTACTTCACACGTGTGTAGCATATAAACTACTAGAAAATCTAATGAGAATCCAACTTACACCATGATTCAGAAGGTCACCATCCTAGTTCTGATTTCTCTGCTCTCTGCTTTTGAAACTCGAGGCATTCCAACAGCATCTTCAAGTCCAACTGAGCCTGATCCAGCTAACTTTGTTAACGTATCATTGAATGGCCAAACATTCATTGATAAGGCAAGTGATATCCAAATGCGTTATTCATTTTCTCTTACTTTAATTCAGGGGATGGTAGCATTTGGTCTCATTCCAGCTGATTTCAAAGATTCAACTGGGGATACTTTTGGTGGTGTGGGCTCTGCGATCGCCATACAACGCGGTACATGGACTCAGAATAGCAATGGGTCGTTTTCGGGCTCTTTGATAGTACAGCCTGATCGCGGGTTCAACGTGTCAGTGTTGGCCCTGGTCTTTCATTAACAAAAATTAATTTTCGAGCACAGCGACGGAACTGTCAACTATCAGGGTCGTCAGCATATTGTGGATTTCGTATTGAACCCTTACTACGATACTGTCCCCTTGTCCTTCAATGCTTCTCAGCAAACTCTTGCCTTGAACTATCGTTCTTCTCTACTATACACAGAAGTTCAGGGAAAGACAACCGGTCTCGATGCTTTGGCTGTCAGATCCGCTGAACAGATTGGAAACGTTATGGAACCACCAGAGCCAATCGCTAACAGCACGTTCAATCACCTTTGTCTTGATGCCGAGGGTCTCGTTCTAAATGCTGATGGAACGTAAGTACATATGGATACAATTTTATGGAATTTCCCATACAATTGAGAAAAAAAACGAACACAGATTCTGGGTTTCGGATGAGTATGGTCCATATGTTCACCTCTTCCAATCACAAGGACAGCTGGTTCTTTCCATTCAGCCACCCGAAGCCATTTTGCCATTCCAGAGCACGTCGAAGAGTTCTGCCCCAGTTCTGAATTTCACGGGTAGCATTAACCCTACCACGGGAAGGGCAGCAAATCAGGGTAATCTTATTTTCTACGATATGTCAAATATGTCCCGCGGCTAATATTTATATTTGTTTCAGGCTTTGAAGGGTGCGAGACACGAAGTTTTTTATAAGTTATGCAATTTGACAATTCAATAGTCTGACTCGAGACCCAACTGGAACAAAACTTTTTGCCCTTCTTCAAAGCGCTACAATTCAAGATGGCGGCGCAGACAAGGATACGTCACAGAATACACGTTTAGTCGTCTACAACATAAGCGAGGATACAGCAGAACTCATCGGGGAGTATGTGGTTCCGCTTCCACAGGTAATCACGTGAATAATGCAGCAAGATTTCAGTAATCATTTCTTGTTTCCAAGGATTCCTCGAATGGGAACACATTCGCACAATCAGAATTCCATTATTTGACCGATACTCAGTTCCTAATTTTGGCGAGAGACGGGAAAGGAAATGGTGACGGCTCAGGGAATGAGAAATCGAAATACAAGTTTGTCAAATCAATTCATTTTTTCTGCAGTTCTAATTTACCGCTTCTTAGGAACGTTGATCTCTTCGACATCTCTCAGGCCACGAATATTGCGAATACTGTGTTTGATAACCCTGCGAACCCGATTTCTTCAAACGGAGAGCTCGTCAAGGGAATTACGCCTGCGAAGTATCAACCTTTCATTAGTATGATTGATTCGACGCAACTTGGGCGATTTGGTTTACACAATGGTAGATTGTCATCACTTCTGAACTTCCTCTCTCTCTCACGCAATTCCTTTTTCCCTTCGATAGGCAAACCCCTTGATTCAACTCTTCTGAACTCAAAATGGGAAAGCTTGGCTGTCGCGCCAGTTGGAGATCCAGAGTTCCCAGACGACTATTTTATTTTTACCGTCGTAAGTGGTCCAGATATATTTGTTGAACGATGCGGAGAAATAGTTATTTTTCTTTCTCTAGTCTGACAATGATTTTTTAACCACGAATGGTGTTACTGACGGTGTTCCGTATAACGCCGGTTCTAATGTTGACACGCAGTTTATGGTTTGGAGGGCGACTTTACCTAGTATACAACCCGGCACTGTCGAAACTAGTCTTGGTATTTGAGTCATATACTACGTAGATGGGCACAATAGATATAGAACTTTTGAGTCTTTGATCACTGATAAGTCCGGCTGGATCCCCATTCGAGATGCAGAATCTTGAAATCCTCAAGTTAAGTTCATCTTCGCGTAGTGATACACCGTGAAACAAAAATATAAAATTCTATCTAATATTCAATTTTTTTTTCGCGTGGAGAATTAGAATGAATAAAATAATTTGAAAGGCGGCCAGAAATGTGTGTAGTCGAATATAAAGTTCATCGGAGAGCATGTAGACATGGCTGTAATGGCCCAACTGGGAATGCGAGTTAGTGTTAGTGTCAACGGACAACTTGACAGTGCGCTGGTTCAAAGCCCGCCCCTCCAGATGAGTTGGTCTCTGTCTCGACCAGCGCTAGGCAACTAGCGGTTAGTCAGCAGATAAAGGGTGGAAGTGAGGTCAGGGAAGTCATTCCGCAGCCTTCTCTACTCGCCGAGTCAGTCTAAGGAGATCAGGCGGCGTCTTCTAGCTCGCGCTATCGGGCCGTGCTACTCGCAAACTTTTTGTTCCTTATTATTATTGAAAAGATATTTTTGTTGAGGAAAGGCCTAAGGCGCTACTTTGTGAGAAATACATCGGCGTTTGTCTTTTATTTGAGTTAAAGTTTTGCTTTTCTTTTTTTTGGTTTCTACTTCTTTCTGTTTTGTTTGGTGGGATTTGCGAAAATGAATGCCGTTTTTGATTCGCCTCGCGTATCTCGTAAATGTTCCTAGCAGCTCACTCATTCTCGACCAGGAGTGGGAATAAACTTTGGATTAAATGTTGACCCGGAGTTGCACCTCGAACCACATGAGTGTCTTTTATCTTCCGGAGAGTCAATATAAGGTATTCTAATCATTTCGGCAACTTCATTCAGATGCATTATCCAACTCCTCTTTTGCTTAGTCCCTCCGAAGCAAATTCGCTTCCGCAAAAATCATGCTTGTTTGTCGACACGACGTGGTTTATGCCAAATGACCCTAGAAATCCTGGGGAAGAATTCAAAAAGATTCGTCTTCCTGGTGCACAATTCATGGATATCAATAAATTTTCTGCTCCTGTGACCGAAGAAAATGCGATTTTGGGATTGAAATATATGCTACCTTCCTCAGCGACATTTGCCGCGGCTTGTGGTAAGTCAGAGTATTTTCATGCGCTTGCATTGGATTCACAGAACACACTATGCATGCCTAATAGAGGATATAGGTATCGAGAATGATACACATGTCGTCCTGTAGGCGTTTTGCCAACTGCACAATTTTCATCCATTCATGTCTGAGTCCTCTTAGATACGACACTCATGGCGTTCTCTCTTCTCCACGAGCTTTATTCATGTTTCGAGTAAACTGATAATTTTCTCGTTAGTTATCCTAAATGAATTTCTTTTTTCAGGCATTCTCTCACACTAAGTCTTCTATATTGAACGGCGGCTTACCTCGTTGGATTAACGAAGGATATGAATTCGAAACTGACACACCTAAAACCCCGAAAGCTCATGATCATGAAAGAGTATCATACACCATCCCCGTTTTAAACGAGTCAGCAGTACGCTGTAAGCAAGTTTCATATCCAAAAAGAGCGTATGAAACTGACATCTCGTATTAGCGTATGTTCAGATGGTTAACAATTCCGACAAGCCACTTTCTGATTCTACGGCCAATATAGTCATTGATGCCCGACCTCGCGGAAGGTATAACAATACATTTCTCAAATCCCCATCCTAATGATTTCAAACCCGTTTTAGATATCTTGGAACAGATCCTGAACCCCGAGGTTTGCCATCAGGGCATATACCACGCTCATTATCAATGCCATTCACCTGCTTTCTCTCGCAGAATCAACTCACAAACAGACCGTTTCTGAACGAACATCCTAATGTCCCTTTCGAAATATACACGACTCTCCGTCCCGTGCAAGAGCTTTCCGAGGAGCTTCATAGAGGCGTAGGCCAAAAATATGCAAAACAAATTCTTTCAGGGGAAAGAGGACTTGTTGTTACGTGCGCGAGTGGACTGGCGGCTGCTATTCCTTGGTTGGCTGTTTCCAGAATTTGGGAATCGGAAGATAAAACATTGGTGCGCGATATCGGATTATATGATGAGGTTAGTTTAATTTTTTGTTTGCCGTTCGTGAAGTTGATGTCTTTTTCTTTTCGAAAAGTCCTGGGCGGGATATGTAGCTAGAAAAGGAAGTAAAATTAATACGGGTGAAGAAACAAATCAGTAGTTCAGCCGTGTCGCCAATTTAGCACGATCATCGAATAAAAAGATCATCATGACCACATCCTGAACACGAACGTTAATACAGCTTCTCTTTAGTTTATAAAATTCAGATTGTCCCAAGCCAAACAACCATCACCGGTCTAAAGCTTCGTCTTCAACCAGTCTGGCAAATCCTTCGCATCATAATCCTTAAACCGAGGTGCCCGCTTCTCCATAAACGACTCAATACCCTCATTAGACTCCGCATTACCCGTAACATACATCGCTCTCGAATCCAAAATGTGTTGTTCTTCCGGTGTAGATTTTGCATTCAACACAAGCGATTTCGTGAACGCGATTGAAATGGGAGAAGTGTTTTCGGAAAGCTCGTGTGCGATTTTAAGAGCGTATGGGAGGACTTGGTTTTTTTCGTCTAGGAGGTTTGCAAAGAGGCCGTCTAGGAGTGGGGAGGATGCTGGGAGGGGGGATGATTGGAGGAAAACGGCTAGTGCGCGCGAGCGACCGATTAGTAGTGGGAGGTGATATGAAGATGTAGCTATGAAAAAAATTATTGTGTCTTAGTAGAGAAAGAGAGACAAGAATGATAATATTAATCATTTACCTTCCGGAACAATACCCCTTCTAACGAAAGGAAAAACAATTTTGGCATCTTTCCATGCAAATCGCTGAAAATAAGATAATATATGTGCATGTAGCAGAATAACGTTTGATTCTTCATACCAAATCCATTGGAAGAGTCATTGTAATACCAATCCCAGCTGCATTGCCGTTTATAGCCGCAATTGTAATTTTTCGAGAATTAACAACGGGGAGAGCGAAACATCCACCACGGTCTCTAGATACTTTTTTTAAAAAGAATTAACGTAGCAAAAGATAAAAGATAATATACAAACTTACATATTTCGTCTTTCTTCGTAGGGTTAGGTGTCGCAAATCTACGTTCCTTCAAATCCGCACCTGCACAGAAGCACTTTCCCGCCGGATCGCCTGTTACAACGATCGCCCGTACACTTGGAATGTTCTAATAGGACCAACTTCAGAGACCTCATTTTTTGTTTGTAAAGAATATAATTGGTTTTCGAGAAAGGGGTGTATCCCGGATGTATGAGAAGAAAAGATAGGCTTACTTCGAGTTCTTTGTACGCTTGAATCAACTCGTTTTGCATCCGTACGTTCCAGCAATTATACCTGAAGAGTTGGTTTCAATTTACTCCGCTGATGAATGTAAAATCACGTACGCTTCGGGTCTGCTCATCACAATGAGAGCAACATGTTTATCTATAGTCACTTTGAGATCGTGGTATTGCTGGGAAGTCATTGGCAGTGAGAGAAGAAAAGTATTCACATCATGATATTGAAACTGGCGACGGCGTCGAGAATCACATGGCTTTACTTATGCAGTCTCGCCACGATTCGGGCCCGAAATTTGACTTTGGTAGTGCCCGCCAGGGCATCATCAAATTATAATTATAAGTACATCTAACCTATCTGTTACTGTACATTATGATACCAGCACATACAAAAAAAAACCCCAAAAAATTGGGAAACGAGAAATCATTTTCACAAAATGTAGTGCATGTGAGAAAACAAGAAGGAAATAGAAGAGAACAAGGTTGAAGAATGACTGCAGCACGGTGAATTGAAAGACGAGTCCGGAATGAAAAAGAGAGAGAGAGAGAAAGAGAGATGTAACAACGTCCAAAGAATCAATGCCAGAATATGAGAATGAGTAATGAGTAATGATCAATAATATCAATTTGAAAAAAAAATGAGCGAGTAATAGGCGTAGGAAAAAGTATTTTTTGACCCTAAGCCCCCGGTATGCGTACTATTTATGATGTGACGCGTTTTCACAAGGCGTGTGTATGTGATTCATATTTACTATGTCGCGAGACGATGGTCATTAAGCCTGGGATACTTTTTACTTCGTGCAATGAGATTGGTTGGTCGGGATCAGAAAGATGACTTCGCGCTGGGATACCTCTATACATTATCTAGGGGAACTGGTTGAGTCATCCAAACCCCACGGGAAACCAGAGAAAAAGAAAACACATACGGTAACTTTATATCTTGTTTCGCGCTTTGAGTCATGTTTATGCACCGTACACGACCATCTGAGAGGCGAAAAAGTTTCAGTTTCAGTTGAGCCGAGATAGAAAACACGTCACCTCTCATCAATAATAGTATTCCCACCCAGCGTGCAGATCTTGTCCATAACACGTTTTCTCGACAGAGTCAATAAACGAGTTGTGTTAACTGCATCTTGACATAGAAAGGAATCATGATGAACGACGACGGCGGACTGTTTATACTGAGCACCAGCATCGACGATGGCACTGTGGGTCTTGGGCACGTCTCCAGACGAACAGTCTAAGATTAATTCAGGCTTTAAGTTGCCAAGCACACGACGAGGAGACGGTTTGGGAGAAGGCGGGTTGGATTCCGGCGACTTTGACCTGCTGTTACTGCTGGCTGCGCTTTCTGGTATTGAACCCAGCCGTGGCGTCGAAGACAACAAACTCGGAATGTGTCGTAGTGATTTTGAATTGGGAGATGTGCTATTAGGAGTTGCGCTGGAATCGGAGGTGGCAGAAGCAGTACCAGTGGCGGTGGTGTTAGCAACGGCATGTGCACGCCAGGAGAGGATACGTGCGAGAGGGAATAGGGGAGACGAATGCTGTGTTGTTGTCGTCGGCATGAGAAATAGAAATGAAAACGGGAGTCAGTTTTGGTTAGAAAGAGAGAGAGTCAGACGGGGGAGGGGAAAGAGTATTATTAATGGGAGGCTAAACAAAAAGATTTAAGAGTAAAAAAGCAAAAACAGAACAAGGCATACTATACTACTGGTATATTTTGGTCACTTTTTCGGTCACTAGGCGTTTTTCAGTGCAGTTTAGCCGCCGCCTCGCTACAACGGACTCGGAATTTGCCCTGGAGCCCTGTCCGTTGACGGGAACAAAGTGATTGACATCATCATATGCTACAATGTATACATAGCTAACGTGTTCATTCATTCACATTCCTTGAGATGCTCCATGGTGCAAGCTCCGACATCTAACAATCACGGACAATGTACGTTCATCGATAAGAGTGGCCATGGTCCGACTGCGCCGCAGACACTACGCACGTAGTCACAAGCAGTTGGTGACCATGGATCGGAATGCTGGCAATCTCAAATACTTTTTGACAAGCCACACGATTTTGATACGTTCCCGACAAATCGGCTAATCGAATTGCTGAGAAACAGAAGTCTCCAGAGTTCGTTCACAGTCACTTGTTGTCTGCGTGGCACGGACCTTGGTTCCGGAGATGAAGCAATTGAGACAGCACGATACCGAGAGGGGTGCACTGGTTAGCTTAAGCTTGCCCATACAAGGTCGATGAGCAACGTTAATGAACAGCGTCAAAGTTTAAGCTCGATGGGATCGAACCCTCCAATAGGAAAGAGCTCACGCGCACTAAGTAGACTCCATCAATCAAGTTCGAGTACAGCATTTCGTATTTCTAGATAGTAGAAACAGGTCGATTTTGATCCGCAGATCAGATGGCAACAACTGTTACCGATCCGTATAAACAGCGCATTATATAAATAATAAGCAAACATTAAGCGTTGGGGGAGGGGAGGGGGAGGGAGGGACAGAAACGAGGAAAAACAGTGAATGCGAATATATCGAGCCAAAGGAGGGATACTAGGAGGTATACAACAATGCAGGAACGCTGATAAAACCAATCGGAGTGGATGGATGGACGGATACAAAGTAGGTGGCTGTGTTTGTGTGTGTGGATGAGCTAGTGCGGAGCTAGAACAGGTAAAGGGGGAAGGGAAAATAGATCCTGCACCGATCATAATGAAAAATGGAGGCAAAAAAAAAGATAACCGGTCTAGACTATAATCTTTTTTGCTTTACCCTTTTTCTCCGAATCTTTGTGGCTCATAAACTCAACTTCGGTCGAGAGAGGTCCGTTGAGTTTCTGGTTTTCAGTGAACCCTAATACTTGCACTTTGAAATGTTTTCCTATGCTTTCAATGCGCTGCCGGAGTTCATCATCATCTTGTTGTGGCGCGAGACGAGTCCAGATTGAAATTCGATAGAATTGTGGACGAGCAGAGAAAACGACGCCTGTAATCAATCCTTGCGGTGGAGGACCGTTCGGTGGGTGAGGCTGCATTAGAATGGGATCAAAGGTTTCACCGATGGCGGCAAGCATCTATCCAGGTAGAATAATCAATCCGGAAACAAAGAAATGAATGTGAGAATTCAGGACCAAAAAAAAGGTGTTACGTACCGTGTATAGCCATTTTTTGTCGATAGAACCTTTATTTTTGTCTTTTGGCAGTTGAATACTCCATTTACCACCGCTTTTGTTCGCTTCGTCTTCCCATGCTGGCATAATATCTTCCTATTCATGTTTTCTTTGCATTAGAATATCGTTATTCGTCGTGTCAATATCAATATATCAAACCTTGAACAAGTAATAATTTGCTTTTGGAGGAAGTTTTGTCGGGGGTATGATATTGTTATACAATCTACGCCGCAAGATGTGTGAATATTATAAATGAATGAAGAAAAAAAAAATGATAGATAGATAACGTACCCCCAGAATTCTTCTACGCTATCGAACATGATCACTCTTTTGATATCATCCATCCAGTTTACAGCACCCGGGGGTATGGCGGTGGTCGGTGTCATAGGGAAGGCAGTTACTGGCGTTGCGGCGGATGGTGTCTGTGGTAAATTGCGGTGTTTGGCATTTGGAGTATCGAACCAAAGTGTCCATGAAGAATAGAGAGGATGCTACAAGATGGTTATTGTCGATTCCGTATAAAAAAAAGCTCAGCATATTATACATACCTTGACATTGAAATTAGTGGGATCGCTGAATACAGTTCTAATTTCTTCGGCGTGAGCAGCCAAATCGACTTCTTGAATCTCGCCCTCTTCTGGCGAATTCTCCATATCATCTGGATCGTTCTTGTGGTTGTCCTCGTTGATGGCGACTGTAAGAGCCGTTTTAGCAGCGTTGAATGCTGGCATTGGGAGAGACGATGTAGCAGCGGATGTCATATGAGACTTGTACTTGATCTAAAGAGAAAGAGAAAGAGAGAGAGAGAGAGAAAGAATAGTAAAGTAAGGTAGTAGACGATGAATAAGATTTTGGATGAGTTTATTGAGAAAATCGGAGATTGAAATTCGAGAATTGGTCCTTTTCGCACGGATGAAACAAACAAACAGGGTGAGACCCGATGCATAATCACTTAGACGCCGGGAGAATTAAATAATTCTCGCCAACTCCTGTCCGCCCCCTTCGTCGTCGTCGTCGTTCGTCGCAGACAGCAGAGGCCGCAGATACCCCCTTTGCCAGACGCATACCCAATTTCTCGGATCCTTTATATTCTCTTTTCTCCCTTCTGTCTCTTCTTTCTCTTCCTCTTCTCTCCACTCCTCTTCGTCTCTCTCCACACAGTCCCCGTCGTCGTTGCCGCCGCTCCGCTCCCCTCGCTCCTTTTTTTCTGCTTTTTGAAACACGACAGATAACATTAAACACCCTGCCCAATTAACACACAGACACAGACACATACAACACACATACAGAGGCATTCTTATCGCCATGGACATTTACTCCACCTCCTTCTCCTTACCCAATCATCCCTTCCTCCCTCCTTACGAGTACCACAGAGATGCCTATGCCTATCTCCAGCAGCACCCGCCTTTGTCTCCTCCGAATTCCGCTCTTGATCATCAGCAACTCGTCGGCGACATTCCCCAGGATGCAGTCCACAAACTCGTCACTCAGGCTATTACCACGCACGGCTGTATTATCAACTACACTCGCTCAGAGCGCGGCAAAGGCTGGAACTTTTATATCTCCGGTACATATCAGCAAGTCATGGCTGCACGTGGCATGATTATCCGTGAAGCACCCATAGCGGTTCGTTTTTTTTTCTTCTACTAATTCATCCTGGATGTCTCACTAATATTTTTTCTTTGTTTCACTACAACAACAACAGACTCGCATCACTATCAAAGTCGCTCGATCAGATTTACTCAATAATCCTGCTTCTTCGCCTACCCTTAAGCCTGAAATTGCCCGTCGTTTGGATGAAGTGTCCGCTCAGCTCCATGTCAGCATCTCACTCGATAATACCTCGTCGACCCCTTCCCAGTCCGCATTACGTCAGTCGAACGGTCTTTCTTCGACGAATGGCATGGGACTCCATCATGGTTCTTTCTTGGGTCTCGAAACCGAGCGCACATGCGAGCTCGTCATACTTGGGACTCCGGATACGGTGGATGTGGCACGTGTCCGTCTGCTGGTCATACTTGACGAAATGGCAAGTGTCACTCCTTTTTAATTTTTTTTTTTTAAATTCAGGTGAACTAAATTCCTTTCTTCTTTGGTAATAGTCTGGACTTCACGCGGAGACGGTTGAAATTGATCATAAACTCCAGCCTATTATTGCTGGTCGTAAACGACAATTTATACAGAGCATACAGGAAAAGACTGCTACCAATATTTACTTCCCAGCTCCCTTGCAAGGTCTTGCTGGTCCTTCCTGTCCTCCTCTCGAGTCCCCATCAGGTTCTGGGAAGTTGCGATCAAACAGCGATATTATATGGATTACCGGAGAATTTTTCAATGTTCAAAGAGCTCGAGATACACTTGTGCAGTCGTCTTTACAGACGGTAATTCTCTGTCTTGTTTGTTTTTTTGTGTTCGCGGTTTTCTGACTTTTTGTTGGTTGGTGAATTTTTAGGCCAAGGCTGTAATATCCCGCGAGGCACCTCTTGTACCGCGTAAATTGGATTGGATGATACTTGAGCGAATGGACGATTTAAAGACGTATATGCGCGATAATGGCACTTATATCAACTGTCCCCCCGTGGGAAGTCAGACCAGTCTCATTACTGTATTTGGGGATAACAAGATTCACATTCAACGAACTTTACGCTCTATTATGCAACTGGTACCGTCTGCGCATCTATCCTGATTTATTTTATATATCTGACTTTGCTGTTTTTTTTTTCAAGGCTTGCGGATTTTATAGTGCCTCGTTTTGGCTGCTACCCATACATTATAGCGTTTTGATTCCCACAACGATTAATCCACAACAGATGCCTGCGATCTTGAAAAGAGTTTCTATGCTTTCTGGTGCAGAGGTTGTATTCAAGAACAATTGTTTCGAGATGCACGGTTTGGATACTCAAGTCCGAACCGCCGTGAGTATGGTGATTGAGTTGGAGATAGTCAAAGTAATGTCGTTCGTTTTTAAGAACAATTCGGATTTACTTTAACCTTTTTTTTTCGCAGAATTTCCAACATGAAATACGCTTCCAGACTGAATTGGCCAACGAACATCGTGACTTTATCAGCGGAAAAAAGAACGGGAAGATTAACAAGATAATGCAGCTCACCAATGTCAAAATCAGATTTGAAACGTTCAACGATTTCAACTTCCTCATCGATCTATCGGGTACCAATAGTGCTGCTTTGGCGGGTTTAACGATGTTACAAGAAGAGTTACCTGCTGAAGTATCGTTCCATGTTCCTGAGGCGTATCATAAGCGTATTATCGGTGTTGGAGGAAGAAGTATTCAGCGCATTATGAAGAAGTATGGTGTTTATGTCAAGTTCAGCAATGCGGAGGAGTTTGCCGCGCTTGGTGGATATGCGGATAATGAGGATAATGTTATTGCTCGTACTCCGGCCAAAAATGCGATGAATTTGGATCATTTGAAGCAATCTGTTTTGGAACTTGTTAGCCAGAAGGTGAGAGACTTCAGTCATTCGTTTTGTTTATATGTCCAGACGTCTAATATCTATATTCACAGGACAAGGATTTCATTCACGAGACTGTCTCTGTTCCACGCAAATATCACCGCACACTTTTGGGTGAAAAGAGCGTCTTTATCCATGATATTGAAAATAAAACAAATTCGAGGATTTGTTTCCCGGATAAAGAGACTGCTTTGGATATTATCGATATATACGGTCCGGAGAATCAAGTGCATATTGCTGCTTCTATGCTTTTGGTATGGGCATGTTTTTTTTTTTCGAAACGAAACAAGTTGTTGACCCAGTGATTTTATTAGGATCATGTTCCTTTTGAAGCGGATATGCTAGTGCCACCATCCTCTGAACTAGCACGAATGGTATCCTCGCCCGAATTCAGCGCATTCATCGAACAGGTTAAAGCCGAGCTGGACGTTGATATCATTACCCCTGTCGAAAGCATGATTTCCAATTCTTCTGGTAACGGAACCAACGGCGTTGGAAGCAGTAATAACAATAACAACAACGTCACAGCTGGTTCAGAACCATTGTTCTTCCGTATGCATTGTCAGAGAAGCAACAGTGATTCTGTCGCTACGGCGAAGGAGATGCTGGAGAGTTTCCTTGCTAAGAAGAACGTGCAAGTTTATTCACGTCTTAATCCGACGGTTCACCGTCGGAGTGATTCCTTCGCGGATGCATTTCCTCATTTCAATAGCAAGTTGCTTTCTAGTGGCGGCGGCGGCGGAGGTGGTATGTTTAGTTTTCTTTTTTTTTTTTTTCAGCACGAAGAGGTTTAAATTGATGTCAAATTTTTTCTTCCAGACTCGCCTGACTACGTTCGGAATGTGGAACTCGGTGGTTCTCCTGAGCATAGGAGGGTTCGACTTGCTACATCGACGCCAGATGTTAAAAGCTTGTTCCATAATTCGTCTCCGTATGTATACGGTCTACCCGAGCATGAAGAACAAGACGAGATGCGCGGCTACGGTGGCGAGTACTGGCCATCCCTTGGACCTCCTCCATTGGTATGTTTTTTTTACCTTCTCTATAATTAAGGGACGGTGGCTCTGAACGCGTTCTCTTTACAGCGATCAGGTGGTATCCCGGTTCATCGTTCACGCCATCGCGAAGATCCTGTCAAGCGCGGTTCTGACTCGTTATTGGATGCCAAGCTTAAAGAACAGCTGACGAAACCACGATCTCTGACAAATAGAGCGCAGTCGCTTGATTTGACCCTTTCACTGTCGCGTATTTCTGAACAAGCTTCGAGGCTGCCTCCTCCGCCCTCGCCGACCGGCTCGACAGCGACTTCAAGTCCTACTTCCGTTACCGCTCCTCTTTTCCCGAGCGTGTACGCACCACCTAGTACGGGACTTGGAGGTGGACTCGTTGGGGGTGGTGTTCCCAGTCCAATGATGGGGAGTATTAATGTTGGAGGCAGCGCTGTTTCAGTTTCGTCTTCGGGTGGAGGCGGAACGACTGGTGTTATTGGGTCTCATAGACAGCAGGCTTCTCTGTCGTCGTTGCAGATGGCATCCTTGTCTCAACAACCTCCTTCTGCATCCGTTTCGTCTGCTGCTGCGGTTGCGTCGACGCAAGATCAAACTACTGCGGATGAGGTTGCGAGAGTCATTTCCAATCTGAGGTTGTAAAGTGCTCTGTCTCCTGTCGCATCGTTCCCGTCTCACCATACTTTGCTGCTGTTCTACTTCTCTTTCTCTCTCTCATCATTGTCAACCAACCATGGACGATACAAAAAAATGTGTATATTGAATCTTAACCTATTCTTCACTACCCTCTATCCTTCTTTTCCCAGATGAAAGGCAGGCGTTTGTCGTCGTCGTCGTCGTTCATGCCTACAATCAAAAAATCTTATCGTATGGTCTTTTAACTCGATTTCATTTTCGGCCTCTCCAGCAAAACTTCCGCGAAGTCATGGCGCCGCCCTCTCTCCCAATTTCCCACCTTTTCTTTTCGAAAATCTTCTTTCTTCCTTCTCGTCGGATCCGCGCCAAACCGAAAAAAAAAAGAACGCTTGCCGTTATTATGTTTTTCTTTTTGTATATATGTGGTATGGGCGAACTTGTATATGTGGAAAAGCAGAATCGTTATTCGATGCTCTTTCAATTCCCCCCCTCTTCTACCCTTCTTTCCATTTTCACCTCGCTGCCACTATCACCATTATCGTCGAATTTTTTTTTCGGGGCTCAGACACATTCTTCCGCTATCTCTGTTTCTCAATATGCGGCTTCTATCCATCACATCACCATTCACCATGACCAGCCTATGACCATATGACCGAAAACCGGGAAGGAGGAAGAAGCAAACCTCGTCGTACTCATTGTCCGGCTATTCCTATCCTCCTATCTTGGCCTCTGAACGAAAATAACATCCGTTGATATTCCTTCCGCTTTCTTCTTTTTATTGCCACACAGATCACCGTTTTCTTTTGCTATATTCAAAATCCGTTTTTTTCCCGTTTTTCTCGACCAACTACGACTGCTATTTCATCATCCACATCCGGGCGCGCTCGCACACACTACACACATACACACTACACATACACACCGCATCACATCCATGGACAATCCCATCACGTTGATCTACTACTGTATTATTTCTTTCTCGTCTCGCGATCGACTTGTTTGGCTCATCTCCTTCAGTGGCTTTATATTGTCTCAGGAGCGAGATTCCCCATCTATCCTGTGGGTTCTCTTCTAGCGGTATAAACATCTACTATCAACGGTCAGGATAGCCGTACACAAAGGAGGATCGAACGCTTTCTAGAAAAGTCTCACTTCTTCTCTGCTATCTATTATCTTTTCTTCCCCTTTTTTCCGTCTGCTATCCTTTTTCTCTCCGTCTTTCTGTTTCTGTTTTCTTTCTTCTTTTCTTTCTTACTATTTTCTTTCTTCTTATTAAACTACCTATCCTATCATCTATCATTATCGAACAGAGAAACATTGTTGTACAATCGAAATGATTACTTTTTGTGTACATATCGATTGTGAAAAAGGAATTCTTGTTTAGATCAAGATAAAAATGACCCTTGGGCAACGTATATTGACTTATGCGCTCGCAACAAGTCCTAATTGGCGTTGGAGCATTTTAATGGATATGCATATTTTACATATGTAAATGGTTTGAGATTAGACTAGACGCTGCGTATGCCACTGCGTTTCCCCCACGTTTCGAAGTGGGCTATCACTTCGGGGGTGATTTGACGACGAACGTTTTGTGCGGCCGTTTTGAAGTCATCGAATGTAACCTGTCAAGAATTAGATTTTGAAAAAGCTGGAAAAAAAAAATCTGCTGCTTTACATAAGGTGCATTCATGTCTCTGTGCATGGTCAACATCGCCGCGTCTTGACAAAGAGAAGCCAATTCCGCTCCCGAACAACCCTCGGTCTATTGAAACAAACAAACTGCATAAGCAAGGTGATTTTTTGGTCCGAGATGGAAGAGTACTTGCCATGAAAGCGAGGTGATCTATATCCAAATTAGATTCGACGGTCATTTTACTTGTCCGAATTCGAAGAATTTCCTTTCTTCCTTCCAAGTCGGGTGGACCGACATAGAGGATTCGATCCAGGCGACCGGGTCGCATCAAGGCGGAATCCTATGCAAATAAGGATTAAGCTCCAAAAGGTTAAGATGAAAGCTCAAGCGCAATGATACGTACGAGGACGTCTGGTCTATTTGTGGCTGCTACGATTGTGACTCCGGAGAGCTCCTGAATGCCGTCCATCTCGTTGAGCAGACTAGTCAGTGTACCTTCGGAGGCAACTCTGTCATCACTTGTTCGTGATGTGGCCAAAGCGTCAATTTCATCCTAACCTTTTGTCAATTACATTCGCATTTTTTTAAGAGATAACGAGGGCTTACAAAGAAGATGATTGATGGTGCAGCTGCGCGTGCCTTTCGGAAAGTCTCTCGAACAGCTCTTTCAGATTCTCCAACGAATTTGTTGAGCAGCTGATGATATGCAACTTTAGGTTACCCCGGTCAAAGCACATCTTTTAATGAATTTACTCACTTCAGGGCCTTTAACAGCAATAAAGTTGATGCCACTTTCAGTAGCCAAAGCTTTCGCCATAAGAGTTTTGGAACACCCAGGTGGTCCGTACAACAACACTCCCTTTGGAGGCGTGATACCAAGTCGTGTGAAAGTCGTGGGATGTAGTAAAGGCCATTCAATTGCTTCTTGTAACTTTTGTTTGATGATCGCTTGCCCCCCAATGTCTGTCCATCGAACCTGAGGTGTTTCAATGAAGACTTCTCGGAGAGCACTGGGACGGATATGTAAAAGAGATGCTTCTACATCAGAGTATGTCAAAACCTGTAATGATGTATCTGAGGATGTGTCGGCTGTTGATGGCAAGGATATACAACGTTTTATAGCGTTGGTTCCAGCATCACGAATGACCGCTCCCAGGTCTGCACCAACATAACCATGTGTTCGACTAGCGAGAGATTGAAGCTGTTCTTCTGTAAGATTATGAGGTGTTTTGGCCAAGAGAACCCGCAGAATTGATAAACGAGCCGGAGCATCGGGTATGCCAATCTCGATCTCTCTATCAAATCGACCTGGACGGCGAAGAGCTGGATCAATAGCATTCGGTCGATTCGTAGTAGCAATAATGATAACGCGCTCTTCCAGTTTAAAATCACCGTCCCCACCGATTCCATCCATTTCAGTTAGAAGAGTTGCTACCACGCGCTTTTCTATCTCTCCCCCCGCACCTTCCTCCCTCCTTGGACATAGCGCGTCCACCTCGTCAATTATTATAATGCAAGGACTTTTAGATCTCGCTTCCCGGAATATGGCGCGTAGTTTTGCCTCGGATTCACCATGATAGGCCGAGGCGAGGCTGGCCCCTGATAATGCTACAGTAGATGCATGAGTAGAATTCGCGACTGCCCTGGCCAGGTGTGTTTTCCCAGTTCCGGGAGGACCGTAAAGCAAGATCCCGCGAGGTGGCTTTAGGCCTGTTATGGAGTTAACACAATCAGGTATGAGGGACAGAAATCTATATCAAGCTTACCGAAATGCTGGAAAAGCTCCGGCCTTGTAAGTGGTACCTCTATGAGATCGCGGATGATAGCGATTTGTTTATCTAGTCCACCTATGACAGAGTAAGCAGATGGCGTTTCTATTACGGACTACGCGGAAAGAAAGTTCAGCTGTGCCAGGTCTCGTAATTAAAGAATTTTACCGTGGAGTTTGAGGGTTTATCATTTGGATCCATGACCAAAACTTCTGTATCCCAGCCCACGGACCATGCTTTCTCGCTTAGTGACAAGGTGGATAGCGTATCAGATACAGTGTTAACAGTGGCGTCTTTGGCAGTAACAGACGCACTCTGAAACTCGAAATTCCGAAAACGACCTTCATACACGAATCCTATCATTTGATAAGAAGTAATGTACTTCAAGTCGACTTGACACTTGGTGAGACATACATGTACATACATACAATGACACAAACGTACTCAAAATTTCTCGTAGATATAGTGGAAGCCAATTTCGTCTCTTGGATTGTTCATTGTCACCATCCGTATCAGAGCTTTTAAGAGATATGGGTTTTTTAGCACTGCTGGATTCTTGAAGATGAATGACAGTCGCTTGCTTGATCTCTGGAGCTTTTGACTTTCCTCGCTTATCCCCTTGGCCAATAGTCAGCATGGGAGTTACGTAGACTTCTCCACCTTCTGAGAGACGACATGTTTTCAAAAGATGAGATGAAATCTGGACAACTGCAAGACATAAGTTTTGTGCAACGACTATACATAACAAAGGGGGAAACAAACCTGAGGTGTCCAGATCTTGGGAGGGCCATGCTATACCAACAGCAAACGGGCTATCATCCTGAAGAGAGGATAGTGAGCCTGAAGTTTGTAATGAGCTGGCATGACTCACTTCGTGTTGATGACCGCTTGCACGAGCACTTATACGGAGAACGTCGCCTGCCACTATTTTAGCAGTGCGTAAAAGTTCCGCATTTAAAACGATCCGTTTTCCTGCGCGTGATGGTAAGGAAGGATCTGAAAGAGAAACTTTAAAAGTTTTCGTGGACAACGTCGCCATTGTTCGAGGCGAGCTTCATGTCGTATGGGCCATTATTGTCGCGTTTTCGTGAGCGTCTAACACAAGCAATGCTTCGACAATGCATTTTAGCCATTCTCCTCTTCGTTGTCCATGTTTCAGCCTCTGCTAATGAATATTTCGATGAAAACTTATACATAAAACCGCTCGACGACGGAAAAGTTTACACTCATTTCAAGTTCAGGACGCTGCTCGAAAATGCCGTGCCTCGACTACCGCACAGTCTCGGCGAAATGGATAAACGTACCAGTTTCCTGTTTGTTTTTCTTTCACTTTTATTAACTTAAACAGCTCAGCATTATGTCGTGTTTCCATTGACATTTGGTCAGATCCTTCGTCAATATGCAGTAACGGAGCTTCACCTCTCTCTTAATGCCGGAAAGTGGAACTATGATAGATGGGGATATCCAAACGATTCAAGCGTTGGATCTGGTGCAGAGCTATGGGTATGGATGGGCGAAAATGAGACGTATACGTATGTTTTTCCTGGTGATTAAAAAAAAGGCTATTAGCAGCTTATTTATCATACTTCAGTTTTGATTCAAGATGGAAAGGTGTGCGCAATGCTCTCGCTGGTTTATTTTGCGCATCATTAGGAGAGTTGGACGAGCGTCGTACAACATCCCCAACATATGCTTTTTATCCAGACGGAGATATCCCTCTTGGTCAGTCTCAATCGCGAAGAGTATAAATTACTTTGTTGAACACAGCTTTAGGTTTACCCCACCGGTTGGCGTACGCTTCACATCCGTCAGAACATGTATGCACGGAAAATCTGACCCCGTTCATCAAGCTTTTGCCATGTAAAGCTTATTCTGGAATCGCCGCGCTCCTGAACCCCCATAGACTTTTCGATGCTGACTGGCATGGAATAAGTATTCAAGCCTGGTGGGATGCAAAGACTGGTATCGAAGTTGAGTTAGGCGTTCAGGCCGTTTTTGACTCAATACGGCTCAATGGGAGAAAGGACAGAAGTGCGGAGCTTTTTTCGTTCTCTCTCTGACGGACATTCTAACGTTTAACACACAGGTTGGTCCTTCTCTCACTTGTTTGGAAAGAATATTCCCAGGCGATGTGCTGCTGCTAGAGAAAGTAAAATAAATATAGATCCACCACTATCACCTTTGGCTCTTTCACCTCCGCCCCATGATAACGTCGGCGAGTACAACGTTAATACAAGTAAGACCCAGAGTCCTGTACTCATGTATCAACACTAACCAACGTTGCATAGTTCAAGGTCCACTGGACATTGAGCTGAAGTTTCCTGAGGAAGCTTCATTTACCTATCGTATGTATCCAAACACGTACAAAATCCAAAGCTAATAAGCTTCATTAGCTACAACAATAGAATCATCAATTCCACTTTCCATCATACGATCACATTCAGGCACGTCCCAAGCCAGGGGTCGTATGCACGTCACTTTCACAAACATGCAAGATGTCCCACAACTGGTTACCTACCTCGAAACGCCTCCATGGATCATCAGTTTTTACCTACACACTCTCGTCATCCGAGTAAACGATGAAAAAGAGACAAGAGATGACATACTCCAATCTATTAATTATATACCCACCCAATCCAATAAGCCGACCCTCTTCGAATCTATACTTCTTCTCCCACCTTCGAGCACTGTTCACATGACAATCGACTTTGACAAGACTTTCCTTCGCTACACAGAACATCCACCTGATGCACAAAGAGGCTGGGATCTTCCATCCGCAGTGCTCATTCCCCACTTATCTAACACATCGGCGCACCTACCCCCACGAATGTATACGGGGACTTTACTCATCGATCTGGCTACACCAGACTTTAGCATGCCGTATAATGTCATCACTATGAGCGGTGCATTGATAGCTATGTTGTTTGGCAATGTTTTTAACCTTGTAACCCGGGAGTTTGTAGCAATAAATCTTGATAAGTGAACAATATTTTTGTTACTCCTTCGTTCGACTGTATCCTACAATAAAAACCAGTCGTGCGGTCTTATGCAAATACCACCCTCCGGCGAAATTGATAGGTTAAAGCATATTGTCCAAATGCGCCATTTTATCCACTACCAAACTAGTATGTATGGGCTCGCAACGCTCATCATTTTAAATTCGCAGATATATAAAAATTTTACATAAAATAAGTATTATTGTATGTATATTCCAAGTGCTACTTTCCCACAGTTGCATGGTGCAGGGCTAATCCACACCGCCTGCTATCTCAAGGTCGGGGACATAATACCAACCCGAATTGCTGGACAACGTAGGAGCTCTAGATCCTTCTACATGATCATTATTCACTTAATCACCGGGCTGCGCTGGGTTTTGTGCCACACATCAGTGCCCATCAGTGCTAGTAACCGGCGACCACTGACGTTGATTCAGTGCAGAATTGTTTTATCAAATATGTATTTCAAAAATACTTCATTTCCCCTGTTGCGCGCCGAGATAGATTTACTTGATTTGGCAGCTGGATCCTAGGTGAAAATTTCAAGATATTTCGCTCTCGCTCGTAAAAATAGTGTTATGATGTTCTTAGTGACACTGCGGGTGAGTTAGTGGTATGCATTAATCGCTCGTAATTTACCGCCGTCGATACTAACTCGTTCTGAGTCCTTCAGCAATGTATGCGCCTGACAATTCCCCTTTCTGTGAATCCGCGGATATACATACGCGTGTATCTGTGTGGTATGAAAGGAACAAAACTTTATCAAAACCGAAAACGACGTTATTGTCACCCAAACTGGTCAATACTAGGCTCAGACCAATGAGAAATGTTTGCCACAGACAATAGCATCGATCTTTTGGATCGGGACCATATTATAATATCAAATTAATTCCACCCGAGTTGATCCATTCGCTTAAGATTTATATTCAGACCTGTGGACAAACTGGGGAATTAGAATCTACGCATTGTATTGGAATTTGAAACCACATGGATAATGGACAGTAATGGAATGGGCCAAAAATCATACACCAATACAGACGACGTCGTGACTTCCTTTTGAATCCTAGCTTTGGTATATGCTACCGATCCATAGATTAATTCCCCGCCGCCCCAATACCAGATGGTTATCAAACGAAATATTTCCATGCGTGCCGCTCTCTGAATTTCCGTGAGTTGGCCCGAGGATGGTTTGAATATTATATTATATTATATTCTATCATATATTATTAAAATAGAATAAAATGAAGACAGAAGTAGTCAGGGAGTCGCTCAACGGGTTCTCGCCGTATTGGTGGTGACATGATATATCCAGGGATATCCTAATGTAAAGCCTGGTGCAAGAATTCGAAGAAGATAATTTTGACTTGCATCGATTTATGTCCAAAACCAATCCCATTGTTCCTTCCAGCTTCTGAATGATCTAGCGACAGGGCATCTTCAAGTTGGTTCCTGCGATTTATTAGCAGTCTTAGCAGTCGAGCCGGTCTAAACATGGCACCGCCACAGCCGTGATACTTTTTATTCAGGCCAACTGTTCAACTGTCCAAGCATGAAGATTTGGTCAATTTGCGCCGAAAAAAAATAATTTCTGTCACATTTTCACCGTGAACTTCGAGGAGTCGACTTGTGGCGTAGCGCATATACAATGTCTAGGCTCTTAAGGCTTACACAGCTGTCGTTTTCAATAATTCCCATAAATTTGGTGCATATTTTGCAAAAGACCTACCTACAAATCATTATGTCCTCAGCTAGTTCGAGCAGCATTTCTTTTATCCATGTCGCACGTCAACAGTATCGACCTATATTACCCACTTCTTCGCCTAGACTACCTAACCTGGTATATCATCAGTCGAGTGGAGACGGCTCGTTTTCGAACGTCAAAGATCCTCCCAAACCAAAAAGCTGTAGAATTACAAAACCGGTTTATCATCCTCCGCATTCGCATGAAGAATTCAAGCAAATGAATCAAGATGAACGTGAGCTGACCAGTTTCGAATTTTCGTTTGCTGAAGGATAGTAACTAAGTATCATAACAGAGAATAATGGCGAAAGACTAGGTTTGGATTCAATTTCGACAATTGCCACGATCATGGCACAAAAGAATTCGGTTCGCAAGCATCCTTGGAAAAAATTGCTCAAAGCAGCAATTTTAGAGTCCCCCAGACAAAGCCTGACGCTAGATGAAATTAGGAATGCGCTGAGGGCTCGGTTTCCTTCCATGGAGGCTAAAATACGAAATGGTGTGAGTATGCGGTTGCTGGAATCCTCCAACTTTGAACAAGGCTAATCATAAATCAACCATGATGTTACTATTGTAGAATGAGATCAGACACACCCTTTCGTATCACAAGGAATTCAGTCTCAAAGTTCGAACAGTCTTCTAAAGTTTCAGCTCTGATGAAGATTAGCATCTGATCTCAGTTCTAGGACCATCGTTGGTCTTATACACCTCGGCCCACTAGCCTAAAACGGAACGCAAGCGCGAATAGATTCAAAGCAACATCCAACAAGGTATTTCTGTGACTGGCCCGCGATACAACCAAGGTCTCAATCATTCATAGATAGATTTGAACGAATGGTCAATCCTCGAAGTTCTTCCGGTCAAGTCTCATATTCCTCAAACGCCGGTGGAAGATAACCGAGTCTTCGTTAAACTCCCTAGTTTCCACGAATTGGTGTCCACGATAGAACGGTGGCATCGACAAGGATATGACGACCCGAGTATGCATTTTTTTGTGTATTAAAACAAGTTTGAGTTTCTTGCCGTTTTCATTCATAAATTGTATATCCATTTTCTTTTTCGATCTGAACTCAACAGCAATCTTCTATCCCCTTTCCTTCGGACTATTCCATGTACAGGAGTAGTAGTGTATTCCAGTAAAAGATTATCGCTTTTGACTTCAAGAGTAACCTCCACTCAGTTTGCATGTGATATCGCGTGACGCTCGCCTATCAAATGGAAATGACAGATAAGATAACAAGATCAGCGCCGCCGGAGACCGATTGGCAGCCGGAGCCGACTCGCAAAAGCAACCGCATCGAACGGTATAAGTGGTTACTGAAAGAAAGCTAAAATCTTTGCAAGGAAGGTAAAGTTGACGGTTATAGTTACTCCGAGTTATTGTGTTGGCTAACTGGCGAGACAGAACTCGTGTTCCCAGGGTTTGAGAAAGAAGACAAAGACTTTGACTCCGCGTTACTGATCGTCCTTTCTCCTGCACCACTTCAGAGCAACAGCTTCATCAGTGCGCGTGTACTTTGAAAACGTTGTGTCTGTTTTAAGATGGTTGTCTCCAGTACCTGGGAGTCGAGTATGTATCCGCAATACCCATCCGTCGACTTGTCATGTGGTTACGGAGATTTCGATCAATTCGTCAATCCACTTGATTCAACAATAACACAATACGGAAAAACCCTAGAACAAAACCCTGCCCTGATTGACTTCTCATCTTCGTCTTTGGCCTTCGGTCCACCTACAGGAAGCTTAGGTCCGGCTTTGACCATCCCCTCATATCCGTCTGCCAGCCTTAGTCCAGGTGGAAACCCGAAGCCCAATGATGTAGATTTTCATCCGCCCCCTACTCCGTTGCCCACATTTCACAACCGCAAGCGTCCTAAAGGTTATATCACCCGCCCTCCAAATGCATTCCTGCTCTATCGCTCCGATTTTTTGAAGAAGGGTAAAATCCCCAAAGAAGCGGAGTCGAGGCAGCAAAACTTGTCTCGCGTCGTTGCTGAATGCTGGAAACGTCTCGATACCAAAGAAAGAGAGTATTGGTATAATCTTGCGAAAGAAAAAGCCGAAGAACACGCGAAAAAATTTCCCGATTACGTTTATCAACCGGTTCGTCGCGGATGCGTTTCCAAAAGACGACAAAGGGAGACGAAAGAAGAGACAGAAGTACACTGTGAAGAGTTACGCAAGACTTATCTTCCAGAAACAAACAAAGTTTCTCTGGCCAAGTCGCCGGAACCGAGCAAGAAACGTAAAGCGCGTGCAAAGAAGAAAGTAGAACCGAAACTTGAGGCGATTGCTTTAGGATCTTTGGATTCTAGTTTGCCAGCCATTTCTCTCGCTGATCCCGCCTTAACTGGCCCGTTGATAGCGCCTTCCGATTCCGATCAACACACGTTAGAGGCGTTCCATCAAACCGCGATACAAGAAGTTTCTTCCTCTGAGAATTTGCATTATCCAGAACAAGAGTTTAGTAACGATCAATTCTCCACGTATCACGACGAGTATGGCAGTACTCTGGGTAGCGGCGACATAGCACACGCTGGGTTCCAGATTCCCAAACTTTCTCCCGCCATTGCGACTGCTGCCAGCCAGCTTCAAGCCAGGTTTATCCACGATAAAGCGGCAGGAATGGCCACTACGGTAAGGGGTCCACGTGTTGTTTTCTCATGAGATAAAGAAGTCTGACTTTATCGCGTGTAGACAGCGATGTTCGACGCCCAGTATGTTGACCCATCTGGTTTCAACGTGCAGCCCCAATTCCTTCCACCTGTACAACCCCAAACTCAACCTTCCCTGAGCGACACCGTTTACTTCAGTACGGATATGTTTGAGAGGTTTGTCGGAACCGCCTCCTATGCTCAGTTCCTACAACCAGCATTCCACTCCTCCGGAAGCATGGCTCACGTAAATCGTGCTACGAACCTCCCAGTCGTCATTCAGGTGCTGGAAGGACCCCTTGTTGGTCCACATCTGAATTCCATGGAGGGTGACGATACCTTCGACAGATTCAATCTGTCCAATAACTTGGAGGGGAATGTATCATCACAACTCGAATGGTTCAACAATTATGTTCCTTCTTATACGAGCGGATAAAAGGTCCGGAAAGAATGCTTCACCACCTAAAAACGTCGGTTAAACCAAATCAGCACTGGTGAAGAAAACATACTTGCTTTGTTGTGAAGATCTTGAGTTCAAATCCAAACGTCTGCGCTGGCTGAGGTTTCAACGTCGAATAGTAATCAATATGAGTTAATCTTCAAGTATAATCAACCGATTCTGTCTCTCTTTTTCTTCTTGTTGCTGCCACAAATCGTCTAACGATTGTTTAGACAAAGTATGAATGAAATTATTTAAATAGATGAATGGGAGCCATACTCATGATTCTTCGCTAGGAATAATAGGATTATTAAAATGACCTTGAAGTATAATAGCATGGTACTACTCTAATAGATCAATAAATATTCAGAAACTAGCGAGCGAGCGAGACTGACTGTTCAACGGTAACGTTTGGGACATAACACGGCGAAGTTTATGAGCAGATTCGTTTCTGAATTTGACATGTTTGAAGCACGACGGGCAAAATCAACGTTGTAGAATGCGTGGATTGATAGGACGATAATCGACAAAAGATAGGGAGGAGGTGAAGAAAATGACGCTGGCGACGGTGCGGGTATGACTTGGCGCTTGCTTACAACTCTACTAGCAATTTGAAAGGAAACTTGAAAACAGCCTTGAACCAAATAATTATTAGACAGTGACACCTTTGAAAGATTCTATTTTGAGACACAGTTTATATACATTCTACTCATAAAAAGTAAATGGGAAGTTCAGGAAATCACATTGCGCCTGCTCTTCGAAAGGAATTTGTGAGCCACCAGGATAATCCATTACGTGCAGAGAAGGGTTCTCCGCATTCACGGGTTCCCAACTGCCGTCTTTTTCCAATTTATCCAAAGTAATCTGATAGCCACGAGCAACGAGAAGCTCTTTTGATGGGTTAGGATCATGAGTCCAGGCGAAAGAGACCCAGCGGTCCATGGAGACTTGGGACATGAAAACGTCATTATCATCTCGGAATGGAAGGTCGAATTGGCCTAGATTGCCAAAGACGTAGTATAGTTCCCCTGAGTGGCACTGGAAGTATGGTAGATTTGGATCTCCGTTGGGGAATTCGGGTGTTTTGGGGGCATCACACACTGGTGCGTTAGGGTCAAAACCGGGTGTCTAGCGTTGGAAGAAGATATTGGCATAAGAAAAAAAGAGGTGAAACGGTTCGAAATTACTTGCCTGGTATGAACGATAAAATGAGTAGAAATACACCGTAGGGAAGATTTTGTTTTTCACAGCAGCCAAAGCTGTGCTCTGGTCTAAGCATCGGAATTCGACGTTGGTCGCAATTCTCGCAGTGACGTTGAAAATATTCAGAGTGGCGTTGGGTCCATCGGGTATAGGGAACAAGTCAGGTCGAGCTGCGGCTGCAGCACTTTGTGAACCAACGATGGACTCTAGTGCTACAGTTAAATCCTGGTTGGGAGATGGGTATCCAATGAATGCGGCTCCGTCAAAGCGCATATGCCCCCATATGGTTGGAACATCGACAGTAAAGCTTGACCTATTCAGCTCAAGTTGGTCCGTGAGAAGATATGTCCCATCAACGACGAGGTATCTTGCGACATCGGGAAGATTGACGAAATTGTCTGGTGGGACAGCGCGCAGACACGCAACAACGTCCGAGGCATTTTGGCAATTAACTTCTTTGATGATGGCATTGGCTGCGACTTCGACTTCCTGCGCCTGGGTATAGTACAAAGAATATGTGGTAGCATAATCCGCACCAGCTAAGTTGCTCATAGAGATGGCAGCTGCGAATTTGCCGTTAGCGGGTGGACTCGCCAACAAGGCCCGAACACTACCAGCACCGGCACTTTGTCCGAAGATGGTAACGCGGTTGGGGTCACCTCCGAAAGCGGCAATGTTTTGTTGGACCCATTCCAGAGCTACAATTTGGTCTGCAAGACCGTAGTTTCCTTTGATCGTGCCATCGTTGAGAGCTAAGAATCCCAGTGTGGTAAGTCGGTAGTTAATCGTTACCACAACGACGTCCCCTCGCGAAACTAAAGCACCACCGTCGAAGGTAGGATCTGCACCTGTTCCACTTGTGAATGCACCACCGTGGATCCAGAATAACACGGGTTTGAGGTTCTTTTTGTCGGATGGAGAGGATGGAAGGAAGGGTGTGAAGACGTTCAAGAAGAGGCAGTCTTCGCTGTAGGGACCCGAACCGCTTTGCCAACATTGATCACCGTAAGCGGTGGCGTCAATGTGGCTTACGGATTTATTGTTGAAGAGTGTAGAATACTCCCATCGCGAAGGAGGATTTGCGTAAGGTATGCCAAGGAACCGAAAAGAGAGCTGATCGCGAAAGCTGCACAGAAACATAAATAAGGCATTCATGAAAGTGTGAAATTGGCTTACCCAGTAAATGATTTCGAAAGCGAAGAAACACTGACTTGCAAGTCGGGATTACTGTCACTGTCGCTCGCGGGACGAAATGGGGCGCTCTGCGAGCACAGGGCAGGCAGCTCAACGCGACTACCAGGCGACACAGAGTTTTGGGCAAGTTTTCCGTTTTTGAGTTGTACTGTTCTGGCTAGGCGGGGGTTTGTATCGCCAATCCAAAATGCTTGACCGCTGGGATACTCGTCACGATATTCCAAATACGAGAGTAATGATGTCAGGTCCTCCGAAAATTTCGGCGCAGCATCAACGTTGACCAGATTTTCGTTCAGTAGGTTGCATTTTGCCACAGCTTCATCAAATGTCATGGGATCCAGAAGGATGGTACTTGCATGATTGCTAGCATCCGTATCTGAATTTGAAAAACCACTTAAACGAATGTCAATTCGAATGGGAGAAAAAGGTCATACAATTTAGGTCGTTCTGACGGAGAAGAACGAGCGAAGATCCCAAAGAATTTGGAGAAGGTGCTCCACTAGACCGAACTATAGAGACCCAGCTCGCCATGAGCAAGATTATTCGAAATGCTGCCATATTAAACGAAGCCTCTGATGAAAAGGTTAGACTTGGCTAGTCAAATGGCCCAAAACGTTGTGAAATACCAGTCGACAACTTCACTAAGCTGACACCAAATAAACCATCTACGCGAATAAAACCATGCTTAAGTAGTATCGCGTAGTATCACAACCTCCATCCACATGACAATATCCTGGCGGTACATGTGATCCCGTCATGAGCATAAAGGTGTTCTTTTTAAAGCGGCAACGTAAGCGATCTGGGTCAAGTGGAAACACGCAATTCTCACCACTCCATGATGGAATTACGCTCTGAGTTTTCAAGCTAGAGCGTGACCATTCTTCGCAACCTTCATTTGATATCGAATTGGTTGAAGAACATTTTGGGAGATGGTGCCTATCATATCTGATTTCCTGTTCATTATTTCGGAATATTTTCAGGTCGAAAATTCAGACACGATCTTTGTGCTAGAAAGCAGGTGACCGAGGAGCTGAGTGAACAACTGGAGAAATGCTGCGGGCATGATTGACGTGACAACGTCCGAGCGGCGTCTATGCTCGCCAGCGAAACTCCTGGTCGACCTGTCAAATTGACGTCTCTGGAAGACATTTATGATCCAGTATCGCTTCGTCCGTCTGCGACTATTCTATGAAGTGACTCAAATTGAACACCTCTGGAGGACCTTCAACCTTGTGAGCTTGCCCCTCAAATGACCCCGACTGGCGATCTGGTTCTGATTTAGGGCGAGTAGTACGTATACATATCAGCAGGAAGATTCATTCATCGGATTCTATCAAAGAATAATTACATAACCAAATCGCAATTACCCATCGCCGGTGCTCAAGTTTACCATTATTTAATCCCTATCCGTTGCAACTAGATTTCCTTTCCGACAGAACCAAGCCTAATGTGCTTGTCTGATAAAGCCATAAAACATCAGCTCCAGAGGCGTCCAGGCCTTGCATCTTTGCAGTAGAAGATAACTCGCGGAGAGTAAATTTCCCTAAGCAGAGCAGAGAGCATAGATTGCTGAAATGATAAGGTTTAGAAGATAGCCTTGACTTCTAGATCCATTAAATAACTGCTGATGGTCGTCGAGAAATCAACGATCTTTTCAAGACCTATCAGGTGTTAGTTGACTAACACGGATATGGAAGCAGGTTCTGCGAGCCGTTGAAGGGTACACCGTACAGCTCGAGGAAATCGGCTAACTCCGAGTCTGACATAGTAAGTTACTGTGTTCAACGACTAGCTAGTCCCGGCCTCACTCTCCTCTTCTTGAAAGCCAATCAGCCGCCCATAATTGTATGTCTTTTGCGCACTAACGTGTACCGAATTCTTCATTTGAATGGTTGATCCAACTATTCTCCCTTGGCCGCATCGTTTGATGGGTTCGGGTGATCTGGGATGACGGGGATACCGGTATCGAGTACCGTGCACCGGTTTTTCTTTAACCTTCTTCTGATTGATGTATGTATTGGCACCCGTGATTGATAGTTAGAGGGTCAGGATCTCTTTGGGCAAGCCTGAGTTGCACCACTCCATGCTGTTCCTCATTCACAAACCATCTCCCAATCCAAAAATACTCAGGTTTCCTTATCAACGAGCCATGAGTAGAAGCACTGGTGACATACTTAATTTGTCAATGGTTTCGTTTGAAAAGTTGGAGAGTATAGGCTTCTAGTCTCTTCTCTCAAGCACTTTTAGTTTTCAAGTCTATCATGCGTACTAGGACCGATACCCTACGTCTCTCATTCCTTCTCGTCTCAGTGGGTTTCACTCATGTCACTTCGCGCATTACACCTTGTGTATCAGGGACCTGTTCTCATACTGGGGGAGACAACGTGAACTCGCTAACTCGTACCGTTTCCATAGTATGTCACCTAATTCAATCTTCGAGTTAGGTGTAAAACTATTGATCACTTCGCTTTAGAACGGACCTCAGGAGCTTATTGGAGATGTTACACCAGAAGCAGGCTGGAACATCCAGGCATGCGATTCGAATTGGAGTTCTGGTTCTCATATCGTTCAAATGACTTGTGAAGGTTCTCCGGACCAAACTCAGTATTGCGACCACTTGTTCAATGGAGGAGCCGAAAATACCATCGTACGCCTTCCGGAGAATGTAAGTCTCATTACACACTCACGAGACAAGTCGTCGATGCATGATATTATTCTCAGTGCGGAACTGGACCCTTTGCGAGGGTTATCTCCATCACCAAGACCGACACAGCACAGCATACGATAAATTTGGATTATGAATTCGCACGGATACCTCCATCGTGAGTCGTCAATTTTCATGAAGATATGTTCGTCAGCTAATGAATTTGGCACTAATGCTAGCCGCGGAAACGTCAGTTTTCAAATAGCTCTGGGCAATTCAGTTCCACCGACAACAAATACAGTCCTACAACGTTCGTTCCCTCCCAAAACGTTTAGCTGCAGATTCTTAATCTCATTTTATAGCGAGATGTAAGACATTTCTGTGTCAATGCTAACTTGTGCACGAGTTTAACCCGGCCTAGTTTCCGAGTCCCTAAATAAGACTATCCCGTTTGCTTTTAAGGAAAGCGTAATGATGGTCAATGAATCTGTTGAATGTATATTGGAGGGAAACGATGCTGAGCTGGATTTTCGGATCGTAAGCGATATCCAGTCATACTACTCATAGTGTGAGAGTACATTATAAACACTTTATATCATAGAATGGCACCGGAGCCGCAAATGGTACCCTTATTCTTGGTGGCAAGATTGCAGTAAGTATTATCAAATCTGATTTTCTGCAGACTGTCAATCGAGCAAACAGGGAACCGTCGTTCCGCCTCAAGTTGACGAGTTTCAACTTACAGCAGGTAGAAGAACTCAGCTTGACGAGAGATAACAAGAGCTCATAAATAATTCATTTTAGATATAACGGGAAATGCCTCTCTGAATCTTGATTTTCAAGTTAATTTGGAGGTGATGTCCTCAAAAATGGTTTATAAGCACAAACGTCCTCATTTTGTGTAGTTGTCAGGTAGCACCGGAGACAAACCAATGTTTTCCGCTGGACTTCCGGACTTGAGCATTCCTGGGTAAAGCAAAAAATTTTATTAGCCTATATTTGCATGCATCATGATTATTTCTCACAGAATTTTTACTCTCGGACCTAAACTCGAGGTTGATACACGAGCTGATTTTGACGCGACACTGCAAACCGCGGGAGCCGTAAATGTTCAATGGATTATCCATCATATTCACATGGTTTTCCCGTCCAACTCGAGTAAATCATCACGCAGTATTATACCTATTTCTTATGATCGTACGTTTGTTTATCTCTCCTGTCGTAAAGCCGTCTCTTCTTACCCTTCTTTCAAGCTGTTCATTTTAGTACCCCTCCTTCGCTTACGGTAGGCACAAATATGAGCGTCACTGGACATCTTATACCAAAGGTTGCTTCTTCACCTATTCGGTGAATTGTTTCGCTCACATTTTCCATTCAGCTCAGCTTCGGTATCAGTGTGCTCGATAATGTTCTAACGGCCGATGTAAGGCTATATGATTTATGTAACCTTGTCTATTTGCACCTTTTTCAATTCAAAGTCGGCAGGTATTCGTTGAGACCGATTGTTCCTCTACTCTATCTGCCAGCACACAGGGCACTTTTACTAAAAGAGACCATCCTCGTGACCTGATGGAAAGAGGAGAAACTATAGTTTCGATTGAAGTTGACGCTGCGGTTGATGTAAATAGGGGTGTAGAAGGGGAACTTGGACCCTTGTGGCAAGATGGGGATACAATTGAATTTGGACAGGTGCAAGCGGTCTTGCTCCAGGTGAGCCTCTTTTGAGCAGACAATAATTCAATGAGTTCTCAAAAGAGCGGTTATGATTCAGCGAACCTTCACTCTGGGAGATATACTTCACCGACGTGAGATTAAGGAGGCACCTCGAGTCTTCGAACGTGATAATGATACTCATGAGATCACGGGGAAATGCCTTCCTTCTTCCGCGTACAGCCCTCTCCTTATAGATTGGATTTAAAATATAATTATGATCTGTCATAAGATTTACAGTGTATCATGGTGTTTTTTTGGTTATGGGATTGCAGCTCAAAACATTCTGTATTTATTTATAGATATATCTATTGTAATTTATGCCTACTAATTTAAAGGATTTGACTAAGTCAAGAGCAATGCAAAGATTACTTCCCAAAAACACAGTCTTGACTGAAGTGCTCAAAGATCTCCGCCTCGCTTTTGGCAGTCTGTAGTTTGGGCGACCGATACAGTGGCTGTGACGGTCATGCACTGTACACTGCATCGAACTGCAACAAGGCGCAATGGCACACTTTTGAGCTATAGTACGTTTATCATCTCTCGTTGTTCAATAAAGAGCATGCAAACTTCTTGTTCCACGTTGCGAGTGTTCTATGAGACTAGACGAGTGTGTTATCATCATCCGACGCCAGAAAAGCACGGTGACACTCCTTATTAATTACAGAATACTCCTGACAGCCAGGATCATTCGAGTGATCAAGAAATTTCACCCACTCAGGATGGTATTTGGATTCAATTCTGCAACAATTTTAGTATGTTCATTCAGGTCCTGTCTAATATTAGTCCAAAATGAAGATCATTGGGTTTGTCTAACGCTTTGATTCTGCATAACTCTAAGCGTATTGTAGCAGAACATATTTTCCATGTACTATAAATAAATTGGTTCAATGCTCCGGTAAAACCAAGTACCAGCCTTTATTTGCATGCCAGGTTTTGGACTCATTCCTCGAAATCGAGAAGCGAGTTTTCTTTATCATCCTGGCGTACGATTTGCAATTCATTTCCAGAACGATATACCCCGGTCGCGTAGTTCGGATCACCTTTGAGTGTAAGAACAAACCGACAGCTCTGATGTTCATGTAATGAGAGCCAAGTTCAAGTTGGAAGATCAGTAAAACACTAACAACAACGGAGGAAGTAGCCGCAATGATTCTAAAAGTAAATATGGATTCAGTGCAACTTGAATAACCCAGTTACCTGCACTTACAATGGACTAATGACGAGCATGACAGATTGTCCATACACGCAAAAAAGTACTAAACCTACAATCACACTCACTAGCGAAATATTATTTAAGCTATAACCAGACATTTAAAAAGGATAAAACGCAACTGAAATTCCTGTTTTTGATTATCTATCAAAAATTAAAACGGCATTCATAAGGCGAAACTTACGTGAGATAATACACGACACCATCGCGAACCAAAATAATAAATATTGGCGCAAAAGCCCCACTTTCTCTTAATGATCGGTGTGTATCCAAGGTTTTCTTAAGGTAAAGATGCCTGTAAAAAGCGCAAATGGCAAAACAAGAGTATAAGCCTGGGGACAAATAGATTATTTAACTTGAGGACTTCGATGGTAAAACCCGATGACAAACGCACCTCCAACTACTACAGAAGGGATCCTAATCGTAAACATATAAGCTCTTGCTAGGTAATCTGTGACCGTACAAACCCTAGGCTTATTCGAAGGAATTTTGATTGGATAAAAGCTTCCTGCCAAACGCATGCCACGAAAGGGGTCAAAGTCTGCACGTTGTCCACCGTAAACTTCGACCGTGCTAAATTTAAAACGACTATCAATATATGCCCCTGTTTCAAAAGATTTTGTTCAGCTAATAATATTCATGAAAGAGCTAACGAAGATGCGACATACAGTTGTTTCACCTGCACGACTCGCACGCAAACAAGATGAATAAAAATTCGAAAACCCAAAAAATAAAAGCATACATATTAAGGTGACAATGAGAAATTTCTTGACTGAAAATCACGAATAAGAATCTGATAGGCTCGGATGTGAAATTATACCCAATTTACCCGCCTGTGACGTGTAGAGTCTATCCAGTCTTAAAGCGAGCAAGCAGTCCGATGGGAAAACACACAACATTGTTGTTCCTCTATGCGTAATACAATCACTCAAGGCTTCTAGTGATAAGCGCATAGAATACAGGACGTACAAAAACAGATACCACGTCATACCGGGGCAACTAAATTATCCCAAAATGTTGAGACCGCAAGGTTAATTAGCATATAACGTGAGACGAAATACGAACTACTGCAAAAAGATCTACGTCAAGCTAATTTACGAGCAGATTTTACGTACGTCTGGCGTGTTTAAAGCAGGGGCTGATATCCACGGTCGATATATGCAAACGATCACAACTAAGTGAATTCGAATATCTTACCTATTATAAAGCTACAGTTCTCCACCTATGAGCTCAGACCGTACGACCTCAAAGCGTTCAACATACCATGGTATCACAATGGGTACGTATCGACAAATTACATATAACGTTTTAAACGGAGACCAAGGTCGCCTTGAGGAAAAATCAGAAAATTGAGAAACTTTGCAGAAGTTAACAAATTCACTGACCTCCAGACGTAAGAAACCTTGAATTTTATGAGTAAAGTTTACAATGCCAAGTCATCATTGATTCTTTACCTCTCCCTTCAAGGTAAGGAAAATATCGAATGTGAGCAATGCAAGTATTCCCCCTTTGTGATCAATCAGACAAGATATAAAAGCATTTAACATTATCGACGAACATGCTA
This sequence comes from Phallus indusiatus, assembly GCA_027605045.1. Classification (NCBI taxonomy): domain Eukaryota; kingdom Fungi; phylum Basidiomycota; class Agaricomycetes; order Phallales; family Phallaceae; genus Phallus; species Phallus indusiatus. The sequence goes on from JAQFWX010000009.1 coordinate 530,712, forward strand.
TCCGGCGAACACAATAACCATCATCGAGTGTAGAAATGGATTTGGAGAGCACGAGTTGTTCCAGTGGATTCAACATGATGCGTAGTACGTGTGGAAAGACGAGGAATGAATCATGGATGCGAATCTAAAACAATGACATTTATATAAATAATGGGACGTCGGTTGTCAGAAACACTTGGTTGGCCCTACTTTAGACTCACGATACAGGCAGTGGCCATCATGCATCATGAGTCGATGTGGGAACTGAGTAAACCTGAGGCCTGAGGGGCATCGAAGACTAGCCTGGGGCCGCTGCGGAATGCAAATTGAACAATTCAGTATGTAGGAAAATCTTTTTTTCCTTGTTATCAACATTGATTCATCGCAGTTGAAATAGATGAAAGCTTGATATCTTTTCAACTTGACGGGTCGCTACAGCATAGCGAATTGGAATGTGTACTTCGTCACTGCGGTGGTTTCAAACTGTGAAGTCATAGTCTTGATAAATAAATAAACCACAGTGTCACAACGTTTAGTCAAGATAATAAAAAAAAACGACAATGTTTCAAGTAGCTACTAGTATGGTTCACTGGGCGGGGACCGGGACCCCCGACATTGTAAAGAACTTGTTAGTTAGACAGTTTCAGGCTTCTCCAAAATTAGTAAGGCTTAACGAGTCGAAAAATACAGTGCTACTCAAACTAGCTTAGGAGCCATCTGCTAGTGCATTTTTGGACTCTCATGCATATCGGTCCGATCCCAATTAAACCTAAACACCATACTATATACTAATGAAACATCAGATGTCAAGTTAGTTTAGATCTCTGTACCTTCCGGGTCCGATTCGAAACTGGTGACTGTATTCAATGACCGGTCTGCCTTTCCTGTCACTGTTGGCAGGGTCAAGAGCATACTGGCGGCCGGATTCAGTAAACCTAATACGTCTGGTGTGGTGTTTCAGACGGACATATGTAATTTTGGCGGACAGTGGTATAAAAATATTATACTATGGCATGCAAAGTCATTCACGACAGCAGTTCGCACAAATAATATACTTCGTTTTGTGTAGTAGTAAATTTGGTATACCCAATCGACATTTGACGTTATTTTCAACTTTGAATTCACAAATTCCCCGATTATCCCGGCTAGATTTCACTTGGCTGCGTGCTCTCAGCAGCCTTAGCCTGAGCTTCAGCTGGATCAAGTCCAAAGACAGCTTCAATCGACGGGTGAGATTAGCTATTACCAATACGAGTCAGTTAGAAAAAAAAATGGCAAGTATACATAGCAAACCGAGATCCTCGTCTGCATTGTCGAGACCGAAAATACCAAGATCCGGATTTATTACGTCTCTTTTTATGTGGAAACGTTGACATTCTGTTGACTCTCCCTCTGTTGCTGTATGCATTCCGGAGAAACATCCGGGATCTGTAGTAAGGATTGAGAAATCATGATGTTATTTCCCGAAAAAGCTAAAATTTCGAGCCAGCCTCTATAATATGGGAATCGTTGTCAGGCCAGCATTTCATTAAGTCTTCTGAAGTGAACCGTGATTCAAAGGGCCTGCTGACTGCGCCGATACTCCAATCCAGGCCCGCTGGTATGGGTGCCGTGAGAGCAAGATCAACGAAGAAAGAGAGTGAGAAAAATAATAAGGCCTGCTTAAACATGGGGATTGAAAAGAAATGTGAAAGTCTAATATTATGCTCAAACTAACTGGCAGAGCTTACATTTTATATCATACGCGAAGCAGCAGGTACTGAAGAGCTTGATGCGCCCAAATACCAGCCGGTCCGCAGCCTATCATTGATCTGGGTTTCGGGTCTGAAGCACATAGGTACCCCCATCTTGAAACTTCCCGAGTGCGGCAACAGGCGAGAGCCATGAGACTGGTACTACGTTAGCGCCACTGCCGTTTCAGCTCATATGCGTGATGATGAAGCATCGCGCAAACCAAGCGTAGATGCATCAGTAGGCTCTTCGCCGTAATTTACGCACACAAGTAACGGTTCAAGTTTGGAACATTCACTTCGAATTCCTAACACGCTGGCTGCCACGAAGCAAAGGGGATGAGTCAACTCAACTGAAAGGACGGGGTTCAGGGACATATTTTTTTGGGTAGCGGCAATCTAAAATGATATGAGTATGATAACCATGCTGCAAATCTCGATTTTAGAGGCGGCTTCAACTCGGATACCTTTCATCATAATAGGAGGATGCCGAGTTGTTCATTGGCATGCCCATCCGAGTCGGTGTCATTTGTCTGAAAATAATAAGATCAAGGAGTTAAGTTGATTGTGTTATGTAAATATTCTGGTACTGTATATCAGACGAATACTGCCAAATGATGTTGAATTTTATATGACACCCACTCGAGAGAAACTATTGTAAATTTCAAGTTTAATCTTCCCCGGATTCATATCCACGATGTCTTTTTTTGTTTGAGAAAGCAAGTTGACCCGCTCTTGCATCAGCCAAGTTCACTAAGTTGACTTGCTAAGATTGTAAATTTTCATCAGCTTTTCTTCGAAAGGTGTGAATTAACCAGCCTAGATTTTAGGGATGTTCGTAGATTACCGGGCACTAGCACGATAATTTGAACATACCATCGCTATTGTCTTAAAAAAATTATTTATTTTTTTGTCTAACGCTTTGATTCTACACGATTCTAGAGCGTATTATAGCAGGACATATTTTCCATGTACTAGAAATAAACTGGTTCAACACTCCGGTAAAACCAAGTACCAGTCCTTATTTCTGTGGGTTTTGGACTCATTCCTCGAAATCGAGAAGCGGGCTGTCTTTATGGTCCTCACGTACGATCCGCAATTCATTTCCAGAACGATATACCCCGGTCGCGTAGCTTGGATCACCTTTGAGTGTAAGGACAAACCGACAGCTCTGATGTTCATTTAATTTTCAGTAATGAGAGCCAAGTTCAAGTTGGAAGATTAGTAAAACACTAACAACAACGGAGGAAGTAGCCGCAATGATTCTAAAAGTAAATACGGATTGAGTGCAACTTGAATAACCCAGTTACCTGCACTTACAATGGAGCGATGAAGATCGTGATAGATTCTCCATACACGCAAAAAAGTACTAAGCTTGCAATCACACTCACTAGAGAAATATTTTTTGAGTTATAACCAGACATTTTCAAAAGGATAAAACGCAACTGAAATTCCTTTTTTTTGATTATCTATCAGAAATTAAAACGACATTTATAAGGCGAAACTCACGTGAGATAATACACGACACCATCGCGAACCAAAATAATAAATATTGGCGCAAAAGCCCCATTTTCTCTTAATGATCGGTGCGTGTTCAAGGTTTTCTTAAGGCAAAGATGCCTGCAAAATGCGCAAATGGCAAACCAAGAGAATAAGCCTGGGGACAAATAGATTAACTTGAGGACAAATTCGATGGTAAAACCCGACGACAAACGCACCTCCAACTACTACAGAAGGGATCCTAGTGGTTGTGAATGTATAGAATCTTGTTGGGTAACCTGTGAACGTACGAACCCTAGGCTCACTCGAAGGAATTTTGATGGGATAAAAGCTTCCTTCCAAATGCATGTTACGAGAGGGGTCAAAGTCGGCACACTGACCACCGAAGTCTTCGTCCGTGCTAAATTTAAGACGACTAATAATATATACCCCTGTTTCGAAACAGATTTTGTTCAGCTAATAATATTCATGACAAAGCTAACGAAGATGCAACATACAGTTGCTTCACCTGCACGACTCGCACGCACAATATGAATAAAAGTACGAAAACCAAAAAAAGAAAAGCATACATGTTAAGGTGGCAATAAGAAATTTCTTGACTGAAAATCACGAATAAGCATCTGATAGGCTCGGATGTGAAATTATGTCCAACTTACTCGCCTGTGACGTGTAGAGTCTATCCACTCTTAAAGCGAGCAAGCAGTCCGATGGGAAAATACACAGCATTGTTGTTGCTCTATGCATAAGACAATCATTCAAGGCTTCTAGTGATATCAGCGCATAGAATACAGGTCGTACAAAAACAGATACCATATGAAACCGGGGCAACTAAATTATCCCAAAACATTGAGACCGCAAGGTTAATTAGCATATAACGTGAGACGGAATACGAACTACTGCAAAAAGATTTACGTTAAGCAAGTTTAAGAGCAGCTTTTACGTACGTCTGACGTGTTTAAAGCAGGGGCTGATATCCGCGGTCGATATATGCAAACGATCACAACCAAGTGAATTCGGATATCTTACCTATCATAAAGCTACAGTTCTCCACCTGTCAGTTCAGAACGTACGACCTCAAAGCGTTCAACATACCATGGTATCACAATGGGTGCGTATCGAGAAATTACATATAAAGTCTTAAACAGAGACCAAGGTCGTCTTGAGGAAAATCAAGAGATTGAGAAGCGTTGCACAGGTTTACAAAGACTAAGAATCCACAGACCTCCAGATGTAAAAAATCTTGAATTTTTTGAATAAGTTTTCAATGGGTGATTATGACTGAATTTTTTACCTCTGCCTCCAAGGTAAGGAAAATATCGAATATGAGCAAAGCAAGTATTCCACCTTGTGTTCAATCTAGGTCAAGCAAGATATAAAAACAATTAACGTTATTGACGAACATGCTAATCGGCGAGTACGGTAACCATCATCCAGTTGGGAAGCGAAGCTAGCGAGCACCGGTACCAGTTGATCTACTAGTGGATTCGACATGAAGGTACGTGTCGAAGTGAAAAGACGAGGAATGAATTATGAGTGCGAATCTGAAATGAAATTTATATCAATGTTCTCAAATGATGGTTGGTGGTTGTCAAAAACATCTTGGCCACACTTTGAATTCGTGATAGAGACATGTACAGCGACCATTGGCATGTCAATGAGTCGAGGTGGGAACTGAGGGGCATCGGAGACTAGCCTGTAGGTCGCTGCGGAATGCAAATTGAACAATTGAGTATTGCAGGAAAATTATTTTTCCTTGTTACCAAAATTGATTTATCGCAGTTCAAATAAATGACAGCTTATCTTTTGAAGACGGACCGCTACAACATAGCGAATTTGGTGGTTTATGCTAGACTATGTCTAAACACTTTATCGACCATAGCTACACAAACTGAAAAAAACTTTGATGGTTTATAATTATATCAAGAAGTTTACATTGCGTTTTTGGGTTGAGAATAAGGCCAAAAAATCATGCCATGAGCGGCGGCAGGTTAACTTTGAGGCAAATCTAATCATGTAATTTGACATAAAAAGTGTGAACTAACCAGCCTAGTTTTTATACTTAAGAGCAGAGGTCTTAGGAGCGATCGTAGATTACCGGGCAGGATAATTTGAACATATCATCGCTACTTATTGTCTTGCGTCCAAATGCTCTAGGCTAACAAGCTGCGCTACACAACCGGTATCAGATGAGACTCATGGCATACCGTTCCTAACAACAAAAACTGCAAGCTCCCTGAACCAACGGAGGCTTGTTAGCTCACATGAGCAATAATACAACTCATTGAATCTAAAAAAGGTAAAAGTGTTGAATAAAGGTTATTTCGAGAGGCTTGAATGGAACATTTATATATATACTTCAGCAACGTAAACTGTCGTATCCGTCATGCAACTACGACGGAAGTATGTGAAGATAGCTCACTAATTGGTTCCCCCAATTGTATTATGTGTTGATACGAAGCTGGGCGAGGAGGAATAACTGCGTTGATCAACCAGTTGGAAAAACGTTTCAGTCCCCATATTAACCGAGAAAGCGAATTAGGATGCACAGATGTAGTACTTTTATATCATAATTTTCCCTTGATGTTGAGAGAATCCGCAATATAGGCAGTTGATCAGTCCCAACAATTCGCTAAGTGCTCCAAATGCTCCGGAAGATTACTACTAATACTCAGCTCGGGTGTGGGTATATTCACATCAACTGCTCAAGATCTAAGGGGCTCTTTGTCTCTACTTCAATGGCAAAGGAGCTGAATATGTATGTTCATCGTAACATGACGATGTATTAAATAAGTGAAACCACTACTAGGGCCCGTGAAGTGGCGGTTATACTAGACCTGAATGTTCTCTTGTGTGCCAATACTTGTTATAATATTTATAATAAAGAGGCAATAATTAATACACATGTTCAAATCAGATTTTAACATTGCGAGTTAGGCAAACAGACAACATGCAAGGGATCCAGCGTCTCTAGACGCCTTTAGAAGTTGCCAACTTAAACGACCCTCAGATTGGCCCCGCCTTACTGAAATCACTGAGTCCGAGTGCTTATAAGGTGAGATTAGCCAACACGGGTCAGTTGGGAAAAAAGCAAACATACAACGGAAACCTTCGTTTGAATTGTGGAGATCAGAATTACCAAGATCGGGGTTTATTATGTTTCTTTCTGTATTGGAATATTGACCGTGACATTCTACCGATTCTGCATCTGTTGCTGTATGCAGTCCGGAAATACATCCAGAATCTGCAATAGGAACTGAGAAATATTATTTTATGAAAAGGTCAAAATTCCTAACCAGCCTCTGTAATATAAGAATCGCTGTCAGGCCAGCGTTCCACCAAGTCTGTCGAACCGCCAGTGGGCCTTGACTCGGAAAGCTTGCCGACTGCGTGGCTTTCTCCCTCCGTACCTGTAGGGTCCATGGGGTGTACTGGTACCCCTGCCTGAGGGAGTAGAAGGGAACCACTCCTCTGAGTTACGTCGATACTCCAATCCAGGCCAGTTGGCCTTGGCAAAGCAAGAGCCAAACTAACAAAAAGATAAAAGGATAAAGATAAAATGGCCTGGTGTCTAACCATGCGGGTCGAGAAGGAATGTGAAAGTCCAATGTTGTGCTCAGACCAACTAGGCTTAGATTTTATACTATCCGCAATTGGGCATTTGGTAGCACCAAGGGTTTAGTTTGATCTTCAATTGCTGCTGCGAAACTAGCTTAGTCTGCTAACTGAAGGGTTTTGCTGATAACACTAGTAAAGTATTCCTTAGCAACAGCTTGAACACATGATGATATCAACGACCCTACCACAACGTCAATTTGGGTAGTCCTTCGAAAGTGATATTGATATCGAGTTTGTTTATGAGGCTGCGAGTCTTCGAAACAGGGTAGATCGCAATGGAATATACCCCCTTTGCTTCACGACAGTCATGAGTATGTGTTAGTAAGTGGATATTTCAATACCGTCAATCACAGACAAGAATGGTCCGCGAAATCACTAATACCATTGCATTTGTGTTTTATTTGCACTATACTTCATCATCGCCGCATATGAGTTGAGACGGCTGTGTCTCAAGAGTGTTCTTGAAAATCATATATTAAAATCGTTCAATAATATTCAAATCAACTGTCATACCATGTTGTTTCCAAAGGGAACTCGGTCTGAACTTCGAAGAAAGATCTGATCGGAAAATTTTTTGGTGAGATAAACCTCGAGTCTGCCGTTTGAATAAACCAATCGTACACGTGAACCTGGCGGACTCGAACGAGCTTCAGCTAGGAAGACGCATATACTGTGGCCCCGGAATTTTGGCGAAAATTCAAAAGATGACATGAGTACATTTTCAGATAAGCATGCTGTGAGTTTGGAAGCGATTTCAACTCGGATAGCTTCCATCGATCACAGAAGGCCAAGTTTGCTCGCGTGTGACAAAAATAAGATCAATGAGTCAAGTTGATTGTCTCCATGCTAAATTGAGAGCCAGCTCTTTTGCGTTACATATATATATATATACCTCAGGTGAAATGTGCGCATGTATGTGGCATTGTGTATGGCGAATGTCCAAATTCTGCGATTCAATCTCTCGACACGTGGATCAACTAATTCCTGGCCTTAAGCCTTGGAGCTTTGATTAAAAATATCTAGACTGAGTTTTCATTTGAACTCACTTTACAGTAGACCTTTGCGACAATAATACAGCCCACTACTTCTCGCTCTTCCTGCGTGACACATTGAGATAAACATGTGGCAACCGCGGTAGGATCTACAATATCAACATACGTGCACGTGTACATTAACTGTTATCGTAGAAGAGTGCTTCAGAGTGTTGCGATAACCAAACTCATTCTCAAAATGAGAAATATGAGACCATAGTACATACGAGACGTGATGAAAATGGCTGTACGCGTTCGGTTGAACTCAAGCAAGGAGGTACAGCTTTCCTAGTTCAACAGTATACTCCGTAATTTTTGCCGCGATGAGGATATCCCTGCTCTTTGTTGAAGCACGTTCCGACAGTACCGCACCGTGTGTCCCTCGCTCCGCCCTCCTTCTTTAGGGGAGTCTCTGCGCTGTCGTCTCGAGGTTAATGAGACTTACCTTGATCCAACCATCCGCACAATTGTAAAACCACAACAAGAAAATGCTACACAAGTACTTGACAGATTGACAGTAACTCACACGGAGTAGACTAAAAGTCATCATCAGGGTCGACTCGCTCATATGCATAAGCGTTCGGCAGGTTAGGTTGGAGTTTTTCCACGGCGCCATCACCGTCCATGTGATTTGTCAGATCCATTTTTTTTCATTCAATTTTCTTTCTCTCCTCGTCTCTACTTGATGCTCTTGAATGGTGTCAAATCCACCTGCAACGCTCAAGTTGTCGCATGTGTCTGTCTTGGAAGGAGAGAATGGAGGTCGGGACAATCGTACGCTGAAACAAAAAAGACACGGAAGGGAGTATTCGTTGCAGTTAAAAGCCACGGATAAACCTATCAACCATCATGTTGTGGTTGTTAATGTTGAAGGGGAAGGGGAAGAGCGAGTAGGCGGTAGAGTTAAAGCTGAAGGACAGGTATCAGTTGACGGGCTTGAAGCTGCCAAAATAGAGGCTGAAGCTGATTTCGAAGTCTCTTCGAGAATAACTTCCAACACTCAACCACCACCATCATCGCCGCACAACCTTGACCCAAGTTTATTGTCCCCTTGTACATTACTTTATTTTATTTTTGTATTGAGCGCGTACTAATACCTTATCAGTGGACGCCAAACACATTGCTCGACAGCATCAACAACATCAACACCATCAACAGCAGCAGCAACATCAATACCACTGTATGCTTTTTTCCCATCTAAAGCTATTGTCGTTTAAGGAATTATCACAGCAATCTTCCCAGACCAGACAGACAAACGAATTTCCGCGTTTTCTCAAGACAAGGAATTCGCCCGTCGATTCGGATACAGTCCCCAAAACTCGCCAACGACACAGGTCACGTTCTTCAATTCTCTTGATGACCCATCGCCTCCAACAACACCCTCCAAGAAACGGCGTTCGTGTCTGAAAAAAGGTCGCACAGTTACCGTAGACGAAGACGAAGAAGGAACGCTAGTCTTGCTACCCCCGCCTCCACTTCGTAAGCACCATTCCCTATCCTTATTTTCAATACATAAATCATTCATTCATGACATATACTCGCTCACATAGTACGCCCGTGCTCATTCTGGCGAAATACATTCCGTTCTGCGCTACATACCCCATCATTCCATCTCATCAGACGTTCAAGATTCATCGCTGCCGGACTGTCGCTTGAAAACCCTATCTGCGATCTTTCCATATCCGCAGTGGAAGGCAGAATTACTATAGGAAAGCTCAAAGGACTTAGTGGTGGAGCCGGAATATCCAACAGTTGGGATTTATTTGCATGTTAACCCGCCTTGGTGTTTCGACATGTCAAACTCTAACAATACATCCTCTCAATATCATCACTCCATTGGATCAATCACCCTTTCACCGTTATCGTTAATTTTGATATGTTCTGTCATCGCCTTTTTGGCAGGATGCGGAGTGTGGTATTTCTTCCTGCGTGTCGCCTTCAACAAACGTGGTTCCACAGCCGGTCGTCGTCTAATGCGTCAAAAACTCATGTTACTCGCACAGGAAGAAGAAGAAGAAGAAGAAGAAAAGTCTGAGAAAAAGCCCGTCATTCCTTACGTCGCATCTCCAGGCCAAGACGAAGAAAAACATATCGAGATTGTAACTCAGTCCGCAGTCCATAAAAGATACTATTATGGTGATATTTCGCTTCTGGATCCGTTTGGAAAGTCGCATAGGATGCAGGTGGGCATTTTATTACGTTGGTTAACCCTGTATTACACATATAAACATTTCTTTTTTAGACGCAACAACCCCGTCGACGGAGCAGCAGTGCCCGTCAGCATCAGGTCATCTCGCAAAATGATGACGACGGAGAAGTGGACGATAGAATGATTGCTACTCAGCTTGCTGAGTCTCCCTGCGCACGTCTTTTCTCTTCTTCAAGAGCTCAGGAAGACTTGAATCTCAAGCTGGCTAATGTAACTACAAACGACACTCGGCCGAATCGGATGTGGGGTCCGAGAGTCAATGTGAAGAGTAGGACTGGAATTCCGCCGCGATCTGTAAGTCGGACGATCTCATTTTGGAAGAGGACATCGGTTATGGCTATGAAGTATGCGGATGGTGGTGCGCGATATGGTAATAGTAATGGTGGTGGTGGTAGTAAAGCAGGATCTCGTACTTTTGCGGATGGGTATGTACCACGCGTACATGCTTGTACGCCACCGGCGGTCCACGTTCAGGGACAAGGACAGCCACGGAGACCATTACCACAGCTTCCGCCACTTGCGCCTTTTCCGGTGACTAGTCCCTCCAAAAACAATCCAACCGATCGCAATGTTGGTGTTCCGGCGCAATCTGCAGCTGCAGCTTCCATTACAACTATCTCCGGACCGCCGGCTCCGTGTCGTCGTACTGCTAATACTACTGCTATTCTACCGCAAGACCGGCGATTCTCGACACTTGAAGATTCTCACCGGCCACGCCATGCTTCCCTGAGTTCTTCGACTCTCTACAGACCGGAATCTTTGTTCTCGGAAAAAACGGAGTTTCTTACAGAAGTTGGCCCGCTCGATCTTGGGATGCACGAGTTGCGTGCTGCTGTGGATTGCAGCAGCAGGTCGACAACGCCTATCCCAGCGATCACTAGCACTAGCAGCACACCTGGATCGGAGGAGAGTAAATGTCGTAATACTACTGGCTGTGTTCCTGTTCCTGTGTATTCGACTGTTATTCATACCAAGGATATTGGACTCGGAACGGGTTTGGGAGATCCGTATTTACGTGTTCAGAAAATTTTGGAGCGGGCGTATAGTCGAACGTGATCTTATCTCTCCTCTCTCTCTAAAGTTAAAGTATGTATCGGCATCTGTAATCTTATTTTTACTTTCAGCGGCAACAACGACAATAGTAATAATACCATGACGATGAAATCCTGGGTTTCATTCATTCATTCACGCACGGTTGAAATATGTTATCAAGGATTAGGAACTTGAGAAGTGCCGGTATCGGTGACAGCCCACATATTATATTTAGAACAACAGTGAAGGAAGAGATAGATTTAAATAAGGGTTGCATGAACTTGCTTGAATTGAACTGATGGGTTAGGAGAAGTTTATATTTAAGGCCAAGGAACCTTCGATCGATTTATAGAGTACCAGGGCCGGTCTCAGTTTGCGAATCTGCAGGACTCTATTATGTGCCGGTGGGGCATGTGCACAAGAGAGATGGTGATACGTGTTCTCACGGGTTGATGTGTAGGCTATGTAAAATCAACCTTCAGTTGAGCAATTTATTAGAGCTATAATGAATGTTGAATGTTCTTTATTTATTATGTAGAAGTAACAAAAATTTACTTCGAAAGTTTGAGCTTAAGAAATGCATCCGCAGCTCTTGACGAGCTCGAATCGACGATGATTACCGGTGAGGTCATCGTTCCGTCGTAACACACTTGCAGGGTCCGTGCCAGATCGGTACTCTTCTGAGTTCCCTCCACTCCACACGAGGAGAGACTCTTTCAGATCTTGATAGTTACCTCTGTGTAAAAGATGATCCGAGTTGTACTATATCCTGCCAATGCCAGCACCAGTGAATCCGATTCCCTTTGTGTCGAAATCAGAACATACATAGCATTGACATGCCCATCCAATGGAATATGGATTATGCTTCCGGTGCATTCAAATGTTCGCTGTAGGATCGAGAAATTATTACAAGGAGATCTCTGTGTGTGACATTTATTTCAGCAAATGTCACACCGCCGGGCTATTGAGACCGAGAGCTTTGCCGAGAGCCCTAACAGAAATACGAAATTAATCAAATCGCAAAAAAAAATATGCCAGTTTAAACTCTCGGCTCTTGACAATTGTCGATTTCCAGTCTCTCTTTGTTCTCGGTCTAGTTTTAGTTTCTCTTTAGGTTTGTCTTATAAATCTCGCGCTTTTTTCGCATCTTTTTCTTTTCTTTTTCTTTTTTTCCCCGTTCTTCCATCGCGCCGCATCTCGTATAGAGATTAGGAATCAATGATGGCTGCGCGACCTTGGACAGCGTCAAAACCGACCGGGGTTCCCCAATACTACGGAGTTGCTGCCACGAGGATGTACGAAAACCCCATTGACACTAGTGGTTCTTTACAAGCGGTAATGCCAGCATCCATAATAAAAACTCATGCCAATTCCAATTCTATGAATGTTTACGCCGATCATAATGCTTTTGTTCACGTAAACACGATTCAAACCCGACAGGCTTCTTCGAGCACTCAAAGCAGTATTGCTTCTTCTCCAGAATTCCCCAATCCAAATCGTCTAGTACATCAATCGCAGCAGAACCAGAACCAGAGCCATCAACATGTACTGCCAAATCAATGGGCACACCATGCATATTCGTCTGCCGTATATCCCAATCCCAACCTCAACCTCAACTCCAATCCCACTCTCAATAACAGTTCTTCCATATCAGTGGCCCCAAAAAGGGATCCAAGAGACTTGCAAGGTGTTGAATTCGAAGACAATGACGATGATTTTTTCGAGGTTCCAGAACACAGTATACGACGATTGTAAGTTCATGCTCCTCTTCTCGTAATATCAAACTTCTTATATGTTCATTTCAACGCTCTTCAGTTCGGGCGCTTGTCGACAATGCAAAAAGCTCAAAACCAAATGCGAATTTATTCCTGAAATAAACATGTGTCGACGCTGTAAAGTTAAAGAGAGAATATGTGTATTTGAAGGTCGAAAAAAAACCGAGCACAAGTATGTATATCTTTTTAATAACAAACAGAATTGAAATAATAAATTCAAACCGTATTTTGATTTTATGAATTAGACATGAAGTATTACTTGCCCGACTGCGCGATAAAGAAGCCACAATCGATGCATTGCTCCAAGAAATTAAAAAGCGCGGGATCGTCCCACAATTCAAAATTGGAGACTTTGATTCTCTCAATTCGAATACCGCATCTCACAAAGATACACCGCCCAATCAGAACACGCAAACTTGGATTCAAAAATTATACGAGCGGTATCCGCCTGATGCGAATAATGATTGGACGGCCCCGTCTACGGAACTTCAAGGGCTGCCTGAGCAGCAGCAGGTGAGAACGGAAAGGGAAAGAGAAAGGGAAGACGCTGCTGGTTCAGGTTCGGGTTCAAGTTCAGGCTCGTACTATTCACGCCCGGATCCGAATTTACTAGGACCTGGGTCTAGAATAACCACGAGCACACGCACACGCAGGAGTAGTATGGGTGCGGAGGACGTCGAATATGAAGAAGGCGATCTACCGCAGTTACATCCTATTTTGGTACACCACCTTCCTTCTATGCCTGTCCCTGTCGGCTATATTGCAGATCTACGAAGACGTCGTGCCCGTGGGGGTGGGAGTGGGAGCGGGGGTGAGGGTGGGAATGGTCCTTTGCGCGACAGCTCGGAAGGAGGTCTTAGGTCCGACGACGACGAGGGTAACGACGGCAGGGACCACCGTTATAAAGACGGGGAAGATGTTGATGCAGATGAAAACGAGGATGAAGTTGGTGTCGCCCATTCCAAGTATTTCAATCCCGGTCCCGCGTCGGATATCGATCAGCGGCGATTTTATATCGAGCGGGAGCCTGTGCCGGATATGTTGTTGTATGGTTTGATTACGCTGGACGATGTTGATGAGCTATTTAAGATGTATGTTTTCATTTGTGCCCATCGAAGAATATTTCCCGTGTTGAGGAAATTTATTCAGCTATTTCCAAAGGATGAACGTAAGTTGATTTACTTATCGTACGCAAAACGTTACCCAACCCCTTTCAGGCATTTGTTTCTATCCTGGATCCAGTTCTCCACACCCCCGCCAACACATTCAGCAGATCACCCTTTTTATTCACAGTCAGTGAGTGCCGGATCCTCTCCAACCCCTTCCCTCCTATGTCAAATTCTCTAACCCCTTTCTCTGTTCCTTTAAATCTCCACTCCCCAGTCTGTGCCATCGCATCACGATATTACACACCAAGACGAGCCATCTACAAATATGCCATGCATCTCGCAAAAGTGCTGGCAGGATCATACCTCGTCAACGGCTGGAAAACCGTTGAATTATGCCAGGCTTACATCCTGCTTAGTACTTTTTCTATGCCAGCTAAGAAATGGGAAGAAGATCGGTCGAGGCTGTACCTTGAATTGGCTATCAGGTAGGGCAGCCCTCTTTGTTTTGTTTTGTTTTTTGTTTTGTTTTTCCGTCTATCCCTATTTCCGAAACTGACAGCTACACATATCAGGATCGCACTCGACTTGAATATACACAGGCCTCTCTCGCTATCAAACCTTCCGAATGAAAAGTACGAGCGCGAAAGTCTGAATCGAACGAGAGCGTGGTTGAATTGTTATAATCTCGACTGCTCGATGAGCACGCTTCTCGGACGACCTGCAATGTTGAGCCATGATATCGTTAGTCCGGATATGACGGGGTGGTATACGCGTTCGCGGTATAATCATCCGTACGATGTCCATCTGTGTGCGTATACGGAGGCACTCCGTCTCATGTGTCGGTTTCATGAGGCTGTTAGAGGTGATGCGGAAGGTAAAAGAGTGAGTGGATCGTTTTTTTTGCTTTTAAAAAAACTTTTCGTTACTATACCTTGATTTAAATTTTCCTTTATTATTCTCTCTCTTGTTAATCCGGCGAACATCGTCCTTACTTACCTCTGAATTTTTTCTCCCTCTGCTGCCTTTTATTTTTATATCATGTTGTTTTTGCGCATTTCCCAGGACCTTCGCTTTTATAAACGCGTCACGCTAGATTTCAATGACCAGTTGGAGGATGTTCATGCCCGAATTGCGGAACGATACAATCAAGATTCAGACAAAAACGGTGAGTAAATCTACATAAAATTTCCATTTATGGAAAACGGGGCTTTTGTTTACCGGTTCACCCTTCTCTATGATCAGACTCCGGATGCGTATTTCGCACAGGCCTTTTACCCCTGTAAGTTAGGCCGAGCAAAAACAAGCATTAAACGGGGGTAAAATGAATTACGTTTCTTTGTTTCATAGTGTCATCAATTATTATCGCCTTGTCATGTTCTCCTTTGGATTTCAACAGGCGGTTGATCAGGGTGCATTGCAAAGGGGGGATATCTTCTTTCAAAACGTGAGTAGCCTAATTTCTCTATTTTATACGTAACCGAATGAACACGCTTAAAATCAATTGTTTTATTTTTTTTACCGCCGATCCTATATTAATACTGAAGTGTTTCGATGCTGCATGTGCCGTAATTACGAGCATGATAGATATTCTAGCACCGATGGGTTATATGCGGTTTTCCCCGGACGGTGAGTTATTTTTCCCTCGCCTTCAAACCTGATCGAAGTCGATCATCTGGATTGATAACTAACTGTTTTTTGTTTATGTTATTTTGCAGGGTACTTCGTTTTCACCGCATTTGCGGCTGCTTTTCTACTCAAAGTAGGCATACAACTCTCTTAAGTCAAAAAAAAAAATCTCAAGAGAATTTCTGATTGATATTATTTTAGCTGCTACGGCCTGACTTTGCCAAGATTGTGAAACGGGCACATAAAGACCAGATATCTACTCTTGTCAGGAAATTGATCCGTTTTCTAGGGTCCGCAGAGGTTACCGTGGACGAACAGCATACACCGAAGCTTTATTCGAGGTTCCTCTCGGAATTAATGGCTAAATTGTTTTCTTCGGCTGGATTGTCTTCCACGAGGAGTAAAAGTGCTGTTGGCGCCGATAGGAAGAAAATTAATGAACAGCAGCTGCAGCAGGATCAGAATCAGGATCAAGATCAAAGTAATGCTGATCATGGCGCGGGTTTGATGTCGACGACAGATTTTGCAGCAGTTCATCCTCAGCCCGACGCACCTCAGTGGAATGGACAACAAAACGGAGATTCGGTCGATCATGTGAATTCTCAGATGACGTTGCAGTCTGATTATATCCAAAAGCCAACTAATGACGGGCGGTATATATCGGGACAGACTCACGGCGGTCAGGCTGAGCCTCAACAGTATCCTTATCCTTCTCGAGCCGTCGATGAAGCTGTGTTCTCTGATGGTCAACAACATGCACAACCGCAGTCGCAATCACAGCTTCCTCAATATCAATATCGAGAGGACGTTAGTGTGTACCCTCAGGCTGTTAATATCGGCACAGGTTTACCTCTTCGTAACGTTAACGCCAACGCCAACGCCAACGCCAACACAAACGTCAATACCAATGCTAATGTTAATGCCAATACCGATGTGTTTATGACCGATGATACGATGTCATTACCCGCACTCACAACTGAAGAGTATATATTATCAATGCAGGCGATCAATAACCCGCGGTGGTGGGAGAATGTGATGATGCCTGGGTTTTCATGGCCTGTTCATTCGAATACGAGTGCGTATACCAATACAAGCCCAGTTGCAGTTGCGGGTGTGGATGCGAGTGGTGTGCCAAGCGCGATGGATCAAGTGCATGGTCATGGTCATGTTTCTGCTGATCCTGCGTCCGCCAGTACGGTTGGGAGTTATCAATACCAGCAAGTTCAATACGATTCTTCGGGGAAACAGCCGTTTCCAGGACAAAGATTTGTCTTTCTAGAAGGTGGAGGTGCGCATCCGACCGGAGGAGGAGAAGGAGGAGAGCAACAGCAAATGTATTATAGTGCCACACAACAACAACAGCAACAGCAACAGCAACCATATCCATCCGCGGTAGATCTGATAGAAGCTTATCATCCCGCGGACCCGAATTCTGCTGCGTATCAATTTGTAGGACAACCTGAAACGAATTCTTACTGATTATCCATATTCACGACATACTCACGTTTGTTTGTATTTCATACGGATCTTACCCTCTCATACCTACTTTTCCCGCATGTGTATTCTACCGCAAAGAAAAATATCCATGTAAATTATTTACTTGACGGATGAGAGCACGTGTCTGTAGCTTTATTGATATATATTGTGTACACTGCATCGATAAACAAGCTTTGTTTCTAAAATTAAATCAAACCACGTTATACATTCAATAAACGCTCCGGCTTTAAATGGAGCTTACGGACTACATCAGACTACATCCCCGAGATTGGGGAAGATATTTTTGACTCTCGGAGATAGATGATGATGATGCAACCAACATTATCGCACCGTGCACGCCGCACGCGTGGCATTCCGGCCCATTACGGTGATCACTCGTCCGAATTCTTTCCGATGCTGCATTCAAAATTAAAAATGGACTTTTTCTATTCTATGGACGCGTGATGCTTTCTGACTCGGGACTAGACGATGAAATTGTATGTTGTGATATCGTATTGCAAAATTAAACTCGCGATGAATCGATGACCCGTTGAATTCTCGCTTTGTGTAGTACATATGTACTACATATGCAGTGTGTCATGCACTGCGCAGCGCGACGGGTGACCAGTGAACGTCAATTGTGATGTCAAAAATGTGGCTACAGGATTGACAGGTTGTGGTTTAGGATCTGAATTCTGATAAGAAGGAACTGAATTTTAAACAACTTTGGCGTGATCGCTGGCGGGAGGCTGTGCACCCCACGCAAATGTAAATAATCCAAACGCATGGCCATTGGGAGCCTGCCTAGTACGCAACTTGTTTTGAAATCATATGAAAAGAAAAATTCCTTCGTAGAGTTTTTTTTATATGATCCCAATATGATCCTTTCTGAGATGCCAATTTCAACTGCGCATTTGAAAAACAATGGTCGAAGATCCGCCGAAGATTTTGTTTTGGTCTGTCTTCGTTCTTCTCCCCCATGATGTTCAATATCGTTGGTCGTGGCGAGGCGTGATCGCAGACCACCTGGCATGAGCTGCATGCACAGCTGCGCAATTATCTTCTCGTAATAAAACCATCGGTTGAGATAAGCATGAAGAACAGAATTCTAAAAGATGGCGCATTCCGATTGATGCGGATATTTATACAAACTTGTACACTAATAATGAAACAATTGAGACCACAACTAACATAACCATCTCGAGAGAGGTATAACGATAGTTTGAGCGGGGAAGTCACCGTGAGATAGGGAATAAATTAGAGCTTAAATAAGTGGAGATCTTTGATGGATGGATAATAGAATGAGAAAAAGAAGGATGGAAGGATGTGTATGGAGAAGACGGGATCGATAAATCAATGAGTGATGATGATTATGATGGTGGCTGGGGTGGTGATTTATCGGGGTCTGCCAATCGCAACGTGTTAGCATACCTGCTATGAGAATCAGCATGCAGATGTGTCTCAACTCACGCGCGAAGCATCTCAAGGAAAGGTGGGGTGTGGGATTGGAATTTCCTGCTCATGAAAGCGGGTCGGGCGGTATAGCGTACTTCAATTCGCCACCGATTGTTATTTCGGAATAGAGTAAGTTTCCATCTACAAATGAAAGGAGTTGTAAGAACACAACAAAGAAGAGGTATTATGGGACACGACATACCCTTCTCGAATGAAAGAATTGAAGCCGTGCCGACGAGCCTCGACTAATAGTTGACGGCGTGCAAAGATGACACTCTGTTGTGTTAACTCTTTCTGGTGTTGGTTATCCTTTGGTCTAACGTAGAATACATAAGTTCGGGAGATGTCTTGACGTGCTATGCTTGTTAACGCATTATTGAACCCTGTAGAGTGGAAGTAATAATGAGTATAAAGTACAAAACGACACAAAAAGCTTCAATTACGTACCGTCGTTGAGATAAGATGCAGTTATGATAGGTGAGATTTCGATACAATCGACGACCTCCCAGCAGCCGTTGTTGGATTGTGTACCCGCCTTTTTTGCGATGGCGGCGGCAGCGCTGGACGAAGCTGTTACGCCGTTGGATGGAATGCCTTTCGATAGCGTTCGTCGTTTGAAGAAACGCAGACGCATTATATCATGAAATATGAAAGATGAGAATAATAGCTTAATTTCGACAGATTGTAC
This sequence comes from Phallus indusiatus, assembly GCA_027605045.1. Taxonomy (NCBI): domain Eukaryota; kingdom Fungi; phylum Basidiomycota; class Agaricomycetes; order Phallales; family Phallaceae; genus Phallus; species Phallus indusiatus. Next base: position 549,937 of record JAQFWX010000009.1, read on the forward strand.
GAGATAGCTTTTGTGTTGCAGAAAACACCGAGCTATCGGAGGAAGTTGGGTTGTTGAATACTGAGCGAATTGCAGTGGATTAAAAATCAAAGGTAAAGAGTCAGAGGGAGCGAATAGGAGATGTTCACCGCATGTTTTTTGAAATTTCTTGCAAGGGAGACCCAGCTCCAGTCAGTCCTTTTAATGATTCATTCGGCTTTGTTGTTTTCAAACAGGCTGTGTTTGCGGGCAGCGGTCAATGCGGCCGGAGTCAGTTTATGTAAGCGGCTAACCCCTCGCGTAGAAAGCACAACTGCGACACTAGCACAAATGAGTCAATTTTTACATCATTTATCTGTCTGAACTGCGAGCAATTTGCTGCGAGGTGATGTCGAAGTTTATGTAGCGCATTTCTTGGAGGACATCGCTTGTCAGCTAAATCGGCTCTTAAATTAGACACTATCTACTGGTGTACCTGAGACTGGTACGCCGTAGGATGTACTCTATGTAATGGGATACAGTAATTATAGATATAACTATTGCAGGGATGAAGTAAATGTCATTTTGAGTGAATGGAGGAGAATAGGGTTGAACTGGTTGGATTGGGAGGGGAGAGTAAGAATAACATAACATACTTGGCCATCATGACCGAGCCGGAAAACTTGAATCACCGTTGTATATTGGGTCATTGATCGTCCTCTAGCTCAGGGCTCGTTTTCGTCAGCAATTTTCCAACACCCTATTAATACAAACCCCACGTCAGTTTCATCGGGCACACAGTCAAAGATAAAGCACAATCATACCTCGTAACATCCAATCATGATTCCACACGCCGGAGCGATTTTACCTATCCGAGGCGTCAATCCAGCAAACAAAGCCGCAGAACCTTCCGTCCGTAACACATGTATCAGAACCGATAATGACCCCTGCTGCTGCGCCGCGGCCGTCGTAGTCGTCGACATTTGAAACGCCTGACGACGCGTCTTCACGACATCAAACGGATTCGTCATAACAGCGGCTATTGTACCGCTGACAGATCCACTCGCAAAGGCAACAGGAACGCCATGGTATCCTTTTTCTTCAAACGTCCTTTTGGACTTTTCGTACAATGCCCAGTAGAGCCCGCTGAAGGTTACGTCCCGCCATAGTGTCGGACCTAAGCCTCGCCATAGCGTGATTATCCCTTGCGCGCGTGATACTGAGCGGATATCGGAGATGACGGATGCGAATGTGTGGGGTTTGTCTGGTGATATCGGTGTTGATTGGAGGTTTGTTCGGAGGAGTTCGAGAGGGGAGGATATAGATGAAACTAGTGCTCGTGCTAGGACACCCGACACGAGTGGCGTAATAGAAGGTATTGGTGATATTGGAGGAAGTACGGTATGTGCTAATTGGTCGTATATTACCATATAACTCGAAGCCGACGGAACAGTTATCATCCTGTGAATTTCAATTTCAAAACCCGCAGAAAAAAAGCTCAAAAAATAAAAGAAGACGAACAAAGTGGTCCCAACACCTTTCCATAACCCTCTAACTCCCTCCGTTCTCAACACTTTGGTAAACGCATCAGAAAATCCGGAAACTCGCTCCGTCTTCATCGTGCCGTTTTCCCATAAACATACAATATTTTCCGCCGACGCATGCGCTCGAGCGAGAGATGACATATTCCTAACACATTGAACATTAGAAGGTGTACAACAGACTTGAGATGAACCCCTGAACGAAGGACCAGCAGGTATCTGTGTTTGCAACCGAGTTTTTACGACATCGAAGGGCGTCACTAATCGAAAATTTCAGTTACGTCAAACTTCTTTTTTCTTCCCCCACGTACTTGTTAATGCAGTCATAGTAGACCCGCATACCGCTCCAACCACTTTGGCATGTAGAGGCTCCATGCTACGTAGACTTGGTAATGGTGGTGGGAGGGAACCCTAAGCTGACGGCGGTGCCAATACGTAGACATACGGCATTAAAAAACTTCTCGGCTCGGGCGTCTAAGTGAATCATATCTGATAAGATGGCGCGATTTGTTGAATATCGGAAGCGAAGCTCCAGCGATTATCATAAGAATGACTCATAAAAATTAAGCCGATAATGCTTGCTGGAAACAGTCTTATAAATTGATCTTTGTTATCGGACTTCGCGGAGCACAATGCTTGAGCTTAGAATTTGGTTGGAACATAAACAATAGGCACATTGAAAATTTGATTTTAGTATACCGATACACTCAACAGAACTAATTTACCAATTACAACCAATTATTTTAACAAAATCTAGCCACAAGCTTTAACAGTATGAATAATCCAAAACGACGACATTCCAGTCTTCATCTATTCTTTTTCATCACGCTCTGGTGACAGATCACATTTTCTCCAAATTAGCCTCCGTCTCCTTGACCTTTTGCGCAGACTTGACAACTGGTGCTTTATTAACCTTTTCTTTTTTCTTCTGGCCTCCAGCTTTCGATTTCGCAGCTCCCGGCGCACCGTCAGCGACAGCGGTAGCAGCATTATCCGAACCACCCCCAAACCTCGCGCGCCAAATATCAGCCTGCTTCTCCTCTATCCTTTTGAAAAGATACGCCGAAGCACCAATAGTATGTCCCGGCAGAATATCATTGCTCAGCGCGCTCGGAACGGTACGAGCGGGTGCATTCAATTGAGAAAGGATAGACTCGGAAGTGCTCGGCATGAAAGGATATACAATTGCAGAAAGTGCGTAAATCAAATTGATACCGCGCGAGACGATTTGAGCGCAGCGTTTAGGATTTTCGGCCAATAGCGCATTACCGAGACCTGATTGCTGGAGATACAAGTTGCCTCGTGCGGAAATCGACATGACAACTTGTAAACCTGATCGTAATTTGACGGCATCCATCGTTTCGATGTAGTTTTGAAGCAATGTGTTTATTTCGGTTAGGAATGCGTGGTCGGGGTCGTTTGAATCCGTTGGTATTTCGCCGGGTTCATCACCACCATCGGGAATTTCGTTATTGTATTTTGCGGCGACGAATTTGATTACTCGATTGACAAAGTTTCCAAAGCTAAAAAAAATTATTCAGGTGAATTCTTTTCAGATATTATAAAGAAAATGTTACTTGTTTAATAAGATACTATTGTTGACGGTAATCTAAACTTCGTTAAGAACGACAATTCCCGGAGAGAAAGAAAATTATATTAACTTACGAATTCGTTCCAAGAAAACATAGAGTCTGAAGTTTCGGGCCTAGTCGATAACAGGTAATATCGCCAAACTGAGGGTGATAAACCTGTCTCTTTGGCCGCAGGTCCGAATACACCGCGATTACGAGATTTTGAGAATTTTCCACCCTCATAATTCAAAAATTCTAGCGGATCGATATAAGACGATGTCTACTCCCAACAGGAAAAGAAAAAATATCATACCTGTTGTGGAGATGTGATGCAACATGGTCCAATCCCTTCCATCACCCAATAAAACCGCGGGGAAATATACAGCGTGGAAGTAAGCATTATCTTTACCCATGAACTGGTATAACTTGACATTTTTCGGATTGTGCCACCATTGCCGCCACTCATCGGTGTAGTTTGCTGTAATACTAGGGTATCCAATAGGCGCATCGAACTGGCAAAAGAAAAATCAGCATCACATTTCGAGATCAAAAAATGAGGATCTAGGACATACCCACACATCTACGCGCAATCGTGGTGATTAATTGAAGGAAATTAAATTAAAAAAGCGCAAGCTCACATAGAACCTTTTCTTTCATCTCCTCATCTTCAGCCGTTTTTCCCGTAATGGGGACGGGTACACCCCAGAACAAATCTCGAGTGACAGGACTCGGCCTAAGACCGCCTTTCAAACGAGCGTCGATAATTTCACCCTCGTGGTTGATGATGACATTAGGTCCCCATTTGCCAGCTTTCCAAGAATATTTGATCCACTCCTCTAAACGGGGCTGTACGACGTTTAATTTGACATACATATGTGAAGATGGTCGAGCGACGACTGAATGGGTGCGATCTCGCTGACATTTGGGTGAAATTAGATCTAGTGGGTCTAAAGTGCGTGAACACCCGTCGCATTGATCTCCTCGTGCATCCTACGAATGAGGAAAAGGTAATGCGCTATTTAGTATATATGGCAGGAGAAAAGAATAACGAAATTGTCCATTACCTCGTATCCGCAATTCGGGCAAGTTCCTTCCACCAACCTGTCAGCAAGAAATCTAGCCACAATTAAATTAAGTATCATTTAATGACAGTAGTCAAATTTACCGGTTACATCCTTCGCAGAATGTTTGATCCTTGACTTGTTTCTCCAGAAGATCATTTTTGCTTAGGTGTAAATAAATATCTTGACAGATCCTAGAAGATAATTTTGCTTAGGGTACGAATTTGGTCATCCAGGAAGACTTACTCTTTATGATGATCTGTCGAAGTACGGCCAAAAATATCGAAACTATGCATTCATTTCAGATAAATTATACATGTCATTGAATAATACTCACCCAATTTCGAACCATTCATACGTCTCTCGATGTAATTCATGGTATTTATCACATAATGCTTTTGGAGATATATTTTCTTTTAGGGCTTGTGTTTCGGTAGCGGTTCCGTATTCATCAGTCCCGCAGACATAAAGCGTCCTCCGATTCCGCGTTCCTGAGGAGAGATGAGACGACAAAAAGTTAACGTGAAGATGCCCAGTCACGTACGATTATACCTGATCAAGTAAGATCAGTGCGAGTTAGGACAATCCAGTTGATGACTCACCGACTGAAGACATCGGCACTCAATGTGCTACCGATAATATTACCTGCGATAGTATTCAAGAATGTGCAGGCTGGGCTTATATCAGTACGTACCGAGGTGAGGGACATTATTACAGTAAGGAAGAGCAGATGTTATTAAAATGTTGGTTTCTCCTTCTTTGGGCAATCTACGCAAGGTGTTGCAAATTTCGGTGAACAAGAATATTGAGACTTGAAGTTTTTAAGCATCATACACTTTTTCACCAGCTTGGGGGACATGGCGCAGTAAACCATCGGCTTTTCTAATATTTGAAGACATGAATCTCTGCGATCTTGATCTTGCTGAGGTGGACAAGGCAAAAAATGGACGAGGAAAGGATATTAAAAGACCACCGCGCATGTAGGGCGCCTATCTCTGCGTGACTCATAACATGCATCCCAACGGAGACGAGACTGGACCTCTGTGGGCGTCACTGACATAACAGAAACCCAAAAGAGCCTTTTTTTGTCGTGGATCTCCCCCAATGACTTCCGCCAACTCGGGCTCATTGAGAGACACGTATTCAAATTCTAATTCAGCATGGTCATTTCGTCCTTCTATGCCTCAGAATTCCAGCTCATCGTCAACGTCGCCAGACCGCGAATGGTCAATGCGAATTAACGCCAACCCTGTCTTCGACCTTTCACCGAGTTTGTCCTACGATGACGGTGTCAGACTTGATATCAAAGGGACCTTTCATTCTATCATCGGGACATTTGTATTGCAGTACGGTGGTACTGCTATTGCCATGCCCTGGGAGGTTGCCAAGATTCTGCTTCAAGTTCAGTGGAACCCGCGAGATGCTGGGTCTGCAAAGACAGAATTAGAGGAGGAAACAATTATAGAAGAAGAGGTACCAATAAATGTTGGTTGTGTCAAATTCACACTGTAATGCCCATTCCAGATTAGTGACGACGACTCGGACGAAGCGTATTTTCAAGATCCATCATCTTCGTCTCCTTCGCGTCCACCGCCCAAGCGACGGCATGTCGATGAAAAAGGATATGTCGTGAGGAAATCTGTTCTCGAAGAGAGTACTAGGGCGGAATATGTCATTCCTTTGACAAATACTACTGGGTTGTGGAGTATGATTAAAAAGATAGTTCGCTTTCGAAATGAAGGTTGGTTTGGCTTATGGAAAGGTATGTTATTCAAGTGTTACGACTTTTATCAATATTTTTCATTTTCTGCTTTTTCAAGGTCTACTAACATCTTGTATCATAAACACGCTCTCGACGACAATACAACCCCTACTCCAAGAAGTTTTGCTTTCCATATTTCCATCTTCTGACACATCACCATCTCTACTCATTCCAATCACTTCGCATCTTCTCACCGGCCTTATCCTCTCCCCATTAGATCTCGTTCGCACTCGCTTAATCTGTCAATCATCAATGCCTCTTCATAGGACATACACTGGCCCATTTAACGCTCTCGCCCATCTCATCAGACACGAAGGCGGTCTCAAAAGCCTCTACTTCCACCCCCACTTATTCATCCCCGCTCTTCTCGATAATCTAGCCCGCCCACTGGCCAACATAGCTCTGCCTATACTAGTAGCTTCACGTATGGGCATCACACAAGATACACACCCACTAGTTATGACGTTCAGCGAAATTGTCGCAGGATGTCTCGCCAACGTCATTATCTCGCCCTTCGAAACCGTACGACGGCGATTACAGATTCAACCGCGGGGGTCGACTGATTTTAAAGCATGTGTTGAGACGCGGCCGAGACCTTATCACGGCGTCGTTGAAGCCATGTGGCGAATCGTAACAGAGGAGCGGTCCGAGATTCCCGTTACTGTGGACAGACATCCTCCAGCTCCGAAGAAAGAGGAAACGGAGGAAGCGGACGAAAATCGCATAACGTTTAGTGGTATTGGACAATTGTACCATGGCTTCCGCTTGAACACAGGAGCTGTGATTGCGATTTCCCTTTTGACGGTATTTGGTGGAGGAGACGAAGAAGCGGGGTGGACAGAATTATAGCATTTACTTTCATACATTCGCTAAATCACGCAATTATTTAATACGTTTTGTGCCCTTCTACGAGGATAAAAAAAGAATATTTCAAGACAATTTTTTTGTATCAACAATATTTTACAGCGGTTTTTCAGAAGTAAATAACAAACAACATCGGCGGATCCCCTATTTTCATCATCACTTGTACAAGTCTCAGGCGTCCGCTTCCGCGCCCCATACCTGGACAGTCCTACCACTCGTACACCATATTTCTGCTCCATCTCTCGAGATAATCAAATCGCTGACATCCCCATCTGTCAATTTGATAACCTCCTCCCAGCTCTTGTGGGCAAATACAGTTGCACCTTGACTACCGGCAATACCAAGGAATTGCGCACTATAGTCATACAGGACCTTGTTAATCTTGGATCCTTGTCCAACCGAAATATTGTGCGCCTCTTTTTGCTTTCGCAAGTCCCAGATTGCAACTGTGTTGTTAGCGGAGGGAGCAGCGAGGTGATAACCATTCTCCGAGAACGATAGCGTGTTAACGGTGAAAAAGCCAGCATTTTCGTCAGACGGGACGAGCGATGCGCCAATTTTGCCGGAGCGAATGTCGTATATTTGAATGGCGGAGTGAGATGTTCCGAGTGCTAAAAGTGCACCATCTGGATGAATACCTAGCGTTGTGAAACCGTATTCGCTCAAAGCAGACTGGAAAACCAAGGCGTTTGTGCTGAAGTTGTGTAGCGAGTATGTCTTGTCCGCTGACGCTAATGCAAACAATGACAAGGTTGGGTGTACGGCAAGACCTGTAACGTCGCCCTTGTGCGTCTTGACAGTGTGTTTGGGTGCGTATTCACCCGACGCAGAATCCTGCTCCCATAAACGGGCCGTTTTGTCGGCACTGGCTGAAAGAATGATAGTAGGCTCGCCTTCCTTCTCGCGGAACGCAACAACGTTGACCTTCTTCGTATGTCCTTTGAGAGTTGCAGCAACTTTATCCGCTTGTCTGTCGTAGAGCTGAACCACCTTATCATTACCACCAGTAAGGAACAGAGAGGATTGGCTTTGCGACAGAGCCAGGCTGTTGATTCCAGTTGTCGAAGAAGAGTGTAGTGATTCGATAGTCTGCTTGACTTTATATGATCCAACTTGGGCTGCCGCGGGGTAATCAGTGGGTGGTTTGCGCTTCTTACGAGTAGACGACAACCTGTAAAAACAATAAGAAAAAAAAAGATGGGCAACGGATGACAGTGACTGACGATTTGGATAGTTCTTCAATTTCGTTTACGACGTCTGTAGGCAAACCTGGCTCTTCAGCCGCTTCTTGCATTTCAGCGTCACCCTCGGTTTCTAAACCCATAGTAACTTTGACGTTCGCGAGTGCTCTACAGATGAGAATATTAATAAAAGAAAAATAGAAAAGGATAGCAAAGATAACGAACTCTCGTGCAGCATCACGCTCTCGAAGGAGACGAGCAGCCACTCGTGTCGCGGCATCTTGTTGATATAAAGCATGGCTCAACTCTTGACGCGTTGAGTTATATTGTTGTCTTAGAGCATACGTCTCGAGAACAAGCGCGTCCCACTCGTTTTGAAGAGTTTGCAGCAGCGTAGGGATTGAAGTCAAGCTTGGTGGACGCGGAGCAGTAGTTTTGGGATCTAAAGCGAATGCATGAGAATCCAGTTCCAAACAGAATAGTCAACGCCGAGATATGTCTTATAAAACGGCTAAAATTGACATATTTCAAGAGAGTTTGTGACTACTCACTAGCTTGGACAGTGATGAGGTCCGACTCCTCAAGCTTCTCTCCGGTCATAGGGTCAGTGCCATTTTGTGTGATGTATTTTGTTATCAAGCGACGTTCATAAACGTGTCCTGATTTTTGAGAAATCACTGGATCTTGAGGAGGTTCACCCGAGATGGCACAGAAAAACATGGCGCAAAAGTCCGGGAAAGTTTGAAAAAAAACCAGGTGGACAATACGCTCCACTGACGCCCACAAGTATGACATAAGGCTATATCTACTGCCCCCCTCTGGCTTACTTTAGACTTTTGTAGTCTTCCTCCACGTCAATGGTTGCGAAGAGTCAAGGAGACGAATTATTAATTAAAGCCAACAAGAAATTCGATTCTGCGGCTGGAAGCGGAGGATGGTTCAGCTTCAGCTCGTCGTCGAACAAATACGAGGAAGCTGGTGATCTTTACCAGCAAGCTGCCAATCAATACAAAATCGACAAGGATTTCAAGTCTGCTGGCGATTCTTTTGCAAAGGAAGCTGAGTGCCGGGAGAAATCTGGTGAGAACAACGATGCCGCGAATGCATGGTGGAATGCGGCGAAAGCCTACAAGCAAGGATACCCAGATTGTACGAAAACGATTGTTATCTTTATCATCATTCTCGTCTGACTAGATCGTATGTAGTGGCTATACAGGCATTATTGCAAACAGTGACCTATCTAACGAAGGAAGGTCGGTTCAGGCAGGCAGCTGATAGAGAGAAGGAGATCGGTCAGATTTACCTTCAGGAGAATAATGACCTTGGCAAGGCTTGCCAGAGCTTTGAGCGTGCAGCTGAATGGTATGCACAAGAAGATGCAAACGCGTATGCTGATTTGTTTGTCTAACTCGTAAACTGCTTAAACATATTTAATCAGAACCGCCAATGGGTGCTACAAAGATGCCGCTGATCTTCATGCTGAACTAGACGAGTTCCCAGCCGCAATTGCAAACTATGAGAGAATTGCCAACTATTCTCTCACATCACCTCTTACCAAGTACAGCGTTAAAGAGTATTGGCTAAGGGCCTTATTATGTGCTCTTGCTATGCGGGTTCGTTACCCTAACTTTTCCCTATATGATTATCCCACTGAATTACTACCTTTTCAAACAGGATACAGTAACAGCCCGTCGCAATATGACTAAATACAGCACCCAAGACGTAACGTTCCCGTCAACAAGAGAAGCCAAATTTGTTAATAGCCTCATCGAGGCACTGGAGAGTGGCGATGTTGAAACGTACACGGCTAACATAGTCGAGTACAACGCCGTTGTCAGTCTCGATAATTGGAAGACTTCCATTCTGCTAAAGATAAAGAGAACGATTGAGGATGAAGATCCTCTGACGTAGACCAACCAATTGTATCGATATAATCACCCATAATACATTGTATTTACATCTTTAACTTTGTAGTTATATATTTAATGACGACGATAATGATGAGATGATGACGGATTTGTACTATAATTGGCCTAGGAAACTACATAAGTTAAGCTTGAAAATGACACGTAAGCTGTGCTCCTCGTTACAAACCGACCCTGATGCGCGCAGAATCTTCACCACCTTCGCCATGTATCTTTTGGCACGCCTATTCCTCCTCATAATCCATACCATTTATGGGCTAAAAAATCTCCTATTCTCTGTCATTCCTTCCCGCACACCAAAACCACTCTTAGCACGGCGCCGCAAACTCCCGACGCACATTTCGCTCATCCTCGTTCCCGACCCTGAAAACCGCAATGTCAACGAAGAAAAAGCTGCAATGCAACAATGCATTGAAAGAGCTGTGAACTGGTCTCAAACTTTGGGTATACCAACACTCAGCATTTATGAAAAAGAGGGCAGGTGCGTGTGTGGATCGGCTTTTTTAGACAACAGCGCATGGTTTACTAAAAGAGAGCTTTGATTTATCACTTAGCATAAATGATCTTGTCCTCCCTTTTAATAACTCAGAGACACGTGGCAAGACTACGGCGACTGAATTCTCGAATAGATTGACTCCTCCATCGTCCGACATAGACTCCTCATCTGAACAACTAGTGAACGCAAATCCGCTCGGCTGTGTAATCAATACCATAAAAATACCCTATGTGTCGAAAAACAAGATTGCTAAAGAGACAAACCTAGTGACCGTAGAAAAGAAGACCGCAAAAAGCAAAAAGGACAACCGTAAGCGCATAGCACAATATTCCTAGAATTCAGACTAACCCCGCTTATGAAGATGCAAGATCCAGAAACCAAATACTTACACTACATCTACTTTCTAGAGAAGCTTCTAAGCCTGCGTTGGCGGAAGTCACTAAGACCATGATACAAAAACATGCCAAAGACATGCCGGAAGACAAATTTAAGCTGGACGTGGATGGCCTGAATACAATGTTAGAAGGTAGTTATCTCTTCTTCATAACGTGTTTCAAGTTGGTCTCAATGTGTATCTTCCAGAGGAATCAGGTTTCGCACCCCCGGATCTGCTTATTATTTATATGCTGTATCCGTCTACAGCACCTGTAGAAACGCACGGATACCCACCATGGCATATGCGACTGTCCGAAATTTAGTAAGCCCTTCAATAATAATCACATGCATCACATTACTGAAGATCTTGTCTGAACACAGCTATAAGCCACGGCATGGAGGAATTCTCCGAGGTATATTAAGACTTCTCAGTCGCAAACTCGACAATCCGCCGTACCCGATGTCGGAATTAGACTTCCGGCGGGCATTAGACCAATATTCCGATGCCCAATTTAATGTAGGCAAATGAAAATCAAAGAAGAAGGGAGCAAAAATGCCATAACTTATTCAATTATACATGGACTCCCTACTGAAGCGCTTGTAGCCACTTTCACATACAGGTCTCTATTTGTCACAATTCACTTGAACATTGAAGGCAACATAAAAATCCAACAGACTTGTCCCAATATAGTCGCTTGTGATTCGATGACGAAAAGATATTACATACTAGTATATGTGTTCGGCCACTCCATCCACCCGCCCCTCTCGTCTTTTAACATGGACTTCATACATTGGGGTCGGAGCTAAGCTAGCGAACTGGTTCTTGATTAATTGATTCATGCGACTGGTACTCGGCTAAATGAATTTCAATTCCAATCTGACAGTGTTTCTCAGCCGCCGAAGCTGATTGGTCTCAACTCGCTTCTTGAGAAACACATCTTACCACACAATTGAGATTTTGACATGTGAGTCAATGATGAGAACAGGAATCAAAAACTCAAATGCAAATGTATATATAAAGGCTTAGAAGATCGCGAGTGAATAGCAATTTGATTTTGCGTATGGCTGACACAACCGCTCACATAGTTCACAAGAGAATTATCGTCTGCTGCGATGGGACATGGCAAGGTATGTGTACATGTTCTTTCCTCGATACTTCTCATATTAACAATGTCGTTAAACTAGATGGTGTAGTTCAAGAACACCGCTGGCAATACTCGAATATTTTGAAGCTATCCAGAGCTTTGAATCTCCAGGACAATAGAACGTAAAATCAAAAGTGTCTCTGTGATAATAATCCAACCTGACGCGCCTGAACATAGCACACCGCCAACTCCACAGATTGTCTTCTACCAAACTGGCGTTGGGAGTCAGCACAATATCTATTCCGAATATGTTGAAGGTCTGTGCTGTGTGAAATGATATCACTACGGTTAACGAATACCGCTCGTGAATAGGTGCCACAGGAGCTGACCTGGCGGATAAAGTGCAAGAAGCTTACGCGTTCGTCGCACAGTAAGTCCATCGGAATCAAAACCGCAAATCATTTTTCTGATCCTCTCTTCGCCCCATACAGTAACTACCAGCCAGGTGACGAAGTCAGTGCCCAAGGAAGTTCCTATCTGTCTGGATTCTCATCTTTCCAATTCAATTTGACAGATATTTTTGTTTGGCTTCTCGCGAGGGGCATACACGGCTCGAATGGTCGCCGATTTTATCGTATGTTTACGTCTTCATGATCTTTATTAATATCTGAAGTCTATTATTATCTACTTTCCTGATAGGGCCGGATAGGCGTCTTGGACAAAAAAGACATGGATCGCTTCGCGGATATTTTTATCGCGTACCAGAAGAGAGGCAATACTAGTGATCCTAAAGGTATAACCACAGTGCATATATGCTCAATGGTTATATTTACTGAAAGTCCTATTTTTGAATAACAGTCAAAGCCGAATGCAACGCTCAATTGCTCAACTACAAGGACATCATGGACAATGGGAGACGACGTGCTGACAGTGATAAGGACGGTTTCACCATTGAGTAAATTCTCATTGCCTTCTTTCTGTTTCTATTGACACTCATTATCCCAGGTGTGTTGGTGTATTTGATACCGTGGGCTCTCTGGGGCTGCCTAAAGAATTAACCTGGTGGAGTAAGAACTTCAAAGAACTTTTCGGTTTCAACGACAGAAGACTGGGATTACATATTAAGCGGGCTTATCATGCTATGGCTCTGAACGAGACAAGAAAAGACTTTGTTCGTCTTTAGTTCTATGACGTTCCCAACAGACTAATTAATTAACCAACTATCTTTGATCGCATATAGGACGTGGCTAAGTTCGAACAGCGGCCTGAAGGTATTGAGAAAGGTCAAACTTTGAAACAAGTATGGTTCCCAGGTGAGATAGCACTTTACGCAACCGCTTCCTTTCATCCAAAATGATTAACATGGCACCAAGGGTCCCACTCGGATGTGAGCATTCTTGTTTTCTGTGATTTCCAAAATCTCATGCTTCTCAGATTGGAGGTGGATGGATGAGACACGATTTGTCTGATCTTACTCTAGCATGGATGGCGGTATGTTTCTATCAATCCTCACGCACGGCAACAAAAATGACAAAGATAATGATGATTAGGCCAATGTTGAAGATATACTTTCCATTGACAGAGATTACCTCTATAGTCTGCCACAGCCCGTAGCTGAGTGGGGAAAACAATATCCTCACGAGTAAGCGCATATACGTCACTACAGTATTTTCTCCCAGTCTGAGTTGACATTCACCTTAGCCCTCAAACTGGTATCTTCAAATTAGCATTCGAAATCCAACGCACCCTACCCACCCAAACAGACAACATCACACACGAATACGTCCACAGCTGCGTCCACGAACAAAGAGTCCAAATACCCCAACTTCTCACGAATATCAAAACAAACCCAACTCTTGTGACAGATCTCCACGACTTGGAAGCAAACATGAAACGAGTTTGGAATTATATTCCAAAAGAAGATTTCACGGATGAGAAATCGGAGACTAACTTGGAGAATCAGTCTCAGAGTGCGATGATAAAGTCGTTGGAGAATATGGCTAAGAAGACTGCTGAGAATGAGATGCGGTCTGAAGTTATGGTTGATGAAGGTGGACGTCCGAGGTATCAGGAGTCGTGGATTGGATCTATTGTTCATGAGCTATTTGGGGGGCACCATAAATCATGAGTGAAAGCCCAAATAGTGGGTTTGCTCTTAAACTTTTCTTGATATTTCCATTCTCGCTTTTTCTTGTGTCATAACACTGCTTCATTTCTTCCTAGTCGATGTGATTAATGTAACTATATGCTATTATTTATATTCCAATGCTGGCTTCAACTGATCCACGTTCGACACTGGGCAACGTCGCACGCCAAACCATAAATTGGTTGTCCACGTTGGATCCTGCGTTGTAGGCAGCTCCAGCGGCGAACCCATCCGTTGTCAAAAAGTCGTTATCGGACTATGTAACAACCATGAAACGTCACTTATCAATAGATGAGAGTTTAAAAAAAAACAGTCACTCACGGCAGTCATGATGAAATAGTCGTCTGGGAAGTTGGGGTCGCCTACGGGAGCGACAGCTAAACTTTCCCATTTGGAGTTCAACAGTGTCGGATCAATTGGTACACCTTTTGAAAAATGAGATTTGACAATCAACATCTTGTTACCCCAAAAAAGTATTTTCCCTTCTCACCATTGTGTAAACCAAATCGACCCAGTTGCACGGGATCGATCATACTGATAAACGGTTGATATACAGCAGGAGTTATTCCTTCAACGATGACACCGTCTACTGCTATAGGGTTAGCAGGACTGTCGAATTTGGTGTGTGCGATATTGGTTGCTTTTGATACATCAAACAAATCGATGTTCCTAAAGGTTGTTATTGTTAGTGTTCAATGTACTACGAATAATCAGAATGTTCGTGCACTGAACTTGTAATCGGATTTCTCGTTTCCTACTCCATCTCCGTTTCCGTTTCCATCACGGGCTAAAACCAAGAACTGGGTATCTGTTAGATAATGGAATTCGGATTGTGCGAAGGTATGGTTGTTTTTGGCTTTCTGTTTCAAAGAGTCAGGATCGTGACGATGAGCTGATTCTTATTTTAGTGGTCGTACCCGTGGAAGAGGAACAACATATTCTGCGACATATACAGGAGGGATCAGGAGTGCATCACCAATTATGTCATATGCAAGGAAACGAGTGTTTTGTTCTGTTTCTTTTGTGGTACCACCGTCTTGAATTGTAGCACTCTGGAGTAATGCAAATAATTTCGATCCAGAGGGATTGGTTGTCAAGCTGAATTGCAAAAAGGTCAAGATCAGTTTCGGAAGTAGCATGCTGAAATCGATCTTACCCTTCATACCCTGAACAAAAAGAGCTATTAAAAGCTAGTGTATATGAAAGGCAGTCGAATGCATACCTTGATTTGCGGCTCTTCCTGTTGTAGGGTCAATACTAGCCGTGAAGTTTAGGACAGGCTTGGAAACTCCAGAAACATTCTGGAAGGGTAGAATAGCATCGGGTGCTTCGATGGACCGAATTAAAGAACCATCCGGACCGAAAAGATGAATGTGGGGTCCATATTCGTCCGAAACCCAGACCCTGAGGATTGTGTGGGTAATCTTTTTCTTTTTTTCTTGAAAAGGTAGAGAAAGGGTAGAGATTTGCTTACGTTCCATCGGCGTTGAGAACGAGACCTTCGGCGTCGAGATTGAGGTGATTAAATGTTTTGTTGGCGATAGGATCCGGAGGATCGAGAACGAGACCGACAAGTTCGGAAGGTCGGACGGCGAGCGAGTCTAAACCCGTAGTGAATTTATTTTGTCGTTCGGTGTAGAGTAATGTCGATTTATATGTCAACGCAAGTGTTTTTTGAGAGTCGTTGAATGAGAGAGGGGTGGAATTGTAGTAGGGATTTAAGGTGAATGCCACTTCGTGATGACGCCCCCGGTAGTTGATCGTTCCGTCGCTAAAAAGGTTTAATTAGGTGAGAGAGACACACACGGAAACGAAAGCATGCATAACGTACACGTTGAATCCGCGATCTGGTTGTACGATTACAGAGCCAGAATATGAACCGTCCTTGTTTTGCGTCCATGTACCATGTTTCAGCGCAATGGCGGAACCAACACCACCAAAGGTTTCTCCCGTCGAATCCCTAAATGCGGCTGGGATCAGACCAAACGCCACCATACCCTTTGGAAATGAAAGGAACGTCATCAGAGATCATTGGCAATGATGGTTAAAGGTTTTGATGCAGATCATACCTTATTGATGAAGGTCTTGCCATTCAGAGTAACATTGACGAAGTTAGCTGGATCTGGCTCAGGACGAGAAGGAGGCGGAGGTGAAGGCTTCTTTCCAAATGACGGGCTAGCAAGCACGTTTCCTGTGTTGCAGAACAAGGCTGCTAGAAGAATAACCCCGGAGATTCGTCTCATTGTGATTCTACTGCCAACAAGTTGTGGTGGTGGGCTTCCAGAACAACAGGGAAAGGAATCGAGTAGCACATCATTAATGAAAAAAGAATGTCATTTTATAAAGACTCGATGGATATGGCGCAAATTTATCGGGTGATTTTGAGTGAGTACTATGGGTAATGTACGCTTCGCACGCTGGTGTTCGTTTTGAACGCACGTGCGGGTAAGAAATGGACGGTGATTGGGTGTTCACGTTGACCATGTGGGTCTCATATTATTTTCCAGGGGAAGTTCATAAAGTTGTCGACCTGGAATTGATCTATAGGTCACGTAAACCCTGCCAACGGTAAATGCAAATGACATACATACGTACATAGCTAATGTGTGAAAAGCTCCGAATTGGCAGGGCAGACTCACGTCGAGTGGCGCGCATTGATAAGACGCCATATTCGTATTGTTCGTATCATTTGTACGCACATCCCGAGAGGTGTCAAGTCCAGTCCCAGAGTCGAAGATTCACGGATTTAGGTATCAAAAGTCGGACGCGCAGCCTGAAATACTAGATAGTGACAGCATTGTTCCTGGGTCACTGGGAAACCTAAAGGCCTAATTGCCGAACTTGCCTTTCAGATTTGAGTCATGCAAAGTATTATACTTAGAATATCATAGACTTGCGAGACCAGTAGCAAGATGGCTACCAAGCTCGAACACCCAGCTTGGTCAGCAGTAACCATACCGGGAACCTGGCTGTAACAGCGGCAACTCGGCAATAGTTTGCCGCTGTTACCGCAATGTCACATTACCTATATTTCATTATAATAATTCTGTTTTTCTATTTTTTGTTTATAATTATAATGATAATAATTAAAAATAATGATATGAGACTCGTTTTATGATTATGTTTCTTATCCGGAATCAAAAATAGTGAGCTATAAATTAAATTTTTTATTTGAGACTATGATTCTTATGCCGTATGTCTATAGATATGAAAGATTGGCCTGGATTCCAATGTGTTCATGCCTCAGTGGTATATGTGTGATTTACTGAGATGGCTTTTTTGTGACTCGGGGGTTCGATTCCCCTCGAGGCCTGTTTTTTTTTTGTTAGATATAAACACTTCGAAAGAGCGCTTATTCTTGTTCAAGGTATTGGATTTCTCATTTGTGGGACTCTTGGCATTAGATTTATGTGTTAAAACTTCAAAGGCATGACTTTGTGAAGCAAAAGTTAAAAATGAGGGAGGACCCGAATTCGAACCCGAGACCCAGCGCCCCCTCAGCAGGCGCTTAGGCCTCTGAGCCACGCAAGACACATGTTCTGGGCTCATCTGTATCATTCATATGCTGTTTATCCTCAAATAGAAGTAATAAATGAATTTTAAATATTCAAATTGTTAAATAATTAATACTTCGCATATATTTCTTCCTTCGCCAGGCTGGCGGAACGGGCGCCTCTGAGTTTGTCTGCCGAACAGCCGCTGAGTCAGCTGGGTGTTCGAGCTGTTATTTCTAGCAAGATGTAGCCTGCAATGGGCCGAATCTGAAGCCAGCACGCACGGAATGCGAAGTCTATGGGCGCTAGTGAGTTTTTGGTGCCTGATTTATGATGATGGATATATTAACTCTGACTAGTCGCTCTAAGTCTTTGCTCTACACAATGC
Source organism: Phallus indusiatus (assembly GCA_027605045.1). NCBI lineage: Eukaryota > Fungi > Basidiomycota > Agaricomycetes > Phallales > Phallaceae > Phallus > Phallus indusiatus. The sequence goes on from JAQFWX010000009.1 coordinate 567,784, forward strand.
CCCTACACTCTCCTCATTTATTGACGTTCAAGCATGTTAAAATCCCTGGCCTTAAACCAGGCCATCCTTGGTTTAATTTGGTTCGACATTCTTGTTAATTTTGCTTTCTTTCCTGGCCGCGTACCCCGTCCACGACTACAGAAAAGAAATCATATGAAACCGGGAAATTTCACGAAAACACTGGTGAAACACTGACTTCATCATATAACCCCACATCGCGAGGCGTTTTATTATCCGCTTCCCAAATCCTGTTGATACCTAACCACAAAATCGCAGCTGTCATCCCACTCCCGCATGTAGTAACGAGACCTCTTTCCCCTGATAGAATTTTTTGAGCATACTTGTCCCCTACAGCTTTGTGCAGCTCTTCGGAAAGTTCTTGTGGAGAGCGAAAAGTACCGTATGTTTTGAAGGAAACATCCGGATGTGTATTCAAAAATGACTGGTTGGTGAGTTGGTTGGTTGAGAGGAAGGATGTGAAAGGGAGAGAGAATGATTGTGGGATGTGACCTGATGAGAGACCGGGACGAGGTTCAGGATCAGTTCCAAGATATCTAGGAGAAGAATAAGGAAGTGATCAAAGCAAAATAATAAGGGCACGTACCTTCCGCGAGACCGTGCATCGACAACTATATCCGCCGTAGAATCAGCAAGAGGTTGGTTGGAATTGCTAACCATCTGCGCATAGGCTATGACAGTTTTAGTTTAATTTTTGTCTTTGATAAAAAGAAAATTCTCACAGCGTATGACTGATTCGTTTAGAGTTGGGACAGCGTAAAGCGTTTCATCTGCTTTCGGCGTGTTTGGTGGGTCGGTTTCTATATTGTGTCCTTCATTGACCCAATTGGGTAAACCGCCGTCTAATACAGAAGATCTATGATGAGAGAATGCCTAAGATGGTTTAGCTATGACATCTCTTCAAACAAAAGCCCAAAGATCGACTCGCTCGAAACATGAACAACGCCCGTGGTGCAGAGAGAATGCCATGGGTGTCATACCTACGAAGCAAAATTCAGATTTGCGATGAGACGCGATGCTACAACCATAAAGCCGTACAGGATGACATGCGTGTCGTGCTTAATACCCATATCCTCTTATATCATATTAGGGAATGATCGAGCCAGACGTATTGACCACGAACTCACCGCAGGCTTTGGCAAATGTCACTGGGGAAGGCATCATATGTTTTAATCCTAGCGCGGCACCGTCTTCTGTATGAGTAGCAACTTCATCGAGGTCTAAGAACTGTGCATCAGGTAGACGAATCTTTTCGAATTCGCGCTTGGGATTCCGAGGAACGTTTGGCATGAACCATGTCGCGTCGACGAATAAACGCGATTCAGGTGGGATGGAGACTGCCTGAGAAGGACTGAGCAAGAGGGGAGCTGGGCGATGTGCTGAAGAGGACATGAAGCGACGATGGCTAAGAAGAATAATTTGACGGACTTTATACATCCTTTTTTTGGAAAGATTATGGATTTCGTGTCAAGATTTCGTGAAATGACGAAATGGTCACAGTTAACGGCTCCGATCTATTTCTCACAAAGTAGCGCCTTAAGCCTTTCCCCAACAAAAAAATAAAATATCTTTTCAAATAAGAAAAAAAGACAAAAAGTTTGCGAGTAGCACGGCCCGATAGCGCGAACTAGAAGACACCGCCTGATCTCCTTAGACTGACTCGGCGAGTAGAGAAGGCTGCGGAATGACTTCCCTGACCTCACTTCCACCCTTTATCTGCTGACTAACCGCTAGTTGCCTAGCGCTGGTCGAGACAGAGACCAAATCATCTGGAGGGGCGGGCTTTGAACCAGCGCACTGTCAAGTTGTCCGTTGACACTAACACTAACTCGCATTCCCAGTTGGGCCATTACAGCCATGTCTACTCGCTCTCCGGTTGACCTTATATTCGACTACACATCTCGGACTTATCTCGACCTTGATTTGTTCTATTTCTCCACATACGAATAAAAATTGAATATTAACAATATTTTCGCGGGTTCACAATACATAGAGATGAACTCCAAGCAGTTATATTCAAGATTTGTATTTCGAAGAAAACATTTACCAGCTGAATTTTCAGCTTTACTTTATTGATCAAAGACGTAGGCTTCTATATCTATTGTGTTCATCTACGTCGTCTATAACTCAAATACCAATACTGGTTTCAACAGTGCCAGGTTGTATACTAGGCAAAGTTGCCCTCCACACCATAACTTGCGTGTCGATAGTGTTGCCCACGGCTGGCTATGGCTGGCTAGCCAAGCCGTCTGGGTTTAGCCGATGTATTTAGCTCGGCTCGGTTTGAAGCCCGACTCAGAGCCGGCTAGCTGATGAAATTTCGTCTCTAAATTTGGCGGAGTTATTTTGGTTTAACTTGTGAATATAACAGTCATATTTTAGTCTAAAATAGGTCATGCTTCAATTCTAAGGTATTTGGCACTGTTTTGAGCCAACTCTGAGCGTTGGATTGGGTGTCAGGTAAAAGTCACATGCGTCACACCAGCGGCTCAAGCTTTGAATTGACCATCGGCTTAAGTAAGCCGAGCCAGCCATTGGGCTCCGGCTTCTTTATTACGGCTTATCTCGGCTAAAACCCGACTCGGCTATCAGCTTAGCCGCTGCTGAGCTAAGCCATGGGCAACACTACGTGTCGACATTGGCGCCGGCATCATACGGGACACCATTAGAAATGCCATTCGTAGTGATATAATCATTGTCGGACTAGAAAAAGAAAAAATAGCTATTTTGCATTGTTCAACAAAAATAGCCGGACCACTTACAACGGTAAAAATAAAGTAGTCGTTTGGGAAATCTGGATCTCCAGCTGGAGCGACAGCCAAGCTTTCCCATTTGGAGTTCAGAAGAGTTGGATCAAGGGGTTTGCCTATACAAAAGGGAAAAGGAATCGCGTAAGAGAGAGAGAGACAAAATTAAAAAGTGAAGTGATGACAATCTACCATTGTGTAAACCAAATCGCTCGAGTTGCGTCGCATCAATTATACTAATGAAAGATTGATAGTTCGCAGGCGTGATTCCATCGACAAGCACTCCGTCGTGAGCAATCGGGTTCGCAGGGTTATCATATATGGTATTTGCAATATTCGTGGCCTGGGAGATGTCGAAAAGATCAATGTTCCTAAGAAGCCGTACATAAATCTCAAGCTGCAGAAATCAATTGGTTTGACAGACTTGTATTTGGACTTCTCATTTCCCGGACCATCACCATTTCCTTTCCCATCCCGGGCCAAAATTAGGAACTGAGTATCACTCAGATAGTGGAACTCAGATTGTCCGTATGAGTTTCCATTCGAAGGATTCTTGAAAACAAAAATTAACTACTGAGAACTTGCAGCATTATTCACGTGCCAATTACCTTTGGAAGCGGAACCACATACTCCCCGATGAGTTTTACTGTATCCTTGCTTGTGCTGTAAACGACCATGCGTGTGTTCTGTGACGTCTCTCTGCTTGTGCTGCCGTCTTGGACTGTCGCTCTTTGAAGAAGGGCGAAAAGTTTTGTTCCAGTTGGGTCTTGGGTCAAACTAAAAAATCGTCAAATTGCTTAATCTATAAAAAAAACTTCGTTTCTCGCACCCTTCAAAGCCTGAAATGAACAACATATTAGCTATTAGCTATGGGATATAGTTGCAGAAAATAAAATCACCCTGATTTGCCGCTCTTCCTGTCGTAGGGTTGACGCTACTTGTAAAATTCAGAAATGGCACAGAATCCTTCGACGTGCGCTGGAATGGCAAAATGGCTTCGGGTGGCTCAATGGAACGAACCAACTCTCCTTGCGATTGGAAAAGGTGAAGATATGGACCGTACTCATCCGAAACCCAAAATCTAGTATGTTCAATCGCATGGGAAATTCCATAAAATTGTGTCCATATGTACTTACGTTCCATCGGGATTTAGGACGAGACCCTCGGCATCAACACAAAGGTGGTTGAATGTGCTATTAGGGATCGGCTCTGGTGGTTGCCTAAATTGTCCAATTTGCTCAGCGGGTCTGACACCTAAGGCATCGAGACCGGTTGTCTTTCCTCGAGTTTCCGAATACAATAGAGTAGAACGGTAGTCCAAGGCAAGGGTCTTTTGCGAATCATTGAAAGACAAGGGATCAGTACCGTAGTAAGGGTGTAATACGAAATCCAGAAGATGCTGACGACCCTGATAGTCGATAGTTCCCCGACTGTATTCAAAGATTAATTCTTTCAATACTTGTGGAAGTCCGAGACCAACGCTTACACGTTGAATCCGCGATCAGGTTGAACAATCAAAGAGCCCGAAAAAGATCCATTGCTATGTTTGGTCCATGTACCACGTTTTACAGCAATCGCAGAGCCCACACCACCAAAAGTATCCCCAGTTGATTCTCTGAAATCAGCCGGAATGAGACCAAACGCTACCATCCCCTAAAATAAGGTAAGAGGAGATGGATAGCGCATTTGGATATCCACTTGCCTTGTCGATGAACGTTTGGCCATTTAACGATACGCTAACAAAGTTGCCTGGATCAGGCTCACTTGCCCTTGGAAAGGCTGTTGAAAGGCCTCGAATCTCCAAAGCAGAGAGCAGAGAAATCAGGACTGGAGTGGTAGCTCTCATGACTGAGTACTGAGGACTGCAAGTGGTTTCTCCTTCAGGTTTTATAGTAGTTGGGTTTATATGCTGCCCATGTGAAAAGCAGAATTGGCTATTAGAAATGCTTCGAACGTGATATTACTGCACCTTGAAAAATACATGAGCGGACCAGATTTTGAAATGGTAGATTCATACAAAGTAGTAGTAGACTGGGTGAAACTCCAAATGTATTCTTTTTTAATTTTGCCAGACTTCGAGCCATAAAGAAGCGATACCACATGTTTTCTAGAATAGATATCGATGTACCGTTCTCAGAGGTCAATATAGTTGGTGTAAATACACTGGATATAAGTCAGTGTCAAAGCTGACTCTTGTTTTCGTTTAATATCGAGCACGGTGGCAACCGGTGTTAGCCGTGAATTGTTTTTACCCAGAATTACGGAAGTATGGATAGAGCATGACTTTCCTATGGCACTTGTGTGAGGCAGATTATAGATTCGTCACTTCACTTACTTTAGTACTGTACATGGTAGTACGGTGAACTAATAAAGTGTGAAAAGGCCGAGTTACCGGTTCAGTGACGAGTCTCAACGATCTAACGCAAGCTGCGGCCTTTCCCCTCCTCATCCTCCTCAGGCCGTCTACGCTTCAAGTACGAGATAAGTTATGAATGGAAGGATCTTCAAGGACGCCGTAGCATTACTTAATTGAGAGTAATACCGAGATTGCGCAGGCTTCTACCCCGCCAACCGATTTGCAACCGATAGCCAACAACCCTCAAGGCATCCTTCAACGGTCTGATCCTCCGCTTTTACAAGCACGGTTCATCCAGCGTCCATTGTTGAAGAAACCATCCTCTCCAGCCTCTACATCAATTCCTGTTCATAGACCGAAGGTCTTACCTCGCTGCCGCATCCCCAAACGAGCAATTTGTCGTTGAAACTGCGCATGAGAACATTAACAGTCATCCAATAATACCGAATACCGCGCTAGTTTCGTTTCCAATAGAGAAATATGTTGATGATAACTTGAACGGCAATGAATCGACGCGACCCAGACAGGTTACCGCAACGCTTCATGACCCGACAAATGTCTCCAGCCATCAATTCATTGGACCACGTATTTTTACCTTGATATCCAATATATTTTATTTTTACTCCCAATGCAATTAAGTATAAGCATCAAACAATGTCGCAGTCCGTTGTTCGACTCAGTCACTCAGCCATGCCGCGCATGGTGTATAGATAAACATCGTGTGACATCATCCAATTTGAGTACACCACACCTCTCTCTCTCTCTTTCTTTGTCTCTCTCCTCCAGTCAACCAATGTCTAGGAAAATGTTCCATGATTTAAAGGACAAAGCTCAGTCCGCTCTCAATTCCACCCCACTAGGGCAGTATATCCCAGGTCTCGATAACTCGCCATCCCAGAGTGGCAGCAGCGCTGGTAGTCCAGGCAGCCGCTCATACGCTTTTGGTGTGCTTCAAAACCAGATACGCACATTGCACCTCCAATATGGGTATGAATGACGTTTCTTTTATCTCCTATCTTTCTCTCATTGTTGATCTTTTCAGTTCTGGCGCCAGCAAAGATGTCCGTCAACTTCAACTCATCATCACCGGTCTGAAAGGGATTATCCTCGATCTTGAAAAACAAGCTCAAGACGAACAAGCTCTCTCCAAAGAACTTTATATCTACGGTCAAACAGAGACCAATGACGTCAAAGATGTCGTCGATCGTCTCGCTTATCTTACCTTTGTTCAAGGCGGTCTGGCCGCTACCTTGGCCGCTTCCGTCGATGCCTCCAGATCTCCTTTGAAAGCGCTTAGAGATGCTGAAGCTCAGTTACAGCCACGAAGGAGTACTCGTAACAACTACGAGTTGCAGATCTCTCGCTTGAAGAACGAGAATAAGATCGGCACTGAGGGAAAGATTAGAGAGTTTGAGTCGCTTCTGGCTCGAGCAGAAGCTCAAGATGAGCCTCTTGAGAAGGAGATTGAGCTTTTGAAAAGAAAGGCCATTGTCGAAAGCGAAACTCAGCGCTGGGAAGCCGTTAAAGAAGTAAGTGGCTCTCTCCTTTTATTCCTTCTTAACTAAAACACTTCTGAAACAGTATGGAGAGAAACTCGTTCTCCTCGCTCAAGCTTCTAAACCTATTCTAAGTGCTTTACCCAGCGTCCCTCCATCCCCTACACATCCTTATTCCGGCGCACCCATCACAGCTCAAGCACGAGCGACGCTCCAGAGAGCTCTTGACACGTACAAACCAGGACAAACAACGCTCGACTTCTATCAAGGCAAAGTAGACCCCGATATGCGCTCATTCGGTGAAACACACGCGAGCGAACTAACCCGAATTAGCAGCGTCGCAGATCGAGACAGAGAGCGTCATATCGGTACCTCTCGAGTTGTACCATCACCTCCGCCATCTCCAAAACCTGCTTCCTCGTCTCCTCAACATCGAGCATCGCTATCTCAAGGATCTCCAGCTGCAGGGGCGAAACGTACGCCGTCGGATGCAGCAGATCCACAATCCCCATCAACCCCCGTCGATCCACTCACACTGAACAACAACCCAACACCCCTCCCAGCACCCTCATCTACAACACCCGACCAACTCCTCAGCACAACCTCCGCCGAACCGCAAAGTTCCATCGCAGCGGGTACAATCCCGACAAACGCCCCAACTGTCGCTGAAACCGGTGTTCCTCTCTCCGCAGGGCGAGACGGTCCTGGACCAGTGAGCGGAAGTTTAGTCGGCGGACGACACAGAGCGTCTGAGGCGTCTAGTTTTTCGAGCGAGATAAGTGGGAATCCGTTTGATGCTGCTACTGGACGGAGGCGCAGTTCAGCTGCGGGATCGCAGCCGGCAGTATCAAGTCCAAGCGCACAGGTTTCTCAAGCTGGTGCTGGTCTTGGTGCTGGTACGCTAAGTGCGGAAGCAGAAAAGAAACGATTGGAGGCGGTGGAGAGAGAAAGGGTTTTGGCTTATCAGGCGGAGCAGACTGGCGTTGGACCTTCCAGAGCTCCTACTGTGTCTCGTCCTCCACAGCAACAACAATACGAGACAGCCGAAGAAGAAAAGAAACGGTTGCAAAGGGAGGAACGTGAACGGTATGTCCTTGTTTTTACTTTTTTTTTCTTTCTTGACGACTTATGATGTGATACATAGACTGTTGCGTGGTGAAAATGATAGTAATGATATATCTAAGACGCATCAAAAGGGAGACGAAGAAGACGACGGGAATGCTCCACCTCCGTATGAAGACCCGAATTAAACGAACTAATAGTCCTTTTCGTGGAGGAACCGATACATTGTACTATGAAAAATCTTTCTATTCCAACGTAAAATGACCGGACATTTTTTTCTTCAGATTGAAATATGTACTTCGAACAATAATTATAACTAAGGAATATTACTTATATATTGAGTGTACCAAAGGATTCTTGATATTTAACCATGTGAAATAATCTCAAGTCCTACGACATACGGCGATCTTTGAGGGGCTATGATAGCTACTTCAAGCTAGTACAACATTGACAGTTAACAATCTGTAGTAAGGTACATATTTACATACATTATAATGTATGTATTTTTCAAATGACCCCCCTATTGTGTACAGCGAGTACGATTAATAAGCTTCGTCTAATCTTTTTTTGACTTAAACCTGGTTATATGCTCAACCTCAACTCAATCTACCCAAGATCAAAATTCATTATCACTGACAGATAGATGAACAGATGACCGCCCGAGTTGATTTTCATCTGGCTTATTAGATAGCAGCACATAACTTCACGTCGATCATCGCTAGTGACCACAACACACATTTCGACTCAGACGAGATTCAAAAAGAATAAAAGAAATTTTTAAGTGAAACTTTCATAAGCTAAGATCTTTATCAATAAGATTTAAGTTACAGAGTCCGTTGTTTAAATGAATACCACGTCGAACATTTCACTTTCTCAATGTTCCAGGGTAAAAAAAGAAAAAGAAAGAAAGAAGGAAAACAAAGAAGGGAATTTTTCTTCACAATACGGTTAAAGCACCTAGAACGACACCACCGATTAAAGTCAAAGGACCAGCGAAGAAGGATGAGCCAGACATAATGCGGACGGCTGCATTAGGTGGTCTAAAAACGAAGAAAATTCAACTTTGATGAAGTTCGAAAAAAAGGAAGAGGAACGTACGAAGTCTGAGAGGTAGTGCCGCTTGAAGATGTATCAGTGCTACTGCTAGCTCCAGAGGAAGCCGGAGAGGTTGGTGACGGAGAACTCTTGGAAGCGGCAGGGGAGGTGGGAGCTGGAGTAGAACCAGAACCAGAAGAAGTCGTAGAAGAAGACGAAGAGTCCGCTGAAAATAAGGTTATGAGCAAGTCAGTGTAATCCGATTGATGTTTGGATGTAAGTACGTACAACCAGAGCTAGTAGTTGAGGCAGAGACGGAAGCGGTTGTTGTTGTTGAGACGCCGTTGACAAAGGTTTCAACATCAGATGTGATAGTAGTAATGACACCACCAACATCAGAAGTGATTACTGTGAATTCGCTAGCGATGTCTGAGGTTGCTCCTGTGACAAATGTGGAGATGTCTGAAGCGGCTACACTTGCACCGCTTGCAACGGCCGACGTAGCATCGCTGAATATGGAGGCAGCTGGTGAAAGAAAACATAAATTGAGAATGTGCTGTGAAAGAGGTATGTATACAAAGCTAGACGTACCACCCGATGTGACATCACTGAAGATGCTTGCGACTATGCAATAGACAATGTAAGTAAAGTTTAGAATGTACTATTAAGGGAAATAAACTTACTTTGGGGCTCTGGGGCGGCACTGCTGAGAGTAGCAGACACTAGCAGTGCGCAAGCGAAAACTTGTTGGTAGCGGAACATTATAAGAACTCGAAGAGAATTATAAAGATGGTATAAAGTCGCTGAAGAAAGAGAACCGTCACAAAGAAACCAAACGTCTAGTGGGGCGTTAAGGTAAAAAAAGGGAGGGAGGTAGAAGTCGAAGAGAGAGAGGTAGTGATGGAGTTTTGAAATATCAGTGGTCTCCTTAAGTATCCATGCTGGCTGAGCCGCAAGTTGCGGACGGCTATGAGTGTTTCGCCTAAGAGATCACTCAACGACGGAAAGCTGTGATACGTAGACAAGATATGAAATATAAGATTTGCCGAAATTTTGTTTTGAAACCTCCGGAGGCGATACAATCTGTAATTTGCCAAGGAAGCCAACATTTGAGCACGCTCAGTGTCGGAAGCAACGGCTAGCCTCACTTCCCGCACCACCCCAAAATTTATCTCGGTGTTTGGCCGACAGTGCCGCACGTGAGAATTGAATATAACTTGTTCTTCACGCCCTGATAAATCAAGTCAGAATGCACAGACGCATGAAAAAGAAACCGTTGAAACAGCCTACCCTTGATAACAGAAGCAATTTGATTTGGAAACGTATGTTGGCGAGATCAAATACATGGACAAGACATATGATACAATGTTCAACTTAGCTCAATCCATCATAATTTGCGATGATGGCAACCGAGTCCCTCATGCATATGTGCGCCACAAGCCTCGGTTATCCTTGGGGATAGTTGCGCAGCTGTTCCTATAATACGACTCAAGATCGATACTTAAAGCATGGTTTATTAATAAAGCGCAGAAGGAGTGCAAGATAAAGCCAAGCAAAAACGTATGGCACCAAAATCTCTTCATCCGCAGTCATATACCAGCATTGCGAGTGTATCAGTTTAAATAAATGAATTGAATCAAGCGTGCACAGGCTCTGAGAGATTGATGTCGCTGACTAAGCGGGGATGCAGTCGTCATTTCATCACGAAAGGACCGTGACTGGGAAAGTGTCCCACGGGTCACAGTCTCATAGGACACGGGCGTCAACATGTTCGGGCTCCGACCGGCAAAATTTGCCGGCCGATGTTCCGATAAACAAAGCCGGGGTGCAGATTCTAATCGGAGTGTGAAGTGGGGTCTGCCGAACCAGCTCCTGGGACTTCTAGCGGCCGCAACATCAACTCTTAACCTTAGCTTGCTCAAGATATATTGTACAAAATATATATCTCTACAACATGTATTAAGAATCTATCTGATATTTATATATTGATTAAGGAGATATGTACAAGTGGAGGCAAAGTATATGAAAGCAAACTCCTCAGCCTGCAAAACTACTTGAACTAATAATCTCAATACCATACCGATTTAGAAACCTCCAAAGTATTACTAAAATTTAGGCTTATATTGGTTTTCAATTTTCAAGACTTTCGGCAGATTTTCAGGCTGCCGTTGCTACTTACAAAATCAGCGCTCTCGGGAGTTGACCGGTCAAATCAGATTGGATAATCACCCTCGAAGTAAGAAATCTTTGTATGATGATTTATTCACTTCGATTACACTTTAATATCATTAGCCCTGTGCTCAGCACCCTGAAAAAACGAAGTTTAAACCTAGCCGGAGTTGTTGCCGTCGGTCTTCAAAATAAACGCCCAGTGTCTCATGAGACAGCGTCCCATGGGACACTTTCCCAGTCGCTGGCCTTTCCTCCATTTCATAGGGACTTATGTAATTGTGAAACGCCGAAACTCGGCGCCGAGCCTGTGATACGTCGTCGTCCTTGTATTGCTCTAAACCCCCATAGCGATACAATCTAAGTTATGCCAGGAACCCAATAGTTGAGCACGCACATTGTCGGAAGCAACAGGTCTGATGAATTAAGCCAGAATACATGAAAGAACCCGGGCCGCTGAACCAGCCTACCCTCGATTAAAGAGGCAATTTGGTCTGGAACTTACGTGTGCTGGCGAGATCAATCAAATGGATACATGATACAATTGGTCAACTTTAACTCCATCATATGTGCCCCACGGCCTCGGTAATCTTTGGAAATACTGTAGTGGCGCAGTTGCTCCTAATGCTGGACTTTCTCTGAGCAGATCCATAACCTGTGCTATCACTAATAAAGCGCAAAACGAAGCCAACCAAGAACGCATGACACCAAAATCTTCTCGTCCGCACCAATAGTGCGGAAGTGAATAAGTGTAATAGATCTAATTTGAATCAAGCGTGTACCAGGTGTGCACTGGCACTGCAGCACAGGTTGGGAAAGATTGTTGTTTGGGCAGCAGTCATCTTTCGTTTCGATGTGAATGCCGAAATTCGGCGTCGGGTGGGTTTCGGAGAACTGCGAAGATGCCGGAACGGCACCAATTATCTTCGTGCAAGCCATTGAGATTCGCCTTCATCACCACCACACTTGAAGGAGTCGTCTTACAGTCGTTCGTCATCATCATCAGTAGTTTTTTCCGTCCTTCTTTCATGCCTTTATTCTATCCTAATCCACTAGAGCATAAGATACAATACAGTCTCGTGTTACTCCGAGTGACGGTGTTCGAATTCGTTGCGAATTCGCCGAGCAAAAGCGTGCTGCGGCAGGTTTGTTCCGCGGTTTTTTTGAGCACAGCTCGTGCCCTCTCGTCGCTCCAACCTACAAAGGACATATCACTAGGAAGCCAGATAATACACGAGGAGTTCACATTTTGGTCAGGGCAAATGAAAAACAAGAAAAAAGAGGAAAGAGGAACAAGGAGCGCAGCCGTTCTGCTTTGGCCCAACCCTGACGGACCTAACGGCTCACTTCGGTTTACCGAATGGGAACGATCGACTCAAAACCGGCCCCGGATAGCACCTGAGCGTGGTCACGAGATTGACGCAAAATTAAACAAGAGAATTTCTCATTGCGCAATGGAGTAAGTAAGCAAAAGTTAGCCTGTTGCCTTTCCCGTTCTATTCGGCCTTATCTCTTTTTTCTCATCTCCTCAGCGGCGTCGACGAACATGTCTCACATCCAAATAGCTATCCTCGACGACTATCAGAACGTTGCCCTCTCAATGGCGGATTGGACTGCTGTGCAGGCCAAAGCATCTATTGACGTTTACCGTGATACCATCCATGATGAAGATGAGCTCGCCAAGCGTCTAGAACCTTACACTGTGGTACGCTTAAATAGGCTCTTTTGATATATGAAATTCAATAAACCATCAAAAGATATGTACTATGCGTGAAAGGACAAAGATAACTGCGTCTTTATTGGACAAACTTCCCAATTTGAAGTACATTACTACGAGTAAGGATAATACCTTTTGTGAACCTTGCTATACTTGATTAACCATGGATATACACAGCTGGTCTCGTCAATCGATCTATCGACATTAGTGCAGCGACCAAGAAAGGCATAATCGTCACTGGAGCTTCTGGACATATGAACCCAACCAAAGAGCATATATGGGCACTGATCTTTGCGGTTGCTCGGCAAATAGCCGTAGAAGACAAAAATGTGAAGGAGGGAAATCCTCAGTGGCAAACAATAATACCATTCGGACTTGGAAAAAAAACTCTTAGCCTGCTGGGTGTAGGGAGACTCGGCACGGACGTAGCACAGGTAAGTGTTTCATATCTCTCCTGAAGTCGGGGAAGAGAAATAACACGTATGTAGGTTGCAAAACTATTTGGAATGAGAGTTATTGGATGGTCTCCTCACTTGACCAAAGAACGTGCGGAAGCAGCTGGTGTCGAGTTGGCCGCAAGCAAAGAAGATCTTTTCAAACAGGCCGACATACTGTCTGTACACATGGTCTTAGCTCCCTCAACCGTTAATCTCGTTGGAAAAGCCGAATTTGCACTCATGAAACCGACTTCTCTGTTTATCAATACTTCACGAGGTCCAATTGTCAACGAAGAAGCTCTCCTCGATACGATGTATAACAAACGTATTGCCGGTGTTGGGTTAGATGTTTATGACATCGAACCTTTACCCCTTGATCATCCTATAAGAAAGGCACCTATTTCGGTTCTTACGCCCCATAATGCGTATATTACTGATGACAACTATAAAGTGAGTCAATTGTTCACGAAACAAGCTTTGTAAAACATCCTCTCAAATTGATTAGGCATGGTATTCTCAAACTGCTGAAAATGTGGGCAACTTCCTGGAAGGAAGGCCGCTGAATGCAGTGTTGACTGGTGCATGACATATGTATTGAGTTAGACAAATTATAACGCCGAAAAATTCATTTTGGGTTAGAAGTTTTGAAATAGCGCATCTAGAACTCACAAATATAAGCCTGCAATTGCGATATCACCTTGTATCGTCAGCGGAGGCTTAATGATCTGTCAATACCCCTCACGTTGCAAGGGGTGAAGACACGTAAAGAAGTCAGTCATCATTTGACACAAGTAAACACATGTTGTTACAATAATCTAACCTGTATACACCTTTTTCATATTGCTGTACATAAACCTGGACAACTTTGGTCAGGCAAAGGAAGTGATGAGGCGATAAATCAGCAGAAAAAAAAGCTACGCAGCCGGCCAAGCTCAATAATAAAAATCCCCCTGTTGAGCATATCTAGACGGACGTTGACACCGTGGTATCATTATCACATTTGCTTTAAAAAAAAGAAGAGAAATAGGGTCGTTAATGAAGGAAAAGGTACGAAGCGAGAAGAAAACGTAAACAATGACACTACGTGTACCGCTTGTCAGCAGTTTAATCGTTAAGTGAAAAAAGGGGGGCTTACAAGTTATGCGGTTTCTTCGGTCGGAACGAAGACGTGTTTACCCCGTGATAAAACTTCCGTCATGCCTTTGCCACTATTGGTAACGCCAACTAAAATTGCAAAGTTACTAAATAGAATCACAAGCAAACACCACGTGGAACGACGCGTACCTTTGCCGTAAGGATTATCAGGAGTCTTAAAGATGCTCCTGCCAGATACACCAGCGATATTGACACCTTTCTTCTCTGCTTTTTTGGTAAACTTCTGCCAAGTCGCCTGTTTAGCAACTTGCTCTTGAGCTTTCTGTGCACGGATTTCCATTTTCTTTTCATTCTTCTTCTTCTTTTTCTCTCGTTCGTCTTCGTCGTCCTTCGACATCTTTCGCTTAGCCGACGTTTTTTGATCGTACGATGGGGGTAAGGGTTTTAACGCTGCGGCAGTAAGCAATTCGGTGCTATTGTATCCTTTGAAGACCACACTGTACACTCTGTTTTCCGCTGATCCACCAACTGATGTCACTCGAGCAGGATACCATCCACCATCGCCTGAATACTTGGCCAACACTTCATCTCCAGCAGCAAATGCTTTGGCCGATGCGGTCAACAAAGCAGCCTTTCGATTAGCTTCCGCTTTACTCGCTTCTGCTTGTGCTATGGCTTCTTTTGTAAGCTCGATGAGAGATTTTAACTCATCACAAAGGGTAATGAGTTCTTTGTTTGTTGGGTCGGCCGCTAACGCCATTTCTGCTTGCTGAAGTTGCACTTGGAAAGTTTCAAGTTCAGAGGCGTCCATTATGAGAATAATAAAGAATTGAAGAGTAGAGAATGGTCGGACAAGGGGAAGTGGCGAGAGGCAGGAGGAGATAAGCGTCAGTGTCACAGCAAATGTCACGATTGCGTAATCACCCAATCACTAACTCTCGTAACCTTCTCATCAACTTTCCATGATTTCCCGAAGACGAAAGAGTTTCCGAGAAATGCTCGTGCCTTTTAGTCAGGATAATGGAAGCACGAAAAAATTGACCGTGTTATACGGTCCTATGGTCCTTTCCGGGTCCGAAGATGGGCTTGCTTCTTGCACCGGCGAATGATAATGCAGCATCCGAAAGTTGTACGAATGTGGCTTTGGCTTAAACATCTTTTATTAATTTCTTCCGATTCGCATATTCTTACTTTTCGTGCCACAGAACTTTCAAAACCCCTGAACTTGGAAAAAAAACACGAGGCCTCGAATCGTGCATTGTATAATACGTATTTTATATATGTAAGCGACACTATTCCAAATGATGCTTTACACGTATTATATCAATGGCAACTTGGGCAAAAGGTGTCGTTACGAATGAAACTCAGCGATGCGTGTGCCATTTGTATGCTATTGGTACAATGACCAACATCGTGACGAGTCAATTGATATCTATTTCTCACCCGAAAATCGCGCTGACAAATCGACTGAACAAATTCGAAATCTTCTTCAGCTTCTTCTTTATCAATATTACTATCAAGATACAAGCCGTTCAAGTAGAGGTATTATGGACTTGGAAGGGTACTCGACTTGCTTGTTTTCGTACATACTTAGCGATTCATCGAGGTATTTAGTTTCCGGAAAGCTGGACATGACGCGGTCGACAGGATCTGCAGTTATCTACAAACACTAGAAGATGGAAGGCTCGTACCCGATGTTTTGCCTGGATACTTGAGGAAGGAATTGCCTGGTGTGCTCATTTGTATTCCCGATACTTCTCTTATACTGACCGTGCGAATGAATTGAAGATGCTGCTCCTGAAAAGGGTGAACCTTTTGAACAAATTGCTGGTGACTTCGAGAAGCTCATTTTACCAGGTGTGCTTCATAACTAGACCCAGTAGTATGCATATGTATATGCGCCTAACCATCCCAACTTATTAGGAATTATGAACTGGCAACATCCTTTATTCTTTGCATGGTTTCCAACAGCTGGCACGTATGAGAGCATATTAGGAGATTTGTATTCCAGCAGTGTTTCCAATCCAGGTTTTAACTGGAATTGTAGCCCCGCTTGCACCGAATTGGAAGTAGTAGTCATGGACTGGTCAGCCAAGCTTTTTCACCTAGACGATGTCTTCTTGAATTCATCCCGTGTCGGCGGAGGGGTTATACAAACTACAGCATCTGATGCAGCATTAGTGGCAATGGTTGCCGCTAGAGCAAGTTATCAGCGGCGACATCCAGAAATTCCAATGGAAAAATTATTAATCTATTTCACTACAGCGACACACGCTTTAGGTGTCAAAACTGGTCTTATATTAGGACTCAAATGTCGAGCCCTTGAAGTCAGAGCTGAAGATAATTATAGCCTTCGCGGAGAAGAGCTGTCAGCTGCCATTGAAGAAGATCGCGCGGCAGGGTTGCATCCATTTGTTTTGGGTCAGTAATAATGAATATGCTGATATAACTTCCCCCTAAGATGATAATCGAAATAGTTGCTACAGTGGGAACCACTGGTGTTGGCGCCGTTGATAGAATAGATGAGCTAGGGCCTATAAGTATGCAAGAGAGCTTCTTTCAATTTACAGTAAATTTGAAATTGACGCTCTTCCTTTTTTTTAAACTCTGTATGAAAAAATAAAGCGCGGAACAACGGCCTTTGGCTGCATGTTGATGCAGCATGGGCTGGAGTGGCACTAGCCTGCCCGGAATTTCACGAAGCTTGTCATCTGAAAGAAATCAATGTCTACGCAGATTCTTTCTGCACTAATTTTCACAAGGTAAATTTCAAACATTGCTTAATTCTATGATAGTAATGACATTATTTAATAACTAGTGGGGTCTTGTGAACTTTGACGCATCCGCTTTGTGGGTTCGAAATCGGTTATTACTGACGGAAGCGCTGGATTATTCGCCTAGTTATCTGAAAAGCGATGAAGGTTTGAATATCTTCCCGAAACTGTACATTCTGGCTTACATTTACCCACCCCCGCAGGAGAGGTTATTGATTACAGGAACTGGCAACTGGCCCTGGGCCGTCGTTTCCGTTCTGTGAAAGTATGGTTCGTTCTCAGGAGTTACGGCATTGAAGGGTTTAAAAACCATCTGAAAAAGGTCAGCAGGCTTGTCGTGAATGATCGGGAAGCATTTCGATACTAACCTTGAGTCTACCTGTTTGAAAGGGTATTGTATTAGCTGAGCAATTTCGGGCACTAATTCGATCCGATTCGCGCTTTGAGATTGTCTCGCCTCCGTTCTTGACTTTGACAGTCTTTCGAATCCTTCCTATTGAATCAAACGACGTCCATGAAAATGACGTGAAGGATAATACATCGCTAAATCCTTTGAACCACATCTTTCATAACAGAATTTCCGCCGCGGGACTCTTTTTGACATCTATTGTCTTGGATGGAGTGTTCTGTATCCGTCTGGCAATTGGATCTCAAAGGACCGAAGAAAAACATATTGAAAAAATATGGGGTATTCTTTGTAACGAGATCGGACCGGCAACAATGGAATGGTTGGCAAACCACAAGTCATGAGTTTCGAATAATTTAAACCTGAACCGGTCACGTTTAGTCCGCTGTCTCTGAAACTTTGGTTTATAAGTACATACATAAAGATCACTCACGTCCAGACAAACATAGAATTTGTGCTTTGACAGGAGGCAGTTTTTACCCCTTTTAGTCTGGTTGCCAAATACAATGATTATTTTGTTGCGTGTCAGCAATAATACATGAATGAATAATACATCTCTTGTAATTGACGTTGCGTGTTAAACTGAAGATGACTCTGACTCGTACTTTTCAAGCGGCGCCGACCTGCCGGATCGATGTCTCGCGGAATGTCGGTAGCATGCTTTGCAAGTTCCGACGTGTTCAAGCTCTTTCTAGTTCGCGATTCTCAAATACAAACATATGGCTACCCAATCGAAAAATATCAATATCACGTCGTTTTCATGACACTGTAGTTTCTACCGAAATTGCGTCGTCGCGATTGCAGTTATCTCCATTGATTCCACCGAGAGAATCGTTCGCTCAAGATCACAGTCAAGATCACAACAGTGCAGTCCATGAGGCAAATGACCCGGAGCTATTACCGGATTTTGCTCTGCTAGGTGTACGCAAGTCCGTTCGCGCTGCTTTGCATGAAGCATTTCCAAATATTCGATCGCCAACTGCGTGTCAAACTGCGTTCATACCGGCTATTCTTCAACGGAACGATGTCATATTGAGAGATAGAACGGGAACCGGAAAGTAAGTAATATGACACTAGTGCGCATATGTCGTAAATAAGAAAAAAAAAGTTCTCACTGATAACCAAAATTTTTTTTTCATGAAAGGACCCTTGGTCTTATTCTGGCCCTTCTTTCCAAAACTCGTGCTACGCGGCCACGTCTCTCCTTCAGAGAAAGATCACAATTGGCCAAGAGACCTATTACAAGCATGATCATTGTTCCGCATCGGGATTTGGCTTTCCAATTAATGCAATGGATCAGGCAGCTCTGCCCCCATAACCTCGAGTCCTCTCTCGATTCAATAGGACAGGTCTGTGTGCGTGGCTTACCTGAACTGCCTCTTGACGTCCAAGTTCGGAAACTCCGTGAACAAGCTCCTCATATATTGATCGGAACGCCTCAGGGGATTCTTGATATCATGGAGAAGGACAAAGGCGTTTTACAAATCCCAACCTTGGATACAGTCGTACTAGACGAAGCTGATTATCTTCTTCCCGTGCCTGGCCGACACAGTTCTCCCAAAGATAAACGAAATTGGGAAAGACATCCTCCGCCGACGCTGACTATCCTAAATGAACTGTTTAATGCTAGGTCGAAGGTCGATCAAGCAAATGGATCCACGCCCTGGCGATGGCCATTACAAGCTGTATTCATATCAGCTACACTCCGTCGTCATTTTCGATTTTTCTTATTTGGCAAAACCAAGTGGATGGGCCGATATTCTGAGACGGTCAAACTTGACTTTCACAAAACAATGACGATAACCGGACCGAATTCCGTTCGACACCATGGATTGGTCGTTGCGGAAGATGGGTCGGTATTTAACTCCAAATTCGTCTCACAACCTTTGGACTCTGTTGAAGACGAGGAAGCGCGCAACCATTCGACCGATAAAGAAGAAAAGAAAATGATGAACGCCAGCATATCTTCCCCTGGTAACTTGAGATTTTTTTTCTTTTTCTTTTAATAGTTACGTATAGATGAATCTATTACTGAATTGGGCATGGCAGGTCGTGTATTGAATGCCAACTTGCTTGAGGCAATAGCCACAACGTTCGCGCTGGACGTTCCAAAGGTGGCATTACTTGTTCTTCCATCAAGTGCACCGGTCAAATCGGTTCTTGAAGAATTAAGAGATATGGGCATAGACGCGCGCAGCATCAATTTACACGATGAAGATCGAGGTAAACCGGATCTCATTAAGAGCACCCTGAAAAAATTCCATAGCCAGCCACCGCGACGAGCCAAAAAAGAAGACGGAAGGGATGAAAAGGAGGAAGCACCCTACCTGTTGGTAACCACGATCGCCTCTGTTCGAGGCCTTGATTTCCCAGAGATGACACATGTGTTTCTGGCGGGCATCCCTGAAGAACCTGACGACTACTTGCACGCCGCTGGACGAGTGGGACGGTTTGGGCGAGAAGGCAAAGTGGTAACGTTTTTCGAAGGGAAGGAGGAACAGAAGGCGGCGATTCTGTTCAAACAATTAAAAATTAGTCTTTCAGAGTTTGAGCATGTCCGAGTTTAGAGTTATGTGTATGTCGTAAAATATAAAAGTAATAATGTACTTATGATAGTGATAATAATTATAATTATAATGATGATAATGCTATCAGAAGTAAAGAAGAAACCTCCGTTTGACCCGTGCGCCAATCGGCACCCGGCCGCGCTGAGCCTGCGACCTAGCATCATCACACCAGCTCACTCCCGTGAGACTATACTTATCCTAGCCAGTCATTACTGGCCCTAACGCTCGTTTCTTTTCCTTTTCTTCTTTCTTTCCGTTATCCTACTCAAGCGACTTGGGATGGCTCGAATCAGCCACTTTTTGCTGTTCCTCCTGTTGCATTGGGTCGTCGTCGTCGCTGCTCTTCCGCAACAGCAGTCCTCTCAAAGCTCCAGCAGTGGTTCATCGTCTGCAGCTCCGTCAAGTAGCAGCAGCAGCATAATGGAAATTCGACTTCATCTGCGTCATCTTCCTCTTCAGTTACTACTATCGTAACTTCCACACCCGTGGCAACAAGGACGATCGTTACAGATGGACACACCAACTTTGTGACGTCCTTTTCGCCTACAACCGTTTTCTCAACGATCGAAACTCACTCTTCTTCATCGACGACTACAACGACTTCAACCACCACTTCACCCTCTCCAACTGTATCCTCTGGCCCAGTACTCGACACTACACTAGACCCGGGTTTCGGTGTTTTGGGTGCCTTGTTGATCCTCACAGGTCTTCCGAGCGCTTTCCTAGGCCACAAAAACCGATGGTTTGCACATGCCTTTCTATTAACGGGTGCAAAGCACAATATCTAAAATGTGAAATTTGACACAGGTCTTCTTTTTTCCTGATGGGATTTTACACTCTTTCTCTGATTTGCCTGGCTCTGATACTCAAATTCGGCGTTTTGGTAGCCGTCCACCCTCCGTCTACAACCCTTCGCGGTCTCTTTGTCCTAGCATGCGGTGTCGCCGGTATTGCCGGTGGTGGTATTAGTATCTTTTTTTGGCAGCAGACAAAGTATTTCATTGGTGCCTGGGGCGGTTTCTCCGTTGGTCTATGGGTCCAAACGTTCCGAAGCGGCGGGCTCATTCATGCCATTGGCTTTCAATGGATATTGTACGCAGGCGAGTATTCTTACTAATAATAATTCAATTATGTTGGCTTAAATCATTGCATATCTAGCTTGTGCAACCGTTGGTTTTGTATTATGCACGGTGCCTAGGCTTCATTATCACACAATGATTCTTGGAACGGCCTTTACGGGTGCTTCAGTTTTCATGTTAGGTGTCGACTGTTATTCAACCGCTGGTTTGAAGGAAGTAAGTTCTAAGCAAAAAAAGGTCACGAACACGTTATTGACTCAAAACACCCCCAGTTTTATATTTATAATCTGGGGTTCAAATCACTATTTCCTAAATTTGCCGATACGCAATTCCCACTTTCGCAAACTATGGCAATTGAAATTGGCTTGATCGCCGCAGTAGCTCTTGCAGGAACTGCGATACAGTTGCAAGTTCTTCAAACTCTTAGACGGAAGTTGGCAGAGATCAATGCCGAAGAAGAGAAACGCGAAAAATTGGCTGAAGACAAGGCAGTCAAAAGATTTGAACATGTCCAGAACGATCTAGATGAATGGGAGAAGGAACATGGCAAGGCGATGAAACGTTCCGAGTCCGATTCGAACGCTCCTCTGATTGGCAAGGATATTGAGGACCCTCCTCCATCTACGCCCGGTGGCGAATCTATTACGGCCGTTGGACACCCTCGACAACGAACGAGATCGGGTCTTTCCGATTATGGAATGCCTCAAGAAAGACCGTTGTCGCGCTTCAGCCAAACGCCGGGCCTTTTGCCTGCCATGAATTTGGGCATGGGTTTAGATTCGGAAATACCAGGTAGCATGGTTACACCAGAGATGAAGATGAATGACCCGGATTTGCTTGCGAAAGAGTCGCTTTTAGCTGAAATTCAGACTATTCGTCGGTCTATCGACGCTCTCAAGAGCGAAGCGGGTTCAATATCCGGAGACTCCAGACGGCATTCAATGTCGCTCCACTCCCGAACTCTTAGTGGAGAATTAGGACATCAGACACAGAATGGTTCTCTCGGTGCCTCTCGTCCTAGGGAAAGAGTGCGATCTATGGACGTCTTTAGCACATTGAACGATCGCGATCAGAACGTCGCCGATGGGCTAGGAATAGGCCGTCCGAATAGCACACCCTTGAAAGATGACGACTGGGATGCCTACCTCCGCGAACGCAAACTCTTCCAACCACCTTCAGGTACCACCGCACCCATCGCACCAACCTATGTTGCCCCTATGCCTCGATCCTCCACTGCAGCTGTTCAACTCCCGGATGCTGTTAGTCAGGCTCTTGCTGCTCGTAAAGCGCGTGAAAACGCAATCGATCCATCGTCCACCGATGATGAACGTGTCGTCGGTGCCGGTACATCAAAACGATCCCCGTATGCCGATCCTCCTTCTAAACCTTCTGCAGGACCTCGCAGGACAAATAGTCTTGGTCCCGTTAACATTCTTCCTCCCCGTGCACCCAAAGCCGAGAAAAACGAGCCGGAAGCAGCTCCAGCCCAGCGCACTTTCACGTATGAAGAGCTTCTTGAACGCCATCAAGCCAAATTGCGGTCGTTACAAGAGCCTGTTAGTAAGCGTGAAAAAGAAGAAGCTCAGTTGGTTACTGAGAAAGCTCGGTGGGAGAAGAGACAGGCGGCTGAAAAGCAGGCTATGACTCGTAAACAGGCTGAAAAGGAAGCTGCATTGGCGAAGAAGGCGAAAGAGGACAGTCAAAGATCTAAAGGTGAACCTGGTGGAAACGGCGGCAACGTTCGACCTCCAAGTATGAGCTTGGATAAACTTGGAAAAGGATCGGGCGGTAAACGTATGTCTAGTGCTAAAGTGGAGGAATGGAAAAAGTATCAAGAGGGCGTTTCAGCTTCAACGTCAGATAAACGGAATCCTCCATCGTCTTCTAGACGTCGAGTCGCCGATGAGCAAGGCGTCTTACCTTTCCCGAATACAACTAACGCAAACACTGCTCCTGCTCGCGGAGCTTCCACTGCGGATCAACAACGCCGACGTCGTCGCGATCCGACAGCTTAGACGAGAAAAACTCACTTTACATACTGGGTTCTTTCGTCGTACCGAGGTGTTATCCACACCTCAAAAACCAAAAATTTCCACTCTTTTCTTGAAAAAAACACTCATTTACGTGTACAATGAGCTTTGATGATTTATAGGGGCTTTGCGTGTAGGGTCATTTCGTATAAAGAAGATATCCCCCCTTTTTTAAAACAGACTTTCCCATTTAAATTTTTTTCCTTCCCCACAGCGATCCCCCTTGCATTTTCCACCCACGATAATACACGTTGTACTTTGAACATTTGTTTTTCTTTTCTTACTTTACACACCCTTTAAACTTATTATTCTTTTTTTT
This sequence comes from Phallus indusiatus, assembly GCA_027605045.1. NCBI lineage: Eukaryota > Fungi > Basidiomycota > Agaricomycetes > Phallales > Phallaceae > Phallus > Phallus indusiatus. The sequence continues at coordinate 591,091 of JAQFWX010000009.1, forward strand.
TTCCTTTCTATTTCTGGCAGTGTTTTCTTTTTCGCAATTTGTCATATACATTCCACGGACATATATTTTTCTCTTTTCTCTCCAAGCAGTCTGTTTTTCGTGTTTGTCTGGAACTTAATTCCAATCCTCTTCATTTGCATGTTATATTGATAACGTCAGTTATATACGATGTTTTTCTACCCATCCAACTGGGGACACGTATCACGACTCCACCGTGGCTGATACCTCCGGCGTTGCCATATCGATATTCATTCTTTAAGTGTATTCATTCCGCCCATTGAAGGAATATTCTCACGAACATCAAGGCTTCCATTGATGTCCTTTAAAGGAGTCGTATTTGCATAATTCACTGCGGGGCTTCCTCAGCTTCTCCAAGAAGCTTTAGACATGTTCTTTCGGACATGATTATCATCATGCTCAACAATCCTAAAACAGCAACGCGGCCTCGCGGATTAGAATGAATTGTTCGCGTTAGAAGCTGCTAATTAATATAATAGCGTAGATCATGGATACACGTCTGAAAGGCGAAAGAATTTTTTCTCTCTTTCTTCTCCGGGTGCTCCGGAACTTAGCTTCGTGCATATGTACTGTATAAGCTTGTATGAGTCTAATTAGCGTCGTATTCTTGATAGTAGGTAATCGATATGAGTATCGTGCAGGCGGTTTATGTGATCAGCGGATTAGAGTTGCTTCACGTGAAAGAAACAAGACCACATGTTGAAGAATGCTTCTGTTGTGTCGTTAAAGGTCGGACAACGATAGATGTAAGTGAGGGCTGTACGAGGCTGTACGTCGCTGTACAAGGGAAACCAATGTGGTAAAGTCATGAATGTTTTCTCTTGACCACGAATCTGGATAATGAAAGCGTTGAAACTGAGATCCTTGGAGACGAAATGTGAGTTGACGAGTATCATTTAGAGTATACAAATACCACGATCTAGAGATGTTGATGAGTGCCCTACGATGGTCGACAGTAACGACGCCACAGCCTCAGGCCTCAGGTCTAGTTCATTATGGGAAGGTCACTGGTTGCCACCACAGTCCTATCCACTGCATCCATAGCAAGTAACAGCAAGGTAGTATCACCAGCGGTCGGGGGTCGAGGCTGAAAAGCATGTCCTCATTGGTCGGTGCATGTGACCGTCACAATCCACGTACTGGTCGCCTGGTCGAATCGGCTGAAGAGATTTCTACTCACTCAAAAGTACTCTGTAGTTCTCGACCTTCTACTCCCTCTCACGAACAAGTGAGAGTAATTTCCTTAATGACGATCTTCCACATACCCCCTAAAATAAATAGTCGCCTACGAGAAAAAGAACGTCTAAAACCATTTGCATCGTCGTTGTCGCCGCCGGATGCTCTTCCAACGTTTGCTAATGGGTTACATGAAAAACACACGCTAAGGAGGTACCGCAACTTGACTTCGACGTTTTACATCCCAGTTCCATGGCCTTTTTCACGATGTATACGCGTTCGGCATATCAAAATTATCTTACCCATACCAGCTAAAGCATCCAAGTACATGGGTCGCACTCGATGGAAAGGTCTCAACCATGTCGTCGCTCTCATTTCCATCATACTCTTATTTTGGAATCTTTATAATTTCATGCGGAGTTGGCCGTCTTTGCCATTCAAACCAAAGAAGACAACTCTGGTATTTTCTCAGGAGGACGTTAGGCGGATTTGGGAATGGGAAGTGGCTAGTGGCCACTATCAGAGTCGTAGGTCATGTATGTATGACTTGCGACTCGTTGTTTCTGATACACGACTCATTCATTCTTCTCATGCATTATAGTCGTTCCTGGTGGAATTACGCTTGAAACATCCCTTTCAAATCCAGGAATACCTCAAGAATCTACTGTAACGATACCTCACGCACATACACCACGAAAACAAACACACTCTATAGTTGGCTCAGGACTAAAAAGAACGTATATTGATATGCAAAGTTTACCCCCGAATGTTGGATACCCACCTAGACCGATCCCAGGAAGTATTGCAGATCTCGATATTATAATGGACCAATGCGATTTTGGTAATAACAAGGTATGACGCTTCATTACCTACGCTACTTAAAAATACATGCTAACAGGGTCTTCCTTGTGGATGGTAGTATGTTAGAGATTGCTTAGAAATGTTACGAGTGGGCGCGGGGTTAGATAATGGACGGCGAGTTCGACGTGGAGATATTGATGATTACAAGTACATTTACATGGAGGAGGGCCAACGGCTGACTATCCCTACTCCTCCAAGGACACCTCCGACGATACCACCTGGAATAACACCAGGACCATCCACTTCCATTGACGAGTCTCTCGAGCCCCCTCCTCACCTTCCACCTCCCAGATCGTATTGGACGTCTTCTGAGCTAGCGACCGCTTGCGATCCAGATCACCCACGGATAATTCACATATTCTGGGGCGGTCCGTTTACAGCTCATCCACACACTGCTATTCTTTCTTTTCTTTTCACGCAGAACCTCGGTCTGCATCTTCCTCCGAACGAGACTGTATCGATATGTCGACCCCAAATCTGGGTCTGGATGCAAACAGGTCCCGCACGTGAAGCCAATCCGAAGCCTAACGCCTTGAAAGAGATGTACGAATCATTAAGCAGCAACCCATGGTCAGCGCCATTTCTACATCCCCGCTTTAAAGACATTATAAGATTCAAGTTGTGGAATACCACGGAGCAGCTGGATAATATACGAGAGCTGAAGGATGAATGGCGTTCAATCAATCTTTTCAATTCAGGAGGACATGTTTACGAGATTCCAGTGGATATTGATAATCCGAAGAACCAGACCACTAAGCCATGGAAAAAACCAAAGCGAGAGGACGAGGAGCTAATGAATCGTATAGGTTCTACTTCTTCCAATTCGTATGATCGAATGAGAACAATTTTGTCCGATCTGGCGCGCTTCGTTCTTTGTCATCGTTATGGCGGGATTTATCTTGACACAGACACCGTTTTTCTTCGGGACTGGGAAGAGTTGTGGGGATGGAAAGGAGCATTCGCCTATCGGTGGTCGCGTCTCCCACAGTACAACACCGCCGTGCTCAAGCTCAACAAAGGCTCGGCGTTGGGTACTTTTCTTATCCGAACCGCTCTTCGTCATGGTCTCGATTTTCATCCTATGACGGCGATTACTGCTTATGCCGAGGATGCTGGATTGGACAATTTGCTACTAAGATTACCGGACGCGTTATTCGATTCGCCATGGCTTAACACGGAAGGATTTCAGAGAGATAGACCACCTTCTCCGCCTTTGACCGAGTGCGTTTTATTTTGTATCCATCTAACATATTGTTAAAATAAGTAATTATATCTCTACACACAGGTTTGCGCACTTTTTTGAGACGCCAGTCGCCCTGAGTGGGGACGCCCAGTCCCTAGGCTTCGAAGGCTTCTTTCGCGGGGCTTATTCGTATCATTGGCATAACAACTGGTAAGCGCAGAGTCAAATCTTTTCTTCTCTCCAAATCATAATAATATGTCAAAAATGTGTAGGTGGAAGCCCTGGGATTCGACTCGGAACTGGCCCGATTTAGGCCCTCGTTTTGCGGAAGCCGAAAGGCTGGGGCGTCTTCAGGCAGCTGAGGCTGCTCGTAGCTCACAGCAAGCAGAATCGTCCTCTTCGAAAACTAAAACCAAAGTCAAACGCTCAGCGACGAATGTCGAAGATGAAGGAGACAAACAACATGAGACGGATAAACGTGATCTTGATTGGGCTACTATTCTTAAGCGGACGTTTGACAGCTATATCCGCGGTGAACGACCCAATATGTATGGGGAATGGATACACTGGTAAAACCTTCCTTTCTTTTAATTCTGAATGGGTGGGTTGTTATCAGGTATCCAAGTTCATCGCAATCTGTGTATTTTTTTTTCTTTCTCTCTCTTTTCCTTTTCTTCTTCTGCTTTTACATTCTTTGGACCATTCTTGCGTCTTGCAGTGGACTTGCATATACAACTTCAGCGCCGTCCCTCATGTTTTTCAATTTATGCTTTTTCTGGCCCTTTGAACAGTTTGCCTATCGAATCGTTTTTCTTCCCTGTCTTTCGCTGTTTATTTCATTCCTTTTTTCCTTCTTTTTTAGTCGGTGCAAAAACAATTACGGTATATACGCGCAATCCTTTTTCCCCTTCCCATTGCTTTTCATTCACTCTTTTTTCATTCATCACTCTTTTTTTTTCTGCATCGGAGTACTGAGTACATCTCTTTTATTCCTTCCTACTAGTACTACATACTACATAGTTATAGCTAGCTTTGTCTCGTCTATGACGCTTGCAAAGCTACATAATGCATAATTTGTATATATAAACATACATACATACCCCCGTTGAAAAATTCAGTGAAGGTGTGGTCGTCGTTAATTTCTGTCTTGTGGATGAATCTGACAACGAATGTGTGATAAAAGCTAGAGAGTGCCTTTGCAGTTAAGCCGCGTTAGCCTAATGGTAGGGCGTCGCTTTCCTATGAGCCTTGTTCAGGCGGAGATTGCGGGTTCGAGTCCCGTACGCGGTAGTGGATTTCTCTTTTGTTTTAATTTTTGTCATCAGCGGTTGATCTCGGTTGCGACGTCAATTGTTAAACAAAACAATGATTATCTCTCTCCATTATAGATTCAATACAAACTTGTTGTGCTCCTCTAATAATAAAGTGTGTTCTTTTGTTCATTTGACTTGGTCACAAACAATTACATCTTACATATGTACATCTTGAAATTGTATTTCCGGTTGTCGTTTTTTGTTTGTTATTCCAAAATGAAAAGAAATCTCCGATAAAAAGATTCATATTATTTGAAATCAATCTTATTGATTTTCAGTTTGCGCCCATTTGAGATTTTGTAAATTGGAAAGAGGTTAAACATAGATATGCACGGATCTTCGCCGCTCTTCTTGTGGTACTAGCGTGTGGCCAAAATTGGGTGGCCGTCTATAGTACACGCCAAAGAGAACCTGATTACGTCAGCATACCTTTCCTTCTGTAATCGCTCTGTGGCTTTTTGACGACAGAAAAAAAACAACTTGGGAAATCCCGAGTTCATAGACAAGACTTAGAAAAAACTCGTTCAATTTTCAAAAAATAAAAAATGGCAGCAAATACTATGGCAGCGGCGTTGGCCGCAACTTTACCTGCTCCTCAAGCTGCACCAGCTCCTGCTACACCTTCATATGAAGCTATCCCTGCTTCTATGGCCAAAGTTATTGATACGGAGGGAGAGATACCTGTCAAGAAAGTACAATTAGATGGAATGGTATGTACTCATTCATGCTTGAAATTAGATCTGCTTCGAATTTGAACACTCATATTGTACCTTTTCTCTGTCTCTGTCTCTCTCTTTTGTATAGGTTGTTAGCAAAATAGTCAAGCACGGAAGAGACACGACAGCTTCTTCTTCCAATATACCCGCGTATGGATTATTGCTTGGATTGGATTTAGATGGCGTGCTTGAAGTGACTAATTGCTTCGCTATGCCGCACTCATTGGATGAAGACGAACGAACGGGCAAACTAGCTGGTAAGCTCTCCTAAACACCGGCCGGCTGGCATTGATTGCAGTGTTTCAATCATGATCATGGTTTTTTTGGTTTTGGTCTATAGCGCGCTACCAGAGTACTATGCTGCGGTCGATGAAAGAAGTGCGATCAGATGACAGCGTTGTCGGGTTTTATCAATCAACAACACTAGGAGCCTTTTTCTCGCAGACATTCGTGGAATCCTTGGCTGCTCAGCGGGACAGACTACGGAGAGGCGGTGTTGTGATTGTACACGGTTAGTTACGCTCATTTATTTCCCTTTTTACCCTACTGGGGAGGGAGATCAATTTCATGTCGAACAGTCGTAACAATGATGCTAACACGAGGTTGCTATGATTTCATTTTTTTATTTCAACAGATGTATCCCAGACAGCTCGAGGCAATGCGGCTTTCCGGGCCTTCCGGTTGACGCCAGCGTTCATCGATGCCCACAGAAGAGGGAAATTCAACACGCAAAGGTAAGGTGCTCTGCCACCGCTTTTTCCTCTCCAATTAAATGAATTTATATATTGAGCTGACGAATTTACTAAAATGCGATTTCTTCTCATGTTTTTAATTCTTTTCGTGATACGTGGCATTGGTACAGCTTAATTCAGCACCGCCTTACGTTTTCCTCCATTTTGGAAGAGATACCGGTTGTGATACGGACGAGCGCATTGATGAATGCCCTTATTGGGACATTCACTGAAGCAACACAGGAGCCTTCCGTGGATCCAGCGGGTAGCGTGATTCCGACGCTCGCTGTGCCACCATCGTCATTGCAACGATCGTTCTCTGGATTGGACGTAGAAACACCGAACTATATATCCCTGAACCTGGAGAGAATTGTAGAAGGACTGGATGACTACAAGAACGAAGAGAACAACGTGAACTATCTGTTGCGACAAATAACGCGAGAAAAGGCAAGAGCGGATGCATATGTTTCGAAGCGACGGGAAGAGAATGCGGCACGGGTTGCAGCTGGCTTAGCGCCGCTGCCGGAAGAGGATGTATCTCGACTTTTCAAGATCCCAGCTGAGCCTAGTCGACTGGAAAGCATGGTGCTGCTCGGACAGTTGGACTCACATGCCAAAATGCTTGAGAATTTGGCGAGCAATCAGTTGGTTAAAACGTTTGCAGCGCGTGTTTAGCGTAGCACCCCCCACTATACATACTATAGCACACTATTGTTTCATGTGCCGTGTTTCCATAGCGCCCTCCTTTTGTTTTTAGAAACACATTTACACACGTCATGCTGAGTTTTTTTTTTGTCCGAACCAATGGCAAACAATAGTTGGCTATTCCCATTGGTTGTGAGTGATCAAACTGCATTGTCCTCGGCTGTCTCGCATATTTTGAAAAAAATTAAACGGGCGCTTAGCAACACACGGTGGAAATCAGGGTGTTTAAGCGCTAAATTATGTCGGAGTTCGCCGAGGCTAGCATATATCTGTAGCACATATAAAAAGGAAGGCAGGTTGTCCAAATGGCAGTTGCTTGTTCGTTCACCAGCTCCATTTCCGCTTCGAGTACGGGCTTTAGGCTTTCCCTTCCCTCCCATTCAATTTAACGGCCGTCTTCTTTCTGAGAAAGACTTCCGCTCCCCGACAATCGTTTATAAATCTACTCTCACTCTCTCTCTGCACGAGCCTTCCCGCATTCACTCGTCTCTCATTTTTGTGAAATATCCAGCTACACCTTCTTTGTTGTAACAACCCCTCAACTTTTCAACGACTTTACCAACAATGTACTTCGCAGCAGCTTTCGTCGCATCTCTCGTTATCTCTGCCAGTGGTCTCGTCACTCCTCAAGCAGGCATTTCCCGTCGCCACGCCCAATTGGCCAAAGCGCGTTCAGCAGAACCAGCGCCCATCCCGGTTCCAGTCCCTATCGAACCGTTGGTAGCTCGGGAAGTTACCAAGAGGAGTTTGAGGAAACGTTGCGTTGCACGCACGAATTCGACTAGTCTTGCTCAGCCCTCGTCCACCCCGGTTGCTGTTTCTTCCTCGTCGTCGGCTCCTCCTGCTTCCTCTTCTGCGCCTGCGTCTTCTTCCGCAGCACCTGCTCCGGTCAACGTAGCACCCTCCCCAAGTGTCAAGCCGTCCTCGAGTGCTCAGCCGAAACCGTCTTCGTCGTCTGTTCAACCTAGTTCATCTCCTGCGCCCGCGCCTTCCCCGTCCCCTTCGCATAGCGCTGCGCCGCCACCTCCCCCACCCCCGAAGGTAACCACATCTGCGGCTCCTTCCCCCACCCCCACACCATCACCTTCACCTTCTCCATCTCCATCTCCCGCGCCTGCACCGGCACCAGCTCCTCCTTCAGGCGGAAGCAGCAGTGATCCTTACACGGGTTCTCACTCGGGTCAAGGTAACTTCTCGATTGATCCCTAATTTTGACCCTTGATTTAATCATCGGAATTATTCAGGTACTTTCTACGCCACTGGTCTTGGTGCATGCGGTATCACCAATAACGACGGTCAATTCATTGTCGCTATCAGTCACACCTTATTCGATGGTGCTCCGTAAGTCTATTTAATTTCCTTTCAAATTCTCTCTCAATATCTCAACGGTCTCTCTTTTTCAGGGGTTATGATGGTGTTAACCCAAATACCAACCCTCTTTGCAACAAGCAGCTTTCCATCAACTGTAAGTGGCTTCAAATACCATTACTAGTCATTTTGCTAACGAATGATATACAGACATGGGAAAGACCACCTCCGTTACTGTCACTGATCGCTGTGTAGGATGTGCCGAGTTCGACTTGGGTAAGCTAAAATTTCTCTACAATTCCACGTTGAGCGATCCCACTCATGACTTGCTATTACAGACTTCAGTCCAGCAGCTTTCAACACCCTCGCTGACCCATCTATCGGTCGTCTTTTCGGTGTTGACTGGTCTTGGGATGATTAAGAGGGTCTTCAATATCAAATGCCATCATAAAGCTGTTATTTAAATCTTCTTTTTCCCCCTCTTTCGTTCTTGTTTCAATCAGCGCTGGTTTTGCTTTACACCCCTTCTCCCTTTGTTTCTTCCTTTTTTTTTTCTGGGTGGTGCTTCGGGCTCTTGATGGGCGTGGGTATCATGATGGGGCAGTGGTTAGTAACAATGTGTTCTGCGTGTGCTCATGGGCAGGGAACATGGCGTGCATTTGGTTTTTTTTCCCATATTCACGATGCTTATGGCTATTGCGTGGTCGATTAGTGTGGTCGTTGTGATGTTTTTTCTTTACTTTTTTTTTATTCCCTTTGTTCCGATGCCACATCAAGCTGGCAATTCGGTGTTTTCCTATCGTTGTGTTCTGTTTACCGTCTTTTAAGTTAATATCCTTAAAAAAGAAGTTATATGTTAGAAGTTCCCTATATGATAGAGTTAGAGATACATATGAAAAATTATCTTGCGGTTTTAATCAACAAATTTCCTTCTTCGTTTCCGAGTCAATGTTTTTCCCCTTTCGAAACGACTACGGTTTCCATTAGTGCCTGATGGCGCGGTCCATATGGACCTATAGTGTGACCCTGAATGGGACTGGAACCATGATCTAGAAAGTCGCAAAGGTACACGATTTGGTGATAATTTTAACTAATGGCGAATCATATGATCGGTTTTTTTGGTTTTCTTTTCTCCCGGTATTGCGAGATGGATGATATTAACGGCCGCTCCACTCCACTCCGGTCCAGACTTTTTCAGAGTACTGAGCGGGAGCGGCTGGAATTTTTTTCGAGGGGTGTGTTTTAATTTACATATGTGAGTATCTCAGTCAGCTTCGTGTCATTCGGCACGATGCATCGTGGAAGAGGTTTTTGTGTAGGGATTAATAATGAATCCGACATATATTTATGGCTAGATCCGGTTCCGTTTGGTAGGAAGTTTTATAAAAACAAACAGATCTTTCATATCTTATTCAAGTCGTCTAAATAGTTGAATCTATTATTTTATTTCATATAATTTTTATTTATCTAATCTATGTAATATATAAACCTTTTAATCAATATCTTAAAGTTCGACGTTCAGCTCGGATCGATTTGGGACAAATACAGGAGGAACTTTCGGGAGGTGCCAGACGCGGCCATCGTTAATTAATGTGCATAGATGATTTTTCGAAATGTCGTGTCTGCCGAACTAATTGAAGAGTAAAACGTTGTATATATGTATAAACGATAATCCCCTGACATTGATGGGGTAGGGAGAGATTCTCTTACGACGCCCAGTTCAAATCAGTTCAACAATTCAACGAAATCAAATAATTCCAATGCCGGTGGTTACGCTGCCACGCACGGAACTGGCGGCCTGACACGCCGGGTACGAAATCTCAAGATCTCAAAATTCAAAGCTATCGATCACTGATTTGATTATTGGCGAGTCCGATGGCACATTGGCAAGGTCGTGTCGGCGGTTTTTTTTTTTTTGGTCCATACATATGTGTTTTAGATTGAGAAAACTGGTTTTTCATTTTTGATAGCCAGCGATGTACATACATACATGTATTTCAAACTCTGGGAAAATTGGGTTGTGATTCACCAGTGGCAAGGATGCTAATATTTGTAAGTAAGCGATGGTGAAAAACCTTTTGAAGGCCGCTGCGGCCATAGATCCGATTGTGTATTGATTGATACGTGCGTGTTGAGCGAGTTCCAACACACCGGTCATATGAACATACTTTTCCTTTTATTTCCCTTTCTTTTCCCAGCTATTCATCCCCAAACGCGGAGACAATATTTATATTCAGTGATTACGCCTAGAAAAATATCTATTGACTGGTTTTTTTTTGTAATACAAGTCTCACCGTGACTGTGATGTTCGCTTTCGTTTTACCGTATCCGGGACAAGGTGTGCCAGAGTATCAGTGCTAGTACAGTGCAGTACAGATTGATTTGAATGATACGCGAATGCTGAGCTAGTACTCTCCCACTCAACCGTCATCGCATCATCTTCGGTCGAGCAGGCCAGAAATTCAGGAAAAAATTTTATTCTATTATACACAAAACAAAAAATGGCATACATACCTTTTTTTGATGATGCTATCTACAACGAATTTTTTGAACCACTGTTTCAGAACAACCCCGTTTAACTTGAAGCGGGTTCTCTGCAACTAGACACTACAGTTCGCATCTGAATCGTACCCCCACGTTGTGGTGGCTCATTTTTTGGAAGGGGATCGCTGGCCAACGGGGTGGCGTGGCAAGTAACTTTACGTAGAATCTCCGAGTCTGTGCCGATGAGGCTGATTCGACCGAAAGGCCAAACAATTCCTGAAATTTAAACATCTACGCCGTATATAGCAAGGGTAGTAAGTAATCAAAACTCACACTGTTTGATGCCCATCTTACAACACACTTCATTTTGCTTCCGAATTATTTCTTTGAAAACATGATTGTGCGTTCACTGGTTTCTCAAGTTTTGCACAACTGTATTTGTTGACCTGTGCATAAACATGTTATGTATGTGAGTACGAAATTAATGCCCATCTTCCAAGTTTTTTACTGAAACTTGCCTCGTTTTTGCAGGTTAAACCAACACACAGCCCAATTTTCCCTATTTAAATTTACAGCTAAGAATGTACTCATGGTGGGACCCGGACAATGTGTTATTTAACGGTGTATAGAGAAGGCTACATCCGCGGAGATGCCAGCTCGACCCTGCACAATGAGCTCAGTTGCCTTGGTATTGTATTTAAATGCTAATCACCACCTCTGGGGCTCAGTCGCCGAGCCCCACTGCTCTTTTTTTCTCAACCAGAGACCACTCTCTCACTCGCCTCTTTCTGTGCGTGCAGTGTTTTCCGTGCAGAATTGCATAAAACCAGGCCAACCGACGTTCATTATACACCCCGTCCTCTCATTCGAGTCATGCGCTTGTCCAGCGTTCTCATTCTTTCATGTTTACTCTTTTCGGAGGCATTAGCCTCTCCGAAGCCAATGGCAAGGAGACATAACGACCTTCTTCGTTCAGCGGAGCACAAAATTCGCAAAGTAAAACGAGCTGCCTCTCCTGTTATCCCTTCTGAGCTTCCAGTCCCCGTGGTCAGCCCTGTTCCAGTCAGACGAACGCTCAACAAAAGATGCGTCGCTAGAAACGCTACCATCTCGTCTGCGAGTTCCGCTCCCAAGTCGACGAACAGTTCTATTCCTAGTTCTGCTCCTGCTCCTATTAACGTGGCCCCTGCTCCTTCGATCCAAAGCTCCGCGCCTGCGAAAGAACCAGTAACAACAGTGAAAAACCCTTCGTCGTCTTCTTCGTCTCCACCTCCACCGCCTCCGACCCATTCTTCGCCCCCTCCACCACCGCCTCCTAAACCTTCTTCATCCTCAGTCCGTCCTAAACCTTCCCCTTCCCCATCTCCTCCGAAATCTTCGTCACCTCCACCACCTCCCAAGTCTTCCGCACCGCCTTCTTCTCCCCCCTCCTCAATCGGTGGTTTCTTAGGAAGTATAATCAGCGATGGAGTACAAGGGTCTGCAGACCGTAAGAACATTTATTCGCATTCGCTCACCGTCATTTGACGCTTTTCCGACTAGTTACGTTTTACACCCCGGGTCTGGGAGCCTGTGGTGAAACTAACAGTAATAATGACTTCATTGTGGCAATCGGTGAAGATCTATTTGATGGATTCCCGTGAGTACATGAGCTGATTCACTCACTATGATTTTCTTTTTTTTTCTCGGTATCTGAGATTTCTTACAGTGGTGCTACTGCGAATCCTAATGAAAATCCCGTGTGCAATAGGAAAGTCAGAATTACATGTGCGTCTTTTTTTCCTTTTCTTTCCAATTTTGCGAATTTGCTTCACGTTCAATACTAATCAACGCTCTCGCCGTGTCCTCAGACCAGGGGAAATCGGCCGTTGCGACAGTTACTGACCGGTGTACTGGATGCAACCCCGAAAGCCTCGGTATGATTGTTTATTACTTGCACAAACGAGTATTAACCGAATAATTTTTTTTAGATCTCACCCCGAACCTATTCGAACAATTTGCGTCGCTGTCTGCTGGTCGTCTTCACCAAGCTTCATGGCAATGGTGGTACGTTGACTTATTGCCTAAAAAAATCGCATTCTCTTATTCTATTAACTCAATAGCACCGATTGCTGAGCATCAAGGTCTCTGTCCTCCCTCCCGGAAACGGAGTGCACTACCACTGCACCATTTTCATAATACCCCCTCAATTTCTTAGAAATATTTAGACCTATCTTTTTTCTTGTCAATGCTCGCATCTGGCAATGTGATTTTCTTGACAAGCTGGATATTCACTCTTCTGATTCTCAAATGCATGCATGCATGCTTGATATTTCATGTAATAGACAAAAGTCGCTTAAAGTCGACTTTTCTTTGTTTAACATCGCTACGTTGGATGTATCGTTATTTATCATGTTGAATTTTAAAAAAGTTATTATTCGATACATGATGGCTTGTATTTGTTTCTCACTAACGATGTACAGTGTACCGCGTTTTCGCTCAAATGATTCACTAAAAGCGCTCCGCAATATCGCAGAATATCAGCGAAGAAACTCAATATGCTCTCAAAACAAAATGCCCGTCGAATCCGAGTCCAGTCACCGTCATTGATCTGGAATTTCAGTGCGTCAAGCGGAATAACCGGGCGTCTACTTACGTAAGATATATCTGAGTTTGAAATAAACCCCGGCTCTCGGTCGCCGCGGATGAGATTAAGCGCTCAATTAACTCCACGGAGAGTCATCTTGTCTCCGTGGTAGAATGAAAGTGCAAGTAAAACACTTTGAAACTCCCCGGTACAAAGGCATGACGACAAATTTATGGATGCTAATGTGTAAATTTTTCTCATATGATTGTTGGACCTTCTAGTTACCTGAAGTTTATTTATCAGAAATCTCCGGTTTTCTGGAGTATGCTCAGGCTCTTCCGATTGGACGTTCGTTCTCTCCAGCGAAAGATCGAAATCAAACCAGTCTCGACTTATCGACTTTGGTTGCCACTCCATTTTATACAATACAACACATACACTACCAATGGTTGTAGTAGGAGTTACGAGCTGCTCTGGAGGTATTGAATTAATTTTAGTGGCATTTGAACCGCTTGAATCGCGCTTTAAGAATCTTCCTAGTGACTTGACTTGGAAAACATATGCACATCGCCGAAAACTAGAGAGGTTCATTATGGTTATTTTTTTTTTCGGAATTCCCGTTCGTACAGTAGCGGCTGACTGCCACGCAACTGAGGCGAGAAAATTGGATGATTATATTATTTATGTATCATTCTCAGGCTGATCCTTAAGAAATACACAACTCTACATTGTGTTCTTTCCCTGTTCTCCCAATGATTTGACCCGAGATAAAAGTGAGCTTTTTTAATGAGCAAATATGAGCACCGTGAGCGAATTCTGAAAGGTCTATATGTCTATGCAAAGATATCTAAATACATTGGAACTAATACTACCTCTGACCTTGCGCTACTTTTTAGAATCAGGTCCTGAAGCTGATTTATCACCGTCAAAATGGACCCGTGATTCAGCATCTCTCCACTTTTCCCCACATATGACTGTCCAAACGATCAGCGAGAAACCCAATACAGTAAATGCAGCGGCAATTCCGTTTGTTGCTGCTATACCGATTTTTTGGATTAAAGGCAAAACCACCGCGGACGCACCTGCAGAAGCGATGTAGCGCAGACAGCTTAGAAAAAGAGGAGTAAGGACGTGGCTTTTTTTAGTGCAAAACTGATTGCGGGTCTTACTTGTTCGTTGCGATAGCTTCGGCTGAGCGAGTTTGAACGGCATCAACTAGGTATGTGTTACACACTGCGAAAACGCCCAAAAACTATATATGGTGAGTAAAATAAAATTGTAATTGGTGAAGGTAGTGCCAGACTACTAACCCCAACGCCGCTGATGAATAGTAGGACAAGACTGAGAGCAAGCCCGCCCGAGGCTGTCCAGAACTGTATGGTGAAGCCTAAGCCAATAATTGACGTCGGAACGACGATGCCCCCGAAAATGAATGTTGCGCGTAGTCGATCTTCTGGAACGTAATGTTCTCGTTTAGCGATCCAGCGTTTTAATGTCGCGTCCGATATCAATCCCGATAGTCGCGAACCAACTTCGAGACAGTGCCAGAAGAGATATTATTATTTAAATACCCGACAATTTGCATATATGAATTCGCACCTATGTTGCCCGCACCCGGGGCAAGGTAAAATGTCCCCAACAGTGCTTCATTCGTCACACCAAACCTTGGACCCTAGATCCCAGATAAAGGTCTGTTCTAAATCTCGCATGATAGTAAAGGAGATGCAAATACCAATGTGAATGTCAAGGGAACCAATAAACCTAAATGTTGTAAGCGGTGATTAAATAGACATAGATAGCTGAAGTTTACTATAGTTAGCTAGTAGAACAAAAGATGACGTCAAACTCTATAGACGGATTTGGCATTAACTCATGACTCATCGACTTTGCCGGAAAATCGATTTTGCTTACGATGGCTAGTACGCTCTTCTGTTTCAATAGATCCAGCGGTTTTAGAGGGTTGATCCATACCCAAATGAATTTGTCCTTGGCATGAGGCCCCAGGGCTTTTCTGGCTTTATCAATGCCACGAGTATGACTGGTCTCCGGCAAGACGAAAAGCATAAGGAGAAAGCAAACCGTGCCCATTCCAGCTAAGATGAATTGATTGGCACGCCAACTTCCTTCTTTTCCGGGTATATACCTTTGAAACGAATTAGACTTGGTTATGTGCAGGCGCATGGTTTGTAGAATTACTGTGTCACTATACCAGCGATAACTGGCGAAAGGGCTGGTCCCAAGACAGCACCCTAGGTTTATTAAATCACGGAACATAATTAAAAGGTGGGAGAGTGCTGACTGCATAAAACAAACCCATCGCTCTTCCACGTTCAGTGGGTTTATAGATATCGCCAATGGAACCAGCCCCGACAGCCAACACACTACTGGCACCGGCACCCTAAAACCGGTTATCATGTCTATAACTCCAGAAAGGATTCAAAGTCACCTGGATAATTCTCGTTATAATTAATTCCACCAAGTTATGGGATAGAGCTACGCCGATCGAGCCTGCGACGAATATAGGCAGGGAGACCAAGTATATTTTTTGTCTCCCGTCTTTGAAAACACATGAATAAATAGTCTTGAGTAAATTTCAGAAATCACATACAGTATGTGGAATATGGTGACCAGGCCAAAGGTGCAATTCCTATTGTTGCGAGGAATATAGCTACTGTGTAGCTAGAAAAGATTAGTAATGTAACCTTGCGAAGAGAGCGTCCAAGGTTACTTGATGACCGATTGGCTAACTTTAAGATCTCGGGACATTTGTGGAATGGAAGGAAGAAACGAAGATGATGCAAAAGCTAAGGACATAGGTGTCAATTGTTTCGTTACGCATTGATAATCACATACGAGCCAGCAAAGCAGCGAAGGAAACAATGGCAACAATGGCCCTCTTTCTGCCCTTGGAAAATCTGTTATAAATCTCGTCCTCCAAATCAATTGTGTTGCCGGTGGTTGATTTCGTCGTCGCTTTTTCTACGTCTTTATCTGAAGTTTTTACAAACTTCACAGTCGAGGTTTCTGAATTGAAAGTTGTCGCCACTTTCTCGATATTGACTTGGGCCATCGACCCAAGTGTAGGAGTGTTCGAGTTACTCATAATGGGGCTTGTGAATTCAAAGTTGGACGAAAATGTCGTAAGGTTCCGATTCTTGCTATACAATATATACACGAGCCAATGCCGTCATGCCTCAAGGTAGGCCGAAAAGATATTTGTCAGAACATCGCTTTTTTCAGGGTGCAACCTACAACATAAACGTTTTCGTTGGAGGCCTTCTTTATCTCGGACGTTCACATGGTGTAAGGTTCAAAGAGGTTGCCGGTCTTCGGCAAATTTCAAACACCGAAATATAACGGAATCTGAGGAGAACTTCCGGACTTCCGGCTTAACGTTTTGATTGAGGATTGATACGGGAAAGAATGTTTGTAATTTAGGCATGAGATCTTTTTGGTGCTTTTTGGCGTATGTGAACTATGTATTTTCTTCCCAAATTTTATTTAATAGTACGAAGGTCGGATCAACTGCCCCCTTGCTTTGCCGGCCCTTGCTAGTCCCTTCTTATAGAAGACGTATTATGGCATGCCCGGAACAGAGCCGAAAAGCGGCTCAAATCATAATAATCATGAAGAATGTGTGAACCATTAACATCACGGGAGGTTAGGGTTTCAGGTGGGTTGTCTATTTTCAAATTCACAAATAGTATTAGTCACTAGTAGTCTACTCGTGATGTCATACAATTAGTAAATAGAATGGAAGTCATGTTGGTCCAAACCGATCACCCATCTCACCAGGCATGATGTATGGGCAGGTATATAATTAATCTTTAGCTAATCACTTGTAGTGAAATCAACCCTTTTGTTCATAAGTTCCAGGGTATGCTGCCAGCAGGTAACCTACTGTTTCTCCGTCGATATACCTGTCTCATGAATAACATCATAATGGACCCTAAAAGCAATACGGCGAAATTTGTCATATGCCCAGTTATGTAGCCAGGGGCCTCAGAGTCTATAATTATGCTCAACAGGTCTGTGTGTTAAAAATACTACTCAAACCTACCTTTGTAGATCCATGCGCCAGCAATCTGTCCGAGAGCGCCCGTAGACATATACAGGCCAATTGCCAGTCCCGATGCACCAGTACTTCGAAGGTTGTTCGATAACCAGGCGACTGAGGGCGCGCCTGTAGCGAAAAGCGCGGGAGCTGAAATACAAAGTAGGACATAGCGGGGAATAAGAGCAGAATCCGGTAACAAGGCTTGGATCAGAAAGCATATAGAAGCCAGCAACGCAGGAAAAAAAGAATGCAGAGACTTTGCACCAAAGTGATCCGTTGAAATTGATATTGCCATAGTTGCTACGAAGGACAATGCGTTGGGCGCTGGTAAAGTATGTAAACTTTAGGAATGTTCTGAAAAGAAGTGTCGCTCACGAATGGTAAATAGCTGGCCTTCCAAATTCTCGAGTCCGAGACCGTGTATGATCGAAGGTAAAAACAAAAATAATGAACTAAATGAAATGGAGAGGCAAAAATGAATGAGATAGTGTCCGTATAGTTTCCAGTCCTTTAATGTTTCCACAACTTCTTTTTGAGTGATTTTGGCATCTCTATCGCTAGTATAAGAAGAATTCTGTGACGCTTAATAGTCAATAGGACATACCCCTGAGACCTTACGCCTTGAAGCCTTGAGATAGCTAGTTCTCGTTCAGATCTCGATAGCCATCTAGTCGTTTCGGGATAATCGGGGAAGCAGAAATATATGACGACACCGGCAATACACGACGGAATTCCTTGGAGCAGGAAGAGCCATCGCCACCCTTGCAGGCCTCGCAATCCATTCAATTTTCCAATAACAAAAGCTAACAAACCACCGATAGCACCTGACACATTACTGTACGACATGAGTGACGAAATAATATTTCCAATGATGTGGTAAATACCTAGCTGAAGCTATAGCTGCAATCCGCGTAGACCTTTCTGACGGCTTGTACCAGAATGTCACAAGGTAGAACAATCCAGGCTGAAATTTATGTTATTTCTAACAGGTTCCTCTTGTTTGAAGAGAGAACTTTACCAATATCCCACTGCAGTATTTTTCAGCATTGTAAGAAGGGAATTGAGCGAAATATGTATGCTCACGCTTCGAACGCGCCGAGGAGAAATTGGACACCCATGAAAGCAGGAAATGTCCGAACAGCAGCTAGTCCCATACTGATTGCACCACAAGAAAACACCAAAAAAGCAATCCAGGAGGACGGGCGGGATAATTTTAGTAGCAGATTTGAGGGGACTTCCATAAGCATGTATGCAACCAGAAAAACTACCCAAGCTATATCATAGTCGACGTTACTGAGAATGAAATGTCAGCTAAGACCGGAGCTATGATAAACCGTGTATACCTGAGGGCGAGGACATCACTGAGTGAATCGTTTGTTTCGTAGTTTAATATCCGTGCATTGCTCTTAATCGTGATGCAGTGCCTGGACAAAATGACTTAGGAGAAATGAACGCACTATATTGGAACGGTCGAGGTGACAGAGCGCGTATATCAAGAACGACGGAAAAATAATCATGAGATCCAATTTCCGCACTAGTTTGCGCTCCCGTGAACTGTGATCGGAAGACAGTACACTCCCCTCCGGAGTGCTCTTCTCGGTATCTATGACTGTCTTCTCAAACGACGATAGAGGAGAGGGGTTGTAATCCGATTCTGCGTATGATAAATTCAGTGTATTGATAGAACAACAAATGGAGTCACTTACTATGAGACATGCCGATAAGACTGGAGAGGGAGATGAGAGTTTGAAAAAGAAATTCTAGAGTTTTATAGAATTTGACACGCAAAGCATAAGAATGGTGCAAATGGAAGCTATTTGGGGTTTAAAGGCTCGTTTGAGGTTTGGTCGTGCAGCAGCGGAAACCCCAATTCTTGAATCAAAGAAATCATAGACCCCGAAAAGGATTGCATAAAACAGCTCTTGGAAGACGAGGAGAGATGGCACCAAGATAACCATTCATAACCTATCCCTCGTTATCAGGCGTACTGAGAAACTGAAACCAAAGAACTAAACTTGAGATAGCAGTTGAGACTCACTGAATTAATTACATTCTATTTGCAATCCACCATGTTTGTTACTGTTACTCCTGATTGACTTCTGTGTAACAAAGCCCGCAAATACCTCTCAGGCAGGGTGAAGAGAAATAAGGTTTGCGCTAAATGTCGCTAGCCCTGAAGGATAAGTAATGAATTTGTCGTCAAACACTCCTAGTTTCACTCCCATATCTCCTAGCAGGTCCGAACGTTAATGGCAATTGGCAAGAGAAGACGATTCGTCATCGAACGCGTAACAACAACTGCCCAAGAAACCGTTTATTGCTTGTTTGTTTTATCGGCTTGAAAGCTTGATGATATCATCATGATATTTTTTTGCTAGCGTGAAACAATTTGAATGAATCAAAAATTGACCTGCTGCAGTTCCAGCACTGTTTCAAACTCCAAATTAAAATTTGGATATAGATCTTGATGACTGTGTTCGTGGCGTCAGCATACTATTTAAACTCCGACATGTAGGCCTAGCGTGCTGGCAACTGCATCCCAACTCTGCCCAGATGAACTACAATTATGTTTAAGATTGAACATTAATGAGTCTAGAAGATGATGTCAACGATGAATAGCAATCAACGATGAATGATAAATTTTGAATCTATTGATTGAGTTTATGTAACCAAAGTATTACAGCATGCAGTCAACAAACGTAAAAGACGAGGGCAAACGACAGAGAACAGAGAGAGATTCGGAACATAGAAAGAAAGAACCATTAAGATTATATTTTCCCACCATTTTTTTTGAAGAACCAAAACACATGAACGAGGGATGAAACCGTGGAGATACATTCCATGAACCATGTGATATTGCGTTCGCCGATCCGGTCCTCCTTACACACATCCTTACTCTCATCGCTTTCCAACACCCTTTTCGCATCTCTGCTACCTACATCTATCTTTCTCTTATACTTCTACATCTGACATCAAACAAGTCACTTGAAACTGCTCGGTTATGTGGTTGTTCATAACTCACCTTTTTTTTTGCATTTCATGAGTCCAGAGTATTTTCAATGAAAAAATGACGTTGCGATTATTCATTGTCCACCGAGGGGCTGCAATTCCAAATCGGCAAGATCGGTGGGCACAGTCAGAACACGAATCGTGTTAGTGTGTCCGAGACCTCCTTTCCAACCTTGTATAGCGATGACAGTTGCTCCGGGTTTAAGAATCTTTAACTGGAGGCCAGAGAGCATGCCGAAGCGCAAACGGTTGTCAACCTAGAATAACAAGCCATTAACATCAAACCGGAGCGCGTAACGGAAACAGAACTCACGTCGATCTGCCAATCATGGTCATTTACTATGCGTTGTTTGTTGTAATGGAACGGATAGACGCCGCGATGGAGATGAATTTGTCTAGCAGTTTGTTCGTTCCGGGTCACTATACAGAGTGCGCTTCATACAACAATCGCTACTAAGCAGCACTGACGCAATGCTTACCACAGATAATAGGGACCTCGGGCCTGTACTTGCTCAACAACCGGGATGTGTTGCCGCTGGTGGATAAAACAAGAAGTGCACCTGCATTCTGCTCGAATGCTGCGGCTACAGCTGCCATAGCGACAGTCTCGACAGTCTCGGTCGGTCGTTTTTGGAGATTACGCAACTCGTCGAAAAGGGATGGGTAACTGATTGCCCGTTCCGCGAGGAGACATGTTTCAGCCATCATAAGAACTAATACGATAGTATTAGGTTCCTCCATTCCTGAACTAGCCGGGAGAGATAGACGTACCTGATTGAATTGGGTAGTTGCCCTTGGCCGTCTCTCCGGACAACATCACACAGTCTGCACCGTCCAATACCGCATTGGCAACGTCACTGACCTCAGCACGTGTAGGACGAGGATTGTTCGTCATCGACTACAAACCATCAATTACTACCTGTGAACGCTCAGTCGGGACAAAAAAATCATTACCTCTAACATTTGGGTTGCACAAATGACGGGTTTGCCAACGATATTGCATTTGGCGATCATCATCTTTTGAGCAACAAAGACTTGACTGGCAGGAATCTCGATACCCAGATCACCACGAGCAACCATCACACCATCACAGGCAGCCAAAATCTCGTCAAAGTTTTCCAAACCTTGCTCGTTCTCGATCTTGACGATGATCTTAATATTCGCACCCTCCGGACCAAGCACGGTGCGAATATCATGGACGTCTTTGGCGCTCCGGATAAAGGAGGCGAAGATCATATCTACACCGTTGCGGACACCAAATTGAAGATCCTTCTTGTCTTTTTCGGATAAGGCAGGGAGATCAACAGGTGTTTTTGGAAGATTGACCCCCTTTCTGGATGAAAGGACACCGTCATTGAGGGCCCGGACGCTGACTGTCGTTTTGTTAACCGCGAGGACAAGCAAGGATAAAATGCCGTCATCGACGTAAATTAACTTTCCGGGCGCCGTTACCTTGGGCAAATTGGCCTATTAAGGGCATCCAAGGATATGAGAGAAAATAAAGTAGAAGGCAAATAGACACACGTAATCCATGTAAAGGATCTTGTCATCGCTCGACTCGTTGTATGCAGGATCAGTGGTAATTGTGAACTCGTGTCCTTTACTGATTTTAATCTTATAGGATTTCAGTGAAAACCGAAATGATAAAGGTTAGAAGAATAGTCCATACATCTAGGTTGTCTTTCATCAAACCCGTACGGATCTCCGGTCCTTTCTGGTAAAGCGGAAAAGAAAGAGAATATCTGAGAATTGGCCGCGCAACAAAAAGAAAGGTACACACAGTATCCAAAGCAATAGCAACGGGACGGGCAGGGGGCGGGTTTGCTAGTCGAAGTAAGCCTCTACGCTATTCGATCATCGACTGGAAGAACATACAAGCCATGACCGCACGAGTGTTGTCGATGACAGATTGATGATATTCATATGATCCGTGAGAGAAATTCATACGGACTAACAAGATGTTTAAGAAGGGAAAGTGATCTACGAGTGCGATGTACATACCGACACCGACACCGGCATCCATCAGTTCTCTCAGCTTCTGCTGGGTATTGACCTTTGGTCCTAGGCAGAGATAAAAATGTGCCGCTGTTCATAGTGATGAAACAATACCAATGGTTGCAATGATAGTTGTCTATATACGATAACAAAGGATGATTTAGAAGACCATGGGTCGTCTGGGTGTAGTCGTGATTGATGCTTACCTTCCTGAGGTATTTTGTGCTCGCATCTAATTCGGGACCAGTGTTAAGCTGTGAAAGCCATTGAAGACGATTCGAATTGTCGAATAAAGTCATGATAGTCAACGTCGATCAGGAAAGATTGTGGAAAGGTGCAACTTGACGTGAAGAGTGGGGCGCGCGCGTCTTTTCATCTTTGGCGGAGTTACGAAATATCGCGACGGTGCCGCGGAAAGACGGTAATGATTGCCATGCCAGTGTGCAACTGTGTGCGATCTAAGGTTTATCATTATCTTAGCTCGGGGTTCCGCTATCCGACGAAGATGGTTGGTTTGGTGATAAACGTGCGTTTACTATTATTATTTTGGCCTACGCTACTCGGCTCATGGGTTTTTGTCGGAACATCAAGACTGCGGCGGTCTTCATCAGTGATATCTATGACCATCAACCCAAAACGAAACACGTATTCAACTAATTGGTACGCTTGGGGAGCTTGGTTTGTTAGATGACGCGCTCCATCAATGGGATGTGCATTCAACGGACGCCCGTAAAGTCTTGGGGCCCAGGGTGCCCAGTAGCCGTTGATGGAGATGAATCAATTTTCAAATTGTCAAACAGCAGCACGAAAATGTAATTCTTGGTATCGCGTCAAAACTGTTGAACACAAGGGCAAGGTTCTGACGTATACAATATCCTCAGGTTTTTTTCATTTAGCTCCGGGCAAAATAGGTTGAGCTGAAAATTGTGTGATGGTCTAGCATGAGTACTTTATGGATTTCTATCTTGTGTAAAGAAGCAACTGTTTTAGAGTTCCTCATCGTTTTGCATAAAACTCACCTAAATTTTTTATACACGTTGGTCAACGTGGATACCGCTATTAGAGCTGATGTTACTTATTATTCACAAGCAATCCTGACAAGTATAATGTGAATGAAAAGTATAAACATCAGAATTTTGAATTATGACAGTCTCGTCGGCGAGAAATAGCCGCTTAAACGAATATGTTAAAATTGGAGGGGGTCTTGCGATAACATATACATTAAATACATTAAAATTAAATAGCTGCAATATTTTTGATTAGCACTGCTGGTCCGTGCTTGCTCATGACGAAGAAAAAAAATACCTTGCTGACGGCTGGACTCAGGGGTAGTACCACCACCAAACCATTCATATTCATAATCGGTGTTCAGTCTGGGGGACAACTTAAGATCTAATTTAGTTGATGGGTCTAGCCTTAAACCGGAAGTATCTCCAGGATCTAAGTTATGAAGATGAAAATCTAAATCCCACTAGTTCTCGATCAGCACTTGATTCCTACCTTCAATAATACTCCCACCCAGGCCATCGCCGCCGTCGCTGACTGGTAGAGTGAGGCTAGGCACGAAATAGAGAGTAAAGATATAAAATCCTACAAGGCAGTTGTTTATGGTCAATCTAACCATGATTTGTTGACTTTGTGTTACACTTAGGTCTTAAGGGAACTGCAGCTCTTTTATATTCAAAATTGCGGTGATAATAATTATTAGTAAGTACCTTAGATAGGTCTATCACTCGTCTGAGTCGATGTGTCACTGGTCAATATCATCATTGACTGGTATACTGATTCTCACGGTTCTTGTTCTGAGCTTGACACTTCTACTTACCGTAGTACAGCGGACACTCAACTTCCCATCATCAAATCGATGAGACGCCTTATACTTGAGCTCTGTCCTATTGTGCATAGTACACAGATCAAGGCATAGCTCGCTGGGATGTCCAAGCTAATTAGTGCCCCAAGTTGCGTGAAGCTTGAAGCCCACTCAGACCTAATAGATGACACTGCTCAGCGATTCTAAGCACCTCATGGCTAAGATTTTTGTTCAGTAAAATCAGCAGTTAACTGGTTCAAGAATGTGTTTTAGATGCTGCGATAATAATTCGATTTAGATCAAGTGCTGGCAGTCGACAGTACAGAAACTATCGCACCAGGTTGTCCTAGTTTCGTCTCAGCTCATGCAATGTGTATGTATCCACGACACGAGACTTCTGAAACATGAATCTCATCTCATTCCTTAAGGCCTTGACGATCATCACTTTTTTCGTCAAACAACTTGAATGCGGAGATGAAGTGATAATTGCGGACCTTGAACGACGTTGGACGATTGAAGATGGCTTGCAAACATATCCGTTAATATATTCATTAGAGGGGAATCTTTCAGCAATGTCTTTATATTGTTGAGCGAACTACGCGCTTGCCGGAGGTGAGATGTTTGACAACGATCTCCACTTGGAATGTGTGAGGGCCGATTGTTATTTTGCTTCTCTTACAACTAATCAATCATTATTGGCACGAAATATGATATTTTTAAATTTAGGAGCCCCACCTGAACGGTGCTCGTGTTTGCTGGGGTTTAAAAAGAGGAAAACTCCCCTAGGTCAATGTTGATCTGACGGAATTGCGAACGATAGTCAATTTAATTCGGAGAGCGACGTTAATGGCAGGAACAGCGAAGGTTTGATAACATCGATGTTTCCCAAAGAGCGACACTAACAGTAGAATTTGAGATAATGTAAATATTGAATCGTGACGCGGCGTGAAATTTGAAGCCTGAAGTGTCATGAAAATTGATGCAAGCAAATGTCTATTTGACATGTCATCCATAAGTCCATAAATACTTCAAATCAGTAAAACAGAACTTGTTTCTGGAACACTAAGCTCAATCCAGGAGTCTCCAGAGAGCTCAGAGTTTTACTGATCGGCGCCCCGCCGCCTTAGGTCCTATTAAAGTCCTTCTCCGAGCAAACACCCACAGGTATATATATTAGCATTCATTGTCACATTAGCTCACTTGAATCTACGGATAACCACCATGACAAACACCTTCTCTGAATCACATCAAGCCCCTTCCCTGCTCCAGAAAACAATGTCAATGTCAAAAAAATGGATTCGAATAACGATGTCGTCGTAGAAAGTTACGACGAAGGCCGTATTATCCTCAGAACGCTTTTCGGTAGTGAACTGGTATGCTTCCGTGACTTTAACATTTTTTCCTCGCTAATGACAATTGAAGCTAACGAGAGTGGAATGGCACTGGAACTTGAAGCTTCAAGTTGGGAGTTTGGATTTAGACACCGAGAGAAATATCTTTCCAGGTAACATTTTTTTTTCTTTATCATGAACGGCTATCTCAACATATGTATAAATGACAGCTGGTATTGCCATGCACCGACTTTTTGACCAATTCTGCTGGATCCTGGTACCATAGAAGGACATGCTCGACCGTTACCACAACATTTTGACGCAGCAGGGTCCCATGGCGTACACCGCGGAAAGATACAATTTCCCAAATGTACCAAATCCGGTATGTTACTTTGACGTTTATAATCAGACCGTTTCCTTGCATCTGACAATTTCTTCTAGAGCGATAATAAGCTCAATTACAACCTGGTACCCATCGCGGAGAAGATGCAAAAATTCGGAATAACGAGACAGAGTCCTTATTCTCCTACGCCACAACCATGGCCGCCATGGGAGTTTGTTACTCATCTTTATCCGTTTTCGACGCTGCCAGTATTGAAAAGCCATATTCAAAGTTTGCCTTGCTCGAGGCTGGCTACGCTTTTGAACGGCTCAAAACCGCAGAAGTGACTGAGGAGTTTCATGAGAGACTTGGAAAGATTTCGGACATTTATTCCGCTTGAACGGGGAAAGCATCAAACTCATTATGCAAAAGATGACATCGTAACTTTCGCACGCCGATGTGTCATAATAATCATAATGGTTGCCTTGTAATTTCTTCGCGGCTATAGCGAATTCGAACGCAGCCTGAGGTTCAGGTCATTGTCCTCGCATTACTCCTTCCTCTTCAGTTTCAACTTCAAACTTCGGTTTGACAGCTAAACTTTCCTCAAATCCATCACCTTTACCTCACGTATCATGTCGGTCGCTCACCCGCTCACCCCCAAAAACAAAGATGATGTCAGAAGGATGGATCCCAATAATGGAAGATGCCTCGTCGAGAATTGCGACCATGAACGCGCCGTGGAATATGCCCATGTTGTCCCAAGAAGGCTGGGCGGTAGTGAAATGGTATGCCTCTGTAGCTTTAGCATTTTCCCCCGCTAACGACAATTGAAGCTATCCAGAGTGGAATGGTATTGGAACTTGGAGCTCGGGAGTTTGGATCTAAACACCGAGAGGAATGTCTTTCCAGGTAACATCTCTTTTTTTAAAAATCATGAACGACTAGCTCAGCATATGAATGACAGCTGGTGTCGCTATTCACCGACTTTTTGACCAATTCTGCTGGATCCTGGTACCAGAGAAGGACGTGTTCGACTGTTACCACAACAGGTTGACACCGACACAGCAGGGTCCCATGGCATACACTGAGGAAAGATGCAATTTCCCAAATGTACCAAATCCGGTATGTTACTGTTACATTGACGTTTATAATCAGACTACTTCCTTGATCTGACGACTTCTTCTAGAGCGATAATAAGTTCAGGTACAACTTGGTACCCATCGTGGAGAAGATGCAAAGATTCGGAATAACGAGACAGAGTCCTTATACTCCTACGCCACAACCAGGGGCATTTGTGACTCATTATTATCCGTTCGACGCTGCCAGTCTTGGAAGGCCATGTGCATCCAAAGTTTGCCTTGCTCGAGGCTGGCTACTACACTCTTCAACGGCTCCAAAACCCGACTGTGGCTGAGGAGACATATCATTAGACTCATCCACGTGCAGAAAATACGATATGTCATCTTTTGCATAACAAGGTACTTCCACCGTCCAAGCAAAATAAATGTCCAAAATCTTCTGAGGTGTCTCATGAAACTCCTCACCCACGCATTCTTCTCCGTTTATGGATTGTTGGGAAATTTGTATCTTTTCGCGGTGTACGCCATGGGACCCCGCTGCGTCAAAATGTTGTGGTAATGGCAGTCGAGCACGTCCTTCTTTGGTACCAGGATCCAGCAGAATTGGTCAAAAAGTCGGTGCATGGCGACACCAACTGTCATTCATATGCCGTGCTTCGTGATACTTGTTTTTTTTCTTTATTTGTATATTTTTCTTCTTTATTTTCACTGTAGTGCAATATCATGGCAATTGTTCAAAGATGCGAATAGACCATTTTTATTTTATGCAAGAGACAAAAATACATGTACCACAAAAATATACAAAATCTTATTATGGCGAGCATTTTCACTCAGCCAATTATCCAAGCCTGGGAATGGACCAATCAACCCACTGAGACTGAACAAACTCATTAGCACCATTGGCACCGTCGCTTTGAATGATACTTGTGTTTGCCTGGTTGTCGCCAAAGAAGAATTTATCGAAGAAAGCGGATAATTGAGCTTGTTGATCCGATGGGAAATCGCAATGCGAATGGTTACCAATTTGAGACACGCCCATTCGGTCAGGAATGTTCAGAGCCTCATATACCAAGTGCGCAGTTGACATGCATCCCCAGACCGATTCAGGTCCTAACCAGATGTAATCGGTGTTGTCAATAACGAAGAGTGGACGAGGAGAGACCAATCCAGCAAGCATGTGGTGGTCGAATGGAAGAAGTGTGGTGTGGTTAACCCAGTTTTCAAATTCGACGGAGAACCAGTCGTTCTCTTGGACGATTTCCATAAGAGTTTGGGTGTCGACTCCTTCATTCCACATCACATCAGAAATACGCCAGCATCCTGCGCCACCTGAGCCGGACTCTTGGGGAATGGTTAAGAGAATACGCGGGTCGAATGCACCTGCAACGAGTGCGCCTTTCCCGTCACGCGAGCAACCCGTAACACCGATTCTGTCCAAGTCGATGTTGAGATGATCGGGTGATGATTCGAGGACGTCGATAATTCGGCTAATTCCCCAAGCCCAGGCAGTCATCGAGGACGCGGTGGCGTTGACGCCGTAGAGGTCGAAGAATTTGCCTATGCCTCTGCTGGCTTCTGAGTTTTGCTGTGCCATATCGTCGTTGTCGAAGTTAATTAAGGCCACGTTGGAAGGGATTGGGATGCTTGCGCCACCGACACCAATGACGACGGGGAATGGACCTTCGCCGGTCGTGGGGTATTGAATGAGCATGTTGAAAGAGATAGATTTGCCTTCGTTGGATACATTGATTGTGAGATTGTTATTGGTGAATGTGCTGGAGATGTGTTGAGGGCGGGGTGGAAGGGTTCCGAGCTCAATACGTTGGAATAAAGCGTTGACTTCTGCTTGACGACAGGCGAAGTCTTCAATATTTTGTACTTTGCGGCCGTCTAAGAAGGTGAAGGGATCGTTAAGCTTGGTAACGTTCCTAACAGGGAGGTGTTCGGGGAGAACACTACAGCTTGCGGGGGCGGGGGGAAGGGAGGGTACTTTGGCGCTGCTCGCGAAAACGGGCAGTAGTAGTAAGAGAGCAGCGAAGGAGTGCTTGAAGCCCATGGCTTGCAACGAGACACAATATTAAATGGATATCGCCACAAATGAACTTTTTATACACGCGAACCAGAGTGATATTCACTCGTGAGCATTACAAGGATGCTTGGTGCTCTGCAGCGGCCCGTGAATTAAGCAAAAGTCGACGTCTTTAAGAAATATGCCCTTGATAGGTTCAGCATTCGCTCTGCAGCGGCCCGTGAATCGAGCAAAAGTCGACGCCTCCAAGAAATATGCGCTTGGTAGGTTCAGCATCCACGTGAGTGGATATTTTCCGAAATAAACAGGTTATTATTAGGGTATAATATACTCAACCCCACCGTTATGTTCGAAAAATGCGTCGTAAAGTCGGAGAGTATATACTTCTTTTTGTTCCCTTTACAGCTGAACGCTCCACTCAGCATTGTTTATAATGATACACGGAAAGAAAATTTCAAGCTTACATTGGTCTACCAAACCCGTATGCAGATGGATGTAAGGAATAAACGAGTTGTCTGACGATTTGATACGCCAAAATCATGTGAGCAGGTGACGGGGTCAGACGAGGTCATCTCAATTTCAGTCATTATTGATAAACAGAGTATATTTGCTAGGGAGATTAATTTAGCGAAAGCTGTCCGCGGATAAAATATCAACGCTACCCTAGTATTTCAGCTCGATCAGCTTCCCTCAGCGTCTCATTAAACGGACAGACTTCTTCTATCAAGGTTTTTTGAAGACACCAGAAGCTTCCAGCTCGTAGTGACATGATAAATCGAGGATCTTCCGAGCCCAAACCAACCATCGAATAGCGGTAAATTTTAGACTTTTTAATTATAGGATACCACGTTTCGCGACGAAGAGAGGTCCATAAAGTGACGCGCGTACATGTTTTTCCTTGGGTGGCTACGGTTCCCGCGGGCGGCTCCACAACCTAACACGATACTTCTCCGGACTGAATGGAGAAATTGAAATGCCAGCGAATTTAGACAAAATTCCCCATCATGAGAGCAACCTCCATCTTCAATGAAGATCACGCGCGAGAGGGCATTCTGTTAAGAAGCCAGGTGAAACCATCTGCATCAGGGTTGAGTACTTCTCGGACACCCGGAATTTATTGACCGACTATTGAGGTTGAGGTCACGAGTTACAGACAAATCCTACACAGCTTGAAGCTGAACGGTCCGCTTGGAAATTGAAGAATAGATTGAGAGTTTATTCGACATGGCATCAAGAGGAAGTACAAGATAGACACATCATCGTGACCGTCACGGCGTTACTTGGCTTTTCTGATCAACCACCATCATCTTTTGCCTGTCTTTCGAACGTTTGGACTACAAGGCGTATCTTTTTATTTGCTGCCATGCTGGCGTTACTGTCTTTGGATGATCTTTTTCACATTTATTTCTTCGCGTTATGATGTTCGGCGATGGAACTAAACCTGTATTGCTATCTCATCTCTTTATTTTGCGAAGAGCTTTTTGAAGTTTCCTGTGCAGCAGCATGAGACGATAAAAGTCATGTAGAGATGCTGTGCGGTATGCTTTGGTGGGGATTTTCATACGGAAAACATCGACACTACACCCCGACAAAATCTTCGTTCCTCCTACCTGTACAAGGGCGATGTAAGATTTCTTTAGGACAGGCGTTTGTTTCATCTCCAATGTCGACCGGGGTGATGTTGAAAAAAAATTATGACTTTATTTGCAGTCTCTCTGCATATATATAAAATTAGATCATCCTGGTTCGTTCGAAACCTATAATGCGATGTTTATATTTTAACTGAGTCGCATTTTATTTTTTACACTATCACTCAAAAAAAATAATAAAATCAAAAGAAATATCTATTTTGATCAAATTAATTAAAATAACGCGTGTTGGCTGGTGGATCTCCGATACCACTGGTAATACAGCAACTGGAAACCGCCTACAGTCGAACCTCTAGTAAGGCGTACCCTTCCGTGGACACAAAACTATGCCTTACTGGAGGATATGACTTAGGGGGGATGTCCGGCAATTTCCGAATCCTCGGCTGTGCTCTAGACGTCGGCTTACGTGATAGAAGTTAGCATATCCTCTGCACAATGACAAGACGAAGCCAACATCTTCCAGTTGATGAGCCCCGATTTTGCCGAATTTTATTCATTATGATGCTTTTACTCTTTTTTAGGACATTTGAGCGCTACCTCTCGCCAAATTCATGACTTGCATCTCCTTAATAGGGTACTAATCATGCCTTTTTTTTTCCTAAAAAGGTATTCCTTATGAGGTATTGGAGGATTATGCATTATGCCTTATGCCTCTCAAATCACCGCCCACCGACTCGGGAGTCCCAAAATTTATGCCTTACTGGAGGATATGCCTTATTTGATGTATGCCCTATTAGGGTTTCGACTCTACGTGATTTGATGAGTTCAGTACTCAGTACCAAGCGCTCAGATCATAAGCTAAGTTTCCAAACGCCACATTAATACCTAGCAATTTACGGTTCAATTACACCTTAACTCAACATTCAATATCTAATCTTCAATGACGAAGCTCTCATCCTCTTTACTCCCGCTTTCAAATCGCCACCATGTATCCACTCCAAATTCGTCTCCAATGACTTCACATCGTTCGTTTCCCCAGAGATTCCAGCACTATAGGCCGAAAATCGCGATCCGACGTTTCACTATTTTACTTTGGTCTCTAACTGTACTCGTTTTTCTCGGTTTGATGTGGCGCCTGTTCAACGAGGGCAATGGCGCAAGTGACGAGAAGATCAATGCCGGTCGCACCAACAGCCTTGTCAACCACGCAGCTCACGACAGTTTGCACGTTTGGAGATGGGAGATACTGAGTGGACACTATCCTAGTAGAGATTGTGAGTGTTATCATCTACTCTTCAAAACAGCGCTGTACTTCGTGTTTTCTCTGAGCACGTACGGATTCGGCGACTAGACGCGTTTCACTCACGTATTCCTTATGTTCTTCCTTTTGGTTCACACTGAGCATCATATTAAATGTATTTTTTTATTCTAGTGCCAAAACCTATTGTTACGACACTTCGCGACAGGTCCATCAATAATCCAGCCCTTCCTAATGAGGCAATCAGCGCTTCTAACTCTCGCTTTCCGCTAATCGGAACTGGTTTTAAAAGAGAGTATTTACAAACAAGTGGCCAGTTTCGCTCGAATCAAAATTCGTCAACCGCATTTTTATATCCGAAGCGACCCCCGCCGGGTAGCATCGCCGATTTCGACGTGATAATGCGCATTTGCGACTATAAAAATAGACGAGTATGCCATGTTTTATTAATTTCCTATTTATTTATCCTTTCATTCTAATCATCACATAAGACATCTCGCGATTGCCTCGAAAATCTCCGCCACGGTGTCGGTCTGGACGATACAGATTCCCTTCAAAGGGACACGAATTTAAACGTTCCTGAACCATATATTTATATCGAAAGAGAAAATGGGAGAGATTATCGACCAGCTGACATAACACCAAGCATTAATATACCTTCCCAAATCATGAACCCATCGCCTCTCTCTTATTATACTCATTCCGACCTAGTAACGAGTTTGTTACGGCTCGATACGAACAATACTGCTACCTTTACCTCTGCTGCTCAAAGTTCTTCATGGCCTTGCGATCCCAATCATCCCCGTATATTTCACCTTTTCTGGAGCGGTCCCTTCACGTCTCACCCGTACATGGCAATTCTCTCATTTCTTTACACACAAAATTTGGGGCTAGACCAGGATCCGAAGCGCCAACCTTTCTGTAAGCCAAGACTTTGGGTATGGATATGGGACTCCCATTCACTTTCTTCTGACGCGAATACCGAACGCGAACTTCACCGCACGCTGGCGTTAAATATGTGGTCTCGCCCGTTTCTTCACCCACGCTTTCATGACATTGTAGAGTTTAAGTGGTGGGACGTGTCTAGGCATTTGGATGAGATGGGAGATATTTTGGAAGGCTGGCGGGATGTTCTAGGCCTCAAAAATGGCGACAACACTTCAATCGTAGTTACCAACGAAGGAAAACCGCATGACAAGTCTAGCGCAGGATTCGTTACAATCGTTTCCGATATGGCACGGTTTGTCATCACATACTTGTACGGCGGGATTTACATCGATGCCGATACTATATTTCTTCGCGACTGGGAAGAGCTTTGGGGTTACCGTGGCGCATTCGCTTATAGATGGTCTCATATAAAAAACGAGTACAACACAGCTGTCTTGAAAATGAACAAGGGAAGCATGCTCGGAGAAATGCTTATCAGAGCGGCGAGAAGGGGTCATATGCGCAAGAAATGGTGGGAATGGGGGAGAAGAAATAATATGATGGGCATGGAATTTCACCCCAAGGAAGGGATAAGTAAATACGTTGAGGAAATGGACCTCGTTTTACCTGTGGAATCTAGTGGTAGGAAAGGACTGCTTTGGATGCTCCCTGTCGCGTTGTTTGATCCCGCGTGGTTGGCTACTGACGGATACGAGACGAAGCGGATGACTGTCCCTGGGTTTAAGAGGTTTGTGACCGTTATAGTTTACAGTGATAAACTCTGAAATTCCGAGGTGTTGTTAAGTTTCAGTGATTTTTTCGAAACCCCTTCCTCTCTACGTCACGAAGCGGAACTCTTGGGCCTTAACTTCGGATTCTACCGGGGCGCATATGCGTATCATTGGCATAATCAATGGCAAGTCAGCGCATTTTAGTCCTCAAATATCTATACTGATGTGTAATCTAGGAAGACGCCTTTCGACAAAGAACAGGAATATCCCAATTGGGGTAATAAACTTACCGAGTATACGAATGAACTGGAAAAGCTATACCCCTCGCTCGAATTTCACTTGACGCATGCACCTGAAAATCGATTGCCGTCACGTCCTGTTCATGCTCTGCAATCAGACGGGTCTGGAATAGTCTCGTATTTCTCATTTTGGAAATGGCTTTGGCCATGGCAACATTCTGAAATCCTCGCCGAGGATAACAGTTTACCTTGGTCTGCCGTTATTAAACGTACTATGGAAGCGTTTATTCGCGGTGAAGCGCCTAATGTATACGGGGAATACTTTGTTTGGTGAAAGGATGTTGTTCTTGCATGATGAAACGTTGTTGATGTTGTGTATCCCACTGTGAAGATTGCCACATGTTTATCTCAGTATGTCATTCTACCGTGGGAACGAGAAGTAATATGCAGACTGTATCCGTGTGTTTGTCAAGATTCAAAATCAATTGTCAAGTGAGTTCAAATCAAAACTCAGTCTAGAGATTTTTCAATCAAAGTACCAAGGAATTGATTTACCCGCGTGCCGAGTGTGCGAGATTTTGGCATCGCTATAACGACGCATATATGCACAATCTCGCCTCAGTTCTTTTCTATTTTAGCATAGAAACAATCAGCTTGAAGTCACTTTATTCCACACTTGAAGCCACACACATTGACATTGAAGGAGTCCGAGCTGAAGTCACGTCTGTAATCTAGTTCTGATAGGATAATCATCCAAAAACTCGCTTTTTTGTGTCATCTGAGTCTGATGAATTGTCATGAAAGATCACCATATGCGCACTTTTCTCGCTGAAGTCCGTTTTAACGTTTGAGTCCGCCAAGTTGACATGGATGATTCATCTTTGACATAACACTGCGAATCCTCAAACTGGTTCAATTTTTCTCACGCGTACAATGCCGATGGGCACCTCGCAGTAGAATATATTTTAGCTGAGCCTTCGGAGACGCACTCATCATCTCCCCCGTCTATGGCGCGCCCTTTGCTTCGGAAGTTCGTGGCAGCCAGTCTGTTAAGCGAATGTTTCAAAGCTCGATGTACGTCAAATACAGACAACGAGATCGTATGCGACTCATTAAGACAAACGCCCGGTTAAAACCTGCTTGCTGATATCATCATACATTGATATATTAGGGGATACTTGAAAGGCCCCTAAACTCTGTTCAGAGTCAGGGCTTAGCAGTGACTAGTGACCAGTTGACTAGTCATCTCGTTTGTGATTTGACCATCTGGTTGCATCGAGGGTTGTTGATGT
Source organism: Phallus indusiatus (assembly GCA_027605045.1). Classification (NCBI taxonomy): domain Eukaryota; kingdom Fungi; phylum Basidiomycota; class Agaricomycetes; order Phallales; family Phallaceae; genus Phallus; species Phallus indusiatus. The sequence goes on from JAQFWX010000009.1 coordinate 625,823, forward strand.
TTGTTACTTTTCGTATAGTATAAATTGCTGGCCTAGGTAGTTTGAGCTACATTATACATTCACATGGCTAGACCAATCGTACTTTCTTTTCTTCTCATTTGTTTCGTTCATCTTACACTCGCTTCACCGATACCGGCTGGCCTTGATCGGCGAATCGTAGCTAATTCTCTTATAATTCCTCGGGTGTTAGACGGGGAAGATAGCGACGGAGTCAACAAATCTTTTCAACACCTGTCGCCAAAAGACTTCGTGAAACGCTGGCCCGATAGCGACTTCCAAAATAAAGAGACTGGTTCGAAACTTTGGACTTTGATAAAAATAACATCTCTTAATTCTTATGACAGGTTCTGGGTGTTTCGATTCCGGACTACATACCGGAACAGAGGCAAAGCCGACGGGATACCAGGTTTTTCATAGTAAACGAGATATCGTAAACGTGGGTTTTGGCGATCCCTTGTCTCCAGAAAAGCAAGAGATTGACCGTAATATATGTATGCTTTCCTTCTACCACTCAACGTGTAGTACTAACCCTTATTTGTTCAAGCTGAAGGATTTGATTTCCCCGAATTCAAGTAGTCTAGCTTCACTGGAATCTTGAGCTATTCTTTCATTAGCGTATCGAAGCGTAGTAAATATAGATTACTGTAGATCTCTTTGGTGGCATATCGTGCATCTCCTCTCATCCAACTAACACCAAGCCCAGAGCTAGCTCTTGTAGACTCGAACATTCTGACCAATTGAAGATGATAGTGTTTAAGTCAGGCTATAAAATATACTCTCCCGGAAATCAGATCGCCGTGCGCACAGTTATCGAATGTTAAAGACACGAGGATAACCATTTTTTGCATAGTGAAAAAATGTTGATGTTGGTGTACCCCACCGTGGTTGCCACATGTTTATCTCAATATGTCATTTCGCAGCGAGAACGAGAAGTAATAGGTTGTAGTTGTTGTCGCACGTCGCTCATCAATGCATCAAGGTTGACTGTAAGGCAAACTCAAATTAAAACTCAGTCTAGATATTTTTAATCAAGAGATCGGAGTTGATACACGGCGTGTACCGAGCGAATCGCGGAATTTGGTCCTCGATATAGTGCCACATATATGCGCATATCTCACCTGACATATTTGGGCAAAGAGCTGGGTTTAATTTTAGCATAGCAACACAATCAGTTTGACTCGTCGATTTTATTGTCAGCGCAAGTGGCACAGGCTGGCGTTGAACTTCCAAGTGCGACTTGGCCTCCTGTGATGGAAGGCTTGCGAGCTGAAATCGCTTCTAAAGTCGAGTTTTGCATCAGGGTCATCCAACACTCGCTCTTTTGTGTAATATTTTGAGGAACTGTGGCTTAAAAACCACAATATGTTCACCCTTCTACCTGAAGCCGGTTCGAATTTGCTAAGTTTACAATGTAGTATGCCAGTAACGCCGTATGCGATTCGTCTTTGATTTAACACTGCGGGTCTTTGAATATGTGATTTCAATAATATTCCTCACACGTGCAACGCTAATAGGCATCGCGCAATAAGATGAGAATGTTTCAGTTGAGACGAATCACCATCACTCCCGGACCCTGAAGACCGCGGTAACCCAATTACTGATCTGCAAGAATATCCGACGAATGCAGCGACTCGAAGCAATTTGCACCTGGCAAGAGTTTAGGCATTTTCTCCTTTTATATAGTTACCGCTCAGTACTCGCAGCATCCTTCATTTGAGCTAACAGCCCCATAGATACTAGAAAACTCGCAATTATCTCTGTTGGTAGTGAAATGTCGTGAATCTCATCTCTTTCAGAACCAATATTGGCCACAGGAGGATTAAAACCCAGATTACTGATGAATTATATTTGAATCAAATTTATTAGATGATGGCAAAATTTGGCTAGATAACAATGATGCATGATGTTCAGACAAAAAAAAATAAGATCCCTCTTGAGTATAAAAGCTGAAATGATTTGTTTGGAGCATAAACTCATATTTCTCAGCTTTCATTCAAATTGCACCTACATGGTCCGGTTTACCATATCCCCATTCCTTTTTGGCCTTATTTTTACCCATCTTTTTGTTCACGGGTCGCCAATTCCAGCTGGTCTTGATGAGACCCTGTCTAATTCCTTTCATTTATTGAATCCCAAAGACTTTGAAACTAGAAGTGAAGCCGATGGCCCTTTACAATCACAGCCAGTGGACCTGGTAGATCGACGGCTCCATATCAGCGGCTCCAGCTTCGCAGTAGCCTCCAACCCTGGTTTGACCATTTAAAATTTTTCGTATGAACAACTTCTCATCTTTCTCCAGATTCTACGTGCGCTAATATCGAACCGAGATCAGGGAATGGGAGTGAACAGACTGTCAATGGCCGTGAAGACGACGTTTCTGGACTCGGCGATGTAAATTTAACAACGCCGACAGAATGTCAGACAAGAAGAGACATCTTGGGAAAGGGTTATGATTATCGTAGTGACTCTATGTACTAGATTGTGGTGAAATCAAACCAATGTATTTAAGATCCCTTTCCCTCAGGCGAAAACGAATCATACCGTTATTGTATACGTGTGCATCTCTGAATCAGTAGTCAGGATGAGCCGTTAACTCAACACTTTTGCACCGGTTCGATGATCTTCAGCATCCTCGCGGAACAAAATATGAATGAAATGAGAACCAAATCCGCGAGAGTCGGTGTAAGTTTTGTATAGCTATTTACTAGATTTACTAATAGCCATATTAGTAGGCGATATGAGATAGGTGTGACGCCTAAGATCTTCTAGTGGGCTACTGAGATCTGAAACTTAAGGTTACGCTCTGACAGTATTCGTGAACAATCCAAAAACGTTCACTATGGAGTTCACTGTGGAAAATATCGCCACTGAGTGCCACTGACACTCAGTGGTGACCCAGTGGATACACCCACTGAATACCAGTGGTTTGTCAGTGGTCTGGCCACTGAAAATCAGCGGAACTTCCGCCGTTTCCGTGGTAAAAACCACTGAAGTTCAATGGCACTCAGTGGCATTTTCCACTGAAAGTTAAGTGATAAGTACTCGATAAGTACTCGATAAGTCATCCAGCAGTTTCACGGCCCGTGCATTTGTCTTTCGTTCTTTTTCTTCCCGGTTATTTATTATATAATTCATGTTTATTTGTAATAATCATGTACTTATATACACAAAAAAAGCTTATACTAATGACTAACTAAAATATTGCTTGCCTCCCGACTATGCCCAGGTCCCGGTCTACTCTCGCTCCCACTCAACCTCGTACCAAGTCCCGTAAAGCGCGCCCCACGAGTATCAAAGTCTTCTTTGCCTGTGGGCGTTATTCATAGTAAATAACGCGCGATGAATTGTGTTCTGACTCACTCTGAATACTGGGCTAGCGCTGTGTAACTCGGCACGCGTCATGACAGACCGCTACGGGCCACGATGCGAAAGGGCGTTGGATGACGGCGGAATGGCGGAATGGATGGCGGCGTAGATGGTGGCATAGATGGTGGCGTGAACGATGGATGGAACGTGGCCTGGATCATGGATGGTGGTGTGGATGGTGGTGGGATGAAGGGAGGGTGGGATGGGGCGAGAAAAAAGTGAAGTGAGGTTTAAAAAAGTTGATACGCGCATACAATCACTTTCCAACTCCGATTCAAACACAGCGGGTTACGCGCGACGCGTCACGTCACGTGCTATGTATACTAAGTAACTTGACAAAAAATGCTTTTTTCACTAAATAAATAAATAAATAATTACCAGGCTGGTAAGTTAAGCAGGCTTTAGTATTCCAGTGGTACAGAACCACTGAATATTGTCCCGTACTGACTCACCACTAATCCACCACTGAAATTCAGTGGTACCATTACCGCTGAATTACCACTGGGCCTTGAAGTCAGTGGTAATGAACCACTGACTTTCCACTGACCACTGACTTGGCCACTGATTACCACTGATTATCAGTGGGTATAACCACTCACTGACCACTGAATAATGTCACTCAGTGGTCATACCCACTGAACACCACTTACTTTAGTGGCAGCTTTTTCCACAGTGGTTTGACATTTGGAAAGTGTGATCTACGACGCGAGACAATTAAAATGTATTCCAAAATCTGGTCAGATAGTCTAAGTGTAAATACAGGAAGCATGAATATCGACGCATACGACCAATTCTCGTTTTTGATCTACAGGTCGACAGATGGCAACAATGACAAGAGGCAAATGGGCTTGTTAATTATGTGTAGCTTAATGCGAAGAAGTGAGTGTTTATCATACTTGAATAAGATACTACGTTTCTCCTGTATATAAAAGTCGGTACGGTTAATAATCACGAATTTACATTCAAATCACGATCAGACAGGCTCTGTTTACTTACTCCCTTGTTTGCTTACCCTCATTTCGTTTATCTGGATATCAAAGCCGACTTATAAGTTGGGTTATATTACTACGTTTTCATTCTTCTTATTAGATAGAAATTTAGGTCTCCAAAAAAAGCAGGGGAGTCGAACGTGGTGACATTTTACAGGCGTAAACGTCAACAGTATTAATCGGCGATGGATAACCTTACGCTCAAACACTGCATAAAATCGTAAGCTTGGGCTCCATTGCTAATGATGATGCCTTGCCAACAGAATGGAAGCTAGACAGCAGTTCGGATGAGTTCGGATCGCATCCACGGTTAGTAGTATGCTTCAATTATCACGAACAGGAATGTTTTGTTCACGTACCAGGCGCATTGTCATATATATTAAAGTATAATCTCGCTGGGCCTTTGAAAACCAACAGGACTAGTCAAACTAAACTTTTGCGTCAGAAATAACAAAAATTGTTTGGCCATATCTACATCATGATATCGGAGCGCGATGAGGAAAAGCCTGTCCTATTATGTGAATTTCATGCTTTTGACGACGTGTGGACTTGGCCGTTCCATTTTTTAAATAAATATCCAAGGATCTAAATGGCCGCACGTTCCATTGATTTATGAATAGAAATTAACACAGCTTACCACATAGCCATTCTGGCCTGAACAAAGAATGCATATTCTATTAACCATGGCAGACGGCAGCATCCAACTGCTATTCGCAGAGGCGAAGAGCATGCCTCTGAGCGCTGCTAGACCTAATTCAATCGGAAAGGCAAGGCTCATTTTAAGCTGACACGCGTTGTATTTCGTCCTTGTGCCCCATTTTCTTCCCCGAGTTGATTTCTCAATACTCATTTCCATCATCCGGCGTAACCTGTCCGTAACCGCCAGGGAGCGAAAACTTCTTTTGGATCTTGGTACATACGTACTGGAAATAGCGCGTCATGATTATTTTTGTCTGGTTCTACGGGATTCGCCTTTTTCTCGTTTGAATTCCTGTTTTCCTTTAAAGAAAGTGTGCGAATGAGAAGGGTCGATTTCAAATACTAATGCACAGGCGATGGTACTCACGCGACTCTAAGAACGTCTTAGCACAAGTTCAAATCGAAGCTGGTTCTAATACGCTGATGAAACGCCTGACAACTAAGATTATTTAGTGCTATAAAACGAAGTCTTTGGCATCAGAGGACTGCCACTCACTCCGTATAGTAATCTGGTAGACAGAATACTGGTAATTTGCTAGTTACATTGGCAAAATTGCATCTGAAATGCTGTATCCCATCGTAAGGCTGCTGCGCTTGTGTCAATATGGGCCTGTGTTGAAGCTAACGCGCTCCATAAAGAAAAAGGTTCCGCAGTTCGCCAAATCCCTGGTTCGCAGAGATGGTCGAGACCGTGAGACCTAAGAGACGCCGAAGCCTTCCAAGTTATCCACGTACTGTTCGACTTTGTCAAAGAATTGCTTACCGCTTTGTCGGGCGAAGTAAGGACGCTCCCCGACAGACTAGGAGAATAACGACTTGTGGAGAATAACGAAAGTTCAAAGTATTCCGCAGTGAGACAAAAGTCAAGGTTAAGGTATGGACTTCTTTCAGGGTGGTGCCGGACTTTTTTTGACCATACAGTTCACACGACTATACTTTCTGTTTTTTCATATACAGTCTTTTGCTTTGTCTTCACCATTCATCTCGCTGGCGAGGTCTTCAGCCAAACTTGCGACTCTCACACAAAACCGCTTCTTGCGCGAAGCTTACTCCGCACGGCAATTAGTTTTTTACGTTGCAGTCAGGACTTGAGATATAGGATTTCAGAGAGCTTTCATCGATATTTCTGCAGTTTTCACTATATAACGCAGTTCAGCTCGCCTTTGCCATGTCATGGACGCATCATAACGGACGAGTGCCCTCGATGAGTTCGCCGCTGCGAGACAAATTACGCATATCACCCACTCTCCCTACACCGAACAACATGATACAAGAAAAACACTCCCTACGAAATGGTCGCTCTCAATGGACAGCCACCTATTATGTCCAATTCCCTCCATCATTCCCCTTCATGCGACGACACAACTCTCCATTGGTACTGGGTACCTCGCCACGACGACGAGGCGGCCTTGCCAGTATCTTCGCACCAAGGCGCTTTAAAATCGTCGTCCCGTTACCCAGAAATATATATAATTCGGCCGTAATGCACCATGGCCGCCAGCGTGCTAATTTTGGCCTATTGCTCTTCTGCATCATCGTGCTATGGATGTTTATGTCTGTCAATACTCTGACTAAGAGAGGACACCATTCTCATAACTCCGAAAACCGAGATTCAGATGACAATGGAAACGAAACACCTACTTTGGTGTTTGCTCGTGAGGATCTCCAGCGTGTCTGGGAATGGGAGATTGCCAGCGGTCATTATCCCAGTAGTAGAAAGAGTATGTGCACTTGCTTTTGACGGTCTGTTATCGTACTCAAGGTTATTACCTTTTAAGTTCCGGAGCAAATGAGAATTGCTATTGCACCTCTTAATCCAGCCGTTCCGCGCCAGCAGTCTCGTTTACAATCCCAACGGCTGCAGTCACAACAACAGCAACTAGAACGTCCAGGTGTTCGTTCGACGAACTCAACACCTACAGTTGGATCTGGTCCACAACGTACTTACCTCGATATTCGTTCTGCGGGATTGAATGTAGCTTATCCACCACGACCCGTGCCTGGTAGTGTTGCTGACCTCGATATCATCATGGATCACTGCGATTTTTCTCATAATAAGGTACGTCCTGCTTAAAGCGAAACTAAGGCCTCTTTCTCATCGTATTTTCACAGTATGTTCGCGATTGTCTGGAGGTCCTTCGTGTGGGAGCAGGTCTTGATAACAGCAAGCGTATGCGTCGCGGTAGAACTGATGACTGGCAGTATATTTATATCGAAGAAGACCGAAGACTTGACCAATATCCTCCAATCTCCGTGCCGCAACCCAAAGCTCCTTATTCAACCCGTGCCCTAGAAGATCCTGACGCTGGACTTGTATTCCGAGCTGGCGAGGTCAAGGAACCCCATCTTCGTCTCCCACCTCCTAGAACATATAGACCCTATGTTGAATCTACCCATCCATGCGATCCCGATTACCCAAGAGTATTCCATATGTTCTGGACCGGCCCCTTCACAGACAAGCCATATCTCGCAATCTTATCATTCTTATTCACCCAAAACCTTGGTCTTCATCTTTCTCCCGACGCGCCAATGTCAGACTCGGACCGCAATATCTGCCGCCCACAATTCTGGCTCTGGATTAACCCTGGTCCTGCAGCCGCTGTACCCAATCCCTCCGCCTTGAAAGACATGTTTGATTCATTGTCTGAGAGCCCATGGGCTTCTCCCTTCTTGCATCCGCGGTTCAAAGATGTGATCAAGTTTAAACTATGGAATACGACTGAGCAATTGGATGGTATTCCAGAGATAAAGGATGAATGGAGAAGCTTTAGTATCTTCAACTCGGGTGGACATGTCATTGATGTGCCGAAGCCCAAATACGAGGAGATGAAAGGAAAAAAGAAGCAAGAGGATGCTAAACGCGTCAACAATGATGATGATTTCAGCGATATGATTGCAACTGGTGCGGGGTCGGGTAATATTACTGCCGCAGGTGCAGATGGGTCTGCCATAGACCCCTCAGCGACCAATCAGCCTCTTGATGGACACGAGGATGATATTTTCCAACGGACGGGAACGACATCCTCGAACACCTACGATCGACTGAGTGTTATCCTATCAGACCTCGCCCGCTTTATTCTATGTCATCGTTTTGGAGGAACATATCTGGATGCTGATACAATCTTCCTACGTGACTGGGAAGAACTGTGGGGTTGGAAGGGGGCGTTTGCGTACCGGTGGTCTCGATTGGAAAAGTACAACACGGCCGTCTTGAGGATGAACAAGAACTCTGCATTCGGGACGTTCTTGTTCAGAACAGCGCTGAGGAACGGTATGGACTTCCACCCCATGACGATTTCAAAGTATGTCAAGGACGCGCATTTGGGTGGTATTCTTTTGAGACTTCCGGATGCATTGTTCGATCCTGCATGGTTGGGCACCGAAAACTATCAGAGAGATCGACCTCCATTCCCTTACTTTGCAGAGTAAGCTCTCGATATTCTCGCTGCCCTAGTGTTATTCGAGCTTACCCCTTTCACCTATCAGGTTCTTTGACTTCTTTGATACTCCGGTCACTAGTAGTGCGGCTCCACAGGCTCTTGGAATTGAAGGTTTCTTCCGAGGTGCATTTTCGTACCATTTCCATAACTTTTGGTGAGTGCAGTATTGTTGACATTAAGAAAGAGAGTTTTGAACGCTGACGTATGTCATTTAACCTTTTTTCCCTTGTCCTACCACGTGCTTTTGATCCATTTGCCTCCACTTCACACCAACCTCATGTTCACCTCCCGACTTTTTACGATGCTTCTTTTGCATATTCATCATTTGGGATAGGTGGCATCCATTTGATCCTCAACGTAATTGGCCTGATCTCGGCGAACGATTCATCCAAGGTGAAAAGAAGGCCAGAAGAAAGCTATACGAAACCAAACTCAAAGATGCCCAATCAATTTCAAATGATATATCGACGTCAAACCCATATCGACCTTCGTCAAAGTACATACCTGAAGATGCCTATATGACTGAAGACCATATTGAAGACGATAAACGCGATTTGGACTGGGCAACTGTCTTGAAGCGCACATTTGAAAGCTATGTTCGTGGCGAGAGACCGAATATGTACGGAGAGTGGCTCGTCTGGTCGTGATGAAGGAACAAAAAACTCGACGCGACATTTTGTATTTCATGCTTTGCCCTTTCTGAACACATTATCTTCTTTCCATTCATTCACGTCTTGCTTGTATTTATATCATCATTCTCTGCTCGGCACCTCTCGCTTTTCCGACAATGCACCCTTTACCATCCACGTCCTGCGGCCTGTTTATAAAAGAGGGTTCTTCCTATTCGCCTCCGTCACCGCATTTGCTTTCGGCATTCCATTTAAACCCTATCGCCTTGCCATACGCTATATCTCTGTTGCATTTAAATACTGATACCACCACCCGTGACATCTGTCGAGCTTTCACGGTCTAAAAACCCACGAACCACCTATACTTAAAGATATGACATGACAGGATAGGAATCTTCTAAAGTTTTACCATAATCCAAATTATTTTAGTTTTCATTTTCTTTCTTTCTTTCTGCGCCCCTTCTACCTCCTTTCGTTTCGCCCTATGTCTCTCCTACCCCCCATTGCTTGGAATTGAGCCGACGGTTCCTTATGCTTTCCGTTGCGATCTTTCTGGCATTGCAATCTTATAGACGAAGTCACTGAAAAGCATAAAGGCCGTGGTCTCGTTCTATCTTCCATACCATCCTCTGATCATCCATATGGACACCTACCCAATCTCCCGCTTTTCGTACATGTACATGCATCTAGATTGATTGCCCGACTTCGAATCGGGCATTCCGGCATGCGTCGGAGGCCGATGTTCTTTTCTCCAATCTTCAGGACTCATCATCTTCTTTCTTCCTCGTTTTCCCTTTCGCGTTGTTTATTTCTTATTGTTTCAGATCCCGAGTTAATTTAGATGTTAGAGAGATCAGCTTGCATTGACCTTGTGTGGATGTGGAGTAGCTTTAGCCGATTCAATCTCAAAAAGAAGGGTTTTTCTCTAGGTGTATATATTTTCGATGGTTGTTGTATATATCTTTTTTCTGATTTGCATCTATACAAATAATGAACAAACGAATAGCTATAGGCTTATCCAAACAGTTTGATAGTTATATCCAATTGATACAGATTTGTGAGACTCGATATAGATTTAAATCTTGTTTGCTCCTCGACTTGCTTGAATCTTTGCTTGAGCGGCATTCACACTGGCCTTAAGAGTCGCGATAACATCTGCAGGATCCGAGGCAGCGAAAATGGCTGTTCCAGCAACAATAACATTACTTCCTATAAAAACAGAACATACATAATCAAAACATGGAAATCGTCAAGGTGACGTGTTACAAACCTGCTTCTGCACATTGGTCCACAGTCTTAGGTCCTACACCACCATCTACCTCAATATCTTTTTCCGGGAATCGTTGGCGCAGCTCAGTTACTTTAGGAACGCAACGTTCCAAAAACTTCTGACCGCCATATCCTTGAAAAAAGTTTACAACATATCAGGTGATATGGATAGGTGGAACAGAGCTGAGAACTGACCTGGGTAGACGGTCATCACGAGTAACATATCAGCTGCCGTGCCAACTTCGTCTGATATTGAGGTGGAGGGTGTATCTGGTGATATGGCAACGCCAGCACGCATGCCTTTAGCATGGATAGCCTCAATTAACGGTAAGGGCTCATCTGACGGCAGAAAACATGTGTAAATGTTGATTGAATAACCGAATCATCAAACGTACTTGTTGCTTCGATATGAAAACAATACAATTTGCCACCTGCATCTGCGATGTCGTTGACCCACTAATGGAAGTTGAGAGGATAGCTGGTGTGAAGTGATAGCATGGTGTCTTGCCTTCTCCGGCTGGGAGACCATCATATGGCAATCCATAAAAATATCTGGAATACTCTTATGAATACATTTGAGAATGGGCGCGCCTTCATAAAAGGTGAGTTCTAATTGAGCTGGTACAGGGCTAGAGGTGCTTACCCATAGTGATGTTTGGAACGAAGTGGCTGAATTAGACAGAAGCAAACACGTTGATTCCTCAGCGATTAACGCCCTTGTGATTCGTACGTACCCGTCCATGACATCTTGTGTGCGAGGTACAGACGTTCATTGATAAATACCGGTACAAGTGAGAACGACGAACCCATGTGAAGCCATTCAGCACCATCTTTGATCATCCGCTTGCATTCTGCAGTAAGTTGTCCAAAGTCAGATGCAAGGACTGAAGGAGATATAATTGCTCGAGGCATCTTGTTTTGATTGAAACAATGGACACAAGCTAGGTAGATGTTGAACAATGAACAGGTGAGAACGGTAGCTTCAAGCTGGAGTTGTTCACTTCATGTGACATCATTGTGTGTCACGCGCATCCGCTTCTGACGCACTGTATCAGACTGTATCTCATACATCCTATATCTTAGGCTTTGAGCTTAAACCCTAGTTTTTATCGTACTCATTTTTTTATATAGGTGATATCATATGAATAAATTTGATAGTAAGTATATGCAACTATGAGTCTTCGTCTATCAAAACATTTTCAGCAACCGAAGCGTTTTGACTTCACAATTAGGCCTACTGGAAGCTCCAAATAAAACAATGTTATCTTCAATCTTCTGCCTTTGTTGGAAGCTCAACTAAGAATGCATCGTTTCTCAACGGACTTGTAAAGGCTGCATACAGGTGAAATTACTTTTCAATCGTTCAAGTTCCGTAAAATAAAACTTACGCAAACGTTTTTCAACATTGTTACTTCTTTGTGTCAAGGGTCCTGCATAAGTAGGAATCAGGAGACAACAGAGAGAGAAAGCCGCAGCTGCATAAGTGGTTGTGAATTTCATTTTACGCAAGAAAGGTTTAAGTGAAGAAGTGATACTGTCAAAGTACGTCAATTTGCATGCAGAATCATTTGGTGACATTTATAATGAGATTGGGAACTACGGTTCCCAGATAGATCTAATTTTCAAACGTCATTTGCGATTAAGCAGCAGTTGGAATGATGTTCTAAGATCATGTAGCCCGACTACCGCGAGGAGAAATAAAATCTTGAACAATGATTATCAAGTCATCGTCAATCAGCGTTTCTCGACACAAATCTGGTTTATTTATAAAGCAATTGAGTTTTCTCATATAACGTCCTCATTGAGCTAACAAACATGTTATATTATGAAAAACAATTATTATCATCGATTACGTCAACGATCATTAAGAGAATTACAAGCTCGACTGAGGATCATTGTCATTCATCGTTGTGATCGCACATCAGTCACTATTTATCATCAGCAAACTGAGCTGATACTTCCAAGGAAATACTAACTGTGATGTACAGCCTTTGCGCCGCTCAAGCATAATCCGGCATCAACAAAAGCCACCTCGTTGGAGCCTGTAATCAAGTTTCGACTAGGAAGCTCAAATGCGGTGTATAGCACTGAACGGATGCATCAGCAACGTTATAAAACTCCTCCATATTCCAGCTCAAGCGAGTTCCTTCAACGATGTTACGACCCTGCGAAAGACAGCCCGACTTATGTTAACCAGAAACCTGAATGAAATTCATTTCATGTTGGAGGGACTAAGAGCATTTGGTGGAAGTACCAGGCTCCTCAGGCTCTTTCATCGTCGTTCTAGCGATAGATTCGGTTTGTTTCAGTTTCTTGCGGCTAAATCTCCCTTGCGAGTGCGGTCGAGTTCGGCTTCACCATACTGCGGTCTAAAACCGGTTTCAATTCCTAACATCAACGATCTGGTCAGTGATTCGACTAATTCAGGAACAATATCACCTTAGACTACTGACACAGACCATAAACCAATATCTGTTGTTATATGTAAGACCCTCGAAATGAGAGATTTCGTATTTATGCCAGTCCATCTCTGAAAGCTGAACTGCGTGGCAAAAAAACCTATTTTACGTTCGGTTGACTGGAATACATAAAACTATAGTGTTTCTCTATATTTTGATGAGTGTATAGTCAAAGGTTTAAGGCATTTGCGAATCCTATCGACGTGGGGGTTGCCATTGAATGCCAGTTGGGTAAACGTTGAACCCTTAACATCTAACCCTAAACCTTTACCTATACACACGAGTCGGTTTTCTTTATAACAAATTAATCATTCATTCTGAGATTGAATTGTAAAAAAAAGCGGGTTCAAGATCTGGTGCTATTAAATTGGGTTTGCGACCATATTGAGACGGCGCTCATCAAGCAGTTCATGTAATCTTTTTTTCGGCTGTTCGATGACCCATTATGTTCCAGTGAAAAAAAAAACTATAGTTCAAACTGAAAAAAAAAACAATAAATAACTAGCAGGTTGCTGACATGGAGCACATGAAATACGTAACAGCCCTATACACGGTAATTGGGCTACAATGATAAACCAAAGAAGCTCTCAGAGGCTCCTTTGCCGAAATTTCACTGGCAATTTTCCTACGACCAAAACAAACTGATCCATTATGTCATCTCTCCAAACCGAAGGATTATATCCATCCTCGAATTCGAATTCGAAATTACACACCAACATCGCGGTAATGTACCGCAACTCCGATATAGCAAGTGTTTTTCCGGCACAATTTGCAGGTCCATATGAGAACGGGATAAAGGCTGGACGATTCAGTGTTACTTTGTCGCTGTTTTGTGTTAACCACCGTTCAGGCCAGAATTCGTCGGTTTTCGGGTAGAAGTAACGTGGATCGCGATGCATGACGTATGGGGGAACAGTTATTGCCGTTCCTTCACGAATGAACCTAGACAGACATACGTGAGGCAAAGGTCAGTTATTAATTTTGATTTGACGTACATATCTCCTATTATTTTTCCTCCGCTGTTTTTAGCTGGGGCTCTTTGCAACATGGTAAGAACAGGAGGCTGTAGACGTAGTGTTTCATTTCTATAAATAAAAAGATTATGTATTCGGAAATGAACATCATGAAAAAGAAGAATACGAACACGATTGCGTTCAGTAATTCCAGATTTCCCAACTTATTAGGTTTGATGGCGGCACGCTCCGATGGAGGAAAAGCCTCGTCCAGTTCCTTTCGCAGTCGTTTAAAGTAATCAGGGTACTGAATTAAATTATACATGATACCGGCCAGGACCGCAGAAGTTGTGTCCGAGCCTGCAACAATGGCGAGAACCACATTCGAGACAAGGTACGGTGTCGGAGGCTTATCGTCGTCAATGTTCATACTGGCGGCCTACAGAAGGTTAAGGCCTCGGAAAGACAACATTTTAGGATGAATAAATACCAAATGATAGAACAAATCCCTTTTCTCTGTGACTTTTGCTATCCGCTTTTGTGCTTGCCCCACTGCAAATTTGACGAAATTTCCCATCCTTTTCCGGGAGTAAGGAAGAGCACGGACGAAATCCAACGCCCAAGGAATCATTTGAGTAATGGCAGGGGTTCTAACAAATCAAATTAAAGCGAAACTTTATTGACGTAATAGAGACGAACTCGGCTGCAGCCTTCATTTGGGTTATTAATCCGTCTTTATCACCGTTGCGCATGAGCCCGAAGCTTTCTCCGAAGCTACCATTTAATGAGAGTAAATATAACGATAGGGGAAAACGGTATATCATGAACTGACGCCATATTTCCCATAAAGTCGAAACTATGAAGATTTCATCGGGTTGGAAGTCAGGATTAAAATTTTTGAAAGACGAACCTCCATTTACCAATATATTCAGCTAAATCGGCGTGTCCAAATTTATCATCAGATTTGCGGCAGCAATCTCTTAAAAGATCGACTAGTTCATTTCCGGTAGCAATAAGAGATTCTTCGTAATCTTCAAGGGGATTCGGACCAAATGATCGGTTCCACGGCTTTCGGAGCTGTGCATGGACATTGTAATCACGGACACTGATCAAGCTCATCTGAGTGTTTCTCATCTTTGCAGGAAGGAATGCCCGCCCGTCCCATACTTAGAGAGTAAATTAAGTTTCGGGAAGCTTGATATGAAAGAAATGAAAGGCGGCGTACATGGTCCTTTAGGCATGCCTTGCTGACCCAGAATGCTGGGCAAAAGATCAACATCGACTACAGACAGTTCATTTGGACCTTAAAAGTCGTTTGAGGCAAGATGACTTAGCGTACGTTGTGAAATTTTGAAACAGGTGGCTTACCAATTCGGACGACAGAGCCGTATCTCTTATGAAGATCATGTAAATACCAATGTAATTTCCCTTTGTGTGACAGATAGGCTCCCCAAATTTTGGTTGTCTTGCATATTATCGGGCCGGGATACTTTGCCAAAGGGTGGAAAGGCCCGACGCGATAAAACAAAATGGAGCCCAGCACGAAAGAAGCGAAAAGAATACAGTGCAGCGGTCCGTCTAGCAAGGGCGACTGAAGGGTCATTACTGCAGTTAAGACGGGTGCGATCGCAAAGATGAATAGCTGAATAAGACCGCTGGTTATATTTTGAGGTTCATGCCTCCGAAACCATTGGTGTGCGACCTTGTTTCACCAGCGCGATTAGTAACGAACGAAACAAACATGCGAAATGCTTCCCAGAAACTTACTAAAGCACTCGACAGATCCACGAACAATGCTGCTCGCAGAGGAGTCGTAACTTGCCAGAAGGATAATGAGGACATCAGTGGATGAGTAGATGAGGGCAAGGAGACTCCTAGAAACCCATAGGATATGGACTCAATTCATTCGTCACGTTTTTCACTGATCAAGGACTTACTAATATCACCAGCACGAGCGGCTACCGGCTATTGACCTTGGCGGTGAATTCTACTCAGAAGCGCAGACGGCAGACCTGATCAAGATTTGATTATATTACATGGTTTTCCTACTTGAAGAAACAGAGCATAAACCAAGGGACATTGTTAGTAAGTAATATAACTCATATGAACATCTTCCAAACCTGGTTCTGACGTATAGTACATGAATCTGAATCATGATGTGTGCGATGACACACAAAATTGATCGATTTTGGAAAGCAATCTAGAGGACAAATATAAAATGTCCCTAATTTCACATGCTGATGCTCTTCAGAAATAGTAGCTTGTATGTAGCAGGGCCACGCCGCCAAAAGCGCCGGATGTATTAGGTTTCTTTTACTTAACCATGCGCTCGCCTATAAGTAAGATTTCTCGAACTCATAGGTATGCTATTTTATTTTAACTCTTTCTGCAGATCTGACTCAAAGGGCTACTTCAAATCAATAGCGTGGTCAAAACGACGACTGCAAAAAACTCGTATTCAAAAAGGGGTATCAAAGCTGTAGATCATCGAATACGCTTCAGTCATGATGCTACAGGGTCGATCATAATTATCAGCATCGGGTATGAAATCTCATAGAACAGACAAAAGCCTCCATAATGTACACCCATTTCTCGCCCAAGAGTTTCATTAATTGAACGATGAAAGGTAAAAAAGCTTTAATATATCACTGGCGGCTTAGACCTTGTTAATTAGCAAAATTGAACAAATGAAAAACGTTCATCGTACAATGATATGAATCCGGACAATTGGCTTCTTTCAAGAGTAGGGTTCGTCATGATAGGCGCATCGCACTAATGGTATCGGACAAAAGGACCGTTGAATCCGACTGTAGTTTTAGTGAGTATATCGGGACGTGCCCAAACCGGATGCTGACACTCACACGTATGCTAGGGAGCCGGTATGGACCAGCGTAATCCTAACCACAAAGGACATGAAACAACAAAGTCGTTGGGTTAATACTGAACCTACCTTCATTATTTCGATAGATACGGTGGGTATAGGAACAGCAAATGACGAGGAGATTGAGAAAGAATAAAGAGATAAGGCGAAGAGGCCAAAAATCTTAAAAGACAGCATAGCGACGAGGGTTGAGTACTGCAGAGGAACTTCACGAGTTCAAAAGATGTAGTCTGACCATAAAGAAGTCAGGGAACAGTCCTATTTATTTCAATAGGCGATAGCCTTCTTCGTCTAGGAGTAGAGACGACAGACACTGTGATTGTAACAAGTTACTAACAACCGCAGTGTATACGGGAAAAGGAGAAAACAATAACTTACTGACCGTGAAAAACTCAGGTTAATATCTTTAAAGAAGAACTGGCGTTACAATTAAACTCCCATTGACGAACACGATGCAAGAACACGCCTTTACACGCTCGATTGTAGTATTTTAGGAATGAACCTTGTAAAATTGGTCGCGGACAGGAGATGAACTCCAACATCATCATAGATGGACAGGAGTTTGATTGATAAAAGACCGAAGGAAAATTAAAAAACCGCGAACTTATTCTGGAAACTCAAATAAAAGGCGGAAATATTTTAAAATAAGGTCATGTCTTACCATATTTCAGTTTACTCGTTGTTTGTTCATGAACAAGCTCAAGGATCCACGCTCAAATTCGCACGTTACTTGGTTACGTAAATGTGACCGTCGATGTACTCGAGTTTTGACACGAACATGCGTCCTCTAATTTCCTATGATGATTTAGCAGACTCTAAATCCTCAAAATCTAAAGATCCATCCATTTCTCCACCGAAGAAGAAACAGAAATCCAACCGCAATAATCACAGAAGATCGGGCCAAGGTAGCACAGTGCGAGCCACAGTCAGCCTTAAAGCGAGTAAAACCAGTATCAGGACTCAAAATGAAAGTAAACAGTTGACACATGAGGACATATGGGACGATTCTGCTCTTGTAGCTGCCTGGGATGCCGCCGCTGAAGAGTATGAGGTTTGTTCAGAGTCGTTGCCATCGAGTCTACAATTACTGAGATAATAGGCCCTAAATGGTCCGGAGAAGAGTTGGAAAACAGAGCCGGTAAAAAAGGCCCCTCTGTCAGTGCTGTCCACTAAAGCAGTATCATGAACAATTTCTAAACATTCCAAACATAGATGGTATAATATTCCTCCGGAGCAAAATAGTGGCGATGATACCAATAACGTGTCGATAGGAATATCTCAAATACCAGCTTCACTTACCTCGCATTTTGAATCATCTGAGGAAATGGTCGATGAAAATGACGATGAAGCAAATTCGCGACCTTTAGACTTTAATACATTCGTCCCTCAACATGACCCTTCTTTATCCCTCAACCAAAACGTTGGTCAAATACCATTTCCGCCGGCAATGTCACCACAGGCGTTATCTTCTTTATCCGTCGACCAAGCGTTCCAAAATGCAATTAGTGCTTGGTACTGGGCTGGTTATTGGACTGGTATTTATCATGTGCGCGATTGCTCAACGTTTTAATTTTTTTGCCATTCTTTCTTAATCTGTCCTTGAACTAGAATGCGTCACGTCCGAACACGAGGACGAAGTCTGATAGCACTCATGACGAACATGGCGATAATATAGAAGAAGAGTATAAAAATGACGGAGAGGTCGAAACTCGATCACCAGAGCCAGCAGGAGATCAGACAGACTTTATTCCACCGTAACAAATTACAGACAACGGGATATCGAGAACAAGAAAATCAAAGCAATTACTGTACAAAATATTACCAGAAACATATTACTAGAAACATTATTAAGAGAAAGAAAAACTGTGGTAACCCAACGGATTACCATCTATCAAGTCAAGTGCCCATTCACTACTACCAAGCAATACGGGCCAGGAATCCTTTAGGATAACGACGCACAAAATATTTTCGGATTTCATCGAGACTTATTTGTTCTTTAGTACAGTCACCTTTTTCAAAATGATTTGATAGACTTACACAAGTATACCGAGAGCAAACGTTAGAGGGATGAAATAATTCTCAACTGGAATACCGCGTGTAAGGAACACCCTTTGGCTGTGAAAAACAGAATCAGGAACGCTGTACTTGTCTTTCTTCTAGTATGGAAAATCATGACTTACAAGAACGGAAGATAGCTGAAGAAGACGGCTAAACCTAAGGCGCCAAGCATTGCGGGGACTAGATAATGATTCCGAGCAGGCGTGTGCTGGAATATGCTTAGTCTTCGACCACGCGTAGCAAGCAGGTTACTACAAGGGCCGACAAATCAGTTGCAGCGATCTGATCATCGTTATTAGAACACATACCCCCATTGCATGATTACCAAGGTAAAGAACGAAATAGCTTGAGCGCGATACAACAATTCATTAGTCAGCGTCGGCCAATTTCCGAATTTGAAGATAAGCTCGGAGAAAGGAACATTGTGTTTTTTGAGGTACCAAAAAGACCTGTTGGAATGAAATAGTTCATTTGCTAAAGATCCTCGGGAAGAAAGAAAACCTTTTGCTTACAGTGACAGCGAGCAGAAACTCTCAAGGAAACCGACGAACGCATACGCTTGGAGAAGCAGCTTAATATCCACCAAGCGATCTGTCTTGACATTACGAGGTTTACGGCGAAGCAATCCAACTTCGGGAGGTTCCATGCACAAACTAAGGGCGGGTCCGATGTCCGTAATGACACAAATAAGAATCATCTGTTTTTGAAAGATCAAGATAGAGAGATTTATACAAAGTTATTTTCACATACGTCTATGTTGCTAAGTAGCTTTTAGAAAAAGTCTAGTTAGCGGATGAAATACTTGGCTAAAGTCCTTGTAAACATACTTGGGGAACACCAAGAAGGAAATTGAGCATAACGGGTATTAATTCGGAGAAACTGTTTGGAGATGTTAGAAAATCCTAAATGAGCTGGGTTCGATCTTACCTTCCAGCGGGAAGAAGATATAGCGAAGTCTTTTTCAAGTTATCATACACCAGTCGACCTAAATACAATGTCCGGTTACAATGGGTTTAAATTGACGACGAAGCTTCCTGAATACATACCATATTCTAAGGCAATCACAATGGACCCGAAACTCTCAAGTAAAACCATGTCTGCTGCCTCTCTAAGATATATAAATGAGTAGATACTCCTTAATATCAATGTCGTTGATAGTTCTCAC
This sequence comes from Phallus indusiatus, assembly GCA_027605045.1. Lineage (NCBI taxonomy): Eukaryota > Fungi > Basidiomycota > Agaricomycetes > Phallales > Phallaceae > Phallus > Phallus indusiatus. The sequence goes on from JAQFWX010000009.1 coordinate 645,731, forward strand.
CTTGCAACGTCTGAACCCGAACCCATAGCAATCCCAATATCGGCAGCTTTGAGAGATGCACTATCGTTTACACCATCTCCAGTCATACCGACGATGCATTCTTTCGCTTGAAAAGCCCGAACAATGAATAACTTTTGCTCCGGAGTCGTTCGTGCGAAAACAATCTCGTCGTACGTGCAAAGCTGATCCAACTGTGTACCTTGAAATTGGGTCATATCGTTTCCAGTGATGACTATACTCTTCATCGGACGTGGGTTGTCGTCATCGTCCGAGACAGGAACGTAAGGAGCGATTTTATCGAGAGGTAGATTGGGATCCAGATTTGAGAGATGGTGTATCTTTGAGGGGTTGGATACTATACCAGCCTGAGTAGCTATTGCGACGGCCGTGGAAGGATGGTCACCTAAAAATGCTATAAGACAAAATAATTGAGAATAGGACGAAGCTAGTACCAGTCACGACGAAAAATCTAATACCAGCACCACGACAAATTCTACGCAAGAAGTCAATCATAAGTATGAGAGTATGATGGCATTGCTAACCTAACAGTCTCGGCAACGTCATCTTTCAAAGGGTCCGTCAAAGCAACCAGGCCAACAATAACAAGGTCTTCATTTAAGTCATTCATTAATTCGTCCATGGCTTGCAGACTCTTCAATGTAGACTTGGGGATCTCTTCTTCTTTGATAATTTTTCGAGCTAAAATCAAGACACGCTGTCCTTGAGAGGCCCATTCGTCCTGCTTGGCGACAATCCTCGAGAGGACTTCCTTATTAAGCGGGATCGGTTGACCACCAGCAGGATTGTTCACGAAGCCACAGCGAGGGAAAAGTACATCCGGAGCGCCCTTGACTGTCAATAGATAATCGCCTGAGGCATAATCATCCCAAGCTGCGAGAGGTGCGGGACGCAGGTAGGGGGCATTGAACTCAGGGGAAAGGCACGACAATTTCAACATGAACTTCGTCTATCAAGCAATGAGTTAGCATTAATTTTTTCAGTTCAATCGGGAATTAGATTGAAATGACGTAAGAACCTTAGAGCTAAAATTAATCTTGTGTACTTCTCTCCAAGTTTGGTTTAAGTCTTTCACAGGGAGCACATCATTGGCAAACGTCAACAAAGCAGCATCTGTGTGATACGGTGAGTAATAGAGATCATATCTCGGCGATAGCCGATACTGTACCTGTAGCATCTCCGATTACCTCGACATGTGTTGTTCCTTGGGCATCCTGAGAATACGAAAAGGCGGCGGCATTGCAGATTCCGGCCACTGCAGCAACTTGAACGAGGTTTTCACGAAAGGAACTGTCGACCTTCTCATCAGACGTAGAGGCGAGTTTTTCTTTAAGGACTGAAGGCTTGAATGCAGTGTCGTAAACGGCGACGTCATCGACATGCATTTTGTTTTGCGTTAGTGTACCTATCAATAAGCCAATCTCATAAATAATTGAGCATAAAGTTTATTTAGAAAAGCCGTTACCCGTTTTATCCTAGAGCAGGGGCGAGTTAAAAACAGCCAGTTAAGACCCGGTAGCAGGATGAAAAACGCACGGAGCATATCACATTTACAGCACCAAGAGTTTCCACGATCGACAACGATTTGCATAAGACCTACCGGTAATTAGTTTAGACCCTTTCACAGGTAATCCTGGGCGTACCTTATGTCTACCTAACGTTCCTGCGACTTTAGCCAAACTGAGTGTGACAGCTACTGGCCTACGAATGAGGTTAGTATAATACAAGAGATCGTTATTTGAATTTAACATACAATCCTGTCGGCATGATACCAACTGATGCAAGAATTGAGTACTGGAAACTGATAACAAGAACTTTAATCTTACTCATAATAGAGACAATGTCAATAAGAAGGTTTGACACGTTGATATAACCGGGAAAGACACGACGAATCCTGACCCGAGTGGTCAAGGCACTCTTTTCATTTTGGTAAAACATTTAAACACGCACCATGCGGCCCATAATATAACAAGTAAGAGTGCTACCGAAACGGCTATACCGGCTATGATGCAGACGAATCGTAGAAGTTCCCGCTGCAAAGTCGTCATTTGGGTGCTGGACTTCGCAGATAAAGTAGCGATACGACCACTGAGAAGATATGAGACCCTTTCCATGAATTTAATTAATTAATAAAATGCTTACAAAACAGTAGAATCGCCCGTTTGAATCACAATGCCACGACCTGAGCCACTGACGCAATGTGTGCCTTGTAACGCGATGTTTTTAGTCTGTCAACAAACATCAGAACATGGAAGAGTAACGGCCGTGCCAAAAAGAAAAACCTCTAATATATTGTCGCTGGTTTTATCAACTGTCGCAGCAACGGGCTCGCTCTGCAAAGCATATGTAAGATCCTCGGTGCAAACGCAAGAAAAAAAAGGGTTGTTACTTCTCCAGTTAATATACTACGATCAAATGTACAATCACCAGTGCATTGAATAATTCTAAGGTCCGCTGGAATTTTCATTCCCATAGAAATGATGACCTTGTAATGAGGACGTCAGTCTTTGAGACCATGTTTATCGGGGACTAACGAAGAATAACATACCAAATCACCAGGGACGAGTTTCTCAGCAGGAATACTAATTTGGATACCGTTACGAATGACTGTAACCGCTGTAGGTAGAAGTTGCTTGATCCTGCTCATAACACGGGAAGTCGAAAAGTCCTGCCAGGCATTGGAGCCTGCTGCTAAGGATAAAACGACGACAAGAACAACAGCCAAAGCAAGATTAGAGATTTGAGGGGGATCACCGAGTGGTCTCCTAATATTGTCATTCTCAGTGACATTGAAACAAAGTCGTGGGACTGGACAAAGACCGACCAAGCAATAAAACCAAAGATGGAGGCAACAAAAAGAAGAGAGCCGAAACCTCCAAACAGCCAACCGGCGACCTTCCTCACAATACGCTTGGGAGGAGGACTAATCTTATTGGGCCCATAGGTGGATAAACATTTGGACGCCTGTGAGTCATCCAGTCCCCGTTCAGCTGAGGTTGAAAGACGGTCCAGCACTTCCTTAACAGCAAGGGTATGCCAATCAAGAGTAGCAATTTCTATAATAATAGATGTCCAACTAGATAAGATGAACAATGACCTATAAAACGACGACGAGCTTACCTTTGGCTTCTGCCTTGGGTTTGAATATTTTAAAATTGGAAAATTTGATACTGCCGGAAGAACTCTTGAGGGATTCCACGTCAACACTCATTGTCCGAAACTCTACCGGGATGCGGGGGGAGGCATCAGGAGCAGTAGAGTCATGGAGTGAGCGAATTGACGGTGTTCTTGCAGTCATAGAAATCCTGGCACGATCGTTGTGGTTGTACACATCGACCATCTCAGGTTGATTGTTGCGTTGTCTTTCGGTATCAGCTGGGAAAGACAAAGAACCCATGACTCGGCCACCCGAAATTGGTAGAGAAGCGAAACGCGTTTTCCTTCGAGAAGACAACCTTCGCTTTTTATGTGTTTCGACAGGCGTTAGTTAGCTGGGTTACACAGTAGCATGTAACACGCCACTAATCCCCACACAGGAAGCGTATGCAACTTAGTACGAGCACGACAGGCTCTTGATCTAACGAAGCACAAATTTGGAACCCCTGAGGCCCGGGACGGAGATTCATCAATCGCCGAAATGGACAAAGAATTGTCTTTTGAAGATCTACAAGACCCTGGGTTCTCCGGAATTCTGAAAAGCAGGCTATGTCAAGGTGAAATATTGCCTGTGCACCAGAAAGGCTCACAAAGTCAAAGCGTTGACATGGCCACGGTTCGGCAAATCTCGGCAACGGTACGGCTCCAATGGGGTGCAAAGTTCTCATACTCCGACAGTTCATAGACGCGAAGTAACTTGTCCTTTGGACAACATCAGCAAAAATTTTTCATTAACACTTCATGTTCATTATCGAGTCCTTGGCGTCCACAACTGGGCTGACACGCTGACCGTTGAACGTTGATTCTCAACAGATGCCGCACCCTAACCGCGCGGGCGGAGGAACTGCGCAGTACCTCCAGATCTATCATCTCACCGTTGTCTCACACAACATTTTCAAATAATTATTGTTGGCATTTTTCCATAAAGCGCATGGTACTCTCACAAATCCGCCATGATATGTGAGTTTTGAGGAAGAACTCCTTTCAATTGGGCCGGTACCTACTAAACTGTCACAGTCCTTTGTCGAATTGCACGTGTAATTAAAGTTCCGAAGTCGGGCGAAGACGTTTGGCGTGAAGTTCTTTCAATTGCCAACTGACTATATATAGTCTACGTGTTTACTTTCAATCATACAGGGAAGGTACAGGTTTTGTAAAATGGTTTAGCCCCGAAGCATCGATAAACAAATTAGGCCATTTCGGTGGTTTGGGTACTAAGCCATTCTATTGCAGAAGGTTAAGGGCATATTCGAGAAGTTGTTGCCAAATTGCAGTTTCCCCGATTAGATAGTAGCTATATGGGTCGCATAATAGCCGATAGCCGAAATTTCCCAATTATCATTAGAGAGAGATAAGTTTAAGGTTTATTCTTGGCAGCTGAAGTCCAAACCAAATTTCTGCTTCGCGGGGAATATTTTCGAATGGGGACACACGTATACTAGTTAAGGCCTGATTAAAAGCAATTTCCACCGCATCTATGACACGCATTGTCTACAATTGCAACGAAGGCATATTTCACATGCTGTTTGCGTCCTTCGCTGTGCTAGGGTCAGAGGAAGGTCGTCTAAATTTGGATCTGATGTTAACAAGTAGAGATTTGTCTCCTATCCAAGCCATCGCGACGCACATCGCCACCAAAAGGAGCAAGGTGGCAAGCCCTTGAACGACTGTAAAACCGTCGCGAACATGGTCATAAAGCTGACTTCCGACGATTGGACCAACTGAAATATATATTTAGCGTCATTTCGCCCTACACTTTCTTCCGCCTTTCTCATTAGAGCCAAAAATAAACCAAAACTCACGACACGTTCCAGCCCCATAAGCCAAATTAAACACTCCATACAAATGCGCAAACCCAACTCCTTTCATATCTTTTGTTGCTACCCCCGCAAGTTCAGCCATCGCCGGGGCTGGAATTGTACCGCAAAAGAAGACTAGCACATGTGTGATCAGAACGCGGATGTCTATAAATATCGTCACTGTCGCAGGGGGTGAATAGCTCACATAGTAAGATCAAGGCGACGATAAATAATGCTAGAGGTCCACGAATGGCTGTGATGAGGAACCAGGGTATCAACAAAAGATAGCACATCGCGATTATTGAACCAGTGCCATACTTGTCGCAGAGCATACCTGCTGCTGCGCTAGCTACGATAGCAGGTGAACTTAGAAGGCTTGTAATCACCCTCCTAGAAAAGATAAAAAGCATACATATGATAGTAGGGATAGTCGCTCCCATGAACACCAACCCAACCTTTAGGGAGGTGAATCCATACACATCCTGAAACCGCAGGGGAATAGTTGGTTCTAGCATTCCAATACAAAATCTATCGGTTGTTGGTTGGATCGAATCATACAAAAGAAAACTGATGGTGACACACCCGTATACGAAGATTGTCAGAGCAGCAGCCATGGTGCGCCGTGAATTCAATATTATCCATATTACACGAAAAGCACCAATTTGTTTGGACGTTTCAACTTCGGGAATAGCTGAAGACCGTGATGATGGTTTTTCATCGATTTCATCAATTGTATTAGACTCGTTGCGATCATCATGTTTGTCATTAGCTTCTATTAAATCGACTGGAATTTCCACGACTTGGCTTGCATCATTTGTTTGTTCCTCAGATGTTTTTTTCCTCGTGGTTTGGAGATATGCAGTGGCAGGATCAAATCCCCATTTCACAGCATCTTTTCTCTCAATGACAAGGAATCGTAACATCAAATCAAACGCTAGCAAAATGAGACCTGCAATAAACGGTGCATGGAACCCTAATGAGTTGTATAGGGCACCGCCAATTGTGGGGCCTAGAGCAGACCCAAGAGATAATCCAGTCAAAGCAAATCCAAATTGTTGCCCTATGCGTTCTTCTGGGACTGTATCGGTTAGTAAAGCAGATCCCACAGTCCATACGATCGTAGAGCTTATTCCTTGAATAACGCGAGAAACCACTAGAGCCCCGTATACAGGCGCGAGCATAAATAGGACTTGAGCGCCGACGAAGCTCAATAATCCTATCAGCAACAATGTTCGACGCGAATTGAAATGTTCAGAAAGCCAACTAAAAAACATTTATAAAGGAGTGAAAGCACTAAGAAAGCCAAGACTTACGTGATAGGAGGCGTAGAGATAATAAGACCAGCAGCATACGCCAATAATAAATATCCAGTGAATGAAGAAGGATGGCTAAACCCCAAGGACTCCAGTCGAAAAGGAATAACAGGAATGATTAGCGTGTAAAAGAACACATCCGTGGTTACCCCTTAACGATAATAAGAAATTTGGACAGATAATCGCCCGGTCGTGTTCCAAACTCACCAGCGCCGACAACTAGCATACAATCCTGGAATGAGATAATCATTTACCAAGCAATTGCTCTCAAAACGCACCCAATGTAACAAACCATACACTTGATCTCCATTTTAAACCCAAAGGAGCTGAACCACGAGCTAATCCGAGATATCGTAAAGCGTTCTGCCAGATCATGCGTCAGCTGCATATAGCTCAGACTACAGGATGACTGAAATAAAAATAACAAAGAACCTGAAGCATTCCAAAGCTGGACTTTACAGCCTACTTCGAGATGATCTGAGTAGAGCTGAAGTATTTTGGGCATTTGAAGCGGCGGTGAAGTATGGGAGAAAAATCATCATGCCGGTTGAGTACATAATTACGGCATTGAGCGGAGTTATGTTTTCACAACCCTTACACAGGGTCCTTTTTACACGCTAAGGCGTCGGATGGCACCAGATGGCACCATGACCCCTATGAATTCCAATTCGGCACCATGTCGATTGCGTATTGAGATAGTAGGTCTAAAGAGAGTGCGGTCACTGTTGAGTTACAGTCACGCCGTGACTACGTGACTATAGTTACTGTAAATAGTACTTACGCGCACGCGCCTAATTTCCTCACTCGTGTCATTACACGTAGTGAGGTACGTTCGTTATATTTTAGTTTCTCATTATTTCCTTATTGACAATGTACCTAGCTATTATTCTTTAGGTACGCAATCATAATATCACTCGTGTCATTACACGTAGTGAGCTATTATTCTTTAGTCACATAAGAAACTGATACTAAATTGATACCAAATTAGTGGTGGTTCAGAGCGTATTTACATACATAGATACTAGATAGTAGTTGCAGTTGTACATGTACTGTTACTACAACCTGCCAACTCGCCAACATATCGCTTTTTGTCGTACGAGAAGATCAAAAATTACACATTGATTTGTCCGGTGAATAATCCTTATTTGTGCAATGCTCCTACCGATATCGATTTCGTCCGCCACACCGACATATGTATACTACGATCACCGGCTCACTCATTGCAGCTTATATTAGATGAATAGAATACCCTCTAGTTACAGGAACAGCTTTTCTGCAATTGTCCTGAGTGGAACATGACGCGAATCCGATCCAACGGAACTTGAAGTCACTGATTAAATTAAGACCAACGTCGCCTAAATCCCTCATATTGCCTGAGAATGCATACCAGAATGCTTTCTTCCTGTATGAAGTAGCTGTATAGGGGCAGAACTCGATCTAATATCTATGAGTACTACTCATTCCACTAGCGCGAACTAACAGCTGTCGGTGCACATGCGATGCGGCGAAGTAGGTTGCCAACTAATAGCCTCTCTCCTTTGCGTACTAATGCCTAACTCTCGCAGTAACATTCCGAATATGTAATTACAATGCTACTCTATTCAACACAATCAAACATGCCCAAAAATATTTTGAGGGTTGTAAGGCTCTTCAAGATATTTCACATCTTCATCGGTTAAACGAATGTTAACAGCAGCTGTTGAGGAAACAAATTAATTGCATATCCACTAAATTATACTTAAATTACCTATTAATTCTTCAAGATTTTTGAGACTTGTAGTTCCAACAATAGGGGCAGTGATATCTAAGTACACTTAATGCACAAGTATCTCAGACTCAAAAGTATCATACCGGGTTTAGAAAAACACCAAGCTAAAGCAATTTGGGCCATTGTGAGACCTTTCTTTTTAGAAAGCTCTTCCACTCTGAACGAAAGCATATAAGACATAAAATCTCACGGGGATATAACAACTGATTCAAACCTATTGATTATATCCGATGTACCAGGTGCTTTGTATCCTTGTTTCAGGAACCTATAATAACGCCGGATGTTTGTAAAACCAACAGGTGATGTATATATCTTGACTAACCCATCGGTTTCCCCTCTCTTTGTTTGTTCTGTCAAAGGTCGCGTTAGCAAACCACGAGCCAGCGGAGACCAGGGAATACATCCGACTCCGAAGTGCTACGTATTCTTTCAGTTGACAAAAACGTTTAGAAACGCAATTAAGCTTACTCTGAGCGTAGGTATCATCTCGCGCTCTTCCTCACGGTACGCCAATGAATAGTGATTTTGCATGGAGATGAAGGGCGTCAGTTTATTGTTGATAGCATAATCTAGCAGTATTTGGCATATGAATTCGCAGAACATTAATGACAAACTTACTTTGAATAGCATGAACTGCATGCGGAAAGTTAACTTGAGAGTGATACCAGAGAAAAATATGAGTAATGACTTACATTGATATGCATAGCAGGAACTCATTCCGATATAGCGCACATAACCCGCTTGTACGACATCATGCAATGCTTGCATCTTGAAACAAACATTTTAGAGGGAAATAAATGAGAAATAAAGTTGGTTTACAGTCTCCTCAATAGGCGTATTATAGTCAAAGCGGTGACCTGCGAAAAATTTACTCTTGATATCTTTAGTATAACGCATCATATCCTACATTGCAACACGTCGACATAGTCCAATTGAAGCCTCTCAAGACTATGTTTGACACTTTCAAAGATATGCTGCAACGCCAACCTACGTCAGTTATGGCTTCACCCATTAATACCATCGTTACAAACCTTGCGACTGAGGCCAGACTGGTTCACGTAACCATTATTTTCAGGCCCATCGCCGGCAACGGGTCTCAAAAAGCTGTGTCCGGGAGAACGACCTACAACGAAGTAGACCTAAATGTCTTTTCAGTCACTAATACCTCATTCTTCGTTACAAATAAACAATTACTTTGGTCATCACCACAATTTCATCCCGTGGTAAATTCAGAACTTTAATTGCTTTCCCCAAAATACGTTCACTGCAGCAGATAGTCTGTCAGCTTTCTCTTTTTAAAGAGTTAGACATCATGATGTGAACACGCCTTTCGCCGTTTGAGTATACGTTTGCTTGGAGACTGTCAGTTCTTTTGAAAAAATCATCATTCAAATGGTTTACCAGTATCGAACGTTTGAATGCCAGCGTCATACCTAGTACATAAATTATTAGTGTATACAATCACCGTTAGATGCAAAAGAATCATACGCAGTCTTTATGTGCTTTATGGCTTCCTCTTCGCCAAGAGTCCAGGCTGCCCACCTAGTATCCCCATAAGACATGGCTCCAAGAATGATCTTAGAGATTTTTAGACCGGAATTACCGAGTCTAACTGCATTGAATGCTTAGTTTTATAAGGAATGTCAGGGACAAGCTAATGGGCTTACCATAAGGCATGGTGGTTTTGCGAGTAGCCATGACTGTTCCAGTTCAAGTTGTTTTTTTTTGTGTTGCGTCCATTGTTGCGTATGCAAACAGGCTATGCGGAGATTAGTCAGCGCTCGGTATATGCGCCGGTCCGTCAATATTTTGCAAATTCCAATTATTTTGTACCTTTCACCCGTTCGCAATTAAACTATTAGCCTTTTTCATTGTTTTTAGATTACATTTTAGCACCATTCCAATTTCCTGGAAACTCCCAAATCATGTATATAAAAATCTTTCTTTAGCTTACAAAATACAAGAAGAATGTTTCCCTCCTATTTCTCCCTCTGAGCACACATCCGCTGATTCCCTTATCTTCCCTGTTCGCTCCTGAGGCGCACGTATCACCATGTTAGTATAATACCATGCGAATTTATGTATGACAGAACAATCCTCCTTCCCACGACCGCCATGCTATCAACGCTAATAAAACTCAAGCATTGGTAAAAATAGACAATTGGATGAGAGAAAAACATTTAAACGTAAGAGAAGCTTTTAGCCATTCGGCTTATCACTGAACAACCAATGACTGCCAAGCAGTTGATCATTTTTGTAAGCACAATGACATAAATATGGAAAAGAAATCGGGTGTATGAGAACACTTCAATCTTCAGCATGTTTTCAGAGCCCCGGCCCGCTTAAAGAAGGCTGTAAGCCGAGTTCGTTGAATAGTACTTACGACAAAGCCTGCGGCAGAATCACAAATATCATAGTATTGTGCTTCTTTTTGAATAAATATATTCCAAATTTACGCAATACCTCGAGATAGAAAGAATCTTCGGTGACGTAATCGCCTTAAAAAAAAATTATGTTGGGAGATGAATCCACCACTGATATTTTAGACTCTCAAACGTCGTTAAAGATCGAACTGCTTCATATAAAATTGAAGGATATTTGTGTTTTTGAGGCGTTGTGCGTTATCGAAAATTCTATAGAGCGAGGTTGCGATTTAGGGTATTTGATTACGACGCTACAGCTCGATCTAACTTCCAAATGGATACAACGGCAACCCCATTTGCATGTTGCCCAAGTTTGTGCAGCGCCGATGAGTGATAGATGACCTGACTGAAGATGAGTATTAATTTGCTATTGCTGAGGAGTTTAATATGTTGGATGAAAAAAAAAAGCAAGACGCACACCGGTAATTGATGCCAATGGTTGGGATTATATTTTGGCACGGTATATGATTTGACAATTTGTGGGCAACCGTTTTGTGTCACGCGCGTCACGGTAAGTGGTTCAACGTTCCAAAAACGCAGTTTACATTTTTCAATTTTGGGCCTTGAATTTACTTATCTGCCGTTTTCCGCTCGCTTTTATTTCGTAATTTCAACACATTCCGCCGATTCATTCCTGAGTTCTGACTCGACCTCTCATTTTTAATAGCCTGTCGGGTTTTGTCGCATCTTCCTGGTACAAACAAGGGTGCAGAGTTTTTCCCTGTTGCGCTCTCTTTCTTTCTGTGAAAATAGTGATTTTTGGTGGGCCTGGAACGTCATGTAGCGAACTGAGCATTGAGCAAGGGTTCATGTTAAAAGGCGCTTGCGCTACGGGCTTAGTTTGGGATAACTTCATTAAGACGTACAGGGTTCGGTATGAGAATGAAAGGCTTCGTCTCACTTGTCCCGGGAAGGGCGAACTTTTCGCTCATTATTTCCTGTTCAACCCTGCTGGGCCTATCTCACTTTTCACAAAGTTAACGTATAAACGGCGATGTTGTCTTTGTGCCCCATACAATACATTGCTCGAAAAAAAACGAGATCCTTGACACTATCATGTGAGCCTATTTCGCATTCCCGTCTATTAGTCCGGCAGCAAACAATGAGAGAAGTAAGCTGTACGATGTTGTAGTGGTGAATCATGAAGCGGAATTTAACGGAGACATACGATTCTGGTATTGGCAAATAGAAGGAGGCTGGCAAACAGTAGGGCCGGTATAGCCTAAGCCACCGCATTGTGCCCATTCTGGAGCACCAACAAAAGTTGAGGTTGTTGTGGGAACGGGTGTTGTTCCCGAGGGACCCGTGGGTACCGTGATAGAAGAAGATTCGGTAGCTGTTTCAGTATTGCTAGTGAGTTGGTTTATAGCATTAGCAGCTGTAAGCTCAGCGGTAACAAAAAAGAGAAGAGCGAGAACAGATGGGAAACGGACCATAGCACAAGTCCTGAGTGACCTGATGCTGGCTCTTGCATGCCAAAGTTGCGTTTAAATTAGCGGACTATCGGAAAAAATACGGTCTAGTCATTGAAGGTGAAGTCTTGACATGAAATATAATCGGTCAGAGAGAACTGATAATTGTACACTGATTGTTGGATTTGGTATTATTTGATTTCCTTTCAAAATCAGCTGAACTTTCTGGATCAACCTCCGGATTCGAAGTAGCGAGTTCAAAACAGTCCCAGCTGTTTACGACGGAAGGTTTTTTCCTGAGTGTATCAATCCTGAAACGCAATAACACACCTCTGCTTACGGATGATCGATGACCCGTTACCCGCCCCTTAAAGTCTTCAACCGGAGCTCATATGGCATGCTAATGATGCCAGTGGTGTTGCAAGAAGCCGAAAATTTAGAAGTAGATTCAGAAGTAGATACGAAGACGTTTCCGAAGACCGAGGATGTTCAACACCATCATTTAAAGTTTGATTTACCGTTTGCCCCTAAAGCTCAATTCGACACGTGTCTCGTTCTCTGGTAGCACGGGTGACAAACAATCAGCTACGACAGCTGAACCGCGTGAACCTTCATATATTCACCAAAAAGCTTTTTGACAACGAAAGGCAGAAAACATCAAGACGGAAATAATCATCGGCCCACGATGAGACACCAATTTTGCTTGGCACTTGATATGAGTCTTGCTAGATCTGTATTATTGAGTTCTTTATTTTCCAACAAGTTCCCAAAAACTCTCCGAGAAAAGGCGATAGGGCATAGCAGCACCACAAGTGGCATAGTTTTGGGATGGGTACCCACTGGGCCTTGCCCGAGCCCGAGGTTATTGTACCAAAGTTGATTGCGAATGCTCAGACCCGCTTGGCAACTTCCTCAAGCGAGATCTTGAGGAATATCCGTTAGGAATGCGCATGATTCCAGAAGTTATTCAGGCTAGCTTTACTGGGCACTGCGGGCAGTGTTGGCATAGAGCCTGATGTCGGCATGTCACGGTGTCACGGTGGTAGGGCCATGAGAATTTGACGCGCGAGCCCACCGCGCTGCCGCGACATTGGCGCGAAGTGAGAAAAACTTACTGTATGATACGAACTTGCACTGCAGAGTTTAAGAGAATATTGAATATAAGTAGAAAATAGATTCACAATGATTGTAGAACTTATTTCTAAGGGTGAAAGCAGCATTTTAAGCAAAAAATACCATGTTTAAGCAGGCGCGGTAAGGATACCTCGTATGGCAACTCGGCACGGTAAAGTTTCTTGACTTAGCAATTCGCGCGGTAAAGGCGCGCCAAAGATTATTTAAGGAATCTTTGGCGTGCCTTTACCGCGCGAATTGCTAAGTCAGGAAGCTTTGGCGCGCCTTTACCGCGCCTTTAGCGCGCAAATTGCTAAGTCAGGAAGCTTTACCGCGCTAAGTTCCCATATGAGGAATCTTTATCGCGCCATTAGATAAGCATTGTTCAAACTTTCGCCTTGCTATTGGACAATCATTTAACGGATATTTGATATATTTATTAATATCTAAAATGGTTTGGGATATATCATTATTCTTATATTAAATCCTTATAATTAAATTTTGATATTCAGGATTGGTTTAAATATTTATATCATCAGTCGGCTGCTCTTCTCGCCAATCATTATACTTCTGCTGGAAACTGCAGAGAAAAGAGTTAATGAGTTCCAACTAATTAATGATTTATAATAGCTTATCATTTTTTAGTTGCTGGAAAATATCAAGAGGACTCACATCCCCTAGGAATGTTACCTGGATATAATCACAAAGGTTATTATCATATAAAAAAAATATATCTCTACTTATATTATCTACATAATAGGCGAACCATTTGGCTATTTTGTACATCCAGATCACTCTCGTATAATCTTTTATTTTATCTTTATGATTTTCCATCAACTCACAAATATTATAGATACAGTATCCCAAAATAAAAACATCCTGCCCAGTTCTCCTGCTTCGGATCCAATACCACCAGCACAAGTTCCCTCGATCACTTCTGAAACTAGCTCCAGCCAATTGCTATTATGTCTCAACACTCCTTCAAACTTACCTTCAGTCATTATAAACCCTAATCCTAGTTCTACTCCCTCAACTTCTCCACCTTCAGCTGAAGTTACAAATACGAACTCAATACCACTACCTCTCTCTACTTCCCCTGCTCTTCAGACGAATCCAAATGTATCAAAAGTAACCCCTGTAATACAGCCAGCAGTCAATTCAGGAAATCAGATTCACTTCCCTGGGCAGCCTCCTTTGAATCAAATTCCAACTATAGCAACTCAGGCAAATAAATCTAAATTACCCGAACAAACTGTAAACAAAGAAGCTCCACCCCATATAGGTGTAAATAAAGCTATTCCTCAAACAGAAATTAATTCTGTAAGTATTGTAAAATTCTAATAAAAAGAATGAATACTAAATATTTATATTTATAAAGAACTTATTATGGGATGGCTGGCCTGATGGCGATTGGAGTCAAATCTATACCCATGCTGAATTCGAGGAACTCGATAAATTTGCTGTACACTGGGCAATGAAAACTGGAGGTGGTGATAAATATGGCGATACAGAGGCCACTAATCCTATGAAAGGCAAAGTCACTCGCCGGTTTTGTCAAGGGGTTATAAAATGCAATAACTCAAATTGCGAAATTCTTGTTCGCCCTCAAACGACTAGCCATGGTCTATCCAAACAATTACAAGAGTCATGTCGCTGTGGGTGGAGCTTACACCATATCACCTGCCCTGTCGAGTCAAAGTATTATCGTTTCAAAGGTGGCTATTTATATCAAAATGGTGGCCACCACACACATCCTCGACCAGCATATATTTTACATCTACAACGGAAGGACCGAGATAAATTCGAGCAACTCATCCATATATATCCCAAAACAAGTGCACTCAAACTTGCTGTTGGAGTTGGTACCGACAATCAAAAGGCTACCGATATTTCCCCAATTTTTTTTAATGTCGATCGTATTCGATATGAAAAAAAAAAGATTGAACGACCTTTGGTTCAGGATACGAGCTTGGATGGCTTAACCGAATTCGATGAACAATATCCTGAATTTATGAAGTCGACACACTTGGGTTCTGTCACAGTCTTATCGTTTCAGACTTCATGGATGGCATGGCATATGGTTCAAGAAACTCATCTTGCTGAACCAGTGAATGGATTCGTCACTGATGCTGCACATAATTTTTGGAAAGCATCAAATGTTCAGCTTATTATCAGTTCGGTGTACTCGCAACTTTTACACCGATGGATCCCCACACTTTTCTCATATGCGAATGGTGGAACTACCGAACACTACCAACTGCATTTTTACACCCTGTTCCAAACTGTACATGCTGAATGCACTCGCCGAAGCCTTCAAATGACAGATAAAATGCTTGCAACAGTTATGGATTTCAGTGTTGCCCAATCTAATGGCTTCGTTGCAGCATTTGTGCAATTTTGGGGGAGTATTCCTACCGATACCCGGTCACCTGAGGAGTTACAAACTGCAGCTAATGCATTGATCAAGGGGTGCTTACAGCATTTTCGTACAGGAGTAACTCGCTTGAAGAAAATCAGTGGTATCGTCCAGCCTACTTTGGCAGAAGCTTTCGAACAAAGAGCCCTTGCTTTATTGGATGCCAATGATATTGCCGAATTCAACGAGAAGGCCTCACTTTTGACTCGTGAATTTCCAGGTGTACAGCCCTGGTTGCGATGGTGGAAACAGCAAGGGCCTGCTGAAAAAATATTCAAGGCTTTTCGGGTTATGGATGATGAAACCTGGGCACAACTTCCAGCGACAACTAATGCCGAGGAAGCTATGCATTTCAGCCTATATCGGGCTGCTAGTAAAAAGAATGGGTTCATAGAAGGGTTGAAAGGGCTGTATCATTATGCGAAGTGGCTGATGGGCCAAAGTACAGCAGTTCGTGTTGGTATGCCAACAATCTATGGTCAGCCTGAACCATGGAAAGCTACTGCAAAAGAAATTGGTCGGACAAAGTATACTCGTAATCGTAAAAAGCCAATCCCTAATGATGGTAGACCACCCGATACTGCCAAGGCTCTGATGGTCGGAAAAACCCCTGTAACCCATTCTTTCCAAAGCTACCCTTGGAAAAATAATTCCTGCTGGCTCGACACATCTTTGGAGTTACTATACCAGGCTAGTCTTCTCATATCCAAAGAGTTCCAGGATGCTTTGGCTGGTTCTGATATATCAACTACAATCGGTTCACTATATTATACCCTAAGCGAACGACATCTATTAGAAGCAGTGCATAATACCAGCTATGCAGACCTTTTATCACTAAAACGAGATCAATTCCGAAAGTTATTAGAAGATAAGAAGCTCCTTGTAGGGATGAATGCTCCAGAATCATTATTCGGATGGCTTAATGGAGCAATTAGGGAGTATCGTTCCAAATATGATACTATCACTCTCTTCGAAATCTATGCAATCGATATTCGTTCCTGCAAATTAGGAAATACCATGCATTCAAAAAT
The DNA here is from genome assembly GCA_027605045.1 of Phallus indusiatus. Classification (NCBI taxonomy): domain Eukaryota; kingdom Fungi; phylum Basidiomycota; class Agaricomycetes; order Phallales; family Phallaceae; genus Phallus; species Phallus indusiatus. The sequence continues at coordinate 662,180 of JAQFWX010000009.1, forward strand.
CGAGAAAACCAGACGATTATCAACTCGCGAACTACTTCCTGCCCAACACAAGGTCTTTCAAGGAAGCCTGCAAAAATGGTTTCAAAATTCTATCAGTTCCCCAGTCGTTGACAAGAATATTAGCTGTTGGAAAGCTACTGAAGGGAAAATTCACTGTATGGGCTCAGCGACACATACAACAGTGTGGCTCACACTTCCGACAATTCTTGTCATAGAATTTGATGGTACTGGAGGGGGGCCAGCATGGATTACTCCAAAAATACTACAGGGTGCTTCTGAATATCGGGACATCAAATACCATTTGATAGGCAAAGGCCATTACACATCATCATCAGCACATTACACTGCTAGTTTCCAGAACAATCAGCATTTATACGAGTATGATGGTCTCAAGAACTCGGGAAAGCCCACTCGTATCCCTAAAGGCTCACTAGCAACTCATGGTCAGGATTATACTATGAGTAATATCAATGCTGTCGTTTATATCTTGGAAAATCCTGTCACTTCTCAAGAACTCTATCACAAAATTCGGATTGCATGGGTTCAGCAGCATTACCATCTCATTCCAGATCCTTCTCAAAAAAACCAGATGCGATTCATTCCTGAGGATGAACATTTTTCTATTCTTACTCCAGAGGAGCGATTCTGGATGACCAACCCTTACGATGAGACTGTTATCGATTATGTCTCAAACCAGATACCTCCAACTCCATCTCCTAAAAAGCACGATTCAATGATTTCGTCCAATTGGAAGTGGTTGCATCGCAGGCCAGTGATGCCAGCCCCCCTCAGAAGAATATTCGGTCTAGCAAATTTCATAAGAAATTTCAAACTGTCAGGAGCGATGTAGAGACAGAAATGGAAACAGACATAGCCCCATCCTCACCTAGACCTCCCTCCAAAGATGAACTCATATCTGGGAATTCGCTTGCCAGCTTAACCAATACATCTGTACTTTCCGATTTCCCTATCAACTGTCGGTGTGGATTTCAAGGTGATGGCAATTCTCCTGATATTGACCATGAAAAGTGTGTTCAATGCTGGACATGCAATCAGTGGTCGCATATTGCCTGTCAGTATGATGGTCAAGCAAGCAGGCTATCTGCAAAAGCTCGGTTTACATGCCACGATTGCGATATTTCAAACCTTGTGAATATGCTTCGGCCGAAATCATCCAGAAGGGAGAACCAGGCTTTCATCGAATTATCTAAACTGCCTCTTTCTGAACGATTAATGTGAGTACAGATATTATATGCATATATATATATTAATTATATTTAGGCCTGGCAAAGGTGTATTAGTTCGCCATAAGAAATATCATTATCCAGCTCGATTAATCGCTCGTGATGAAAATTCGGGAGAATGGCGAATTAAGTGGTGGCGATTAAATCAATATGAATCCGATACCCCGAGAACATCAATTATAACCCCTCAAGATATCGTAGACTGCCTGTGGAATGATCTGAAATCCAGACGACTCATACGAGTAAGGATTCTATGAAGCTAACTATAACATTTTAATAATATCTATCAGTTAGGAAAATGGAAAATGGCCTGCACATTAAATGGCGAAGAAGATATTATCCTTGACTTTGAGAATATCCAGCCAGATTCAGAGATCGTAAAGATTCTGTCACCCCATAAAAAGGAGCTGCATACTATTATGACTACTCCTAAAGAGGTTCCTTCAAGTTTATGTCCAGCTTTATCTTATTTGCGAGGGAAAACGATTATTTTTTCCAGAAACATTGAAGTATCTTGGAAAAAAAACAGCATCGTTCCATTCACAGGATATCTCTCGCCAGAGGAATGTGCCAGTGTAAATGCTTTCATCTACAGGTACTTGCAACCAGCAAGTTCGAATCGTACCCGATGGCTTCAAAAGGCTGTAGTGGCACATGCCATTACTCTTATTATTTTGGCTCACAAATTCAATAACTCAGCTGATGTTGGCAGCGATGAATATTTGAAATTACTCGAACAAGCTTGGGCTTTACAAACCGAGTCCAGGCCTATATCTAAAGGGGTAGATGTAGATCGCGAGGCTATTTTCCTTTTAGAACGACGCATGTTTGAGACTTCAAAGGCAGGAGGTCTCGCTAGTCATCAACAATGGGGACTAGATGCTGGAACACACCAGGAAAAGTGGAGCCCCTATCCTGACATACCCGAAGAATGGAACCTCCGAGATTATGATGAACCAGAGGACGATATTTATGAAGTGAGTATTTATTTGATGGCTCAGCTATACTACTTATTCAATCTAATTATTTTAGACTGGCTCTAAATTTAGTGACGACGATAATGGTGGAGATAAAAACAATACTACTCGTTTAACTGTGGCTACAGTTCTAAAAAAACCAAGGCCAAAACCTAGAATGGTTTCAAGAATAGGAAAGCGAAAAAGAACTGAAGAGAATAGTGCCATTCCCACACCCAAAAAAGGAAATAGTATTGAAAAAATTATATACATTCATCATTTATTATTTCTTAGATAATTTTCCAGAAGCCAGCCTCGCTGATTTCCCTTTGAGAGCATTTGCTATAGCTATGTCATATGCCTTTTTGATATGGTTAGAAAATGCTATTACCATTCCCGATCTTGATGTAGTTGGTCTCGCTATAGTCGTTCCATGCCTATACTTCGGTTTGAAAATAAGGAGGGTATCGGCAGCCGACTCTACAAGTACTCGCAATGAAACATCGGTAAAATTACCACCAGCAGACTGGTTCGGTTGTAAGGGACCAAGTGAAGTATGCTTTACAGACCATGCGAATGCATACTCTGCATAACATGGGTCAGCATGTGTGGGGCTATGCAGAGAATACATAAGTAAGCATGTATAAGAAAGGGAGCGAATTTTACATACGCTGCATAATTAGTAGCAAAATATCCCTCACAAGGGCCTTTATTTACAGTAGGAAAGTTGAATTCCTGATCACCAACGATAATAGTGTAACCAGGAAAATCTGTACAAGCTAATCAATACCTTTAATTTGTACTGAAATTGCACTAACCTTTACCAAATCTTGAATCAATTTCAGGCATACCCGATGACTCAATAGCTTTTTCAACGGACTCAACGACCTCTTGTGGAGCATGAGATCGTATAAGATGCCAAAAAAACGAAAGTGCGCCAATCGCTTGTTCATCTTGTTGAGACTTGGCATCTATATCGAGCTTGGCCGATTTAAAATTGTTTACAAGGCCAAAAACCCGGCAGTGACGAGGCCCTGCATTGTATCCCAATTGAACCATAGTTCCGGGATGATTGGGCTATCATATATTAGCTTGAATGAGTTTAAAAAATATCAATCTTACCCGAACATTCCGACGATATGCAACACCTGCCTGTATGATATGGTCCATCGACTTTAGAAGGGAAGGGTTATCGGAGACATTGCGAATAATTGCAAGCTCAATATCTCCTAAAAAAAGTATAAGAAATAAAATAAAATACTGGTTAATAGAGCATACCTTGCGAGTTGCAAATTATCGCACTCTCGCCAGCCTTCACCTTTTTCCACCCTGCCCCGACACCAACCACCCGCATTCTCCCTCGATCTTTCGGTGAAACGAACTGTTTATTACCTCGATCAACTAAAACTACTTTGGATTTTACGCATGGAACGACATCGCGATTCCGAAGCAGCATCGGAATACCCATCTGGGCTGCTAGGGGTGCAGGTGACATCAAATTGAGAGACTTTACCTGTAGATTAACGCATATATAGGCTAAACAATTACAGTATGACTGAAACTTACAAACTGCTTTTTTTCCCACTTTTTTCCTGCATGCTGATAGCGATGGAGCTCCTGATACTTGCGATAAATAGCTACATGCCCAGGATCAGGCATGTTCGGGAGTAAAGGGAGTAGCTGTTCAACCTATATTCAATTTATTAGCAATTCTCATAGAATATTTCGTTAAAACATACCGAGTTTATTGTGTACTTATGCCTCAAATTATTGTTTATAGCCTGGATTGCAGCGAGTGTGCTTGGGGTAATATTACCAGCTTGCATATCGGTAATAAGCGGTGTTTCGGTGGCAATTTTGGCGAGAACTGTGAATTAAATCAGTTAGATATAAGAAGAGTTACGGATGACCTACAGTTTTGCTGTTTTTTGTGGTTTTTGGTAGACATGGCAGCACTCGCGCGTCGACGCGACTGTACCGCGCCAGCCGAGTTTGAGTTACGTAAGCATTGTTCGAACACTTGCCTAACACCACCACTTCGCGCGACCTACTTCACCCACACCCCAGTAACAGTTCTATTCTACCTCTTGTTGTTGTGCTCTGGGGTCAGGTGGGACAACAGGAAGGGTCCAGTCACAAGCTGGATTATGGATAGGCTGTTTCCGGGTCAAGGTGCTGGGGCAGGGGGCGCTGCAAGGCCTGCGGCAGGTGTGGGGGATTTAAGCAGGTGTAAGGGGTTTCAAAACAATGTATTAGCTATTTTACGAATATACTACAGTCCCTTGCGCAGCGTCGAGCCCCGGGGGCACTTGAAGCAGGTATTTAACTATTTTTTTGCAGCGCGCGGCACTGTCGCGGTAGCGCGGCAGGCTGAGCGCTAAATTCTCGTAGCCCACGGTGGTAACATTCGAACCTGGCACAAACCTGGCAGGTGCTTCACCAACTGACCAAAAAGTTCGAACCACAGTCATAAAGCTCATCTCCTCACTACGACATGAAAATAGCTCAGATTTTCACTCTGATTGTACCGTATCCCCTATAGCACCATACAAATGGTTAAGTGCCAGTGGTGAACTTGTGACTCAAGTCACGAGTGCGACGCCCTAGTATGAACTTTACCACTAGCATGAACAAGCTCTTGGGGAAAAAACCTGGGTAGAAATTTTGAATTTCAGCTCAATATAATCCAGATGCAGTACGTTCATAGTGTCATCAATTGACTATATTTGGTTTACAACAGCAGATTTACATCCAGGCCTTTTTTTTATGGAACTATTGAACGAGTCGGAACGACAGGAATCTTACAAAGTTCTTTTGTTTGTTTGTCTTTTACGACAAGCATTGAGAGTAATAAGCTGCACTATGTTTTAGCAAAGAATTCCAAAGCTGAATATTCGGTGACATACGGTTTATGACTTGGCAAGTGAACGGCGACTCGCAGACAGTACCACCGGTCCAGCCTGTACCACCGCACTGACCCCATTCGGGAACGCTACCAGAAGCTGGAGGTGAAGTCGGTGTGCTGACTGGCGTAGTTCCTCCTGTCGTGGTCGGGGGTGTCGATCCTGAAGAACCCCCGCCGGAGACAGTGATAGAAGAAGATCCGCTACTCTCATAACCTTCGGTAGCCAGAATCTGGTAGTTGAAGGTTCCCAAAGACATTCCAAGGCCTTCCCAAGCAGTAAAGTGGTTTCCGGTGGTGATAGTTCCACCGACTCGGTGGCTTGAGCGGATAGACCAGTACTGGTTAAAGGTTTCCGTTCCCAAAATTGAAGGAGCGTTTTCACGAACAGTCATGTAGATGTCGTAAGTGGCACCATCTGAGGTGACAGTGCCCATTTGTGTTAAACCCGTGCTGGGATTGTAGTCGCCGTAGGAATCGCAGATATAATACTCGACGAGCGGGTCTGTAGTCCAACCATAAACGGAGAGGTAGGCGTTACCGTCAGGACTAAAAGTTCCACTGTATGTAATCTCCCTAGAGCCCGTTTCTGGTGAGCAACTGAAAGTTTTTTGGTTGTTCAACTCACTGAGCGCTTCCTGGGTTCCAACCGATTCCAGCAACAACGTCGACCGAAGACGCAGTCCAAGTAAGGCTGTATTCGCCATCTCCAATGTTCATTGTGACTCCGCTGTCAACCTCCTCATACAAGGAGTAGTAGAAGCCGTCAACTGTTCCGGTCCCGCTAGAGACCGCTTGGCCTTGACGACGAACGAGTTGGTTGGTAGCATTGAGACTTGCAGGCTCGAAGGGGATGGCTAAAACCGCCGCGGCGGAAACGAGGGAGAAAAGAGACGCGAAACGGACCATAATATTCAGAGGTGAGTCGTGAATGACTTGAGGTTAGATCTTGGTTAGTCTCGCCTTTTATATTTCTTTTGTACAGGCCAGATGTTACCGGTAAAAATCCGGTTTATACACTCTTGACGTGTAATACAACCGGAAAGCGTGGACGAGAGCCGCGGATAATTGTATGATTTGCGCTCGACATTATTTCGATTTCTGTTGGAAATTTATGGAGGTCTCTGGATCTTTTTCTGGATCAACCTCTGAAATTGTATGTTTCACAACGGTTCTGGCTGGTCTTATGATCGGAAATTTATCAATTGATCTAAAAACAGATTTAGGTTTTTTGCGCACGGTGGCTTAAAGGATAGCTGCCTAAACTTAACTCACTTTTCAATTATATTTAAACCTTTGGACCACCGAACCGCCCCTCAAAAGAGCCGTCTAATTGGACTTTGCTCCCGTACATGTGATATACTAGAGGCTGAGATTTTAAAAGACGTCCGAGACATGATTGAAACACAAAAAGCACTTTATTGGTTGTAATTTGGAGTCGAATTATACTTTGCCTACCCTTGATTCTGCTACGTGTCTCATTTTCTTAAGTTGATCATGATGGGCATCAAATGGCAGACACACAAAGCCTGCTGACCTGTGTATTAACACGTGCACTAGTAGATCCACCAAGCGTTTGATATTCAAGCTGGAACAACTTACAAATTGAAAGCGAAACGACATCTCCCGAGTTGAAAACGACGGAACTAGCGGGGTGTTGATTCTACCCGGGCCTGACACATGGCACTGACTACACAATCCTTTTACATTCATACTAGTGTCTTTGAATTTTCCAACGAGTTTCCAAAAACCCTCCGAATCGAATCAAACCTTACGATGTCAACAGCAATATAGAGATATTTACTATATGAGGAACAAACGTCACCAAGGCCCGAAATTATTGCATAATTACCGATCATGAGGGGTAAGTTGGCACTAAACTCAACAAGACCTCTGACGAGGAATATCCGTTCGTGTTATCAAACCACCTTTAGTGGTTAACGCAATGTGACGGATCATGAGGTCGATTTGTTACTGCACATGATGTGTGATGGTTACATGGCGTGGTATGAAAGGAGCTCGGAAGATGTGTTATGCTTTGGTTATGCTTTTATCCGGTGGTGGTGGCGACGGCACCGTCGTCCCGACTTCAAGAATTCTTGATAAGATAACAAGGTAAGCATATCTCAGTTCCAAATCAGTCGTGTGGAAAGCGCGTGATTTGAAGATAGCTGCGCTAATCCATCTTTGCTTGATTTTTGCGATTGTATCTGACAGAAATATCAACTATATATGTATATCGGAAGCTTTTCTGACATCGGAATGGAACTATTCAGCTTCAATGATAGTCGTAGGTTATGATAGGTCAATACTGGCATTGATGGTCATTAGAGGGACCAACAGTTCAGGTCTTCTGAACTGAGTCATACATAGAAAAGCACCAAAATTTTGAATTTTGACAGATGTTGAGGACGAATAGTACAAAGACAAGCCTCCTCAAACAACGTTTTGCTCATATGGTGAATGTTGATGACGTTACTACAGTCTACAAATGCATTGACTAATGTTGCCCACGGTTTGGCTCCTGAGGCTCACATGTCACGTGAAAGTCACATGTGTCACACCCCGCGATTTTTGAGTACCTTCGGCTACATTATCCGAGCCAGTCTTTGGCCAGTCTTAGGATCCATTCATGGACAGCGTAGTGAATCATGCGTGATGACTTGGGTGTGGACCGCGGGTGTTCCAATTCCTTTGTGAGCCGATTGGGCTGAATATTGACAATATTGAAGCTCCATTTGGCGCAAATATCGATTTCCAAATAAAAACACTTCTCCCCGAAAATTTTGTTTAATCCTTTTGTGTTTTCTTACTCCCCAGAATGACATACTGTACATAACTTGAATGAATAATCCTTTATAGGTTAAAATTAAACTTCGGCAAATTTTCGACAGCCATCAGAGTTCCAAAAGCAATTTTTTCTTGAAGCTATTGTCATGCACCTTCGAGAAATTTAGCTCGGTTAACAAAATCAGCGCAGCGCCGTTCGCAATGCATTAGGGTCTTGTTCAGCCAAATTCGCCTGGTGATTAGTTTATCGAGAACAGAGCGAATAAGAGAGCTGAAGATCACCATGTGGACCCTTCATACAGCGGCCAGAGCACGGCGATGCTGGTCATGTTTGACTTAACCATCGTGGTCTCAGATTCAGATGAGTGTATACTTAGGAATGGCGGTGTACGTCGCTCGGTCTATCGGTGACTAATCCCCGTGAGTGCCACGATCGATTTCGATAGACGGTACAAATACGCTCTCATTTCTCGTTGATCTTTATCTTCCCATTTCATCCAGAATGTCATCCCAAGCTTCTGCACCCTCGACACCTTTCCACGTTAAACTCCTTATTAATGGGGAGAAACGGACGTCAAGCACCGGAACGACTTACAAAGAGTATGGTGCTTCCGGTCAAATGGTCAGCGTCGTCGAAGAAGCTTCATGGGCTGATATCGAGGATGCCATAGAGACGGCTAGTGCGGCTCAACCAGCTTGGGAGAAGAGTCCCGTATCAGTCCGAACTGATGCATTACTCAAGGCTGCAGAACTTGTGGCAGATCCTAACAAAGGCTATCTACAAGGAATCAAAGAATCTTTGACATCCGCGCTTGGAGAAAGGGCCGACTGGTTGGCAGAAACATACGGTGGCGCTCAATGTTTCAAAGCATGTATGTTTTCTCGGCTCCTCGACACCTTATGAAAATAACGCTTTTATTCTCAGATGCAGGCTTGGCTGGTCGTCTTACTGGCGAAACATTCCCGTCTCGACTTCCAGGCGGCCTTGTTATCACTCAACAAAGGGCATATGGTGTTGTAAGGCGAAACCGATACGGATCATGTTTTTTTTTTTTTTTCATTTTTCCTCTGTAGGTTTTGGTAATGACACCCTGGAACTCTCCTATTTTACTCGCAGTCCGTATCATCACACTGGCTCTTCTTGCTGGAAACTCTATCGTGATACGCTCCTCGGAGTATTCCACTCGGACGCATGAAGTCCTCGTTGAACGTAAGTAGTTGCATATGCACACGTCTTGAATATCTATTCATCCATAATTAAATCAAACAGTGCTTCATGAAGTAAGTTTCAAATAAAATGCTGTATCGCATAATCATCGAATCGATTCTATATTAAAATGTTGATAGGCCGGTGTTCCGAAGGGTGTCGTCAATCTCATTCATGTTTCCCGAGAAAATAACCCAACAGTCGTACCGAAGATGATTGCCCATAAAAAGATCCATTTGATCGCGGTTTGTGTTACATTATTTGATTGAAAATGTCATTGAACTGTTCTTCAGTTTACTGGAGGCTCTACTGTCGGTAGGCTTATCGCAGCCGAAGCGGGGAAGAACTTGAAGCAGGTAGTGTTAGAGTTAGGGGGCAAGGCGGCTGCTATTGTATGCGTGATTTTTGTCTCGGAAAGCTCGATTGGTAAAATTTGTGCAGGTTATGGGTGATGCGGATATCAAACAAGCTGCCCGATCTATTGTAGCTGGGGCATATGCCATCTCGGGACAGGTACTTCTCGAGGAATTTATTTTTGGATAGCTCGAGACTAAAACCTTTTTTGTTAGGTATGCATGGCTACATCCCGTATCATTGTGCAACGCTCTGTCGCCGACGAGTTAACCAAAGAACTTGTAACGCTTGTACAAAAGCTTAAAACCGGCACAGGCACGGACGGTAACCTCCCCAGTGTCAGAACCGTTGAATTCGCCGAGCGTGTTGTCGAAATTATTCAAGACGCAAAAGATCAAGGTGCTAAAGTTCTGGTTGGAGACGTTTCGAAGAAGGGCGCGGTTGTTCAGCCCCACCTCATATCGGAGTACACACCAGAGATGAGAGCATGGAAAGAGGAGATCTTTGGACCCGGTCGGTATATTTTTGTTTATCGCAAGTGTTACTTCGTTTACATATTTGACTTGCGTAGTCACCGGTATCATTACTTGCGACACCATTGATGAAGCCATTGATCTAGCTAATGATACTGAATACTCTTTGACGGGCAGCTTGTGGACGAATAATCTGAAAGCTCTTGAGTGGGCAAGTCGTATTAAAGCTCGTAAGTCTCTGGAACACTCTGCAGCCTAGTATAATTCCCGACTTATTATTTGTGATTGTCACAGATATGGTAGTTGTTAACGGTACGTTGTTGGTTATCGTACAAACTGAAAAATTGTCTGAATTGGTCACAGGCACTTCTTTCTGGGTCGAACCCAGTGTTGGAATACATGGCATAGGGTTAGTAGACCAACTTACGTATGATATAATTGTCCTAACTTGAACATTCGTAGAGGTGCCAGCGGATACGGCAATAGCGATCTCGAGAATTTCGTGCAGCGTAGATCCACCGTCATCTTCACTGACAAGGTTCCCAACCCACTACTTGATAATGCGGGTTTGTAATGATCAGGTCAATTTAATAACGTCAATGGGTGTAATTGTAATTTATTTATTTATTGTATTTATTGTGTTTATTATGCAAAGAATCTGAGAGACGGGTAGGTTTAGAAGCGGAGGAAATGTGCCTGGTACCATATTGCAATACATCTTTATAAGGGGCTTAATGGATTTATATGAAATATATGTACCTACGGAATACTTAGTTCTCTACGCCTTCAGTAAATATATATAGCCCCGATTCCTTCAATACTTAAATTACAGCCTAGTGTTTATAGCGCCAAATCACACGCGATAAAACAACTCAAAAAACCCTCTGCTTTATTTTCACGGGCAACTTTCCCACTAGAAGAATAAACTGATCTGACAGCTCGCGATTCCACCTCGCAGGATCATACCCATCCTCGAACCAGAAATCAAAATTGTAAAATAACATCGCGGTAATATATCTCAACTCCGAGATGGCAAGCGTCTTCCCAGCACAATTTCCGGGACCATATGAGAATGGGATGAAAGCAGAACGATTTGTTATTATCTTTGTATCACTTTCGTTTCGAGTGAACCATCTTTCGGGCCAAAATTCCTCAGGTTTCGGGTAGAAGTAGCGGGGGTCGCGGTGTATGACGTAGGGGGAGACGCGGACCGCCGTTTCTTCAGTAATGAACCTGTATGAGTATCACATGAGAACGTCTCACGAGAACGATTTAGCAAAACGAGACTTCTCAAGCGACTTACATATCTCCTACCATTTTACCTCTACTACCTTGAGTTGGAGCTCGTTGTAAGCCTGTAGGAACTGAAGGTTGTAGACGTAGTGCTTCGTTGCTAGACGGCAATGCTTAGCCGATAATGTCGATACAAAAATTATAAAAGACCGCGTACATAATCCCGTTCAGTAATTCCAAGGTGGTTAGTTTCTCCAATTGTATAGTACCATGTTCCGATGGAGGAAAGGCGTTGTCCAGCTCTGCTCGAAGGCGTCGTGAGTAATCGGGATGTTGAAGTAAATAATAAAATATTCCAGAAAGCGTGCTGGAAGTTGTATCTGAACCGGCAATAATGGCAAGGACAACATTAGAGATGATCAACGGAATTGGAGGCTTATCATCGTCGATGTTCATGTTGGCAGCCTGGAACGGGACATTCGGATTTATCTCAGAAAAAAGGGTAAAATCTAGATACCAGATGATAGAACAAATCTTTCTTTTCAGACACTTTCGAGATCCTTTTTTGGACTTGCGCTAATGCGAATCTGTTGAATGATGCGAAGCTTGTGTTCAGCACGGGAATTGAACGAAAGAAGCCCGAGGCCCACGGGATCATTTGGGTAATAGCTGGTATTCTGTGCCCAGATTTTCATATTAGTATTTAATCAGAAGCAAAATTAGAAAAGACTGACTGAGCTGATGATTCCATTTGGTGTATAATACCATCTTTATCACCATTGCGCATTAATCCAAAGTTCTCTCCGAATCTATTAATGATGAGTTTTGTAACCAGAATACCCCCAAAAAGGTATATAAACTAACGCCATTTCTCCCATGAAATCGAAACTAAAGGGATGGAGTTTGAGGACACTAGGGCGTAATAGAAAAGATGGTGCCAGACAAACCTCCAACGACTAATGTATTCCACGATATCAGCATGACCGAGCTTATCTTTGGATTTGTGACAAAGGTCTCTTAAATGTTCAAGCAGTTCAGTTCCGCTATTAACAAGTGATTCCTCGTAATCCTTTAAAGCGGTCGATCCAAAAGACCGAGTCCACGGTTTGCGTAGTTGTGCATGAATGTTAAGGTCACGAACGCTTATCAAGCTTCGTAAAGTGTTCCTGAATTGATGATGAATGAATAGTCTTCCATCCCATTCTAGGGTCGGCGATATAAGTAACAAGGACAGAATATATGATCATGTGACGCACGCGGTCCTTTGGGCATGCCTTGTTGACCCAGAATTTCAGGAATGAGATCGACATCTGCAATGGACAATTCATTCGGGCCTTTAAATAAATTAACCGAGAGAAATCAAGCAATCTTAGGAGGTGAGCTCACCAACTCGAACGATGGACCCATACTTCATGTGAAGTTTGTGATAATACGAAGGTAATGTTCCTTTGTGCGATAGCCAGGTAACCCAAACCCTCGATATTTTGCAGCTCAGCGGTCCAGGATATTTCGCCAAAGAATGGAATGGAGAAAGCCGATATAAGACGATCGAGGCTGAGAGGAAACAAATGAAAAGTATTAGGTGCAGTGGTCCGTTCGTCCAAGGCGACTGGGTCGGAATGGTCACCACCGCTGTGACTACAGGTGCTATGGCGAAGAGAGCAAGTTGGACGAGGCAGTTAGTTATGCTTTCAGGTTCATTTTTTCGAAACCATGCGTGCGCAATCTTGATTGGTTATATCAATGATCAATGAAGTGAGATTGCGCATTGACGTACTATAGCGCTTGAGAGGTCCACAAGGACTGTTGCTCGCCAAGGAGTCGACATTTGCCCAAAGTATGTCAACGACATGAGTCGACAGGAGAAAAACACCGTTGGGCATCGCTCTAAGGAGCGCGGTGTTGGTATCACCGGGAACGAAAGCCCGACGCCGAGTTGCTAAACTTAGTCGCTGCAGCAAGCGTTTTACATACATTCTCCTTAGTAAGGAAAAATGAAATAACTGTACATTTTTTAAAAAAAAGCTTTGAACCTCGAGCCGAGAAGGAGGTTACTTAGGCCTTAGGTACTTATGAGGAAAGCAATGTTTTGGCGGCTTTGTCAAACAAGACCGGCGCTTGATTAATTCGTCACGCATCACGCACGGCCAATTGGAAAAATTTCACATTTGTAAACAACCGTCGAGGTCCGTGACTTAAATTATCGTACGTCCCTTCATTCCATAACTCCTCCTCGTTGTTTCACATACAGCATAAATGAAAAACAAAAAAAGAACACTAGAATGTCCAAGATAGAGAAGACTTATCCAGAGTTCAAATTTCAAACATCAGCTTCATCCCGTGCCTGACCTTCGTTTGATCTTCACTGGCAGTTTCCCGATATCGAGAATAAACTGATCCGACAACTCGCGGGTCCACTGATTGGGATCATACCCATCTTCGAACCAAAATTCAAAATGATATGTCAACATCGCAGTAATATACCTCAACTCCGAGAGAGCAAATGCCTTTCCAACACAATTGGCCGGTCCGTAGGAGAAGGCAAGAAATGCTAAACGACTTGTCATTATATTTTGTCCTTTTTCGTTTTGTTCAAAGCATCGCTCAGGCCAAAACACCTCTGGTTTTGGATGAAAGTACCGGACGTCGCGGTGTATGATATAGGGAGGGATGCGTACTGCTGTTCCTTCAGGAATAAACCTATAAAGTAACAGTGGGCGCATCATCAGGAAGTTGATTGCTCAATGAATGGGTTCCAAGAATGAGACGCACATGTTTCCAACGAGTTTACCTCCGCTGTTTTTTGCTGGGGCTCTCTGTAAACCTGTAAAAACCGGAGGCTGCAAACGTAAAGCTTCATATCTAAAAAGATGAGATATGATGCTCAGTGTGCAAAGGCACAAGGTGAGTTTTAACCACAAACATAATTGCATTCAATAATTCCAAATTAGCCAGTTTATCTAGCTCAATAGCATGCTCAGACGCAGGGTTCGGAAAAGCCACGTTTAGCTCATGCCGCAAGCGTTGGGTGTAGTCAGGATATAGGAGTAGATAATATATGATCCCGGAAAGAACGTTTGAAGTTGTATCAGATCCTGCAACGATAGCTAGCACTACATTTGAAATAATTGTCGGCAATGGGGGTGCATCATCGTCGATGTTCATATTCGCAGCCTGAAAGAGCTATAAACGTTGATAAGTCAAAACTTGAAGAATGAAATACCAAATGATAAAACAAGTCTCTTTTTTCAGTAACTTTTGACACTCTTTTTTGGGCTTGTTGGAGTGCAAATTGACTGAAAGATCCAAACGTCTTATTTATAATGGGAATACAACGGATGAAATGCGAGGCCCAGGGAATCATTTGGGTAATCGCGGGTATTCTGGGCCGATTTTATCAAAGATTTGACACGAAATAATAGTCAAATGAAAAAAACCTATTTGACACTTTCATTTGCCGTATGATTCCGTCTTTATCCGCCGTGCGCAGCAATCCAAAACTTTCTCCGAAACTGTGATAAGGATATGAAATGAAAAAAAAGCCTTAAAGAGAATGTGTGAACTGACGCCATGTCTCCCATACAATCAAAGCTATCAAAATGAAGAATGAGCATTGTCCAATGAATAAAGACTAGTGAAAGCTAACCTCCAACGACTGATATATTTCACGATATCAGCATGACCATACCCATTTTCTGAGTTCCGACACAGCTCGTTCAAGTGTTCGACGAGTTCAATTCCAGTGCTAACGAGCGATTCTTCATAATCCTTGATAGCGTTCTGTCCGAACGACCGAGTCCATGGTTTGCGCAGCTGCGCATGTATATTGAGATCACGAATGCCTATCACACTTCGTAGAATGTTCCTCATTTTGTGGGAGAGCCAATTTCGTCCATCCCATACTAAAAATATGAAACTGAGTTTTTTTGAGAAGGAGCGGTAATGTAAAATATAATTACGTGGTCCCTTAGGCATGCCTTGAGGGCCTAGAATGTCGGGTATAAGATCGGCTTCTATGATGGACAACTCGTTTGGGCCTTTCGGAATAGAATGGTATCGAATCAAAAATATGAGTCTGTAGAACTAAAATTACCCACCAACTCGAACTATGGTACCATATTTCTTATGGAGTCCGGAATAATATAAATGTAATGTGCCTTTATAAGACAGCCAGGTAACCCAAAACATTGATATTTTACAGATTGCCGGTCCGGGATATCTCGCCAGAGGATGAAACGGCGATAAACGATAAGTAATGATAGAACATAATAGGAAAAATATGAAAAGAGTCATGTGTAGCGGTCCATTTATCCAAGGTGACGAATTTGGAAGAGTGACTGCGGCCATTAAACTGGGCGCAACTGCGAAGGCGGCGAGTTGGATAAGGCAGCTAGATACATCCTCGGGCTCATTCTTCCGAAACCATGCGTGCGCGATCTTGTGGACTCGTGTCTTTATTCTGAAACAAAAGAGAAGATTTCGTGAAGCTTACTATAGCACTTGATATATCCACAAGAACCGCCGCTCGTAGAGGGGTTGAGAGGAAATCTCGCCATGAGTACGGAAGATGCATGAATGGTATGGATGAGAGAGAGGAATGGAACACCGTTGCGAATTAACGTACAAAGCTAATACTTATATAATACTTACACTTTTTTGGTGCGATTAGTGATCCCGGTGCAATTCAACCGAGGGCTTACATAAATAAATTTAGCACCAGTTAGTCGCTCGAAAAACAAGTGCATATATAAACAAAGATAGAGAAGCGGTGTAACCTGCAGTAACGCAGCAAACGAAAGACCGCGGAGTCAGAAAAATCCAAATTCAACTCAGACAATATTCCTCTGCTTTATCTTCACTGGTAACTTCCCAATGACAAAAACAAATTGATCACGCAACTCCCTATCCCACCTATCGGGGTCATATCCATCTTCGAACCAAAACTCGAAGTTATAAACCAACATTGCCGTAATATATCTCAGCTCTGAAATAGCCAACGTTTTTCCCGCGCAGTTTGCAGGTCCATACGAAAAGGGCATAAAGGCGAGTCGATTAGTAATCACTTTGCCATCCTGCTGATTCTGATCAAACCACCTCTCGGGCCAGAATTCGTCGGGATTGGGGTAAAAATAACGAGGATCGCGATGTATGGCGTACGGGGGAATGCGCACGGCGGTTTCTTCAGTGATGAACCTGCAGGGCAAGCCACATGGGTATAGAAATGCGTGAGACTCGGAGGATCATCAACTGCTGCTTTGGATGACATACATATTTCCGACGAGTTTACCTCCACTATTTTGAGTCGGTGCTCTCTGTATAGCCGTAGGCACTGGAGGCTGTAACCGTAAGGCTTCGTTTCTAAAGGCCTTTATTTAGTATTCGGCGATTCAAAAGGAATAATAGGTCGCATACACAATCCCATTCAACATTTCCAGATTACCTAGTTGACTTAGTTGTATAGTGGCATGCTCTACTGGAGGAAAAGCCGTGTCAAGTTCTTGTCGCAGACGTTGAAAATAAGCGGGATATCGAAGTAGATAATACATGATTCCAGAAAGCACAGTTGAAGTTGTATCAGAGCCGGCGACTATGGCAAGACCCACATTAGCGAAAATCACGTTAAGCGGAGGTTTGTCGTCATCGATGTCCATGCTAGCAGCCTGCGAAACAACATTAAATACCAAAAATAAATTATTATTTAAAAAAATACCATGTAATAAAATAGATCTTTCTTTTCTGTAACTTTCGTGATTCTTTTCTGAACTTGCGCCAACGAAAATTGATTGAAAGCCTCAAAACCCTTATTCATGATGGGAATCGAGCGGAAAAACCCTGAGGACCAGGGGATCATTTGGGTAATGGACGGTATTCTTTGATAGTATTATGAGCCATAATGGATAATAAACAAAAAAATGACGCACAAAACGGACGCTTCGATTTTGTGCAAGATGCCATCTTCATCGCCAGTACGCATTAACCCAAAACGCTCTCCGAATCTGCGCATTTCAATAAACTATTCAATACATGGGTTATAGTATGTAGACTCACACGATGTCTCCCATAAAATCGAAGCTAGGGAGAATCATTATGCGAAAGCAAAGTCAAGATGTGGTTGGGACAAACCTCCAGCAAGCGATGTAATGTGCAATATCAGTGTGCCCAATATGATCCCTCGAATTGCGACACAACTCCCTCAAATGTCCAATTAGTTCGGTCCCTTTATCGATCAGCGAGTCTTCGTAATCTTTCACAGGATTTTGTCCAAACGATCTATTCCATGGTTTGCGTAATTGCGTGTGTTCGTTAAGGTCGCGAGTACCTATCACAGATGGAAATTTTTGGCGCAATTTGTAGGAAAGAAATAATCTTCCGTTCCAGACTGAATGCTTGTGCCTTAGAAATTATAATGCGTACACATAAGAAGCGATGCTACGCACTTGGACCTTTAGGCATGCCGTGTTGACCCAGAATTTCAGGCATGAGATCAGCATTTATGATAGATAACTCGTTCGGTCCTTCAGACTTGTATTAACCAAAACAAAATTTAATGAGGTTCAAGCTAAAGCTCACCAATTCGAATGATGGATCCATACTTCTTGTGCAGTTCGTTATAATACACATGCAATTTTCCTCTGTGGGATAGCCAGGTAACCCAAACTCTTGATACTTTGCAGCTTAATGGCCCAGGATACTTTGCCAAAGGATGAAACGGTGAAAGACGGTATAGTATGATAGAACTCGAGAGGAAGCAGATAAAAAGTATCAGATGCAATGACCCATCCGTCCATGGCGATTGAGTCGGAAGGGTTATAATTGCCGTAACGACAGGTGCTATTGCGAAGATAACGAGTTGAACGAGGCAGCTAGTTATATTTTGAGGTTCATATTTCCGAAACCATGCGTGTGCAATCTTGATTGATTACATCAGTGATTAATAAAATGAAATTGTAGATTGAGTTACTATGGCGCCTGAAATGTCTACGAGGACTGCTGCTCGCAAAGGAGTCGAGATTTGCAAAAAGTACATTGCGGACATGAGAGGGTAAGGAATGTTGCTTCGTTGAACATCACTCTCCGGGTCACCGTTGGTTCAGTGCTATGCTAGTCCGGGCATGAATCCCGGAAGCGGGTATGTGCCGATCGCTGAGCTAAGTTTAGAATATTGTCAGGACACATCTCCATCTATCTTCATCCCCGTGTAGTTTCCTGTTTTAGGCCTAGGGCCCTAGCTGGCTCTAGGGGCTCAGGCTGAATTATGCTGCCATTGGACATCCATGCTTTCGATGAAACGTCCGGAGTCTGGTTTACTTCGAAATGAGCACTTGTATCGTCGTCAAAGTAAATAAAATTCGAAAGGGCTGAACATGTATTAGTTAAAATAACACAGAAAAAAAGACCGCGGAATGAAATCAGTTCAATGGTCAATTAAAGCTTCTTTGCTTCATCTTCACCGGCAATGTCCCAACAGCGAGAGCAAACTGATCACGTAACTCCCTATCCCACTTATCGGGGTCATATCCATCCTCAAACCAGAACTCGAAATTATGGACCAACATTGCCGTAATATATCTCAGCTCTGAAATAGCCAGCGTTTTTCCCGCGCAGTTTGCAGGTCCATAAGAAAATGGAATGAAAGCGTGTCGATTAGTGATTACTTTTCCATTTTGCTGATTCTGAGTGAACCACCTCTCGGGCCAAAATTCATCCGGGTTGGGGTAAAAATAACGGGGATCGCGATGTATGACGTACGGAGGAATGCGCACTGCGTTTCCTTCAGTGATGAACCTGTATGCTCAGAAAGCATGTGAGAAGCTGATCGTTTCAAGTCGGGCACAATTCGAATGACATACATGTCTCCTACGAGTTTACCTCCGCTATTTTGAGACGGCGCTCTTTGTAAACCTGTAAACACCGGTGGCTGCAAACGCAGAACCTCATTTCTGGTAACGTTTAACGGTTTACTCAGCACTCGACGTACCAGAGATTGTAATGAAATGACCTACATAACCCCATTCAACAATTCCAGCTTGCCTAACTTATCAAGTTGAATAGTGGCATATTCCGAGGGAGGAAAAGTCGCGTCTAGTTCTTGTCGCAGGCGTTCCAAATAAGCGGGATGCCTAAGTAGATAATATATAATTCCAGAAAGCACAGTAGCCGCTGTACCAGAGCCGGCGACAATAGCAATGCCCGCATTGGCGACGACCGTTTTCAGTGGAAGTTTGTCCTCATCGACGTCCGCGCTAGCAGCCTGAGGAGGGATAATATTAAATTGCGCAAATGAGAAGAAGGGACTGAAAGAAAATCACCATGTAATGAAATAGATCTCTCTTGGCTGTTGTTTCTGTGATTCTTTTTTGGGCTTGCGTCAACGCAAATTGTCTGAACGCGTCAGAATCTTTGTTCATCCCTGGAATCGAACGGAAAAATCCCACCGCCCAGGGGATCATTTGAGTAATGGACGGTATCCTTATTTAAGCCGGTCATTAAACGTACAGATATAACGAAGAATAATAAACTGACAAGGCGGCTGCTTCCACTTTTTGCAAAAGTCCATCTTTATCGCCGTTACGCATTAATCCAAAACTCTCCCCAAATCTACAAAGGCCGATGAGAGTGTGGATTGCGAAAGAGGAGATGAACCAACGCTATGTCACCCATAAAATCGAAACTATCAGAAATAAATACCCAAAGCGCGACGAAGGAAGACAAGGCACTGGGAGACGAACCTCCATCGGCTGATATACTTTACGATATCAGCATGTCCAAATCGATCGTTGGAGTTGCGACACAATTCGCTCAAATGTTCAATCAATTCTGTCCCTCTCGCGATGAGCGACTCTTCGTAATCTTTCAGCGCATTCGGACCAAAGGACCTGTTCCACGGTTTGCGTAGCTGCGCGTGGACATTAAGATCGCGAACACTTAGTACACTTGGCAAAGGTTGATTTGACTTGTAAGAGAGAAATCGTCTCCCATCCCATACTAAGCGTTTGAGCCTCAGAACAAATGGTGAGTACAGAAAATAATGCTACGCACTTGGACCTTTAGGCATGCCATGTTGACCCAGGATTTCAGGTATGAGATCCACGTTCACAATAGATAACTCATTCGGACCTTGAAGACTTTACATACATCACAATACAGTAGATTTAAAATCTTGGGCTTACCAATTCGAACGACGGGCCCATACTTCTTATGAAGTTTGTTGTAATACAAATGTAGTTTCCCTTTGTGCGACAGCCAGGTAACCCAAACCCTCGATATTTTGCAGCTCAGAGGTCCAGGATATTTCGCCAAAGGATGGAATGGAGAAAGCCGATATAGAACGATCGAGGCTGAGAGGAAACAAATGAAAAGTATCAAGTGCAGTGGTCCGTTCATCCAAGGCGACTGGGTCGGAAGGGTCGCCACCGCTGTGACTACAGGTGCTATTGCGAAAATAGCGAGTTGAACGAGGCAACTGGTTATCCTTTGAGGTTCATATTTTCGAAACCATGCGTGTGCAATCTTAATTGAAATTTGACTATTTCAATTACAGCAACAAAGTGAGATTACGTATCGACTTACTATGGCACTTGAAATGTCTAGGAGAATAACTGCTCGTAGTGGAGTCGAGATTTGCCAGAAATATACCGAAGAGAGCATGGATTCAAGCGTGAAAAAAAAAGAAAGCTGACACTATTCGTTGAATGTCATGCATCCCTGAAGGCTTCAGGTAATCATGTCGTCATCGCTAAGCTAAATTTAGTTCCGTTGACGGCAAGAGAATGAACACTGTTGTATATCCTCGCACCACGCAAATCTCTTTACTCACTGAATCTCAATCTCATAAACAAAGAGCAGAAAAAAGATTGGAAAACTGCTCAAAAAAATAGCAATAACCACCCAAAGGTAAGCAGCAAAAAGAGTTGGAAATTGAATATTGAAACTCCGACTAAAATATGATCTGCAAGTTATTTTCATTCGATCATCAGTCGCATTTCCGTCGCACTTCGGACAACTATTGGTCATGATCAGGTATTAGAGGCTCCTCACAGCGATCCACAGAAAGGGTACATGTTCAAGGAAGATGTTGTCAGGACAGCCTGAAGAAGGATACCGGGCAAGTAATAGTCTCAAATTACTGGCCTTACTGACAACTAAACTCACGAAATCAGACTGTCTACATCATTCAGAAATTTACCGCGGCGTTGTACGATAGGTGATATATGACCGAAATCGCTATAAATATTCTGCGCTATTGGTTCCTTCTAATTCAATTAACTGAGGTATCATGACCTTCAACCCTCCCCATCTTCATCTCCTGATCAACGGGACCGAACAGCCCTCTAACGACGGAGAGACATATAAGACCTACGATAGCACAGGACAGCTCATTAGTATAGCTGACTCAGCTTCATGGGACGACATCGAGAGCGCCATCGAGACAGCTAGTGCAGCGCAACCCGCTTGGGAAAAGAAAGCTATCTCAGAACGACGTGACATATTGCTAAAAGCTTCTGAAATATTGGTTGATCCAAGTAAAAGATACTTGAAAGCTTTCGAGCAAGCCTTGAAACGCGTGCTTGGTGAGAAGGTTAACTGGCGTCATGAAGTTTATGGTACTGCGTTTTTGCTTAAAGGATGTTAGTGTTTTTCTTCAAAGCTTTTGGGATATTATGCTAACACTCGTTGCATAAATAGACGCCGCTATGTCTAGTCGTCTTACAGGTGAAACGTTTCCTTCTCGTCTTCCGGGCGGCATAGTTATCACCCAGCGAAGGGCCTATGGTGTTGTACGCTGGTTTTGTCCTGATTCTTTTCCTAATTCCCAACTAATCGGTGCGACCTAGGTTCTTGTCATGGTCCCATGGAACTCCCCGCTTGCACTAGCTTGTCGTGTAATTCCTTTGGCTATCCAAGCTGGAAATACCGTAGTATTCCGCTCTTCCGAATTAGCCCCTCAAGTACATCAGCTATTCACAGAATGTAAGTGAATCTACCATCTAACTGTTCCCAAATTGTATAACGGATCCGCGTTAGTACTTCACGATGTAAGCAAACCCGTGAACGTCTTCCAAAAAAAATCGCTTCATGATTTCCTTTACATGATAGGCTGGTCTTCCGCCTGGCGTTCTCAACCTCATTCACATTTCTCGAGAGAACAATCCAACACTCGTGCCCAAAATAATCGCCCATAAAAAGATCAAATTAATTTCAGTTCGTGTCTCCACGTTTATGATAAGAAATAAATAATTCTAATTCCTTTCTATGTAGTTTACAGGAAGCACTGTTGTCGGTAGGGCCATCGCCACAGAAGCCGGAAAGAACTTGAAGGAAGTATTACTTGAGCTAGGAGGAAAAGCGGCCGCCGTCGTATGTATACTTAAATATGTTACCACACCTGTTTCTACAGTTTGACTAATAACCTATGCAGGTTTTGGAGGACGCAGATGTTAAGCAGGCCGCAAGATCTATCATAAGCGGAGCATATAATCACGCAGGACAGGTGATTTGTGAAGATTGCTCATAGAGGTTCTTGAGTCAACATTCCGTGTAGATCTGCATGGCAACATCCCGCGTAATTGTTCAACGCTCCATTGCTAAGGCATTAATCTCCGAGCTTAAATTCTTCGCGCAAAGGATAAAAGCCGGATCAGGGGAGTATGCCAATATTATCAGCGTTCGAACTGTTGCATTTGCCGAAAATATAATCGCCTACGTGAAGGCTGCCAAAGATAAAGGTGCTGAAGTTGCAGTCGGTGATATGACGAATGACGGCGCTGTCGTTCATCCTCACCTTTTGCTGGGATACAGCTCAGATATGAAGGCGTGGCAGGATGAGCTTTTTGGGCCTGGTGAGTATTTCTCATTCAGACCGATGGGAAAAGTATCATGTTCTGTCGGTATTTTGCCATTAGTTCTGGGAGTAATTATTTGTGATACTGTCGATGAAGCTATCGAATTGGTTAATGACACCGAGTACTCGCTAACGAACAGCTTGTGGACAAATAATCTTAAAGCATTGGAATGGGCAAGCCGCATCTATTCTGGTGTGTTTTTCACAACCGTATACATACGCACTATTAATTAGGTTCTAATCGCACAGGCATGGTGATAATCAACGGTAACTCGCACCACTCCGAATTAGGTATCGGGTCCACCGGACTGAGGTTAGTTCACTTTCTTTCCTTTCTTTCCTTTCTCAACGATTTTGGACTCTGCGTTTCGTGATATCTGATACTATATACTTCGATGATAGTGGTCGCAGTGGATATGGAACCGGGAACATAGAAAGTTATACCCAAAACAGAACAGTTGTTGTCTTTAATGACCAAGTGCCTAACCCACTTCTCGACAGCATGGGTTTGTAGGATGGTGTCGGTGGCTTTATTGGCAATGGCTCAGTTTGGACTGAATGTATGATAACCGAGTCAAAAGAATAAACAAAAATGATTGAATACACGGTGAAGCGAGGTTTCGCATATAACTTTATCACTGTGGGCGATGACGTCCAGTCCCGGTCCGCCTCGGCTCATCATTGTTTGTGCCTGTGTCTCAGAGCGGAGCATGTAGTTGGTGAATTTATAACGATTGGTGAAGCCCGTGGCCGGGTAAAAGACTCGGTTTAGCTTTCGCATTATTATCATTTTGATGTAAGAATCTCTAGAGCTAGGACAAAAAATACCTCATTGAACGCTACTGTCCTCATGCAGGAGCTATGTACACGATTTCGGTTAATTTGTGCGGCAGGGTGTGCAAGTGGGCGAAAAACGTGTATGAAAATCTGGATCGCACCACGATCAAAAATGGAAGGCCATATACCCACTAAAAAGCTTTGATTTGCGAGCAACATCACCGAACGTTTATCTTCTTTTGGCAATGCGGATGTCCGCAACGTCTATTCAGTCATTAGACTGTCTATGCGGCCAACGGCGTGGCAGTGCAGATAGCTTTTGGCATTCCTTAGTCGACTTTGCTTGTCACTACCGGGCACAATTACATCATAGCGTAACACTATAACATAATTCACTAGTTGATCTGCGTTCCGTAATGTTGTGAAATAGTTCTTGTCGGTTGAGTGTGAATTGGAATTAGAGCATCGCATGTTTTAGAAGTAAGGTAAGTTAGACACTTAGAGATACAA
The DNA here is from genome assembly GCA_027605045.1 of Phallus indusiatus. NCBI lineage: Eukaryota > Fungi > Basidiomycota > Agaricomycetes > Phallales > Phallaceae > Phallus > Phallus indusiatus. The sequence continues at coordinate 686,468 of JAQFWX010000009.1, forward strand.
TACAATTATTATCACTTGCTCAGGGAATTCTAGTCAGGAGAAGGGCGTTGGCTCGTTATCGAATATAGCGGCAAGCATTTTTCTTTTGCAATTTTTTGCCTTTTCCCGTATCTTCCCGTAAAGATTGAAAAAAATTTTGCATGATGCTTCCTCCTTACCTCAGGTGGTCGGCTTTCAGGCTTGTACTGAATAATGTTTGGCGTCATTATGAGTTTCTTATGACTCCACTTTTGAAGAACTGGGACTGTATGTGAACCATATATAACAAGTCCAGGAGGAGGCAAATACATTCGCGGGTATAGAAGTGAACGGATGTCGTGCGTATGGTGTGACCGTGACACTGAAAAATTTTCCACTACCGACTTCCGATGTGAACTTTTGAAACGAGATTGCTTTTTAGCGTATAACACGTTCATCTCGTCCTTATCGTCTGACCATATGACTGCTCAAACGTTCAGGTATGAATTGTTTGTCAGTATTTGTTTGTTTAACTTGGTTGTTTGTTTTTTTCACAGTCGGAGCTGGGGCTCATTGAATGGAATTCTTCTCGTCCATTTCTCCTAGATCAAAGAATATCCATCACGAAAAATTTCTTAATGCCAATGAAACATTCGATAGGACAGGTATATCCAGTTCTCAGCCCCAAACATGCAAATTCCGCTTATTTTATCATAGCAAAAACGGCTGGTTGATTCTGCTTCCATTACTCCCCGTAGCAACCAAGGATTGTTTAACCTGGCGTTCCTGCGGTCACTTGGTCTTCCAGCTTTGCGACTGCTCACCGGTCCTCGGATTTCGCGAACATACGTACTTACGGTCATGCAGTAGTATCGCTAGCCAAAATCAAATATTAGCCGGTACCCTGAGCTGGTTGGTTGGTAATATATGTAATTCATTATCAATAGACCCGCGCTCCCCAACCGGCGCATCGTGTCGCACTATCTTTGGGTTTGCGTGCGTAGGGGATCTCAGCAGTCTAGAGTCCCTCAGGAACATGCCCACATTTATGAATTGTTTACGCATATCCTTTCTATTCGGTTGCTGTCTCCGAGCCAGCGCAAATCAGATTCGGGTGTACCTCATTCCCGGGCGGGGGGCGCTCGGGAAGTGAGACCGGACTTGCCAATAACCACGAGGCCAAATGCATACCCCAACCAGTACAATTGGAGTGTAGCTCGCATAGACGTATTGTCCACCTGATAACAGAGGAATGAGCCGTTCCTTTCTTTTGGTAATAAATCCCGCAGAAATGCGCAGGAAATTTTTATTTCTATCCTGAACCTTATCATCATAAAAGAAGTCTGGTTCAAGTTCTTCTCGATGGGCTCTCCTCTTTTACCATAATTTATACCTGTTTGGGTCTCGACTTCCTCTGTTAAGCCGTTAATAAGCCTATTGCACAGTGATTGACGGACAGCACCGAAATACGATTTTGCCTTCCCTTTCTGGTATAAACAGGGACAAACTGCGGATATGAATTGATCGTTTGCATAAATACAACGGAGGTGCGCGTGTAGGGTCAAGATAAGAGGCAAATAATGACACATGTTACAACTCCAGAAATGATTGGGACTGTTTTGGTTTACCACGTGTGACGTAACTTATTTATTTATTTGGAAAGGCGGTTGTTATATCAAGGGTAGCCTCTGTAAGAAAATCCGTTTTAAATTGTAGCCACCGAAGCAAACCCATACCCTCTTCCTCCCCCTCTGTCTCTTCGTTCTCACCAGAACCCCCAATATAGATTGGTGAGCTTTTTGACACTTTCCCCTTGCAACCGAGTTCTCATTGAGACGTTAACAAACAGCAATCCCACAGGCAAAAAAATGCGAACATTCGGTGCAGTCATGAACAACGAAACTACGCCGCTCTTGCGCTCCAACCTCGCAACTCTTGCAAGCCTCCATCATGATAAACAGTCCCAAGACATCATATCCTACACCAACCCCCTTCCGTCAAAACCTTCTCCCGTTGGACCACTGGAAATTACTCCTCTAACCCGAAGACTCATCCTGGCCGGGGTATGGCTCAGCATCTTCCTCGCCGTAAGTGCCTGCGTTAATTCAACGGACTTCATCAAATATTCTAATAGACTCACCCTGTTCCTCGTTTAGTCTCTGAATTGTAAGTATCTCATTGTATGTCCGAGTATATTACAATATCATTTGGCTAATTATCCCTCCTCCTTGCTCAGCGGCGCTTATTGCAACTCGTTCAGTCTTAGTTTCACTTCAATCAACTAACTATGTACTAATCTATTATCATATGACAGTGCTAACCTCCATTTCCTCAGAGCTCCACGCAACAGATCAGGCTAGTTGGCTGGGATCGTCGTAAGTGACAAGTCATTTCTAATTTTTTGCATATATATTATTATACAATCGTACGATCTCATTAATTTTAAGTTATCTCCTGGCTACCTGTACCTTCTCTCCTCTGTATGGAAGACTTTGCGACATTTTAGGCCGCCGCAGAGCATGTCAACTCGCCTTGTTTCTGGCTGCTTTGAGTATAATTCTTTCTGTGGCGTCTAAAAGCATGACAATGCTCGTCGCTTCTCAATTTGTGCGTTGTTTTGAGTCATACTACTCCCCTGGTTGTGCCAAGGAACCAACCATGCTGATCGACGCCATTCAGATAAACGGCGTAGGGGGAGGAGGTTCGTTCATTACCACAGTTATTATCACAAGTGATATGTATGTCCTTCGGCGTCGGGGTTGGATACAGGGTCTCTCAGCTTTGATCTGCGCGGTATGTGTTAACCTTTTCCGCCGTACCTTTTTTTTCAGTCGTTCGCAGGCAGGGCAAGGCGTTGCTGGACCGCTTGGAGGATACATTAGTGAAAAGCAAGTTTCATAAAGTATTTTTTTGGAAGAACATGTAGCCTGACATTCTATTGATACAGGTTCGGTTGGCGTTGGGCGTTTGTGCTCCAGTTACCGTTTTATGTGCTCGCGATACTCATGATTGAGTTCAATTTACATTATGTTTTGCCTGTACGGTGTTCTGTCGCCTATTGAGACCCTACGCTTACGTTTGAGTAGGGAAAGAGTAAAGGCGCCAAAGAGATACTGAAAAAAATTGATTATGGAGGGACAATCTCCTTAATGCTTTCCGTGAGTAGCCCGTTGTATTACATGTCAATCCCGCTCATTTATGCATTTTCATGTGAAAAGATTTTTTCTTTCCTCGTTTTCTTAAGTTTCAAGTACACGCAACAGTTACCATTCACAGAACCGCGCGTCCTTGCCTCGCTTCTCTTTACTATCATCATGGCCATAATTTTTGCATATTTTGAACTCTGTATCGCAACACAGCCTATCATGACACCTTCGTTTCTGAAGCAGAAAGTGCCTATGTTGGTTGGTGTTAGCAGTTTAATTGTGGGTTCAGGGTTTATGAACATGTAGCTTTTTGTATACACCTTACTAATTTGACCTTACAGACAGCTATTAACGACGTCACTTCGTTATATTTCTTACCGCTTTTCTTCGAAAGAGTTATGCTGACATCCACTGTAACCGCAGGTTCGTAGATATCTTTCATGTTAACCACTAGACCTGACGAGATTGAATAGGATCGCATATACTTCCCAAAAGCGTAGCGATGACTCTAGGCTCTCTACTCGGCGGGTAAGACAATCCCAGTCTCAGAATTTATGTACTTGTCTATTCTAACTTGACTCTCAAATCCAGCGCTATTATTTCAGGTACCGGAAGCTTTAAATCATTAGGAATATTTGCAGCATGCACTACCCTTATTGGAAACGTACGTTGAGTAACACCTTTCAGAGGCGTCTCCACGTCATCATATGCCAGGGCTACGGTAGTTAATTCAAGCTCGCAATTTCAGTTATTCCTTGTTGCTCTTAGCGAAAAGTCTAGTGTCTTGGTTCAGTGGTTCGGTATTGTATGACGTGAACAATCCTTGGAAATCTTATTCTTATACCATTGCTCTTCCAGGTTCCGTTAGGTCTAGGGAATACTATAGTATCCCAAACAACAACAATCGCACTCCTCGCGCATGTTGAGCGTAAGCTATCTTTTTGCTGAATATCTCAGTGCCTTAATGCTGAACTGATTTCATTATTACTCTAGCCGCGCAAATGGCCATCGCGCTTGGATTCGCACAACTGTGGAGGTGCGTCGGACAAGTTGCTGGCGTCGCTATTCCTTCCGCCATCTTTCAACAGCTCATTGGTCGTGAGCTAGCGGCTCGAATTACTGGACCTGGCGCAGCAGAGGTGCGTGTATACTTGTCAAACAGTCTCAAGCGACAGCTATCAATTTTCATCAGATTATCGAATACATAAGGGAATCTGCGAGAAATGTTCATAATTTGCCATACGAACTTCAAAAACACGCTTGCGACTCTTACGGCGTCGCATTAAGGCAGGTTTTCTGGTTTCTCGCGTTGTTGATCCTCGCGGCTGTTTTTCTTCAAGTGGCGGTACGTTAAATTTTTCTACACTGCGTGGCGTATACTAACTGACGTTTTACTAGATTCCTAATAAGTCATTGAATGAGGCATCGGAAGAATTGCCAAAACCAAATCAGTCTTGATCAGTGAGCAATCAGGACCAATTACATGGATATAATCATGAAAGATATTTGAGAGACACTTCTGTACGTTAGGGAACCAACACTTAGACACACCGCAATGATAGATAGATGTGTATTATAATGACGACATTGTAGCTTTTGGTGACGGCTATAATAAACAATCCGATAATGTTTTAGATATTTTGTGTGAGATTATATGTATTTTCGTTGCACTGAGGGGAGCCGGGAGCAGCTTTACATAAGCAGGAAGAGGGAAGACACTGAGTGGGGAACTTACGATAGGGAAATATAATATAATCTTAAATAATAATAAGCTCTGAGTGAAATAAACCGGGGAAACTGTATTAGAGTGTGTAACTACTGAGTATATACTAAAGAGACCTCTCCAGGGACTAGAACGTATTTATCCAAGGGTGCCCAAAGAGAAATTCCTGTACAGACTATGTAGCCTACATAGTTACTTGTACTCTGAAGCAAAAATAAATATAACATAACATAATTAGTATGTAACTAAAAATTGCGCATATATGCTCTCAGGCTGTTGAGGAACCCTATAGTAGATCTTATCTCAGGCTGAAACTGTGTATAAGCAAGATCTTAGTCATTGATATTTACATTGAGCTAAAACATTCATATGAATCATATAAAATTTGTACAAAACTCTGATTCTTTGTCTAACAATAAGATTTGGACCGCGAGAATCACTGAGTTCTAATGAAGGTCCAGGTCCAGATCTTTCAACCGATATCTTGTTTGGGTTAGGTGCCATTCACTGAATGATATATATCAATACCGTTAACAGAGAGAGGCACCGGGACTCACATATAGCCTTTCTCCCATGCCTTCCAAATGTCCACTGCCTTTTGATTTATATTTTCCATGGTTGCATAAACTACTCGTCTAGCAGTCCTCAATTCCCCTAACAATTGTGCATGAATTTCGTATCGTGACTTATTCTTTATGTGAGCGCGAGCCCACAGGTATGTTCCAGTTTCCTGCTTCAATTCTTCTTTGTGGAACCTAACGATGCCAGTAGAGTGTGGTTGTCAATTGAAAAAAAAATTGCCATCAAAACTTACGATAAAAGATCATTAGCAATAGTCAACCAGAAACTAAAGTTGGGCAAGGCTTGAATTAAATCCAAGCCAGTGAATCCGTCCTTCTTCGTAAAACCAAGTAAACCGAAATCGAATATTCCAGTCGCGTCGCGAAAATACCATGCGAAACGGTTTTCCCCTCGAATCATATGTTTCTTCTCAAGCCGCGTTTCTACACAAGTGTAGGACATGAATTGTAAAGTACCGTTCAAAATCAATGATGCAATGAGAGGATCGTATATTTGCCACATGTTATCGAGGATTTCTGCAAGAGCGGTGAGAACGGGGTCAAGTTGACGCTGACCCGTCAATAAACGTCGACCAAATTCATTGAAGGGCGTTGGATCCTCCAATATTTTATCGTCAGTATAATTACAAAACCTTTTATACGTATATGAGACATAAAATATGAGCGATTTGAGAGAATATCCATACAATATGTATAACCCTGTATTCTTCTTCACTTCCAATGGGAGAGTCGGGTGACACAACTGCCAGTGTAAAAACATTTGGAAGTTAGTATATATGTATGCCCACGATCTACTTCAAAACTCACATGAGCTATTGCAACCATTGAAGGAAGAAGTTTCTGCAAGAGCGGACAATAGTCCAACCCTCTTGCAACAATGAATTCTCGCATTGAGTCTTCGAGTTCTTGATTACTCGAATCTATACCAGTGGGGGAGTAGTCAACATCCCTCAGAAATTCCTTCAACACGGAGATGAATTTATCTGGAGTATCAATTAGTTTCAGAGAGAGAAAGGTCAGGGAGGAGAGAGGATGCTTAAGCTTCTCACCAGGCTGATAAGGAATAAGAGAATCAGAAGAGACTCGGTCTTTTCCAGTTTGTTGCATCGATTGAGAAGAGTTTGCGTTTAGTTTGGGTTCAGGTTGGTAGCTTGAAGTTGTTCTTGCAATAGGATTGCATATGGTTTTATATACTGGTGAAGGGTCGAAATTACGGGAAAATTCATTTACCTCTAGCTTGACCCATTTAGATTCCAACCACCATTGACTGACTTCGAATGACCATGCAAGTTTTGCGTAATAAGTGAGATTTACCAAAAATGCGGCCCGATTTTGACCCTTGTTAATTTATTTTTATCACAAGATGGTGCTGTCTAGTTCAGTAAACCACCCACATCACAAGTTTCAGAATTGCCAAAAGTACTGTACAGGTATCGCCGGTTTGGACTTCAAGGAGGGAAGGGGTTTAGAGACTCGTTCCTGGAGCTTGAAGTCATAGCTCATAATGCATAATCATTCATCCACTAATAAGCACATGGACACAAAGCTACACACTAATTCAATTGGCAACAGTTCAGGCTACTAGTAGTGGTTCACGCCCTTGAATATTGGGCTGATTTCAGGTCCAGTCGAAAAAAATTTTATTTCTATAAATAAGGCGTATTGAAAACTCAAACGATATATAAATATATTCGACTGTTTTCCATGGATTAGTCCGGAATGCCGCCGCCGCGCACTGATAACGCCGGAATAAATGTTGCAGAATTAGAATTCTCATCTTTATTAGCCGTGTATTTAACATACTCGTCAAGTAATATCATTCCTGTTTCAATCAGTAATACGGGTGAGGTCAGAAGATCTGAGGAAGACTGGGAAGGCTGAATAACCTCACCCAGATTACTGATGGCCCGCCCCGCCTGGACCCGCCTGACCTGATACGATCAAGAAACCCTCAGGGTTGACACTGAGCTAGTTTCCAAAAATCGACGTCGTTTAGTTTTTCTTTTTTTGAGCTATGTGCATATATGTATGTAAATAGTAAATAGATTCTGCAGTGTAACTCAGACGTCTCATCTGTTTTACTACTACTAATAAGTTAGTCTAATGGGAAATCAAGGGACAAAACCAAACCTTATATCAGGAGTTGACACTTCTTAGTCAGGTGCGCGTTGGGATTTATATTGTCAAAATGATAGGAATGTTGAGAAGCATTCACGTCGTCACGAGGCTGAGCTCAGTAGCAGAGCGTCGTGCGCGTCCGGTTATCACACCAATTATAGCTATCTATGCATCACCGATCTTCTTTAAACTCCTGTTTTACACAGAAAAAAGTATAATATAATATCGTTGACTTTCCGTTCGTTGCCTTTAGTGTTTGAACTCAGGATTCTCTCGAAAAGGGAGGCGATGATTATTATTTGCAACTGAGGACAACTTCCCGTCTATCGTCAGTTTTCATTTCCTTGATACAACGGCCGCACAAAAACAACTTTTGTAAAATGGCCACGTATTTAATTGTACCTGAAAATCCATTGCCAAATTACGTATAGTATTGTGATCTTCATCGATCGATTCTTCCTTTCCGAAACTTAAATTATGAAACAATTTCTGGCTGTAACTCGAACGAAATTAGAAATTAGCCTGGACGGCGGAGACAGGCAAAAACCTGAAGCACCTGCTGAATCGCCAAATGTGACATTACTCGCCGAATCCTGATACTTTTTTTTTATAGTGCTGGAATGAGAGGTCCGCCGAAAAAATTCCCCGTAAAAAGTGCCATGGCATTCATTTTGATTTCCGTAGCTTCAAGTTGAACAGCGAAAACTAGCACAGGTGAGATGATAGGCACATACATATGTATAGACTATATGTATAGACTATACTAGCTACATAACATACCGGTGGTTTATAATTACCTGATTCCCGCACTTGCCCGCTGATTGGACCACCCCTGCTCTGTATTATCATTAGTCTATTGGACACCAGCATACAGTGACATGTCCAATGATATTGATGATAATTACGCGTAATTTGCCAGTGGAGTCTGTGCGAATTTGGTAACTGTAATCATCTCCGATCAAACTCATAATTGCACCCAAGTAACCTAGCCACCTGTCTATTGTAAATGTGATTGGTCGCAGAAATTGCTCAACAGAGCTGAAGCCGCTCCACGTTGTTTGTGCCTTGGGGTATGAAGCGATGAGATTATTTTGCATCGCACAAGATAGCATGCATTACTGATTGCTGATAATAAGACTGAGCTCTGCAAGGACGAGACTCGACGCGCGCAATTCAGCAATTCCCAGTTCAGCCAAAAGAGTTGGCCACGGTTGGACAGCTCGACTTTTGATTCGGAAACTCGTTCGTTCAAGAAGATTTATTATTAGAAATGCCATTACGACATTGTCATTTGTCCTTTTTGTCTTTTTTGTCTGGTCCGTGACGCAAGCAGGAGCTGCTAGGATTGGATACGATATGAACGTCGATGAAAACAAAGATAATAATCGCCATTTGTGTGGGTCTAACAATAGTAAAACGAGCGGAAGGAAGCTAACACGTGGGAAAAGATCTACGTCTGCATCGTGTGTGTTTTCGAATTCAAATTCAAATGCAACTTCTGTAGACGCCTTGTCCAGCTCCTGCAGTAACGATTTGATCAGCTTCGTCGTCGGTGGATCTGTTGATTTTGTTCCGGGGTTTTGACACCCTCATAATTTCGGGTGATTGCGAATCAAAGGGTGGGATTGGTTGAGGAGATCTAGTACAAGTGGGAAGACGGATATCGATGACTGCTGCTACATACTACTATTTCACGGAAGCGGAATGGCAATATGAATATGGGTCGGATGAAGGAGAAGAAGAAGAAGACAAGAGAAGGTGTATTTATTATTAAAGAGGGGTGGATTGGATATATCAAGGATGTGGCGGAGCAGGTGATTGACGAGGAAGACAGGTTTGGAGTGCTGGGATTGAGCGAGGTGTGCATGAGACAAGCCAAGAACATGTCGGTGTGTCTTCTTCGATTTGACGGTTGGATGTCTATTTTTAGCGTGTGGGAAAATTTGCTTGGGGTGGTTGGCCAGGGATGTTGTTGGGGATGAGAGGACTGGTTGAAGGAGAGACACGGGAAGATATGGAAGGAAGTGAAAGACGGAGAAGGAACAGAACAGAATTGGTCTTTTTGTTCTGATAGTTCTGGCAAGTTCCAAAGTTCTTCGAATCTTTTGAGTTTACAGGAGAGATATCAAGAGATGAAAACAGCGTGGGAGAGGCACGTGTCGTTCGTGGGAAAAAAGGAGATGGAGCAGGAGAGGGAAGAGACATTACTTGGAGAGAGAAAGGAGCATAAGAGCAGATAATACACGATAGTAATTACAATGTGTGTACTAGCACTGCAAGACGAGGAGAATGGTATTTGTCATTGTGGACACTTGTTGTGATCGTGTGTGACAGCAGAATGACACACACTATTATTAAATATAAAGACGAGTGACACACAGCAGAGCCCCGAGTGTGTCTGTTCTCCCACGAGAAACGAGAGTGAGCGCACACCTTCACACGGTCCTTGCAAAAAAAGTCAAAAAGGGCTTCCAGTTATGAGAATCATAAATCATGCGTATCCTCAACAACAACAGCAACAGCACCACCACCAACAACAGCAGCAACAACAGCAGTATCTTCTTCACCACCACCACCACCAACATCCTCTTCACCATCCGCCACCACAGCTTCCAGCTCCTCCACACCATCCAACTCCCTTGCCGGCCGTAGACAGTATTGACAACAACCCGTCTTCAGCCACCAACTCAAGCACAGCCATAGACCACCCAATGTCTCATACTCACGACGACCGAAGAGGTGTGTGTGCGTGTTCAACTACTGATTCATATTTTTTTGCATGTCTTTGATAATAATATTTCTTTTTATTCTTTCTGCCGCGGGTATTCTCCCCACACCACACCTCAATATCTCTATAATCTTGATATTATGTGTTACTATTATTATTATTATCATCATCGCGAAATATCGGTTCAGTTACACACGATCATGCTCCCCGTTCATCTTACTCAAACTCTCCCGCGACTCTCTCCCACCACGAGCGCCCGACTGTCGATCACACGAATTTACGAGCCCTTTTACACGACTGGCGAGTCGACCACCAACACAATAACCACCATCTCAGAAATGGCGACAGAGATCAGGTACAACTACCTCCTTCCCCTAATAACGATACCCTTCCTCATGTCTCACCTTATCTTTTCAATAGCCATCTTCTTCCTCCTCTAACAACAAACGAAAATTGGAAGATTCACACGATGAACTCCAATCCAAAATACGTCGAATAGTCCGGGACCACCTCACAATGGACTACTCTCGTCCCATGTCAATGACAACAGTCATATGTCTCCACGCCGCCGTCGCCCAAAAATCATACGGCAGCGAAAAACGTTTTTTATGTCCTCCACCCGTCGTCCGAATAGAAACCCCTTATTCGGAACTCAAGAACCAGCATCTCGCTATGAGCATCGTGACCGAGAGCGGTGAACGCGGCCCGGAACAGCGCTCTCCCCTTGATAACAATATGGTCGCCAATTTCAAGTACTTGCATGTCTCGGGTACTGCTAAATCAAAGAGTTTCCAGCTTGCGCTTGATATTGCTGAATCTCCTCTTACACATCCACCTCCACATCTTTCTCCCACAGATGCAGTCGCACCAATCACACATCACCATCATCAACATCAACATCATCATCCCCATCCTCACGAATCATCACCGTCCTCTTCATCATCATCATCAACCCTACCAGGCCGCATCTGGGCCTCCTTCGACTCCGCACCAGTCACAATCATCTCCAAACCGTCCAAAAAAACGGCAAAAACGCGAAACATCTCGTCATGCATTTTAGCAGGTGGACCCGTCTCGTTGTTCAATCGTATCAATTCACAGACGGTGCGCACGAAATATATGACGATCGAGCATGCGCAGTTGTGCGCGAGCAATTTGTCGTGGTCTGCGTTTAACGTGAACGTGCTCCGTCGTCCACACGATAACATGATGATCTCCAACCAAGCAGCTCAATCCCAATCCCACTCTCATTCTCATTCCTCGACACACTCGCATTCACATATGCCAATACCAGCTCCACCTCTCCCAGTCATCTACGGCTGCGAAATTCAACTCTTAGACACATTAACGGGGATTGCCACCAGCCCGCTTATCATTCGGAAAGTTGATAAGGGCAAAGTGTCGCCGGAGGATGGAGGGCCTGTGTCGCAGATGCAGAAGATTGCGTTGCAGCGTGTGAATCCGGATGGGTCGAGGTCATATCTTAGTGCTGCGTCGCCTGTTTCTTCGGGTGTTGGTGGGTCTGGGTCTGGGGCGGGTGGTAGTTCAGGTGGTGGTAGTGGTGGTGGTGCGAATGGGAGTGGAAGTGGAGGTTCGAATGGGAGTGGAGGGGGTGCGGGGTCACCTGGGCCTCCGCCGCCTACGCCTGGAAGTGCGGGACAACCTGCTTCGCATCCCTTGATTTTTCAGCCGCCGAGGGTTAGAGAAGAAGTACGTGATGGGGTGAGGATTATTACGGATGAAGTGGACGATTATCTATGTTGGACTATCGTTGGAATATGTGAGTCTCAAAAAACCTTTCTTTCTTCCTGGGAGAAATGCTTATTCTTTTTACTTGAAGCTAAATTCCAATACACATTTTTCGACGGCTCAGGAACAAACTCACCCATCCCGCGATTACCTATAACACCCTTCCCAACACTCTTCACAGCACCAGGTTACAGAATAACTCCACACACTATCGAACTAACCGTTTCCAACTTTTTTTACACCAATCCTGAGACGATGCAACATACCCCGTTGGAAGTTTGGTTAGGCCCCATCGGACCGTTACGGCAGAGAGTATTTCAGGCGACGGGGCCGCCGGGTCCGTTGACTAATATTGCGGGGTTGAATGGGTTTGGTAGTGGTGGTGGGGCGACGTCGCCGATTCAGCAACAGCAGAATCAACAGCAGCAACAACAGGGTCAGCCTCAGTTGTCGGTTGCGCTTAATGGGTTGCCGTCTACGTTGGTGAATAGTCTTGCGTCGTTGAATGGGATTATTGGAGTTGGTGGGATGATGAATTTGTATGGACAGCAAGGAAGTGCAGGTGGTGGGAATGGAAGTGGGAATGGAAATGGTGCGGATGGAGGAGGTTCGGAGGGAGGTGGGAGTGCACAGATTTCGCCGACTGCGACGACGACTGGTGCCGGTGCCGGTGCTGGTGCTGGGACATCGCAACCTCCTACTCCATCCGCGACTGGTAACGCCAATTCTTCAAATTCGAATCCGCAACAGTCGCCGCAGATATTGAACGCGCCTACGCCGTCGTCTGTTATACATTCTCCTCCGACTCCAACTAACCCGACACCCTCATCAACTGCCACATCAACAACATCCGCAACGACTATAATCCCACATCCAATCTCACATCCCCATCCCCATCCGCTTCCACATTCGCTTCCACATTCGCTTCCACACCCACACCCACCACACTCTCCACCCGTCGCACCACCCCGATTCATGCCTCAAGGCCCATTACACACCATCGTCCTCGTCGAGCTTCCACCCATGTCGCAGATCGTCCGTACGGCGCGCGAAAGTGTGGGGTTGCCGTCGCATTTGGGGTACCTCGGGGAAAGTGTCCCCGGGATTCCGGGTTTAGAGATGGGGATTAATTTGGGTGTGGGGATGGGGATGAATATGAATATGAATATGGGGTTGAATGTGAATGCTATGAGTGGTATGAGTGTGGATAATATTGCTGGGGTAGGTGAAGGTGAAAGTGATGTTAAACATCCTGATGAGGATGCACCACAACCACCACAACAGGCACATTCTTCTGGTAGTGCTACATCTTCATTACCACCGTCTTCCTCAACATCGACCCAACAAACACAATCCCAACCCCAGCCGTCTTCATCCACATCACCTCCCCCACCTCCACACGCACACGCACCCACATCACTATCCCCACCACCTCCACTCCCAACACTTCCAATCTTGTTTATGCGTCCGTACGATGGGATTGGGTATCATTCCGGGAGAAGTATTGCGTGCGAGCCTAGTTTGAGTCATGAACAGGTTGAAAGAATTCAGAGGAGGGTTGTTGGCGGTGTTGGTGTCGGAAATGGGAATGGGAACGGGAGTGCGGGAGGGAAGGGAGGTGGTGGAGGTGGTGTTAAAGAAGAGAGTGCAGGTGTTAGTAATGGACATGGTGGACACGGGCATGGGTTGTTGGATGGTGATATTGATTGGGTTGTGAGAGTGTTGTAAGAGGAGGAGGAGGAGAGTTTAGGTTTTGTTAAATGGTTTTGACTTATTTTTTTTGTTTCTTTTTTCTTCTCTTTGGTCGCGTATTCCCTTGTTTTGTCTTTTCTTTTCTTTTTGCTTCATCCTTATTCGTTTTTTTTTGGCTCCTTTTGATTCTGTTTCCTCTCGCCGTTCTCTTTCTGTCCCATCCCGTTCTACGTCCTCTTCTTGTCTGACGATTCTACGATTTGCGAATGAAATTTTAAAGAATTTGTCATGATTTCTCTCTCCCACTTTCTTATTCTTTATCTTCGAAAAAAATTTATGGAACCGCAGGGGGAGGAGGAATTTTTCTCGAGTTGTACTCCCTTGCGTATGACGTTTTTTTTTGTATTTTCTTTTCTTTTGTATGATTAAGTGTATTCTTTCTTTCTTTCCCTTTCTTTTGTTCTTAGGTTAGCTAGTATTGCTGTTAGTACCGTGTTTTCTTTTTTTCTTCCGTCGTACAGTACGTACGTATATGCATATATATTGCATTCTACTTGAGAATGAAATCCGTCGTATCGAGGCGCGGTGGTCGAAAAAGAGAGGTTGAAAGTTTTTTCAGAAAGACATTGAATTATAAATTGCTGACATGCATAATGATGTGCAACGCCGTGAATTCATTTTTCATCCAGTTATTAATGTTTGGTTTTTGTTTTGCTTCACACATGGCTTCCCATCCAAGGACCAAAACGAGCTAGAAATGTATATTAAACCCCTGAACCTTCGTGTGCTAATCTCTTTCAGCTCATCTCATTATTGATATTCTATTCTGTTTATATACTTCTTGCAGGAGTCATAATGTCGAAACGGCTCCGACGAAATTCGAAATAAGAAGAAACCTCTCGGTACCGTCCATACACGGTTATTAATGCATTAATGTCCAATGTCAAACCCCTGATTTCCAAACCATTATCAAGACTGGCTTATCTTCGGAGGAGGGGACGCGTATGTATGTGCTGCCGAACCAGAAATTGGTTCTTTTCTTTGCATAAAATATGTTTTGCAAGTGCACGTCCGTCTCAGGATGACGTCATAATCCCAAATGCGCTGACGCGGCCCTTGGTGTATATAGCTTTATGCCGTCCCTCCGAGCATCCGAAAATCCGAATCCGAATCCGGCAGAGTCTGAGTAGCCACCTCATTTTCCTCTTCTATCGTGACATTATTACCTTTTGCACAACACTCTACGCGACGTCGTGAACAGACTGACTAAGGGACTAAGGGTGGGAGATTGTGCAGGCGGAAGATCATGAGTGCTGGGTATATAAAAGGCTGCTTGCTTTGCTCTTTTTTTTTTTCAGTGCTTGTTCACGTCTGTCAACTCTAAACAAACGATCCTACTACATACATATTCACCATGACTACTCGCAAAACTACAATGCCTTATGGTACGCTGCTGCCGCTGCCTCCTCTTTCCAGAATCGTTCGTTAATTGTTGTTCGTTGTTCGTTGTTCGTTGTTCATTACAGTTAGACTCGGTAACTCGGGTTTGAAAATCTCTAAAATCGTGCTCGGGATGATGTCGTACGGTGACAGTAAATGGGATGACTGGGTCCTCGATGAAAAGGAAGCTATAAAACATATAAAGGCTGCGTGAGTCAAGGACGTTTTTTTCTTCTTGTTGAGGATAGCTCTGAGATGTTGGTGTGCAGGTATGATGCTGGTATTCAGACGTTTGACACTGGTAGGAACGTTCTGTCAGTCGTGGTATTGCTATATTGACGATTTTCATTCTCAAGCCAACGTATACTCGAACGGCGAAAGGCGCGTCTGCGTTGTCTATTTTTCAAAAGAGAACACACTGACGTTGTTCGCCTTCATTACAGCGAACGTATTTTGGGAAAGGCCATCAAGTCTTTGAACTTACCCCGAGACGAGATCGTCGTTATGACCAAGGTAACGCTTTCTAAACCTATCGCAAGCGCGGTGTAATCTAATATTAACGACTCTATAGGTTTATTTCGTCGTTGGGAAGGCTCCAGATGTCCAATTCTGGGGTGATAAGAGCGCTGGTCAACCCGAGCAATTGGGATATGTTAATCAAGGAGGTCTAAGTCGCAAGGTTTGTGAATTAAGGTTGAGTATGACGACAGGTCAAGTTGATGATATATGTTTTGCAGCACATTTTCGAAAGTGTCAAGCACAGTCTTGAAAGACTTCAATTGGACTACATTGACGTGTTACAATGTAAGTCGATCTAGAACAGTGGGCCACCTGATTGATGTTTAACAATCCTTTATAGGCCATCGTTTCGATCCCAATACTCCTATTGCAGAGACTGTAAGTCAATCTCGTATCAATTTTTTCGCTTTCTAGTTAAATGGCTGCTACTCCTTAGATGCAAGCTTTACATGATGTCGTTCAAGCAGGCTACGTGCGCTATATCGGCATGAGCTCCTGCTACGCATACCAATGTAAGTCATAACGCTATTTATGTCCGGTGCCGCTTTTTCTGATGAATTGGTACCCACAGTCAATGCTATGCAAAGTAAGCTTCTCGGTATGATATTATTTAAGAGTTGTATATTCATGTATTTCTTTACAGACTATGCCATCAACAACAAATTGACACCCTTCATTTCGATGCAAAACCATTATTCGTTGGTTTACCGCGAAGAAGAGCGTGAAATGATGCCAACCCTCAAGGTGAGTTTCCACGAACTTTTTAGGCATTCCTTTCCTCGGATCAAACAAAAATAATCACAGCAATTTGGTGTTGGATGTATCCCCTGGTCTCCGCTAGCTCGTGGTTTACTGACTCGACCTCTGACAGAACAAACCAAAAGAGGCGACACTGACTGGTTCGTTATTCTCAACGATGTAAATTCTCAACATGTTGATGTTCTTCTTCTTAATCAGGTATTTGAAAAATGCGTACAAGGCATCTGGTACGAAAGATATAGTAAACCGGTTAGTCAACCGCCGTGAAACATTCCTTATTCGTTGCATGCATTGATTTATCTTACCCCTTTTTAAGAGTTCAAGAAGTAGCCCAGAAGAAAGGAATAACGATGGCTCAAGTTGCCTTAGCGTGGTGTTTCTCCAACCCTAGTATGTCTTTTCGCATTTCCCGTTCTTTCTGTATTTTAATCACGCTTTTCCAGACATTACTGCACCTATCGTTGGTACAACAAGTTTGAAGAATCTTGAAGAGTTACTAGGTAATTTCTTTCGCTTAAACAAAAACCATGCAATTGATTGCATACTACTTTATCATAGCCGCTGTTGAATTCCGTTTGACTGATGAAGAGGTGAAATATCTCGAAGAGCCTTATCAACCCCAGAATATCACTGGGCATGCGTAGCTCAAGTTGATGGCGATCAGTTGCATCGTGACATGTAGAAAATGTATTGCGACAAGATGAGAGAATGTTATATACAAAACATCATACTTGCTCACTATATTTCCATCGTTTGAAACCTTGGGAATGAGAGGTTACCGCGCCGTCAGCTGCTGCGAGTTTCCCCGTCGTCCCTTAGACTGCCAGCGGCCGACAGTGAAAGTTCAATTAAATGAGGCGAAGGCACCACTTTGAAAACCTAGCACATATATACAGAAATAAGACGGGACAGGGCTTTTGGGCTGGGACCCTGAGACTTGCGTAAAGCTCTCAAAAAAGGTCCCCGCTCGATACGGGGGCCTCCGGTCCAAACGGGGCTCTCCGTTCGACGCGGGTACTCTTTTGACGATCTTAGAAAATGAGACTGGAGGAGTCCTGGGTATATGTATATAATGCCTACATTTACAGGGAGTAAACTTTGTTCGATTCAAATTATCTGGATCCATCAATATTATGATTCCTCGCAAAACTGTTATGCCTTATGGTAAGCCAATCATCTATCCCTCTGACAGATCTTCTCTAACTTGAATTGATTCCGTGCAGTTAAACTTGGGAATTCCGGTCTAAAGGTTTCAAAAATCATTCTTGGGACGATGTCCTATGGAGATCCTAGGTGGGCTGCGTGGACTGTTAACGAGGAAGAAGGTATAAAGCACATAAAAGCGGCGTGAGTTTAAAACTTTTTTAGCTAAAATACTGGCTGATCAGGAAAAATTAGGTATGATGCTGGTATTCAGACGTTTGATACTGGTAGGCCAGTTTATTCACCCGAGGTTTCTCTTATTATCTCAACTTTGATGATCTCAAGCAAATGTATACTCTAACGGTGAAAGGTACATATAACAGATAATCTTCCTCGCAGTATAGAATCACAAGGCTAATCTCATTGCAGCGAACGCATATTGGGAAAAGCAATCAAGATTTTAAACCTGCCACGCGAAGAAATTGTCGTAATGACCAAAGTGAGTAATTGATTATCCCAGTCTTTGTACCCATCAATTTAAATATAATATTATGATGTTTCAAAGGTTTATTGTGTCGTGGCACATTCTCCAGGGCAACATTTCTTTTTGACATCAGGAGCCGAAGAGAATGGATATGTGAACCAAGGAGGTCTTAGTCGCAAGGTATGTATCAGACGAGGGTCGGGTCAAATTTACCTGACTGTTTCGCAGCATATATTTGACAGCGTCAAGGATAGCCTTGAAAGACTTCAATTGGATTATATTGATGTGCTGCAGTGCAAGTGTTGATCATACTATACTCTCAGCCACGAAACCCATGGTTAAGCGTTTGTTTTGTAGGTCACCGTTTCGATTATAACACATCCATTGAGGAGACTGTACGTCAATTGTACATGCTATTCTTTCCGACCGAGACACGAATTTCTTTCAGATGCGAGCTCTACACGACGTTGTGCAAGCTGGTTACGTACGTTACATTGGGATGAGTGCTTGCTATGCATACCAATGTAAGTGACTACCATTCCTTGTATCAACTTCTGATAATGAAAACTCGTCACGCTTAGTCCACGCCATGCAGAGCAAGTATTTGATTGATGTATGCGTATGAGTCACATCCTAATTTGCTCTTAGATTATGCTATTAATAACAAATTAACACCCTTCATTTCAATGCAAAACCAATATTCTCTGTTATATCGCGAAGAAGAGCGCGAAATGGTGCCGACTCTCAAAGTGAGTTTTTGATCTATCCAATGAAAATACCATCTTCCCAACTTGATGCAATGCGCATACACAGCATTTTGGAGTTGGATGTACTCCCTATTCCCCGCTGGCTCGCGGTTTGTTGACGCGGCCTTTTGACACCCAAACTAAAAGAAGCGATTCGGATTGGTTAGTTCATTCATTATGCGCCGTAATTGTTTTCTAAGTTCCGTTGTATATATTTAGGCTCATTAAGAACGGATATAAAGGAAATGGTACAAAAGACATAATTATGCGGTCGGTTGAACTCAAATTTATGTATGTGACGCAAGACTGATTATCTTCTTCAGAGTCCAAGAGATATCCGAAAGGAAGGGAATCACGATGGCTCAAGTTGCTTTAGCATGGTGCTTCTCGAAGTGTAAGTTTACCCCCCCAGCCTCGCGCTACTGTCACCATTGTTTGGTAACTTTTTCTGCAGCCTCCATCACTGCTCCTATCGTCGGAAGCACGAGTCTGAAAAATCTTGAAGAATTAATAGGTAATAGGAACCCAAAATGAACCGGAACTTGCCACTGATTTCGGTATATTGTAGCTGCTGTTCACATTCGGCTTACGGACGATGAGGTCAAATATCTTGAAGAGCTTTATCAGCCTCAGAAAGTTTTCGGTCATTCTTAATGAGAACAGACATGGTAATGCTTTGAATTAGTCACTCTTCTGGATTGTCAGGAAAATCAGTACCTTGAATTTGTCCATCGTCAGTATTTAGAGAGTATATTTGGAATATTGATCAGTTCTTATGTAATTCTTGATTTGAAAAAAGTAATAATTCTCGGGTATGGATATTTTTGTCCTGGAGGTTGAGTTGGCGCCGCTGTCGTCTAATATCCTGGCCACGAGTCCTTTCACACGAAAACAACCTTTCAATTCCGAAACCGGAACGCCAGTGCCGGTGCTATTATCACTGGATAAAAGTATAATACGTTCTCGGAAGCTCCTTTTATGCCATGCCATGTCAACATGTTAACCATAATTAGATCATGATACATTATATGCAGTAACAAATCGACCCCATGATGCGTCACGCCGTGTAAACTTCTTGAGTTTAATACAAACTTGTTCGCGGATATTTCTCGTTTCTTGTATTGTCAATGAGCAAGCCAGCTCAGATTCGCATCCCCATGATCGTTTATTTTGCAATAATTTCGGGCCCTTGGTGACGTTAATTCCAAACTAGTACATGGTCTATAATGCTCCTACGCAATTTCAGTCCATCCGGAGGGTTTTAGGAGACTCGTTGGAGAATCAAAAAACTCACTAATACGAAAATGACAATGTTGCACACTTGTTGACGGCTCGTATTAGGTATCGTTTCAGTTTTACCGTTTCTCCTCTTGAGACAGTTAGGTTCTCTTTTGAACAAATTCTACAACCGTTACCCATCGCAATGTGCGTAAGGCAGCCTTACATGTATGTGTCAGCAGTCGCATTAGGTGATCGTCCCAGAAAATGAGACACGTGGTAGTTCAGCACAGAAGTAAAGGTAGGCAAAGAGTGGATCAAACTCAAAAGACTTAGATCCAATAGATTTCCTTCAAGTTGTCTGTCCCCAGGAATATTCCCATTCCTACGCAATCACAACGTCCTGTAAGAATGTGGTGGGTAACCGGTGACGACGGAGAGACTGTTACATTAAGAGGTCGCCCAAGAAATATTTTCGTAATACATTTCATGGTTCTTTGTTACGCATGCATTCTCGGGACCAACAAAAATATTCAAATTCAGGATCATAAGGCCCATCAGTGCTGTTAAAGACCTACCCAACAGGAGATTTGGAGATTGATCCAGAGACTTCAGCCTATTCCTCACAGGAAACACTGTCAGACGTAACATAAAAATCATCCGTACCACTCGTTCTCTCTTTGTGATTGCGCTCCACGTCAGGATTTAACACCAGTTTATAAACCGGATTTTTGCCGAATACGCCTTTGTCAAAGAAATAAAAGGCGAGACTCTTCAAGGTCACTATCAGGTCATTCTACCTATAATTGACTATCATGGTGCGCTTTGCCTCCCTATACGCTCTCATCTCCACTGTGGCTGTTCTAGCCGTCCCTCTTGAGCCTGCGAATGTGAATGGCACTAATCATCTCGGCCGTCGCGCGACGGTCGCCATGGGTACAGGAACAATCGATGGTTATTATTACTCTTTATACGAAGAGGTCGACAGTGGGGTCACAATGAACATTGGAGATGGCGAGTATAGCGTCACTTGGACCGCGGCTTCAGTTGACGTTGTCGCCGGAATCGGCTGGAATCCTGGAAGCGCTCAGTGAGTTGAACAACGAAAAAACTTTCAGTTGCTCACCAGGAACGGGCTCTAGGGAGATTACATACAGTGGAACTTTTAGTCCTGACGGTAACGCCTACCTCTCCGTTTATGGTTGGACTACAGACCCGCTCGTCGAGTATTATATCTGCGATTCCTACGGCGACTACAATCCCAGCACGGGTTTAACACAAATGGGCACTGTCACCTCAGATGGTGCAACCTATGACATTTACAAGACCGTTCGCGAGAATGCTCCTTCGATTTTAGGAACGCAGACCTTTAACCAGTACTGGTCTGTCCGCTCGTCAACGCGGGTCGGCGGAACTATCACCACTGGAAACCACTTCAAGGCATGGGAGAGCCTTGGAATGACATTGGGAACGTACAATGAACAGATTCTTGCTACAGAAGGTTATGAGAGTAGCGGGTCTGCCTCTATCACTGTTTCCGCAGGTTCTTCGGGATCGGCGCCCCCTACTACAACATCACCGGGGTCTCCAGGAAGCACTTCACCTCCAGCTTCTGGTAGTGTTCCAGAATATGGCCAATGCGGTGGAACGGGTTGGACTGGTGGGACCGTTTGCGAGGCGCCTTTCACTTGCCAGGTCATAAACTGTATGTCTCCAATTATAGAGCTTTGCGATTCACTGCTGAAACATAGCGCAGCTTATTACTCTCAATGTTTGTCGTGAACTCGCAATTTGTAGGACTATTTCCAGTAGTTCTAGTATGAACAAATAAAACCTAAAATCAAAATGTTTTTGTAAAGCAAACTGACGTATAACATAATGAACGACCAACCAATATTCACCAGGTTTTCACTACAAAGCTGGTAATTTTTAACGAACTGAACAAGAGATTTGATATTAATGGTGTGGTGAACCAACAGGTTGAACTTGAACCTCTGACGTGAGCGCTGCTTTTCAAACTTTCCTGATGGCTCCACCGTGACAAATGTGACACATACTCTTTCTGCCGACCACCAAGCCCATTCAACTTGCGAAAGAAAACATTTGCGAGTTTACAATTCGAGATGGAATAACGCCCTAATATTTGATTTTGGCTCATTGGCTGGCTATTACAACGTTGAGATGTGCGACTTTTTTTCTCTCTAGGTCCGATTCTTGGTGCTAAGACAATGTTCTTTTTGGTGATCTTTGATGAACCGCGCGAGCGTAAATGAAGCGAAAAAGATAGATCATATGGGGACTGCGTAAGTCGGAATGTATATTGATCGAGTGCATGGTCCAAATTCAATGTTATTTCTACACTACCAGTGATACGCAATTCGTTCATCTACTCTTATATTATTCAAGCCTAACTCGAGATGTACTTGGTATGTCCCTAACATTTCATGCATACTGTTTCAAAGGAGACGGCGTTGCCGGAGTGAATGTGTCTGGAAAAGGCAATCACGACAGCTAGACACATTCCCCACACAAGCGCCAAGGTAGGCTTGCTGGGTATGGTCCTAAACCTGCGAAGGTCCTCTAACGAGGACTAAACCGTATCTTCACCTGGTTCTGTTTGAGTGCACAGCCCGAGCCACTAGATAATGAAAGAGCCCCCAATAGTACTACCCAGCGTCAAAGCTGGACTTTGGGATACGTCCCGGAAATATATCCTGTACTCATACTGAGTTGCTTTTCCTCCTGGCAATAGTGTATCGCGTTAACGCCCATTTTTCATAGAAACACTTCTTTGTGCCAGGTGAAGGCCCGAAGGAAATGGATATGTTAACTATGTAAATCTTTTCTTCGGTTGAGTCTGGCCGTTATTCAGTCGCACATCTCTGACATTATGACAGTGAGAAATAATACGCTTCGACCATATTTTATGGGTGAAACTTTTTGCAAGTCACGAAACCAACAGTTCTTCGGGAACACCTTCGGTCTTGGAAGTATCTATCTCTGTCTCTGCCCTGTTGTCTGCTGGCGGTTCGATTGCATATGCAGACGAAAGAAAGCGATGCGAATTGGTTGGTTCGCGTTGTAGGTTTTTTAATATCCATCCTCTCAATCTTATGTATCGTGAGAAATTCTATTACATTTCACAGATTTTGATGTGCATTTCGAGAATTCATAACAAAAGGAACACGAGGCAATTCAAAAAAAAAGAAGATGAGGAATAGCATAGAAAGAACGTGCGTTCAAATGTCATAAGACTCGATTGTGAGTCTGTATGGCGTTATATTCAAGTTACAATGAACTATTAGAAGATGGCATATATCACACATGCACGCACAGACCCAGGTAGATCAATATTTTTTGGTTCCCTAGAAATTGCTGTCGGCGCAGCGGTCATTTCTCCCAAATCCCGTAGTCTTATTTATCACTCATCACTGGTGTCACCGGCGCAATCTCGCTAGGGGCCTTTTAACAGCGACATAAATCAACTCAGATTGCTGCTACCAATCGAGCTATAACTAATTATATTGGAGAGCTTTATTGACCTCGGAAAGTTTTCGGTCAAAATCCCTGATGGCAAATGTCTGTAGTTTTTTTGGAATATCCACTCCGAAGTCTTTAATTTCCGCTTGGCGCGAATTTATGAAGCCTCAGCACTCCGCAGCTCGGCATTTGTGAAAGAAATTTCTGAAAACGTACGTTTTGTAAAGTCAATTGTATTCCAATCGCCCGACCGTAAGGAGGAACGTGAACTATGACGCATGTACAGATTCACATACTACGCGAAGATTCGCGTTTTTGTTCCTGGTTGACGCTCAATCAATATTAGAACTGGATTAAGCGTCTCGCGCCGGCGTTTTCTCACATGGTTCAGTTTACACCGTCCTAGTAATATCGCTGAGGATTCGAAATAGGAGCTTCGGCGGTGTCGTGGTACCAGTGTACCATCACCGGATAAATGCAGAACGCCTAATAGAACATTCGCAAAATTCGAACTCCTTCCATTTCGTGTCATGTCAACCAACAATAAATGGACCTTATGACCCGTCACCGCGTTACTCGTGTAAACCACTGAAGTTTGAGTCTCAAAATTGCGTGAAATTTCGTGCCAACGTGTTCCTACGTGTGCCCTCATGATCATTTAATTTCGGGCTTCGGTGAACACTTATTCCCTATATAGTAAAGGCTTCGGTGGCTATAAGGCAAAACCATTCAATTCGAGGGGTCTTGAAGACTTGTTGGAGAATTCATTGGATTAGTGCGAATTCGACAAAATTGTGCAATTCGAGGTAGTGCTGATGTCTCTCACTGAGTAGTGCTTATTATAGTTATTGCGCCTTATCGTTCCGAAATCATGATTATTGTGCTTAGTTTTAATGGAAAATTTGTCCTTCACCTTTCATGATCTAATGCACCTGGCTTAACAGCGTGGCTCAATGTTTTATCCTGGACCAGTGCAGATAGGACAGTCAGTTTAGTCGTCTGTGATCCATGCGAACGGCCATCAATTCGGCGATCGAGAGATACATACAGCGGAATCTGAAGGGAAGAGCAAATATTTGCTTTTCCTACAGGCTTTACGCTTCTGATTTACTCTCACTACTCACACACCGCTATAGCAGACGGTTTATTTAGGATGTAGATTCTCAAGAGACCTATAATTACACCAACCACAAAAAAAGAAGTCTCGGAAAGAATGCTTTCTCGATATTCGGGGACACCATCATTTGAATTTCAGATGTCCTCTTATACGTTTTCGACCCTTAATTGTGCCACCGGCACCACATATGCAAGCATGTTCATGAAAGCTCTCCTTTACGAAGATTTTAATGCCAGATGTAATATAAATGAGCACAAGTAGTATCTCACGATTGCTGCGCATTGACACCTGGGCGGTTTATTACTATGGACCTACTATGCCGATTCACACATGTATGCACAAACCACTTTGCTCATGTATGCATATAGTCAGCGAATGGGGCAAATTAACGTCAGCATTTTTATCGCCCACCATAGCTCATAGACCTTTCAGTTGTCGTTGAAAGAACAAGACGGTTGTGTAGATCCCTCTTCAAGTTCTTGTACAAGACAATGCTATTTCAGGAGAGATCTAATCTTAGACAGATATTCTTGGACTGTCGCTTAAGTATGTTTTTTCTTGACAATTGTCACGCGTAAAACCTTAATATAATTTGATGCAAAACAAAAAAGGTTGCGAACCATTGATCATGGGACCACTCCAATTACTTGGAGCCCGTTCAGTCTCAGAGGTTATGCCAGAGATACCTCAAATAATTTCCAACGCGAGTTGAGACAAAATGTTAGAATATACAATTATCCCTATTTGCTCTTTTAATTTACTGGATACACGTCAAGAGTTTGCAACGGCTTATACACCGGAATTTTCCCGTTGGTATCTGCATAAAAGGACACTTAACACGACAAGATTGACCCAGGTCATTCAACCTTTACGACGTACATTTGAGAAACATGGTCCGCTTCGTCTCCCTTCTCGCTCTCGTTTCTGCTGCAGCTGTTCTAGCTATTCCCCTTGACAATGACAGAGCTCACCATCGTCATCACCATGCTCGTGAACTCCAAGATGATGTCAGGGATCATCACCATCATCATCATGCTCGTGAAGTCGAGGTACCTGATGTTCACCATCATCATCACCACCATGCTCGTGAACTCGAGCTCGAGGACGATGCCAAAAGACATCACCACCATCATCATGCTCGTGAACCCGAAGAAGACGCTAGACACCATCGTCACCACCACGCTCGTGAATTGGAAGAAGATGTTAAGAAGCATCACCACCATCATGCTCGTGAGGTTGAGGATGACGCCAAAAAGCACCACCATCACCATGTACGGAAACTCGAGGATGATGCTAAGCATCACCGTCACCACCACGCTCGTGAGCTCGAGGACGATGCTAAGAGGCACCACCATCATCACGCTCGTGAACCTGAAGAGGATGCTAAGCATCATCGCCACCACCATGCTCGTGAACTCGAGGACGACGCTAAGCACCATCGCCACCACCATCACACTCGCGAGCTTGAGGAGGATGCTAAGAAGCACCACCACCATCATGCTCGTGAACTCGAGCTCGAGGACGATGCCAAACATCACCGCCACCACCACCATGCTTAAAAGACCTACCCACACACAACGGCATACAGACTCGTACAGCTGTCGAGTCCCGACTAAACTTTTTTCCGCTCTTTTGTCACAAGTTGTCTATTTTTGTATTCTGAAACAAAAAACGTGTAAAAATCCAATCATGCTGCTTTCGACTTTATTTTCATCATGCTGTCTTTTGTTTTTGTAAAATATTTGAAAAAAACCTGTATGCCGTTGTAGTTTGCAACCAGACTTCGAATAAACGAAGATGTTCACCTTTCTATTTGATTAAGCTCAGTTCAGCTATACATACACTCGTAAGGTGAGTCCATTTCCCATTAATATGTGAAGAGTACTATATATTAAATAAAAATAAACTGCTTTCTCTTCTTAAACTATTATTGTTTGACAGCTGACACCCCGGGCCGCACCCTTTGCGACCTTTAATTAACAAGTCCAGCTACAAAGGGACAATACATATAGTACGCTAAGAGTACTTGGACATGCTATTACTAATAACAAATGTACGTTTACGGCGATTTAAATTGAGAATTAACTGTACGGCTGTACTAGGCTACTGACGACGTTGTCTAGAACTTTGAAACTTTGATAAATCATTTTCACGTCGAGAAATAATAATCCCAATGCGGCACACTTCTTGTTCGTGTATAATTTGCATCAAATGCTTTTGCAATTCAAATCTGTAGTCGCGTCGGAGCGCTTGGGCCAAACAGGCTACAACATTCTTGCGGAATACTCACACACTAAGTTTCGACTATTGGGCAAGCTATTTTCAAATATGCTGGTATCAAAAATAAATAAATCATTATGAGAATGACGCGCCACTTGTGTAAAATTAACTTGATGTGAGTACTATTTCATGAACTTTGCTCGGTACTACCATGTTGTGCCATATATAACTCGGATGTCCGATTCAGAACAAACACACATTTATTTAGAAGCTCGCGGATTTGACAGCTAAATCCTAAGAACGGAACACGACAGTATTTTTACAAAAATAAAGGGCTTTATATCATAGGACCGAGGAGTCCGAGAAGCTTTCAGACCTTTTTGAAGTGCATCTGAAGATCTTTGATAATTTGAAGATTTCAATTCCCCTACAACGCGGCCCGAAGTGACGCATTGATGCCCCAAGCCTGGTGTCTGGACCGAGCGTCTGCTCCATGTCAGTTTCTCGCAGCGCCTCTCCATTACTAGTTTTCTATGTAGCGATTCACCAGTCCGAGATGATACTGTTCTGCCTGGAACAGAGCAAGAAATAAAATATATCCGATTTGATAAATCAAGTTGATGCCAATGAGATATCTTCAATGCGCCGGGTAACAGGGACAATATTTGTCAACGATTCACGCTTATACTATTATACATCATTCAACATTGCGAAACTATCGCTTAGCAACTTTACAAGCCTAAATTATCAAGGAGTGGATTGGGAACTTTTTCAGTGAAAACAACGGTGGATCTATCCTGCAAAAAGTTTTCGATGTCGCCATGGCCGTATCCGCTGGCACCACTATGAATATTCATGTTAGGATTATTCAGATACGTAAGCTATCCACCTACCCTAAGCCATGTACTCCGGCGCCGAATTCCATATGGAAAGAGCTGTCTGCAGGCAAGTCAGACCACTGATAAATACATTTAAATCCATGAGCAGCTTACGGTTGACAACTACTATCTCTGTCGAAATCAATTTTAGTTCAGAATTGCGTACATTAATGTTCTGGACACTTACGAGCTTTGATGCGACTTGCCCACTCCAGGGCTTTCAAATTAGTAGTCCACAAGCTGCTCGACAAAGAATATTCGGTGTTATTAGCCAGATCAATGGCTTCATCGACAGTATCACAGACAATGAGACCAAGAACTGCATGGACCAGTTAGATGAAAAAAAATAAAGCTTGCGATAAAGATATACAGACCGGGTCCAAAAATCTCCTCCTTCCATGCTCTCATCTCCGGTGTGTACCCCGATATGAAATGGGGTTGAACAACCGCGCCCTTCTTCGACACGTCTCCAACTAAAACTTCAGCACCTTGATCTTTGGCGTCTTGAATAATTTCGACAACACGCTCGGCGAATTCGTCGTTTCTGATGCTGGGAAGGTTAGCATCCGTGCCTGTCCCAGTCTTGAGTTTCCGAATGAGGGCTACGAGCTTTTGAATCAACTCGTCGGCGACAGAGCGTTGTACAATAACACGAGATATAATCATGCATATCTAACGAGAAAAGAGTTCAGTTTTGAGCTGTCCCAGAGTAGCGCCGCGAATTTCTCGAAAAGTACCTGTCCTGAAGTGTCAAACGCTCCGGCTACGATACATCGAGCAGCTTGTTCGATGTCGGCATCATCTAAAACCTGCACAAATTCCAAAAATTATATCAGAGAATATTGAGGAAAAAAACCAAGCGTACAATGGCAGCCGCCTTTCCTCCTAACTCCATCAACACCTGCTTCAGGTTCTTCCCTGCTTCGGCTGCAATAATTCTACCGACAGTAGGGCCTCCGGTAAACTAAGAAACAACTCAATAAATTGGACCATGATTCAATAATGAAGCACAAACGGAGATGAAGTTGATTTTTTTATGGGCAATTATCTTGGGTACGATTGTCGGGTTGTTTTCTCGGGAGGTATGGATAAGATTAAAGACGCCCGCCGGAAGACCAGCCTAACAAAACAAGACGCTTAACGAAAATGTAATACAGCGTTTACCAGACCTACGTCATGAAGCACTGTCGGAAATACATTGATTTAGTTGAACGGATGCCGAAGAACTATGTAGCTACCTACCTTCAGCGATGATTTCTTGTGTTCGAGTGGAATGCTCACTTGAGCGGAGCATAACAGCGTTTCCAGCAAGAAGAGCCAAAGAAACCATGCGGACACCGAGTGCGATAGGTTGATTCCAGGGTATAATCATTAGAACCTATAGAAACAAATTGAAATAATTGAAATAATGGATGCAGTCTTTCAGCTTACAACACCATGTGCTCGTTTCTGGGTGACAACAGTACCGCCAGGAAGTCGAGACGGGAATGTTTGCCCATTGAGGCGAGCAGACATGCCCGAAACTGAGAATGAAGTCTTGTTAACGATTGCTGGAGAAAAAGATCAACAGTCGAGAGAACGTACTCTCTTTGAATAAATAAGCTCCACCGTAGTACTGAGTCATCCAGTCAGCCCTTTCTCCAAGCGCACTTGTGAAAGCCCCTTTAATTGCTTCCCCATAACCTTTACTTGGATCCATCAAAACTGCTGAAGCTTTGAGCAGTACATCGCGTCGCACTGATACAGGACTCTTTTCCCACGCCGGCTGGGCCGCACTTGCTGTTTCTATGGCTTCCTCGATATCAGCCCATGAAGCTTCTTCGACGACGGCAGTTAGTTGACCGGAAGCGCCGTGCTCCTTGAACGTAGTTCCCGTGCTCGATGTTCGTCTTTCTCCATTAATGAAGAGTTTAACGTGGTAAGGAAGTGAAGGCGAAGATTGGGATGACATACTTATTCAATAGAATGAATTTGTGAGAGGGAAAAACAGGAATGAATTTATACGACCCCATATTGGAACCTTGATCGTAATAACCGAGGACATCACTTCAAAGCGGGCTGGGGGTACGGTGACTTGGTACCGTTTGTCCTTACGGAGATTGCATATCTGCGCAATGCTTCCCGTTGCATCACGCAATGATCTGAACACGCTGTGCATGAGATCGGGCATCCGCGGCGAGCATCTATTCAAATGCAACACGAAAGACTCCGACAATAAGATTTAACTGAAGGGGCAACGAGAAATTTTGATTCAAGAGCAAACTCACCAGGGCGAATCCAACTTACCCATCCTAAAGCTTTCAAATTCTCGATCCATAAGGTGTTCGTCAATGGGTATTTAGTTTGATTAGCCAGGTAATGCCCCAAGCCTGGAGTCTGGACCGAACGTTTGCCCTAAACCATGTCAATCCCCGCAGCCCCTCTCCATTACGAATTTCTAGTTCGTTGAGATGACAATGGCACGGTTTGTCTGGAACGGAGCAAAAGATATGCCCGATTTGACGGAATCAAGCTGATACCAATGACACAATATCTTCAACGCAGCGGGTGACAGGGACAATATTTGTCAACGATTCGTGCCGATATTATGCATATGCATCATTCGAATCATTCAACATTCGCCTCACAACTTCACAAGCCTATACTATCAAGAAGTGGATTGGGAACTTTTTCGGTGAAATAAACGGTGGATCTTCTCTGCAAGAAGTTTTCGATGTCGCCATGGCCGTATCCGCTGGCACCACTATAAATATCCATGTTAGTCACGAGCTCTTTGATCAACTTGTCGGCAACAGTGCGCTGTACGATGATACGGGATGTAGCCATGCATATATAACAAGCGAAAAGGTTAGTTTCAAGCTGACCCGAAACAACGCTGCAATTACCTGTCCTGAGGTGTCAGACGCTCCTGCTACGATGCCTCGGGCAGCTTGTTCGATGTCGGCATCATCTAAAACCTACACGCATTCCAAAAATTATATCCGAGAATATCGAGGAACAAAAACAAGCGTACAATGGCAGCCGCCTTTCCTCCTAGCTCTAACAATACCTGCTTCAGGTGTTTCCCTCCCTCAGCTGCAATAATTCTACCGACAGTAGTGCCTCCGGTAAACTGAATGGCAACTCAATCATTTAATTATGATGCAATAATAAAAAACACAAACGGCAATCAAACTAATGTTTTTATGGGCGATTATTCTGGGTATGACTGTTGGGTTATTTGCTCGGGAAATATGAATAAGATTGAGAACGCCCGCTGGAAGACCACTTTAAATCATTTCATGAAATTCTTGTTTTGATCGGACTTACTTCATAAAACACTGTTGGAAATATACCGAATTGAAGATAAGCGTATGCCAAGGGACTACACAACTACCTACCCTCAGCGAGAATTTCATGTAGCCGAGTGGAATACTCGTTTGAGCGGAACAAAACAGCGTTTCCAGCAGGAAGAGCTAAAGACACCATGCGAACTGCGAGCGTGACGGGATGATTCCAGGGTATCATCATTAAAACCTATAAAATAAGAAAATGAAAGTTTGTGAGAAAAATCGTGCAATTTTCAGCTTACAACACCGTATGCCCTGTTCTGGGTGACAACGGTCCCTCCCGGAAGGCGAGATGGGAATGTTTCCCCGTTGAGACCAGCAGACAAACCTGAAACTTAGGAAGAAGTCATTGACCACTGCTAGAGAAAACGGTTGACGATCAAGTGAGCATACTCTCCTTGAGTATATAAGCTCCACCGTAGGTCTGAGTTATCCAGTCTGCCTTTTCCCCAAGCGCAGTTATGAAAGCTTCTCTAATTACTTCTTGATAGCCTTTACTTGGATCCGACAGAATTGCTGAAGCCTTTAACAGTACATCGCGTCGCACTGATACAGGACTCTTCTCCCAAGCTGGCTGGGCCGCACTTGCTGTTCCTATAGCTTCCTCGATATCAGCCCATGAAGCTTCTTCGACGACGGCAGTTAGTTGACCGGAAGCGCCGTGCTCTTTGAACGTAGTTCCCGTGCTCGATGTTCGTTTTTCTCCATTGATGAAGAGTTTAACGTGGTAAGGAAGTGAAGGCGAAGACTGAGATGACATGCTTATTCAAGTAAAATGAGGGAAAAACAGGAATGAATTTATACGACCCCATATTGAAGCCTTCAAAACAGGTGGGGTACGGTGACTGATCACCGTTTGTATCTGCGCAATGCTTTCCGTTGCACCACGGGATGATCTAAACGCGTCGCGCATATGTTCGGGCATCCGCGGCGAACATCTGTTCAGATGCAACACGAAACTCTTCTTATATCAATGATAATTCTTGAAATCCTACAAACCCAAACTATCGAGTAGTGGATTATGTATCTTCTCGTTAAAAACCACGATAGCTCTAGTTTGCGTAAAACTCTCGATGTCGCCAGCCCCATATCCACTATTCCCACTGTATTGAAAAGGGATCGGGTTAGATTCGGGCAACTATAGATAGACGAGTACTTGCCCTAATCCAGTCAAGCCAATACCGAACTCTACATGAACAGAATTGCCTAGTCAAGGTGGCTCAACTGATAGTTCCACCTCACATATTAGTCTCATTGCTTACCGTTTATAAATACCATCCCTGTAATCATTAAGATCCAACTGAAGGGGCAACGAGAAATTTCAAAGCAAACTCACCAGAGCGAATCCGACTTGCCCATTCCAAAGCTTTCAAATTCTCGGTCCATAAGGTGTTCGTCAACGAGTATTTAGTTTTATTAGTCAGTTCAATAGCTTCGTCAACAGTATCGCAAACCATTATTCCGAGAACTGAATTCATAAGAAAGCGTTAAACATATTTCCAACAGAAAATGATACACATATCATACCGGGCCCAAAAATCTCATCATTCCACGCCTTCATATCTGGATGGTATCCCAGCAAAAGGTGTGGCTGAACGGTGGAACCATCATTCGTCATATCGCCAACCAAAACTTCAGCACCCTTGTCTTTCGCTTCTTTGATAAAAGTGACAACACGTTCGGCGAATGCAACAGTTCTAACGCCGGGTAGGTTGGCACCCTCGCCCGCACCCGTCTTAAGCTTTCGTGTAAGCGATACAAGCTCCTTGATTAACGCGTCAGCAACGGAGCGTTGAACTATGACACGAGATGTAGCCATGCACATCTGTTGATCGATCTTTAGCTAGGTATCTTGACAATAAGGACAATCAGATCGTACCTGTCCTGATATGTTATACACTCCCAGAACAATAGCTTTTGCGGCTTCTACGATGTCTGCGTCTTCCAAAACCTTGATAATTCTTTTGTATTACGAAGCTTGTGAAGAAAAAATAGACGTACAATTGCAGCCGCCTTTCCTCCCAATTCTAGTACAATCTGTTTCAAGTGCTTCCCAGCTTCTGCAGCTAGAATGCTGCCCACAGCGGAGCTTCCTGTGAACTAATTGCGCATTAGGGATTTGAATGCAAGTTAATGTTAGATACGCACAGAAATTAAATTGATGTTGTCATGAGCAATTATCTTGGGTACTAGCACAGGATTATGCTCCTTGGAGATATGGATGAGGTTAAGAACGCCTTTCGGCAGACCGGCCTAAATTAAGCTTAGAAAATGTTTCTAATGTGCGCAGTCGGTGAGACCTACTTCATTAAGTACTGTTACACAAACTCAATAATCAAGTACAATCAAAAGTGATGAAGAACATACATTCCACGAGAATCTCATGTGCTCGAGGAGCCAATTCGGAAGATCGGAACACGACGGTATTCCCACAGAGCAGGGCGGTAGAAATTACACGGATGGCGAGCGTGAAGGGGCAATTCCAAGGTGATATCACTAGAACCTAGATTTTTCAACAGGTTAAGGAACGTTAAGGAGCTGAATACGGTTAATTTGGGCTTACCACGCCGTATGCCCTTCGCTGTGTGACAACCACACCGCCTGGAAGCCGAGATGGGAATGCTTCACCGGTCAACCGACCAGATAACGATGCATCTGGTAATATATATTAGCGGTCTTCTAAACCTAGTTCTATTTTCGAAAAGCCATACATCCTTTGAGCAAATAGGCCCCACCATAAACCTCAGATGACCAGTTGTACTTTTCTCCGAGTGTGCTTGTTAAGGTGTCTGATAAAGCTTGAATATACTTTTTACTTGGATCAACTACGATCTCTGCGGCTTTGAGCAGAATATCGCGTCGGTCTGATACAGGACGACTTTCCCAAGCGGACTGGACTGTACTCGCCGTCTCAATCGCTCTCTCAATATCACTCCAGGAAGCCGATTCAACGATATTGACAAGTCTGCCAGTGGCGCCGTAATTCTCGTACGTTTCTCCGTCGGTGGAGCGTTGTTTTTCTCCGTCGATGAAGAGGTGAACACGGGAGGGGGTTGGGATTGCCGTAGGTCGAGATTGAAATTGAGACGCCATGGTAAACGCAGTGCAAGCCTTGCTCTTAAAAATAGCTGAAGTTGAACCAGGGTGACTAGAGATAATGATTTATAATTCATCGCCCAAGCTTAAAGTTACACTTACCCTACATATCATCTCCGCGTCCCTAAAGAATTTGAATGTGTGTATTTATACGCACATAACTTTGTTTAGTTTAAGGCGTATGCCAGCTCCATGGGCCTGACAGGCTAGCAAACAGTGACCGGATATATTTGAATGTTTTTATTCACTTGGAGGTAAATGGGGTCGATGTAGATTGCAAGGGACGGCCAAGTTGCGATAAAGACAAAGAAAAAACGATTACGTGATCGTGACCGATTACGCGATTACGCGTCACAATGCGTTCACGACACCAACTAGTTCGTCGATGACAAGTCGGCCCACGTCGACAAACACCACAACAATCAACAGCCGTGCAAGCGTATTTGCGATATTTTGCGCTCATATCGGCATGTACCACGTGGTCGCCCAAAATGGAGTATGTTAATATCTACATACTGACGGACCTAGTATCGCATTGATAGCCCGTAACTCAAAGAATTGCGGGCCTGGATAAACCAGGATAAGCCCCTTTGCCTAACGCTAGATGACCGCTCATCAAAACGCTTCGGTATTTAGTGTATGTTTAAGATGATCAAGGAGACACTGCCTCAACCGCTGGTGACAGGAGACATTAATCGGTTCCCGTTCAATTTAAAACCTTTCTCTCATAATCTCCCAGTGACTCATACTTTTTCACGTCTTTCCGATAACGTCGTAGATGGCTTATACAAGCCCCGTGCTCCCTTTCGAATTACTCCTCCAAGTCGCGCCATTCATCCAGACGCGAGTCGACTTGCTAGCGTTGGCTTCTACTTGTCACGCTTTGTACAACACTTTCGTTCCACACTGGCTAGACTTCATCGATATCGCATGTCCGATTCCCTTCACTCCCTTATGGGCGCATTTGTCCGAGCGGCCCACCTTATGCCGGCGCATTCAAACCCTCAAGATAACAGACTCCATGACGCTAGAAGAAATCCGTGACCCGTCGCTTCAATCCAGCTTTCGGGAATTCCTGACCGCATCATCACCATCATCTACGGACCAAAGTCCGCAGCTCCTTTACAACGTTCTTCTGAACCTGAAAAATTTAAGGTGTTTCCGAGGTTTCTTCAAGTCCTCGTCGGTGACATCTATCATTCAGGTGGCGGACTGTTTAAAGCGATCTGGATGCGCACTAGAGGAACTGGAGTTATATATGATGACTTCATTCGATGAAGGTAGACTCAAACGTGCAAGATTTTCTGTATGCTTTTTACTTTGCTCGTCGTCCAAAGTAGATGTTTGTTAATATAACCATTTCAATCCAGTGCTTCAATCTAAATCTTTCTTTCCTGTCCAAACTCTCTATCACAGTAAACGACTACGACCACGAAGAAGCAGTCGGCCTTATTCGAATACTAGCCGACCTACCAAACTTGGAACAGCTGAAATTGTGCCCTCCCAATCGTGACGACTGCATAAATACCTTACTACTTGATCTGTTTACGAAATGCAGTTGGCCCAAACTTAGAGACATCTCACTTCGACAGATTTATTCACCGAATGTTGTAATGGAAGCATATAGCTCCGCATTACGAACCTTTTTCAGTCGACATACGGGACTAGAAACATTTTATTTCGACAATAGACTACTTCCCGGGTGCTTTCCGAAGTCCACTGCCGAGTTCGAAATTTCACAATTGAAGGCGATCCATTTCATATTTCCAACTCCAAATACGGCTACTTCCTGTCAAGTCGGAAATGTCCTTCCAGCTCATATCTCAAGGAATCTGATGCATCTGTCTCTATTGGGGGTATTTAACGCACACCTGGGAATACAAGCAAATGGTTTACATTCACTCCGAAGCTGTTCTTTACCGCGGATTATCTCAAAATCACAATTCGCGTGGATCGCCGAATTCGTTGAAGCTGCTCCAAACCTCGAAAAATGCGCTGTCAGTATTAATTCAAGCTTCCGTATCACCGAGGTGATTTTCTTCTTCCTATACTACTCCCACAATCAATAAACCTTGTCGATTTCAGATTTCCAAAGTCGTCCAGATATTGTCGTCCCTAAAGAAACTGACGCACCTTATCAATCTCTTAGTGAATGTCGATTTTCTCCAAACAACCATGGAAAATGAAAACGAAGGACGTATTATCGACTACCTTGCCCAGATGCCATCATTAACTTTTCTAAACACCATAGTCCCTCACAAAGGCTCGCAGTTCATACGGCTATCATGGAGTTGCGGTCTATCCAAGCTGGCAC
This sequence comes from Phallus indusiatus, assembly GCA_027605045.1. Taxonomy (NCBI): domain Eukaryota; kingdom Fungi; phylum Basidiomycota; class Agaricomycetes; order Phallales; family Phallaceae; genus Phallus; species Phallus indusiatus. Next base: position 722,906 of record JAQFWX010000009.1, read on the forward strand.
AGGCTAACGCTTCGGGCGCAAAGTTGGGCGCAAAATTGTCACCCAGACCCTTTACATATGAAACTATATCTGGCGCGTCACTTGTAAGCCACATGTTGGAATATAACAAATGGGGAAAATTCTTTTAAAGTTACATGTACTTCGGAAATCAATCTTTTCTAGTATCCCTAAATAAATCCTTGGACTCTGTACATATTTTTCGAGACTACATTATATTTCCTACTTATGACCAGAAGAGCGAAATTTACAAGGTAACGAGATACAGAGATTCAATAAGCCAGAGTTCAATATGTAGTGTTACTGACATGGTGGTACGAGCAAGAGAGGTGGGAGTGCGACGAATGGCGTGATGCATGCCCAGTGGCACGACAACCATCTTGCGTGGGCGAATGTATAATAATTTCGGACGGTTGAGGCGACGAATAGAACGTTTGGAGAGTGGATGGCTCATTGCAATGTCTTGGCTGCATCCAATGGACCCAGTGAATCTGCCCCAGCCATTCGTTTCGAATTCGCGTTCGCATCTAAAAGTTGAAGAGAATAAAACACTTGACAGAACCTTTGGGCAAAACGATGGAACATTTCATGGAATACGGTACCAAAGCACATGATATCTACATTAATAAAATTTTATCCTGTCAAATAACATTTCATTTTACACTTGTATGGACAATACCTTGTGAGACTTGTCAAACCTCGTTTTCATTGAATTTTTGGGGCTGTCCACGCTCTTCAGAATCGTGGTTCAAGTTTGTTGTTTCAGTGCGTTGATTCTCGACGCTCGGCAGGTGTTGAGAGGCCAGACCAAAACATTGCCTAAACTTGCGTGCGACTTTCTCAAGCTCCTGACGAAGGTCTGTATTTTCTTCGGAATGTGCCTCTGAAACCATAATACCGTGGAGTTGACATAACTTCGACCGGCAAAGCTCTGACCAGGGCCGACTTTTTTTTATGTGAACCAAAAAGAGTCCCCCTAGTTCCACCAGCACGGACGAGTTGTAGAGGACAGTGGACGGAGCGAGTCCATCTAGGCCCACAAGCGTCACACAGAAATACAGTAGACCACGACACAAGTCGTCTTGTGCGATAGGATCAATATACTGGACATCTTTGAAGTTTTGAAGAAATGTCAAAAAACGGGACACGGCCTCGTCGGGATCATTCGAGGAATTGATGCATCGATACAGATCTTTGCAGTTCTGAGGCATGAGCAGCAGTGTGAATATGGGGAACCTGCTCAGGCTTTGCCCAGAGATAAGTAATCTGACGTCATGCGAACACCATTGATATATGGAAGAGGGGTCGCGGATCTTGAGGTGGTAAAAGTCCTTAACCCAGTTATCCCTCTCCATGCCGGAACTCCAGATCAGAGACAGGGAGTCTAGTACTTCCGATTTGGCAGCATCCGTCATAGACTCACTCCAGAATGCATCCACGCAAATATTTAAGAAGAAGAGGAGGTAGTCCTCGTGTGACCAATGATAGGTTGAGTGCGAAAGCCATCGGTGCAAGTTGTCAAACATATCATACAACAACTTCTGCTTCTGTTCTTCGTCGGTAATGAGCGATCGCGGGGAGGTAAGGTTCCAATAGATGGAGACAACGAGGAGATAATGTTTCCTAGGGGTGTCTTCTGAGGAGGAATAGTAAGGGCTGCCAGGACAAAAGTAACGGAAAAGGTAGTCAAATTTCCATTTTGCTGGCTCACCGGAATCTTCGAGAACAGTCTGGAAATATGCGGTTTCTGTACTATTTGTGGTGCTCCGGGTGTTCCAGTCAAATATGTTACGTATTCCAGAAGTGATTATATGTCTAGCCACCTCATCATCTCCCGACGCCCTCGTGAGGAAACAGCGCCACATGGCCAGTGGAAGCTTGAAGTCATCTTTGATAGCGTCCTTAAGAATTTCGACATAATTGGCACTGGTTACATTTCCGGTAATACGGGAATAATTTTTATATTCCACTTCATCCAGTTGTCTTCTAAACCCTGCATAAGGCATAGACGGAAGTAGAGACCAGTAGTTGCACTCCCGGGATAAGAGATCGGCACACAACCCATAACGAATATCCACCACACTTGTTTCATCAAGTTCCAAAATCCTCCAAAATTTGCTCAGGGCATCGGGTTGGAATGTGTGAGTAATATTTAGATGCATAAATGAGCATCGTGCGATAATCCGGTGAACACTTGTAGCAGAGGAGGTTTCATAAAGCCAAAAGAGTGCGTTCGAGTCGAGAGGAGCAGCATCTGCAACAGCTTGCTTTATCTTCTCCTCCCTCCAGTTGGTGAATGTCGGAATGGGAGAAACGAAGCGTTTGAAGGCTTCCAGCGCACGACGTTGAAAAGTAAAATAACGACCCATCTTGTATATTATCGCGAAACCAAATCCGAACACAAGGAGAGCCACGAGGACAGTTACATATGCGGGCACGCCGAAGGAAAGGAAAACCCAAAGACCACAAATAAAATCGCAAAGACCACAAGCTAAAAGGAGCAAAATTCTCTTGGGAGAATTTCGTTTCAAGATTGTCCTAGCTGTCTTCGAATGAGCCTCCGGGCTTGATTGTGAACTCTGTTTTCTTCTCTTGTTTAGAGGTAGAACCTTTTTTAACACCACGCCAATCCCATGAAAGACCTTCGGCAAAAAGAAGAACAGTACACCGATATATATCGTAAGCGATGTTATATATGGGCATCCTGGATATCGTATAGGCAGTATCACAGAAACGAAATATAAAACATATGTGACTCCGGTAATACCGACGATCGCCCGAGCGATTTGAACATCCAATGGGAACAAAAGTATGATGATGCCGATGAGGAACATGCCGACAGCAACATGTAAAAGAATCGGTAGGAGATCAATGATGGCACCGACTCTCCACGACTCAAACCCCTGAAACCGAAATTGTCTTGCCCTCGCTTTTTCACGCGGTGTTCCGGAGATAGAAGACAGATAATAATAGAGCCATTGTTTGGCAAGGACAGCGAACAGCGCAGTGGACAACGTAATTGCCAAACTAGTGAACCACAGGCCATTTACGAGTCGCGCATTTGCCGATGGTATGTACGGAGATGTAGGGGTTAGTGTTGAGCTGGGAACATTATCAATCGACGTTCCACTGAATTGGGCTCGGAGTAATTGGTTTGTTTCGAACAACAAGGACGCAGAGACTTGAGTATTGTCCTGCTGAAGGCTTTGCGAAGCCTGGGAAATGAATGTGGTTATAACACCGGAAAAAAGACCAGCCTGAACAACAGCAAACTTCAGCGGTCATAGCCACATACCACATAGAATGGGCATTCGACGTACGAATACGAGAAGAACCTCTGCGGTCTCTTTCCAACCTTCCACTCTTTCACGATCATAGGCCTCAGCTTCGTCAAGGTAGGTCGACCAAACTCGAGCATTGGGACCAAGCTCTTCTCCGGGCCGATCCGCAGGATACTTGTGTTCATAATCAAATCGATTATTGACTTCGATGATTCATGATTAGCGAGTACGATATAATAACATCAACCACACCTCACCATGATTGGATTCAGTTCTGGTTATTACTCCAAAAAGCTTTTTGCGTAAGGTCTTGATTTCTTCATCATTGTTAGATGTTGGTTTAGACTCCTTTTCTGGAAGGTGTATACGGTAATCAATAAATTAAGCTTAATTCGAAGAACAGAAAAAAATCTCACCAGGCAAATCACGAGTGAGAATTCGTAAGAGCTGAAGCTGTAGCAAGGTTTCATTTAAACCCGTTTCAGGCTGCGTTTTTTGTTCGTTTGGAGAGGTGGCTGCGGCATGTGCAGATGGCGATCTTCCGTCTTCAGCAATTTCCTGAACTCGTTCGGTAGCAGAAGGACCCAGAACCGGTGGAGGCTCATTCTCGATATTGTTCAGGAGCGCCAGCTGCGCTATATTCTCGTTGGAGTCACTGGTAGCTGCTTCAGACATAGCTGGTCAGATTGCGATACAATGATAGCGAAATGGGGTGGATTCGTTGATATAACGTTCGGGGAGGATCAAGATATAGGAGAGAAGAGAGGGGTCACCCTTACATGTAATATTTCTGGATTCTCATGGATCACAGCATTTAGGAATGAAGCTCAGAAGCTGTGGCGGTTGAGCGGATGAGATTTGACGTTTGAGAAGAATCCTGAATTCCGAGTTACTTTTACTAGCACATTGCATCTGCTTCTGTTTTGGCACTGTATGATGGTAATACAAATGATCATTTTCGTTACTAGGGCCGCCAGGGGCGGCAGATCCCTGCCCCACGAATTTCGAACCCAGAATTTGAACACCCCTGAATACTTCTTCTAGATCTAATATACGCCTCAAAGCACGACGTGTTAAATAAAATATACTCAGTTGTTGCGAGCTCTGAGGATTTGATGCAGATTTGACGCAAATTTATCAGTAGATCAGTGCATTTTTACCAGTCATTTCAACTTCCGATTGGGTTCCAGATTTAGGACCAGAATTTGGCCTCCGAGTGACAAAAAACTCTTTCTTATTGGTCGAGTCTTTTCGGTCTCCTGCTTTGAACATATCATCCCAACGTTGTTTATGACAATGTAGTCCCGTACTAGCCATCATTTCTGATGAAGCGATACAAGACTTATTGTTATAAATATACCTATTTTTTTTATCTGGTATCAGCACGCTCAAACGACCCAGCTCGTTTTTCTACATATCCGTGGCTGTAAGCTCTTTATGCTTTCTCACACGCTGCTTCCTGTTGATTTTCCTGATTATCAGAGACGTCTCGGCATTGGTAGATAATGAGCACCTTATCTACTCAACCTGCTCACGCATGAAAGCAAATTGAACCTGGGTTTTCAGGTGTGGCGCAACCCTATTTTCAAAAGTGCCGTCATAGAAATGCTTGACGTTTTCAATAACCTATATAATTTGCGATGAAACTAGGTACTCTAGCGAACCGTCGTTTCGCCACACCAAGGGAGAACTTTTCTCCGCACAAGGTACATGGCTCCCTGTTGGGAAAATACATGTCGAGCCATTCCTGGCTCCGAGTTGGAGCTCTTTTACCCTTTTTGGGCAAATCTTGGGAACGACGATAGGCGATACTTTTTGGGTATCCGAGCTCGTTTTTTTGGCAGGAAGAGTAGGCCGGTTTTTTTGCTGGGTTTGATGCACGGGAACAAGAGAAGGGTTTGATGATGACGGTGTGATAAGGGAGCAGCGTTGTGGATAGGCATAACCGGGTACAGTGGGGAGGAGAAGGAAGATGATAATTTAATGAATGAGGTGCGGCGGGGATGATGAAATTGGACGGGACCTGTACAAACCCCAGCATAGGTTTTGCTGGGACAGATGGGTACGACGAAGAAGTGAAAAATGAAGAGGTAGAGGATGCGGGATCCTGAAAACGGAGTATTCATTGAGATCGATAAGAGGAATAATAAGAAGGAGAAGACGATAGTGTGGGATAATAAGAAGCAGAGGTGTTCGGAGAAAAATCAGGTGTTGGGAGTTAACATTGTTGCGGATTGTTTTCGAAGAAAGATATTGATGGTTGAGAATCGTGGGATCATACCAAGGTCTTGTGGCGCGGAGGATACATGTACAACACCCTTAGTTCAATTCGCAACCCAGTTCCAGGTCGGTTTGCCTAACATCGTAATGGGATACGTTACATTTCGGCGTACCCGCTTTAATGTTTCTACATGTTAATGAAGGACTTTGACTATTGACTACTGGAGGGCAATACAGACGACCATGTGTATCAATATTAGTCTCGACTCTCAAATACTGTGCGTGCGCGATACCCGCTTCGACTCGCGAATGATATTCATCAACCTGGAACAGCATCAAGTTCATCGTCACTGTCACGAATCACAATTGCCACAATCCCTTTTTGAAAACGCGTTCTCTGCGTCATGAAGATACACAACGACAAAGGGTAACAGTAATTACGATACATTGCTGTTCCGAAATCTCAGCTAGCTCAGCCAAAACAATCTTTCAACTGTCTGAAACTATCTTCATTTTTCATTAGTAATCGTTGGGCTACTACCTCACATACAAATAATTCTTAGGTTATACTGTGCAGACATGACGAACGAGAGATTTTAATTTCATTTTTACACATAAACATCTCATCCGGACATTTTTTTCAAGAAATCACCGTGTGCATTAAATTGTACACCGATAACTTTTCCGATGATAGATCGTTATTAGCCCGCTTTTGATGTTCTATCCGGCACAACATGCAATGAGCAATCTTATCATCTCGTCTGTACCAGTACCTTTTTCATCTGATGGAATACGGAGTGATTTCATGCTATTGATATGTATGAGCTCAGATCGACAATATCATGGAGTTGCGGTCTATCCAAGTTGGCACAGGCTAACGCTTCGGGCGCAAAGTTAGGCGCAGAGTTTAAGTCACCCAGTCCCCTTACATATGAAATTATATCTTGCGCATCACTTTGAGGCCACACGTTGGAATATAACAAATGGGGAAAATTCTTTTAAGGTTACAGGTACATTGGAATCAATGTTTTCCTATAGAATCCTCAAATCATTTGTATTTTTTGAGGAATCCACAATAATTTTCCTATTTATGGCCGACGGAAGAGCGAAATTTTGAGTAAGTCACAAGGTAACGAGATACAGAGATACAATAAGCCACCTCCCAGAGTTCAATGGGCAATGTTACTGACATGATGGTACTAGCAGGAGAGGTTGCAGGAGAGGTAGGAGTGTGACAAATGGTGCCGCGTGATGCACGCTCAGTTGTCGAAAGTAGCGTCAGCACCACTAAGTCTGGGCGCTTGCGTAGATAGTTTTAGCTTAGTCACGCGCTCGCTAAGAGTTCAAGGCTTCGCCTTGAACCTCTTAGGTGCGCTATTTTTCTCTTATTATTCATTAGTATATTTCTGACGTTCAAGGCGAAGCCTTGAACCTCTTAGTGCATTCCGTCTCGTAATATACAACATATATTACTCTAGTTGTTGTTATCAGTGGCGCGACAACCATCTTGCGTGGGCGAATGTACAATGATTTCGGCTGGCCGAGGCGACGAATAGAACGTTTCTTATTGGAATGTCTGACTGCATCCAATGGACCCAGTGAATCTGCCCCGGCCGTTCATTTCGCGTTCGCATCTTTCTTCTACATATCATTGAAGAACTTTGATTAATACGGGCAAACGATACAAACGTACGAGGTGTAATAGTCGTGAATTTGGACACTATTCTTGCCATTCGTGTGCAATATCTATTTCAACTTGCGGATGATGTTCACCGACGACGTCTCTGCACCAGCACATCGTCACTGTCGCGATCATGATTCCTTCCGCATCCTAAGTCTACTAGTAAAGACACGTGCTTTGCGTGGTATATGTGCAACACACAGGATGACAACGATCACTTTACATTTACTGTGCTTCAAGTTGTAATTTGCTACTTATAAATCTCACTTAGTACAGACTTCGCCTTGTACAAAAGTGGTGAAATTGTCAGGGTACGCTACCGCGTCCCCTCTTTTTTCCTTATTTATTATCCTCGGTATATGTTCATTTCCATTCCATTTACATTTCCCGTACATTAAGTCCACCTTCCGTTTGCTCCCTCCGTCTCTATTTTACATTCTCTACTCGCGCGTGTTGCGCGCTCATACCCGGCGTGATGCCCGTGACATCACGTCGCTTAGGCTCGGCTTGGGCGCCTGGCACTTAGCTGTGTCAGGGCCGCACGCCGCGTCGTCGTTTTATGTATATAGTAGCTGTACCTAGAGTGAGGGTCCCTAAGCTTGTTCTCTTAGGATCCCCTCCCTCTAGGTGAGTAGTATAGTTATCGTCCAATATAGTACTTAGGATCCCCTCCCTCTAGCCTGAGCTGAGTAGCCCTAACAGTAGAACAAGCTTCTACTCGCAGACTGGCTGTTTTTATCGACACTCGTTATCGAAAAATCGCGCTCGACACCAACTATCGCAGTGTCGTATCTTTCCTTCGAGTCCCGTCCATAACCGACCCCTCTGCTCCATCTTAAAAACCCCATTTCCTTTCTCTCTCTCATGGACTCTTCTCCTCCACCCTCTGCACCCCCACTCGTCACCCTCAACGATGTGGCGACTATTATTATGCGGCAATTCGCGGAAATGGATGCCCGCATGGCCAGACAGGAATCCCAGGCCTCACAGATGATTGAGGTGCTGCAGAGCATCCGAGACGCGGCTAGAGCTGCTCCAACCCAAAACCCCCCTGTGGTCGACGTGTCCTCGTCTGGACAACCACCGGCTCCTGAGCATCAAGCCAGTTCACGCTCTTCCCGAAATACCCGGCCTGCTGTACCTCCTTCGTTCGACGGAGATCGCTCCAAGGGTCGTGCTTTCTGGAACACCGTCGAGTTTTACATGAGTATATGCAGTCGCGACTTCGAGACTGATGAACTCAAGATCGGCTGGGCGATGTCGTACATGAATGAAGGCCGCGCCCTTACCTTCAGCGAATCTATGCTGAAAAGGTATCAAAGAGGAGAGAAGCCTTTCGCCGACTGGAACGCCTTTCGGGAACGGTTCAAGACGGATTTCTTTCCACAATCCGAGCAAGAAGACGCCATCAACACCCTCTATTCCAACCGCTACATCCAAGGCAACAGGACTGTAGAAGAGTATGTAGACGCCTTCCGTGTGCTCATTGAGCATGCTGGCTTTACGGAAGGTCTCGCCATTAACACGTACTTTCGTAATGGTCTAGACCCGGTAATTGCGTCTCTGGTAGCGACGATGAAGGACCGACCCGCGCTTCATGACTACGAGGGCTGGATCAGGCAAGCACGCATGTTTGACATGGACAGGCGTTCCAACGAGGCTTTCACCGCTGCTCGCCGTCGACTCATAGGCTCTGGAACGACTCAGACAAATCCCGCGATAGTCTCCATTAACCGACCTCGTCCCACCCCTTTAACGTCGTACCAGATTCCCCAGATCCAGAGGAGGCCCCTTGCCCCTTCCTATCAGGCTCCTGCCTACCCCCCTCCCAGACCTATACCCCAGGTCATGCCCGCACCGCCCCCTAGACCTGCGGCTTCTGTTCCTGCACCTCAGGTTAGACATGACCCGATGGACGTTGATGCTGCCCGTCGACGCGTAGGCCCAGAATCAACCAGGTGTCATCGCTGTGGAGCAACAGGCCACTGGGCTCGCGAATGCCCTCGCGCATATGACATTCGGTATCTTCAACCTAATGAATTGGACGACAATATCGCACACCTGTTGGCTCAGAAAGACGCGTTAGAAGCCCAGGCACGCGGCGACTCTGCTCTGACCCAGGGTGAGACTGTAGCTGCAACAGAGGTAGAGGATTTTCAAAACGGCGACGAGTGACAGATGCACCCTCGTTGCCGACATCTAATAGATTCGACATTTTGTACATAGATCGCGAACAAAATGACATTTCTGATTCGAATCTAACTACCCCTGCTGCATCCCCTGATAAACCCAAGGAACCGCCTCCACCTGCTACACGCTCTGTTTCCATTCCATGTATGCTGTCGCCTTCTCAACGTCGCGCATTGCCAAGCGAATACCGACTTGCAGCTACCGCTGGTACGCAGAAGCTGGAGATCCCGGTAGAACTACAGAGTGTTGACACTGGAGCCCTGCTGCACAGCAAGGCCATGCTGGACACTGGGGCTAGCGGTATGTTCCTCGATCGCGACTTTGTCGACAAACATCGGCTTCCCTCCGTACGTCTTGCAAAACCAATTCCCGTGTTTAATGTCGACGGTACGCCCAACCATGCTGGCTCTATCACCCACGTCGTCGACCTGGTTGTTCGCTTTCGGGATCACTCTGAACGCACCTTGTTCGCCGTTACCTCGCTCAAGTATCCCGTCTTGTTTGGACTGCCGTGGTTCAAGGCCCACAATCCCATCATAGATTACACGACTGGCCAAGTAGAATTTATGCGCTGCAGCCCTAGTTGCCGATCCTGCGCTCCACGCTGGCCAGCGGGTAAGCTCTCTAAACGTGCGTTCCAACAGATCCGACGCGCACCTCTACCAGAGCTCGACAACACTGAAGCCGATGACCCCGACATACCAGACCTGGTCGACGTCGAGTCTGAAATTGAGGAAGGTGATCGACTGTTCGCGATATCAATGTTGCCCGACGAGCCCGACACTTACCGCATATATGCCACCGAGACCATCTCTCAACGACTGGCCCAGGCCCATGCCAACAACACGGACGCACCAACTCCTAAGGGTTTTCGGGATATCGTGCCAGAGATGTTCCACGACTTTGCCGATATTTTCTCAAAGGAGTCGTTCGACTCGTTGCCGCAGTCGAAGAAGTGGGATCACCCAATAGAGCTTGTGCCAGGTTCTGAACCCAAGTCGTGCAAGATCTACCCGTTGTCGCCCAACGAGCAAGCCGAGTTAGATGCGTTTCTGGAAGAAAACCTCGCGTCTGGACGAATCCGGCCTTCCAAGTCACCAATGGCGTCCCCGGTCTTCTTCATCAAGAAGAAGGATGGTTCTCTCCGTCTCATCCAAGATTATCGCGCGCTGAATGCTATGACGATTAAGAACCGCTACCCGCTGCCTCTGATCTCAGAGCTCATCAACAAGCTGCAAGGTGCCCGGTACTTCACCAAGCTAGACGTGCGCTGGGGCTACAACAATGTGCGGATAAAGGAAGGAGACGAGTGGAAGGCTGCTTTCCGCACCAATCGCGGCCTTTTCGAGCCTCTGGTAATGTTCTTTGGTCTCACTAACAGCCCTGCGACCTTTCAGACGATGATGAACGAGATCTTCGAGGACATGATCTCGGAAGGTGTCGTTGCCGTCTACATCGACGACATTCTCATCTACACTCAGAGTCGGGAACAGCATGACCAGGTCACCCGACGCGTTCTCGAACGTCTTCGTGAGCACAAGCTTTATCTCAAGGCAGAGAAATGTGAGTTTTGTCGGACCAAGATCGAGTACCTAGGCGTCGTCATTTCCGAGAACACAGTTGAGATGGATCCCGCGAAAGTCTCGGGTGTCAGAGACTGGCCTATCCCGAGGAACGTCACTGAGGTTCAGTCCTTCCTGGGTTTCGCCAACTTTTATCGTCGGTTTATCAAGGACTTTGCACGTATTGCCAATCCCATGTTCGGGTTAACCAAGAAAGACACTCCCTTCGTCTGGTCCGACACCTGTCAGCATGCCTTCGATACTCTGAAGTCATCAATTACCTCTGCCCCTATCCTCCTCATTCCCAACCCTGCTAATCCTTACAGAGTCGAGGCAGATAGTTCCGACTTTGCAACAGGTGCGGTTCTCTCACAGTTGTCGAACGATGACGGTAAATGGCACCCAGTCGCATTCTTCTCGAAGGCCCTCAGCCCTGTTGAACGCAATTATGAGATCCACGACAAGGAGATGCTCGCTATCATACGATCTTTGGAGGAATGGCGACACTTCCTCGAAGGCGCGTCTCACCCTATCGACATACGGACTGATCACAAGAATCTCGAGTATTTCATGTCCGCGCGTAACCTCAATCGTCGTCAAGCCAGATGGTCAGTATATCTCTCACGATTCGACTTTACTCTGCAGCATATACCGGGTAAGTTGATGGGTAAACCTGATGGCCTGTCCCGTCGGTCAGACCATGGCTCGGGAAAGGATGACAATCGTGGCGTCACTCTAATCCGACCCGAAATGTTTGCAATCAATGCTCTGCAAACATTCCGTCTTAAAGGGGAGGAGGAGGACCTGCTACGCCAGATTCGCAAGGCAAATCGGGAAGGCAAGGTCGAAGACAGTGTTTCCAAAGCCGTTGCAACACTTCGTGCACTGGGCGGTCGTTCAGCTCACTCGTCGGAATGGTTTGAAGACCAGGACCTCCTCTATTATCGCGGCAAGGTTTACGTGCCAAACGTCGACGAGTTGCGTCGGAAAATCCTCTCCAGACACCACGACACCAAACTCGGTGGTCACCCGGGTCGTTTCAAGACTCTCGAGCTCGTTTCGCGCACCTTCTGGTGGCCAGGTGTCTCTAGGTATGTCCAACGCTATGTAGAGGCCTGCGACATGTGTCTACGTACGAAACCGTCTCGTCATGCTCCCTATGGACTTCTCCGACCCACAGAGGTGCCAAGTCGACCTTGGGAACACATCTCGGTCGACTTCATCGTGGAGCTGCCAGAATCTAACGGTTTCGACGCGATCCTCTCTGTCGTCGACTCTCTCACCAAACGGGTTCATTTCGTGCCGACATTTACGACACTTGACGCGACAGGTCTGGCCCGTCTGTACCTCCAACATGTCTGGAAGCTCCATGGTCTCCCCATGAAGGTGATCTCTGACAGAGGCCCCCAGTTTGCGTCCCGCTTCACGCAGGAGCTTTCTAGGCTCCTTGGCATATGGCTTGCACCCTCTACGGCATATCATCCTCAAACCGATGGTCAGACAGAACGCGTCAATGCAGAAGTTGAGCAGTATCTTCGACTTTTCACCTCGGAGCGACAGGACGACTGGGACCAGCTGCTGCCCATGGCTGAGTTCGCATACAACAACCATGTACACTCAGCCACGCGTTCGACACCTTTTGAACTCGACACTGGACGACATCCTCGCATGGGATTCGAACCGCTGGTTGCCGACTCGAAGATCGAATCTGTCAACGAGTTCAAGACACGTATGGAGTCGACAATAGAGGAAGCCAAGGCCGCTATAGCCAGGTCGAAGGACGAGATGGCCAAGTACTACGATCGGAAACATGTCCCGGCACCTGAATACAAGGTTGGCGATAGTGTATATCTCGATTTGAGCGACATTCGTACCACCAGGCCCTCCGCCAAGTTATCGCATCGGTACTTGGGGCCTTTTCCGATAGTCAGCAAGGTCGGGTCGCACGCATACAAGCTGCGTTTACCACTGTCGATGTCAAGACTTCACCCAGTGTTCCATGTCGGGAAGTTACGTCCCAAGGTTGAAGATACAATCCCGGGTCGTCGCGTCAAGGCTCCCCCACCTCCGGAGGTCAGAGATGACGGTGAGCACTACGTCGTGGAACGGATTTTGGACAGTCGTGTGTTCCGGAGACGACTCGAATATAAAGTGCGTTGGGAAGGCTATGGTCCCGAGCATGATCAGTGGGAACCCGAGTCGAATATTGCAGCCCCAGATCTCATTAGGCAGTTCCACCGTGAACACCCGAGTGCGCCGCGCTCGATAAATGGTCTCCTTTTCCATCGTCGCCCTCGGTTCGATTTCTCCAAGTTGCAAGCATCATTAGTCGAGGCTACAGGCGTCGGGGCGCCGCCTCGTTGAAGGGGGGGTGGTGTCAGGGTACGCTACCGCGTCCCCTCATTTTTCCTTGTTTATTATCATCGGTATATATCTATTTCTACCTTATTTATATTTCCCGTGCATTACCTCTACCTTCCGTTTATTCTCTCCGTCCATATTTCACCTTCTCTACTCGCGTGCGTTGCGCGCTCGTACACGGCGTGATGCCCGTGACATCACGTCGCTTAGGCTCGGCTTGGGCGCCTGGCACTTAGCTGTGCCAGGGCCGCACGCCGCGTCGTCGTTTTATGTATATAGTAGCTGTACCTAGAGTGAGGGTCCCTAAGCTTGTTCTCTTAGGATCCCCTCCCTCTAGGTGAGTAGTTAGTATTCTCCTTAATATATTATCTTAGGATCCCCTCCCTCTAGTGTGAGCTGAGTAGCCCTAACACTTCTTGGCTCATCGCTACAGAACTCGAAAATGCTAGCGAACTAGTCGAAGACTTTCACAGAAAATATCCGGATAAACCAGGTCCTAATTGGAATGTCATAAGCCGTACATAATTGGTATGATACATTATGGTATTGATTGTTTGCTCTCCAACGCTCGTTCTTTCACCGTTTTCATGATTTTAACTTCGTTTCTTTTCTTTCTCCCTTTTTCTCTCACGGAGTATCTTTTTTTCACTATGCTTTGCATTTTCCGTTATTACGCGTTAAAATTAAAAAGAAAACAAAATTACATTATATTTGTACAGCCTTTTTTGGCTAAGTTCTACAAACGGTCAATCTACATACAAACTATTAGCTAGATTCTGTCCTTTTTTTACACTACTCCTGTCCGCTAAACTTGCGGATTATGTTCTTCTCCTCTTCCCTCTTTCTCTTCTCCTCCGCTTCACGCGCCTTCCTTTCCTCCTCCTCTTTCTGTTTCCTCATTTTTTCCGCCGCCAATGCAGATCGTTTCTCCTCGTACTCTTTCTCGTACTTCTTCTGGAGCATCTCAACGATCTCCAGGTCCGCGTCGTCCTCGACGTTTCGAACGCGTGCTTGGACCTCTTCTTGATCCGGCAAAGTATATAGCCGCTTATTCTTCAGCGCCCATTGTACCCGTTCCTCGAAAGTTTGTGGGACGTCGTTCAACACGCTGGGATCGATCGTGAAATCGCGGGAGGGAGACATGGATAGATTAAAGACAAAAGTCGCTGCAGATAAGAGGTTTATGCTGGGTTGTGGTCGTGAAAAAGAGAAGACCGCACTTTTTTCACCAAGTGCGTTTCAGGTTGTCACGATATGTCACAGTCACTTGTGACCGATAACTCGCGTCTCGCGTAACGCGTCACTTATCTAAATTTATCACGCGTCAACACACGTGATCACAACACTTCTATTCGTCACGTGTTCAAACTCACGTGATCACTCATTTAACTCGGATATACGTAATGGACTCGGGGGCTCGTCCCTAAAGAGGGGATACTGTCATGATCCGATTCATGACATCACTTCCGGTAACGTTACGTAATCCATATCCGATCATTTACCGTTTATCTCCGTAATCTTATCTCGCTTATGTCACTCACGATATGACCTTCGCGTTCAGTCATCTCAATTTACCTCGCAACTCGAATAGAGACGTACCCGTCTCTCTTAACTCCTGGAACACCCGCGGAAAAGCCCTTTCTAGAATATTCCACGCACGTTCCGGTTATGAGATCATAGATGACGAATGTAGGTCCATGTATGCACAGCTCTTATCCCTGCACACCTCATGTTCATCACATGAGACATCATACCCTGCATATATTGATGTAACTTACGAATCTCACGACTTGTTTGTATTTCTCTAGTTCGGAATCTATTTCGAACTGAGCTAGAATTATTTATCTGACGTGTATATAAACCCTAGCATACACGTAGATAGTTCTTCAGACTTAATATCGAACGTAGTTCGATATCTCTATAACAACTCTCCTTCTCTATTCTATTCATCATTGAACGTCGAGATCGTTCCTCGAGACTTGCAGCGACGGAAGCCATCCGTCGTTGCCGAGAGTTACATCTTGAAGCTTTCTTCATTATTGTCGAGCTTGATATCATTCAATACGAGATACAGCTCGCGGCTCTCGAAGCTCGGAACGCACACATCAGGAACGTCCTTGACGAACTCGACGCTCGTGACGAACGTCAGGGCAAATCCTGAAGAAGACTGTCGTGGCACAATCTCTTATAGATTGAGGCCAAGTCCTGACTATCGTCAACCAACGGTGACGGTTAACAGTGTTATATTCAGCGACTAAAGTATATTATAGTATCTATAACCGTTCCCGGATATCGGTACTTGACACTTAGGATCCCCTCCCTCTAGGTGAGTAGTATAGTTATCCTCCAATATATTACTTAGGATCCCCTCCCTCTAGTGTGAGCTGAGTAGCCCTAACAGTATGGGGGCATGAGGAACGTTGACTGGGTAAGGGACTTTTACCTTCTTGAGTGCCACAACCTCTCCTCGATATATCGATGGTGTTCGGACGCCAGATTACTTATCCCCGATGTCTTTGGACTGCCGCACTCCATATTCACATTGTTGGTCATGCCTCAGAACTGCAACGGTTTACGTCAATGCATCACTTCCTCGAAGGATCCCGACGAGGCTGTGTCCCATTTTTTGACATTTCTTCGAAACCTCGAGTGTTGTGGATATATAGAATCTACCTCACTAAACTACTTATGTGAGGGCCTAATGGATCTTTTTGTGTTTGAGACGCCTGTCACTCTGGCCGAAGGCTCTGATGGACTCGCTCTGTTCACCGTTCTCCATAACTCGTTCGTGCTGACGCTACTAGGAAAATTCTTAATTGGCAAATCGAACAAACGTTTAAAGCTTGACCGGTCAAACACACATAAACTCCACGAAATTATGATTTCAAAGGCGAATTCCGAACAAAATGCAGACCTTCAAAGAATCGCACGCAAGTTTAGGCAACGTTTTGCCTCTCGACACCAACCGAGCACTGAAACAACAAACCCCGATCCTGAAGAGTATGGACAGCCCCAGGATCTCGACGAAAACGAGGTTCGACCAGTCTCACATCTACGTATTGTTCATACAAGCTCATACATATCTATAGCATGAAAATAACACGGTATTCCATCGGATGAAAAGAATGCTCACTGTATGTCACAAGGAATAGAACATCAAAGTGAGTCGATAATCATGATGATGATACCTACAATGCCAATGAGAACACACTAAATGAAACATTATTCAACAGGATAATTGTAATGTATTTGCTCTGGTTCAAGGTATAGGCACCTTGTACTGTTGCAAATAAGAGAGCTGTTTAGGGGGAACCTAGTCTAGCAACAAAGGTCTTGTTATTGAGGGTGAGACAGAGCTTGCTGCTGCTGTTGTAAGACTTGAGCTGGCTGCTACTGATAGTCTTGAGGTAGAGATAGAAAAGAGAAAGAAATAGAAAAGAGAAAGACCAATTTAATTGGTAAGCACTATGGTGCACTAGTATAGATGATAAGGCAGATTCCTATTTACAAGAGAAATCAGCCCCTATTTATACACTTTGGGGCTGCTACAAATAAAGCAAAATATTAGTAATTAAAAGATAAGGAATTACTTAGAAAGGAAATTAATTAGTAAAGGTGGAGTAATAAAAATTATAGTGAAACATTATTAGTGAGACAGAAAAATAAAAGTACCTGGAACTGAGTCATATGACTGTTCCTAGAAAATAAACAAATAGAGATACACAAATACAAGCAAGAGCTCAAAAAAGAATAGTAAAAAACTGACATAATGTGGGCTTTTGTTGTTTATATGCTGTTTTTGGATTTAGTGGCTGTGCCTTTTGACTTGTTTTTGCTGAGCTGGGTAAAAGTGCCCTAGATACATGACAATAATATAAGATATTGTGTGCTTTAGTACCGTAGTCCTGTTGAGGACGAGAACGACTTACGAGGCGAACATGGGAATAGACGCCGTTTACCTGTGCTGCACAGCCCAGCGCAACAAGCTAAATTGTGGTCAATAAAACTCGAATCTCGATATATGCGTGTGCCACGGACGAAGAAAGCATTGGAAATTCGCTACGAGACGATTCCGTGTTACTGTTAGGGCTACTCAGCTCAGGCTAGAGGGAGGGGATCCTAAGAGAATATATTGGAAGGGAAACTAACTACTCACCTAGAGGGAGGGGATCCTAAGAGAACAAGCTTAGGGACCCTCACTCTAGGTACAACGACTATATACATAAAACGACTATATACATAAAACGACGACGCGGCGTGCGGCCCTGACACAGCTAAGTGCCAGGCGCCCAAGCCGAACCTAAGCGACGTGATGTCACGGGCATCACGCCGGGTACGAGCGCGCAACGCGCGCGAGTAGAGAAAGTGAAACAGAGACAGAACAAGGAAACGGAGAGTAAAGGTAAAATATGGAAATGATAAATAAAATAGAAACGGGGCGATGCCGATGATAATAAATAAGAAAATGAGAGACGGCGGTAGCGTACCCTGACACCATCCCCCCTTCAACGAGGCGGCGTCCCGACGCCTGTAGCTTCGACTAATGACGCCTGTAACTTTGAGAAATCGAACCGAGGGCGACGATGGAAAAGAAGGCCATTTATAGAGCGTGGCGCACTCGGATGTTCGCGGTGGAATTCCTTAATGAGGTCCGGGGCTGCAATATTCGACTCGGGTTCCCACTGATCGTGCTCGGGACCATAGCCTTCCCAACGCACCTTATACTCGAGTCGTCTCCGGAAGACACGACTGTCCAAAATCCGTTCCACGACATAGTGTTCACCATCGTCTCTGACCTCAGGAGGTGGTGGAGCCTTAACGCGACGACCCGGGATCGTATCTTCAACCTTGGGACGTAACTTCCCGACGTGGAAAACAGGATGGAGTCTTGACATCGACAGTGGTAGACGTAGCCTATATGCATGGGATCCGACCTTGCTGATTATCGGAAATGGGCCCAGGTACCGATGCGACAATTTGGCGGAAGGTCTGGTGGTGCGGATGTCACTCGAATCGAGGTAGACCTTGTCGCCAACCTTGTATTCAGGTGCCGGGATGTGTTTCCGGTCGTAGTACTTGGCCATCTCGTCCTTCGACTTGGCTATGGCGGCCTTGGCTTCCTCTATCGTCGACTCCATACGCGTCTTGAACTCATTGACAGATTCGATCTTCGAGTCGGCAACCTGCGGTTCGAACCCCATGCGAGGATGTCGTCCAGTGTCGAGTTCAAATGGTGTCGAACGCGTGGCCGAGTGTGTCAGGGTACGCTACCGCGTCCCCTCATTTTTCCTTGTTTATTATCATCGGTATATATCTATTTCTACCTTATTTATATTTCCCGTGCATTACCTCTACCTTCCGTTTATTCTCTCCGTCCATATTTCACCTTCTCTACTCGCGCGCGTTGCGCGCTCGTACACGGCGTGATGCCCGTGACATCACGTCGCTTAGGCTCGGCTTGGGCGCCTGGCACTTAGCTGTGCCAGGGCCGCACGCCGCGTCGTCGTTTTATGTATATAGTAGCTGTCCCTAGAGTGAGGGTCCCTAAGCTTGTTCTCTTAGGATCCCCTCCCTCTAGGTGAGTAGTTAGTTCTCCCCCAATATATTCACTTAGGATCCCCTCCCTCTAGTGTGAGCTGAGTAGCCCTAACAGTTAGGTGACAACGGGTAGATCTTACAAGACTTAGGCTCAGAACCCGGCACAAGCTCTATCGGGTGATCCCACTTCTTCGACTGCGGCAACGAGTCGAACGACTCCTTCGAGAAAATGTCGGCAAAGTTGTGGAACATCTCTGGCACAATATCCCGAAAGCCTTTGGGTGCTGGTGCGTCTGCGTTGTTGGCGTGGGCCTGAGCCAGTCGCTGGGAGATGGTCTCGGTGGCATATATGCGGTGAGTGTCGGGCTCATCGGGTAGCATTGATATCGCGAACAGTCGATCACCTTCCTCAACCTCGGACTCGACGTCAACCAGGTCTGGTATGTCAGGATCATCGGCCTCGGTGTCGTCAAGCTCTGGTAGAGGTGCGCGTCGGATCTGTTGGAATGCACGCTTAGAGAGCTTACCCGCTGGCCAGCGTGGGGCACAAGACCGACAACTGGGGCTGCAGCGCATGAACTCTACTTGACCAGTTGTGTAGTCTATGACAGGATTGTGGGCCTTGAACCACGGCAGTCCGAACAGGACGGGATACTTGAGCGAGGTAACGGCGAACAAGGTGCGTTCAGAGTGATCCCGAAAGCGAACAACGAGGTCGACAACGTGGGTGATAGAGCCAGCATGGTTGGGCGTACCATCGACATTAAACACGGGAATGGGTTTAGCAAGACGTACGGAGGGAAGCCGATGTTTGTCGACAAAGTCGCGGTCGAGGAACATACCACTGGCCCCAGTGTCCAGCATGGCCTTGCTGTGCAGCAGGGCTCCAGTGTCAACACTCTGTAGCTCTACTGGAATCTCCAGCTTCTGCGTACCGGCAGTAGCTGCAAGTCGGTATTCCTTTGGCAGTGCACGACGTCGAGAAGGCGACAGCATACATGGAGTTGAAACAGAGCGTGTAGCAGGTGGGGGCGATTCCTTGGGTTTATCAGGGGATGCAGCAGGGGTAGTTAGATTCGAATCAGAAGTGTCATTTTGTTCGCGATCTATGTACAAAATGTCGAATCTATTAGATGTCGGCAACGAGGGTGCATCTATCACTCGTCGCCGTTTTGAAAATCCTCTACCTCTGCTGCAGCTACAGTCTCACCCTGGGTCAGAGCAGAGTCGCCACGCTCCTGGGCTTCTAACGCGTCTTTCTGAGCCAACAGGTGCGCGATATTGTCGTCCAATTCATCGGGTTGAAGATACCGAATGTCGTATGCGCGAGGGCATTCACGAGCCCAATGACCTGTTGCTCCACAGCGATGTGTCAAGTACCGATATCCGGGAACGGTAATAGATACTGTAATGTATTTTAGTCGCTGAATATAATACCAATAACTGTCACCGTTGGTTGACGACAGTCAGGACTTGGCCTCAATCTATAAGAGATTGTGCCACGACAGTCTTCTTCAGGATTTGTCCTGACGTTCGTCACGAGCGTCGAGTTCGTCAAGGACGTTACGGATATGCGCGTTCCGAGCTTCGAGAACCGCGAGCTGTATCTCGTATTGAATGATATCAAGCTCAACGATAATGAAGAAAGCTTTGAGATGTAACTCTCGGCAACGACGGATGGCTTCCGTCACTGCAAGTCTCGAAGAGTGATCTCGACGTTCAATGATGAATAGAATAGAGAAGGAGAGTTGTTATAGAGATATCGAACTACGTTCGATATTAAGTCTGAAGAACTATCTACGTGTATGCTAGGGTTTATATACACGTCAGATAAATAATTCTAGCTCAGTTCGAAATAGATTCCGAACTTGAGAAATACAAACAAGTCGTGAGATTCGTAAGTTACATCAATATATGCAGGGTATGATGTCTCATGTGATGAACATGAGGTGTGCAGGGATGAGAGCTGTGCATACATGGACCTACGTTCGTCATCTATGATCTCATAACCGGAACGTGCATGGAATATTCTAGAAAGGGCTTTCCGCGGATGTTCCAGGAGTTAAGAGAGACGGGTGCGTCTCTATTCGAGTTGTAAGGTTGATTGGGATGACTGAACGCGAAGGTCTTGTCGTGAGTGACGTAAGCGTGATAAGATAA
The DNA here is from genome assembly GCA_027605045.1 of Phallus indusiatus. NCBI lineage: Eukaryota > Fungi > Basidiomycota > Agaricomycetes > Phallales > Phallaceae > Phallus > Phallus indusiatus. The sequence goes on from JAQFWX010000009.1 coordinate 743,896, forward strand.
CGGAGATAGACGGTAAATGATCGGATATGGATTACGTAACGTTACCGGAAGTGATGTCATGAATCGGATCATGACACGATGACACCTGGTCGATTCTGGGCCTACGCGTCGACGGGCAGCGTCAACGTCCATCGGGTCATGTCTAATCTGGGGTGCAGGAGCAGAAACCGCAGGTCTAGGGGGCGGTGCGGGCATGACCTGGGGTATAGGCCTGGGAGGTGGGTAGGCAGGAGCCTGATAGGAAGGGGCAAGGGGCCTCCTCTGGATCTGAGGAATCTGGTACGACGGGAAAGGGGTGGGACGAGGTCGGTTAATGGGGACTGTCGCGGGATTTGTCTGAGTCGTTCCAGAGCCTACGAGCCGTCGGCGAGCAGCGGTGAAGGCCTCGTTGGAACACCTGTCCATGTCAAACATGCGTGCTTGCCTGATCCAGCCCTCGTAGTCATGAAGCGCGGGTCGGTCCTTCATTGTCGCTACCAGAGAGGCAATTGCCGGGTCTAAACCATTACGAAAGTATGTGTTAATGGCGAGTCCTTCCGTAAAGCCAGCATGCTCAATGAGCACACGGAAGGCGTCTACATACTCTTCTACAGTCTAAGGATGCACACGATTCCGGATCCAGGTCAGCCGGATCCGGATCGACAGGTCATGACATCTCCCAAAAGTCATACCTGGATCCGCACAGGTCAATGACCTACGGATCCAGATCCCCCAGATCCAGATCTTCCCGGATCTATGTCTTCCCGGATCTATGTCTTCCCGGATCCATGTCATCCCGGATCCAGATCTCCCCAAATTCGAGTCCGGGTCTTGAACAGGAATTTAAAAGGAGCTACACCCAAGTTAAGGGTGTTTCCTTTTTTATTTTGCATGTTTTTGCACTTTTTTTAATAGTTAAACAACAAATAATTTCATATTGTGCACTACCTAATCTCTTATTTAATATATCTACATGGAGTACTATGAAAATAACTTGAAGATCGAAATTCCCGTCACCGCAGCCGCTTCCTTTCCTTCTCTCCAACAACACGTCTGATGCCTGGTCCCAAGATGCCGAAGAGAAAAAAAGGAGTTAGAAAAAAGCGCACAGAACGAAGAGAACGGTACTTAAGGTCAGTTCCACTATATGTTCAGATTATGCCGAACTTCATTTTTACCCCAGTAACCATGAGGAAAACCTGGACAGACAGAGAAAGTGGCGAGAGGGGAGTGGGAGGAAAGGGACAGCAGGAACCGTGGATAGTGAGGTCGATAGCCCGGGCGGTTCTGCGGGAAATCAAACGTGTGTCAACGTTGAGATCATTCAGAAGCTACCCTCGTTGCAAGAACCTGTGTCTTCCGTGCTTCGCGCTACCCCAATCAAGTCCCCTGTACACGGAACGTTCTATGATGCTGACAGCCTTTCGGCTCAAATTTTTGAAGAAAACCTAATGACCTTCACTAGCTTAATGGTACTATTTCAATCTACTCAATAAGAAAGAGTAACACAAGTGGCTAACACAAGCATTCAAGGAGGAGAAACTTACCGACGCGAAAAACGAATTGATGATCGACAGCGCCACCGTGCATGTCTTCGATCTCGACGCGTGGTCCGATGACACACTAATCACTGACTGTTAGGGCTACTCAGCTCACACTAGAGGGAGGGGATCCTAAGATAATATATTAAGGAGAATACTAACTACTCACCTAGAGGGAGGGGATCCTAAGAGAACAAGCTTAGGGACCCTCACTCTAGGTACAGCTACTATATACATAAAACGACGACGCGGCGTGCGGCCCTGACACAGCTAAGTGCCAGGCGCCCAAGCCGAGCCTAAGCGACGTGATGTCACGGGCATCACGCCGGGTACGAGCGCGCGACGCGCGCGAGTAGAGAAAGTGAAATAGAGACAGAACAAGGAAACGGAGAGTAAAAGTAAAATATGGAAATGATAAATAAAATAGAAAGGAAATGATGCCGATGATAATAAATAAGAAAATGAGAGACGGCGGTAGCGTACCCTGACAAGAAGACTCTTCATCAGTTCCGTCATAATCTAGCCATTTTACCAAGTACAGTAACGGTACTGCACGACGTCGATCGATTTTAGAATCAAGTATCGACTCTATTTCGTATTCGAGGTCGCCTTCAATCTCGACAGGAGCTGGAGGGTCTTGAACACGTCCAGGGATGGTATTCTCTGTATGCGGCTCGAGCATCGACAAATGAAACACTGGATGAACTGAACGGTAATCGTTAGGCAATCTAAGTGTTCTAGTAACGTCATTAGGCTTAGCGATGATTTCGAATGGGCCTAAATATTTTGCTGCGAGCTTTTTAGAGGGTCTTGTAGTCGAGAAGAATTCGGCTTTGACGTAGGCTTTGGTCCCTATATTGAAAGGAGGTGGTTTAGAACGACGTTCGTCTGCTGGTCCTTGATAGCGTTTCTGAGCTAGTTTGATTTGTTCCTTGAGTTCTTCGTGAATTTCTTCGAGCTTGTTGACAAACGACTCTGCTCGAGAAGATGTTAATTCAACGTTGTCGCGTATCGTGAGACTAGGGTGATATCCTTTGTTAGCAAAGAATGGAGATATACCCGTAGTAGCACTAGCTGCGTTGTTGAATGCAAACTCTGCAAGAGGAAGCAAATCGGACCAATCGTCTTGCTGGTAGTTGCAATATATGCGGATGTATTGCTCCAATGTCTGATTAGTTCTTTCCGTTTGTCCATCACCTTCGGGGTGATATCCAGAAGTGAAATGAAGGTTCATATTTAGGGCTTTGCCCAAAGAGCGAAAGAAATGAGAGACAAACTCCGAACCTCTGTCTGACGTTACATGGGATGGGACACCATGCTTCGAAAAGACATGTAAAACAAAGAGGCTGGCGAGTTGTTGCGATGAAATGGTATCGTGAGTGGGAATGAAAGTAGCGTATTTCGTTAGCCGGTCAACAACGACGAGAATTGAAGTATAACCACTGGAAGCAGGTAAATGCTCAATGAAGTCCATAGAGATCGAATCCCAAGGACGTATAGGTACGGGAAGTTGTTTAAGAAATCCGTATGGTTTATGTCGTTGTGATTTACCACGAGGACAGTCGATACAAGAGCTACAAAACTCTTTAACCATATCACGAAGGTTTGGCCAGACGTATTCGCGACGTATAAGTTCAAGGGTCTTGGTCTGTCCGAAATGTCCAGATACGGGATGATCATGTTTATACTGAAGGACACGAAGTCTGAGGTCTTCAGCTGCCGGTACGAAGATACGACCATCACATCTAAGGAATCCGCGGTCATCCACAGTCCAACGAGGATTGGAATGATCGTGTAAATGAAGTTGCGCGACTGGGTCATGAGGAAGCGCAGAGAGAATGTCGTCATGAAGCTTGTTAATGTCCATGATAATAGCGCTACGGAGAATAGGAGCGTGAAGAATAGTAGCATTTAACGACACCTTTAATTGTTCTGAAGTGAAAATCGGCTTCAAATTTTGTGGGTTAACGTCGGTGTAGTCGCTTATCCCCTCTTTAAGGTAGACGTCCCATCGTCTAGTGAGAGAATCAGGTTTAGTACCCAAGCGACCAGGACGGAAATTAATATTAAGATTAAATTGAGATAAAAATTCGGACCATCTCGCTTGACGGCGAGTAAGTGTTTTTGTTGTAGAGAAATAAGTGAGGTTTTTGTGATCCGTGAAGACGTCAACAGGAAAAGTAGATCCTTCAAGGTAATGACGCCATTTTTGAAAAGCTTCAAATATCGCGAGTAATTCTTTGTCGTGAACATCGTAATTGAGTTCTGGAGGTGAAAATGTACGGGAATGAAAAGCGATTGGGTGTAATTCGTTTGTCGCATCGTATTGTGATAATATAGCTGCGAGAGCATAGTCAGACGCGTCCGTCTCGACTATAATAGGCCGGTCTGGTACCCAGTGAGCTAGCACTGGTGCAGTTGTAAAAGACTTTTTCAAAGTGTCGAATGCGCGTTGGCAATCGTCGGTCCAGTTCCAAGGTGCACCTTTACGCGTAAGTCGAGTGAGAGGTATTGTTATATGCGAGTATTGATCAATAAAACGACGATAGAAGTTTGCAAATCCAAGAAATGATTGAATATCCTTAACTTTGCGCGGAATGGGCCAGTCAATGATCTGTTTAACCTTGCCGGTATCCATCGCAAGTCCAGATGAATCCAAAACATATCCAAGAAACTCTACACGGTCCTTGTGAAATTCACATTTCTTCGGCGACGCATATAAGTTGTGTTGCCGGAGACGTTTGAGAACTTCTTTGATGTGTTGTTTATGCGAGGAAATGTCGTCTGAGTAAATGAGGATATCATCGAGATAAACGACGACACAATGATCGAGTAGGTCGCCTAAAATATCGTTCATGAAGCGTTGGAAAGCAGCGGGAGCGTTGGATAATCCAAATGGCATGACAAGCCATTCAAAAGAACCATAACGAGTTCTGAACGCTGTCTTCCATTCATCACCTTCCGCGATACGCACAAGGTGATATGCGTGCTTCAAATCGATCTTGGTATATATGCAGGCTTTTCGAGGAGCGTCTAGTAAATCCGAGATAAGTGGTAACGGATACTTATCCTTTTTACTAATTTTGTTGAGTCCGCGAAAATCCACACAAAGACGTAAGGAACCGTCTTTTTTCTTGACGAAAAGGACTGGAGCGCCATGAGGAGAATTGGAATGGCGAATAAAACCAGTCTTCAAATTATCATCGATAAATTCTCGGAGAGATTCTAATTCAAGGGGTGAAAGAGAATAGATGGGTCCTAGAGGAGGAGTTTTGCCATCTTCGAGTTCAATCTTCAAATCGTATGATCGATGTGGCGCCAGAGTGTCGGCTTTGACACCACTAAATACGTCTGCAAATTCTCGGTAGTCTTCAGGTATAGACATCTCGTTAAAGTCGGGATCCACAGCTGCGGAATAAGACTTGACTTTTGGATCGGTGACTGCTAACCGAAAAACAACAGAGCCAGAAGCATTGGCTGCATGGAGAAAAGCTGCGGCGTTAACAAGAGATACTGAAGGACGAGAAGTGGTGGTTGGAATAGCTGAGGCATTTCGCGTGTTTGATTGAGTAGCGGAAAAGGACGATTCGGCCTTGTCAGAAGATAATCGTAAGTTGTCTGGGAATTTGATACTGCCCAATACCCAGTTAATCGACGGATTATAGCGGGTGAGCCAGTCGTATCCTAAGACGAAATCACAATTAGCTTCCAACTTCGTAACGAGAAAAGAAATCGATAAAGTGTCACTACTAGGAAAAGTTACATTTAAAACTATCTTCCGAGTGATAAAAGAGTTTGTAGTCCCATCAATAAGAAATAAAGGAATAGGATCGATGGTCTGAAAAGGAAGGGCATATTTATCTACTATTTTTTCATTTATAAAACAGTGCGTCGATCCCGAGTCGACCATGCACTTGAAGGGAGAAGGAGAAAAAGGAACAGAAAGGGAAATCATAAAAGAATCAGAAAAAACAGGCATAGACCGTAAAACTACTTTACTAGTACCACCGACTACGGCTACGTTGGCGCGTACTGAACCTTCCCGACTAACATCTAGTTCTTGGATGCACTAGACCCAGGTTGAGCTGAGTCAGTGACTGTAGGTTGGGACTTAGAGTCCACAGGGGTACGTACGACGGGAGGTGCACTTCGAGAGGTGTTGTTACTGTTCCGACCTCCGCCGTTGTTGAAGGTTCGACGACCACGAGGTTGGTTGGCAGCAGTCGTAGCTGGAGGGTTAGTTCGACGGTTTCTAGGACATTCGCGAGACATATGGCCACATTGACCACAGATAAAGCACAATTGTTGATCAAGACGACGTTGTCGTTCGGCAGCAGACAAGGGAGTCGAACCCGAGTTCCTATTGTTGGAGTTGTTGCTGTTAGAGGTACGACTATTGTTACCGAACCGACTAGGAATGGGAACCCGTTCAGGCCTATAATTTCTAAAGTTCGTGCCACGCCAAATGTTTCCACGTATCGGATGATTGTTCTGGGAGTTCCGATGGTTGTTGTTTGAATTGGAGCTCGACGACGAATTGTTGTTACGGGAACGATTGTCGGAAGAGGACGATGACGACTGTTGGGACTTTTTCCGACCTTCATATTCCCAATAATGTGCGTCAAACTCTTGAACTGCTATCCTCAACGCTACATAAGTAGATGTGTCGCGATCCGAGTTATATATGCGGTCGACAAGACGTCTAGGCAGTTTCTCCCATAAAATCCGACGGAGAGAACTGGCGTTGAAGTTAGTGCGCGTAGCATACTTAGTGAACTGAACAAAGAAATTGGACGCTTTCATGCTGTCGGAAAACGTCAGGCGCATTAACGCCTTTTCAGCATCATCCTCAGGAGAGAACGAGCCGAAGGCCTGAGTAAGGGTTTCGATGAAAGATTCCCAATTGGTGAAGAACGGGTAGTCTTGAAGATCTTCATCACCAGACTCAAGGAATGGTTGAAAAAAGCTTAGAGCAGTGCCGCGAAGGAAAGAGAGAGCATAGAAGATACGTTGCCAGTCCAGACTAAAGTCAGCTGGACGAGCACGAAAGACGAGATGACATTGAGTGAAAAAATTGGCAATTTTGTCCGGGTCCGTTCCGTCAAACGTTTCTGGTTCCTTGACGGTAGCACGGGAACGAGAGACGTTGAGTTGAGCAGTCTGAATCGACTGTTGACTGGAGAGGAGGGCGGCGATGTTACGAAAGACTTCACGTATTTCGTCCATGGAGATAGTGTTGCGACGACGCGGATCAGGGATAAAATCACCTTCGTCATCGTTGTCGTCTCCAAAATCGTCAGGAGGACCACCACCTGGGGGTCCACCATCACCACCACCACCAATACCACCACCACCGGGACCTGCAGAGGGAATGCCAGGGACAGAGGCATCAGGTGGACCATCAGAGTCATGGTTGTCCGGACCTCCATCGCCTGGAGGGTCTCCACCGTTTCCGCCAGAACCAGATGCTTGCGGCAAAGGAGTACGAGGAGGTTCTTCGTCTTTAACTTCTTCAATCTTGGGCATCTGAGAAGTTTGACGACGAACAGGAGGAGGGTTCTGGACAGGGTTGGCGCTAGGAGGAGGTGTAGCCAACACCGTAGGAGTAGGAGACGCTGAGATGCGAGGTCGAATAGGAGGGGGAGGTAAGGAAGAAGAACGAGTCGGACCATAGTACGTAGGAATATTGAGATCAGTAGAAAACGATTCGATAGGGTAAGGCAAATTGATTATACCGGGAACGTGTGCGCCAGACCTTGCGCCCATTTCTCGTTCGTAAGACAACGAACGTTGACGCTGAGTCGGCATCAAACTGTGCAGAGGAGAGGTTATCACAGAGGGATTGACGATTTCTGCGAGTTGGTTGAGCTGGGCAGTTCGATTAAGTTGACGACGTTCATTCCGGGATTGCCTATCACGACATTGATCTTCAATAACCGATTCGCGAGTAGCTGGAGACAGCGAGGTTAAACGCTGCGCATATACTCGAGTGTGAGATTGTTGAGTAGAGGACATGGTGAAAGAAAGAAAAGATATAACCGAGACGTAGTGTGCGATAAAAAGAAGAGCTGCCGGGTGAGACTTAATATACTGTCAAGTACCGATATCCGGGAACGGTTATAGATACTATAATATACTTTAGTCGCTGAATATAACACTGTTAACCGTCACCGTTGGTTGACGATAGTCAGGACTTGGCCTCAATCTATAAGAGATTGTGCCACGACAGTCTTCTTCAGGATTTGCCCTGACGTTCGTCACGAGCGTCGAGTTCGTCAAGGACGTTCCTGATGTGTGCGTTCCGAGCTTCGAGAGCCGCGAGCTGTATCTCGTATTGAATGATATCAAGCTCGACAATAATGAAGAAAGCTTCAAGATGTAACTCTCGGCAACGACGGATGGCTTCCGTCGCTGCAAGTCTCGAGAACGATCTCGACGTTCAATGATGAATAGAATAGAGAAGGAGAGTTGTTATAGAGATATCGAACTACGTTCGATATTAAGTCTGAAGAACTATCTACGTGTATGCTAGGGTTTATATACACGTCAGATAAATAATTCTAGCTCAGTTCGAAATAGATTCCGAACTAGAGAAATACAAACAAGTCGTGAGATTCGTAAGTTACATCAATATATGCAGGGTATGATGTCTCATGTGATGAACATGAGGTGTGCAGGGATAAGAGCTGTGCATACATGGACCTACATTCGTCATCTATGATCTCATAACCGGAACGTGCGTGGAATATTCTAGAAAGGGCTTTTCCGCGGGTGTTCCAGGAGTTAAGAGAGACGGGTACGTCTCTATTCGAGTTGCGAGGTAAATTGAGATGACTGAACGCGAAGGTCATATCGTGAGTGACATAAGCGAGATAAGATTACGGAGATAAACGGTAAATGATCGGATATGGATTACGTAACGTTACCGGAAGTGATGTCATGAATCGGATCATGACACTAAGAGAACAAGCTTAGGGACCCTCACTCTAGGTACAGCTACTATATACATAAAACGACAACGCGGCGTGCGGCCCTGACACAGCTAAGTGCCAGGCGCCCAAGCCGAGCCTAAGCGACGTGATGTCACGGGCATCACGCCGTGTACGAGCGCGCAACGCGCGCGAGTAGAGAAGGTGAAATATGGACGGAGAGAATAAACGGAAGGTAGAGGTAATGCACGGGAAATATAAATAAGGTAGAAATAGATATATACCGATGATAATAAATAAGGAAAAATGAGGGGACGCGGTAGCGTACCCTGACACATACCAAACCAGAGCCAGGGAGTTGAGTACTTTCGATCTGACATTATCCAACATAGACTCACTCCAGAATGCATCCACGCAGCAAATATCTCTGTAGAAGGCAAGATATTCTGCGGATGAGAGATTATAGCCTTTGGGTGGGATATGATAGATCTTGTGTGAGAGATGATAGATTTCGTATGAATATCTGGCTACACTCAGAAGGTAGTCGGATAAGGTTTGAAACAGATCAAACAACGACCTTTGTTTCTGTTTGTTGTTGGCAACGAGCGATCGCGAAGAAGCAAGGTTCAGATAGATGGAGACAACGAGAAAATAACGTGTCTGAAGGTATTTGTCTTTTGAGAATGAGACGTGAGGGTGGTCAGGACGAAAGTAACGGAACAAGTAATCATATTTCCATTCTGTCGGCTCGCCGGAAGTTTCGAGAACAGTCTGGAAATATGCGGTGTCTTCTGTGTTTTCTGTGTCTTCTGTGTCTTCTGTGATTTCCCGGATGAGCCAGCCGTCAAACATGTTGCGTATTCCACAAGTGATGATATGTCTAGCCACATCATCGTCTACCGACGCCCTTGCGAGGAAACAGTGCCACATAACCAGCGGAAGCTTGAAATCGTCTTTGATGGCGTCCTTCAGAATTTCGACATAATTGGCACTTTTTACATTTTCGGCAATACGGGAATAATTTTTATATTCCACTTCATCCAGTTGTCTTTCAAGCACCGCATTAGCCATAGACGGAAGTTGAAACCAGTAGTTGCACTCCCGGGACAAGAGATCAGCGTACAACCCATGACGAATATCCACCGTATATGTTTCACCGACTTCCAAAATCCTCCAAAAATTGTTCAAGGAGTCGGATTCGAATGTATGAGCAATATTTCGATGCATAAATGAACACCGTGCGACAATCCGGTGAACACTTGTAGAAGAAGAGGTTTGATAAAGCCAAGAGAGTGCGTCCGAGTCGAGAGGAGCGGCATCTGCAACAGCTTGCTTTATGTTTTCCTCCCTCCAGTTGGTGAATTTTGGAATGGTAGAAAGGAAGCTTTCGAAAGCTCTCAGGGCAGGACGGAGATGAAAATAATTGTCAATCATCTTGAAAATGTAAATCAAGAAGTACAATAAGGGTTTAAGCGTATCCCGGACGTCCTGAAGGAAGCGCTTGATAGAACGGATCCAAGGATGAATTTTTTTCTTGAGAGCCTTCCATTTTGAGCTCGTCCTGTCTAGTCGAACCCTCTCCGTATGAGCCTCTGGGTCTGACTGTACGCGTTTTGAGTTCTTTGTTGGGTATCGGCGTAGAACCTTTTTTGACATTGCGCTAATCCCGTGAAAGACCTTTGGCAAAAAGAAGAACAGTACACCGATATAGATCGTGAGCGACGTTATATATGGGCATCCCGGATATCGAATAGGCAGTATCACAGACACGAAATATAAAACATATGTGACTCCGGTAATACCGACGATCGTCCAAGCGATTTGAACATCCAATGGGAACAAAATTATGACGATGCCTGTCAGGAACATACCGACGGCAAGATGCAAGAGAATCGGCAGGAGATCAATGATGGCACCGACTCTCCACGACTCAAACCCCTGAAACCGAAACTGTCTTGCCCTCGCCTTCTCGCGTGGTGTTCCGGAGATAGAAGACAGGTAATAATAGAGCCATTGTTTGGCAAGGACAGCGAACAGTGCAGTAGACAACGTAGTTGCCAAACTAGCAAACCACAGGCCATTTACGAGCCGCGCATTTGCCGACGGTATGAATGGAGAAATAGGGGTTAGTGCTGAATTGGGTACGTGATCGATCGACGTTCCATTAAATTGTGCTCGAAGTAATTGGGTTGTTTCGAATAATAAGGATGCAGAGACTTGAGTATTATCCTGTTGGAGGCTTTGCGAAGCCTGCGAAACGAATATTGCGAGAACACTGGAGAAAAGACCAGCCTAAAAAAACAGCAAGCTTTAATGATCATAGTACACTGGACAAACATTCAACTTCAAAGACCAGAAGAACATCCGCCGTCTCTTTCCAACCTTCTACTCTTTCACGATCATACGCATCAGCTTCGTCAAGGTAAGTCGACCACACTCGGGCATTAGGAGCAAGTTCTTCTCCAGGTCGATCCGCAGGATACTTCTGTTCGTAATCAAATTTATTGATTACTTTATGTTCCAGTTAATGAGTGCGATGAAATTACAATAAACGTTACTTACCACCATTTGACTCGGTCTTGCTCAGTCCAAAAAGCTTTCGGCGCAGAGTCCTGATTTCTTCATCATTGTTAGAGGTTGGTTTAGACTCATTTTCTAGAAGGTGCATATAATAATAATCAACTATTTGTTTTTTTAGGACAAAAAAAAATCTTACCGGGCAAATCACGAGTAAGAATCCGTAAAAGCTGGAGTTGTAGTAAGGTTTCAGTTAAACTTGTTTCGGATTGCGCTTTTTGTTCATTTGGAGATGTGACTGCAGCATGTACATATGAAGACCTTCCCTCTTCAGTAATCTCCTGAACTCGCTCGGTAGCAGGAGAAACATCGAGAACCGGCGAAGACTCGTTCAGAAACGCCTGCGGAAGTGGGTTTTTGTTAATACCTGCTTCAAACATAGGTGGTCGGATTGCGATAAGGCAATGGCAAGAGAAAGCGGTTTTGTTGATATTGTGTAGGGAGGATCAAGACGTAGGGTAAAAGGGACTGGCGTTTAGTATCAATACCCTTGGTGCTTATATGCATTCGCGTGGCTCACAGGTTTTGGAAGAATGCGTGTGAAGACGTTAATTTTTCCGGACAAGATGACATAGAAGAGAATACCAAGTGTCAAGTTACTTGCGCAAGCACACTACTCTTCTAGCTTGGCACCATTTGGGTGCCAGTCTAAAAATATCGGTGCACACGTGTAGCTTGAAGGATATCGATGTGCAAATAGTCACAGCGGTGATCCTAACTCGCGATGTGGCGAGTCAACGACACTTTCCCTACGTATGACCAAAGGAACGGAATCACCTCCCATCACGAGGGCCAGCCTCAATGAAAGTTTCCCCGCTCATACGAATGTTCACCCAAGTGAGATTCCGGGATGATATGATATCCAACATAATTTCCACTGAAATCTCTATCAATTTCAATGCTATCTTTGAGTCCTTGAATATACCGGAGCATTTCAATGAAAACTCCCGCAGTATTTCTTTGGCGTCAAAGGCAAGGTATAAATGTGTGAGTCTCGGTATACTAAGAACCGGTAACGCTACCAGAGATAGCCCCTAACGAGAAAGGTTAAAAAATATCGGACAAGGGGATAAAAAATAAAAGCTTACTGATGCTCTGCCAATGATTTTAGTTTTTGCAATTTGGGAATATTTCTTGGAGAAAAGCTTCGGAGGAAACATTCGTCTGAAGCTAGAACAAGTTGAACTCTCGCGGTTATCCATTCTAGTTGCGAAGTCAAACATTCGGGACAGCGACTCGACAGTGCACAAGACCGGACAGCGCGGACTTGGGAAGGCAGGAAGATAAAGTGGGTTCCGCAGGGTGAGCGTCCCATGAAAAAGAACGCAACATGGGCAGAGAAGCGTCGAGAAGAGAGGGTAATGAGTAGCTAGCATCCATGAGAAGGCATTCAAGATTGAGGTGTCGCTGAAAGAAACTGCAGGGGATTGGCTGAGCCCTAGTACCCAGCAATGACAGACATCGAAGCTTTTTCCAGTTTGTTTCATGGAAAAGTAAAGGACAAGAATAAGCACGGATATCATGTAAAGATAGACACCAATCCTCGAGGTTTGGACACGCGGCGATAAGCATTCTTTCAGCTGATTCACACATGTGAGACAGACGAACTTGTGTGAGATTGGACAGTTGCCATATCTGTCATCTCAATGAGCACCGAGGAACGAACGACGATAAATGTGAATGAAAAAACAAACCGATTTATTTTGCCGTATGAGAAACATGAAGTCAACTGTTAAGCTACGTAAACATGTAGCTTGATCCGCTAATATACGTGAGATGTCGAGCACGTTAGAAACCCCTTTGCGCCCGCTCCCAAAGCCCCAGCTGAAACTAAATCTTTCTAGGGCGGTCATGTGCCAAAGGGACTTGAGAAGCGCTGGCATGACAATAAGGTCAAACGGCGTAACACCATCCGTCGGTTTTGCCAGTAATGAAGACAATGTTGGAGAGGATCCATGATTAGGAAGACTGTAACGCTCGTCCAAGGAAACCAAAAACCGAATGCCTCTGGCGCAACGAGGGCTAGCAGCCAGTTGTTCCCAGAATTTTGTTTCCTGACCACCGCAACGGATGTGACGGTAGGGGAGATGATATGGGATGATGAATGAGCTGAAAAGTTTTCAAACCAGCGCCGAGGAGAGTAAGTCACGAGGTGATGGGATATAATAACCCACCTCCTCCCAGAGTTCAATAGGCAATGCCTCAATTACTGACATGATAGTACTTGCAAGAGTGTGAATGTGTGGGAGTGTGACGAATGGCGGTGATGCACCGTGGCGCTCAAAATCCGTAGCGCGACAATCATCTTGCGTAGGCGAATGTACAATAATTTTGGGCGGTTGAGGGGATAAAGAACGTTTTGGAGAGTGGATGACTTTTTGGAATGTCTTGTCTGCGCCCAACGGACTCAGTGAATTCGCCCCAGCCGCTCGTTTCGCGTTTTGCATCTTTGAATTCTACATGTCTCTGAAGAACTTTGATTACTAGTAGGAGGCAGATGATACATCGGACGTGCCAGGTCCAGGTGTAATAATTTCAATTTGCGGATGAAGTTCATCAACGTCTCTGCACCAGTACATCGTTACCGCGTCGCGATCACGATATTCCATCCGCATCCTAAGACACGTCCTTCGCGTGGAAGATGTACAACGACACAGGATGACCACTTTACATTTACTGTGCTTCAAATGGAATTTTTTTTGCTAGTCATTGGGCTATCAAACATTACGTGCAGATTCCTTCGCCTTGTGCAGGAAGTTGTACTGAAAATTTGAATGAGACATTGCAATTTTAGGTCTTATCTGGGCATTTTTCAAAGAAAAATGTGTGAACAGAGGAAACTTTGTGGTCAGACCTTTTCCTGTCATTCTTAACTACTGAAAAGAATGGATACATACGATGCGTGTCTAGTGACGCACTTGAGGAGAATAAAACATTTGACAGAATCTTTGGGCAAAACATTGAAACATTTGACGGACTACGGTACTAAAGCATCTGATATCTACATAAACGGAGTTGTATCCTGTCGAATAACATTTCATTTTAGTGTGTTCTCGTTGGCCTTATCATGGTTATCGACTCACTTTTGACATTCTATTCCCGGTGACATACACTGAGCATTCTTTTCATCCGATGGATTACGGTGTTATTTTCAAGCTATAAATATGGATGAGCTCATACGGAGATAGATGTGAGACTGGTCCCACCTCGTCTTCATTGCGTCCCTGGGGCTGTCCACGCTCAGGATCGTGCTTTGTTGTTTCAGTGCGTTGATTTTCGACATTGGGCTGGTGTTGAATCGCCAGACCAAAATGTTGCCTAAAGTCGCGTGCGACTTTGTTAAGCTTCTGTCGAAGCTCTGTATTTTGCTCGGAATGTGCCTTTGATATCATAATATCGTGGAGTTTATGAAAATTTGTCCGGTCAAGCTTTAAATGTTCGTCCGATTTGTAAATCAAGAACTCTCCTAGTTGCACCAGCACGGACGAGTTATGGAGAACGGTGAACAGAGCGAGTCCATCTGGGTCCTCGGCCACAGGCGTCGCGAATAGATCCATTAGGCCCTCATACAAGTATTTCACTGAGGTAGTATCATATTCGAATCTGGGAGAGTAAAAGTTAGAAAGCGCGAGGTTTTGAAAAAATGTCAAAAAACGGGACACAGCCACGTTGGGATCATTCGAGGAAGTGATGCATCGACGTAGACTGTTGCGGTTCTGAGGCATGATCAACAGTGTGAATATGGGGTATGGCCATGTCCGGAATAACCTTCTCCAACGATTGTTGGATATGACTTCCGAACACCATTGATATATTGACGGGGAGTCGTGGTACTCAGTAGAGTAAAAGCGCCTTACTTGCTCAACGTTCTCGTCGATGACGCCCCAAATCCAATGCAGGCAGGAAGATACCTCCAATTTAACGGCATCCGTCACAGGATCACTCCAGAATGCATCCACGCAGCAAATATCTCTGAAGAAGACAAGATAGTCCTCATGTGAGACATGATGGCGCTCGCGTGGGTGGGAGTAATACCGTCCACGAAGCCATTTTTGTAAGTTGTCAGACAGAACATACAACAACGTTTGTTTCTGTTCGTTGTCGACAACGAGCGATCGCGGGGAGGTAAGGTTCCGATAGATGGAGACAAAGAGGAGATAACGTTGCTTAAAGGATGTGTCTTCTGAGGAGGGAAAATGAGGGCTGTTAGGACAAAAGTAACGGAACAGGTAGTCAAATTTCCATTTTCCCGGCTCGCCGGGATTTTTGAGAACAGTCTGTAAATGTGCGGTTTCTGTGCTATTTGTGGTGCTCCGGGTGTTCCAATCAAATATTTTAGCCATTCCAGAAGTGATGATATGTCTAGCCACCTCATCGTCATCTACCGACGCCTTTGCCAAGAAATATTGCCACATGACCAGCGGAAGCTCGAAATCGTCTTTGATGGCGTCCTTAAGAATTTCGACATAATTGGCATTTATTACATTCCTGGAGATACGGCAATACGTTTGGTATTCCACTTCATCCAGTCGTAACTCCACATTAGCCATAGACGGAAATAGAGACCAGTAGTTGTACTCCCGGGACAAGAGATCGGCACACAACCCGTAACGAATATCCACCATACTTGTGTCATCGAGTTCCAGAATTTTCCAAAAATTGTTCAGGATGTCGAGTTTGAATGCTTGAGTAATATCTCGATGCATAAATGAGCACCGTGCGATAATCCGGTGAACACTTGTAGCAGAGGAGGTTTGATAAAGCCAAGAAAGTGCGTTTGAATCAAGAGGAGCAGCATCTGCAACAGCTTGCTTTATGTTCTCCTCCCTCCAGTTGGTGAATTTCGGAATGGTAGAAACGAAGCGTTGTAATGCTCTCAGCGCATGATGAAAAACCGAATGGTCATCCAAATAGTTATCCAAATAGTCATACAACGCCTCGACAGCATATATGGGCGGATGAATAAAGACATCATATGAAAATCTCAGTGTAACCCAGATGTAATGAAGGAAAGGCCTAATAAGACGAATCAAAGGATGAATTTTTCTCCAGAGAGACTCCCATTCCGAGCTCGTCCTGTCCAGTGGAACCGCCTCCGTATGAGCCTCTGAGTCTGATTGTGCCCGTTTCGAGTCCTTTGTTGGGTGTAGAACCTTTTTAGACACTGCGCTAATCCAGTGAAAGACCTTTGGCAGAAAGAAGAACAGTACACCGGTATAGATCGTAAGCGACGTTATATATGGGCATCCCGGATATCGTATAGGCAATATCACAGAAACGAAATATAAAACATATGTGACTCCGGTAATACCGACGATCGCCCGAGCGATTTGAACATCCAATGGAAATAAAAGTATGATAATACCGATGAGGAACATCCCGACAGCCAGATGCAAGAGAATCGGCAAGAGATCAACGATGGCACCGACTCTCCACGACTCAAACCCTTGAAACCGAAACTGCCTTGCCCTTGCCTTGTCGCGCGGTGTTCCAGAGATCGAAGAAAGGTAATAATAGAGCCATTGTTTGGCAAGAACAGCGAACAGGGCAGTTGACAACGTAATTGCCAAACTAGTGAACCACAGGCCATTTACGAGTCGCGCATTTGCCGATGGTATGAACGGAGAAGTAGGGGTTAGTGTTGAGCTGGGAACATTATTAATCGACGTTCCACTGAATTGGGCTCGGAGTAATTGGTTTGTTTCGAACAACAAGGACGCAGAGACTTGAGTATTGTCCTGCTGAAGGCTTTGCGAAGCCTGCGAAATGAATGTGGTTATAACTCCGGAAAAAAGACCAGCCTGAACAACAGCAAAATTTAGCGGTCATAGCCACATAAGATGGTCATTCAACGTACAAATACGAGAAGAACATCTGCGGTCTCTTTCCAACCTTCCACTCTTTCACGATCATATGCCTCAGCTTCGTCAAGGTAGGTCGACCAAACTCGAGCATTGGGACCAAGCTCTTCTCCAGGCCGATCCGCAGGATACTTCTGTTCATAATCAAATCGATTATTTACTTTCATGTTCTACAATTAGCCAGTACGATATAATAACATCGGTTACTACTCACCATTATTGGATTCGGTTCTGGTTATTACTCCAAAAAGCTTTTTGCGCAAGGTCTTGATTTCTTCATTATTGTTAGATGTTGGTTGAGACTCCTTTTCTAGAAGGTGTATACGGTAATCAACAAATTATTTTGGAGAACAGAAAAAAATCTCACCGGGCAAATCACGAGTGAGAATCCGTAAGAGCTGAACCTGTAGCAAGGTTTCATTTAAACCTGTTTCAAGCTGCGCTTTTTGTTCATTTGGAGAAGTGGCTGCGGCATGTACAGATGGTGACCTTTCGTCTTCAGCAATTTCCTGAATTCGTTCGGTAGCAGAAGAAGCACCCAGAACCGGCAGAGGCTCATTCTCGATTTCACCCTGATTGTTCAGGAGCGCCAGCTGCGCTGTATTTTCGTTCGAGTTACTGGTAGCTGCTTCAGACATAGCTGGTCAGATTGCGATACAATGATAGCGAAATGGGGTGGTTTCGTTGATATAACGTTCGGGGAGGATCAAGATGTAGGACGGAAGAGAGGCGTCACCAATACTTTTGATGCATGTAACATTTCTGGATTCTCATGGATCGCAGTAATTAGGAATGAAGCTGTGACCGTTGAGCGGATAAATCGATAAGGTTTGACGTTTGAAGAGAATACTGAATTCCGAGTTACTTGTACCAGCACGTTGCATCTGCTTCCGTTTTAGCACTGTATGCCATATGGTGGCAATACAACCGGGTCGGAGGATTGCGTACAAAATTAAATCGCCGTCGAAAAACTGAATTGATCATTTTTGTTACATAATGATCAAGGCGCTAGCTTGGAATTTTGCAGAAATAGACCCCGAAAAGTCCGACTAGCTTGCGCCTTGGTCCGGTTTATCAACCCATTCAGGTTTTTCTAACACGGGCCTGAACTGCAGACCTTATAGCTATAGCGCAGCGTCCACACTCGAGGATGTGCAACAGCCGCCGTGCTAACCTCAAGTCCTGTTACGAAGTGGCGTTTGTTTCCAAGATAGTAGGCACTAAAATTGAAGAAGAACATGTAATAACACCCATATAAATTCAAACACAGCACCCAACGCGTTGACTAGCCGAAAGACTGCGAAGAGAAGAACAATACAAGTAATTCCATTGATCTAGCGTCTCCATCAAATCCGGATTCCATACTCTCGAGTTAAAGTTTGCAAGACGTATCCCTCGCCCTAGTTATCGCCCGGCTCGATTTATATGCCTCATATTGGAACCCCATAGGCCTTCGAGATAAAACTGGTCCTCAAAAGGGTAGTATGCGGGTGCTTGTGTACTGTAGCTTCTAAAAACTGTATTTTTGTACATGAGTATCGTCCGCGATTCGTATTTTCGCCATTAGCAAAGCCGTTCTTTCAGGGTTTAAATTTGAATCTGAGCACTCATACTAAGGAGCGGAAAAGGTGATCAGGGAAAGAAGTCAGAAAAATGCGTACTATACGTTGTATATGTTGGACATCTAACCTAGGTATGTGTGATGATGTTCCGTTCTGCTTATCGTTTAAATAATGTCGAAAGTAAGGTCCATCCCAAGTCCAGCCGCATTGAGGATTTGGTGTCCGAAAGGCTCAAACTGTGAGATTCTGGATGTAGCTGAGGTTATAGAAGGTGGCATACTACAGTTTAGACGAGAGCGAAGGTCATGCAAATGTGTCAACGTGTCACGAAGTCACAAACATCGTCTCATCGATGGAGCCTTTTTGCTGTTCGCTCTCTGCACACAATCAGCTCTACAATATTTACGAGGTTCAGACATAACAACGACAATATGAACTCTGTACTAATTGTCATTCCTAGGGAAGTAATACAAGAATCTATCGTTATAACTATACCAGTCTCTTTTATCTGGTATCAGCGCTTTCAAACGACTCAGCTCGTTCTTCCACAAATCCGTGTCTGTAAGCTCTTTATGCTTCATCTTCAGGTGCTGCTCCATGTTGATTTTTCTGACCACTAGAGACGTCACATTGGTGCACAATGAGCATTTTATCTGCTCAATCTGCTCACGTACAAAACCAAATTGAGCCTCGGTTTTCACCAGAACCGCAGCCCTATTTTTAAAAGTGCTGTCATTGAAATGCTCGGCGTTTTTCACAACTTGGATAATGTGCGACGATACTAGGTGTTCTAGCGAACGGTCATTTCGCCACACCGAAGACTTTTCGCCGCACAAAGTACATGGTCCCCTGTTGGGAAAATACATGTCGAGCCATTCCTGGCTCCGAACTTGAGCTCTTATCCGCTTGTTGGGCCACTTCTGTTCCATTTTGCGATGATCTTTGATTGCGGGAACGATGATAGATAAAGCCTTTTTGGGAGTCCGAGCTCGCTTTTTAGCAGGAAGGATAGGGCGGTGTTTTAGCTGAGTTCGTTGCATGGGAAGGAGACAAGGGTTTGACGACGATGCAATGAGGGGGGCGGCGTTGTGGATGGGCGTAACCGAGTACGGTAGAGAGGAGAATAATGAATGCGGGGCGGTGGGAATAACGATATTTGACGGGGTTCGTACTTGACCCGGCACGTCTTTTAAGGACGCCGCTGCCAACGATTGAGATTGATCGAGTTGGTTGTTTCGCTGCAAGTTATGGTTACGGGAAGGGTTCAAACAAGCTGCAGGTAAGACGGGTGGCGAGATGACGTTCACTGGTATAAATGGGTACGATGGAGAAATGGAAAGTGAGGAAGTCGAAGGTACAGGATCTTGAGAACGAGGTACTGATTGATATTGATAAGAGTGGTGAGGATAAGAAGAGGACAGCGTGGAGTCATAAAAATTTGGACGTGCGGGCGGTACGTTGTTGTCAGTGGTAGCATTGGTGTGGGTTTGCTCCGGGTAAAGATAACAAGGTGTTTGGGATTCGTGCGCGATCTGTTTGACTCTTGTCAAGGTGCTGTGGTGCAACGGATCTATATACGACTCCCTCCGGTTCAATTCATAGCCCAGCTCCTGGCTGCCTCGCCTCACGTCGTCGTAACGGGATGCGTTGCCACTCAGCGTTCCCGCGTTAATGTGATAAGTTGGTGAAGTTGTCTGGGAGTTGGAAAACAAATGTCTTTGGGAGGCAGGATGTTTAGTAGATAACTTTGAAATAAAATGAAGCCTCACGTTCTCAACTCCCAGTCTGTGCGGTACGGATCTACGTACTCGGCATGAGGCGTGTCAAATTCTTGCGTTGAGTATCTAATTATCAACGAAATATCATCAGATAGCCTAATATAAAGTGAGAATAAAAGGTTTACGGGTCTAAAGATCCGACATGTGGAGCATGAGCGTACTGAGTCGGTTCAACATGCACTGGACGTGAGCCCGAACTCAAACCAACACTAGGGAGTCCAGACGATCATTAGACACAATAAGGCGACACTTTCACAAACAATAAAGAGAGCCTTACGTGTCACAAGGCTTATTGAACACATTTCCGGGCATGTGAAAATACCCGCCAGGGGAATTCAGACCAATCGATAAACCACTGGGATCCGAGTCTGACGCCTGACCATGTCCCAGAGCCTGACCCGACTCCGATGCATGCTTGAGAGATATATCTCCCAGCGGTGGATTGGTATATGCATCAACTCTAAAAGGTCCTCTATTATATATACTTCTCTACGCAAAAAGATAGTGACTCTCACCCGTTGTCTGCCCAATCGACGTTGGTTACGCTGAACTGTAAGGATCTCGGAAGACCCAATTCTTCAATGAATTGTGGCGAGAAGTATAGGTCAGAGTTTGAGCTCATACTGCGGTGAGAATGAAAAGATATGGGTTGAAAAGACGAGTAAGAAGCGTCTGGAATAATTGCAAGTGTGAAGCGAGGGAAAGGGGAAGGGGGTCTTTTATGTGTTTTACAGATTGGGAGAGGAGGAAGCGTCACCCACGGGGAGGCCTGAGCGTGCGTATTGAAAATGCAGGGTTAATGCACTAGTTTAGGTCTAGAAAGGAGTTAATTTGCCTCGTTTTAGTCACGTACATCCAGGACGGGGGAGGAGTGGCAACCAAACGATCTTCAATGTTCATGTCCAAAATGACGAAGAACGTTGCCCGAAGTCTCGGAAGCTGAAGCTTTAGTTGAGGCTTTTGTTCTAAAGAAGGGCGAAAACCCTTGAATTAACTTTACGAAATTGAAGAACTCCGCTGGGGCGTATACTTCTATTGGACCACTCACGCGAAGAAAGACATTCAAGACGATTCGAATGCTTTCCAGTCCGGCCTCAAGTGTCCTTCAAGTTCACCGCAAGGGTCAGCTGGCACTTCAAACACTCAACTAGTCCATATAAAATCGTTGATATCAAAAATTCAACACGTTCCAAAGGGGACAAAATCTTGTCTGCCTTGATAAGGAAAGCGCCTGTGTAGGTGGACATGCTGTGCTGCCACTGGCCAGCCGTATGACCATCATTGACCAGCCATGGACACGAACAAAATGCGCGTAATATGTACATATCAAATGCAGGGATGAGCACCGTCGGCCGCAACTTCGAATGCATATGCATATTGCCACATTGCGTGATTGAGTAGGTACGCGTCATATTGTTTCTAGACTGTACACATACACGTTTTCGATGCATTTTGGGTCTAATGGACAGATTCGAATTAAATTCATGTTACGCTGGGCTTCAAAATTCTAAATGATGATAAGTTATTGTTGCAATTTTGATTACCAAAAAAGAGGAAACTAAATGAGATGGAATAGATTAGACGATTTAGTTGACGCGACACCTTTTTATACAATCCCGTGGCCAGAAAATTATAAGGGTGAATGGACCTATAAAGGTAACAGGACGCGCGCACCTTCGAAAGCGACATAGCTTCCTTAAATATTGTGCTATGAACAAAATTATCCTCCAAGAATGATACCAGAACATAACATTTCATTGCCTTTCTTCGTGCCCTTCAGACCGAGACTTTTCGAGCCACATTATCACATAGGTCAATCTCGCTTTTGTTTTCCCTGAATTGGTCCTGAGCATTAGACCAAGAGTGTGGGCTATCCTAATTCGAGATTTCAGATTCATCAGGAGCCTGATTTTAGTGATACAAGCTGCTTGATTTGTCAAGCATGTCCAGTTGAGCAAGGGGTTAAGTGGTAAAAAAAGAGTGCGAGCGCTAAAGCGCTAATCGCTATTAACCTGGGGTTTCACTAACATATTAAAAGTTATACGAATGATAAATATTCCATAGGTGTCGAATATATTAAATACAGATTACGACAGTACATGGTCGTCCTAGCAATTTCACATCTTATCAAACTACTCTTTTTTATTTCTTTTTCTGTTTTCCTGGCGGTGCTCGTATATGTCCTGGTGGGCTTCCTTCTCATGCTCTTCGCGTATTCCATCCGTCCGCCACACTTCTTTGTGGAAGTCGCAGTGGTTGCACGTAACTACTATTGGTTTCAATTGACCGAGAAGCGCTTTTTCAATTTCAAGACGACCATCTTCAATAAGTTTCTTTTCTTCTTCGGCATGTGTAGCGAGGTGGCGATAGCGGTTTCGAGTATCTTTACTTTTCGAGGCTCGATTGCAAACCATTCCCGTGATGGGGCACCGGTACATACAAACGGAATGAGCCATGGAGGCTTCAGGAAACGCAAAAAACGTGTCTACTATGTCGTCGTCGTTCCCAGGTGGAACCTCAACGACAGATGCCGCCGTTGCATCAGAATGACCAGTCGCCTGAGAATTGACTTCAATCAGGGGCAAAGACACCCGCGGTTGAATGGATGTCGATAGTCGTCCGGTTTCCCAACTTTCACTATGTCTTCGTTTGTGTTTGCTCTTTGAGTGGTGGGCTGAGGTCGGCGGCAAGATCATGTCCGTGGAATTATTGACATAATGTGCAGTTGCATAATTGGAGGGGGTGTTAATTTGTTGGATATCGTCCCGTCGCAAGCTTTCCTGCATGAATTGACTTCCACTGTTTGATACAGGAGGCCCATAGCTGGTGGGATTCGTGGCTACAAGATCGGAAGTTAGTATAAGCATGCACATACTTCTCGTATCAGTTCAAAGTTCTTCACTCACACTGCATATGATTGTTCGAGTAATGACCTTGCATATTGAACTAGGGACATGATAAAGTAAGTTTTTTTTATTTTGTAAAAATTGAATCAGACGAACAACTTGATTATTTGAAGCAGTCAAATTAGGGTTTGGGGTTGCAGGTACCTGCCCCTGTTGTACTGGGTAGTTGGAATTGAAGCCGGGAACGAAACTAAACGATCCTTGGTGTCGAAAGCCGCCAAAGTCCAAAGTCTGACACATTTATTCAGCACCCACGTAAGAAAATAAGCGGGGAATAGTATAACATACCGGATTAAATGTATTCATCGCGTTCATGCCGCCTGCCATCCTTTGAACTGAATGCTGCTCAGAGGCGGACACGGCACCAAACGACGGAACGACTCCCAACACAGGTCCATTATAAACATGCTATGAACATAATTCAATTTCTATACCGATCAGAACAATTCAGGGTATTAACATACTGAACCATTTCCATATCCCATGTACGAAGGCTGCATTGGCATCTGACTGTTATGCATCCCTGCCTGAGCAGCGGCTCTGTGATTCTGCTAAAAATATATCGAAAAATGTATTGAAAACGTAGCTAAAATTACACTACGAAAAATATCATACCATTTGATGTGCCGGGAGCGGTTGGGATTGGGAAGCTGGCCATACAGAATTCACCATATCAGTGGTACCGGAAGCTCCGCTTGCAGACGGAAGGCTAGCAGATGAAATATTGGCTTTCTGTGACAGTGTGTTAGAAGAGAGAATATAACGGCTGCGTTATCACATACAATCCTTCTTTGGGTTTCTGTTAGACGAGTATTTATCTGATAAACGAGATAGTCAGAATCCGCCAAAATAAATGCCAAAAAACCGCGGTCACATACATATGCAAGTAATTCCCCCTCTGAGGATAGGTAAATACGCAGGAAGGCTTTGACGATTTTAGACCGAGAGCGTGGAGACATATCAAGGCCCTTGTATCGTGCGTTCGGATCTCCGAATTGGGGCGTGGTGTCTCGGTTCAGGCTCCCTGAGACTTCGGTCCTAGTAGCCTCCAAACTCACTCTTGCTTGATCATTACCGGATGCGTATCGCGACGCGTAATCCCCAGGCTCAGCTGGGGCATTGGAAGCAAAGTCTCCGAAGCCATTCATTGAAGCAGGCGAGCTAGCAAAACCTTGCCCCTGGAGACCATTCGAAAAATTGATGTTGAAACGCTGTGGATTACCTTGAAGGTCAACGCGCATATCTTTGAAACTGCGGTCTTGTACACCGGCGAAATCACGTTCTCCGGGTTTACTCGTCGACACGGCTGCAGCGTCATCGAGATTGCCACTGGACGAGTAAGAACTGAGTGCCATGTTTATATCGTTACAATTAGTATATGCTGCATCGGCTTGGGTATTGTTGATGCATCCAGAGACACCTTCGCCACTCTGACCATTCGTCGATTTGGTTAATATGTCTTTCAAATCGTCGGAGAGAACTTTCGACTGCGTTCTGTTCGTAATGGCTCCAACACAATCGCCACCAGATGAATTGGAATTATTTCCATCAACATCGTTCATGAAACTGACATTCGAGGCTTGATCAAACGTTTTTTCCGGTCCTCCTTCAACGACGGCCTCGTTAGACAGTGTGTTCGAAGAGGGATTTCCATTGGTCGCTTTGGAAACAGCTAAAAGAGCGGCAGCCTGTTTTGCAGCACGGTATGACTATTAGGATAGTCAATCAAAGATGGCTAAGAAAAAATACGCAAAATACGAACTTGAACGTCCTGCCCGGCCGCAAACGCATCCCATTTCTCATCGAATTCTACAACGGATTGTTTGGGTTTTTCTATGGGTTTATCTGCTTGAGAAGGCGCTGCAGTGATTGAAGTGTCGTGTTGGGAAGCCTGTGGTGCTCCTTTCGCAATATTTTCTCCAGATTCACGTTCACGATTGCCATGAAGATGCTCTTTCAAGCGAGTAAGATTATTTGTCTGTCCTTCCGTATCATCAGTATGATCATCCCTAGACGGAAATGTCACTGCGGAATTGGCGTAGTGCTGAGAGGTTGCAGCTGCATTATGCTATTACAAAACGCGACAATAGGTAAAAAGTATTGGCGTCGCATAAACAAACGACATACCTCTTCCTGCGTTTCTTCTTCAGCCCCAAATATATCGTCGAATATTTCGCTCCCTAATGCATCGATATCACTTTCGTCATCTGCATCATCAGACGCGTTTAGAGGTGAAGTAGTCTGAGCACGTGGTTAGTAATTGGACGCGTTGATGGGCTTATGATTCAAAGGCAAAACAAGACTTACGCGTTTGTAATCAAAATCTAAGTCTGAATGGGAAGACATGGTGGGCGTAATCGCGGTTTAGAATTGATAGAAGCGGTGCGTGTACGAATAGAGGCTTGGTGGACGATGAACAACGAGTGGTTGGCTGACGGGTTATAAGCACCGCCGTCCCGTGAAGAAGGACATGGACCATTTTCACAAGTCCAGGTATCACTGACCGACCATTTACATAACGTGAAAACCATGAGTCCAGGTGCAGTTTGGATAAGGAAGGCGGACAATCAACGGAAGATTCCGAGAGCGTCCGAAATATCGATAGCCGAGAGGTTTACGTGCACTATCGGACTAAAAGACACGCCTATACATATGTTCATATACCGCACTACATAAAGTTAAATAGTAAGTTAGAAAATATTGCCAAGGGGAAATAGGCACACCTTTGCCACCGTGTTGTCATTCAAAGATCAATAAGCAAAAAGGGTAATGCGTCAATTGATACCATATTATGGAACCAAAAAGTTGAAAGTCGAGTTGTACAGCACATATCACCTTCGATACACATGCTGGAAGCTTAGAACTCAACGTCGAAAGAGTTAGTTAGTGAACATAACACACTTAAAGTAGAGTAGAAAATTTCAATGACATAGGCAATAAAAAATGATATACATATCATCATTTCAGGCTAGAGAAGCGAATGATTAAATCTTTCTTAGCTTCATTTTCACCGGTAATTTTCCCGTCGCGAGAAGAACCTGGTCCAAAAGATCACGCTCCCATTGCGCCGAATTATATCCATCCTCAAACCAGAAGTCGAAATGGTAGACCAGCATAGCAGTGATGTACCTCAATTCCGAGAGAGCAAGTGATTTGCCGATACAATTTGCTGGTCCCATGGAGAAAGGGATATACGCCAAACGATTCAATACTATATCTTCACGTTTGGTGTACCATCGCTCCGGCCAGAATTCGTCCGTTTTCGGGTAGAAGTAGCTGGAGTTACGATGCATGGCGTATGGGGGCACGAACACCGCTGTTCCTTCCTGAATAAACCTGTGGTTAATTGCTAATTAGTAACGAAGACAATTCCTATCCATGACCTAATCATGACATACATATCCCCGACTAACTTTCCCCCGCTGTCTTTAGCCGGTGCTCTTTGTAGACCAGTCGAAAGTGGTGGTTGTAAACGCAAGATTTCATTGCTGACATTATTCATCATCAGTCTCTCAAATTGTCAATAGAATTCATATTAAAGATTACGAACATGATTGCATTCAATAGTTGTAAATCGGCCAGTAAATCCAGCCGTATAGGGATGTGTTCCGACGGCGGGAAAGTCTCGTCAAGCTCCTCTCGTAGACGTCGAAAGTAATCAGGGTATCGAAGCAAGTGGTACATGATCCCGGCAAGCGCCGTCGAAGTCGTATCTGATCCTGCGACGATAGCAAGACCTACATTTGATACGACGACCTGTGTCGGTGGCTTATCATCGTCAAGGTTCATACTAGCAGCCTTAGATGTCAAGTTAGCTATGGGATAATAGAGCAAGTTGATCAAAATACCAAGTAATAGAATAAGTCCCTTTTCGCGGCCACCTTTGCAACCCGTTGTTGCGCTTGCTTTATCGCAAATTTAGCGAATATTCCCAAGTTCTTGTTCCAAAAAGGAATGGAGCGGAAAAATGTAGTGGCCCAAGGGATCATCTGCGTAATTGATGGTAGTCTATTTTAATCTAAATCAGCCATTAAAGTCGAACAATGTCAACGAGACTGACTCGTTTGAGGCTTTTAAGCTATATATAATCCCTTCTTTGTCCCCATTGCGCATCAACCCAAAGCTCTCTCCGAAACTAAAAAGCGATATGTAGTTCATGTAATGAAAAAAACTGAGGCACTAACGCTATATCGCCCATAAAGTCGAAACTAATAACAATTAAGATGAGTATTATACCGGTCAGCAGAGAGTAGATTAAGACAGACCTCCAGCGGTTGATAAAATCTGTGATGTCTGCATGTCCGAATTCATGCTGTGAGTTGTGGCAAACGTCTTTCAAATGTTCAATCAATTCGGTGCCATTGGCATAAAGCGACTCTTCGTAATCTTTCAGGGGTCCGGGTCCAAATGCCCTGTTCCACTGTTTGCGAAGGCGTGCGTGAATATCGGTGTCGCGGACGCGGATCAGATTATGAACGACTTGATATGACTTGTGTGAAATGTACGTTTTCCCGTCCCAAACTGATAACACTCTCAAACCTAACAACGTAAACTTAACAATATAAAGAAACGTACCCGGTCCTCTAGGCATGCCCGGTTGACCCAAAATGTCAGGTAAAAGTTTGGGGTCTATTATAGACAAAGCGTTCGGTCCTATAAAGCTGTTTAACGAGAAAATGTGATCCACAACCAATAACCTTACCAACTCGTATGACAGGACCATATTTTTTATGAAGCTTGTCAAAATATACATGTACATATCCTTCATGCCCGAGCCGAGCCAACCAGATACTCGATATCTTGCATATGATTGGTCCCGGGAATCTCGCCAGAGGATGAAACGGCGAGACGCGATAGAGTACGATTGAGCTCAACACAAAGCACACGAAGAAGGTCAGGTGCAGTGGTATGTTCACTAAAGGCGATGGAAGCATCACAAATGCTGTGGTGCCAGGTGCAATTGCGAAGATAGCAAGACGAACAAGACAGCTCGTTATATCTTGAGGTTCATATTTTCGAAACCATGCGTGCGCAAACTGGATTTTTTCCATTAATGCCAAGATCATAATCATAATTCTGAAACTTACTAAGGCACTTGCGAGATCTACGAGCAAGGCCACCCGAGAAGTAGAGACTTGCCAGAGGTACGACGACATTGAGTGAAAGAAAGATGCGTAACTGACGTCCTAGTCTCACCCAGGAGTAATATCGCTGATTAGACCGTAGAAGACCGTAGTTTGGAGTAGAAGATACGTATGCCCGTACACCTCCGTGCACCCATTCGCCTCGGATATTCGGAAAGAGGTATCGATATTGACCATTGAATCGCATTTCTGATCTTCAAACGAATTCGGAATCCAGGCAGCAATGTTGGCAAAATGACGCAAAGCTTTTCAAAAACCGGAATTGTAAGCGGTTGTAAGCCCGTGGCCGGAACCGAGAGTCTTGAAGCTTGAAGGCAGGAAGGAAATTAAGACGTGTTGAATCCTGAATAAACATCTCGGAAGAGGAAATTCCAATTAGTTGTTGAATTTCGTAGTTCCATCGACGTCCTAGTTTAATGATTCGGGTTTACTTCGAGTTGTCATAGTTGGTGTAGAGAACACGGCAGAGGCAGTGAGCGCTACGCATTTGGGGTTTAGTTACCCATTGGTCATCAAAACTTAAATCGTGAACGACATAGCATGCACTTTGACAACATAGCGACTGTATTCGAATTCATTGACGAACAAATTCAAAATTGAGTAAATACAATTACATGAAATAATAGACATCCTATAAATAACTTGAAACGGAACAATCAAATATTTCTTAGCTTCATTTGTACCGGTAGCTGCCCCGTCGTGAGAAGGACCTGGTCCAAAAGATCTCGCTCCCATTGCGCCGGATTATACCCGTCTTCAAACCAGAAGTCGAAATTGTAGACCAGCATAGCAGTGATGTACCTCAATTCCGAGAGAGCAAGTGATTTGCCAATACAATTTGCTGGTCCCATGGAGAAAGGGATATACGCCAAACGATTCAATACTATATCTTCACGTTTGGTGTACCATCTCTCAGGCCAAAATTCGTCTGGTTTCGGGTAAAAGTAGCGAGGATCGTGATGCAAGGGATATGGTGGTACGAATATTGCAGTTCCTTCTTGAATGAACCTGTAATTAAATGCTGGGTTTAGTAGCTGAACGAATCATAATTTCGTTTAATCATGCCATACACGTCTCCCATCATCTTTCCCCCGCTGTTCTTAGCCGGAGCTCTTTGTAAACTTGTCAAAACTGGTGGATGTAAACGCAAAACTTCATTTCTGGGCACCATTCGTCAATATCCAAAATACGAACCAATAATAAAAAACTACGAACATAATTGCATTCAATAATTGTAGATCAGCGAGTAAATCCAGTTGTATAGAAGCGTACTCCGACGGTGGAAAAGTTTTGTCTAACTCTTCTCGCAAACGTCGGAAGTAATCAGGATACCGGATTAGATTATACATGATCCCAGCAAGTACTGTCGATGTTGTATCAGAACCGGCGACGATAACAAGACCCACGTTCGAGACGACAACCTGTGTCGGTGGTTTGTCGTCATCGAGGTTCATACTGGCAGCCTTGCATTATCTCAAATTAGCTTCTGATACAGAAAGAAAAGTATGTTAAAATACCAAGTGATAGAATAAATCTCTTTTTGCGGCCACCTTCGCAACTCGTTGTTGCGCTTGTCTAACCGCAAATTTGGCAAACGCATCCAGATTTTTGCTCCAGAAAGGAATGGACCGAACAAACGTATTGGCCCAAGGAATCATTTGCGTAACTGCAAACGATCTGTTTCGATTTATAATCAATAATTGTAGTCGAGAAGCGAAAAATGTCCAACGAAACTGACTCGTGTGAAGCTTTCAAACCATGTATAAGCCCTTCTTTGTCGCCATTTTGCATTAAACCAAAGCTTTCTCCAAAACTACGATATTATAAAGAACCTAGTATAGTAAAAAAAGTCGAGGCACTCACGCTATATCGCCCATAAAGTCAAAACTACCAGAAGTGGGCAAAAGAAAAACCATATAAATATTCGCCCAGGTAGCAAGAAATAGATCAAAACAGACCTCCAGCAATTGATAAAATGTGCGAGATCCGTATGCCCAAATTCATGCATCGAGTTGAGACAAAGGTCTTTCAAATGTTCCACTAATTCAGTACCCCGAGCAATGAGAGAGTCTTCGTAATCTTTCAAGGGTCCGGGCCCGAATGCCCTGTTCCACTGTTTACGAAGGCGTGCATGAATATCAGTGTCACGAACACGTATCAGACTAGGGGTTTGGGACGATTTTTTTGTAAGGTACACTTTTCCTTCCCAAACTGATGACATGAATTAGTTAGTAAAACTAAGAAAGAATAAAAAAACCATTGCAAATGGTTCGTACCCGGTCCTCTAGGCATGCCCGGTTGACCCAAAATA
This sequence comes from Phallus indusiatus, assembly GCA_027605045.1. NCBI lineage: Eukaryota > Fungi > Basidiomycota > Agaricomycetes > Phallales > Phallaceae > Phallus > Phallus indusiatus. Next base: position 774,484 of record JAQFWX010000009.1, read on the forward strand.
TCTGGAAAAAGTTTCGGTTCGATTACGGACAAGACGTTAGGTCCTATGAAGAAGTTCACCGAAAAAGAAATTATGGATTTTACAAAAATAAAATCTCACCAACTCGAATGACAGGACCGTATTTCTTATGAAGCTTATCGAAATAAATATGTATATCTCCTTTGTACGAAGACCGAGCCAACCAGATGTTCGATATCTTGCATATGACCGGTCCCGGATACTTCGCCAAAGGATGAAACGGCGAAACACGATACAGCACGATCGAGCTCAACACAAAACACACGAAAAACATCAGATGCAAGGGTATGTTCACCAAAGGCGATGGAAGAATCGTGAACACCGTAACGCCAGGTGGAATCGCAAAAACAGCGAGACGAACAAGACAGCTCGTTACATCTTCCGGTTCGTATGTTCGAAACCAGGCATGCGCAATCTTTGAATTTCGTGATGAACGCGATTAAAAGTTTTATATAGAGAATTTTGAAAACTTACTATGGCACTTGCGAGATCTACAAGCAAGGCTGTTCTCGGAGGTGTAGAAAGTTGCCAGAAGTACGATGTCATGGACGTTGAGTACAAGGACAAAGCGTCGTGGCCATAACATTATTTAAAATCGGTTTTAGACCGTAGAAACCCGTACAGTTTGGAGCACACGGCTTTGGACCCTCGGAATACTGATAATTAATCCGAGCAACAAGCCCGTGCCTAGTAGTAGGTCTTGCTACCCGCCTCGGATCTCCGTAAGTTTTCAATCTTGATTCATGACCACCAAACTTTCACCCTAAATCTGGGCAGTTTTCGAGGCAGGTTCTGTTCTACTTAAGCTATTTTGACCAGCGGTTTAAGACTTCGGTGGTTTTAAATTGTGTATCTCGCGGGTTGGCATTTACATTTACGAAGGAAGAGCTGAATACCGACTGTAGTGTATGACGAAAAGAGATCAAGGTGTTGCATTGAAGCAAAACGCAAAATTGGAAGCGGGGTGAAGAGAGAAGAGAAAGGCTTTCCGATCACGTCACGCATACTAGTACGCGCTCAGCGTAGTGTTCTAAGTCGTCGGCCTTTCAAGGTCAAACTCAAATGAATACAAAATTGAGTCTATGTATTCGTAAAAAAAAAGGAATGACTACCCTAAGATGAAAAGGAATCAACCTTCCAAGAAGAACGAAAAGAAAAAACAAAACGCGACAATTTTGTCACCATTCTGAATCCAATTATAAAACTCCAAAGAATGATTAGCAGGAAGCTAAGAGAGGAAAGGGAAACTTGAAAAAAAGAAAAAAAGATACATCAGGATGTCGAGTGAAAAATGAAACAGTTACTAGTTGTAGATAAGAAGTCTGCAATAGGGGTCGAAGACTGCTGGGTGATATTTCAGCGAATAGGAAAAGATTAGTAACGAAAAATGAGATTCAAGAATAATACAAGCTAGGAAATATAAAATCCAGAGAAAAAAATGATATAAGTAGTTTCTACATGCTTCCAAACGAAAGGTTGGGTAATAAAAGTGGGTAAGAGGTTGTTGGGGGGCATACGAATGCCAGGATGGGAGGATTGTGGGTTTAGGGTGAAATGAATGCTGGATATAAAGGGTATCCAATGTTGGATATAAGATGGACATGAATGTCTAATGACTTCATATGGTATCACTACGAGAGGAAATATGGGCGTCAGCCGTATGATCATACCAGATGCCAACAATCAACTTACATAGTATTCGATCTCCAACTACCCCGAAGGAAGAGAAGATGCATTAGAACACAAAAGAAAACTTCAGCGAGAAAAGAAAACTTACAAATAAGAACGCATTCCTCCTAGGCCAAAGAATATTCAACCCTCTCGGATTATACAACTCAGCATTCAGCGCATCCACCAACACCTGCAAATTGCGCATTTCCTTCTTATACGTGCTTTCCACAAAAAACGGAGATATCCAAAGTGTCAATATAGCCAATATATTGAAGAAGAAAGCTCCAGATAGAGAATGCGCGCGAATAAGATGCTCATTGATGGCGTTGATGGTCTCGAGGAATTGTGTCGGTGTTATGCGACCTTCAAACTCCAGTGGGTACGCAGACGAAAACTGGACGAGCTCGCCGTGGTCGTAATCACGTTCGACGCGAACAATCTCCCGCGGATGATGCAGACCTATCTGACCTGCCGGTGCAGATCCGAATGCAGTCGGTCCTGATGGTGGACCCATGTAATATGACGATCTCGGCGGCCGAGGCGATGAAAAGCGTTTTGGAGAGCGAATGACTTCAAACGTTTTGGTTACGCCTAATGGCTCTGCATCAGCCTCAATCGACGCGCGTCGTTTCGCGCTTGCATCTTCAACATGGTCTGCTTGATCGCCTTTCTCCAGATCAATATCGAGAGGTGAGATTTTAACTCTCAGAGGCGACTTTAACGACGACGACGACGGCAGCGGCGAAGAAGGTGAAAGTGGGTCGTTTAGCGTTGTCAATCGCTCAGGCGAAGTCGGCGAAAGAGCTGCTGATTTTGATAGTGCAGATGTAAGACTCGTTGCTTGAACAGGCCGCGACGATGCAGGTAATGGCAATGAAGTCGTCGAAGTACTTTGACTGGGTAATACAGGTGTACCAGGTGTAGTCTCGAGTTTTGAGTCAGGTGCTTGCCATCCATGCGCAATATCCGCTTCGACTTGAGGGTTCACTCCATCGACGTCTCCATCATCATCTTCGTCTTGTGCATCGCTAGTCTCAGTCTGCGATTGTGACTGAGATCGAGTATGTCCTTCCGTATCAATATCAGCATCAGCATCTTCATCGTCATGATTACGACCTCTCTGCAACGACAGATCGTCCTCATCCATCTCGAGCTCGTCATTTGTTAACGGTGGGCTAGGTGGTAACATCTCTGGCGGGGTATTCACTAATAACTCCTGTGGTCGTTCTGGTGTTGATCTATTTTGATAGGGAACTGAAGGTGTGCTTTTCGAAACCGAGCTTCTTTCCTTTTCGTCCAATAATGTATCCACGGGACCGGGTCTTCCCTTCAACTGGACTGAACCAGCAAATGGGCGGTGTTGTGTTTGGGTAGCAGTAGGAGCGGCATGACTTGACGTCGACAGTGTGATAGACGAAATTACACCGCCCACCGACAACGATTTCCGATGTTGCTGTTTCGCAGTCGTACTTCTCGCATTCAAACTACTGCCTTCTACGTCAGATTTTGGACTGGGCATTGGTAAAGGTATAGACACAGACGCGGACGTAGATGTCGGCGTATGTGGAACATTATGAAGCGACGACACCGATTTCGCAGTAAAGTCCATGATCTGCGACTGAGCGTGCTGCTTGAAAAAGTCAGACGAAGAGGTAAACGTCAAGTCCTCGCTCTTGTATTGGTTTTGTCCAAGCTGGTCCACACGGTTCGGTCTCGTGCCGGAAGCCGCCGCACCAACGACATTCGAGCTCGCGGTTGAAATGAGGTTTTCATTTGACGTCGTTTTAATCTGCATCGACTCTTCGTTCTCACCACTACCACCACCACCACCATCACTTCTCCCACCGCCATAACCTTCTTCCACTTGCGAATCCTGGCCTAAATCCAGGTCTTTTATATCTCCATGCTCGTGGAAATGCGGATAAAGTGAGTGAACAGTGGAGGTGTCCGTGGCTGTAGTAGTGAGAGCAGAAGCCATACTGTACGAAGTCGACAGTGAAGAGACAATTCCTTCCCCATCAGGAGATCCATCAGAAGAAGTCGAAGAAAATTTGGTCACAGACATTGGGACAGAAAGTGCGTGTGGGAGAGTTGGCGTCAGAATCGACATTGATAACGCGACAGGACGACTTGATTGATGATATGTATGTGTGGTATTGGGTGGTATTCTAGGAGATTATGAGAAGGCCACGCTATTGGGCGTCCACAACGATAGGTGATGTTGTTCTATTGGGGAAGTCGTTCGTAGAGCCAAAACCGAGGTATAGAGCTCGGGAAAAAAGAGAGTGTGTCTTGGAAAATAAAATAATCGAAGCTTGATAGATCGTCGTCGTTGAGAAGATAAAGGATTGTCTAAAGCTCCGGCGGGACCTTCAAGTTCGTCAACTGAGCTGCCAGAATTGATGGTTTTTCAAAGTCTCAACTCGTCTATAAAAATCCGCGCAAAAATGGATTTTTTCTTCGACGAAATAAATGACCGTGTGATATAAAGGAGTAGGTGAGGGGAAGAAAATGAGCGTGAGGCGTAACCTTAGTAGACTTGAAGTTACCGCGGGGGACGGGGACGGGGACGGGGGGGATTGTTGTGTGTAGTTTAAAGCCTAAAGGCAAAGCTTAAAGCGTGTGAATAATCCAAATTCGGAACCAGCCGAAAAGAAAAGAGCCGCCTACATAAAAACCAATTTTTTGTTTTGTTTTGAATTTTTTTTGGTCTTTTTTTGAGTATAGGAATTCAACGAAGGAAGATGGGAATGAGTGGGAGAAAATGTTGCGTAACGTAAAAAGGCTGACAGAACTAGTGCCGAGTCTTCAGAGAACAATGATCATAGAACTCGGACAGCCTTCGATGGGCTGAAGCTTGGCTGAAGCACTCTGGCACTGCATGCGGAGAAGCGCTTCAAAGCAATTATAAATTTCATATTTGCGCTTAAGAAGTGTATACTCGAGTAAATTTTCTAATACTTTGTATATTGTATTGATGTGTGGGTATCAAAAAATAGAAACAGAAAATGTAGTAGTAAAAACACAACATTTGTATTGACGAGGGGAGTCGAGACAGTAGATGAGACAATAAGAAGAGCGGGAAAAATGCAAAAAACAAAAAAAAGAAAAAAAAATTAAAATAAACACGAAAAAAGACAAAAATAATAATTAATGGAGAGCAAAAAAAAGAGAAAGAAAAATTGAAAACGTCATGGAGCGTCATAGAGTCATAGAGCAAGTCATAACAACATATATTATTTAGAGGAGTGAAGAGAAATAATATGTAGAAGAAAGAAAGAAAGAAAAAAAGAATTCAATTGTGGACGAAAGCACAAGAAAAAGAGCAGAGATTTGACACAGCTGAGGCAACTCGAGGACGAACATCACCGATACGTTTACTTCTCACCACCTTCAACTTCACCTTCCATTTTCACACCCGCAGCATTTTCATTAACGGATCCAGGACCTGGCACAGCCCCAGCCCCGGACACATCTCCATTCACATTAGACTTGTTCATCCTCAAAGAAGATTGCGGAGATCTCGGAGGAGGCGGCGAAACAGATGCAGAATTCGAATGCGAATCGACCATCATCCGATCTTTATCATCATCCTTATCTCTCTCTTTATCACGTTCTCGATCTTCGGATTTGTTGCCGTAGCCAGAATGATGCGCATACTGGGGAGGAGGATATGACGACGATGAATAGGTTCGTGAATGTCCACCATTACCGCTACTGCCACCACTGCCACCATAAGATGAGTATCCCCACCTTCCTCGGTCTCTGTCTCGCTCCCTATCACGATCACGGTCCCGTTCGCGTTCTTCAGAGGGTGATCCTCCTCCACTCCTAGAGGGAGAAATAGCAGAAATAGGAGGAAGTCGTAAATCCTTCTCCCGATCACCTTGCGGAGAAGCAGGCGACGCAGACGAAGCCGACCGAGGAGGTACAGCAGCAGCAGCAGATGATGATGGTCCACCACCACCACCCGGCGTAGAAGCAGACGCAGAATTTCCACCAGGTCCAGAAAGAATACGATGATCGACTGGTGAATGCTTTCGACTGTCACGTCCGCGGTCTCTATCGCGTTCACGATCGACAGGTGAGCCTTGTCCAGATCCATTAGATCCTCTCGTCGAAACTGGAGAATGCGAATGAGCATGTGGATGAGGTGGAGGCGGATGAGGAGGCAAATTAGTGCTGTTTCGTGGAGAATAAGCATTCGACGAGTAATGATGACCACCATACTGATTTGAACCTTGATTAGGCATCTGACTAGACGGAGACGTTGTCGAAACAGGTGCAGACGACGATGAATTGGTTGGTGCTGAACCACTATAGTGCGCAGACGGAGGAATTCCGCGAGGAGGGGAACGTCCACCACCAGGTACAGATCCACTCGAAACGCGTCTCTCAAACCCCTCGTCTGTTCTCGGTCTTTTCCCGCCATTAGGTCCAGGAATCATCGGATCAGCGTCCATATCAGAATTGCTATGCTGTCTCTTGAGTGTAGGCGTCGCAGTCGGTGTAATAACAGGTGGCGCATTTGAGACTGCAGAAGGCGCGGGACCAGGTCCTGCAGCAGGATGACCAGTTGAAGCTCTTGAAGAAGGACGCGAAGGCGGTTGATTACGATAAGGATGCATATGCGTCGGATAAGAGTGATACGGCGTAGTCGTAGTAGCAGGTGGACCCATCGAAGTTGCATTCGGATTCGGACCAGACGAAGACGGCGGCGCACCACTGGAAGGTGGAGGAACAGATGAAGGAGGTAACGCCGGCGCAGACCGATGAAGTTTAATCAACGCATCAACTCCTTCGTCATAATCCTCATCTACAGGTCGCAGAGGAGGTAACGAAGTAGTAGACGACGCGGAACCTGCATTACTATTGTTATTACCAGAAGACGACGCCGCACCGGAAGAAGGACCCGTACTTGGACTTTTACGATCATCGCCCCAAGACTGTGCATCTCTATCCCCTCTCTTTTTCGAGCTAGGCGTACCAGCAACACCACCATTGTTGTTATTGTTACCCCGTCGTCTCCTCCCTTTCGCCGGTGCAGCTTCAGGCGCACTTCCCGTACTCGCCCCATCTTCATCTTTCACAACAATAGCACCATTCGCATTATTCCCACCAGCACCAGCACCTCGTCCTCCTCTTCTCCTCTTCTCCCTGGGAGCAATAGCACCACCATTCTCTTTATCCACAAGACTGGGGGCAGGACTAGCCGACGTTCTCCCTCTAATACCAGGTCCAGGCGTTGGCGTCGGAGTCGGTCCAGCAGTAATAACACCAGGCCCAGGTGTCGGCGCTCGCACAACAACATTATTCCCCGAAACAACCGAACTAATCGAAGGCTGGGGCGGCGGCGGAAGCGATCCTATCTCCAACAGACCAGGTCCTGATCCTCCTCCAGTCGATCTACGGGGTGTAGGCGTTGCACTCGTTCCTCTATGCGGGGGTAACGACTGTGGCAAAGGCTGTTGAGATGGAACCCCTCCTCCTACTCCTACTCCCGAATGATGTTGCGGCGGAAACGAATGCTCATACTTCCTGTCATCCCTCTCACGTTCTCTCTCCCTCTCCCTCTCAAGCGAATGATTCATCCTCCGATGCGAAGGATGCTGCTGTTGCTGCTGCCACTCATCCCGCTCCCTCTCTCTATCCCTCTCTCTCTCCCTCCCACGCTCAACAATCTCACGTTCCCGCGTGCGTTCATCCATCCATCTCCTCCTCTCCCTTTCCTCCTCTTCATAACGATCATACCGTCCTCCTTTATCTCTCACATCACGTTCACGCTCCCTCTCCCTATCACGTTGTTCTCTCTCCCTATCCCATCCCCACGCATGTCTCGAGGACGACTGAGGTCCTCCAGCAGACCCTGGATGATGTTGCTGCTGCTGTTGCTGTTGAGGAGGAAGCGGAGGCGGTCCACCAGAAGAAGGCGGCAACGATTCATGTCTTTCATGCGGCGCGTATCCATACCCAGATGATCCATGGTACACCTGCGCATGTGCAGAACTGGGCGTAGGAGCTGTAGGAGATCCTCCTGGCCCAGACGGCGGCGGTGGAGGAGGAGGCGGCACACCAGACTGAATATGCGGACTATGAGAAGTAGTGATATGAGGATGAGGATGATGCATCGATGGACTCTGATGGGGATGTGACGAATGATGAGCGTGTGGGTGTTGATTCGATACATGATACGAAGGAGGCGGGGGAGGTGGTCCACCACCGCCGTACGGCGAAGTATGATGATACGACGACGACGAAGGATGCCGCATCATAATATCACCATCTCTCTCTCTCATATCTCTCTCCCTATCACGTTCGCGTTCGCGTTCTCTTTCTCTGTCTCGTTCGCGTAACTCTCGTTCTCTCAATTCAACTTGCATCGGAGTATGACTTCTTCCCGACAGAGAGACGGCACCAGGAGAATGCGTACGAACGGGTGGAGGTCCGAGTCCAAGTCCTGACATTACACCGGGATTGGTAACGGTTGAATTGCTTCGTTCCCGACGGGAGCTAGAGCCAGGTCCTGGAGGAGGAGCATGCAATGGAGCCGAAGCACCAGACGAATTCGCACCAGATGCAGAATGAGGTGGATATCCTAAAACACACACAAGTTTAATACAAAATCAAAACAAGTGTGCAAAGACAACTACACACCAGAAAGCTCTTCAGGAGATCTCATACCACGATAAGGAGGAATCCCAGGCCCACCAGGCGGAGGAGGTTGCTGAGAAGGATGACCAGACACCGACGAAGGAATATTACTATTCGGAGGAATAGGCGTCCCATTATGTCCACCATGCGGGGGAGGACCACCACCATGCGATCCAGACGGAATCCGATTCGTCTCCCACCGCGAATACTCCCTATCCCTATCCCTCTCACGTTCCCTCTCCCTCTCTCTCTCCCGTTCTCGCTGTTCCCGTTCGCGTTCACGCTCTCTCCCACGTTCCCGACTCTCCCCAGACCTCACAGAACTCGCCGGACTTCTCTCCCTCTCTCTCCCTCTCTCCCTTTCCCTATCTCTCAACATAATCCCATTACTCGGCCCTCCAACACCTCCACCTTTCCTATCAAGCCGCTCCCGATCAAGTCTATCACGTTCTCTATCCCGATCTCTCTCCCTATCTCTCTCATTTTCACGATCAACATCCATCATCATAGAAGTCGACGGTCTAGGAGGCGGCGGTCCACTTTGAACAAGCCCGGGCGGAGGACCTCCAGATTGCAAAAGTCCACCACTACCAGGGGGCGGAGGAGGCTGTGGTCCACCAGGAACAATAGGACCACCACCACCTCCGGGAGCACCATTTCCACCAGGCATCGACACAGACATCGAAGCCAATCGTACTCCATGACTCTGCTGAGCTTGTTGCTGTTCATCCAATATAAGCGGAGGAGGCGGTCCACCCCGAAATGGAACATGAATATTTTGTGACTGTTGACCTGGTCCTCCAACTGATGACGACGATGAAGGTGGTAATTGCGACTGCGACTGAGGTGACGAAATTCGTCCTAGGTGATGAGATGATGACGAAGACGAGTGCGGTGGTGGAAGAGACGACGTCGGAGGTGGCGAGCGTGACGAGTCTGGGTATCCTGATCGTTGTTGGCCTTGATACAATAACGGGCCAGGTGCACCAGGACCTCCTCCCCCCGGCGGACCATGTTGCTGTCCCATAACATGTCCATTCCCATTACTACTCCCCACTCCTCCTCCCATATTTCCAACACTTCCTCCTCCACTTCCACCACCAGGCGGATGCGAAGGCGGCGGCCCCGAATGACTATTCACAGCATACGCAGTAGGATGCACATCCTGCGGCACAGGCGCAGCAGGCAACGTACCCCCAGTAGCCTGCGCATTCTTCAAAAGCGCCAACCGGTGACTAATAACTTTATTCTGCGGATCCAGCTCCGCCGCACGCGCATATGCATCTATCGCGTCTGATATTTGATTATTGCACGACTCGTATAACGAGCCGAGGTCGAACCAGACTTCGCTGATGTATGGGTTGATACGGATGGCGCGGGAGTACGCGTCGAGGGCGTCGCGGTATTGGTTGATTTGGAAGTAGAGGACGCCGATGGAGCACCAGAAGGTGGGGTTGCGGCCATCGCGGTACACGGCTTGTTGGTAGGCTTCGTAGGCTTTGTTGTATTTTTGACCTTGCATATATGCGCGACCGAGGAGGTACCAGCTCTGTGCATCAGTCGCATCTGAGAGAGAGAAAAATTTAGTTTGGTTAGACAAGAGATAGAAAAGGAAAAGTATACTACTGACCAGCTTCCAACGACTTAGTCAGATATTGTATTGCCAGTTCTTGATTCTGGAATGGCGCCTCTGGTTGGTGATGTAGCCACCCTAATTGCTGCAGAACCTTGGCATGATGTGGTTTTTCGACAATGACACGTTCATATGCTTCTTTCGCACGAACGTACTGCAAAAAGAAAAAAGAATGAGTAAAGGAATACTTATGAAATTTCATATTAAATGATGCACTTACGTCTTTCTGTTGTTCATAAACGTGTCCCATCTGGAACCATATATCAACATGTGCTAAGGGATTGGGCGGAGAACGGAGAATTCGTTCAAAACACTGGATGGAATTATGAGAAACATTTGATACTAGGGAAAGGGCAGAAACATACCTCCAAGCTAGCACTGTACTTTCCCTGCTGCTTATATATGATGCCAAGACGAAACAGAATTTCATTCGCTTTATCAAACTCTAAATACACAGAACCTTCAGCTCTAAACCATTGAATAAAGAACAACAACTTCAAACTCACCTCTATCCATTCTCAAAACGCTCGCAAAGGCCTCCTCAGCATGATCCAAGCTGCCATACCGGTCGTACAATATACCAATGCCGTACCACAATTTTGGATCCTCCTTGGGGTTGGGAAGCCAATACAAAGCTTGCTGATATGCCGAATACGCCTTTTGCAGATCATCTTGCATGAGATAACAATGTCCAAGGGCGGACCACGCTTCACCATGATCGGGTTGAAAGTTGACGACACGATTGAATAACTCTACAGCCTACGAGGAAGAGATAATTAAAATGGATGATGATCCAAAGAAATCCCCGCTTCAAAGGTACCACTCACCTTTGAGTAATTCTCTCTTACACGCGCAATACCTGCTAATTGTAATAAGGCATTTATTGAGCTCCCATTATGTTTCAACGCGTTGTCATACGCGGTGACTGCGCGATCGAGATCTTGCATTTGCTCAGCGACCGCACCTGAAACACATATGTATGTATGAGTATCTAATACTTATACTTGGCAAAGTTTCCTTTTTCCTTCTTACCGATTAATAACCACGTCGCTTCGTTTGCTTGTGCCAATTTCTGTATGGACGTCAGAGCCGGAGCAACATTATTTGGCATGCCCGCCGTTGGAGGTCCGCCCTGCGGTCCACCAGATAAAATATTAGGAGGACCATTAGCAGATCCAGGAGGCGGAGGATGAGCCGATGGGTGACCGTGTCCATGGGGGTGGTGTGAAGGGGGAGGAGGCGGCGGATGCGAATGGGAATGATGACCTCCACCACCTCCACCTCCACTATGCGAGTGCGAAGAATGTGGATGTTGTGAATGCGGGTGTTGTGCGTGAGGTGGTGGGGGTGGTGGTTGATGGTGAGATGAATGCGAAGAGGCGGATGGTGGCGGACCTTGAGATCCCGGCGGCGGTGGAGGTGCCTGCGACGCTGGACCAAGCGTATTAATGGGAGTTCCTGGACCTCCTCCTCCTCCTCCTCCGATTCTTGACGGCGGGCCTCCTACTACTGAGACTGAGACTGGTACGGGTACTTGAACTGGCACGGCGACTGGGACTTGGACGGGCACTGTTGGTTGGGGTTGTACTGCTACTGGGAGAGGTACACCGTTTGATGTGGGTGCTGCGCTGCGTGGCGAGGTGTGGTGTGGTATCGGGGTGCCGTTCATATTAGCTGGGAGATAAAAAAAGTTAGAGATTCGAGTAGGATGACAGAGGGTGGGTGGGGGGAATTGTTCGATAACATGAATTCGCCACTTACGCTAATTGCTACTACTGCCCCGAAAGGTGCGCGTTGCCGTATAACTTTGTCTCCTTTTTTCTTCGATGTTTTTGCTTTTTTTTCTTCCTCTTCTTCTTGTCTTGTAACCCTTGTAAACTAGATCTTGGTGCGGGTAAACAAACAGAAAACGGGCGAAACTAAAAGTGTCGTAGAAATGAGTCGTATGCACTCGTCGATGAAGAAGAAAGTAGAAGAGAGTAAACAGGAATTGCAAGACAAAGTTTTGAGGAGGATGTGGTGGATGAATGAGAAAGAGGGGATGGCGTGGGGGATGTGATGAAGGAAGAAGGAAGAGAGCGACAAACCTAGGAACACCTCCCAGGCGAGATGATCAGTAATAGATTTCAAAGCAGAGAGAGAAAGAGAAGAGACTCGAAGAGAAGGAATGAATATCAATTATTATTTCTTGTAAAAATAATATAATATATTGGTTATTTATTATTTATTTTCAATTTATATCTCCTCTTATTACCACGAATGGTTAATCTCCGACAGATAGGCAAGAAAAAACTGATTTCCGTGCCTTGTCTAAACTGAGAAAATAAAAATAAAATAAATTATTTAAAGCCCTCAACCTTTTTCCTATTTTAGACATCTCGCGTGCTCACAACCCCTATGGCGATGCGGCGATGACGAAGGAAGCACGACGACGATCACCGGTTTTTTTTTCTCTTGGAACTGATGACGTAATAAGGGGCGTTTCTTTTTTTTTCTCAGCTCGAAACAAGGTTCTGAATCGCCGGCGGCGCGGGGCCATGAAGGAAGAAGAACCCGTCAGAAAGCTGCGTTTCAATCCCTTTTGGGAATGCAACCATGGCTCAGGATCACACGATCACGCTCTGCTCTGCTTGCCAACAATGCGTTTGGCATCCCAGAATTTGTATAAATAAAATGAGTTGTTTAGTATTGATTAAATCCAGATTATTACAACAAGTTTTGCACAAAAAGTCGGGGGTTTTTTTCAACTTCGAATCGATGTTGATCTCCTTACTGGCGGGAACCATCTGGAACGATTCGCTACGAGGCAAATTAAGTACAAACTTTATTCTCCTTTACACATTCTCTTGCGTCTTTCCATATAACGTATTATCGCAGTCGCCTGTTTCGACATCAATATTCTTTTTGGTTTGACGGCCAGTGCCGGAATTCAAATAATGCATACAACATTTATTCTCACATTGCACAGCTTCGAAAGTAGAAATCGAAAGTAGGCATCTGTATATAAATAATGCCGGTGCTCGTTTGTCCCGGACAAGCTGAAAACCAGACCCATTGCCTCAAAAGCGTCAGTGGCGCATTTTCCCCACCATCAGAATCAGACGACAATAGCATTGAATCTTCTACCATTGTAGAATATAACGCCTTAGATGAAACTCGCATTCGGTGCCATGACGAAGACAATATATACCATTGCCATTGACAAACTTTATATTAGGCAGAGAGCGGTCTGCAGAATTTTCATAACGCATAATGCCAACTCAATAGAAGAAGAGCTCCTTAATGTGATGCATTGATCAAAGAAAGAAAAAGGGAAAAAAATATATCCTAACAAGCCCGTATTTCCTTCTTTATTTAAAGTCGGAATAGATCTGCACCCTTGTAATTTTTTTTTATTCACCTCATTCCAATCACACCCCCTATACCAAATCCATACATAAGATTTTTTTCCTTCAATTTCGCATCAGCAATCAGTAATCAAACTCGCTAGAGGCATCGCCTCATTCGAGTTCGATACGGTCCAGACCGTTGTGACAGAACAAAAGATCCCTCTCAGGAGAAAATTAAAGTTTCGAGCTAGCTTTCGCCGGTCCCAAGGCCAGACCTCGCGGCCAGAACGTCCGACTAAAAAAAGCGACATACAGATCTCTCGGAAAGCACGTACATACATATTGAAATTTGACACAATGACACGAATTGACAATTTGACAGCGCTACATATATATGTATCATGATACATCCATACATTTACCCGCGCAATTTTTTTTTTTTCCTTTTTTTCTTGAAGCGCTACAATAATCATTACACACCTCAAGCTTGTCAATGATCTGCCAGATTTCCGCGCCACTTCGGGATCGCTTCTTTTTGCGTCTGAATCGTATTTCGCCTATTTTTTCCTTGTCCTATTGGCGCAGCAAAAGAGAAAGCCAAAGAAAGCCGCGTGAAGACCTCAACACGCAGAACCACCGTATATATTGCATATTACGATGGGCGGTACGAAATACAAAGTTTTACCATGATCTATGATATATAACAACATTAAAAAAAGAACGATCGTCAGGAAGTTCTATTATAATTTTTGATCTGTGCACGCAGTTCTCAACCGCGGTTGAATAAATTTATTCATGCACCGTGCATGACTACCATAAGCTGAAGTTCCAAGACAAACACGTAAACCAATAACAAATCAAAACACATGTAGCACCTCAAATATCAAAAACAAGTTTCAATACAGTAACTTACTATATATCGCGCGTCATCTATTGGATTAGCTCCGTTTAGGAACCCCCCCGGTCCTTCTTATTCGCCAGTCCGAATCGCAGTCGCAGTCGCCCATGCGCATGTTGCGAAAAACGTGGAAATTAACAAGCAGAGCCCAACATCCCGCGCTTCCGTACAAAAAATCAAATTTATTACTCGCATTTCTTAGTACAAAAAATCAGCTAGTACAAATAAAGAAATAATGAGTGCCTCCGAACTCATTCGCTTATAATTCTTATTTCTTTTATTATTTTGTCTGATTTTGAGATTGCTCATCCCGACTCGGAGAACTGAGTCTGTTTGGCGTATGCGATTTTGAAATGAAATAAATGGAAAAACGCACTTGATCATTTATCGACATTCCCCTTTAATTTTAAAGTACTCTAAAAATTATGTGGTCCGCCGGATAACTCTACATTCTTTTCAAGTCCCTATTTCAGCGTCATCACCTCAAAACCGGAATTTCGCTCAAATAAGCATAGCCTAAAGAATAATAGTACTATGTATGTACTAGTGAGTATGCTTCATCTCATCTCATCTCGTCTCACTCATCTCATCTCATCTTATCAAACGTTAATTCTTATGAACAGCCAATTCATAAAACGGCCTCCCGTCAGAGTTGAGTTCCTGAGACACGAACGGAAGGCCCGATAAACTATTCCAAATCTAAGAAACTGAAAATAAAATAATATAACTGCTTGAAGTCTAGCCCGAACTCGTCGAGATTTAGTACATACATACATAGATACTCCCAAGTTTTATTTTCGATAAAGTTTATGTATATACATATATAAAATAAATTTGAATCGACGTTGTATGGACATAGTGATTTTTCTTTGATTCGGACTAGGCACTTTTTTTACGCGAAAATTAATTTCGAAGGCACGTTTTTAAAACTGAATTGATTATCCTGCCGCCTCCCTCTGAGTCACCGACTAACTTTGTCCTATGTCCTATGTCCTGTGTCCTGTGTCCTGTGTCCTGTGTCCTGATGTACTTGCCTATTCCGGAGAAGCTCATATATAGCTTCCGCCCGTTTGATGGGTAAGAACAATGAGAACACAAACAGGAAGTCCAGAAGCCTCAGTTCATAAAATAGAAAATGACTGTTAGCCAATGAAATCATATATTTTTTTGACGACCATCACTGGCACTCCATTGTTATTACAACCGAGTGCCGCATCGAAATACAGAAATACATGTGTGAGTCTACGCTGATATTTGATATTTTCGTGCGATAAAAATCGGTACCTACTACATACTTCGAAATTATAGCTTGCGGTACTGCACATTCTCATTGCAAAGTCAAAAATCATTTTATTCAAATCTCGGCGAACGGAAAGCCTCGTGTTTTATTTGCCTTATCCCTTTATACCGTTCTTCAAGTAGTACAGCCACTAGTGATTTTTGTCAAACGTCACCAATATTTCCTACGTCGGCATGCCGTAAGATAAAAAGATAAACTTGACTCATTCGCCTTGACGATACTTTTGATCTGAAAACTGGTTTTTAATAAGCCTAAATGTTTGAGGCTTTGGCTTGGTACGTTGTTTTACAGTGAATCACGAATCAACGAGGACAAGGGTTCTTCAAATTTTGCCAGTCACGGTTTCAGTGGTTTGGAGACTTGGTGATGGTAAATATGCACGCCATGGTTCATCATGATGGGAAGATTTCGTTTCGGACGTCGAAAGCCGTTCTTTCGCGCGAGAGGGAACGGCGAGCTCTGAAGGCTGTACCTAATGCACATGGTTCAGATCAACCCCGTGCTTGATAGTATCGCGGCGTAGTAGTACCTCTTGCTTTCAGTCACCATGACATACCCAAATGAACTTGGTTCAATTTAAAACGTAGTGAATAGAGAGGGTTTAGGGGTTAGTGTGAGCCTCCCGTGATATTTGATCTTTTTGTGCGTTAAAAACCGATACCTCTTGCTTAAATTATAGCTTGCACTGGCAGACGGTCATAATCCATTGCATACCCCAAGGTCATTTAATCAAATTTCGAACAATAAGCCTCAATAGTTTCTTTGCCATGCCGTAAGACTTAAAAATAAACTTGACTTAATTGTCTTGACGACATTTTTGATTGAAAACTGATTTTTCAATAATAAGTCCATCTGTTTGAGGCTTTGGCTTGACACGCTGTTTACAGAGATTAAAAATCAGCAAATAACAACGAGTACAGGGGTCTCTCAATTTTATTTTGCCAGTTTCAAGGTTTTGGAAGCTTGGTGATGGCAGTTACGCCATGGTCTTCATGGCGGAAAGATTTTGATTCGGACGTCGACGGTCGTGCTTTCGCGCGAGGGGGAGCGGCGAGCTTTTGAAGGCTGTACATGTACCTCATGCATCATGATTCAGATCAGTCCAGTCCTTGATATGATTGCAGTACAGTAGCACGCCTTGTCTTCAATCACCATGACATACCCAAGGGAACTTGGTTTAAATTTAAACTTAGTAGGTAGCGAGGGAATACCTCGTCTAGCTTCGTAAGAACCCGCACGCAAGTGAGAGACGAACCGACGCTTTTTGGACGGAATGGAACGAAAAGCACTCTAACTTGCATACAAGGAGCTTAGCCTAAATGCTGTATGTACATAGCACTAACAAGTTGCGTTACCTTAGACCTCGAAAAATGCTGCTAAAGCAAATTTTAGGGCTGACATCAAGAACGTCCTTAAGTTCCATGCGTTAACTAAGACCGACGTCGAGTATGTGCAACACCGGAAATAATCAACGATATTATTCACTGGTCGTTCTGTAATAGTAGACTGTGAGTATGCCGACTCGGCTCAAAGAGCTCACGCTAATTACTACATAAAACGTTGATCAGCTCACTTGATATAAATCATGTTGCTTGGATTTATGCGACAGTCTGAGATGTGCGATACGCCAGTTATTAGTCGCTTTGGACTTGGAAAGAAACACCGCTAAAGTACGTCAAAGTGCTCCCGAAAGAGCTCTATTGACACAGATCAGTTTGACAGGCTGAGACGATCATCACCGTTAATCCCACAAAATTCACGGAAACCTAAGCGAGGATGTAAGTCGTGGGCTCTTTCGAGACGTAGATTGAAAAATTGGCAAGGAAACTATTTGCCTGAAATATAACGAGTTTCAGGACGTGCCCTAGGAACAAGTCAATAACCGGCGTATAATCAAAAATAGATGTTCAGTAACCACTGACGTTCAGTAAGCCGTGAATATTGTTGGCATAATTGGGGAGCTGGCTCACTTGCTGCTCAAACTCTTGCGAGTGGACGCCAAAACCTTAAATTGTTCGTGAACGACAATAATAGATACTTCATGTCTTGGAATGTAAGCCCGGTGTTCACTGGTAAGTCAGGTCCTGGCTTGGTATTAATAAAATTGAATTTCGGAAGCAATACTGTCAGTGTAGTTGAGCAAAAACATTACAATTGAATAATCAATGTATGGATCACGTCGATAGATAGATGTAATTTTGTCTTTTCTCGATTTCCGAGGAGTTGCGGCGAGTTGGTACTTTAATACTCATGAGCGGGGAGGCACTAAGCATTGATAGCAAGCCAAAAGATCGATGCAATCAGATAAAAGGGAAGCTTATGAATCTGGTCTCTCGACGAGGGACTTCAAAACGGAAATAGGTGATGATGCTCTTAGTTAGATCATGAGAAAATCGGCCGGTGTCTTGACAGAGGTCGGCATGGGGTTAACCACACAAGCAGTAAGGTCCAGATAGGCCAACACCAGAAGGGTGAAACTCACCTCACGAGTTGGGAAATCGATGATGACTAGCGAGTCTCGGAACAGAATATTTGATGATGCCAATCTGACGATTGTTTTATCCTTCATGCTGTCTCAATACAGCTCGGAACTCTGAGTTTGACCGCTCAAAAACATTCATTAGGTCCGAAATTTTATCCATGTCCTTACTTCGGCAAAGCTTGTTGAGTAAATTGACAGATCTTGAACTTTTGCAACGCGACACCGACTTGATCGCCTTCAGAAAAGAAACTCGGGAGTCGCCGGCACCGGGACCGGGCTGTGGGTCATTGACCGGCGCCTTTTGTGTGCGTTCGCCCCGTCCGCGATCTTCGCCGCGCTCGGACAATCCGTGTTTCAGTGATATCATCCAGCACACAAATTCTTCTTCTTTTCTTCTAACTTTTCATCCATCTATCTCTGTTTGTTTGATTTTAAGTCTACGATATCACTACTATCGCGACGCCAGATCTGAATTTGAACAATCACCGTTACACAGGACTAAACTCGATCGCGACAAGCCCAAGTCCAGACACCATGGACCTCAATACTTAAAATAGTAACTCCCAACTTTAACTCATCATGTCCAATGTAATGTTTATTAATTAAAATCACAGCTTTCTTTGTTTTACGGCTCGAAAGCCGACTGATACTTCTATATCTTTCCCCATGCGATGCTCTTCGAAACACATCTGTCATCAGTAGCATCAATGGCGACGGATCGCACGAGCCGTGGCTATTCATGGTCGTCTAGATGATCAGTCAACAGCAGCGTGAAAAGGCGGTGCGAGCGTAAAGAGTTGACGACGCACGTCGTACTTCAAATCCTCAAAAGCTCCCCACCTCGTCACCATCAATCAATCATTTACTCCTTACGACTGCACATTCGCTCCATCAATCACAGATTCAACACATTATCATTAAACGCATCATAAAACCAGAAAAAGTGCCACATTTCCTAATTGAATAATCGTTCAACCACTGCCGTCCCCGCGCCTGCTTTGTCCGCTGACTTGACATCAGTGGGCCTGTCAACATGTTATCGGCTCGCCGCTCAACTGCTGTCCCTTGCGTGCGATCAAATCTTTCCGGAAATCATTCTCACACCCTATTCTCCATGCGGTCATCGCTACTTCGCTAACGTCGAAGAAAAGTTCTTTCAAAAAAAGAACATCAAATCAGTAGGGCCATCTATACATGTAAGTGTATACCACATAAACCAATTTGAATGGTATCAATATCACTCACGAGCACCAAACTAAAATGAAAACAGCCGCGATATCATCATTATCATCCGAACCTTTCTGGCCGCTTGTTGTTATACTTAGAGTTAAAGACCTTGCCTAACTCTAAACGAAACAAATCCACACCCAATACACGTGTATGTAATTCTTTTTTTTTCACGCACGCACGAACCTTTGGGCTATCAATCGCCTCGACTTCTAAATCATTATCCGTATCCGCGTGTCAATGGACTTAATTAGGTGTTTGTTGATATAATTGAATATGGTCTTCATGTATATCACGCGATTAAACGCCTCTTCAATTGCAACGGCACAAACTAAGGTCCGAATTCAGGAAATCATGCATCCTTTGTTATGCTATGTTATGTTATGATCTGTAAGCTGCGGTTACTATATTTTGTCACTATTTCACTTTCCCGTGAGGTTCTAATCTATTAATCATTTATGCAGGCTTCTTTTAGTTCCTCCCTTCTTTTCTTTTCATTTCAAACTCCCCCTTTCCGTTTAAAGATATGTGCATTGTCCGCTTGATTATACAATTCACTAATAATATCTACTGCATTGTCTGCCCTGAAGATGACACTGACACTCACGTATGAGAGAAGTCGTTGTGCTTCCAAATCGCCCATTTCGCTTCCGTAGATCGATTTCGAATGATAACATACGTGACATACCCCAACAATACAAATACATGTCTGGTACTTCGCAATCTTAAGTTACCCGCTGATTTATATATATCCGGCTGAAGGATGCAGTCATATAAGCGTCAGTGGAGTTTTTTTTTTTTTGAATTCGGCAGTTTCGTCATTATAACGTTTTCAACCCTAGGACCGAGTAATAGCGTTGCGTACTATCACCATACGCATGAGCCTAAATCTAAGTTTTCTCTTGATCTTTCAAAATCGGAATCCGTGTCGTAGTGAGATGAAAGGACAAAGTCCCTGATACCTCTGGTCGCGTAAACCGTGTGGGTGACTAGTCTCTCATCACACAAAATAATTAATTTTAACCAAGGTCATACAAGTACAACGTCAGTGCCACGCCTGTTCGAAACTCAGTCGCACAAGTTTTTTTTTTCAACATATTACCTTACTAGGAAAGCATCAGCGATGAATTTTATCTAACTTAAAGTTGATCGATATCGTGACATAATGATATGCATTGATACTTCCTTCCTTCTCAAATCAAATCCACCCCCTTGGATAAATCTCAATTCTCCCACCCATCTGTCTACCTGCCTTCTCCAACGTGATCCTACTGGTTCAAGACGGCCGCACGCATCTCAATGGTAAGCCGGCTCGGAAAAAGAGGCCTTGGACTCCGCTAAATGGATAATCCCGGTTCTTCTAGCTCAGAATGCCAATCTAAAATAAATCGCAAACAGCTAATCCTGTTTTAGGCTGGGGATTTCCCAACTAAAACTAATTCCCCAAAGAACTCATATGACTGCGCCACGGCTCTCAGGCTTCTTGATAGCTTCCCCTCTCTTCCATCTCATTCTGCGTATCCGCCTTCTTTTTTCCTTTGTTTCTCGCGAATAAGACTATTTCTTCTTTATTCCCCCTTTTCCCTTCTCTAGTCCAAAACCTCGGAAATCATCGCATGAGTGTCTGACGCCACATGTCTGTCGGTTTAAGGATACATATTACTTATTTACTTACTTTAAATTATTTGATGCGTAAGTCAATATGACCGCGATATCTATGCTATTTATATATTATATACTGACTTCCCTTTATGTAGAGAAAGTTCGCCGCGGCGCGTAATTTATCAATCAAAGTGTGTACACTATCCTCGCGATTACTATTGCCAATGTCATTCCCGTTTTTTCTCGACCGGATAAAGTCCCGATTATAAAATAACCCCAATCCCGTAATTTTTATCATTAGCGGCTAAACGACGTCGTATGCACAGCCTATGCAGTCGTGTGGGTTTTCATGTTCGCCTAGATGACATCGACGAGCCTCTCGGGACAACCGTTTACGGTATGGCATGTCCTATTTTACGTATCCCAGAGGTTCATTTCCGCTCGACATGCGCAAGGCTCTCTCAAAATGCCATTCTTACGTTACCAGCGAAAGAATATGCATGCAAAATTCAACACATCGCAGAAATGCCTCAGCCGAAAGAAGATCATGACGTAAACGTGCCACTGGCATTTGCATATGCCATACACTTTAATCTCCCCGTCCCCAAATCTACTTTTTTTTTTTTGCTAAGTGACAGCTGCCAGACAATTATTTTTGTTGGACTTTAGTATTGTTTTTTCGCTGATTTTCTATGTCTCTCGTCTCGGTCCATCGAACAACTCGCGCAAGTATGATCGATCTTCATCGGAACATGATTATCACAGATAGCACTCTCCCTATCTCATTCAATTCCCCACAAATAGCCAATCGGAAATTTGCCATTACGCAAGCACCAATGCCATGGCATAGTGGGACATACATAATGAGGCTATGCATCCAGTCTTCTTATCTTCCATATTATAGAATACATACACGTCTGGCCGAGGCTCACCAGCCCATCTGGATTATATATACAGGCCATAAGGTACGCTCCTTTTCATTTGAGATGTATATTCATCAGATTGGCTAACATCCGTTTCCGTCATGTGAAAAGTGACGTCATTGGCTAGAGTATTAGAAATGAAAAAAAGCCTTGGTCATATTCTCATTGCGACCGGTGGTGGCCTGCCTGACACTTCTGTATGAAACAACGATTAAATATTATTATCATGGTGACGAAATCACATCACGAGTTTTTCCCAATTAAGGTTGAAATTAAACTTCCAAAGAGCTCAAAGATTTTTATTTTTAAAAAACCTTCAATGTAATCCAAAAAAACCGCATGGGATTCTTTTGAATCATAATAATGTGCCAACAGGTTGGTTCTGTCCTTTCATATTTCCCAGTCTATTATGTGATTGCTTAATTCTCATCGTGATATGAACGCAACATTATTTATGTTATTGAGGAACAAAACAACGGGCATGGGCATGGGCATGGCACATTTTATCAGCGCGAATCCCAATTACGCCGTGGGAGTCGGGAGCATTATTTGAACACACCACGCTTCGACGCCAAAGTTCAAATTTTTGCTTCCACAGGATCCCCGCAGTTCCTACTATGTGCATAAAGAGTCGCAAATCACACAAGATCATCGCATATAAGCCCTGCGAGCAGATGCGTATGAATGTTCAAATCTGGTGCTCATGTTACCACAGATAAACAGATAATAGAACATTATCCCGAGATGGCGTTGATCAGTGTCCCCGTGGAATTCATAGAATTCACAAGAAGCAGGGCCTTCATCTTCTAGATTCTTGCCCATGGCTGGACTAAAAGGGACTAAACCGATTCAAGTCTTTTTTGCATATTTGTTTTGGGCCCGGATGTGTCAGAATAATCAGGGCAGTGTGATAAATCATGACGTAGGAGTGGACCGCCGTCTCGGAGTCCAAGATTGGCATTTAATTATAGGCTAGTCAGGTACGAATTTAAAAAATTTCTTCTTTTCTCTCTTCTACTTCCTTCTCCTTCTTTGATGCACGTACATACAAAGGCGCGTGTCAACAGAGCCTAGGCATACCCGCACCATCCCTGAACTCAAAAATTCGAACCTTCTTGGAAAAAGATGCACAATTTTTTAGTGCGTGCATTTTCCGAATGGGCACTGTTCGGAAAGAAGCCGGAAAATATGTTTTATTTATTTGGATTTGCATACCCAAAATTCTATACGTGTAATGTATGCAACTGGTTTCGAACTGTCTTCTTTTGACATCAGCGGAATAAATGCAAACTCTAGTTCGCACAATATCACGGCGCGCAGCCAAATCACATTACATAGAAGCAATGTCCCGAACTTGACAAACGTCATATTCTTCCTGGCTATTTGTGACCACATATTTTGTATTGCGCGCACAGCCTCAAGCCTGACAAACCGACGGAAAAATGGGCACTACTTACAATTTGGGGATTAAGATCTTAGATCACCGATATGTACTAACATCCCGCGGTACTAGCAGGCAGCACCATCCGGTACCATCAAGACTCAGCCTGGCTTATTCGTTTCGATTTGCATTGGTATATACTTACAACAAGGTTTGTGCGATCATTCTATGCCTCATACGAACATTGGTATTCGCGTTTTTTATCTGCTTATCTCCTAATAAAGACAAGTTTAGTGCGTTGCCGCAAGCACTGGACTAAATCGCACGCACGTCCTGGCTGAGTGGCACAACAGTCAAATTTCATGAGTTTACCATGTAGGACACATTGGCTTCTCTTTCAATATCAAGGGCCCTGTGCAATACATACCTAGTGCTCCTCTTGATAATCGGCGATCAAAAGATATGGATCCACCTAATTTTTCCATTCAAAAAGAAGAACCACTGTACATCTGTCAAGGTTAAACTTGCCATGGTTAGCTGCCAAGGATGACAGTTCGGGATTGAATGAAGACTCACGTCACAGTTAGAGCGAACGTTCATCGTAAATTATTCCGGGATTGAATAACCATCTCGGCTTCAAGTAATAATTAACGTTCGCTGGCATGAGCCTGCTGGCAGTGGCAGTGTCTAGGCTGGCTGAGTTGGTTGGACCTTGGCGGACCGTGGATTTAACGATGCATCATACAAGACCATACCTAGACAAAACGGCTAGGTCAGCGGTTCAACCACCGTAACGTCCGTGCGCATTGTAAATCATGTACAAAATAAAAAAGTCTTTGTGCCATGTGCTATGTAACAGTTTCTAACCTTGGCGGTGGCCGGTCCCCCGCTTCCCCCTTGCCCCTACATAAGCCCGACATATATAGCGGATGTCAGGAGGACTCCAAAAAGGGCCCGATGACCGTGACGTAGGAGGACGTAGGTATGTATGTTCTTAGCATCGGGATGGCGATCGCGTCCTAGTGCAAATTGGTAGTAGCCCAAGGCGAGGGGCCAGACTATGCATCATATTCCCGAATCGGCTTATGCAGGTTCGACTCCGGATTCGGCTTCCATTTCAAGAAATATCTTGGGAGGCTCGGCTCGTTCTTTTCTCTTTATTCTTTTTGCGGACGGGTATAGACGACCTTGTTTTTTTAAATCATCGTGTGGGGGAGAACAGACACCGAAAAGGCTCCGGATAAATAACAGTATCCGGAGAAGGAAGTTGGCCTGTTAAACTTTTATTGACACATCAATGCTGTATTAGGTCTCTCGAGACTTCGTATGTTTCTCGAAAAGACCGTCATGGTTCCACGTTCCACTGACAGTCAATGGCGTATGGATTTATCCAAGCGCCGTCGGCAAAAGAACAATTGGCGACATGCGTGGCTGCAATCGGAAGTGCGTGCCAAATCGCCCACAATATTCATAATTTTTTGCATGTCACATACATACTTCTCTAGTCAATTCCTGTGTGCGCATGGATAAACCATACATAGGTTCTATTTTGAAATGAATGGTCAATGACCCAATGCAGTTCATAAGATTGTATTATGTATCTAATAGAGCGACTTCGGAGATACTAGACCCTAATTAACTGAAAAGGTTCTGATAGAATTGGCTTCTTTTTTGCCTGCAGGCAAGCAGTCGTCAGTGCTACGTGTGAAGGATCGGCGAAGTCTCCGCGTAATTGAGAGGGAAAAAATCAAACAGATTCCCGATGTTATGTAAAGCCAATTCACACAACAAACAATTCATTTTGAAAGAGGACAATTGGCAAAAAAAAGAAACAGCGATTTCGGGTCAGTCAGCCACCTTTTGGATGATTCACGATAGGGTTCTTTGCCAAGTGCACGCAGAATTTAGAAATTCGATTTGAATTCAAGATCAAACCATCGCCGACTGTAGCTTACCCGTTTCTTATTGCGTCGAGTAAGAATAACAAAACTATATTGCGATGCGAGACGGAAGTATGTACATGGGTAAATTTGAATTCAGGCACTGTCAATGCTAGCAGCTAAAAAGGTCGCCGTGGCGCGGGTTTACTGTGGATAACCTTGGCCTGATTTACGTAATGACTGATTCGTAATCCACAGATCCTCCGGTTCCGATGAGTGCATACGTGGTTGTCGTTTCGAAGATCCCTAAGGTGCCCATTCATTTATTTTTGATATGATATATAAATAGAAAGAAATCAATAAATATTCTTTTGACATCAAAAGAAGCCTATGATAAGTCAAGATGGAACTTATCCTTCCGAACGTTAAATAAGACAGTTAAGTGATAAGTCCACCTTCCTGGGACTCTGCTTAAAACGGCACGCAAAAAAGCGAATATTGAAATACAACTACGCCATTGCCCGATCTGGTTTAATTAGCCCTGTGAGTATATGAGGTCTGGCTTCATCTGTGCTTCTTTTTCTTCTCACGGGTTTGATTATCGTAATCAATTAATCCTCCTTTTCGAGATCGCCATGCCCTGATTTAGTCAATTTTTTTTTGTCCGAGCCTCGTGTTTTCGTGGAAAAGCTAAAGTTTGCCAAAATGGATGGGACGGACGGAAGAAGGATTGAATATGGAAATTTCGTTTTGAAGCTGGTTTTCTTAACACATTCAAGAACGGTTGACATGCCACCCAGTAAGCTTAAAAATACGCACCGCGCGTGGTCAACGACGCTAGTATTGGATGATGAGACCTCAGAAGGCCCCCGGTTATACAAAAGAAAAATAAAACTGATTAATTATCGGACGTGAGATGTACAATATAAACGATCGTTGGCACCTTTCAAACTCAATTGCGCAATAACCCTCGCCTTCGAGATCTTTGATTTGAATTTGGATAGGAAGGGGTGAGGAAAATTCGAAGAAACTTCAAGGACCTTTTTCAGTTCTTCCAATTTCTATTTAAATCTTGATCCGAATGAATTGGCCTGTGAAATTGATGACATTACTCAAACCCGATTCTTCCATTCCTTTTTGTCCTTTGTTTTGACGTTTCGGCTGTGTCAAATACACGCGAATGTCGGGCTATATAGTTTGCAGTGAAATTGATGGGTTTTAGATTCATTCCCTGTTCACATGCACGAAAATGATGTGTTTCTATGAAAGAAAACGGCCAGTCCCTTTTTTGAAATTTAAACTCCAGGCGCTTGCTTTGGCTAATCACGCTATTAGCCTACCCGTTTCAATGCTTGCGCTCTTTTTCTGTACCCGCTGTTTTATGAATAAAAGGTTACTCACACTTCAATACGATGAGCGAGTGTTGAGAATTTGGAAGGCTGTTATATATTGCGTGCATAGTCTACATGACGCCGCCGACATTTATAATCGAAGCGACGTAGATCGTCACCCTCGGCGGGCGCAGGTATCTGTGCAACGTCGGTGAAAACTACACGAATAACTCATCGTCCAATTCCACGGGAACGAGAGATTGGACTCCGGTCCGATATACAAACAATCAGTACAGGCATACATACATACGATATATCAGATAAGCGCCGTGGCAAAATGAGGCATAGCACAACATAAGCACAGCTTGGGGGGAACTGAATTGCATATATTATATATATAGCCGCTATTTGATACGCGAACATTAGAATAGGCTTAGATAGGCCATCACAGGCCATCACGACACGAAAATCAGTCTAACTGGTTTGCGTGCATATGTACTAGGTTTACATATTTAGTACCGGCTCGGGCATACATTCCCTGAAAGTAATTTATCATGCGCGTTGTTTACCGTTTTTTGCCGTTCGATTAACAACGCCTCCCGAGCCAGTGCGCTTAAGATTATTATTGACACGTCATTTAAGGGCAAAAACTTTGATTTTTCAACCTTCGAACTGAACCGGGTTGCTGTATGATCTCTGAAACGTGTAAAGTAAAAAAAAAACGAAGGAGAAAAAAATGAATAGAGCTTCACCATAATTCAATTAATTCTTTACTACTCATTCGTCTTATTCAATGAATTTTTTTTTTCACATGGAAACCAAATGGTGCTGTCATTCCGGGCTATTATTCTCATTATTCTGATCGTCGTGTCAAAAAAGGCTTTTACCCTGTATACCGGTCAATCGGCCTCTGGCTATTGCCGATTACCAAACGTTTTATCACACTTGCAACGAATGCTGTCAATTTCAGGATGAGAAGGGCGCTAGATGGTAGATGGGCTCCATAGCCCCAGCAAACCCCCACAGCCCAAACGGCAAGGGCATGCCCTCAACGCCGCAAGCGGCACCGTTGTTATGAGAATCACGTGCTCAAATCTAATCTAATCTCGAATCAAATCGAATTAGTATCCGGATGTCTGTCATGTTGACTACGCATCCCTGAAGGGGGAACATCAATTATTAAAAAAAGAAAAAAAAATATATTTTCTTTCATCCGAATCCCTGAAGGCGGGGAAATTTGACCCTGCTTTTTTCAATTAGATTAATTTTATGTCGTTCAGGGCTTGTTCATCCCACAAGCCACGCGATAGGGATATGGCCAAGTCTTGCGTTTCTTTACGGTTCATACCTGCAACTGCATTGCTTTCTACATACATATGTATGTACAGGGCTTTTCACATCATCGTATGATACACTTATTTATAGCTAGTAATCATGATCGTACTACATAAATACCAAATGAATAGCCCTCTTCATCTTTGCACAGGATCATAGATCCGACAGCCCCCAGCAGCCCCTTTTGTGTCTCGGGCACGTTTATTCCGCGTTTTTGCTTGCGGAGCGAAGCGGATGCTTATAGCGTATCCACATGATTTTAGACGGTTTAGACGGTTTCCCGCTTGTGACTCTTCTTTGACATGCTGTCTTAGATCATAATCTGTTTATCTACTAGCACTTATCTATATTCGATTCTGTAGTACATGGCATACGTAGATATGCAATCGACAAATTAAGTGGTATATTCAAATTGATCTCTTCATGGAAATCTTTCGCGTTGATCGATCTGTCGCATACCGATTTGAGCGAGACATTACTGGTTTAATAGAGCTTTAACAAATTTCAAAAAAAAAGTAAACAGTAAAAAACAGTAACTTTTCATCAGATTTCCAATTCAATAGGAAAAACTATGTTTCGACATCGGACGAACGCTTTACCGGGCACTCCGGATCTACATCAAGAAATGGAGTCAAAAAAAAGATGCATACTAGTAGCATTGATGACAAATTACGTTATAAGGGTATGTCACTTGAATTTCAAATCGTCTCTGTAAATTTCATCGATACCCTGGTCTGCCATGCACTTCCGGAAGGCTGTGTTGCTAACGATTTGATATTGAAAAAAGTAACATTCTTGATTCCCATCTGCGAATCATATCTATTATCTCGGGAAAAAAGGAGTCATATCTCACAGAAGAGAAGATCCTAATACGCGGACCAATAAGCATGCATACAAATCGCTATAAGTGTACAGTGCTTCGCGTTCTTTTCTTCAAATTCGGATTTCGGATTCTTTTGGAGCTTTCCGATGTACACCACACACCCAGCTGGTCACCTTCTATACTGAGAATGAAAGGTTAATTAATTTAAAATTGTTCATCTTATGAAAACCGTTCCTTTTTCTTGTGAATTACGAAAAATCAATTGAGTCATGTTTGGAATTCTTATGGTGTCCTCAGTGAAAATATCAATCAAGAAATGAGGGATTAAAATCGCACCATATTTATCAATGGAGATTACAAGGAGTAATGGTGTAAAGCTCAAATAGCCAAGAAAGGGCTTCAGATTCATCCTAATGACGTGATGTCAGATAATAGGGTTACACGACTCTTGCCCAGAAAAAGGAAGGTCTTGTTGACCATCGCAATATGCCACGACAGCAAGTGGTCTAGCTTTTGTTCCAGTTCGCCGTTGCTAATAATGGTTAGCGAAACGCTGCATTCTATTACAGACCCTGAATTTCTCGCCACATGGGATTGAGACCCTGCATGTATATGGTCGATAACAGTGCGTGACGCTCTCACCCGCAGCGCCAATTTTACTTGGATGACCATAGGAAAAGCTTAAATCGTAAATATAGACCTTTCTTTTCCCATTATGAGAAAAAAAGACGAAAATTCTACTACCTTACCCCGGTTTGACACGGTTTTGGCAATGATTGGATGGCAAATGTAGATAATTATGCCGTTGAAGGGCAGTGAACATGTCATACCACCATGCATTGATCATGTAGATCTCCGCTCCACACATCTCCTGAACGTGATCATTCCCGTGATATTGTTTCAGCCAGTCCAACCGAAAATTGACTAATACTCACGATTCGGGGAACTCGTAGTGCGATTCATCATTCACGAATGAGCGAGGTCAGGTTATATAAGAAGACGTCTTTTCATTTGGGCTACCTGTTGCATTCATGGAAGCGTCAGAACCCATTCATAACTCAAATGAGATGTACGTGTTCCAAAGGATGCGTAATCATAGGTATATTCGCAATGGCTGGTTGCCTCTTCTTTTAGGCGCTTCCATTGTTAGCAGCGGCGAATTGTCTTGGGAAATGCTCGCAAAAGAGGGAAAAAAGGCAGGGAAAAGGCTCAAAAGGTGATGACCCTGTCATAGAGGTCCAACGCTGCACTATTTGGTCCATCAAAATTAAAAGAACGGGGGGGTTTGAGTACCTTTCCCCCTCTCTCGTCTAGACTCGGTAAGGTGAAGTTCGAACTAATCGTCTATAAAAAGCAGATCAGGAACGAGTTACAAAAAAATTATTCAGGAAGGAAGGAATCAGGTTCTCCTGAGCGGTATCCGAATATTTCGAAACGATTTTGGCTGTTTTGTTTTTCAAAATTCCTACTCAAGTTGCTCCCGTTCCACTTGAGATAAACAAAAATGGCACGATTTTTGCTAGGGTTTTAATTTGCATCCGGATGTGCGATGGACGTTTACACAGAGTGCGGGACTTGTGCCTAAGTAGTATGGTGAAGCCATATCGATATCGGCTAAACACCATCGTTAGCCAAGAGAATTCAGAATTCAGACCATCAGTTAAGTGCCGTATATATCTAATTACATACTTACAATCGTACACGAGTATATCCACACGTCAACGAAATTCATAAACTTTAATTATAAATAAACGCCATTGAAGCGCGAGCGCGGACGGACACTTCAGCCGTGGAACTTAGAAGAAGAAGAGTTAGCGACATCAAGGCACGCCAAACAAAAGAAAAGTTGAAAAAGTAATGGTCACTTTATAAAAGGATGCACGATTCTATGAGTGGTTACGCCTGGTGTACATATGTCCACCTAGGATTATGGCGGACCACCAAGTTCCTTGTATGTAACCGTTCCTCATTGAATTTAGTTCGTTTTTTCCCCAAACCCTACTGGAACGGAAACCAGTCTCAAGGTCTGTGAAGATTTTGTCGATATGGAAGATTGCCTTACCTGTCACGGTGCCCCTGCCATCTGTCTTATTTGTATGCATCTTTCCTTCCCTATCAAGAAGTCAATTTTCTCCCAAGCCCATATCCCATGCAAAGACATTTCCGATCCACTGATCCATCCTTTAATAGGAAAATATGTGACTTAGATTCCATACAGTGACATGAACTTATTGATAAACCTGAATGAGTATTCCAGACGACCCTTAATAGTAATAACGGGAAAAAGAATGTCAAACAAAACGATGCACAGACAATGTTAGGCTTATTTTAAACATACGTTGATTGATTGATTAAAACCTCAAGCCAGGAAATTCATCACATCGACTGGCTTGTACTTATCGTCCGACCTCGGTAACCTGAAATTCGAACTAATCACATGAGGCATTAATATTAAATGAATGGTAGCTCATCTCCCAACCTTTTAAGTCCGATAATCTTAAGGGTTCGTTTTATATCACTTTAGAACCTTGACAAACGCGTTTTAGGCGCATTCATGTAGTGGTGGACATGATGGCGGTTGTCCTGATCCGGTCTGGCAGTTTGGTAAATGAGAGACGCTCTCGCCATGTGATTATCGTAGAAACAAATTGCAATTAATGGCACTATATGTATACACATATAGATCATGGAAAAAAAATGATAAATAATATAATGCGTATGACAGCGGAAGAAAGGAGTCATACATTTCGTCGTAGACTTTAAGGAACCGTGAATTCGAGTAATAGAGATCCTTTGAATTACACGTTATTCACGTTGCTGCCAAAGAAATATTTTCATGTTTCAGCTGGGAAAGGTAACTGATTCCCAATTTTGTCGATTGCTGGCGGGTGATCTGTTAAATCACATATGAGACTAAAAGTTGGCAAATTCTCGTCAGTCATAGTGGGAATAGGGAAAATGGTGCCACTACGATGCGATCCTAGGCCCGATTTGGGCACAGGGGGATAGAAGTTTGTTATATACGTTTTTCGGGCAGGTTTTTCGGGAAACTTGTTACCATACAGATGGGAGCTGGCCTGGGTTGGAAGAAGTCGGGTGGTTATTTCACAAAGATCCGAGCAGGGTTTTGAAAAAAGCCTTACAACTCCCTCGAGACGTGGAATTATTTCCCTTTTTTTCTTGGCGTACCGCAGTAATTTGGAAGCCAATACGAGTATGAATATGGCACGCCAGAGATAATCCCGCGTGGAGTGCTCATTAATGGTCTATAATTTGAGCTCTACTTTGCCGCCGACAATAGCGCAACATCCCTAGGGCCATCGCCTTATGGCATCGACATATTCCTGAACTGATGATTGTTAGGATGTTACTGGTGCGCATCCCATACGAAGACATACAGAAATTTACCGGAGCTGTGCCACGAGGGTAAAGGGTTCCTTATATAGGAACGGCATATGTGATTAATGTCGAGACGCGGAATTAAAAGAGTTAAGAAAGCGAGCAAGTACTATTAATCCCAGCACGACGGCGTGTGGGAAGCACCTCCCTTTTTCTGATATTGCTTGACATCGTTACCACTGCTACCGCATCCGATTTGATCATGCGTTTTCGCCACGCAGCCCGGCGCTTGATTTCGAAGCTCAAGAAAACGCAAATAAGCGAATATATAATTAGGAAGGAAAACCACCTAAGGTCTAGATCAATCTGGGGTTGCGCAATTGCTGGATAATTCCTGGGTAAATTGCCCTGAAACACAGCTTGGTGCAATCCGTGAGAGGATAGTCTAAATATTGAACAGATGCATACCATGAGAACATGATATCGAAGGCAGTAGTTCAACCATCAAGGATCATGCAGGTTCGTATCAAATAGAAATGACATCCTATGACATCGCGTAATTTCGAAACGTTCCTTAGGGTTCTTCTGACCAACGGGATGCTGCAGAATTCTGTATCCTGAAATGAAAACCGGTCGGTGGGTAGACAAATCGGGCATTCCTTTTATATGCATAGAGTATAGCGATAGAGTTCAAAATTACTGTTGCGCCAATTGCGCCTCTGAATCGTAACCAGATCCCGCCGATGAACCTCCGCCAGAGAGAAAAGGAGTTAAGACTGAATGATAACATCTTCATATTGATTAGTATGGCGCTAGATTCAAAACTTTTTCAAAGTGACTTGGTAGTATAGATAGACATACCATATCTTGTTCAGCCAGATTCTGACACGCCACGCTGTTACCGATTAAACGAGATATCCAAGCGCCTTTGTCTCTCGATAAGTTTCGAGATAATTAAGGAAGACAACGTGTTCTTGTCTGGAAGAATAGGATACAATAACAGTAAAGAAGTCTCTGATCCTTCCGAATAGATAAGAGTTAGCTGGAAATTCACATGACGACGAAAAAAAAATCAATTAGAAGCATATCACTGATCGAAGCTCAAAGATATTTGCCTTCTTCCTCGGAATATCATAAACATTGCCGTATCTCGGAAAACAGTGTTCGATCTCACGAGGAATTCGAAGGGACTGACGATGGCTTTCATCACCATATGCGTACGCACATGAGTTCTGTCACTAGAATTGCCATGTCAAAAGGCCCTGGTTTATAAATTGGAAATAGAAATTCTTACTGAAACACCATGTGAGTCCCAAAGAAAATGAAACGGAAATATGGTTCCATGCTTAAGGTATAACGCGTGCATTATGCGGTGTCATTGACTTTTCGACCTATTGGGAGAAAGTAAAACCGGTATGGACAGAACCGGATTCGTGCTTCTTCCACGAGAACGAGACTGTATTTGGAACCCAAATGAGCCAATGATATGTGAAATTTATATATTTCGAGGACTTTGAGTATCATTTCCGACGTCCGACTCGTTTTGCCAGGCGACGACCCTTTTGAGTATTATCTTGGTAATTTGACACCTTGATGGATGGGACATTGTCTCAGTTGAAGCATCCAAGAATGACATATATATATACCCTAGAAAATACTCTCATAATCCAAATGACACGGGGAAGAAACGTAAGCGGGGATTGAGAAATGGACGAATGGGAAGAAAAGTTGGCCTGTAGTGTGACCACCGTGTTGTCACGGTTTGGCCATGAGCACTGACGCAACGACGATCCAGGTGGCAGAATCTACCCGCCATGCTTTCTTCTCAGGATTATCGGCAGCTGAGGTATTGCACACACCCTTTAGCGGATTATCTTGCTCATATACTTGTTTAGTGGGGAGCTCGTAACAGAGACTTGTATGCTGAGTCGTTCCTAACCTCGGGTGGTGTTGTTCAAGTTGGTGAGGTTATTTGTGGTGAGTGCTTGCATATCATGGCCAATGTTTTAATATCATAAACACATCTTAGAGACCGTGATATCCCTTCTCGGCTCTTTTCATGGGAACAGGGACCTCAGAGAATATTTACGTTTCTCCGTCATCGACACAGTAATTCCGGTACAGCTTCATCAACTGCTGGCAGTTTTTCTTCGTAATGCAAGACCCCCAAATATCCATGACCCTTCAACTTTGGACATGATCTGCCGTCTTATTTTGACCCTGCATTACGACTCTAGCCTACCACCAGGTGGTAGTTTAATTCCTTTTTCCATATCGCCCACTCAGCTGCTCAGTATAATCTCCGATGCACTTTCTCTACTACGGCTTTCATATGAATTTACCGTCTCACCTTTTCATCAACTTTCATCATCTGCTTCCGAGCTAGTTAACCTGTTACTAACCTGCGTCGGAGACATATCCAATGCTTCCACCACGCAAGTCTCGATTCTTCTCTCGCAAGTTCATGAACTTCTCCAGGTTAACCCTCTTGAACCCGGTATTCGCCATGCCTTGGATTCGTTTTTACTCGTGCTCAGCCTGGCATTCGGCGATGGGTCGAGACAAGTAGAAGAGGCCGAAATTTTCTCAAATTTCCAGCTGACACCCCGTCCGGATTCCAATGATCCTAACCCCAGTTTGGACTTGTTAACTGGAGCAATGATTATGAATCGCCTAGTATAAATCAGTATATCTTGCCAACCTATGGTAACTAACACTCTAGCGCAGGTTTCCGACCGTGCATTACCCAGCGGATCCGGGACAGAAAACATTGCTATAGCAAATCTAATCGCTTGGTTCCGTATCTCTTCTCAGTCCCAAAGCATCTTTTACGGGCATGTTCTTCTATCGGTTGTAGCTTGTTTGGGCCAGACACCGGTCGAGCTGGACGGCAACCGCCACTATCTTTGGAAAAGCTTCCTCCTCGGCAGGGTAAAGCCATCTTAAACCGCTCTGCATTCCAATGCGCTAATCAATATCTCAGATACCCATCTTGCTAAGAAAACTACAAGAAAGATTTTTACTGGAAGCTGGTTCAGAAGTAGACCACGTGCGCCGTCTTTCTACTTTGTGATCCCTGTTAACTGTTTTAAGGCAGTCCGATTCTGTAATGCAAAGCGCGGTCGCTCAAGTGTTCACCCATCACGATCTCCTTGATCAATGCGATATCAAACCAAGGACCCCAGCTTCTATGCCAACTTCTACCGACGAAGACGATGCAAAGTTTGTACAGTTCCTTGCCCATTCATACTCATATCCAAGCATACTAATTGGAAATTCTAGAGGGAGTTCCATTCGTTCCGAGCTCCTAATATCTTTGATGATGGCGAAACTTCTCGACCACAAATTCTCCATCGAGTTGGTAGCCAACGTTCCTTCGAATACCCATACCAAATTCTCTGTCTATGCCCAAGAATCCGGTTCGGATATAGATGTAAGCTTTTGATGTTTTCATAATGGGATTTTGTAAAGTAATTCGGGAATTGATAGACTTTTGTCGATTCCAAATTTTCCGCTGACGTTAATCTGGAGGACATGCTGTCGTTTGTGGACAGGGTCATGAGAGACGTGCACAGTCATGCACCATTCACGGTCGTTCTTCATTCAGTACGTTCCTACCTTCGGTTTTTCTTCTCGTTTACTAATGTCGAAACCTTAGCGCTTCATACATGCCTGCCAAACCCACGATATTGAAAGACTTGGTCGGATATGTAAAGTGTTGACGGAACATGACAATCTGCTAGAAATTCTGACATTGCATACACCACTTTACGAAATTATCGGACATTCTCTTGCATGCTTGCAAGATTTTGATTTAACAACAGTTGGTATGTGATCACATATGTACTGACGTGCGTTCATTGATGACTTTTCTCAGGCGATCCCCAAACTGCCGTTACTCGTATTGGCGAAGTCGTCTTGTTTCTTCAGTCAACTTTGGCTAGATATCGAGTCAGTCTGATGTCACCGCTTTCAAAGCCTTTTGCTGATTGTCTTACCAGGTACACTCGTCTACCTTCCACGTTAACGGCCGTAGTTTATCTGCTGCCCAAATAATGCAATGCTCGATCATCTATCCAACCGATACACTATCGCAAGCAGATCAATCCGTGCTGGAAGCGTGGCGCAAGGCTATCTTTGACCCCCGAAGTGAAGGAATAGACGATGATATACTGCGGTAGCGTTCACTCCATTTCCCATCCTTGCAAGCGGTTTAATGCGTTTTGCAGGTCTACAAAACATCAGCTATTACTCTCTTTATCCGCGACGCTGTTCTTCGAGGCCGTTGATGCTTGTATCCTGAACAGACTGGATGCAGAATCGCTTCAAAACGGTCTATCGTACTATATGAGTCCGCTGCTCAACTGGACGCTTGTGGGTGTCGTACAGGCCCTGCTTGACGAGGTCGAGAGGTTGAGCTTTCAAAGCCCACAACACATCAAGTGTTTGGAAACAATACTGAGTCATAAGGACTGTCCGCGGACGGTACTGCACATAACCAGACAACAAATACTCCGGTTGTATTCTGATCCCAAGGCGCGAACGTCAACAGACACTTTGCCCAATATGAATGAACTGGTCGGGAATGTTTTGAAAGGTAATTAATTACTTTCTGAATATGTGTATATTTAGCTAATACTCGAGAAGTTTCACCTCCAACGTCTCAAAATATCAAGGAACAAGGCGCCTGGCTTCATGAACCACGGAACATCGTCCGCCACGCTTTAGCATCTGCAGACGCAGGCAAACTACCCACATTCGACATTGCAAGGTGTCTCTCCATGACGAACGTACGGACCTTCTTCGACTTTGCGTGGCGAGAAATGTTAGCGGCTGCATCTATTGGCAAGATCGAGATATGCCGACGGTTCGCGACCGTCCTTCTTGCACCAACATCCGGAACTTCTATGGAGAGTTGTACACCGTCTGTTCCGCCTCTATTGCCGCTATTCTTACACGCCTATATCCCTTCGCTGTTAGTGTGGATTGATAATCAACCTAGCACCAGCGATCAAAATCTCAGTGTTCAGCTATTGGCGGCGATTGTTGTATCCGCTTTAACCTTCGCAGCCCATTTTGAGAGAGCTTTGTTGAGTTCGGGTACTATGACGACTGAGGGTGGTGTGAAAGGACCGATACCGTGTTCTGCCATGGTCAGGAAGCTGAGGATCGATTTACGCAAGCTTAAAGGTTGGAGCGCGTTACAGCTTTTTCAAAAACTGTCGACATCGTCAACGTTTGTATCGACATTTCCGACACTATAGTCATAGCTTTGGGCCGTCCCCCCCCAAAAAAAAAATTGAATCAAAATGTAGTTTTATGTAAAAAATATTAACAACGTTGTAGGGTATTACGGTTTATATTAAGAGCATAATGGGATTGTAGCGATACATAAATGGAAAGAAAAACACTGTACACGGTGGTTCCTCTTTGCTGATTATTGTCTATTTGAGAAAAGTAATACTCATAATTTTGTCATTCTTCATCCATAAGCAAGAAAATCGCGTGCTTGCCGCGTGTGCAAGTACCTTCTGACGAGGTCGGTATTCACTGCACGTCAATGAGCGGAGGTGAAGGTCCTTTGGAATTTGGTAAGCTGGAAGGTTTCTGGGGAGCTAAAATGCCACGTGTCACTTGAGAAGCTATTTATTGTTGTTATGCGACGTACGACAACATCCACTTTCTGGATCGCACACTCCAGGAGGACAAGGAATGAGACAATGAGTCTCCTCGTTTGTCTACGGAAGAAAGTCAGTTAAAGCACTGAGCAAAGCATAGT
The DNA here is from genome assembly GCA_027605045.1 of Phallus indusiatus. Classification (NCBI taxonomy): domain Eukaryota; kingdom Fungi; phylum Basidiomycota; class Agaricomycetes; order Phallales; family Phallaceae; genus Phallus; species Phallus indusiatus. Next base: position 812,086 of record JAQFWX010000009.1, read on the forward strand.
CAAACATAAAACTGACAACCAGTTGCTCTTCATCAATATGTCCGGCTACATGGTCAGGGGCATTGTGACCATCAACGAATCCACTACCGTTGTGAAACTCGGGCTGAATAGTTGTCGAATGTACACCGTGCTCATGCAGCACGTGTCGGATATCTTGTGCGATATGCATGTATTCCCGTTTGCGAGAAACCCAAACGTGAACAGATGCGATGATCTTTGTTTCCGACAGTTGCCACACGTGCAGTTCGTGGACTGAAAGAACGCCAGATACGTTTTGTATATCGATCCGTAGATCTTGTAGGGATATCGTAGACGGAACTGCTTGAAGAAGAATGAAAGCAGCACTTCGCACTGTTTAAATAGAGAATAAGTTTGAGCTGTAGAACGAACAATATAGCGACATTACCTAAAGGCATCGCTGACGAGAAGATGATGACGGTTATGACTAGACTGATAACTGGGTCGAAGTAGTAACGGTATTCCCATGTTGACAGCCATATCACAAGCCCAGTGGCAATGACACCGACGTTTCCTAATGCGTCACCGATTACATGTAGCACCAGAGCCCGCATGTTCATGGAGCCAGCGTGCGAGTGACCACCGCTAGAACGAGAATGAGAGTGTCCATGCCCATGTCCATGTCCATGAGACGTAGCATCTCTTGCTCTTGGTCCCAGGGCAGCTGCGGTCATGGGGGTTTCGACATTGGGCAACGTCGGGCCCGACACACCCTCGTCCATATCATCACCAAGCGTTTCTTCGTTGGCATTGCTGCTAGCACCGGGATTAACATCGTTCGCTTCGTCACTTGGGGGATTATCATAGTACCGCTCAGTTCGTGGAACAGAGGTTCCCGCTTCTAGGTTTTGTGCTGTTTGTACGAGAGAAGCGCGCGTAGCCGCAGGGTATCCATAAAGATTTGTGAACGAATCTCGATGTGATGAGCGAGAAGCACCATTGGAATGAACATCTCCATCTGTAGTTAAGTCGTTCGTAGTCAAAGGAAGAACACCGGGTTTGTTGGCAGATTTTGTGGCCGCCGAGGTTGGTTGAGCCGATGCAGGATGCGATTCATGGCTATGATCATGAGAGTGTTCTACAATTCATTCTTGAGTCTTGAAATGTTATTCATTGAGAGCGCGACCTACTGACCATGGAATAAAAACAATCCCAAAAAGTTGGAAGCAAGACCAAAAGAGCCTACTATCACAATCAGTTTTGGGTTGGATATATCTACATTCAGAGTCAGATAGCATGAAAAGCAATTGTCGATGACAGAGGTACCTGGTGTGCTGAAGAATCTCTCCATGGCCTCCATGAAAATCGAAAAACATAACGCCAGCAGGAATACGCCATTGATCAAAGCCGCCACAATTTCAGCACGATGCCACCCATAGGAGTATTTGGGAGAGGCTTCACTTCGCGAGAGCTGAATTCGACATTAATTTCGGTAGGTATATCTCGAAATGTAAAACGCGAAACCTTAATAGCGTATAAGGCGACAATAAGACTCATGACATCACTGTCGCACACAGAATTTCAGCCACCAAAAAAGAAACAAAAAAGTTCAAGACTAACTTGAGCATATGAAAGCTATCCGCCACCAAAGCTAACGATCCCACGGCATAGCCTTTTCCAGATTTAACCACCAAAAATGAGTGTTATTTATGGTGAATCACATACCAGCGATGAGCTCGATGAAGAAGAAAAGAACGTCTACAGTGAGTAAAAGAATTATTCGTGTAGATCGTGAGAGAGACATTGCTGTTCTCAAAAGAGTGGGAGCAAGAGAATGGAAAGGCGTCCAACAGAAAAACTCAGTGAGATTTCCTGGACTAAAAATCTTTCAGCGCGTGACGGGGACTTGATGGACATCGATGACGTGAGCATTACATAAGCTCCCTTCCGGCTCCGTCTGACTCCGACAGTCCGACTTCCTAGCAAACGTGGACACTGGAGACTTCGTTGCTCGACGGTATATAAATTGAGAACCCAAGTGTCTGGTCAGTCAACTTCTTGGCTCACTTTTTATTTTGAAATCTCCTTGCGTATCCGATATCTTGGGAATACACACTCACAAAAGTCACAATCTTACTATGATTGAAGTAGTACGTTAATGGTACGTTTGATTAATATTTAGGTAAAGTATATTGGGACTTCAATTTGAAGTGACTGGCACTACACCATCTTTTAATGGAGGTTTTACTTTCTATTGGCCGGTCTTATGGATCCATGTGCATCCGTCGTCAATTCGGACCGTAACTCAAACTAGATCATACACCATGACTTGCTATACAATCTCAGTTGATTGCCTATTCCCGATGATTAATGGTTTTTTTGGTCAGCGTTAGGCCGTCTTCACTGAGCTATTAGGCCTTTAGGTATCGCAACTATCCCGTTCCTAGGCTATATCCATGGACTGCCCAGTTCCTTAATCCTAAACGTGCACCGTCTAGACTCTACATCTTGTGCCTGGATGGTTCTCTCAATTATATGTACATCTTCTTACCGGTTCTTCAGCCGAATTTTTCCGCGATGAGGTCCAACTCTAATTTTATGCGATACTCTAAATAGCATTTCACAGATTAATGAATTCAAGTGATCTCAAAATACTTAAATCTTGTAAAGTGCATATTGAGCTCTGAAAGAGAGTCTGACGTTCAACTGACTATCTATTAAAATTGACCCCAGGTTTCTTCCACAAACATCTTTCGATTAATTCTTTGATTCCTACTGTGTCCAAGTTTGGAAAACTGAATACGAAATATCATGAGTGCGAGGAAATTTCCTCATTCTTAGCGTTTTAACGGTGTTCAATATAGCCGAAGCATCGATATCTTCATTGAAACATCTCAATAACATGTATTGAATACCCTATACAGAAAGACGGCTTCTCCAAGTTCAAATCCCTTTCGTGTGGGAACTCGGACGCAAGTGTAGAGTCAAGTAGCGGAGTAATAATAAACTTCGGAAGCTAGAAGAACTGACATATTGGCGGAAGTTCTCTCAAGATTACGCAGGACCGTTTCATCCTAGCCGAATAGAAGTACTAGTGAGGTTCTGTAATTAGATTTAGGTCCAGTTTGGGCGGCGCCGATCAATTTACCCAACAGATCACTCTTCTAGCTTGTTATCGATCCTTCCAAGAAATAATTGGAAGGGCCTTGAATTGGTATTTATTGACAGCCGCACTCAGAATACGACGTAGTCGGCTAACGTCAACTCGTGCTCGCCAAGTTGAGTTGCCAGAACTAGTGGTCTACCGTCTGTGATTTTGATTTCTGAGCGTATATTGGACGATCCCATTGGATGACTAAAACAAGGCAAGATTAACGGTGTTAGATTTTCTATAATTAATCACTAGTATTCAACAGACACGATCAACTTACTAAACCCCGATCTTTTTATACACTGACGGTTTTTTCACTCGGAAACCCTTGAAAGAATCCACCCCATTGGGTAGATTTTAGATGGGATACTCGATAGGCAAAATTGAACGGGATAATTTGAAAACGGATATTTGGTTGACGAATTATATGCATGCATGGTTTGCCCTGAGGTGTAGAAGCGTTGATGTAAGTCAAGGACGGAATATCATAAAAACTATCAAGAAATTGTTGACTCGAGAGCTCCAAATAATCGATTTTGCGTAGCAAGCCGAATAAATGAGTCAAGCTTGTTAGGGGTGTGAAAAGACGTAGACTCTCCGAGATCTATGGGTTCGTACGAATATCAAACTTATGAGAATGAGGTAAAAGTTCTGTTTTCTCTTACCGGTTTAATTTCGGTGGTTTGGGCAATATTGACGGCACATCTTTGTAAATTAGGTGCGGCTTTGACAAGTTCGGAGATTAAAGAAAGGGCGGAATCAGCTTTGAGAGAAGGAAGAACACAAGTTTGAAGAGCAGACAACCCGTTTTCTTCAATTCCCAATTCATTATTTATTGCACCGCCTATTGATAAATGAACTAGGTGCTTCGCAATAGATGTTGGAAGAATGTCGCCAAGACGAGGTACGAACTCTCCGACCTCCTGAGACATATAATGAAGAGACCGAAGAGTAGAACGGAGCGGAATTGAAGAAAAACAGCCGAGCGGCAGCATGCCTTCGAAATAGAGTGTTTCCAGATCGGCATGAAGTGTAAGGAAATCAACAATATAGTGGTTTTCAATGCCAATACTGGTAATAGGATTGTTCAGCTGTTGAATAGTCAAGTGTCTAAGCATTGGCCATTGCAAAGTGAATAGGATGCGAAGAACTTGAGCGAGTCGCCCTTCCAAAACTGGTAAACGTAGCCGTAATTGCGTTAGGCAAGGTACTTGAATGAGAACACCAATGATATTTTGAGTTTGAGCGCCGGTACAACGTTCTATGCAGAACGACAACCCAGATAAAGAGGATAAATTTTGTGGGATAAACTGTCAAGAACGCATTCCTATTAGATGAATTAGGATATTGTGCGAGGACCTACGGGTAGACCACGTTCCGGATTATTCACGCCAATATCCTCCCAGTATGGTGCGCAGCGTAACTCGATCTCTAATTTTTCCAAACGACAGCCAGAGGCTGTAACTGCCTCCGAAAGATCATATAACATATCCTTGGGCAACGCAAGTTGAAATATCACCCTCAGACACGTCAAATTCTCCAACCTCGAAAACAGCTGGTACAAAGTTAATGGTATTCGGCTGTCGTCCCAAGAATTCCAGCTGTGAGCTTTCCTGAGAAATTCCTTTGTCCTAAATCTGGGTGGAATGACGATAAATTCATTGATTGAATGTATTAAACCAAGAGTTTTGACGCAGTTGGCTAGAACAGGTCGTTCCAATAAGCTGTCCCAGACTTCTGTCATATGAGGTGGTGTTTGTATCTCCATGTGGTCGATGTAATCCGGTAGGAGAATTTGACTGAGGACCCGGCATGTTAATGCGAGAGATAACAAATCTCTTCGGTCGTCAATAAAAGAAACGACCTGTAACATGACTTCAGGGGACAAAACAGAAAGTATGGAATCCATTATGGAAGAGAGGATGTGGTGAGAAAAATGGCTGTAGCCCTTCAAAACTAAGAGGATCAAAGCGCTAAAAAAAGACATCGCAAAGATGGCCAAATTATACCTTACCCGAACGCTGTAGCCGTCGTTAATTTGCCCGAGGGTTTGAGCGACCACAGCCCGAGTCCCGATAAATCAAATTTTCGAAAAATGAGCGTGTAAATGAAAAACGCGAGCCAGGTTTGAGGTGATCACCTGCTTGAAGCACAAGGAAGCTCGATACACCATCGCCACAACATCGCCAACGTCTCAAACTGTCATGTAAGGCTGAATTATCAATTGCCCATAGACATCCAACTTGACTACATACTAGTAGCTTACTAGTAAAGTCATTGACTGGCGTTGAGTGTAATGAGGGCGTCATTCAAGCAAGATTGGGCGTTTGCCGTTATGTGATGCCGTGGTTTTAGGCTTATGTCACCCGGCAACGTAGCAACTTTCGGCCCGATTGAACTCAAAATTTCTTCACGGAAAACTTCGTAAACAGGGTGATTGAGCGTTTGAACCCGGTCCTTTACGATTTTATCGAAGAGTCGCTCATTATTTGGGATACCGAATTGATTTTTGCCACAATTCACAGTATGAATTCGGACCTACGGATATCGCAGATTTTATCAGTCGCTGGAGGCCTGCCCACTTTTTCTTGTTCTTCGACCAAATATACTCATTGTTTTTTTTTGCATTTTTGCTTTGATAGCTTTAGTTTTCCGGATGATAAAGCGTTAGTGTCTCAGTCTTTGATCATAGCAATTGTTTATAATCTCTTAGTTTCGGAGAGAGTTTTGGGTTGATGCGCAATAGCGACAAAGAAGCTATTATAAATAGCTTGAAGGCTTCAGACGAGTCAGAGACTATTTTTCAAGCCAACTTTGAAACTAAAATCCTAGCAAAGAATACCGACAATTACCCGAATGATTCCTTGGGGACACCACATTCTCCCGTTCCTTTCCCGTAATCAACAGACATTTGGAAACATTTACCAAGTTTGCCATAAAGCAAGCACAACAACGTACCTCATAAATGGCTGCAAAGAGAAATTTATTCATCACTTGGTACTTACATCGTCTAACTCTATCCTTCCCAAACATTTGATGAAAATTCAAGGCTGCCAGCATGAGTCTCAATGACGATAAACCACTAGTAATACAGATCGTCAACTCGAATGTGGGTCTCGCTATCGTCGCGGAATCTAATGCGACCTCGACCATGCTTGAGATCATGTATTATTTCTGTATCCCGATCACTTTGACGCCTACGAGAAGAGTTTGACAAGAATTTCCCACCATCGGAGCATGTTCCTATCCGACTGGAATTACTCGCTGGCTGTTGAATGCAATAATGTTCGTATTCATTTTCTCATATGTTCGTTCTTTCAGAAATTTGGGTATTGATATATCGTGTCAGGAACGAAGTTTTGCGTTCACAATTATCACTAGGTTGCAAAAGGCTTTGGCTAAAAATAGCGGAGGGGAAATTAATTGGAGATATGTAGGAGTTCCAGAACTTAAAAATTTTTGTTACTGGCCTTGTGTTTGAAACACAAGTTCGAACGGCAATGATTGTTCCTCCGTACGTTATTCTACGTTATTCATCGGGATCCTCGCCCCTTCTCAAGACTCAGGTGGCCCAGCAAACTGTATTGGTAAATTACTTGCTCTTTCGTTGAGGTAACATCACGATGGTACTGGTTCGAATATACTTATATTGGACCTAGTTCTTCTCGTGACATGGAAATCACCGGTGAAGATGAAGCTGAGAAAGAGCTGATCATCGTTATGTCTATCTCTCCGTAAATATATATTCCATTGAACATTCGTCTAGTTTCTGATGTGTCTAATTTTTGAAACAAAAGCAATCCGTAAAGTCAGCTGTGTCGTGCCGGATTTTCTATTCTACTAGTAGTCCGGTCAAAGCGCCACCGGATTATAGCGCCGCACGCTCAGCTTAGAAGTTAGCTCTTTCACAGCTTGGCAATTCAAACTTTTGTGCCAACAGGATGTCTCATTAAAACCAGGAACGACAAACAAACCGTGAACGAATAGGATTTTTAAGAATCCGAAGATGAGTTTTTTTTTAAGCATATTAAATTCAACGATATTTTCAGGAGAAAACAGCCGTGAACGTCGTTTTGGCAAATGGTAATATGGTATGTAAATTTTGTTTCCCTTCGTATTGAACCATCATGTTTGAAGCAAGCATTTAATGTGCTCATTTATTGACTTGTCACTTTGTCTCAGTACCAACCTGAGGTGGTTGTCGAACAGCAGCAATTCTCAGAAGTGAGGTCACCCCTCCCAAAAAGCTCACACAAAATTGACAATGGTGTCAATAAACGAGCGGGAACAATGTGTTGGTAAACTGGTATCCTTGACTTTTTCCTTATTGTTTTATGTAATGAATCGAGTCAGGGCATGTTCACATGCACTTACAAATTCAAGTCCACGCGATTCCAGAGAGATGGGAATGGGTATATGTATAAAAGGCGTTCAGCTGTGCATTTTCTTTTGGTTCACAACATCCAAGCTCTCCTTTCCCTGAACATTTTCTGTCGATTCTATCCTATGCTGCTATCACCGACTTGCGATCGAATAGCTATGTCCGAATCAGCTACATCGAATGAAAACATAGTGCAACCAGTAGCCGTTTTGAACAATGACGGCGAAAGTGCTGGGCATGGGTCTCCAACCAATATTTCTACTGCCACCCAAAGAGTCGAGGGGGTTCCTAAAGACGAGAACTCGCCGCCCACTCAAACTGCAGCACTATCTCCGACTGAGCAAAAATCACAGCCCGACGAGACCAAGTTAAATGAGCTGATACAGCTTCAGCTTTTACGGCTTCTAACTCACGAGTCGCCTGGTGAGAGATTTCTTTTTTATCTTCCAGACAAATGGATGCTAACCATACGTGCTTCATAAGAAAATGAATATAAATCATCACACGGTGAAGAAATTAAGGCATTGCAGATGAAGTTTTTTGGACTGAAAAAAGCCAAAACTGATGGTGAGTATCGCACGTTGTAGTCGGTATCTTTATTCATCGCAATCGCTAATTGGGACATGAAAGTAAATAACCGGTTCGACTATGAACAGAAATATCCCGCGGATCCGCCGGGAGAGGAACTTGCTTCTGATGCCAGAGTCTGGTCGACGTACCTCGACGAAGCTTCTGCCTATGATCGTGAAAAAGTGGATGGAATGAAAGAGACGGCAGATGTTCTCCTGGTATTTGTATGTTTGAACGCTTGTTTTGCGTGCCATCATTTTTCAATCTTATCGTTTACTAGGCTGGTCTTTTCTCTGGCGTTATAACCACATTCGTTTCCCAGGCTTCGCAAAGTCTTGCGCAGGATAACACTCTAGTTTCTGCATCTTTGTTGTTCGAAACAACAAAATTGCTAAGAGCACAGATCAGCGGAACACCAATCAGTAATATCCCTAGTTCAACCCTGGACCCTACTTCCCCATTCACACCGACGACAAATGCGTTTCTAGTGAATGGTTTATGGTTCACTAGTTTGGCAATCACGTTGTCCACGGCACTATTTGCTGTCCTCTCCAAACAATGGCTATATTATTACCTGTCTTCTATTCATGGAACGCCACGAGAAAGGGCGAGGGCCAGACAGTTTCGGTTTCAAGGGTTCAAACTGTGGAAGGTCGCTGCGATCATTGATCTCTTGCCAGTCCTCCTGCATCTCGCTGTCGGTCTGTTCCTCACAGGCATTATCATCCTGTTATTTCCATTAGATATTCGAGTTGCCTGGACGATTGTTGCTATTACCGGCGTCACATATACTTTATATTTCGTATCTGCGATATTGCCTATTTGGCTCCCGGGGTGCCCATATACGACATCGCTCACGATTTATATCGGTGCACCGTTCTTTTTCTTGCTATGGGTCGGTCAAGCTTTAGACTCGGTTATTCCGCTTGATTCCCTATACGATTCACCATACCTGAAGCCTATATTCCTAATTCTACTGCAACAAATCTATATAATTCGCGATTTCCCCATATGGAGTCGGGTGCGAAGAAACTTTAAGCGCTCCATTTCCACCGTTACGAAATTCCAAGACTGGAGAGAGGAGAAAATAAAGGACGCTGTCGCAAGTGCGGCCTCCCTAGATTTGAATGCACTTCATTGGCTTTATGATACCTCCTCTGCGACAAGCGTTCACCGCATTATTGCCCGGTGTGCATTCATACATCGAGACGTTACCAAAGGAATCAAACTTGACATCATCGACAAATTTTGGAGGATTTTGGAAGCCAGCGAAACCAATAAGACCAACAGCAAGACCAATGCGTGTTTTCGTCAGGAGTTGTGTTTCGATCTCTTGTCCCGGGAATACAACTGCTGGTCTCTAATCCTTCCGGATCCGTCAACAGGAGGTGTGCGGGATGTGGAGTTGAGAGGACAGATGGATGAAGCGGAATTAAAAAAATATTCCGACATCGCTGAGAATGTCGTAAATGAAAGATATACCCAGGTTCTGAGGGATATCATCAAGGACGTCGATTTCCAGGTTCCGTTGATCATGTGGCGCTGTTTCTTCGCAAGGGCGTCTGGAGATGCTGAGGTAGCCAAACACATAATCACTTGCAAAGGAGAAAATATATTTTCTTGGAGAAACGACACGCCGGCACACGCTGTCTCTTCCAGTGAACTCCAGAAATGGAGGTTTGACTACCTGTTTCGTTACTTCCGGCATGACAACCCTGACCATTCTAGGCCCTTCGAAACACGCTATCACCTCCTTGTCTCTGTCTACTATAACCTTACCTCAAAAAAGCCGGTCATTGGCGACGAGGACCAGAGACGAGAAACCTTGGACTTGCTGTTTCACCACTTCTATGATTGGCTTGATCCCAAATCCAATGCCACTATCTCACCAAGAGGCTTGGACTACTTTACCTTTTTCATCGAAATTTTCTGCAAGGATACATGGGACGGGTCCATCATGTCCGAACCAATCAGAGATCGAGCAATAGAGTGCTTCGACAGGATTTGGGTTACAATGGGCGCCTACGAGCGTGAAACATTCTTTAACAGGGAATATGACAACCTCATTCCCGCATACAAGTGGTGTTCGCGAGATCTCAATGCAAAGCTCTCACAATTAACATCTCCCATATTTGCACTATTGCTCGTGCCAAAGAACTGTACACGTCTACACACAATCCTCTCGGCTGACCCCCACGCTCAGGCTGTAACCAATCTTTCAGCATATCTCAAAAATTTGGGAAATTGCAAGTCGGATAGTTCGATAAACATCCATTGGCGTTTATGGGATCTCTTCACGTCAATGAACCGAAATGCGCCTCTGTTTCCGACTTTCTACAATCTGTCTGTCCTGGTGAGACTATGGATATATTTCATGGCTTATCCATCAAAAATCAGAATGTTCCTGGTCGCTGTGAAGTCAAAGCTTGATCCGCAAGACTTACATCGTCTCCATGGTATCATGAACGAGGAGGCGCAGTATGAGCAACATTTAGACCGTCGTCAGAAACTTGAGGAATCTGTGCGCTGGTTTGGAAAAATAATAGCCTATTCCCAGCCCCAGTCAAACGATGGAAACCAAATCACTCAAAGGAATCATGACGCTGAAGAGCGTGCACAAATTGAGGTAACCGCTCCGGCATCTAAGCTCCGTCAACGCTTGGCAGAAATAGATGTTCTATTAGAGGAAGCAGTTGCAAACTGTAAACTTGGGTATCTTTCCCTGGCCAAATCATAATTTTCTTTGTATATACATATATTATATATATTGTCAATATAACGCTTATTGGAGTATCTCCCAAAATTCAGCTACAGCCGAGTAAACGAATGTCGGGTAATGAAAAAAAAAAATCACGACGCTAAAGTGCGCACACAAAACCCTACAAAACCCCAGTGAAAAATGAGGTGTTTACATAAGTAGTTTCATATTTCGGTCACATCAAACATCAACTGCTAGTATGAAATTACTCGGTCCACCGTTCACGTTCACAGACTGTTGAGTTCGCGAACAGGCTACAAGGAGATTAGTAAGCGAAGGCTATATGCGCCGTTCCTTACGGCTAGGTGATTTCGGAGTACTAATTAGCCTCGGAACCAGTCTAATATGTATTACGTCACCTCCCATTTTGGACATTCAAAACGGGAGGTTTCTCTATACATATTAGACTGGTTCCGAGGCTAAGTACTAATAGGCTATCTTTTCTATTTTCACCTTTTGTCTCCCTTTCGTTTCACTTTTATTTGGAATTCACATTTCTTGTATTTTTACCTTGCTAATCACCTTTTAGTTCCATTTTCCTGGAACATGCATTTACAAACTGTATATAAAAAACCACCTTTTCTACTACAATAGCAAGAAGTTTTATGCTCTCCTTTATGATTCCCCTCTGAGCGCACGAACACTGATTCCCTTACTTACTCTGCCTACCTCCTGATGGCGCATATCAAGACGAATAGTAGCATTGCCATCTACATCATCCCTGAGCATTTCCCCGTGACCTATCCCATTTTAAACATGTCGAAAGTAGAGTCAACACCAAGAAGTGTGAGCGCATGTGAACACCTGTAGCTGTGTAGTTTTAAGCTTAGTCGCGTACGCTCACCTCAAACTTCAGCTTGAGCTCGCTTCATAGTGCCCTCCTGGGGGCTTAAATTTTAGACCTTAGTTAGAGCCAATATAACCAAACCCCTTCTTCAACAGCCCAGACGCAAGCGCTGAAATTTTTGAGCCTGAGAACTCACAGTATTGTACACTCCCAGAATCCAGATTCCGCAAGCAAAAGCGCGCTCGCAAAGGGGTAGCAGCTTTTTAGGGACATAATGTGAAAGATAGGGAGAAGGTATTTGGCCATCTTGTCGCCTACAGAGCACTTATGAGTAAGGAGAAAAATTCTGCCAATTTTAGTGCTTTCTTAGGATTGCCTGTCGGCCTCATGGCCCATGAGTGCATAAATCTTACACCAAATGTGACTTACATTTTGATAAATTTGAAAAATGACTAATTGTACACTGTTTTCGAAACAAATATAAAATTTCACGCCAACAAAACTTACACTAACCAAATTCTTCGTCGTTTCAAAAGCATTGCACGAGAGACGAGAAGGAAGAAGAATCCAAGAAAAATGATGATCTTTATGGTAAGTGAAACTGAATCAATCCTAACATTTGAAGACTTAGAGAGCGATAAAACGTACGCTAACAACAACGGTAGTTCTGTCCCATTTGTATTCTGGAGCGTCTAGGATTTGTCCTGCCACAGGAGCCGCGACGAGAGTAAAGAAGCTCTGAAGAAAAGATGAATAGCCAAAGGCAAACCTAAAGATCCGAATAGCATACATAAATAAGCGTAAGCCAAAATATTTAGATCAGATCAAAGATTTACCCAAGATCGCTTATATTTTCCACGTAGGCAGATACAGTAGGTCCACCAAGAGATAGGCCTGTAAATTTGGGCAAAGAATGAGTGAATGTCAGCTGGGATGCATTGAACGCACATCCGCCCGAGAGAATCCCATAAAAAAATGCAAAAAGCACCAATCCTTTTTGATCAGTCGCTTTTATCATAGTAAGACTGACGATCCCCAAGAGAGCAGACCCTCCAGTCACGACTTTCCGAAGACATCTTAAATTGATTTATGAGTATTCTGATTGAACTCTTACTATTTAAAGCGCCATATTTGTCGGCTAGAATCCCCATAAGAATTCTCCCTATTATAGTCGCGCCGTTCATAATGGTAATCTGATTGAACAATAAGGAAAGACTCCTCGACATAGAAAAACACGAACTTACCGAGTAAAAAGCTAGATCAGTTGATATTCCATGAAGAACTGCAAATAACTGAACGTAGAAGACTATTCGGATGTTATGGTCAAAATAAATGAAGTGATTCCAGACGATAAACACACGTGGAAAGTATACGGCAAAGATTAAAAGAGAAGACCTAGAGGAAGATAAAAATGGGGAAAAGGGGTGAAAAATGAGAAGGTCGCTAACATACGCCATTATAGCCACAAGAAAAGGAACGTCTGTAGCTACTTTCTTTACATCAGGGTTTGGAAGGTTATACTTTCTTAATTTCCTAGGAGGAAGTCGAGGTCGCATCAAAAGGTTTCCAATTATGAATAGGATCAAGGAGATGAAGGAAATGATTCTATAACGTGTGTTAGTATCTATAATTAACAATCAAATTAAGCCCATGCCTGATACCCCAAGCAAATCCTACTCGCCCATCGAAAAATTGGTTCAAGCCTATTGTTTGGACTATGGCGCCGATGGCTGCACCTAGAATAATGATCAAGATGATTCTGATGAATATATATAGAGCGCATAACACTTGCCCAGCGAAGCTATCCCTGCTGCCAAAGCTCTTCGACGTTTGAAGTAGTGAAAACATATCGATATAGCCGGTACATATATCAGCCCCATTCCTAATCCAACACCTACTCCTTGTGCAAGGAAGACTTGATAAAAATGGTGTGGCTTAGCGAAGGACAGCATAAAATACCTATTGAGTGTTTATGAATAAAAAATGAAATCGAAAGATGACCAGGAAAACTGACGAGAAGATGTAAATTGCAGAACCAGTGAGGAGTAGAGGCCTTAGATATCCTTCGTCGAAAGCTTTGCCAGTGGGGAGTCCAAGAAAGAAAACCAAAAAAACTTGGGTGCTGCCTATCCATGCTATTTTGGAAGGACTGTGGTTGTTGAGGTATACTCTCTATAATCGAGACAATTAGCTGGAGAGAAAGGCTGATACAAAGTAAAAGCACATCTTACGGTGTAATAGTCCTGAAAAACTCCAAATGAATATATTGTCCCTTGCGTTAAAAAAACCATGCAAAAACTACTCGTCCATTAACTCAACTTAAAATCAACCACATAAGCACGGTATCCTCACCTAGCAAAAACGGTAGCCCAAGCTTGTCTGCCTCCTTCCGGAAACTTATCCGCATAATCATACTCCTGCCCAGCTACTAACGGTTGAAACGTCGTGACCTGACTTGGAGTTTGGGCTTCTTCGCTGACAGGCTCCAGACTCGTCACCAACGTTAGCGGCTCAGGTAAGAAAGCTCCACTTTCACTTGATGAGAGGACGAAGTCCATATTGTCGCAGACTTGCGAGGCGTCAGTACATTCCACGGTGTCACGCAGTGAATAAATTATGGGTAGCCCGAACAAGCCCGTGGATTTGTCAAGAATTCAAAGTAATTTCGGGAGCTATCTGGAGGCCTAGAGTTATATAATTGCGCGCGAACATCGGAGGCCACATAGTCTATAAACTTTATCAGTGTACTATACATAGAGATTGCATATTAGAGAAAAACAAGACAGACATCAACATCGGACATCCTCTCGTACGCGTCCGGGATTGAGGTAGGTGATATATTGATACATGATTCCAGCAAGCACTGTCGAGGTCGTATCTGAAAATGTGATGAGAGGACTGATGTCAAACGAGCGTACTGATACGGGACCGGCCGCGGGACCGACATCCTCGCATCCTCACTCGCGGGCGCCGGAGCCCGTTGCGTATCGTCACCGCGCCTGAGGCCGGCGTCGTCTTCTTCAGCCTTCACGTCTTTCTTTCGCGTTTTCCGCCGCACCCAGTGTTGGAATATGAGTTACTCCTGTATATAGTATTAGTCACGGCGCTTATAGACTACACCCACCCAGCACTCATTGAAGCAACCGAGCTAAAGATTCGTGTCACTCCGAGTGGCGAGGTATGTTCCTAAGCTCGCAGCATCAGCCCACTAATTTGGACAAAGCAGATTTATGTTTTCAAGACGACTGGATGAGATACTATGTGATGATCGTGAATAAACTAAAATATGTTGATAGTCTCGAGCGTTGCAACAATAACCAAGCTCACCTTGCGTACGGTCGCCCGATGATTTGGATGAGTTGCGTTAAGCGGTCCGTAATGCATATGACTTTATGTTGCGAGCAGAGTCATCATGATGCCATATGGCTTTGACGAGGCTACGGCTATGTTTCAATTTTTTTTTAAATCATAGGATCGTATCTCACTCAAATTTTAATTTTAGAGCTCTTTAGCTTCAAGCCTATCTTAGGAACGCCATTCGGAGCTCGTTGATTGAAACTTATGAGTGGTACTGAGGCAGTAGCTATACAATTGAAAACAATACAAGATACAATCTGCATCAAGCACGTATCTCGATTCCTCAAGCTGGCACGTAGTTCGTGGAGATAAACTGGAACAAGAGCCCAATAAACGACAGCTTGCTGGCTTTCCTTCTTTACGTCCTCCACTAGCTGACAAGTTTACAGACGTGCGCAGAACATCTTCCCTCTGCACATTATATGAATGTCGCAAAATCGATTGGTTGATGTCAGAAATGACAATGAGGGTATAGCGTACATTGGCCAGTGGTCAACCGTAGAGGCATCCACCGTCAACAATTTTACAAACCTGATCAATGGCCCAACGTTTTCCCCCATATTGCACAGTACTAATACGACAAGCAGTTTTGTATTTCCATTTAATGGTCAGTAGCATAAGCCTAATTAGTTTTTTTTTACTTACTATTCAATGCTTGAAACCAGGCTCGTCAATAAGTGTAGTTGGCTCAATCAATATCGCAAATGTGTCGAAAGTTAACCAGGATCCTTCTTGGGCGTGCGCCGTTGACGGAATTCCTCTTCTTTTACCGAACCTAATTTCAGTCAATAATCAAAACATTAGAATATTATGCAGTCAAGGGGGTATTACAGACGGACCACATGAACTCGTCGTAAATGTAACCTCGAAAGGAAGGCCATTCTATCTTGACTTACTTGAATATCAACCTTCCCCAACTCTCTCTCTTGAAAATACTCTCATACGTATTAATTCAAATACCGATCCCGCGATAGATTTTGTTTCGGGATGGGAACCTATAGGCATTTTGAACGGAACGACAGATCCTGAGGGTCTGGTCGACGTGACATTTATTGGTACGGAAGTTGTCTCACTAAAACTCTGGTAAATTTTGGAATTTACATGAGATATCAATTCAGGGACCCAAATTTCCTGGTATGGATATACGCCTTTTCAACAACCACCCAATGCCTCTTCGGGAAAGTTCTCCATTGACGGTCAACCCTATACGTCTTTCCAAATACCCGGATTAGAGCAGTTTCAGGCTACCCCATATAATCGACCTATCTTTACGACACCCATGCTTGAGATGGGACCCCACGTACTGTCCGTCAAATATACTGGTGGTCCAGGACAAACTCCGCTCACGTTCGAGTATGTTGTTATCCAAAACGGTTCTTTTCCTTACACCGTGTCCAAGAACTCTAGCATAGGAATTGGCAATCCCACATCCAGTACTAGTACAGCGCCGTCGGCATCGAACGATACTAGTAAAAATCCAACTATCCAGGTTGGAAACATCGTTGGGAGCGTTGTAGGAGGTATTGGATTAATCGTCATATGCTCAGTCGTCTTATTCTTCTGGTTCAAAATTCGCAAAAGAAAAGGTGCAAATCCCAAGGTTCTAAATCCCTTTTCAATACGGCCGGGGCCGACTTCGAATCAGACTCTTAAAAGTCAAGGAATATTGTCTAGTACTCACCCTTTCTCACAACCGGCCGTATTTGCACATAATGTTTCAGTCCCGCCGTCAAACAATCTAATTTTACCTTACCAAACCAACCGTGAAATATCTAGCGGCGGATCGAGGCGGCCTCTCCCAGCAATACCCCGCAGTTCAATTCTTCCATGATCACTAACAGACTCGGATTCTGTACCGGTAATCAGGGCAGCCAGTACTAGAGCTCCTGCTTAACGTGAAAATATTGGTACTTATCCAACAATACATGGTGTAAGGCTCGATACCCTTGCATAGCAGGACGACGTCAGCCTTCCGTTTGTCTCCCTTGAGGTATTTTTCGTTTCTTGCGCACACTTCCATATTCCTTTATGTTATTAAATTTCCCTCTTCCTTTCTTGTTTTATCTATTTGTTCGTTGCTTTGTTCTTTATTATTTAAAGCCTCATATAAATACAAAGCCTTCTTCGTAGACTTCATTCATATTTAATCTCTACCTTCTATATCTTCCTCGCGGGACGGTCGCGCAAACTTATTAATGTACAATGGGGTTCTTGACGAAATTGTTATTATGCAAACACCTCCAGCATACATATTTTTAGGGTTAATATGCATTTACATATAAAAGTATTTCTCTTTAATGTATCGGCACATTATTTATTGTTTGATAGTTGAAATACACATGAGGGCGAGGGACTGCATACATATTTCTCTTTATTTTCGATTATCGCCAACTTTTTATCTCCACCAACGCCAAATATACTTATCTACGTATTTCCTCGTGTCATCTTTTACTGATTGTATGATGACCACCAAATAGACCAATGTTGAGTCGGGGGTAGTATACGCAAACGGATCCTCAAATTTCAAAGGTTGATACAAAAGAAGACAAATCACGCTTATACGTGCACCGTACAGGATACAACTGAATATCGTTTATATGTGCTACCTATATTTACAAGGGTGAATAACGACTAATTTTCTCGCAAATCATCGCTTGACGGTTTCCTTCGTCGACTAGGTGTCTTTGGGAAAGAATCCTCTCCCGGTGGAACACTTAATGCTCGTCGGTTATGTTCTTGTGTGAATGATTCCGACGTTACGGCGTGTGAAGGTGGCGGCCAGTAAGGAAGAGAGTTCGAATGGAACATCGGTGCTGGTACAGGTGACGAGACAATGTCGCTAGGTGCATGTCGCGCACGATAGAACATCAGAAGAGAGTTAACAAGGACAATTCCCATTGCTAAAGACGCCAATGAGAACATCTATCAAAAAAAGAAATTCATATTTGAATAGGATGCGTTACGCAGTGTTAAGCGCTTACCATAGTTCTCCAAGAGATGGGCTCCATAAAGCTATCTATCGTTTCACCGATCAACTCCGCTAAAAGTTTCGTTCGTTTAACAATCGTAGCGTCTTTAGACATGCATCGTCTCCATTCTTCGCAATCTTCGAGGATGACAGGCGAAGGCCTGTCGCCGCAAAAGTTCTCGGTGTACAGTTTAGTGCACATGGTGATTTCTTGCAACACGTCTGGATTAAACCGGTTTAGAAACTGAATTAAAATGCATCAATCAATAGGGCACACCTAGCTTATGTTCCAACATTTTATGTTCTACATCTTTCTGCACGTTGCGAAAGAATCCGTATGCGAGGTATAACAGCCCGATAACTAGCGAAAGATTGAAGAAAAACTGCAAGTATCTGTGGGGTTGCTTCAGCTTTTGACAACGTGAACCGATGAACGTTCATACCCAAGTAATAAATAAGGTATTTCGGAATGAGCCAGTTGAGGTTTCGGAACAGTGAATGTGTAGTGATGGTTGTGATTTGTCGTCGTCGTAAGAGGTTCCGAGAGCGACTTTTCAAAGGGCCGTCTTCGTCTTGGGATTGTCGTTAACGCGCCAACTTGATCGCCCGCTTCATCTTCGTCCTCATCGCCACTCTGGTTTGCCTCGTCCTCTTCATCGCTGGGTGTGTCCCGTCTCTGCTTACGCGACCTGCTTGGTTTACTTGGAGACTCCATCTCAGGCTTTCTCGGCACGGCAACAGGAGACGAGTCGATCTTGGAAGGGGAAGCATCTTCCATAGAGACATCTTGAATGTCAATCTCTGTGGCTGAGAATGGCGAGCGGGGCGACCAAGGGCTTGCTAGATGAGACGGTTGACCAAACGAGACCGGTGCATCTCGACCTGGAAAGGGCGATTGTGATTGTGGAAAAGCAGGCGAAGGCATGCTAGCGAATTTGTTGAAAGGCGCTGATTCAGGAAAATAAAACATCAATGAAGATTTCTAGCATTAAAAAAATGAAGTGTGACGTACGTTTTATTGGCGTACGGAAGGGAGAGTCTTCTCCAATTACGTTTCTGTTTTTATTCGTGAATTCGAAATCCATGGGTGCCTCCGTTGAACGTCGTTCATAGCGTACGTTCATAGTCGAATTCGTAACGGGTTGAAATAAGGAGAGAAGGGAAAGAGTCAACTAGTCAGAGTCAGCGGGGCGCACGCGTAAATTTTAAGAAAGTCCAAAAGTCGGACACGTGACATAGAAATCACAACCAAAAAAACTCAGCGGCAACGGTGTCGGGTCCGGCGTCCAAAGTGTTCCACGCTGGTATGCTCGGTTTACGAAACATTCCGGCAAGACATGCATTCACGAGAAGAGTTCCAAAAGGATTTTGTGGGTTTCATCCTTTAGCTTCCAATTGGAATTCTCCATCAAACTCCGGCCTCGTTCCAATCGTCATTGAACAAACAGTAAGTAGCCCTCTACTTATCGATGGTCCTCTGGACTTAGTTTAGTTTTATTTAGGGACGCGGCGAACGATCATATGATATCTTTTCTCGCCTATTGAGAGAAAGAGTCATAATGATATATGGACCTGTGATTATCCTTGTCTCTCATGCCGGAACGAATAATCCCTCATCTCTTCATTCGCCACAGATTCGGGACGCAGAGTCAGCTTTAACAGTAGCCCAACTACTTTTTTTAGAAGCTGAAGAACAATCAAAACCCATACACCTCTATATCAACTCTCCAGGTGGAAGCGTTACCGCCGGTTTAGCCATATACGATACCGTACGTCCCCGCTGGACTCGTCCACTACCCTGCCCACTCAGCTTCGTTCTATAGATGCAGGTTCGCCGATGATTCAGTGTTTTTTATCCGCTTTCAAAGTCTGTAACTCTTCCGGTAGTATGTTTCATCACCTATTCATACCTACTGTGTAGGCCAGGCATGTTCAATGGGTTCGCTGTTACTCGCAGCTGGTAAGCCCAAACTTCTCCGCTTCTCCCCCAAGATTGGTAGGTCACTGAAATATTCATTAGGTGCACCGGGAAAACGACACTGTCTTCCTCATGCGAGCATAATGATCCATCGTATGTGTTTGTTTGTTGTACATATAGATATCTAACACATACACTTCCCCTGAAAGAGCCATCGGGCGGTGCTTCCGGACAAGCTAGCGATATCGCAATTCATGCCAAGGAAATATTACGTGTACGAGAAGCGTTAACAGAGATATACACTCGACACTGCCTCGGACAAGACGAAAAAAAGGAAGATGCACTACAACGATTCAGTTTGTCTCCTTTCATCCCCTGTCTATGGGCGCTCCCTTACTTTTGATATCGTCGTTTCCTCAGATACCGCTTTAGAGCGTGACTACTTTTTGACAGGTATGATATCTTGCAATATGTCTTGCCATTGTTCATTAAATCGTTCATGGAAAATTTTGTAGCGGATGAGGCGAAAAACTTTGGATTAATCGATGCTATTTTGGAACGCCGTCCCACTTCTACCCCTGACAAAACAGATTCACAATTGGATAGGGATGGAAAAGACGCCAAATAAATGCAGTAGGTAGCACAACATAGCATGTGAACTCCGTATAGTAAAATTGTATGACCGCGTCCATCTTCAACTCTTTCCGACTGAGTAATAACACGAATCTCATGTAAGTTTCGGTAGTTGAAAGCCGGAAAGATAATTGTTGTTTTTTTAACAAAAGTAAAATTGGCATAGTGATAGCATCGCGTAATAGAGTTTCGTCAGGTTTCGTCCCTTCCAGTCCGAGTCCGAGTCACCCGCAGCCTCCTGACAGTATACAGCGTTCCAGTGAAGAGCACATGCGTGCACACGGAAAAAAAAATTGCGGATTGATTTTTGGTATAAAAGGACTGCTCAACAGCGTGCTTTTTATTATCTTTCTTCTTCCAAACTTTTTAAATATTATCTGTCCTTTATAATGCTATTCTTTTCTGCCTCTTCTCTACTTCTTAGTGTTGTCTTAGCGTTATCTTCACCACTCGCCGCAAGGGGCTCTATCCAGCAGACCTCTCCCCGGGACGTTCAGGCCTACTTGACGGCACACAACACTATCAGAGCCAAACATGGCGCCGCCCCACTGACATATTCTCAAGACCTTGCCGCTAAAGCTCAGCAATGGGCTAACCACTGCGTTTTCAAACACAGTGGAGGATCACTGGGACCGTTTGGCGAGAATTTGGCTGCTGGCACTGGAAATTTTGGAATCACTAATGCGGTCAAAAGTTGGACTGATGAAGTTTGTAAGTACACGTACGCATCAAATACCAAAGGGATTTTACTTATTGATTATGTTCACAGCTCAATACAATGCTAAGAATCCTCAACCTTCCCATTTCACGCAAGTTGTATGGAAGAGTACGACGAAAGTAGGATGTGCTGAACAGAATTGTTCTGGCATTTTTCCCAGTAGCTTTGGGGTACGTTCTGCCAAAAAAAAAACCTTTTTTTTATACATTCCTCACTACTTTGATCAGCCTGCCCGTTATTATGTTTGCGAATATCAACCACAAGGTAATGTTATTGGACAATTCGGGTATGTTCTTCCCTTAGTGTGCATCTTCTTTATTTGACCGATAAAAAATTAGTGCCAATGTTCAAGCTTAAGACCCTTGTCATCCCGTTCTTCGGACTCTCGTTTCTTTTCTTCCCTTTCTTCTGTATTCTGAGTCTATAACGAACTCTATTTATCTATCATTTAATATATATTGCGGCTGAAATTAGCTGAAATTGTGCAAGTGTTCAGCGATTCGGTGTACCGGTAGTGTATTCTTACGACGGAAACCACACGAATCCCGTGTATGAAACGGAAAGTAATCTTCCAAATTGCATATAACCACAGAATTGCAAACTTTTTCAAGCTCAATGGCATTTCGTTCCTTTTTTCCCTTACTTTTTCTCAGGAGGAATACATGCCCTTCCCTTTCAACCAGTGCTTCAAGTTTCAAGTCATATGATAAATCCGAGAGCACCGGTCTGAGGAGGCCGGTTCCCTTATTCCTGGCATAGCTTCTTCAAGATCATATGATCTGCGGCGATGAGTATGTTTTGTAAGATTTCAAGAAAAAAGTACTATAAAAGAAGACTCCTTCGACTTGGGCTGACTGGGATGCATTATAAGCGCAATGACATTGTAAAAAAATAGTGCGATGCATGACATGTTAAACGATGTTATTGACTTCTGTAGCCAGGCGTTTGGTCAGAATGCATATGATTAGTGCGGGGGAAAGCGGGTTTGATTCTTGAACCTGCAGATCCAAACGTTCGAATGTTCCCTGGAATCAGATGCGGGTGTCGGCTTTTCATTCATTTTATTGATGATTTGTAATAAATTAGTAAAAAGCAAATTCGAAGATGGTTTTAGAAAGCTACTAGGTCTTCAACACGCATTGGCTCCTATTTCTCAACTTTATGTTCTCCATGTGTTCTTTCGTCTCACCAGCAACATCCGAGATATAGCAGCCAGAACAGGTGCACCCAAAAGGATTGTCTATGATCATTTTGAAGCTCGGTAGATTAGAGTTGTGTCAGGACACATGAAAATACAACTCTCACGCTGACAAATATTATGGCTCTGTTCCATCTGTATCGTGGCACGTCCAAGAGTTGCCCTGCAACCGGTTCTGAAACGAGGATAGAAAAGCTCGATATAAATGATGAATATCCAATAGCGAATCTGGTTTATGTTATAATCGTATGCTTTCACGGGTGAGTTGTACCGTAAAAACCCACCCAAAGTCGTTGATGTCATCCACATATGCGCTTACAGACGCACCCGCAATACCGAAGTCTACAAAAAGTAATTTTAACCAGTAAGCTTAAATGCCAAAAAAAATACACATACATCCCCCTGAGAAAATGCCATAGAAGATTGTGAAAGGGATTAATCCATGTACGGTAGTTGCCTTAATCAGCGTGAAACTGGTGATACCCATACAAGTGGTTGTACAGATAACAGCTATGTACCATGAATGTTATCATAATCATAAATTGATGAAATTAAAAAAATCTCGATATCATTTACCATTTAGTGGGCCAATTTTGTCCGCAATGAATCCCCATAATACACGTCCAAAGATATTTGCTCCGTTCATGATAGTTATCTGGGAAAAAAGTTCTTGTTGATGTGGGTCACACCACAATAGGAACAGGAACATACGGTGTAAAACGACAGATTAGGCGACAGTCCATGAAGAATCGCGAACAGTTGAATGTAAAAATCTGGGATACATTATCAAGCACTGCAAGTAATAAAATGAAGTGTGTGTACCTACACGGAAAATACATGGTGAGGGTTAAGAGGCTTGCTCTTGAATAAAGGAGAACAAGATCAATTCTGGCATGAGCAGCAATACAGTAAGGTTGAACGTACGCTGCGTTGCCTAAGGCGAAAGGTATATCGGTAACAATTTTTTTAATATTCGGCGGCTGGACGTTGCTTCTTAATTTTTTGGGAGGAAGACGTGGTCGTATGAGAAGGTTTCCTAAAACGGCTAAAGCTAAGAAGATAAATCCGAAGATTCTACAACGTCTTCAGCATCTTATCAAGACTCAGATGCGACCCGGGGTTGCGTACCTCACACCCCATGCAAATCCAACAGGTCCATTGATCAGGTGGTTCAGTCCAATGGTTTGCACTATTGCACCTACAGCCCCACCTATACGGACACAATTTCCAGAATTGTATATATAGAAAAAAGCTGAAGGCGAGCAGGACATACCTAACGAAGCAACTCCTGCGACTAGACCTCTTTTACGTTTGAAATAATGGAAACAGATTGATAAAGACGGGATATATAGTATTCCCATCCCTATTCCTACGCCTAGCCCTTGCGCCAAAAATACTTCATAAAAATGGTGCGGTTTAGCAAGAGAAAGCATAAAGTACCTATGGTATGAAGTCTTATGAGAACCGAAAAAATCTAGGCTGGAAAAAGAGAAAATTCACGAACGAGAAGATATAAATCGCAGATCCAACAAACATCAACTGTCTGATATATCCATCGTCGAACAATTTTCCCATAGGCAGACCACAGGCGAAAATCAGGAACAACTGCATGCTACCTATCCACGCTATTTCGGAGGGTGTTTTCTCATTGAGAAATATCCGCTAAGTAGCCTATGAGTTTGAGCAATGTGCATTGATTAGTAACCCACTGTGTAATAATCTTGGTAGACACCGAAAGCACTAACGGCACCTTGAGATAAGAACAACAAACATGCACTTATGATCCAAGTTAGGGATAATAAATGAAAAGCAAGCTAACTCTTCCTACCTGCCAAAGACAGTAGTCCATGCCTCTCTTCCTCCTTCTGGGAACTCATCTGGGTTCATTCCACCGTCCTCGACTTTAAACAGCGACAATTCGGAGGGAGCAACATCTTGTTTCGGTGATTCTCTCTTTGAGGATTCTTCGTTTCGAGATGCCTCGTCGGAAGTTACAAGGGAATAGTTCCCTAACGATAGCGCCTCATTCTGAGAGGCTTGGGTTTCATCTGGGGATCGGGCGTAGTCCATGCTAATAGTCGTCAGTAGACGTGGGGTACGGAGATTTGATTCGTGGCTTAAGTAAAGAAACGGTTAATAATGAAGCCCGAACAAGCCCGTAGATGTCAACTCCCTGAAAAGGTGGAGCTTTGAGGCGCTTTTTTCTTGGGTTTGGAATACTAATGATAATTTGGTAGTATGTATTTTGTTTCACTGTACAAATCCAAAGCTCATTAAATATAGGACTCAGTCGACCCAATCATGCTTACAGGTTTAAGGGTATTAACAGGAAACTTGATATAATCTTAATGGAGAAAAGGCCTGCTGACCTCCAACCTCCCACATGGCTTTTCGCATCCTTTTCCGTCTGGTAGGCTGAGTGATGGCATATCTCTAACACCGAGGAAATCCGGAGGTACGACGAGAAGTCGGAGATGATTTGTTCGAATATGACTGATATATACTCATAAACCAAAATAATAACCCCACAATAAAGAGAAATTGTGTATATGAGATGAAGCGTACATATTTCCAAAGATAAACGAAACTGGGTGAGAGGAGACGGCCCACAACCCATATTCACGTCGCTGCACGCATGGTGGTCGCGCCACGCGCCACGGAGTGTGACTCAATGTCACATTCCATACGTCACATGTCACGGAGTTTGGTTCCCACTTGTTTCCAACCCGGTCCTACCTATACTTCCGGATGCTAAAAGTTGCGAAACAATGTATTGCATAATTAGGGTCGTCTTGGACGGCGGACCCCTACACCAAGGGTGAGTAAGAATTGATTACAACAAGCAATATTAAAGTCACAATGAATAACTCTGTTTCCTAGAACTGTGAAGTGGGAAGATGATTGGATCAAAACTACGGCTCTTAGTAATTCAAACGCTTCTTTTTTCAGAGTCATTCTGGACACCAGCTGAATGTGAGCCTATTGATATAGACAGTATAATAGCTCCATTTGTTTGGCATTCTTAGTCCCTGAGCCAGAAACCTTTGATAAAAAAACTCGTGTGGCTTGACAAGGAAAGGATCTACCCCATATTTCAAATCATGAAAGCAGGCTCAATCAAACGAGAAGATATAAATTCTAGAACCGGTTATCACCAAGACACCAAAGGCCTTAAGTACCTCGTCGTCGTCTTGCCAAAAGGTTTCGGGCGGTAAGATCAAGAAAGATATTTGTTCAGGCTATGTATTTGTATTTACGCTTAGGAGCATTCTCTGCGGGTTTCCTCACTCTTGATTAGGTGGCAATATTGATGCGAGAGCGCCAGGAGTGTAGCAGGGCCAGGGAGGAAAAGGGAACCAGTCATCGAATGTGAGGGTCTATGGGGATATCTGAGAGAGAAAGAGAGAATTTTATTTCGTGTCTGAGCTAATCTGAGTCTCCCAGTCAGACAGCACGAGAGAGGGAAAAAGGCTGTTTTCTAGAGTATCAAAGGCTCCTTTGAATTATATACAGCGAGGCCGGTAGAAGACGGTGCCTTTTGAGAACAGGGTGTACCGTTTTTGTGAGATAACAGGCAAAATGGAATGAGAAGTAACAGCAACGTGAGGTAAACACGTAAGAGAAGGCAGTACGCGTCTGGCGAAAGAGCTGGTGAATCGCGATGCTTGACCACAATTACAAACTTGCAACAAACTCGTCGGCTCGGAGTCCTCCTACGCGTGAATTCAGGTTTCGTCGCGGGCCATTCCTGATTTCATCATAGTCCGCCACTCGAGGTTTGCTCATCAATATAATACTTGCCATACCGAGATACCCCACAAGAGTAAATAGCGCTAGCCATGCAAACTGACGACTCGCCTTTTGAAGTGCATATAAATATGAATAGAAATGTATATACAATCTGGGAATCTCACCTGAAATACAGCTGTTCAAGCTTATTGATCGCCTTCAAACTTATCTGAGCTCAAGTATTCAGACTTTTCATCGAGTCAAACTTGAAGGAGCTCTAAATACGACGTAGTTCATATTCTACTGTGATGTTCGACAGGAACGCTTCATCATCGCACTTGTAAGAGGTTCTCTTGATCTTAAATTCTTTTTCTATAGCTTCGCACTAAAGTTGATAGCGCATTGTGGGGGGGAAGCCCAGAGCATAGGGATTGAATTCATCGAGTCGCATCGAATTTTTCCCGAGCGACACGGTCATAACCAAGTAATAACGTTGGTAGTCAACAAACAGAATCATTAAACTGATAGAACACGACGGTTTCGAATAACTCAAGGGGTGTAAATACCCTGCGTCGTCCTTTCCGGCTTCGATCGACGCCGGGAAAGTTATTGTCAATTGATGACTCCCCCGTTCAAACGCAACTCGGAGACCGCTGAATGTACAATCCCTAGGCTCTAAGTTGAGCCTCAAAATGCCTACTATCAGTCTTATTCAGCCCCTTTCCCCAAAGTATTCTTAGATCTCGGATCCGTTTTGCTGTGCCGGCGATGCTGTTGGTTGTTGTTGACCAGTTACGGCAAGCCCGAGGCCATGACGTTGCGCGACGAGTCTGAAACTATTGCGCAAATAGGGCACACGACAACAAAGGCTTAAAATGGTCTGAACTTGTGCGAATCCCAGAGACTTGATCCCGAGCTCGGGGTGGTTCGGACGGCCTGATCAGAACATGAGTGCAAGATAAAGTGTGATAGGCCAGTGTTATTAATATGATAATCTAGATACGCTCCTTGAGTAGATCTGTTTTCCCATTGATTTGACTGCGGCGGTGAGCACGAGGTCTCCAAAGGTCTCCAAAAGCCTAAACCTGTCCTCCCGAGCTGACGAAACAGCGCAACTCATGCCGCGTTGCCTGTCACAAGCCCTCCCAACCGCTTCGCATGGCTGTCACACGCCGACCGTCACACTCACCGCAACAGTGACAAGAACACAAGAACACGGTCATTTCATTCCTTTCTCTTGATTCTCTTGATTCTCTTGCATCACCGCAGGCGGTGTTTCATTCTTCATTCTATTCTTTTTCCCATTAAATGTGCGGTGTGGCATCCTTTTATCAGACCTGACACAAAAGAGACCCAGAGGCGTTCTCAGCCACATGTATATTGCTCCGTCTTTCCTACCTTATGTGCAACTACTCCCTTTAATATCATTGTTTTTATTTCTTTTGGAATGTGCTCCATCCGTCGAAGGTAAGTCAAACACGAATATCAATTTTCAATAAAGAAACCATAGACTTACGCTTTTGGTCATGACGCAGCCACCAGTTCAGCCCTTCGACCTTTGAGTCATATCACAGAACCGTCGCTAACATTGGAACGGTATCCTAGGACTCAACACCTGCGGCGCAAGTCCATATCATCGTCTTATTACTCTGATACTTCTCGGACAACAGTTCATTCAGATACGCTAAGGCTGACAGTGTCAGTCTACGGCGAGAAATATGTTTTGCATTTGATACCTAACGATTATTTATTACATCCATCTGCTCGTGTCAAATATTTCAAAGCCGACGATAATGGCCAAATCACGTTGGATCGAACAGAGCCTGTGGTCAGGAATCAAGTCAAGGCGTACTTGGGCGAAGTGATACACCCTGACCATTCTGATGGTCGACTGCAAGAGGATTTGGCAGGCGGGGTAGTGAACTCAAAATATTCTTCTTTTGGCTGGGCGCGTATCATAATCTATAATGAAGGAAACCCTCGACTCGGAGTTTCTCCTAATCTGGAAGGTGCTTTCACTGTCAACGGCATTCCGTACCACGTCATGACTCGCGACAAGTATATGCGATTGAAGCACACGCAAGACCCTGTTCCTGACACTCAGGACGATCACTCTCTTGTTGTCTTCAGGGATTCTGATATCGCTGACTCGCACCAGGATTCCAACGATGCCCAACATCCACCATCGAATGAACATTCACATTTTTGTTCTCATGACACTTTGAGCTGGAACAAAAACCCCGGTCCGAATCCCGTTTTTAGACAACCAAAATTGCCTACATGGCTGGATGAGCTGGCATACGGTAATACATGGACAAAGGTCGACCCGAACCGAAGTATGTGGAGACGAGATGATGTTGTTGGGAATAACGTTGACGGAAAGTAAGAAATTATCTCTCAAAGTTCTACATCGTTCCGATTCATATTTTTCCCAGCTTTGAGTCACATATCGGGCAAACCACTGGGTGTCCGACGAGTCCCGTGACTGTAAGTTTCCCCAATTCTATCCATCATCTTATCCATTATAATATGGCCTGTAGCTCTACATGGGTGTCGCGGCCGATTGCAATTACGTCCAGAAATACGGATCGCAAGAAAATGCCACTAAAGCCATTATAAACGATTGGAACATGGCAAGTGCGGTATACCAGGTCTGTTATATGTAATAACAATTTGGACTATACTGACACTTCTTTCTTAGAAAACATTTAATGTCAATCTTGCAATTGTAGAGCTCAGCATTCACGACCCGACATGTCCCGTATCCCCCGATCCAGCATTTCCATGGAATACTGAATGTAGCCCAGGGACCGATCTTAATAGCCGATTATCAATATTCTCTCAATGGCGAGGTACGCAATCTAATGACCAAGCCGGTCTATGGCACTTGATGAGCGGCTGTCCAACTGGCACTGAAATCGGGGTTGCCTGGATTAACACATTGTGTCAAACGACCACTACAGGAAGCCCGGGAGAATTTATATCCGGGACGGCCTTGACGACGGCAAACAGGAATGAGTGGCAAGTCGTTGCTCATGAAATTGGACACAATTTCGGTGCTATTGTAAGTGCCCCCTACCTATTCGGTTCATCGTTACAGACAGACTCATTATTCCTTATTAGCACGACGTATGCACATCTTTCTCGACTTTTAACTTATTTCAATTTTTCGCTCATGACTTCTTTATAGTGTATCGACGGATGTAATTCAACCACCTCGTGCTGCCCACTTTCGACCTCCCAATGCAACAGCAACGAAAAGTTCATAATGAGTCCGAACTCTCAGCCTGGCCAGGTTGCCTTCTCCCCATGCTCAGTCGGAAACATCTGTACGAACTCCATCCTTTTTATTTCTTTTCCCGTCTTCGTGCACTAAAACACAACCCTACTGGGTTCATCAGGCTCTCTTATGCAATCCAAAACGGTTAACGCCACATGTCTCAAGCCACCGGAAGAAGCCATTCAAACGATATCCCTTGGCATGTGCGGGAACGGTATCGTCGAGGATGGCGAAGAGTGCGATCCAGGCATAGGAGTCAACTCAACATGCTGCGATCAAAAGACATGTAAATTCACTTCAGGAGCAATATGTGATCCATCGAATGGAGGTTGTTGCACATCACAATGCCAATTCGCGCCAAGCACACAAGTATGTCGGGCGGCTCTGGACTCTCAATGCGATTTTCCGGAAATGTGTAATGGAACGTCGGCACAGTGCCCCTGGGATAGAACTCAGCCAAACGGTTAGTTTTTTTTTTTTGTTTTTTTTTTGTTTTGGCACTTTATTGTATTCGTGGCGCAACTTTTGCTAACTCACTCCCGGTTGTTTCATCTTTTCAGGCTTGTCTTGTGGTAACGGTTTAGCCTGCGCGAGTGGACAATGCACATCCCTGAACCGTAAGCACCTCCACCCCTTTTTTGTATCACTTCTTGGCGTGTTTCTCTAATTGAATTATGGCTTGAATTACAGAACAGTGTCAAAATGTTGGGGCTTCGCTAGGCCTTCAGCAGGCTTGTGAAAGCAAGGGAGATACCAGTTGCCAAGTAAATTGCCAGACACCCGGTAACCCCGCGGAA
Source organism: Phallus indusiatus (assembly GCA_027605045.1). Taxonomy (NCBI): domain Eukaryota; kingdom Fungi; phylum Basidiomycota; class Agaricomycetes; order Phallales; family Phallaceae; genus Phallus; species Phallus indusiatus. The sequence goes on from JAQFWX010000009.1 coordinate 842,289, forward strand.
TGCACCGAGTTACAAGCCCAGCTTATCGATGGCTCCCCCTGTGGTTAGTTTTCCATTCTTTTCTACACATTTTGAAAAAAAAATAAACATGTTACACATGGGGCTGATTCGCATTTCTTTTCCTCGCTAGGATATGGAGGCTCGTGTTCAAATGGAGCATGTATACCAGGCTCTTTTGCTGGGGCGGTCAAGGTACGAGTTTCATGTATAATGTATGACACTTTCCTAATTCTCTCTTTTTTTTTGCGCAGTCATGGTACAAGCAAAACCCTCAAATCGCCATTCCAATCACCATTTTAGGAGGCATATTAATTATCATCATTCTTTGGACTTCAATACGCTGTAATTTATCTCAACTGCTTTTTGTCGTTTCCTTTTTTTTGAGGCTGACAATTGTTTATCAAGGTGTCTTGCGCCGAGATTGGTGTTGCCGAAGATATCCCAAGAAAGGAAAAATCGTGCCCTCCGCCTTGGCAGCACAGCCTTCGATCAGTCATATCGGACCATCACCTTCTGAACAAACACTCGTCGCTTCGCGAGATCCCTCATTATCGGCTCCGAGGCCCCCTCCCGCCGTTGTGATGCAGGAAAGACTGCGAAAGCCACAGCAAACGTCTCTTTCAAAGATGAATGTTAAACCGTCTATAAGATTTAGTGATGAGTTAGTTATTCCGCCTTTTTTTCCCGTTTTACGAATGCATAATAACAAGATAACATGTAGAGTAGCATTGCTTTGATCAAAGTATCAGGTCAATGGGTAGCCACCGGAACGTTCTAGAGGATACTTCAGTTGACGCTGCTGCTTAATCTTTTAATCTTTCATTCATCGAGCCATTCGTGAGGGCACGGAATTTAGTACCATATAGCTTACTCACTTAATGTATTTATTGGGATCATAACATGTACGCTTATTATTATTTTAAGCCTTTCGTCCCCTACGTTTTCTCAAGTTCAAACGTAAGCGTCACCGGTGAATTGTCCGACTTGTACGTAATTACTTTATAATAATTTCAAGTAGGATATATTTATGTAATGCGCTTTGCCCGCATGGGCAAAATTCTAGTATTTAATTTGGGTTCTGAGATAAGGCAGAATAGACCCCGGAACTTCAGAGCTGGCTCCATGAATGTCGTCATTACAATATAGATACTCTGGTCTTTCACCAACCACAGGCTTAGAACATAATATGCATTGAGGCGAAAGAGATTCAAATTGATAGTAGCAATTGCAAAATAACTTGGAACGTGCGCAGAACTAGTAGAGTTGTGCTCTCCGAGTTTCTTCGGAGGCGCTGACATGTCCCCGAAACAGGAAAGGCTCTAAAAAGATAAATAAACTAAAAGAATAACGGTAATATCTAAAAAGAGAGGCACTATTCAAATGCAAAGCCGTGCCTGTGACAAAGTTTAAGGGTAAAAAGACGTGCCGAGATAATGTAATATACACTACTAATAAATATAGGAATTTGGGTAGGACGAAACAATAAACAAATTAAAAAGAAAAAAAGGGGTAAAAAGAAAACAGAAGTCACGTAGAGAGCGTAACCTCTCGCTTCCCCCCACTAGTGGCAGTGCTCATGTCACGGTGATTTCGGCGAATGCTACTTCGAATTTCGAGCACATGTGTCATTTATTTTCAAACTCGTCCCTGCTCATAACTTGAACCTGTTGTACACACGAGTATGTATATATCTGTTGTTGCTATTTCCTTTTATGCTGGACGATTCCGAGATTCGGAACTATAGTTCCAGGCCGTTTCTGCTTTGCGATAAATCATAAATATGGGGTTTGATTTCGGAATCGGGACGGATTAAATTATCTGTTATACGGACCGAAAAGTGAAAGAATGCGCCATGGCACCCACACCGCTTGAAATATACATTATTTCGATGCTGCAATCATGCATCATAAACGAGATGAACCGTGTTGAAGAGTAGATGATGGTGTCCCTGTGCCAGACTGGGAACTACCTGACCTCGAATCGACGGGATACACCATCGTAGAGGTCACTTCTTCTACCGATTTGCTATGGGACTTCGATGGAACAATCATTCCACCTTCCATAATAACTATTTCATCCTTCGGTTTCTCGGAGCCGGAAGCACTGCCGCGTCCCGACAAATTAGATTCCCAGTCGTTATTTTCTGTGGCAGGCTTGAGACAAACAGAAGATAATGAGACTACTTTTTGTCCAAGTTTGTAACACGGTATAGAGAAACCGTCTAATAGATTGATGATACGATTATTGACTCAATAAATGGGAGGATAGGAGAATATATACTGACGAGTGATGATAGAACCTAGAACTACGAAGGATACAAGGGGATACAAGCTCGCTGCTAGTCTTTCTTCTTGATTGCGTGGTGGAATGTGTGGCTCTGATAATCTCGTTAAGGCGAGAGTAGATATAAAGATTGCACTGACACCTAATATATGCACTATATTAGAGGTGATTGAATAATTTCTCATGGAGGAAAGGTTACCCATTGGACCTAGTATCATATTTAGCCACAATATCGGACAGTCGGAAAAGACGAATTAAAACCGCACCAAAATGTCCAGCAAAGGCCGCTTCTTTCCAATTTTTTATATCAGGAACCCATTTGTATACCATCAACAAGAACGGAAGACGGCGGAATAATGCAATGAGCAAGAATAGGACCACGAGTCGCCACGGTTCAATGCTAAGCTGTGTATATGCAGGGTGACATGTCAAATCGATCCGGTAAGATATTGACTTAATGAAGGTATATATGCTTACTTCCGGTGTGTTATAGCTCTGAAAAGGTAGCCAAGCTCCGATATATATGAATGCAGCAATATTCAATAGTGAGTCTATGATTGTTGCAAAAGTTCCATCTCCGGCTTCAATTTTAAATTCGCCATCCCATGAAATTGCTGAGCCTTAATTAATTGATGTATGATTAGAACGCCCACGTCGGGAGGGAAAAAATGAGTGATGTCTCACCAGCTGCGAAAGCAGCTAATAAATCATCCATGCCTACTACATTCGCTATACCGATGGTCAAAAATGCCATTGCAATGTACTGCGCGATGTATGTTTCACGGTTGATAAACTCCCTTCGATTTGCAAATTTCAAAAGATAGGAAAAACAGTAGCCCAAAACTGCACCAAGCACTGTGCCACAAACGACTTGGTCTTGGAAGTTAAGGAGTCAATGCCTGTGAACCACGAGGCGTACAACCTGTTTAAAACTTACATAGCCAGCCAAGAAGAAAGGCTTCGCCTATTGCTAGTCCCTTAGAAGCTTCTATGGAAAGGTATACAGATATACTGGCAATTCTCAGATGCATATTATATACGAGCATAAAAAATGCGTACCTGAGGAAGGGGTATGCTAGACCATCATTTGCAGCGGACTCGGCAGCAATAACTGAGAAACGGATTGGTCAATAAATTAATGGGTTTTATTCTTGCATCACTTACGATTCCGGATGTTCTCTGGCACATACTGAACGGCGAATGCTCCCGTTGTGATAGCTACAGATAACACCTAACAAGAAAGTTTTTTCAATGAATTGCTGCGGACAGATAGAATGGAAGAAGAACATGCAGGATCTGTAGGAGTAAGGCAGGCAGATATGCAAAGGGCTGAGATATAGGTCAACCCGGGAAATAACCAATACATGAAGCCAGCGGAGGCGAGCCATCCAAACGCCATGGTAGGAATAACTACGATAGCAAGACTCTTCCAATGAGCCGCAAGGTATCTTTTGGGTAAATCAACTCCGATGGCAAAGAGACCTATTGCAAGAGTAATTCGCATGACTTCGAGAGTAATATGTGTGACATTCGTTGTAGAGCCGTTTCCCCACTTCTGGGGATCAAGTATGCCCGCACCATGTGGGCCAATAATGATACCGAACGCAGTGGCTAGAATGGCTTCACCAATGTAAAGCTTTAAAATATAAGTTTTAGGGATAAAAAATATAACTCAATCGACTATGAAGCGCACTTTTTGTTTTGCAAAATGGGCTATTATAGTGAAAAAAACTGCAAAACTGCCGAAAAGGATGTAAATAAGTGCTGGGATCGCAACCTAAAGTGAGAAAGAGGAGAAACTATTTTTCAGAGATGAAGCTAGGACATCGAGTCTCGAAAGGCCTACATCGATGGGGTAAAAGCTGAGACCCATGATTTGAGTTGATGACAAGGAATATTACCGGCTACTTGTGAGGATATATATACATATATTTATATATATCAATGGACCGGCGTGCATCAGAGAGAAAAAATCGAAATCTTCGCAATAATGGTAAGGATTACTTCTGCGGTACAAACACCTCCATACCTTGCCAAAGCCGGTCGTAATACGTGTGTTGAACTTCACAAAAGCGACGACGGACATAGAACTCGAGGCGTGTGCCTGCTAAAGTCACTGGCAAAATTTCCACTATTTGTTGGCTTATCCCATCGTCGAGTCTGAGTTGACTAGTTGAAACTCCCTGTCTACTCTCCTAATCTTTTTGTATGTTACTTACCATCACATAAATTTTTAAGTTTCAAATGTCAATCTACACTTAGGGGGATCAAGATGAGGATCCGCCGAAGGATGACCACATGGAGATTGGTGACTGGAGATATGCGCTCATCGTCTATTGAAAGCATATTAATTTCATATTGATCACAGGTTTTTCATTTAGAACAGATTAAGAATTCAAAGCCAGAGTCCCAAATACAGGAATTGAGGAAGCAGCTCGTCCATGCTGAAGATTAACCGGAGAACCCACGAGGCATCCTGTGCCAACGTTCTGATAAGCAGAAATTAAGTTCTCGAAGTCCCTGGAGAAGTTCCTCCTACATCCCATATGTTAAGAAATACTGAAGTGTTAGTGCCATGACTTCAGTAATCGAATGAAAAGTCTCACTCACATCGAGGTTCTTTTGTCAACGCTGTGATAAAATGACAATTCCGGAGGCCTCGATTTAATGGATTATCGTTTTAGTCCATACCCCTCGCTGTCAGTGGTAATGAAGGACCACTTCATAATTGAAGCTCGCCTCTAGTGTCTAAACAAACCAGTCGTGACAAAGGTTCAAAGAGTATAGGCGTCGCAGCCAGTATCCCTACAGTCGGATATTGATATTTGGCAACGATGTGTTCCTGTCGTAGAGTATATACATTTCGAGGTTTTCATGTGACACGTATGACGATTGCTTTCAGGATCACCAACGATTCAAATTGGCTTGAACTTTATATTATTGTCTAATTAAACATAGGTAAGCACTATGAGAATGAGGATCGAGTAAAAAGAAAAGCTGATAAAAGAATGTCCGAAGACTTAATTAATTTACTGACTTTCCAGTTTCACCCGGGAGGTGGCTTTCAGCCCACTATGGTTCCTCTTCGTTACTCTTTTTGTTCTCTAGATAAGTAAGATTATCCAGATAGTCTGGTATGTGATTCTTTGAATGCTCCATGAACAGTCAATCCAGCGAGAACGACAGAAGTTCAAAAAGGCGATGAGATTCATTTCTTCAACAAGGGGTCGCGGGCGCGGTCTTCGGATAGCCGGATAAATATAAACTCATAAATTCATGAATAAAAACTATCCCATATTCACACATACGTGATACAGCATGTCAATTCTCTTCAGGTCGCCGCGTCCTTGCTTTGACGTGATTAGTCTGAGCCTGACTGATATTCCCTGGTATCCTTTCACATTCCTCTGCTATTTTCGTTAGTCCTGCTATGTTTCAAGGATGGGAGAAAGGAATGTATGAATTTGTGTCGGTGTGGTAGGGAGCAAGCCATGGCGACGGCGCTTAAGTTCCAGGCCCACTACCCTATTTTAAGTTACGGAGATCACTTAGTGCATCGTATAAGGCTAAACGTAGATTATATTTTTATATAAAACTTGAGAAACATATCAACTATTAATCTTACCGGCTACATATAACGAATAAAGTAGAGTTTTACACCAAATTTAAACTGAGTTCTTTGTTCGATACATCTCGAGAAATAGCACAAGTACTAAAAGAATACATATCTGGAGCATAACACGACGTGATTAATCAATAGAATAAAATTAAGAAACAGAAATAAGACGGTAGGACGACAAAAAAGCGTCAGAAGTAAGCCTCAATCAATCAAAATCGAGAGGCCGACCGGTCAGCAGCTCCCAAACACGAATACCCCAATAAGAATGCATTAAGATAACCCAAATAGCTATGAAGAATATTGTTATTAAGTCTAATGTAAGAAGAACAGGCCTCAATACGCACAGTCTTTAGTTCATTCACAGTCAATTTCTTGAGCTTGCCAGCCTTTCCCTCTCCTAGGGCCGCATCAGACAAAGCTTGCTTAGTAGCTTGAAGTTTCAAAATCCTGGATGTTTCATACCCGGTCAATATGAAAGAAAAAAAGAGAAGAAACAAGAAACTTATGATCCCACCTGTCTTCCACTGTATTTTCAACGATCAAACGCTTGACATGCACGCTCTTCTGTTGCCCTAAGAAACCGCAGTGGTAAGCTATTACACATACTCTCCATTCCATGGTACTGACCCATTCTATGTACTCTGTCAAATGCCTGATTCTCTGTAGCTGCATTCCAAGCAAGGTCTAGGCAAATGACTCTATTTGCTTCTACAAGATTCAAGCCCACGCCACCGCATTTGAGGCTAAGTTGGCCCACATTCAGCTTCGGCCTCTTTTATAAAAAGGAAATTAAATAAAATTCACCTTATTAACATAATAGGTGGGCCGGATTGTTTCTTGAACTCGACAACGGCGGCATCACGTTCCAACCTGGACATTTTTCCGTCATACCGGACAGTATCGATACCATCCTTTCTCAGCAATTGTTCGACAACTATGTTCGATTCATGTTTTCAGCAATCAAGTAGCTCAGTTTAAACCGAAGTATACGTACGATCGAGCATCGATGTCCCTGAATATCCAGAACGAAGGTTAGATCATACCACACCGTCACCAGAAACACAACACCAGAAACTCACATTGAGAATAACATATAATCTTATCATCAGGTGCTTCCTCATTCCCTGTACATCAACCAACAGTCAACAACGTCATTCATACGATAGAAAACAAAGTTATAGCCTTACATTGTTTCAGCAGACTAATCATCTTGATCATCTTCGCGCTAGGCTCGAGAGTTTCATTATGCATATCGGCAAGAATATCGTCCAGTTCAGCAAGATCATCGACAGCCTTTCCTTTCCCTTTAGTATCGACAGGTGTAGTCCCGCCCGAGGATGACGATGCGTTCGGATGAATCCCTCTTAGCACATTCAACTCCGTCTCTGTCGGCTCAAAGAACTTGGTCCTGAAGATAAAGTCCGGGTGTATGTTGTTACGACAAACAGGACATGGTCGAATGCCCGATTTAACAGCTCGTGCGTACTCTGCGTCTTGAGCTTGTAAGCTGTGGCGAAAGGTAAGTATAAGCCTCGGTAGAAGAACAACGACGTACTTGTTGGGCGGGCTCTTAAAGAGGTCATTGAGACAGTCTGGGAACAGAGATAAGCAACCCTTATGCTCAAAAATATGAGGTGATGGTCAATGTCTCACCAGCACAAAACATGTGTTTGCATTTCTGATTATGAAATGTCAGACAGAGATAGTCAGCATAGCGACAAACCACGCACCGTAATACAGCAGTTATTTATGTAAGCTAAGGAATAAGGAAAGAAAGAGAAGATTAAATCATAAGATTCAAGATAGCATGAGATCTGGCGCAAACATACAATCGTAGCAGATCGGACATTCCGCATCGTCTTCCTCAAGACCGAGACCTCGACATTCGGTCTTAATCCTTGCTTCGGCTTGCTCCAACAATCTAAATATGCGTCAATCAACAGAAGGTGTCATTATGAAGCACACATACTTCGCCTTGACCTACAAAAACACGATACAAATGAGAACCATAAACATGGCCAAACCCATCACCATAATAGTACTTTACCTCTTTAACAAAAGCGGCACTTATCAGTTTTTCCGCACGATCTACATCATTTATAGAAGCAGCCTTTCCATGGAATCGGGCATCAGCTTCGTCCAAGACAGTGTTGAATCCGTCGGGATCTTCCGACTCCTAAACACGCTATTAATATCGACATCCTAAAAGGCAATCATAGATATGGCACGTACAGAAGCGATTAACAAGGGATGACTGAGGATCGAATGCTAAGGAACAGCTTGGGGAAAGGATGAATGTTTAAGACTTACTTGCAAGCTTGGCGTAATCGTAGCAACATGACCTAGAACATCGTTAGGTTCCTGAGCAACCTTTTTCAAGAAAGAAACATCTTACCAAGATAACCATATAACTAGACAGAAAAGGTCAGAAAAGATATAACTTGGAAAGAAACACGACACACTTTTTCAGCACAGTGCCAGCTTTAAGATACTTTGTCATTCTCTGTTGTTCACGTTTTTCTATTCTATCATAGATCTTAAGAAAAAGAAACATTCATTCATTCATCCAATAATGCAACAAAAACTCAAGGAAAAACAGCAACGTACCTGTCTTTCGTCAGGCGAAAACTCAATTCGGATAATCTCAATATCTTTAGGAGGAAGCTGCAAAATAGGTTTGCCTTCCAATTTGGTATCTTTCGTTCGTCGGAGCAAACATTTCTTTAGCATCGCCTGGGCGCGGTCACCTAGAGCAGTTCAAAACTCAGTGTGTTATAAGAAAGGAGAATGGTATTAGCATCGCCGTACCAGCAAGCTTGGGGTTCTTCTGCACGCTAAGCTGTATCATAGGAAAACAAAGTAGTAAGTACGATACGCCCTAGATATGTAACATAGTTAGTTGACTCACGATTCTTTGTTTAAATTCGCGCCAATCATCAAACGGATCCATTCGGAGAAAGCGGATTGGAGAATAAAGATCTTCCCTATAACAGAGAGTTAGCAAACTAGACTGCAGATGCATACCGAATAACGATACGTACAATGAATTAACCACAGGTGTACCTTATCTCAAACGTGAGAAGAGAAGACAAGCGCAGGGTTTTTAGAAAGAAAGCATACCAGTTAAGGTCCACCTATATGTGCTTTTCAATCGTGCTACGCATTTACTAGACCTCGTTTTTCTATAGGAGACAGGAGACGGTCAATGCAAGCGCTTCTCTGAGGCGCATGCCACCCACCTGTTGCGGATGAACTGAGCTTCATCCAGAATAATACGATACCACTCCGTTTGTGCCAAAGGGCCTCTGTTAAGAATATATAAACAAGCTGCACAACCCGAGAGTAATGTCTTGCAACACTTGCCTGGAAGTACGCTGGTTGGTTTCATCCCAGGAATCGTCCGAAGAAAGCGCTTCCATTTCTTCCCCATTCGGCCCTATTTTCTTTTTCTTCGGAAACTCAAGGCACAGCGTTTGATACGTCGTTATCACAAAATCATATTGTTTCACTTCGGCAACAGTGTGAAGCTTATCCTTGCTATGATGTATGTGGACCGTAAACAGTCCCGAATTGGTACGCTGGAGGATCTCCGTTTTCCACTGGAAAATGATTCTCATTAGTGAGACAATGCTTTAGAGAATAGAGAAGTGGATTGGTCTCATACCTGTTGAAGAAGGGCAGCAGGTGCGACGACCAAAGTAGATCGGTGTTCAGCGCCAGGTGGAGGGCGGTTCTTCACGCAAGTTGCTATACATTGTAAGGTTTTTCTAAAAACAAACATCATTAGACGACCCCTCGATCAAAGGTCAAAATGGACAGCGCGTACCCGAGCCCCATATCATCACTGCGAGGACAAAAGAAGCTTAAGCATTGACTCATGTAGCAGCTTAATAAATGAACATACGCAAGAATACCTCCTTTTGCGGCTTTCCTCTCCTGCTCAAGCATCCAACTGATCCCAATCAATTGATGTGGCATGAGCTTCACTTCCAAACCTGGCAAGAAACTGCTTGTGTTCTCCATATCGAGTGCCTTAGCTGCATCCATAACTTTTGGTGCTTCTTGAAAATCTTCCATAGCCGTCAAAAAGAAATCTTTGAACCTATTGAAAAGAGAGAAAAAGAACGGAGGTGAACACTGGTGGGGGTGCGTGGAGCGGAAAAGAAGCTTACTTCTGAGTGCTATCAATAAAGGGCGGTTGATTTGCTGAACGGCGCATATAAACTAATAAGGACAGATCTACAGCCGCAAGCTTAAAAAAATGCACTTACGACTTGGTATATCATGTGGATCCAGCTGCCCACCGCCATGCCCAAATACTGGAAGAGCTGGGGCATCCATATCAGGAAACCCTCCTGGCATGCCGACACCGAATGGGGGTTCATTAACGTGAGCTAAATTAGAGTTCTCAGATCCGACGCCCAGCGGTCGAGCTGAAAGATATTGAGGCGTGATGGACGGACGAGATGTTGTGAAACCGGTTGATGATGGGAAGCGAGTTGGGGCGTTATTAAAAGACTGCCACGGACTTGGTCTGGATGTCGAAGGCCCGGCCAATGGAGTCGAGAAACCTCTCGATGAAAAGCTGGGGATAACTGGAGAGACCTGAGGATAGGGGTTCCCGGATGACGGGAAATTGACGGATGAAGCTGATTGAGCATTAAATTGTCGAGGATTATTCCAGTTCGATAGACTGCTCCATTGAGAGATAACAGGAGTCTCCCCTTGTGTCTGTGGAATCGGTGCGGGCGGGAGTTGAGAAGTTTGAGCTGGCGGGGCTTGATTGATTCCTAGGGGTATGATTCCGTCTTGAGACTTCTTCACTAGCGCGCCGCCCAGTCTAGGGTGCTTTCCTTGTCTCTGTGGCGGACGTTCATCAACTGTCTCATCGTCCGTGGAGAGGTAGAAAACCTCTCCATCGCCAAACTCGTGCCTTCTGAATCCACGATGAGGTCGTTTATTGGGACTGAACGACAAAGCGCGAGTGGTAGCAGTATTGTTTATGGGTGGCGCGGGTCCGAAATCCGAGGGTATAATTTGCGAACGAGACGAAGAGGCAAACTGATTCTGATAATTTTGACCGGCTAAAGAAGTCGGTTGTTGATGGTGAGGATTTTCGAACACCTCCTCTTCGGTGGAGTACTCGATAACTTCGCCATCCGACATGAGAACATTTCGCTTGATACGTTTCCGATGACTAACTGGTTTCAAAGGCGGTAGAGGAGCAAAATCTGTGCTGAAATCGTTGAAGTCGTTGAAGTTGGGGGTGAAAGCGTCTACGTCCATTGGATCATCGCGTGTGCCTGGCATATCCTCTTCCTGAGTAGTCGCAGCAGCAGCAAAGGTTTTATGCTCCTGGGTTTCCAAATGGTCCTAGAGATACAAGAGCGTCAAACTCTAAAAGTGCTTAGCCGCTGCTGAGATTAGGGCTCACCCAAAATGGCCGAAAAGACGGTGGTTGATCTCCAAAGCCAACCAGCGCGTCCTTGAAGCAATACAGACAGGTGATTGCACCGCCACGATCGTCCCAATCCATCAAAAAATGGGTTTCTTTGGGATAAACTCGCAAGTGTTGGATCAAGAGTTCTAAGTACTTTGAAGGAACGGGGCGAGGGTCTGATTCGTCTCGACTAAGTGTTTTTCTAGCCAATTTGGTTATTTCATGCACGGAAGGTAAAGTTCCGTCAGCCATCTTGTAATTGTCAAGATAGAAGATGGCTCAATTAGCGAGATGTGTGTCAGAAAGTGCGGTGAAGTGACGCGTGACGCGTCCGAGTCAATTATACCGCGTTGTGTGACAGTCTGAGTTTGGAAATCGAAACCGGTGGTCCAGCGCCTCACGCCATGGCAAAGCTGTCCATCTGTCGACGTTTGCGGTGAACAAAACACTGTGTCCGTCCAGAAGCACAGATTTTTTTTTTCACCGCAATTTCCAGGGTTATAGGCTAATCAAAGTGTAAGATATCATTATCAGTCAATCAATTGATTTTTTTTTCTCTTGAATTGCAAAGCCCCTATTATTTCATATCAACTATCACCGAAAAGTCAAGATACGTACTCACGATAGCAGATCGATGACGCGCCGAGGACAAACCATTCTTTCAATTGGCACACTTTCCTGAAACTAAAGAACGACAGTAATAACATGCTTTTTCTCACTGTATATCTATACATCAACCTTAATCTAAAACGGCGTGGGCACAGAATTCCGGCAACTATCGGAAGTTCGCTGCGGCGCCGAAAAGAACGGGCTATGGGAATTTGCCGCGCAGCCTCCCGCGCTCACGCGGCCCATTACTGCGCCAATAAAAAACTCTCACATTTTTGTTTAAAAGTATAACAAAGTATAACGAACGAGTTACAGGCTAGAGATTAAGAGTTCATGATCTATGTGTGATGAATTTATCCTGCACTAATATATAGTTTCATTCTTAATGTTGAAGGTGCCATTGCTGATTGAGGCCGACTTTGCTGCAGCAATCTAGCAGAACCATGATTTTCAAGTTTTCGAGCTGTTCAGAGGATGAGCCCTATATTTTTTGAAGTTCTAATATTAGAGTAATCCCAAAATGCTTCCTCAGAGAATTGCTGCAGTAATTTTCTGCTCTCTGTGAATTGCTGCAGTAATCTTCTGCCCTCGGAGAATTACTGCATTAATCTTTCGCTCTCGGAGAATTGCTGCAGTAATCTTTCACCCTCGGAGAATTGCTGCGGTAATCTTCTGTCCTCGGAGAATTACTGCAATAGGTGAAAATATTAGATAAGCTTTGTTCAAAGTACTTGGTTGCAAACTAATGTTATTTAATTCAAGGCCACTCATTATTTATTTATTAAGTAGTAGTATTTTATATAATCTGGATGTGTTTCAAACTAATTCAAGATGGCACATTTAAATATCCTTCAGAGAATTGCTGCAGTAATCTTTCGTTCTCGGTGAATTGCTGCAGTAATCTTTTGTCCTCGGAGAATTGCTGCAGTAATCTTTCGCTCTCGGTGAATTGCTGCATTAATCTTTTGTCCTCGAAAAATTGCTGCAGTAATCTTCTGCCCTTGGTGAATTACTGCAATAAGTGAAAATATCTAGATAAGTCTTGTTCAAAGTAACTAGTCGCAAACTAATTCAAGGCCACTCATTATTTAAATATTGAGTAGTAGTATTTTACATAATTTGAGTGTGTTTCAAACTAAATCAAGATAACTCATTTAAATATCCCCTCAGAGAATTGTTGCAGTAATTTTCTGCCCTCGGAGAATTGCTGCATTAATCTTTCGCTCTCGGTGAATTGCTGCAGTAATCTTTCGCCCTCGGAGAATTGCTGCGGTAATATTTTGCAATAGGTCAAAATATTAGATAAGCTTTGTTCAAAGCACCTAGTCGCAAACTAATTCAAGGCCACTCGTTAATTAATTATTATAGTATTTAATGGTTTGGGTGTGTTAACTATTTCCATATACTCTAAATGATCAAGTAACTTAGAGTTCATAAAATAGGAATGGTTGATCAATTTATATCAACGATCAATTTCTCAGCCAGCATAGGTTATACTTCGCCACCACAACTGCTACAGCAGCCACTCGAGCCCAAGGGCAACCTATTTCTACCTCCTTGTGTTGTGATCTGGGGTCAGTCAGGACACTTGGAAGGGTCCATTCACTGCGATTGGATTATGGATAGGCTAGCCTGAGCGCAAGGGGGTAGCTAGTGGCTGGTGGAGGCAGGTAGGCAAGCATTGGGGGAAGATGGCGGGGAATTCAAAGTATATACGGCATGTATATACATAACTGCAACTATCTTACATTTTTTAGATCCCAAATATACACGAAAACGACCCCTCTGAACACCCTAAGATACCTGCTGCCCCCCTGCGCGATGCCTGGCAAACTGGACAGCACAGCCACTCTCTAGACCGCGATTTTGAAGGCCAAATACTGCTTCAAAACAAGCTGGTGACTGTGCTGTTTTTCGCGCAGCATAACGCTGCGATTTAACCTCAAAAAAACACTTCGTGAGATTTGCGCGGCAGCGTGCCGCGTCAGCGCGGGAGGCTGCGCGGTAAATTCTCAAGGCCCGAAAAGAACCCATGGTGCCAACTAACCATGGTTGTCCTTAATGCAAGACTCCTCAAGAGTCAAATCCTGGACGCCTAATGAATCCCAGCATCGCCGGGCAACGTTTTGACCCAGGTTCTCAATTCTTTTTCTTTTATCAAACCAGATGACGGTATGTACACATATCAATACAAAAGTGCCAACATTTTTAATAATAAAACCCATCTTGTGGAAATTTAATCAAACAGAAACATAAAACAGAACAGCATGCCACACTACCAGAATGGAAGCAATCTGCCAAAATCAGGAAGGTTCGCTCAGACAGTTCGAGCCAGGCTATAGTACACCGCGCTGCCAGGCTCTCCTTCCTGGAAAATATCAGAAGGAAAAAAAAAGGGAAAGCGAAAACTTCAAACCCCGCAAAGTCAAATGATAGTCGTATCATATCAGAATATCACATCTTGGACAACCTCCACATGATGTGCCACACATCCGCCCGTCAATCGCAGGAACCTTGGACCATTCTTGCTTTGAAGCCGTCTCATCCCAATCGTCTTCCACCACCGTCGAGCATGTCGAACTGCGATCATCAACGTCTTCCTCTGTCCACGACAAACTGAAGGCCTTATTTTCGTCCCGTGAGATCATCAACAAATCGTCATATGCCTTATTCGATCCAAGAATATATCGCAACATCAAATCATGATTCTCCAACCATGTGTACGGCGGCAAAGCTCTCGTCCACTCTAATTCTCCCAAATCGTCCTCCCCCATTCTACAAGTCAACACCAGCATTCCAGGAGCAATACACTGCAGCATGTAAAAAATGTCAGAAACAGGCTTCGGACCTCCAATATAAATATCTTTCGGATCTGTCGACGATCGGTGTGTCTCATTAGCGAAAATCCCGTTTTCGAATTGCTTTTTCCATTCCGAGTACTCCGATAGGTTCAGGAACGGATAGAACGTGTGCGGAAGGGTAAACCGGTTGATAAATCCAGCTTTGGTCATGGAAAGGAGCAACTGAACAACCAAACAAAAAATGCCCAATTCGTTAATCACGACAGCCCGGGTCCTAACATTATAGTCCAAAACGATCACTCACTTGTCTACTACCAAAATCAATCTCCTTCCAATTATGCTCCTGCACCAGAACCTTGATCCGCTCAGTGAGAAATCTGTACGCCCTTTGATATGCCTCATCCAGCTCTCCGTCTTCCATTAAATTCAGTGTAGTCCGATGTGCCCAGAAAACCCGGTTATCCGGATTGAACTGTATCCGTACGCCATCATGCCCCATCGTCACTGCCGTCTCTGTAGTTGTCTTTTGATCCCACTTCTCCGATGTCCCCAGATTTTCGGATTGGCTCAGATTCAAAGATTGAGACAAGCAGTGAGAAAACAAACGATGATTATAAAACAGTTTGGAAGATTTTGGACGGGGTAAAATAGATCAACAAGATTTTGGGAAAAAAAAACGATCCTGATAGCTAGATCGAGGTCGAAGATCGGGGAATGACAATGGCGGGTGGCAATGGATGAATCTACGTATTCAGGCTAGCCACGATATTTAGTGACGTATTGAAGAGTTACGGTGCGGGGAAAGACAATAGAAACACTTCAAAGGAGCAGAAGAAGTAGATAAAAGAAGTAGAGGCTAGGCTGAACAGACAAGACGTTTCAAGCTGACTCGGGCGTTCCTCCTTCATTCATACGCCTCACCTCGCTTCATAAATGTTAAGAAAAAAAATTAAATAAAAACTAAGGTTTGACCCCGATGACTCGTTTTTCCTACGGACTTTCCCCCTATTGGGCCTAAAACGCACCGAAGATGCATGCATGTACATGTCTTTTACAATGCCAGTGCCAGGCCGGCCCAATGCGCGCAGCCCGCATGACCCGCGGAGACGTCTCCCCACCCCGAAATATCGCCTAAATTTTGGGGAACCTTACGTGCGTGATCCGCTTCGCATATTACTCTCGCGCGACTGAATACTGGGCTGGTAAAAAAGGACCATAGGCTAATATTATGTACATTAGAACAAAACCTTGAACGAATGAATGTGAATCTTCCCACGTGTTTTATTATATGTACTACAAGCAAGGTTCTGTCACTTGATGTATCAAAACTTAATAAACGTTAATAGGACAGTTTGGGAGCCTCGCGGTACCGGCGTTGGTTCGCTCATTTGGGGGCTAGTAACCATGCTCATTTACATAAGTCACATCTCAACGAGAGAAACAAACCGATCATGCCAGACCAAGATTTTACATAACAACTGAACATTCTTCATTATTCTTCAGTTCTTTTTCTAGAAAGTTCACAATACAGCGATCTAACTTCAACAATGCTGTCAAATCTTAGGTATGCATGAGTACGTAACAGCAAAAGATCTGACTGGCTGATTAGATGTGAAGTGCACGCAAGGTTGTTCAGTGCGACTAGGCTAGTCACCGCTTTGTACGTTTAAGAGCAGCATATATGCACCCGTAATTACAAGTCATGAGTTCTCGTATTAAGGGTTCATATGTACATATAAGCCAACTTTCTAGAAATTTCTTTATGAAAGGGATGTGAAGTAATAATGCGCTCTAAACTTCACCTTCGTCGCGATTAAGGGGGTGTGCTCGGCAGCGTTTCATCTGACTCTTGCTGAGTCTAAACAATACTAGACGTTTCTACAGCAACTTCCTTCATTACGGACCCAAATTTCGCATTCGGCCGTGCGTTTTTAGTAAATACCTTGGATTTCACAACGCTCTCGCCACCAGCTCTCATACTACGTCGAAGTAAGTCGACCTTCCCCAATTCTCACAACAGCATTTCGAGTTATGTATACCGAACCGGCAGGGTTCCTATTACAAATACAGCCAACAACCGCAGAACAACTTGATGATCGCCTGTGGCATTCTCCTCGGATGTTTTTGGAAGTACTCTCACGAAATAGTGGTGTTTCCTGATCCTAAGATAGGGAACGCGAAACGGAAACTTAAAATGGCGGACGTTCCTATGAGCCTAAGAGTATAATCCCCGGGACACGAAGAGGGATCGTCATCATTTTTACTGGAGAGGTTCTTTGAAAGGCTCTTTCTGACGTCGACTTCTATTACCCAGCCACAGACTTGGCAGTGTTCAAATACCTGCGATGCGGCTTGCGCTATTTATGTATACTCAAACACGCAACCTAAATCTCAATAAACCACAGAACATGTATACGTATGAGCTTGAACCACTTACGTCCGAGATTCATGTCTCTCCAGGATGTGTATTGAATTGAGGCGTCTGGTCGTACGATGAGTTCTCTCAGGAAGGCCCAGGTCAAACTTCTTGTCGAACCACCTTCTCAATATTACGCGTCATAGAGAGCCTCCCTTGTAATTGTATCTGACATACTTGGTAACAAATTAAAGGAACACCTTTCCCCATATGAACCTTATACATTCAGATTGATAACGACATCAAATCGTCAAAGTATAACTTAAAGTGGTCGCCTTCTTTTATGTGAGGAGGATGCGATACGATGGTACGTACCGGTCAGGGTGCCAGTGCAACATCCCATATGTCAGAGCTTAAGTTATGTAACGGAGAGGATGCACATACCCCAAATGTGCCTGCGTGATGAAATCTTCAACACAGCAAATCGGAGAAATAACCAAGCAGATACTGACGATAAAGTTTTATTTTTTGGTTTTAGTCTTTGGTTTTGACCGTGGATACTACAGATCTTCGTTAAGCTCGCAACTTGACTGGCTCACAGATGGAACGGCCGGAGCATGAAACGTCCCTGGCACATCAGATCAAAAGAAGTCACTCGTTATTGATACTGAATATATGAATTTGAAGTTTGCTGAAGTACGCGCTGAAGATTTTCATGACATGTCTTCCGTCTTCTTAATGACATCGTCGTTGATTATCTTAAATAAAATCGTCATAGAATAATTGGAGTGCCCATTGACTTTTTTTTTCAAAGATTGCCGGAAGTGCCACTGATTTTGAGAAGAATTGGATTTTATATATTCCTAGCAAATTCGAAACGCGCCATGGATGAAACAATTTGAAATGGGCATGTGGGCCGATGATTAATCCACATTGTAAATATTCTTGATGATTCAGAACTTGTAAATCATAGGGAATGTCAATTAGCGGCAATCATAATGCATAACCTATGTGGCGTTATTTACCTATACATGAGGCTCGAACAGGAGTCCCTTCCGTTTCCTTCCGCGTCGAGCGTAAGACGTCCTGAAGAATAAACCGCGCGCTGGCATTGCCAGCAAAAGGTCAATGTATAAAAAGCACAAAAAAATAACAACAAAACTCCGCTGTAAAATACTTTGCAGTAGATCTAATTTTCATTACATGTAAGGCGTTTCGTCCATATCGTCCAAGAACCAATTCGCCTCAACCTTAGCCCGGACTTCCTTCTCCGGGATCGCGGTCAACACCTTCGCCTTCATCAGCCCAGCAAGCTCAGAGGCCCTTTCGTAGTTTTCGTTGAAAACCCAAGTCTCCACGGTCTCAAACCCAATAATGCTGCGGCACCTCTCAAAATTCTCGTCAGCTATTTTCAACCTTGCGCTCAGTTCTTTTGTCTGGCGTATGTCCTCGGGTTCAAACGCGATTGGACACGGCACATCTCCTTTCTCCCCTACACGACTCTTTTTCCACCAAATTTCTGCTGCCGCTATTAAAAAGGCCTTCAGCTCGTGAGTTTCACCTTCCCAGGGCCAACCGGCTCGGTCGAACAGGTCGCTCATGAACATAGACCCAGGGTCGGTCAACGCATCATGATGAAGCTTATTGTACTCCTCCGTGCTCTTGACGTAGTAAAAGTGGACGAGACGGCGGACATGGAGTTCCATAACAACACTCCGTTCAGATCGATCCAGCTCTTTTAAATTTTCCGGCAACGAGGGCGAGATGAGAGCCTCGGAAACTGGGTCACCGTAGTTCTGCAAGCCATCCGGTATACCGGCGAGGAGAAACGCGGGTAGGATCGAAGCGTGTTGCCAGTCAAGCAGTCCCACAATTTTCACCCCGTGAGACTCGGAGTTTGACGACTCCGACACGATAATGTTGCTCATCTGGAGATAGGGATGGCGGATACAGAACTGATGAAGAGCTGTATTCTTGGGGACGAGCGAGGACGCGATGAGAAGGTAGCGTTTAAGATTCTGGACGTGGTCCAACGGGGACTGTTCCTTGTAATCGTAAGACTCTCTTCTTTCACGTTGAAATGGTAGCAGCGGTCGACCAAACTGTTTCAGATACTCCAGTTCTTTGAGAGCTGGTGCCATGAGCGCTGCTTCCACGCTTTCGTCTAAAATGTATTCCAGAAATAAGTTCTCAGAGCAAAAAGAAAAGAAAAGGAACGTACACGGTCCCCTATTTACGTCGAGCTGCGATCTCCTCCCATACCACATAATCACCCTAACATCTGGACCGACACAGAACCGCTTGTCATTGAGCGGGATGCCCGTTTTCTTTGTCACCTTCTCCAAATCGGCGGTGTAGTAGAGGCTTCCACCAGCCGGGAAAGAAATCGACATCATGCGAGACTCGAGTTGAGTAAGCTGACTTAAAACCGAGTGGATATCCTCTTTCGTCAGCCACATGTCGCTGAGCTTCGTACCTCTTATAAACTCCATAAATATATATTCTGTCTTCGCGGAATTGTCCGAGAAGGGAGAGTAATTGTAAACTTCGGGAACAGGAAACCCAGAGGAACGAAGGAAGCGCATTGTGGCCACTTCACTGGCGATAGCATAAAACTTGGGGGGTGTAACGAGGTATGGGATGCGGGCTACCATTTCAAAGCCGTCATGCATGGTAATAAGAAAAGTCCGATTACATCCACCCTCTGCGAGTTTCGTGAAGGTGGCGATGTCTTGAGGACTCCGACCAACAGACTGCGCCGCAAGTCGACAAAGCTCGTTAACGTCGAACTCACGTTTGCGCTCTTCGAGGCGAAGATCATTGTTGACGCTGGATATGAAATATTACCAGTTAGATATATTAGACCACTGGAAGAAAAGTGAAAGACATTACAGCCAGCGTCCCGATGAATAATTGAAGTGATCATCAAGAGAGTTGATAGGATAATTTGACGCAGTGCTTGAACTTGAAAATGAACGAGGTAGTAGCTGCCGGCAAGTCCGAGTAGAGTTAAACGGTAAATTCAGCGAGCAGAAAGTACGCAGATGGCGCACTGGAAGTAAAGGGAAAACGAGCCTCGCACAGCGCATGTAAACAGTGAAGACGTATCATGTAGCTTTGTAGAAGAGCGACAGACAAGAGAAGATTTTTTTATTACATAATTTAATTCTTAGTCACCCCTTCACTTTTAAGCGCTGTGCTATATACGTAACATACAAACATAGCCACTAGTAGGTAGAGTCCTGTAGAGTCCTTTTCTATGGAAATCAACATGGTTGCCTGTTATATGTACGCATACGGTACATGCACGATTTGTTTCATTGAAAGTTGAAACTCAAGTGCGCTTCGACTCTTTTGAGTGTCCATTCTTTTCGAGTTCTCAAATACGTGACATTTATCAACTTGAGAATTTAGACTTCAAGCGAGCAGGGTGTAGTCGATGGAAATACAAGTACATAAATTGGTGTGGTAACTAACAGAGCATTATTGAGAAAGCGGTAAGTGAGATTAGGGGAGAAGACACTTCACGATCATCGGGAATCCTTGAGATCCTCTCTGCTAGCCTCAAGGGCCTCCTTAAATTCCTCCATAGTCGCGTCTTTATTAACTAAAATTGTCGCCATAACTGCATCAGTGCACTTGTCTTGCTGGCTCGGTCCACCATGGTTTGCCGGTTCAAGCGTAAATATAGGGACGTAGCAGCCGTAACAAATACTCTCTTGGTAACCACTTTGTCGTAATCAAACCAAATGCCGAATCTTTCCTGTTCAGCGGACGTCTTGGGGTAAACGGTTTTGCCTCGTCCTGCAACCGGGTTGGCGAACTTCTGTCAGGTGCTGCCTGTCATGACGTGGGTGATGAATGATCTTATTACTTTATCGGCCATCTAGTATATTCAACGTTAGCCAACATTATGTTGATGGGATGGGATCGTGGATTCAAGAGAGAAAACGTACTTGAACGTCACAAGATAAGGGTTCATACACCGGCCCTTGAAGCTTGAACAGTCTGGAGTACTATCAGTAGGCATTAGCCGACATTGTCTCCTACTCGGTAGAGAATCGTGAGACGTACACAAAGACGAGGCAATTAAAGTCCTGGTTAGAGAAGGATCGTAGCTTAATCCATAGACCGATAGTAGCCCTACCCTTCGAAGGGAGTTTTATCTTCCCCAGACAGGCCACATTCAAGTATAATTGAAGAAATACCTTATTACTTAGAGCATCTTGCTGCAAAGGTAGTAACTCGAAAGTGGTGTCATGTTATAATCCTCGGAATTTTGGAAGTTGCTCGCCATCGTGCTGTACTGAGGTCGACAAATAATTTCGTCGTGAATGGTTTTCAAAACCGAAGGGATAAAGATAATCTTTAAGTTGAAGTATTAACACGTGGGGTATCGCAAAAACTGACCTTCAGGGCACAAATATGGTTGATGCTTTTGTTGGGATTGGTATGGAGAATGGAGATGTAGGATAGAGCGACACGAGATAGTGGAGACAAACCGCTCAATTTTCAAAGTCTTTAGTACTATGCGTAGTCCGACTTGAATCCGACGCTACAAATTCCAACACCAATATATCAGAGAGAAGACAGGAATTGTCACCTTCATCTATCTAACACAATATTGAATATACCTTGTCATTTTTCAAGAAACAGAAGTCCTTTGACCGATCATTCCCTCGCGGCTTCGGAATGCTGCTTGATTTGCCGGAGAAGTCTGTCTCCATAAATACTTCAAACATATATACAAAAATAAAGAGAAAAACATTCAAAGTGCTACCTATCCAAGTCCATTGACACTTTCTTGACTATTAATCTATTTGTTTATGATGGACGTCTTTGGCCAAAACTCTTTTTTATCCGTTGGATTATGGATTTATGAGAATTTTCACACTGTGGATATATTACATTATTATGTTATTCAAATTGAACATTAGGAAAATTACCTCGTTTGCAATAGCACGCTCTTCAATATCAAGATTCTTGTCCGTTGCATGCTCAGGCATGGAATTTGCCGTGAAGGACTCGGCTTGTAAATGGGACATATTCATAATCCTTTCGAACTCGCGTGCGGACTTTTCAAGCGCTAAACGCATGTGCGAGTCTTCGGAAGATCGTACCTGGTCAGTCATAGCGGCATGAAGATCCATTAACCTCTCTTGGTCGACCTTCGATTTGATGGCAAGAAGAAATTTTTTTACATCCATTTCCCGAAACACCAGGAGCCTCCAGACTTGAACAAGCACAGACGAGCTATAGAGAATGTTGAACAAAGGCGCCTCCGGCTTCACGTATTTGAAGAGACCCATGAGATTCGGGTAGAGCATGTGTGTTCTTGCGCCAAGGGAGTTGTAACAATTCCCCAAATTTCGAAAACAATTCGAGAGATTATGTACTGCGTTCGGATCGTTCAAAAGGGTAGTACACAGACTATCGCGATTCTGTGGCATGAACAACAGTGTGAATATGGGTGTTGTGTACAACAAGAGACCGATATCAAGATCGCGGGAACACCATCCATATACGGACGCAAGGTCGTGGCTCTCCGCGAAGCGAAAGCAGTTAACCATGTCGGCGCCTACGTAGTCCCAAATATTGTCCAGACGCAATGCTGCCATAGTTCTGACACCGTGGGTCATGGACTCACTCCAAAAAGCATCCACGCAGAAAACGTCTCTGAAGAAGGTAAAGTAGTTTTCAGGAAAAACGATTCGATTAGGAGAATTAGTCCTAATCCTGAAGTTGCGAAACACCCGAAGCAAGGCATCTCCCCTCCGTGCCTTATCAAGAACGAGAGGTTGATCGGATGTAAGGTTATGGTAGATGGCGATGAGCAAAAGGTAACGTGTTTCAAAAGCCTTTTCTGGGGAATAATCAGTTTCGGTATCATCGAAAAAATAACGGAAAAGGTAATCGAATTTCCACCATCCCAATTCTGTATTATGGAAGGATATGACACGCGTGGTGCATGCAGACTTCCAATCAAATAAGCCATTTTGCCCATGGATAAGTATATGCGCTGCTACTGTAGCATTCCGTGGGACCTTCTTTAAAAAATGCCGCCACATAACCAGCGGGAGTTTGAGATCATGGTTGAGGACATCCGTCATGATTTGACGATAATTTCCGCCCAGTACATTGTTGGCAATTCGGGAATAGCTTTGATACTCCGTATCTTCTAGTTGGCTTTCGTCCACATTGGTAATGGATCGGAATAAACGCCAGTGCTTGTCCCCAATAGTCTGAATATCCAAGCACAGTCCATAGCGCAAATCCGACATATTCGTTTCGCTGACATCCAAAGTCCTCAAGATATCTTCACAAAAATGGAACCCAAATTCCTGACCGATACTTGGGTGCACAGCTATACACCGTGCGATAATTCGATGAACACTCCTGTTGGGTGAAATGGTGTAAAGTCGATCGAGTGCCTCGAAATCAAGGAGAGCCATATTTTCTGTCGCTCTCTTTATACTCTCTTCTCTCCAATTCGTAGATTTGGGTAATTCCTGGGCGAAAATTGTGTCTCGTAACTTTTGCAAGCCACGACAAGCGACGCCAGCTAGCTCGGATATAGAGGAGAATGCGTGTCGAACAGCATTGGAAATGTGACGAAGGAGACGATGAATATGGTGTAAGGCTCTAGGTCTTCCTACCACCCAAGTGACATTTCTCAAAGCCATGCTGGCACGGCGAAAAATTGTTCGTAATGAAAAGAAAAGAACACCAACGTAAGGCCTACAAAATTACTTTACGGAGAGCCGCTCGGCAAGTGCAGTCCGGAACGCACTGAGGCGTTAAGGAGCCCGTATAAGTCGAGGACGACGATTGGCGGTCGCATAGACTAAGACCCAAAAGTTTGGTCCAGAATAGAAACCCAACGAAAGCGGTTTGATTGGCTGGGAAATAGGCAGACAAAGAAGTACCGGCACTTTAAAATCCTCAACCTCCAGGCTTTATGGATTATGGTATTTGCCAGAAGCAAAAAGTCGATTATGAAAATTATGTAATTACAAAAAGAGGAAAAGTCCCGATACATAGGGCACGGCCCTCAGGGACTCATTAGACACACACACACACACACACACACCAACGTAAATCGTCAAGGAAGTCGTATAAGGACACTCCGGATATCGAATCGGCAATATCACGGAAACGAAATATAGAAGATATGTGATACCCGTAATCATGAAGATGATCCAAGCGACATGACCATCCAGTGGAAACAATAGTATGATAATGCCCGTAAGAAAAAAGCCGACGGCAAGGTGCAAGAGAATAGGGAGGAGATCGACTATGGCCCCGACTTTCCATAACTCGAACCCGTTAAACCGCAACTGTCTAGCCCTCGCTTTTTCGTGAGCGGTCCCCGTGATAGAAGACAAATAATAATAAAGCCATTGTTTGGAGAGGACGGCAAATAGGGCGGTAGACAATGTAATTGCTAAACTAGTAAACCACAGACCGTTCACCAAGAACGCGTTCGTCGACGGCGAGAATGGCGAAACTGGTGTCAACGTTGATCTGGGAATGCTATTGATTGGTGTTCCATCAGATTGTGCTCGTAATATCTGGGCTATTTCGAATAATAAAGACGCAGAGACTTGAGTATTATCTTTCTGAAGACTTTGAGAGGCCTGCGAGACGAATGTCGTAATAACGCCGGAAAAGAGACCAGCCTAACATGCTAATATCAGCAAAACATCTTATGCAAAAAACACAATTTCCCCCACAAAAACAAGGAGAACGTCTGCCGTCTCTTTCCATCCATCTACCTTCTCGCGATCAAAAATTTCGGCTTCATCAAGGTAGGTCAGCCAGACACGAGCGTCTCCGGCCGCTTCTTTCCCCGGTGGATCTCTTGGGTATTTTTGCTCGTAATCATATCGATTATTTGCTGAAAGAAATTAACCAACTGGTGTTTGAGTACATGGAACCACACTTACAGCTGCCTTCGGACGAAGAGCCTTTCGCCAACCCGAAAAATCTCTTGCGAAATGCCTGTATTTCTTCAGTGTAGTCAGATGATGGTTTGGGTGTGATACCTTGGAAAGACATAAGCTACGTATCCATGCCACAAGCACAAACAAAGAAGAATCACCAAAAAATTCGCGGAAAATGACCTGTAAAAGCTTCAAAGAGGCATCATTCGCACTTTCACTGATATGGTTGTCTTTCGTAATGGCTTCTTCTTCTCCTGCGATATAAGGTACTTCGGGATGTACGACGAGCGGCGTTGTACTCTCGTCTTCAGAGCCACTGGGAGCAGAGCCGCCACGGTTTTTACAAGTTTCCTGCAAGATAGTGTTCAAGCTCGAGCTTCTCCCACCGTCGTTTAGAGCTCGGAACTGTGCCTTGCTGGACTCGCTTAAACTATCAACTTCAGACATAGGTAGACTATACGGTGATAGAATGAGAGATCGTATGAGGAAGAGGAGAAGAACGAAAGTTTAAAGACACAATTTATATGCCATGGCTATCAATATTCTGCAACCTAGAAGGCGTCGCAGCATTGTTCAAATGAGCGTGTGAATATGAAATTTGATTCGTTGAATAAACATCGTTGATCATATGGATCGTGGAACGCGCTTAGACACCGGAAACCAATCGAAATTTGGAAAAGAGTACGGAGGGAAGGTGAACTTGGGAGGATCCGAACACATGGCGCGGATGTCAACGTCATCATTTACTCAAGCGCTCAGTAAAACGATCCAATAATCCACAATATTAACTTTGCTTAGTTAAAAAAAGTATTTGTTGTTGTATTAACTAGTAACGTTCATCAATTCGGTAGTAGTAACTTATTTCTTCTAAACGGCACCAAAACCCGGTGGACACGGGCCCGCAACGGGCGCAGACCCACTGCGAAGATAACAGATTTTCGCCTCTTGACAAATCGCCGAAGTGCACTATGAATTGGTTAGTGAAATGTCAAACGAAAATACGAGATTCGTTTGAATATACATACATTTTGTGTGAGAACGGAATGACGTCCTTGATTCAACGTAAATATTTCCACAAGACTCGAGTTTTGTTCCATGCCTGTCAAGAGAAGTTTAGTTGTCCTGCATTCAGTAGGCACTTAAACTTCGTGTCACGGCTACTTACTCTCAGTTACGAGATGCCACCAAGTTGCATCTACACACGGTTATAATCACGAATGGTTCAAACTTCAATAATATAGATTACTTACTCAAAGGTGCAGTAGCCGGCCAATCAAAACCCACGCCGAAGGTTTCACGAGTGCTATATTCAAAGTGATATCTTCAAATAAAACTATTGGACAAGTGTTCTTCATAGCGATGTTATCAGAGTTGACTCACGATGCGCCAAATTCGCCTTGTTGATCTACCTCAGCAAAAGTACTAACATTGGAGAACCATGTATATGCTTCCATAACCCTGTAATTTCATACGCGTTAAGAAACGAGGTAGATAAACCTAATAAAAGGCATCTTACTCGAATGTGACTGGGTCAACTTCATACATGCTAAAGCCTTGACACGGTGCATCAATTCAGAAAAAAAGAAGAATTTAAAAAAGGATTGACTCACCAGAATTCAACCCAGTCAACGGTGTAACAGATGGTCCAACCCATGTAGTCGTCAATGCCGTATTAGCATTCATAACCGTCGCATTATTTCTATCACACTAATCAGTAAAGGATTAATCAAACGTCTATCACGCTTACGCATAATAAATGTAGCGGACTTCATCGTGGATGTGGCCCATGAAGATGTTCGCGATGACATGGGGCGAAAAGCGGTCAACGATTTGATAAAACAAATTAGATGGGTTAGGGAGAGCAGCTGTACCATCCCATCCTGTAGAAGAAGGTCAGATAGTGAATATTTGCGTTATAGTATATTCATACCTGGTAGAACGTGCCCCAGAATCCAAACCCGTTGACCTGCATCTTCCGCTGCCTGTAATTCATCGGTCAAGAACCTAAGCATACCGCTATTGTCCGGATTTGACATCTAAATTTGAAGGACATTGAATATGGGAACGAATAGGTGAAATTAAAGCATATTACGTTGATGTAGCTTTGAAAAGGAAGATTATGACAATGAGTATATGCTGGTGGCCATGCATCAAACTTACTTGAACAGGCTACGGACATGTGTTACAAGTTGATAATACATAAAAAAACAGAGAGACTCACTTCGAATTGTACCAAAAGTCGGTGTTAAGACTTCATCAAACACATTTAAAGATCGTGGTGCAGTACAGAAACTGTCAATGCTACGCACGTAATCACTTTAAGACCAAAAGGGGTGATCGTGGAGTACGCAGCATATCTAAAAGGGTTCAGTTCCAAATGTAAAAATATGAGGATTCGTTTTGAAATGCTCACGTCGCTCTGGATACGGCTGCAACTTGACTCGAGATCCACCCTTCCGCTTCCCATAAACTAAATATTTCAAGTTGTCGAGTGGAAATTATTGCCTCAGTCATAATGACGTACTCTGCCAGATGAGCATATGCCCATTCAAATTGGTTAGCGAGCTGTTCAGGCTGAAGACTATGGGGTGCATCGAATGCCTGTGGCCAAGTGTCATGGTTTCCCTAAAACACAGCGTCAACACGGATAAACCGAGAAAACCGAAGTGATATAAAATAAACGCTACCAAAGCGGCATATACGGGACCACCACCCAAATACTCTTTGAATAGCTCAAAAGTAGCGCTCTCAGCGTATTCCACATAAGAGCGGCTCAGCTGATTGTCGCCATCGTGCGAAACTAGATCTCCAGTGAAAATAGTAAAAGAAACAGGCCTTTCGGATACTAATAAGAATTTACATGTTAGATTCGTAATATTTTATTTTTGCGTAAAGTTATGAGGTAAAGAAATTAAGCTTACCGGTACTGTTTTCCGGATTAACTCCCGTGAGAGGTCCGATAGCATGCATAACGGCGTTCGCAAGCAGCCATGGAGTATCGCACAATAACGCTCCGAACCTTGGAGCCGGAAGTAGCAGCTGACCAGGCGGTACCTGCGTTCTAATGAAAGGAAGAAAAGAATCTGTAAATCTCATTGTTCAAAACCTATTCTTATTCTCTTTTCACGTACGTGAATGTTCCTGGACGGCAACACAGCGATTGGTCACAATTCGCTTCTGTCCCAATTGTATAACCTGTGTTCCCAGGGTAATACGTATGACAGAATCAATCTTCAAAGCCGTGATACGATGGTGAGGTGTACATACGGGGATCAATGTGACTTTGAAAGAATAACAAAACATTAGCATACCGCGATTATCACCATCAACACGCGAAATTGATATTTCGCTTTTACTTACAAATCACTCAAATGAACCACGCGTATTGCCTTCTTCCCACTGGGTGGGGGAGAAACCGCATTCGCAGGTTTTGGCTTCGCGAACCACGTCGTCAAAAGTTCTGTCAAATCGGTCGGCGGAGGCTGTGGGCAAGTTTTACCGAGAGGATTGAAACTTTGACTGCACATATACTGTATTGGAAAAAAGAGGTCACAAATGATAACCGGATCAAATAAAAACAAACGTGCTTGACCGTCTAAACCTGTTATATCTGAGTTCGCCAACACCTGTGCAGCTATATCTCCATTGGAATTAGCGCTGAATTCTTGCTCGCAGCTTCCCATGCCTACCGTATTGAAACATATTAGTAATAAGCGTTGTTTTACAATGAATATGTTATTTACCCTCGAGACTGCCGGAGGCGAGATTGCAAATCTGAATGAGCAAAGGTGGTACCTCCCAAGGAGCGGCCAACGCAAGTTGCTTTATTGCCGACAAGCCGGCAATGCATTGTCCACAGCTAGAAGTAAATGCACCAGAGGTATTTTCCAAGATTTGAATAATCTGTTCGAAAACCTGATTCCTGAGCGCGATTGAACCAGGCGTTGATAGATTGGCTGTTGGCGGCACGACAATGCCCGAATTTGTGAGAAGGGATGGGGGAAAGACTACGGGATCTTCGAGATTAGCGGTTGGGATAGTGTCTGGATTGGTCAGATCAATGGGAAACACAGTATGCCCCTAGACAAATGTAAGTTAGGAGGCGGAAAGTTCCATAGTAGTAGAAAGTTTGGACAGACAACAGGGTCGGTGATTTTAGGCTGGGGTTCAACCGAGGTTTGAGTGGGCTCAAAACCCGAAAAAAAGTCCTTCAAGAAGTCAGTTGAAAAGAACACGCCCGCGGTAAAGTCGGCGGGGACGTTTAAGGACGCCGGAGGAGTAGCAAAAAATACGGACGTGGACGTAGGAGCTTGAACCGTCTGTATCGTCGAGCCACTGGCAAACGCTGAAGCAGCATGAATCCCCGCAATTATGAGGTAAAGACTTGCGGATGGTTTATGAAACCAAAAGTGTTTGTTCTTCATCCACATCGCGCAATTTGAGCTCAACCGAATAATACTCTTGACGTCAGTGAGTACTTTATACACGATAAACTGCTTAAACTTTAACTTTCTACGCACGTTTGAAGTTTAAGAAGCGTGTGTATGAGTGTAAAAGGAGCCTTTCTTTACGCAGTCATGCACATGAGGGTTATGGGGAAAATTACGGCACATACGCGTCCGGGTAACATTTTGGGTTGAATGGATTGGAAAGCTAGGCTCTTCACAAGTACCATAGCCGTCGCGTAGGAAAAAGAATATCACAGTCGTGAGAACGGAGCAAAGAGCCATTTGATAGTAAACCATTTCCTGTTGAAGAAAAGAACAAATGACAACGCCTCTTCAGCCGACAGCAGAAGGGGAACGAAATTCAATACAATCACATGATATTCGTTCAGTCTGCTTTCCGCAAACAGGGACACACGTGTCCGAGAGGTCCAACCAACATGAGCAACAATGAAGAACGGCTGTCGGGTTGATTGGTGTTCCGTGGGATTGGTTCGCTAGAGGTTGTTAGACGCAGTCTGCAATGTTGTCAATACGTTCCTGGCAAGTTTCAAGTTTCCTTTCGTGTTGTTGTATCATCGCAACTCCATTTCGTCTCTCGGGCGGTAGGGTGAGGATGTCACGCCAATGGGTCTGTGTAGATGAACATAGAACAGGACAGTACAGATAATGTCCGCGATGTACGGAAGAGAATAGATTAAATCGTAATTTGAGGAAAGCTGAGTGTTATTAACGCACATTCAACGCAGGTGTTGGTCTGAACTTACGTCTGTACATGTAACTGTATAAGTCGTACACCAAACACGGTCGTTTTCTTTTGCCGTGCCGAGGCTAGACCCCTACTTTCCCACGGCCGATGACTGGGATAAAATATGCATGTGTTGAGCTGTGTTGAAGACTTGAAGCTTAGGGATTTTTATATATCCATGGTATTTTAATGTCAGAACCCTTTATATTTCTTCGTCTTCATTATCTTCTCCTACCTCTTTTTTTCCATCTCCAGCTCCATCCTCTTGGCACGATTGTTTCTTGCCTTTCTTGCCCCATATACAATACTAATCAATAGAATAGGCAGCTTGACCTTTCGTAAATAAACACAATCCATAAGCGTACCTTTTACCAGCAGTAACCGTTCACCAACATATGCGAATCCATAATCACCGGGGAGAAGTACTTTATGTAAAGGGATTCACTCCCCCGTCATTGAGGTGCATTAAAGTCGCGGGCATTTTTGGTGATCTCGAATCATTGTTTGAGTTCCTTTAGAAGTATAGATGCTAATGTTGCAGATGCAATTATGTAAAACAGGCACACGCCCTCAGATTATGCTTCCGACATCCCCGTACGTCGCCTAAAAGTGTCTCCACATTCAATTATAGTATGCGCTTCACCAAAGCCAACTGATAGCAGTTTTTTTTTTAATTGTGGGTGCCTGGAACACCTTTTCATGACTTCGTGGATTTTTGGCTAATTCAGGTGAGATAAAACCAACACGAAATTTTCCCTTGCCGAATTCCTAAACTAATCAAGTCAATCCAAGCTGATATACATTCAAACATACCTTGAAAACATCGGCGTTTAACCTAGTGGTTTCACCGTATATACATAACCACAGCTGGGATTTTTTTGGAACATAGTGCAGCGGCCTAAAGCAAAATTCAGGTTAGCAAGTTAGCATTTGTATTGAGATTTGAGATGGAAGATCACCAACGTACCTACATACTTTTTCATTAATTCAACTAACGGAGAAATGATCCAGATAATACTCGGAAAGGTGGAAACATATTCGGGCATTCATTTTGTTAACAATGATGAGTAGAAGGCTAGAGTTCTCCGTCAGTTGGTATTGACACTATTGTATCTTTTTTTCTAGTAATAAGTATTGATTTGCATGCGGAGAATTGCCACGGGCAATCATAAATATGAGGGATTTTAAATATTCTCCTCACTCGTTCGGTTAAGATTTGGCGAAGTGAGTCTCCCGTAAGCATGGTTTGTAAATGGAAAAGAGGGTAGTAATTTCTACTGCGATAGATTGTTGCTATCATGGCAGCTTGTCAATTTGTTCAGAAGGATGTCGTTGTTGTACTAAAAAATGTCTATTCTAAATGACCAATGTTAATGAATCACGACATCTAAAGTGTAATTTTTCTAGAGAAGGTGTTTTATTTAAGTGGTGCGACCAAGATTCAAACAATGTCACATAAGGAAGTAGAACCATTTGACATGTATTTATATCTTTGAGAACGCGGTTGGCGGTACGAGAAACGCGGTGGTGGGACTAAGTCCTCGAAACTCAAGTTAATAAAAAAACATACTCTTGTACACAAATTCCTACGAAAACATTCCGATTTTGAAACTAATCGTGTTTCCATATTATATGCCATCGTCACCGTTATTATGGGGTAGTGATCATATATCCCATTTACCTTTACAAGTGTGAGAAAACGAAGTTTCATTTGAAATACAAGTTTTGCTTTGGGTTTAATCGATAGATGATTTTGACCAAACGGATCCGAATGTATCTTTCGTCCATTCGGCCATCTCCCGACACACTTTGTCCTGTGGATTCAAGCGTATTATCAACAGAGGAACAGATGAAAAAAAATTGTAAGATTACCTCGTTCGCGTTGTCAGGAATCTGGGCGCGTTCTTCAGTATCATGATCCTTCAAGCTGCATGTTCGCTGATGTGCAGACGGTTCTGGAGTCGACCCAAAACGCGGGTGACCTATATAATCTACAATATTGTAGGGTTCGGGAGGTTGGCAAATGTTCCCGGGCTGTGCTTGTTTTTTCATGGCGAAATATACTTCCATCAGTATGTCCTCGTCCAGCTTTGATCTCACGAGGAGAAGAAATTTTTTTGCGTTCACCTCGTGAAACCTGAGGAACTTCCATACTTGCACAAGCACGGATGCGTCATAGAGAATGGGGAATAAAGGCGCCTTCGAATCCACAGACTTCAAGAGGATCATTAAGTTCCTATATATGTATTTTTTTGTACTATGAGAATGAAATCGATTCGTTAAATTCCGAAAACATCGCAAAAGGTGGGGTACGGCCTTTGGATCATTTGAGAGGATTTCGCATAGACCTTTGCGGTTCTGTGGCATAAACAGCAATGTGTATATAGCGTGTGTAAATTCTGAGAGATCCGAGTCGCCAAAATCTCGCGAGCACCATTGGTATACGGGAGAAAGGTCGTGGCATTCCGTGAAAGGAAAGCGGTCCGCGACGTCGACGTCCATCCAGATCCTACACAAACACGATACTGCGACGCGTCTGATCAAATCCGTGATGGATTCGCTCCAAAATGCATTCGTGCAGCAAACATCAATGAACAAGCCAAGGTTCTGCTCAGATGAGACGGACCGACGAGAAGAACGAAGCCAGTCTCTGAAGTCACTAAGCAGATTCAACAAGGCCTCCTGCCTCTTTATTTTGTCGGTAATGAGCGGTTGATCGGAGGTGAGGTTGCGATAGACAGAGATAAGCAGGAGATAACATGATTCGAACGATGGGCCATCTTCCGATCCAGAGGGATAGTTCAAACTTGAACTTGAGCAGATACTATCGCCACAGAAATAGCCGTTGATGTAGACAAATTTCCACCATCCCAGTACTTTACTGTTCAAAGATACGACGTTTGTGTTGCTCGTGAAGTCCCATTCGAATAGACCGGTTTTCTCGGAGGTGAGGATATGCGCAGCGATTGTTTCATCGACTGTGTCGTTGACTGCTGCTTTTTCAAGAAAATACCGCCACATAACCGGTGGAAGCTTGAAATCGCCTTCAATAGCTTTTTCCAATATTAATCCATAATTCCTATATATTACGCTATCCGCGATAAGCGAGTATTTTTGATATTCTTCTTCTTCCAGTTGACTGTCTTCCACATGAGGAATAGACCGGAGTATGCGCCAGTGATAGGTGTCATGAGTTAGGGAATCCAGACACAAACCGTAGCGCAAATCTATAATGTTACTGCTATTGACTTTGAGTGCTCGCCAAAGATTGTTGACAATGTCGATTTTGAAATGTCGACCAATGTTCGGATTCACAGCTACATATCGTGCAATAATTCGATGAATACTTCTATTTGGGGAAGTCGCATAGAGCCAATCGAGTGCTTCAAAGTCGAGGAAAGTCGCATCTTTGATGGTTTTCTTTATATTCTCTTCTCTCCAATTTGTGATCCGGGGGGATTTTTCTGTAAATATTGTGTCTCGGAACTCCCGAAAACCTCTACCCACAGAATCAATTAAGTCGAAAACAAAATTGAATGCATATCGGAAGACACTCTGGACATAGCGAAGGAGACATCGAATAGTATGCTGAGCTTCGGAATTGATCCTTGTCCAAGTGAGTTGAAATACGTTTACAAAAGGTTTCTTAAGCCGATGGAGGATGGCTCTAAAGAAAAAGACCAAAATACCGACGTAAATTGTCAACGAAGTCGTATACGGGCACTCCGGATATCGAATAGGTAGTATCACAGAGACAAAATATAGGAAATAAGTGATGCAGGTTATGACGATGATGATCCGCGCCACGCAAATATCCAATGGAAACAATAGTAAGATAATACCCGTAAGGAAGATGCCGACAGCAAGATGTAGCAGGATGGGAAGGAGGTCAACAATGGCACCGACTTTCCACAACTCAAACCCTTTGAATCGCAGCTGCCTGGCCCTCACTTTTTCGTTCGCCGTTCCAGTGATAGAAGATATATAATAATAGAGCCACTGTTTAGCGAGGACGGCAAATAGCGCGGTAGATAAGGTAATAGCTAGACTAGTAAACCACAGACCGTTCACCAAAAAAGCATTCGTCGACGGTGTGAACGGTGAAGTAGGCGTCAACGTCGAACTGGGGATCGTATTTATTGGTGTTCCGTTAGATTGAGCGCGTAGTACTTGGGCTATCTCGAATAACAGAGATGCAGAAACTTGAGTGTTATCTCGCTGAAGACTTTGAGAAGCCTGGGAGACGAATGTTGTTATAACTCCAGAGAAAAGACCAGCCTGCCAGTGACGATTCAGAACAATTTGAGTACTAAGTTTCTATCGTCATCTACATATGAACAACCACACTTACAAAAACTAGGAGAACATCTGCTGTCTCTTTCCACCCTTCTATTCTCTCTCGGTCAAAAGTTTCAGCTTCATCAAGGTAGGTGAACCAAACTCGAGCGTTGTCGGCTCCCTCCTTTCCAGGTCGATCCCTGGGATACTTCTGTTCATAATCGCATCGACTATTCGCTATTTATATATTACGTCCTAGGTCCCAGTTCAATTAAGTCCCAGCACTCACACCCAGCTTCAGATGATAAATCTTTGGCCATCCCGAAAAATCTTTTGCGCAATGTCTTGATTTCCTCAGTGTAATCAGATGTCGGTTTTGGTGTAATACCTTCAGAACATATATAAGCCATGGACGTTGGCATACAAGGGAACAAACCTCTCACCAAGAATATCACGAAAAAAGACCTGTAAAAGCTCTCCATAGGCATCATTCGATCTTTTGTTTTCATCTTCCTGGTCCCCGCGTTGAATCTGGGCCCTTTCATCCTCCTTATTCAAAGACGTTGCCGTACATGTGCATGGCGGTCGGGTGTTTTCAGAATCGACTTCAGCACCCATATCAATGACACCATCGTCCGAAAATTTGAACCGCACTCTTTTCTCGGGGGAGGCAGCTGCTTTAGACATATTCAATCGTAGTGGAATGAGAAGTGTTTAGCGATATGAGCAGGTAGAAACGAAGAGGTGTTGCGGAGACAAAAACTTGAAGGTGCTTGAAAGGGACATGCTAGGCCAGTACTTCTTTTGATATCGTTCCAAGGAGAGGTGTTCATCATTACACCTATCATTCTAAAACAGATAATGTGACATCGAAGAGAAGTCATATCAACATCGGAGTGGAGTGATTGATAATACTCATCTAATTGGTGGCATTGAGAATAGGGGCGAGTTTAGGTCTCACCGCCGTCAGTTCATGTGATAACACTCGCGTTTCAGGCCGTTTAGGTACCGCTACTAGGGCAAGCTGCTTCTTTGATATGATTAGGTTTGGAGATTAGCCGATAATTGTGTATCATGATTCAGTCAAAATGTTTTATACTGAATCGTGTACCAATCGATGCCACTACTAAAGTCTAACTAAAGTCTATTTGAGTGTCTGTTGATAACACTGATACCAACGCAGTCAAAAAACAGTGTCCTACTGAGTCCAGTGTCTCATCTATGTATAGTCCAAACTAAATTCCACGCCGATTTCTCGAGAAGAACGAGTTGAGCATCGAACTCAGTTCAAATCAGTCATATCCACGTCGGAATTCACTAACGTGAAAGCCGCTTTTGGCCACACGAATTCGAACGCTTTTTTCATTCGCTCTGTCACGGGGCCAAAACCTTTGTTCTGTGAATATATGCTTTAGCAGAAGTACTAATATGAATCAAAAATTGTCAAAATACCTTTTTCACATCGGAAACTTCAGCGCGCTCTTCAATATCGTGATCCAAATTCGAGTTGTCTGCCACATGTTCAGGTGCAAGCTGTTCAGAATCGGTGGGCTCAGGTCGTAGCTGAGACACTGCGCCTATAATTTCACCAAACTCGTATGCAGACAATTCGAGAGCCTCGCGAACGACGTCAGATTGTGCTTGTTCATTCATGGTGGCATGAAGCTCGAACAGCTTCTGTTGGTCAAGCTTCGATTTGAGAACGAGGAGGAAACTTCGAAGATACGGCTCCTTGAACGCGAGGAACTTCCAGACTTGCACGATCACGGACCAGCTATAGAAAACGTTGAACAAAGGTGCCTTCGGGTCCACAGACTTGAAAAGATCGACTAGATTTGGAAACAGGTATTTTCTCGCGCTACGGAAACTGTAACAACTTCTCAGGTTTTGAAAACATCTTGAGAAGTGGGATACGGCGTCAGAGTCGTTCGAGAGGGTTGTGTATAAATGTGTGCGGTTCTGCGGCATAAGCAACAGTGCGAATATGAGAGTTGTTGAGCTTGTAAGATTTGGGTGGAGACTTCGGGAACACCATTGATACAACGGCGTGAGGTCGCGACATTCCATGAAAAGAAAGTGTTTGGCCTCGTCCGCATCCATCAAGCTCCAAACCGAACCCAGGCACCCTGCTATCCTATGTCTGGTCCAATCCGTCATAGTCTCACTCCAAAATACATCCACGCAGAAAACATCAGTGAAGAAGGTAAGACTCTGTTCAGGTGAGATAGGTTGATCAGAGAAATAAAGCCAATCGCAAAAGGTGTCAAACAAATGGTGCAATGCCTTCTGCCTCTGTGTTTTGTCAGCGATGAGCGGTCGCGGGCTATCGGCGGTGAAATTACGGTAGATTGAAACGAGGAGGTGATAATACGTCTCAAAGGACTTGCGCTCTGACGAATAATCAGGGTTGCTATGACCAGGACTGAAATAACGAAGAAGGTAGGCAAATTTCCATCGTCCCAGTTTTGGATCCTTGAAGGATACAACATCCGTGTTATATGTGAGCTTGTGCGCGGGGTTGAACGACCATTCGAAGAGACCGTTTGGCTCGGAGGTAAGTATACGCACGACCACTGTATTTTCAACCGACGCATTTTTGAAAATACAATGCCACATGGCCAATGGAAACTTGAGCGTATCATCCCTGGAGGCATCTTCAAGAATTTGGTGATATTCATTCGAGATGACATCTTGCAGGATACGGGAATAATTCGTGTGCTCTATTTCTTCCGGCTGGGTTGGCTCCGTGGCATTAGGCATCGACCGAAGGAGGTACCAGTGTTCGCATTCGTCGGCTAGGAGATCTAAGCATAGAGCATAACGCAGATCCGTAACATTCGCCTCGTTGACTTTCAGGGTCTGTCCGAGGTTCCTAATGACGTCGGGTTCGAATTGCTGACTGATATCAGTATGCGCAGATATACATCGCGCAATAATCCGACGAACGCTCGTATTAAAAGAAGTTGCATGAAGCCAATGGAGTGCTTCGAAATCCAGCGAAGTCGCATCCTTGACAGCTTTCTTTATATTTTCTTCTCTCCAGTTGGTAAATTTGGGGAATTTTTCAATAGAGCCGAGACGTTTGAAACCGGCGGTAAAAGCGTGCATGTGGTCAGCTAAAGCGTAGAGGGACGCATGTGGGACAATACTGTAGAAGTACTGCCAAAGAACAGCCCGAGTAGATTGCAAGAACCGATTTAGTACCGATTTAAAAGTCGACAGTGTATTTCGCAATTGATACTTCCATTCGGAGTAACGGAAAACCTTTTTTGAGACCAAGCTAATCCAACGAGCGATCCCTCGCAAGAAAAAAAATAGAACACCGGTGTAGATTGTCAGCGAGCTCGTATACGGGCATTCTGGATACACAATAGGCAGTATCACAGAAATAAAGTACAAGAAATAGGTGATCCCGGTAAGAATGACCATCGTCCAGGCGACTTTGATATCCAGTGGAAATAGTAGTACGCCAATACCAGCGAGGAACATCCCTACCGCAAGATGCAAGAGGATTGGGAGAAGACCGATAATGGCACCGACTTTCCACAATTCAAAACCTTGGAACCGCAGTTGCCTGGCCCTTGTCTTTTCTTTCGCCGTTCCGGGGATAGCAGAAAGATAGTAATGAAGCCATTGTTTGGCAAGGACAGCGAAGAGGGCGGCGGACAAGGTGATAGCCAGACTCGTGAACCATAAACCATTCACCCAAAACGCATTCGTCGACGGTGTAAAAGGTGAAGTAGGTGTCAATGTCGAGCTGGGAACGGAATTTATTGAAATTCCGTTAAATTGTGCTCGGAGTACTTGAGTGATTTCAGACAATAAGGATGCGGTGACTGCGGTATTGTCCTTCTGAAGCGTGACCAAACTTGTTTGGGAGATGAATGTCGTTATGACACCAGAGAAGAGAGCGGCCTGCCAAACACCAAAGACTTAGCTTTCTTAAGTTATGTTCCCGATAAATTTTCTACTTACAAAGACCAGCAGAACATCTACTGTCTCTTTCCATCCGTCTACCTTCTCACGATCGAACGTTTCAGCTTCGTCAAGATAGGTCAACCAGATACGAGCGTTGCCTTCGGTTTCCTCTCCAGGCCTATCCCTAGGATATTTGTGCTCGTAGTCAAATCGATTGTTCGCTGATACGCATTAGCCCGAGGTGACAAAATAAACAAGCTATAGCTCACGACTGGTTTTGGTTTCGGGAGGAGGAGCTTTAGCCAACCCAAAAAATCTTCTGCGCAAAGCTTTGATCTCTTCAGAATAATCAGATGATGATGGTTTGGGTGTAATTCCTTGATAATGCATATATCAGCCGTGGTTATTCATATTAAATGACAAAGAGGATAGTATCACCAAGAA
Source organism: Phallus indusiatus (assembly GCA_027605045.1). Classification (NCBI taxonomy): domain Eukaryota; kingdom Fungi; phylum Basidiomycota; class Agaricomycetes; order Phallales; family Phallaceae; genus Phallus; species Phallus indusiatus. The sequence goes on from JAQFWX010000009.1 coordinate 881,173, forward strand.
ACTCGTTGAAAAAGACTTGTAAAATCTCCAGAGATGCATCATTCGAGATTTTGCCACTATCTTTCAGGGTTTCAAACCCTGTCACCTTTTTTTCGTTGAAAGATGTGGGATAATGTACGTCTCGAGGCGTTGCGTTAAGATAAAGAAAGTCTTCCTCAGCGCCGGGAGATTCGTCGCGTTGGCTGCCGGTGCCACAGGACTGCTGCAAGATGACACTTGGGAAGTTTCTATCAGTGCCAGCGTCGATCGTAGACTTGAACTGCGCTCGGCTCTCGGATAAACTACTGGTTTCAGACATGATTGGAGTTAATAGCGAACAACAGTTATTTAGACGATGGTTATGACTGAATATCGATGCTGGTAAGAAATAGAGTCAGATCTGGGAGAGAAAATTTGAACGATAGCGCGCACTCGGGCTTCGGGTTTGATGCAATGTTCAGCAGTGCACACTGATCATAATATAATACTACCACTCCAATTCATTGGATAAAGTCGCGAAAAAAAAACTATTTGACATCGTGGGACCACCAATCATGAACTGGTTGATCATGAAGGCAGTATCGCATACAGACTCAGTCGACGTCAGGATTTCCACAAGCGATCCAATCTAGACACGAGCGCTGATCAAAATCAGATGTAAGCGGGTGGCGCACAAAAACTCACCTCAAGGCCCGACCTATCTCATCAAATCGTGGACAGCTTTATGAATACAGGGCATAGACCTATTGCATATTTCACATCTATTAAGGTCTCTATTTCCCATCCGGATTTACAGTAGTATTAAAATTGATCAAAGGAATTTTGAAGTCGAAGAAACAGTGGGGAGTGGTTGGCATCCAAGGCAAGACTGCCTAACGTGGACGCCGCCGCAACGATTATGAATGGGTGTAGACCAATGAAAATCAAATTAGTTGACGAGTTCGCGCTTCCTCTAAGACAAAATAGGTCGAGCTCTGGTGGTTGCAGCTTCTCGTTCTGCCTCTTGTGCGGTACATCGAATCCTTGCTCCCATCGAGACGGCTTTAAGCGCGGAAACATACCGTTTTTGTACTACCGTTGAAGTCAGGAAGTATGTTCATCATCTCGGCGGGCGTTTTGTGAAGGGAAGTAGTACATATGAACTGCCGGAGAGAAGATCACCTTTAACATCAACAAAGTTCCGCAGTCCGCCCGCCTCGACAACCTGCCTCAACGATCAATTGGGCTGAGTACTACTTGTCCGGTTGGAACTCTTATCGACTTCACAATACGTTACGCCAATCAACGTAAAGCTGTGAAAGATCCGTCTCTTGAAGCCATGTCTATCACAGTCTATGAGATAGTTGAATTGCAGTTCACTAGTAGCACGTAGTTGAGGGAGATTGGAACGGAATAGAAAATATTTTATTTTGTAGAGAAGATGGAGAGTAAACCGTGTAATGGTGAATGGTAGGAGGAAAGGTTGGTCGGTTATTGAATAACCGGCGGCGACGCGGTGACGGGCCGAGTTCCTCGACCGGCGGTTTCCGAGTTTTGTCACGCGTCACGACTGACCGTAGCAACACGCTCCGAGAATGTTTTTTTTGTGAAGAGCTATAGCCATTAGAATGTTTGAACAGAGTCCAGCATTTACTGATGGCTTGAGGAATTACGCTTGGTGACCAGCCTAATTGTTTTTGAGTCACTTGGAGATTTGAAAAGTACGTGAAAGAAATCAGATTGACAACAATTCGCAAGCCTGCGATTCAGCAGAACACCGCTTTGCGAGGGAAGTGTAAAATGGGGCTTCTTCTAATTAAATAGATAAGAAACCGATTTACACGCGTGCGATTCAGAGGATTGTGTGAGAATAAGGATGGGATCTACTTCATGACGGAGACCAAGACTCGCATGACTAATCAAGCGGCTCAACTTGAACGCTGCCCCTCCATCCGGCGTGTGGAACGAGGCTAGTGGATACTCTTTACCGATTTGCATTTTATATTTACGTGAAGAATAATCGGTGCTATAATAAGAAGAGAGGCCAATCAATTCGTATCTCGATCGGAACGTTCACAGTATACTGTACAATAATACACATATGCCTCGGCCGGACATGTGCCACTGGATACACAGCTACGGCAGTCGTTTATCTCGCAATTGGCAATGTACACAGCTCGGGTTCAATACAAACTATATGCATATGACATGTGTAAACACGCCACTTGTATCAGAGAAGAAGAAACAAATGAAATCAAAAGGGCACGCAATTAGTGTACTAAATACCGTAATAGTACCGCGCTGTGGAGCAACAGTTACAGTCTAAGTAAAGGAGTTATTATTGTAAAAACATGTTACATAAAGTTCTTCCACAGTGAAAGTTTTCCCTGATGCATGTGTCCATAGCCAGCGCTGATATCGATCACGATAAGCCCAATCAGTCCCTAGGTCCCTAGGTGAGAATCGAGATGTACGTACATGTGTGGAACCTAATTGCCATTGTGTCAATACTACTAATACCCCATGGGGCAGATGACTAGTATTAACACACGTATGATAACTTGATGATAACCTGAACGCAAAAAAAAAGTTGGAGGTGCTGGCGTGCTTGCAGCTCCACCAGCAGTAGCCGCCACTCTAAGAGCTTACTTACTGAAGAAGAACTTCCGAAACCGGGGCGCACACCTGCACACCAAGCCTAGGGTCGCACTGGCTAAACCCGCGCAAAAACAGCATGCGCGTGCATGATTTTTCACATTGTAAATGTCATGAAAAGTGAAAGAATTGGAATTTGAAAATGGGGGTTGGATGATGTACAGAATTGTAGATAGATTGATGATAATCAGATAATCGATTCGATTAAGGTAAGTACGATTTCGGAATCTCCGAGAAAAGAGGACAGATAGCAGGGGAGAGGACGGGAAGATTGGAGCAAGCGAGCGAGCGAAGTGGATCAAGCGACAAGAATCGTAAAAGAACGGTGCTTAAAGAAGCATTGAAAGGTAGGTAATGTGTATAGCGTGTGTGTGGGTGTGGGATATACAAAGTGCGGTGGATGGATTGAGGATAAGAGACAAGGTGTAACGTGTTGTGTTTCGTGAATGAGATCGATGAAGGGATAGTACATAAAGTTAAAACGAAAGGAAGGTAAATTGCAACAGGAAACAAAAAGAAAGAAGAAAGAAAGAAAGAGAAATGGTGGTGGAACTGACCCCGTGTAGCCTCCAACTGTTTTACATTTACATCCCTACAAGGGCAGTTATGTTGGAAGGATTGAACAGGGCCAGGAACCAGGAGAAGGAAGAAAGAAGGAAGGAAGAAAGGAAAGATGAAAAAGAGCATAGTTATAGAACGATACAAACAGATAGAAGGAGAAGGAAAAAAAGTCAGAAGTAGTCAGAGCTAGGGAGCGAAAGCAGAAACGGAAAGAGTGAAGAAACCCGTGTCCTTTCTTCTCCGTTCGTCTGTGGATTGAATGCGACGTGAAATGAGAAAGAGGAAGATGAAGAGAAGAGAAATCTGCATTAAATATCGTTATAGAGTGATAGCGAGATTGATGAAGATAAGAGTTTATCATATGAGATTGGGATTCCCGTTAAGGAATGGCTAGCAGGATCAGCGATAGTGAATGGTGGTGATGGTGGGATAAGGACACGCGCGCGTCCTCCCATGTAGATGGATGCGAGATCGATGAGAAGAGAGAAAGAACGAAGAGAAAAGCGATCCCCAACACAATGGGAGAGTAAGGGGGGAAGGACAGGATAGGATCGTTCGCTCAGATAGTAACAACCTTCGCAGGCTGAAACGTGCTCTTAGCAGCCTCAAATCCTTCGTTCCCCCTCTGATTACTCACAACCCTCACCCCATCTCTCAAAAAGTCCACACAACGCTGTGTATGTCCATACGCCCACATCTTGACAGGCTTTCCCCAACACGGCTGCAGACTCATCTCCGTCACAAACGCACAACTCAGCTCCGTATTCTCCACATCAGGCTTCAACGTGCCCTTTGTCGTCGGACCATGGTGCGTGAAAACACACACCCGACGGAGAGGTTCGTTCTCGCGCAAGTTGCGACACGTCTCGTTGAGCCATTCGACGTCTTTAAGATGCGCGGAGCGGTAGTCCTCCGGGGACCAGTTGTCCACCCGTCTGAAATCGTTAAGCCCCGCGCGCATGATTTCGACGGCGTGCGAAGATGGGACGTATGACCAGAGCGTGCAGCCGAGGATGGTGACGTGCTCTGAGAGGTCGTACCGCGTCCGGTCGAGAAAGATGAATTCTCCTAGTTTTTCGCCTGCTGTACGTTTATCGTGTAAGAAACGTATGAATTCGTAGATTCGTTCTCGGGCGGTTGGCTAAGATGTAGAGTTGATTATAAAACGTTGTGAAACAGTTGGTAGTAACACGCACGTATGTTGTGTTGTATCCCTCATGATTGCCCAATACAAAAAATATCCTTTCAAATCGTGCCAACTGCCGATAAAAAAAGTCAAATAAGCCCGCTTGAGTTGTGAGACCGATGTTTCCGAGTAAAGCGAGATTGGGTGCTGCGGCTGGGAAGTCAAAGACTTGGTATCCTGGACCTGAGTGGCCTGTTGATGGGCGGAGGTGGAACTCGAGATGGAGATCGCTCATGACTTGTATCAGTACCGGACCATCACATGCACCCTCTGAGAATATCAGTTTACAAAGAAAAAAAGACCGAATCAGTCCCAAAGTGATGAAGAAGAAACAGCGATGAAAAAGGGAAACAAAGTTTTGTGTGGATGGGAGGGGATGGGGGAATGGATGATGATGGAATGAAATTGAGCACACACCATTTAATTCCTCGATGTAAGCTTCTTGAGCTGCCTTAGCTTTCTCTTCAGCCACATCATCTTTCGCTTCTATACTTGTCCATTTGATACCTGGCTCTTTTTTGCGGACGCGGATTTCGATGCGGGTGGGTAGGACGGCAACCGTGGATTTGTCGGGGACGATATCGTGCTGGAGAGGGTCGAATCCAAACGAACGTCGTGAACCATCGGGTGTACGAAAGTCGACTGAGAACTAGAATAAAATGAATTAGCGTAAGTGGAAGTTGATGTTGAATAGGATCCAAGTGGCGAGGTGCGTGTTTGGGATGTGTGGATGTGTGGATGTATGGATGTACGGAACGTGAAATGAGAAGAAGAGGTGGGACATACCGATCTTGAATTCATGAATGAAGACATGTCTTTCTGTCTGACACGTTTGACGAGTAGATCGACGACGACTTCGTTTTGTGATTGATACCAAACATGCCGGATAGGAAACATGTCAGGCCACCGCCGTCGGAGAGTTCTGGCTGGTCGATGGGATAGAATCGTATTTTCTTTTTCTTGTCTTCCTATTTTCCGCCTGTTTTCTATTCTGCTGCTTTACGGCAGATGTTGAGATAAAAAGAAGAAGAAGAGGTAGCGAGATAACGTTTGTTTATTAGGTGAAATTGAGGACAGCCGGGATGAAGTGGCTAAACAGAGCATGAGACTCTCCCGGGAAAGGAGGAGATTTGTGGGGAAGATTGACTGGTGCACTGCAAAGACAAGCAAAATACAGAAACCAGAAAAAGACAGGAAGAAGGAAAAAAAGAAAAGAAAAAAAAAGAATACGGCGGTGACAATGGCGAGAGTGAGCGAGACACTTACTCGGGTTTAGCTGCTTAACACACAAGGCAGAGCGATGTCCACACATGCACAGAGAATAATAATTAAAAAATTCGGGTAACCTAATAATAAATATGTAATAATAAACAATGCACAACATAATAATAACGACAACCTGTTTCCCGGATGTTTTTCCCCCCTGCCAGTGTGGAGCCACCGCCGTTTATATGTATATAGCCAGCTAGAACGCTTCTATTGCAAGTGTGTACATCTCACCGCGCTGCACTTGGATGATCACAAAGTCCAACCAGAAATTCGTCTTCTCAACAAAAAAGAGTCACCATTTTTATTTAATTTTTCTTTTCTCTTTTCGGTTGAACAAGCCCGTCTGGAGCTTGAAACGTCTCCACTCGGCTGGAGTCCCGGTCCGCGTCTGCGGGCGTCAAACGGTGTGTGTTGCACAATTGGATTAGAGCTCCGATCATTTCTTAATGATGTCACACCTAGCGCGTCACGTTGCCTCACTCTGTTCCGTTCTTGTTCTCAAACAGAGTCAGTAGTAATTTATTTAACCTTAATTTCATTATATAAATCATGGTGCTCACGACTCCTGGCAACGTTCTGAGTGTGTTTCGTCCTTCTGCTCCACTTCTTCCGATTCCGCAATCCAATGTTTGATCACCGTGGCCCAACCGCTCTCAACAACTGCAGGTTCGCAGAATGTTCACTGGCAACGGATCCATTCTAGCTCAACTACGCAGACTGTGCAGCAGTAGCCCAATTCCTCTCGAGACGCCTTTTGTATCTTCCATCTCTACAGGTACCGTAGCTCACACGTCATCACGTGTTATGCCTTACTGAGCAAGTGTGGCCATGCTAGTGTCAACTTTGTATAATAATCAAAAAAAAGACTTCCTTTTTGCAATTAAATGGCGAAACTTAATCACCTAAAGGAGGTGTTCTCACATTTGATAGGCTGAACTGTAGCACCGACGTCATTTTCTCTCTAGCAAATCAGGTCTCAATACAATCAATATCATATAGCGCACAGGTTATCTATCGAAGGACGCTCCACCGAGATGCATTCTGATCCATCATCACCATGTACATTATGACGTAGTTTGATTGCTTCTTTAGCTGCTTTGTCAAATCAGAGGGCGGATACAATACGTGCATGCATGCCTATATTACTGTAAGTACGTAGCACAGCAATTATCATCGCCTTGCCTACCGAACAATTCATTCTTATTTGACTTGTTTCTGACGCTCGATTTGTTTAAATATAGCGCGCACAGCAAAGAAAAAATGACTCTCTTTCTTCTCCTCCTAATCCTAAACCTCAGCGCAGAAAACTCTACTATGATATCATAGAACAGCTATTGAACGACTAATAAACTTTCAGGCGCTGCGCGATCTTTGCAATTTTAGCTCATGTGCTCCACTTTTTTCCAATCTCTTTTGACGCTTTGACGATGGACTCCACAGCAAATGGCACTTCCCGATTTGTTTCGTTCAGTTCAAAAGGTTGTGTAGTTCTTTCTTTGTCTCTTTTCTTTGTCTTGCTTTACTTTTATCTTTTCCACATGTCAAGAATTCGCTGTTTGTCCTGTGCTTCGAAACAAACAAATTGTATATAAAAACCCGTCGCTAGCTCACGAAAATACATATCATCCAAGTTTTCCTCGTTTTACTGTGCACGCTCAAACTTATAAAACATCTCTCTATTCAAACATACCCTACTAATACATATCTTCACTCTACTCGACTTTTTTTCTTTTCCCAACGCACTCTATCATTTGGTTCCCCTTCAATCTCTGACTGCTCCTATTGCGCGCACACCAAAACAACAGATCAAACATTCTGAGCACTATCATCGGGTTTTTTCGAGGGGGCAGCTTCTTTCATTCCCCATCGCTCATCCTTCTTATCATGCAGCTCAATATCTTTCATCACCAACGAACTGAGCAATCCTAAAACAGATATACCCAACAAAACAAACCACAACATTCTGAGAGATCTTGCAAAAGCGGTTTGTACCTCGAGTCGTAGATCATCAGGCAAGCTCGAAATTTGAGGAATGGCAGAATAGGCTAAGTCGATGCCACTTGAGAGATTTCGGACGAACGCTTGAGGAAGACGAGTCTTAAGCTGGTTTTGTAGGACGGTACCGCCGATGGTTATACCCCATGCCTAGATACCGTGAACAAATAGCTAAGAAATCGGCGGAGTATAGTCTCTACCTGGAAGAAGGACCGGAAGAATATAAATATTGCCAAGGCCGTGCCGTTGTCTGAGACCGGAAGGGGGGAAAGAACGGGAAACGCAGTAGCGGTAAACTTAATAAAGATGCTACATCATATTGTATCTTCTGACAGAGAAAAAAAAACATACCAAGAGGCCCAAACCAATCCCAGAAAGTAATTCAAAACCAACCCAGTTCCGGACGGCGCTTGTAGCATGAAGAGTCGTGTCTAGTCCTAAACCAAATATAATAAAACACCAGGCGACTACATTCTGAACGCGGTATTTTTTCGTCGCAGCCGCAGTCAACCCAGCGACAATAGCCATTGGAGCAATAGAAAAACTAAAAGGAAGGACGTTTGCACCACTTCGGATGGGCGAAGCTCCTTTACAAGCCTGAAAATAGACAGGGAAATAATCTAGGAAATCAATGTTAGCGAATATGAATATTACTTTCTGGGCAGCTTACATATTATTGCGGATACAATAATACCGTGGATTGACGTGCCGAGATAGCTTAAGAGAGCGAATTTTCAAAACAAAGGCGAAATATGAAGGTTTTGTCACTTACCCGCTAACGGTAGTTCGGTTGGTAAACAGTCGTGATATTAGGAATGGTTGCTTGGCCATGAAGATCTCGTATAGAACCCAAGCGAAAATCCCGAAAATTCCAAGAATCAAAGGGACCAAAACACGTGCCGAAGACCAAGAGAACTGGACACCTCCCCAAGTTAATCCTATTAGTGTAGATGTCACCGAAGCAGTGATAAGAAGATTTCCTCTGTGTTGATTGTCATCGAAAAGCAGAAAAAAAGGAGTTGACGTGGAACGTACATCCAATCAATCTGACGAAGCTTCTGTGAGACGGTAAGCTCTGGCACCTTCAAATCCAGACAGAACACGCAGAAAAGTATAGCAATCCCTGTCAAAGGCAGATTGAAATCTGAACTATCGTCAGTATTATTCTTTGTATGTAAGTTTTGAAAAATTGTTAAGCACAGAATAAACCACGCCATGTCCAATCTTTTCTTGATGCAAATGTACCTCCCTAGATCGATTTAAGAAAACCGACAAGGGAAAAAAAAATTAACATACTATTTGAGGGCCTATGCAGGATGCAACTGCCCAAACAAGACCGATCATTCCTCGATAGTTTCCTCTCGCGCGAAGTGGAATCATATCCGAGAGGATCATTTCAGTCGCGGTGAAAATACCACCTGCACCTGCACCTTGCAATGCTGATGATGATCATATTAAGTTATTTCTTCGGTAAAAAAAAGAAACTAACTTCGTCCGGCGATGAGCATATTCAAAGACTGCGTGCCACCGCAGATCGCACTCCCGGCCGCAAATAAGAGGAGACAGCCCAGCAACACTGAACGTCGTCCGAAAAAATTGGCCAAGTTCCCAGTAAATGGAATAGTAGCCGCAGATGCTAGTGTATACGCAGACCCAACCCAAGAAAACTGCTCTCCGTGAAGTGAAGCGACAATAGTAGGTAAGGCAGTGGATACGGCGGTCTATAAGATTAAGAATGTGAGAGATAGACACAACGCGCCTATGAAAACTAATATTTTACCGTGTCAATAGCAGCTAGAAAGGTGCTTATCATTATGCAAGACATGGCGATCCAAAAGCGGAAACCGCGTTCGAAATCTTGCGCCGGTAATACTTCATCTGTGGTCTCCAGCTTTGACATATTCGCGTTGGATAAATTTTCAGCTAGGTCTGGGATAATTTTTTTGAGTTCTTCAGACATTGTCAAATAACAAGCGGTAGCAAAACCTCCTGGGGTAGAAAATGACACGACTAAGAGGAGGATTTGTGGTGTTTGTTATATACATAACAGATCCTTATATCCTCGGAATTGAACGTTGAGCGTGCAAATTGAAAGAACTCCATTCGATCAAGAGTTGGAATGGGGCATATGTATGAGTATATAAAGAGACCAGAAGACTCGCTAAAATAATACACTTAGACAGTTCGTACCAAGCCGCTTTTTCGAATTGAAACTCAATCGATCATCGTGAGAGAGTACGAGTCGGTGCCGAGGCCTGGCACTGATAACAGGCTCTAACAGCTGAGCTGGACTCCGGCGACCCCTTCGTCGAATTGAAGCTCAAGATTTAACAGCCGAATTTGGTTAAGGATTGAGAAGTTCAACTATACGATACCGTGTGTTAATGTGCCAAGGCATTTAATCGTCCATTCAGTTGATGAGAGAGCTTCCACACAGAAGCAAGCCAACCGGAGGAAATTGCAGCGTGTGCCATGTACTTAGTACATGGTACAGGTTTATACACCTGAAAACTTCTTTGTTCTCTTAATTCAAGCTCACAGGTTCGAGACTAGTCTTCAAGAAATTATATTGAATATATATCATAGTCTATGCACAAGGTCTAACCTCTTCCAGACTAGTTAGATTATATTAAAGACAAAAGTATATAAAAATAATTGTCGCAAAAACCGAAAGAGGTTTATTTACCAAAATTAAACTGAAAGGCCCCGGAGGGGTGTTATAATGGATTATTTACAATTCAAGGCTCTCATTTACCACAAGCCGTGTTGATAAATCACAAGTCAACCGTTTTTTTATGCAATATCATATCTATCTTCTTTTTTTGGTTTTATCCTTTCCAGTATTAAGATCACAAGTTAAAGTAGTCTTTAAAAAATCAGTGTACATAGTCTATAGTGTTGCTTGCGCAAACAGGCTATGCGGAGATTAGTCAGCGCTCGGTATATGCGCCAGTCCGTCAATCTTTTGCAAATATTAATTACTCGTACCTTTTGCACTTAACTTTTTCACGTTTTCTATTCTTTTTAAATTGCATACTAGCACCATTCCATATTCCCGGAAACTCACAAATCATGTATATAAAAACCTTCCTTTATCTTACAAATACAACAACAATGTTTCCCTCCTGAGCACACATTCGCTGATTCCCTTTCCTGTTCGCTCCTGAGGCGCACGTATCAATAGTTTACGCTACGCCACAAATATAAGTAGTACACTAGACAACTACTAATAGACTACTATCTACTATTAGACTAACACTATAATAAACTACAGTGTTACTTACAAGACCACTACCACCGTACTTACTACTATGAGTGGGGGGAGGATGGAGAATGAAGCCAAGTCCCGAGTTTATATAGAAACCTGATCTCGCGCACGGACCATCCTCTTTTTTACGCTGTACGAGTTGCCCAGTGATTAACCGATGAATGAATTTTAACCAATCACAACTCAAACGAAGTTGCAGGACATTAACTGGAGAAAGGGCCCGAAAATAAATTGCACAGGAAGTGAAATTGAATAATAAATACAGATTTAACGTTGCGTCAAGTATATAAACCCCTTCCGGTTTTTGCGACAATTAGCAATGATTCAGAACGAATTTGGGAGTGTCTCGGTACTTATAGTATACACGACTCAGAGACGATTAAAAGACAAAGCTTAGGAAATTATTTTCAGGTGTTGTCTCGTCCATTCCCGCCTCATAGCGCTACGAGCTCATAATATTGTTAGGCCATGACGGATTATGACTCAGAGTCCGACGACGCCGCTTTTCAAAAGGGAAAATGGCTAAGAAAACAAAACAAAGCAGGTTTCGTAGACAACTGGAACGTTTATTTTTTTTTCCTCTACAAACAAAAAACGTCACAGTTTCGTCGTCATCGACATGATGATATTATTGTCTTCTCACACTTGAAGAGTTTGAAACCTTTGAATTTGGCACAGATCTTGATCATTCCCATAACGTCGCTTTGGTTACACCAAACAAGGCATTGTGTTCTATGTTTTCTTCTGTAGCATCTTAACGCTATACACCCTCAACTTGCATCCGATCTTACTTCGTTGACAACATTCAAGTTTGCGGGCCCGCTTGTATTAATCCCACACTTATCTCGTTCGAGCTGCCGTTGGCACCTTGCCTCCTAATAGACTCCACCTGGCAGTATCATGCTGCGTAGTACGGACAATGACACCTGTCTTGAGCTCAGACATCATACAATTGTACGCTCCAACATTGCCACTCCCGTTTCATCATTTTTTGATATTTTACATCGCTTTTTTCCGTGTCAGCTGGTCAGGTCTGAGTCATGATTGTGAAAAAAGACTAGGAAACACGACCCTCCAGTGTCAGCGCCCGTCAAAAATAAAAAAGAGCACTCGCGTCTGAGGATTCAAAATATTCGAGCAAAGCCCCAAAAAAACTTGCAAATGATGAACTCATTCCCGTACCTGTATTCTGTCTGAGGAGAGCGCGACGCGAACCTACCAACGTGTGTTGTACGCATCATCAAACCCATCGTCGCTACCGCTTTGAAGTTTGAAGGTTGCATGCATCTGGGCTGCAACATCATGATTATACCAGCGACCTGCTCGTGACCCGAGTCATATTAGCCAACCCAGCGTTGCATTTCTTGGGGATAAAAGGCTCGGTGGATGGTGTACGCCAGGCTGAGGGCTCGGAGGGGGCCGTAAAAATATGTTTTTAAGCTTATTGTATGCGATCAAAGTCGGTGGTCGCTTGGAATAGAGACGTCGTACCAGTACTAAAAGCTCTCCTTTGAACAACTCGACACTAATAAGGTCGTTATGGTCGGGTTCCGACTCTTTTGGGTACAAGAACCGTGGCCATGCTTTTTCAGAGCATGATTTGGGTTGTGTGCATAATTTGTTTTTTATACTGTGGAGGCAATTGAACAGCGTTATTTTGAAAAAATACTTTACGTACTCATCGTCTTCCCAGTTCCAATTCACTGGACACAACAGCATCCCTGTAATATCGTTTGCGAATCCATGCGTCACGGTCTTCTTCATTCGTGCCGACAATTTTATCGCCATGGCAACCTCTGGGTATATCTTGTCAATCATAGAGATAATGTTCGTTTTCATGTGGTTTGTGTCAGTTTGAAATGCGCTTTCCTGTCCTTTCTGGATCTGATGACAATCAGTAGGGTTTCTTTTCAAAAAGGCGCATATACCTCTTTGGTAACCTCTGCCATATGCGTCGAGTTATTTTCTTCACCGAAAGCGGGAATATGGAATATGTTGTACAAGTAACTCGTACGAGCGAGCAATGTGCGCGTGCCTTGGACAAGTGAGTGAAGATATTGCTGAACGACGAAGTGTGGTACTCACGTTTTCTTATGTCTTTCTGAAGCTGCAGGATTGATAGTTTCAAATCATATGCTGACAAGTTTCTCCGGTACAGTGAATGGGTCGATTAGTCGATAGTATTGTCGTCCCCAGTCGCGCCATGGCTGGTCCGGGGACTTTCTGTGTCTGGGTGAGTTTTGAACACAACCGTTACTCTTATTACTTTTCTTGCGTCCAACTATCATGCACTCATCGTCCGATGATGGATGGCGGTGGGATTCTGTGGACGGAGATGCAGGACATTGCGTGGTAGAAGGTATGAAGAAAGGGGGGAAGGAAAAAAATGTCAGGAGATCCTATTTATGTGAGCTGCTCAATTACTTACATGATTTCCGCATCGTGACTAAGCATGCATATAGCTACTTCCTTTTTTGTAAACTAAATTGCTTGAATAACATGTCACCTATGTTATTGCATATGCCTATCCGTTCTCGCATGCTACTTTTGACTCTAACATCAACCATTGACTTACCGCCGGCGAACCATCCACCCTCATGGATCAATGCATTTGTGGCCACCAGGCACCGACGCGCTGGGCCTATACACGGCATTCAAAAAACTGCAAAGCATATCAGAACTTTCTGCACGCCGGGCCGGAGTACTATAAGACCAAAGTTCAGGGGATATAAGCGTCGGCAGCTGCAGGCTCTGTCAACGCCAACAGTCGGTCCGTCAACGTGTCAATTAGTATGTTTTTTGTATTGTTTGACATACTATCAATTTGATATTCAGCTTTCTTAAGGACTCCTCAACTCTTCCGTGCGCTTAATCTCAAAATGCAAACCTTTCCTGTGCTTGAGCCTGAGCCCGTACTTGAGCAAATACTTGAACCAGTACTTGAACCAGAACCCGAATCAACACTTGAACTAGTCAACGAACCTTCGGCACATAGCGGTGGCAGCAATGATCTTGGCACTCAACTCAGTTCTCGACCACAAAGAACGCGCCGGTTTCCAAAGATAGCTCAGAATCTGTAAAGTCTGAGGTATCACGCGGCAGCAGGTGTAAACATGATTTGGAGCCAGAAACTGATCTTGAAGATGAATAATATTCTTGTTGTTGATAACGCAGATATAATGATCATGCTCAGCTAGTATTCTCTGGTCGGAATCAAAATTGCGCCATACCTGATCATGACAATACACGCTATGTGTAAGCTGGTATATGAATTATCATGAATAGGCCTCATACCTTGTCGATAATGCTTAAACACCCTGATTTATGGCTCACATATGTACCTTATACGAACGCTTCGGGCACAATCTGACAACCCTATGGAAGCCTGATGCAAAGCTGGCGCAATTCATGTGAGGCCCTCGCAAGTGTAATGCAAAGTGTTTAACTGGGTAATATGAATCAGAAGAGGATACAAGCTGGTCCAAACATTGGGCTCACAAACATGGTAAGCGCCGGTAAGGACACGGCGGCCGGTAGTCTATTGCTAAACACATACCTTGCATCGTACTACTACCAAGACTTCTTCTTACTTCAACATGGCGCAACAAACTTCTACCAAGCAAGTTCCCAAAATGAGGACATTCATCATCTAAGTTAGTTCTACCGCTTTCATGAAGCCGAGAGGAACAAGGACAACGGAGGACGTGAGTTCCTACTCTGTTCTGTTTAACGCAACAAGACGAAATAACTTGCCTTTGCAGATGGGTTTAGAAGCGGCTACGAAAGCATTGTTAGATGCTGGAATAACGTATGGCGATATCGAGGTTGCGTTCGTTGGTTTCGTGCGTTCTTCACTCTTTCTGATTGAACCGGTGTTTGCGGTCGAATGAACTGATGACAATTCTAGTGTTATGATGATTCTACGTCTGGTAAAAGGGCTTTGTATAATCTAGGAATAACAGGCAGGTATCCCAATTACGAATGTGAGCAATGTACGTGGACACCCTACTTAAGCTGAAGCATTGCACCGACACGCGTGCCTTGTCCTAGAATTGTTCTACAGGGTCAACCGCACTTTTGAACGCTAATATATGGGTCAAATCAGGAGCTGCACAATGTGCGTTAGCTCTAGGTTTTGAACGCATGCGTCCCGGATCATTGGGTACAAACTTTCCCGATCATCCTAATCCAATGATTCCTCTCCATACAATCGCTACAACATTCGAAGAAACAACACTCATAGGCGTTAACCACGGTCCATCGACAGCCTGTCATTTCGCCAACGCTGCTCAAGAGTATTTTGGCAAATATCCAGGAGCGAATGTCAACCATTTAGCGGAAATCGCGGCGAAGAATTACAAGCACTCTGTTAAGAACCCTTATTCTTAGTTCAGAGATGGGTGGACTGAGGAGCAGGCTTTGGCTGCTCCGAAGATTAACAGATAGCTTACCAAGTTCGCGTGTTCTCCTACTTCGGATGGTGTTGAGTGTTGTACTGTTGCTTCTGAGAAGTTTGTGATTCTATTGTTACGCAGGTAGGTGCAACATACTTACATGGCTGGTAGACCTTATTGAATATGTCTCTTTAGACTCTTGTCACAGATGAAGCGAATACATACGAAAGCAAGAGTTCGATGGACTTGGTTGGCTACAGTATGAGTAAACGGGCCGCCGATGAAGCGTTCGCTCAAGCTGGATTTAAACCTGGCGAAGGACGAGATCAAGTAGGCGTATTGAATAGCGTGACTGTTTTGGTGCCAGCGATGGTCTGTGTAGCTTCAAGTCTCCTGTCCCATGTGCTCATCCTGGATCTTCTTCAGCTCATAACCTACGACGCTCTTGGACTTTGCAAGAAAGGAGAAGCGCACAAACTTGTTGAAGGAGATAGCACCGTATGTCGTGCTTTATGTGTGTTTGTTTAATCTGATCTTTTGTTCATAGTATGGTGGAAAATGGGTCATAAACCCAAGTGGTGGACTTGAAGCGAAAGGTCATCCTCTCGGTGCAAGTGGATTAGCAACGCACTTTATATCATTAGTATGTTATTATTAATTGTCTTTTGTAGTGATGGATAACTAATCTTCCTCTCTATTCTCTTCTAGATCAACTCCCGAACTAGGCGGGACCATTGCAAGCACCCGGCCTTTTCGACACACCTGACGGACAGGGTAAACTTATATGGCCTGTACATAACATAGGCTTAGGTGGTGTTGTTGTCGTATCATTATTGCGGTGCCCCGAGTTTTGGAAAGAAAGTGGGAAAGATGAGAGAACAAAATAGGCGGTTCATGATCAGTGAAGACTGTTTGACTAGTCTCGTAACCCATTTGACCATACTTGCACTTGCAGATTGGGATATAACCATGCGCACGAAGCGCGGTGTAATCACAAAACCCGATATCGACAAAGTCAAGTCCAAAAAAAAATAGCAGTCGACGTCAGTATTTCTTATCGTTCGCCAGTGCCGGATGCCTTCCGAGGTGTTCATGAACCCGAACGTTCGTGTGGATTTCAACCTTTTAGTATCTATGTGTTTTATGTCACTTTGTATTGTATTTGTATGACCGCTCAACAGGAGAACTTGAGGCCGAATTTTGGCGTATAAGAAGTGAATATCAACGGCCTTTAACACCGCGGCTTTTCCCATTCTAATCCATCAGAAGGAATATTGAAATGGGGTTCTTATATGATTAAACTGGCACGGGGAGGCATTAAGAAGTTCGATGTTCTAAGACGCCACATGATTCGCATGACAGGTGAAATCAAAGTAGCGAATTATCAGCCGATCGGAATCCGGATTCCGAAAGCGTGAGATTAGCATCGCTTTACTCCCCACCTTCGCCCCCGCATGAACTATTAAATCTACTACGCACCTGACCAAATTGGCGAGAAGGTATTCTAATAATGCTCAGCTTCTCATATGCTGACACAGGAGTTCACACGGAGGAATTCGAGATCTTGACTTAATCCTCATAGACTCGAATTCGGATTCGGAATCACGGACTTGTAAAAGGGGTGAATGGCATGAAATCGTAGTGTACATGTTAGATTAATGCATAAGATAGACTACTCGTATGCCCAACCTAATTTTAATGCAAATAGAAGATGAAAGAGGGAAAATGACGTGGCGGACTGTCTGTGATAATACTAGTACACCTATAGTAATTTTTATAAACAGCGAACAAGACCTTGAGTTCAAGTTGAGGTGATCGTGAATGCTATTGGAGAATAGAATGCCAGGACAAGGGGATAAACCAGGAAGTATGCAAAAGTGTATCTAACAATAAATGCGAGAGACTGAATATGATTATACATCTTCGATTGCGTTAGGGTAGCCACGTCGGGCAGCTTGTTCCGCCCTTATGTGGTGCGCTTTGGCGTCCGCATTTGGAGTGTTGATTATGCTGTCGCCCCCGACGAATAAGAAAACGTCATATACCAAAGCTCCGATGACACCTCCAGCGAAAGGAGCAATCTAAATGGGGAATTCATATGCATTTATGGAGCGGGAAGTGCGGGATCAAAACTTACGATGGGACACCAAAGCCAATACTGGTCGCGGAATGTGAATACTAAGATAAATGTTTTGTAAACGACTCATGGAAAAGGATTGATTCTATGCTTACCTCCTTTTCCATAACCCGCCATTGCAGTTAAAACTCGGGGACCAAAGTCACGAGCCGGATTAATCGCATAGCCTATTTCGAACGTCAAAGAGAGATTTTTGAAAATCTCATCATAGAATTTACCAGTTTGTACACCGAAAGCCATTCCAATACCGGTGACGAGAAGGAATAATGCTACGGGGAGAAGACCAGGAGTTGGAGAAAGGTTTTTCTACAGTAATGATTTAGTAAAGCTGATAGAATACAGACGAGGACAGGAACGTACTTGGTCGGTGATAGCAAGGACACCGATAAGGAGGATGGCAGCTCCCAAAAATTCATCGAACCAAGCAGCCGCTAGAAACTTTATGAGGGATAATATTGCTTCGGTAAATTACCTTCAACGTACAATTTGGCAGGTAACTCAGCTGGTGAAAATACAGAGGGTTTGAATGAAGGACTAAAATTGAATAATTGTCCAATATACGCACTGCATACGTGGCAAACAATCCGGCGGTGCCAGAGATTGTACGAACACCCTGACCTTCGAAAGCATTGATGGCATGAAAGTAGTTTGCGTAGAGGATAGCTGCTCCGAGGAAAGCACCCAAAAACTGTGCAAGAATGTATACCGGCACTTTCTTCCAGGGAAATCTTCTCGTGACGGCGAGAGCCAAAGTAACCTGAAAGCATTGAGGGGTTAGTGCCGAGCACAGTGTTTTTACTACCCATACGCACAGCGGGATTCAAATGACCTCCGGAGATACCACCGGCTACCCAAACGCCAACTGCGACACCGATACCCCAGCAAAATGCAATTGAGTTATAATCCTAAAATGAACAATCAAGACAGAAGTTCAGTAAATATGCGAAGCACGAACGCCTTTCTGCGAAGGAGCGACTTTTGTGCTTCCACTAAGCACAACCTAGGATGGAAAAGATACCTATCGTTGAATTCCCACCAGTAAATAGATAGAATGACGACTTCTCACTTGACAAACAACACCATCACCGAACAAAATTAGCATCATAGTACCAAAGAATTCCGCGAAGAACTCTCTGAAACGGTACCGAACACGAGACCAAGAATTAGGAAACTTGGTATAATGTTCTGTCAACTCCTTTATAGTTCTGATATCCGCCAACCCCTGGGGACTAGGACCACCAATAGTAGAGACAGCTTCGTGAAATTCATGACTACCTTTCTCATTCATGTTGTCGCTGGACATGGCTGCTGGACTGGTTCGTTACTATACAGAAAGGGGATACGTCAGGTGGAGATGACTTGACAAACCATTTTCCCTTGTGCTTGTGCTTCTTATATATATGAAAGCACTGTCAATTCATTAGGTAAACGAATTGATTGTTCTATCAGACGAAAACTTGGGATGAATAAGCAGAGAAAAGGTCCCGTGAAAAGAACATCCATGTACATACGAAGGCTTGAATCAACCAGGGTGATAGAAGGAAAAGGCACCATACGTATCAGAAGACCTCAGCGCGTCCGGGAGTAGGAGAGGCTCGTCATTTCACGTGCTTCCACCCTGCGCGGCACATCGGGACTCGGCCGGTTTTACGTAACTGAACACAATCGATGTCTCTTCATCACTTTCAAGTTCCACGCTGCCCATCCGTTTCTGGTAAAATATAATTGCAATTGATTATGTATCAGAATCGGCTCTGCGTGTTCTCAAGGGCTTTGGATTAATGGCCTTCCGTCCATATACGTTCCTTTTTAGGCTCGCTGAGTTCTACAACCGAGTCGAATAAAGTTTTCGCCGCTACCAAAGATTGAAAAAAAAAATGTGACTGGTCGCTCTTTGCCAGATGAAGTCTGTATATTTTAGTTAATGTATGGCAGTAACGGTACCCCGCAGCATTTTGAAGGACCTCGCCGTGCGTTTGGGGAAAGTATTACTCCCGAGACGGATAAGAATAAAGACCACTGAGAGCGGTCTTTATCTATATCTGACAAGCTGCGCAAGCCGTGGCACATTGATGCTTTTTGGTGAATTTCACCCGGTGGCCATATATAGCGATTCGGCTCATAATCATTCACCCAATAGACAGGGGCATTTGACCATGAGCAGCAGGCAGCGTCCCATGACCTCCCGTTTTGACGTTATATAAGGTGTGTATATCGGTTAACTGGCGTAGTTCTTCGTCCATCAATCGCAAATATAGTGATGGTTCCGGAACTGAATCTTTAGATTAGCTCTCTGGCTACGCCCACCAAATTCTACACACGTCTGAAGCGGATTCAATAACTTTTAAAGCTAAGGCGTACAACGTACATCGAGAGTTCGAGACCAAATGATTTCGTGCATCCTCTGAAGTCCGTTTATAGCACCTGCCATTAGAGTGGCCATGAACTGAGTTGGTGTCGCTGCGGATCATGTGAGCAACAGGGAACGGTGAAATAAAGACAATGAAAAAAGTTTCAAAAGTACAATACGAAAAAAACCTTGATAATTGGATTAAACAGACTAAAAAGTCTGCAAGTCAATTTTCGTTTTTGCCAATAACAATCTCTGACGCTCTACCACCGAATCGACTGCTTCTTGCCAGGATTGATGAAATTTCAACTGAAGCTCTTGACTGGTCTTTGACAATCAGAGAGAAGTGATCAAATCACGTAGTCCGAGATCACGACACCCATGGCTTACGCAAGACATGAGATAAATGGAGGAACACGCATGTATTGATTTTCAGGCCTTTCTACTATATCTATTGACGGGTTCGCGTTGGTTGATTTCAGCAGAGAAGGTGTTGAGAAGGAGAGTGAATTTGGGATGAACGCAATCAAGGAGACATGTTACATCTTTACGTAATTCAATGTCACATGATACAATCCTCAGTTCGCACTTCATCCAAACTGCAATGTGGTGCTTAAGCTCTGCAGCTTCTCTATCAATTCAAACTTTGCTAACTTTAAGAATAATTCTAACTTCAGTCACCGATGAAAATGAAATACTCGAGTATGCGTTTGCCCTTCGGTGCTTGTTCGGTGTTCGCTAGCTGCCGGGTGCCAGTGTCCCTAAACAGACTCTCGACAACCATACCCCTTCCGAAATAGTGTGGATAGGCAGCACCCCAAGTCTTTCTGGTTTTCTTTCTCAGACTTCTCGCTGGTAAAGCTTTTGACGAAGGATACCTAAGACCTTTACTCCCCACTGGTTCTGCAATCTATATCTTCTCATCAGCTTTTTGGCTATCTCTCGTTTCGAATTACTGATTAGATATTTTATGCTGTCCCTAGTGAAACCATATTATTTTACTTGCGCAGGGAATAGATGTTAGATTAAGAATGGGACTAATTGTGTCGGCTGTATCAAGTCGTTGTACACCTTCCAAGCGAATGACGTGTCTTTAGGATGCGGAAGGAATCGTGATCGCGACGCGGTGAACATGTGCTGATGCAGAGACATCGATGAATTTCATCCGCAAGTTGAAATGGATAATCGCACACGGATGGCAAGCACAGGATCCAAACTCAAGATTATTACACCTGGCACGTCTGTATCGCCTGCCCCTAATCAAATTCTTCAAAGACATGTGGGCGGATTCACTCAGTCCATTGGGCGCAGACAAGACATTTCCAGAAAGTCATCCATTCTCCAAAACGTTCTTTATCGCCTCAACCGCCCAAAATCATTGTACATCCGCCCACGCCAGATGATTGTCGCCCCACTGAGCGCCACGGTGAATCACCGCCATTCGTCACACTCCCACACATTCACACTCTCTTTCCAGTACTACCAATGTCAGTAATTGAGACATTGCCTATTGAACTCTGGGAGGAGGTGGTTTATTGTATCCCATCACCTCGTGATTTACTCTCCTTGGCGCTGGTCTCGAAACTTTTCAGCTCATTCATCATCCCATATCATCTCCCCTATCGTCACATCCGTTGCGGTGGCCAGGGAACAAAATTCTGGGAACAACTGGCTGCTAGCCCTCGTTGCGCCAGAGGCATTCGGTCTTTGGTTTCCTTGGACGAACGTTACAGTCTTCCTGATCATGGATACTCTCCGAAATGGTCTTCAATACTGGCAAAACGGGAGGATGATGTTACTCCGTTTGATCTTATTGTCATGCCAGCGCTCCTCAAATCCCTTTGGCACATGACCGCCCTAGAAAGATTTGGTTTCAGCTGGGGCTTTGAGAGCCGGCGCAAAGGGTTTTCTAACGTGCTCGACATCTCACGTGTATTAGCGGACCGAGCTATATGTTTACGTAGCTTGACAGTTGATTTCATGTTCCTCTTGCGGCAAAATAGTCAACATGAAATCAAAGATTTTTTGAATTCTCTTCCCGTTTGTTTTTTTTTCACCTTTTATCCTCGTTTGTTCCTCGGTGCTCATTAAGCTGACAGGTATGGCAACTGTCCAATCTCACACAAGTTCGTCTGTCTCACATGTGTGAATCAGCTGAAAGGATGCTTATCGCCGCGTGTCCAAACCTTGAGGATTTGTGTCTATCTTTACATGATATCCGTGCTTATTCTTGTCCTTTACTTTTCCATCAAGCAAACTGGAAAAAGTTTCGACGTCTGTCGCTGCTGGGTGCCAGGGCCCAGCCAATCCCCTCCGATTTCTTTCAGCGACACCCCAGTCTTGAATGCCTTCTCATGGATGCAAGCTGCTCATTACCCTCTCTTCTCGATGCTTCTCTACCCATGTTGCGTTCTTTTTCATGGGACGCTCACCTTGCGGATCCCACTTTATCTTCCTACCTTCCCAAGTCCGCGCTGTCCGGTCTTGTGCACTGTCGAGTTGCTGTCCGAATGTTTGATTTCGCGGCTAGAATGGATAATCTCGAGAGTTTGCAACTTGTTCTAGCCTCGGACGAATCTCTCCTCCGAAGCTTTTCTCCAATAAATGTTCCTAAGTTGCAAAAACTACAAGTCATTGGCAGAACATCAGTAGGCCTTTAGTTTTTATTCCCTGTCTGATATTTTTTAACCATTCTCGCTAGGGGCTATCTCTGGTAGCGTTACCAGTTCTTAGT
Organism: Phallus indusiatus; assembly: GCA_027605045.1. Lineage (NCBI taxonomy): Eukaryota > Fungi > Basidiomycota > Agaricomycetes > Phallales > Phallaceae > Phallus > Phallus indusiatus. Next base: position 903,680 of record JAQFWX010000009.1, read on the forward strand.
ATACCGAGACTCACACATTTATACCTTGCCTTTGACCCCAAAGAAATACTACAGGAGTTTTCAGAGATTGAAACACTCCGGTATATTCAAGGGCTCAAAGATAGCATTGAAATTGATAGAGATTCAAGTGGAAATTATGTTGGATATCATGTCGTCCCGGAATCTCACTTGGGTGAACGTCCGTATGGGTGGGGAAACTTCTTTTGAGGCTGGCCCCTGTGATGGGAAATCAATGGTTTCATTCCTTTAGTCATAATTAGTGCGGCGAGTCGTACAACGTCGTATGCACGATGGGCGTAGGTCTACTATTGTACATCCGCTCTGTTAAGCACGAATCTCGTTGAACCGACTTGGTCAATGTCGGAAAGTTTGGTGAACTCGAATGTACCCACTCAAGCGTCAATAAATATGTTGTTATCCGATTCAGGTACCTTCGACCCGCCTGTATTGCCACCATACAGTCCCCAAACGCCAAAATGGAAGCAGATTCAACCTCAGCCTATTCACGTTCCTAAAAGCTGTGATCCATGCGAATCCATAAATATACGAAGGGTATTGGTGACGCTTTTCTTCTGTCCTACATCTTGATCCTCCCTGAACGTTATATCAACAGAATCACTGTATCTCGCCATCATTACATCGCAATCTGACAAACTATGTCTGAAACAGCTACTAGTAATTTGAACGAAAATACAGCGCAGCCGGCACTCCTGAGCAATCAGGGTGAAATCGAGAATGAGCCTTCATCGGTTCTGGGTGTACAGGAAATTACCGAAGACGAAAGGTCGCCTGCAGCCACATCTCCAAATGAACAAAAAGCACAATCCGAAACAGGTTTAAATGAAACTCTGCTGCAGCTTCAACTCCTACGGATTCTCACTCGCGATCTACCGGGTAAGATTTTCTTTTTGTCTTTAAAAACAAACAGCTTATAATAACGTGCATTTTCTAGATAATAAGCCTAAACCAGCCTCTAACAATGATGAAGAAATCAGGACCTTGCGCAAAAAGCTTTTTGGACTAACCAGAACCGAATCCAATAACGGTGAGTAAAAACTGACGTGATTATATCGTACTCGCTAATTGTGGAACATCAAGTAAATAATCGATTTGATTATGAACAGAAGTATCCTGCAGATCGTCCCGGAGAAGAGCTTGGTCCCAGTGCTCGAGTTTGGTCGACCTACCTTGACGAAGCTGAGGCTTATGATCGTGAAAGAGCGGAAGGTTGGAAAGAGACAGCAGATGTTCTTCTCGTATTTGTACGTTGAATGACCGTCTTATGTGGCTATGATCGCTAAAGTTTGCTGTTTTGTAGGCTGGTCTTTTCTCCAGTGTTGTCGCAACATTCGTTTCCCAGGCTTCGCAAAGCCTTCAGCAGGATAATACCCAAGTTTCTGCATCCTTGTTGTTCGAAACAAACAAATTACTTCGAGCCCAATTCAGTGGAACACCGATTAATAATGTTCCTAGTTCGATACTAACCCCTACATCTCCGTTCATACCATCGGCAAATGCGCAACTCGTAAATGGCCTGTGGTTCACTAGTTTGGCACTTACGTTGTCTACTGCGCTGTTCGCTGTCCTTTCCAAACAATGGCTTTATTATTACCTGTCTTCTATCTCCGGAACACCGCGCGAAAAGGCGAGAGCAAGACAATTTCGGTTTCAAGGGTTTGAGTCGTGGAAAGTCGGTGCCATCGTTGATCTCCTGCCGATTCTTTTGCATATTGCTGTCGGTATGTTCCTGACAGGCATAATCATACTTCTGTTTCCATTGGATGTTCAAGTCGCTCGGGCGATCGTCGCTATTACCGGAGTCACATACGTTTTATATTTTGTGTCTGTGATACTACCTGTTCGATATCCGGGATGCCCATATGTAACGTCGCTTACGATCTATATCGGTGTACTGTTCTTTTTTTTGCCGAGGGTCACTAACCCGGTATCAAAAATTCTACGTATAATCGACAGAGTATACCCGAGTTCACAATTAGACCCGGAGGTTTGTTCGAAGATGGCCAGGATAATCTCGAAATGGAACTTTTTCCAGAAATGTCTTCTCCTTTTCCTCTGTTCTATTTGGGTTGTAAATTTCATATGTATTGTTATATATATCTCTCATGGCAGGTCTGCGTTGGTAACTGTCCTCTTGACTCTCACTCTGCTTGGAGATGGTTTTGTGATAAAAAGGCTTATGGATCGTCATTTCAATTTTCATCGTCGTGCGCTGGAACCCTTCAAGCGCTTCGCTTCTACCATTCCGAAATTCACCAACTGGAGGGAGGAGAAGATAAAACAGGCTGTTGCAAATGCCGCTCCTCTCGACTCGGACGCACTTTCTTGGCTCAATGAAACCTTCTCTGCTACAAATGTTCACCGGATTATCGCACGGTGTTCATTTATGCATCCAAATATTGCACAGAAATTCGAATCCGACACCTTGAACAGTTTTTGGAGGATTTTGGAAGTCGGTGAAACAAGCGTGGTGGATATTCGTCATGGATTGTGTATTGATCTCTTGTCCCGGGAGTGCAACTACTGGTCTCTACTTCCGTCTATGGCTGATACGGAGTTTAGAAAACAAATGGATGAAGTGGAATATAAAAATTATTCCCGAATTACCGAAAATGTAATCAGTGCCAATTATGTCGAAATTCTTAAGGACGCTATCAAAGACGACTTCAAGCTTCCGCTGACCATGTGGCACTGTTTCCTCGCAAGGGCGTCGGAAGATGATGAGGTGGCTAGACATATCATCACTTCCGGAATACGTAACATATTTGACTGGAACACCCGGAGCACCACAAATGGCACAGAGACCGCACATTTCCAGACCGTTCTCAAAAATCCCGGCGAGCCGGCAAAATGGAAATTTGACTACCTGTTCCGTTACTTTTCTACTGGCAGCCCTCACTATTCCTCCTCAGAAGACAATTACCCTAGGAAACATTATCTCCTCGTTGCCTTCATCTATCGGAACCTTACTTCCCCGCGATCGCTCATTGCCGACGAAGAACAGAAGCAAAAGTTGTTGTCTGATATGTTTAACAGCTTACATCAATGGCTTTCATATCCAACTTATCATTTCTCACACGAGGACTACCTCTTCTTCTTCGAATATATTTGCTGCGTGGATGCATTTTGGAGTGAATCTATGACGGATACCGTCAGATCGAAAGTATTTGACTCCCTGTCTCTGATTTGGAGTTCCGGCAAGAAGAAGGATAACTGGGTTGAGCGCTTTTACCAACTCGAGTTCAGCGACCCCTCTTCCATATATCAATGGTGTTCGCACGACGTCAGATTACTTATCTCTGGGCACAGCCTGAGCAGGTTTCCCATATTCACACTGCTTCTCATGCCTCAGAATCACGACGGTCTGTATCGATGCATCAACTCCTCGAATGATCCCGCCGAGGCTGTGTCCCGTTTTTTGACATTTCTTCAAAACTTCAAAGATGTCCGGTATATTGATCATATCGCACAAGACGACTTGTGTGGTGGTCTATTGTATCTCTGTGTGGCGCTTGTGGGCCTAGATGGACTTGCTCCGTCTACCGTTCTCTACAACTCGTCCGTGCTGGTGGAACTAGGGGGACTCCTTTTGGTTCACACACCAGCAGAATGTTGCTCCAATTCAGAGCCTTGTCGGTCAAAGTTACATCAACTTCACGGTATTATGGTTTCAGAGGCACATTCCGAAGAAAATACAGACCTTCGTCAGGAGCTCGAAAAAGTCGCACGCAAGTTTAGGCAATGTTTCGGTCTGGCCTCTCAACGTTCTCAACACCCGCCGAGTGTCGAAAATCAACGCACTGAAACAACAAACTTGAACCACGATTCTGAAGAGCGTGGACAGCCTCAGAAATTCAATGAAAACGAGGCTTGACAAGTCTCACATCTAGGTATTGTCTATACGAGCCCATACATATCTATAGCATGAAAATAACACAGTATTCAATCAGATGAAAAGAATGCTCAGTGCATGACATACGATAAAATATCAAAAGTGAGCTGATCATGATGATGCCTACAATACCAATGAGAACACTAAAATAAAATGTTATTCGACAGGATAAAATTCTGTTTATGTAGCTTTAGTATCGTCGTCTAAGTCCATGAAATGTTCCATCGTTTTGCCCAAAGGTTCTGTCAAGTGTTATTCTTTTCAACTTGAAATGCGTCACTAGACACGCACCGTATGTATCCATTATTTTTTAGCAGTTAAGAATGACAGAAAAGGTCTATGGTCACGAAAGTTGCTTGTGTGCACACTTTTTTGATAGGACGCGTAAAATTGAAATGCTATTGTATTATGTAGACAATTTTTTTCTCAGCTTCTTATGCCTCCATCGATCATCTCTCGCGCGTTGCTTCTAAAGCGACGCAAAATTTGGTTGGTGTAAGGCTTTTGTTGTGTTGTGAAGTTCCTAATTATGTCAAAAACTGTATAATTATTTATTTATTGTCTCAGAATCAGAATGTGTCACTACAGAGTCTGTGCATGAGGCATCAATGCATCAGGCCCGGACCGACTGGCGGCCAATCCTAAGAAAGCGCTAAATTTAAGGCAAGAGCTCTTCTCCTTCGTAATATCCCGTAAATGCCTAACGGGCGACAGAATGGCCACGCACCTCTTCCTTATCCTTCACACTAATGTTATATCCCTGGCAAGTCGCTACTACGCCTTTGCAAGCGGTTTTATTTGTGGATCTTTCAAGTGCAATAGTGAGTTTCTCAAAACTTCTTTCTCCCTCCGAGAAAAACTTCAGCGCTAAACATCGCGACTCGGAAAAAAAAACCCTTTCAAGATTGCACATGCATGGTTTCGAAAGTATGAACCTCCGGATATTACGAGTTGTCTCGTTCGTATTGCTGTCTTTTCAATTGCACCTGGCGCGACGGCACTGAAGATGCTTCCGTCACCTTGGGCGAATGTACCCTTACATCTGCTCTTTTTCATGTGTTTCGTGCTATTCTCGATCTTGCTCTATCGTGTCTCGCCGTTTCACCCTTTGGCGAGAATTCCGGGACCGATTGTCTGCAAGACATCGAATATCTGGTTGGCCTGGGTTTCGTACAGAGGGGATGTCCATATGTACTTTGATAAACTACACAAAATATATGGTCCAGTCATTCGAGTTGGTATGGCGTTGTTTGTTTTTCCTTACATAATTTTCATCTTATCATACGATTTTGCAGGACCGAACGATTTGTCCATAATAGAAGCCAAACTTCTACCCGATATCTTGGGTCAACAGGGTATGCCTCGAGGACCAAGTGCGCTTTCTTACCAAACGCTCTTTCTTAATCCAGTAACTGAAGGTATTTGTACATATTTAGTGTGGGATGGAAAAATATACGTTGCGCACAAACAAAATCAGTCCAGTCACAGTCTCATCCGTGTTCGCGACATCAATATGCATCAATATTCACGCACAACTTCGTAAGCAATGGAATCGAGCATTTGCACCAGGTCCTTTACAGGATTACGAAGAGTCGCTTCTTGCAAGTGGGATTGAGCTGATTGAGCATTTGAAAGGCGTTTGTCATGGTTCCTCAGATAAATTGGGACATGTTGATATCGCGGACTATATTGGTCGCTGGAGGTCTGCCTCGCTCCTTCTTAATTATTCAGACTTTCAGCTCACATCTATTAGTTTTGATTTTATGGGAGACTTAGCGTAAGTAAATTATAAATTTGGGTATATCAATAACTTCAGCTTCTTATGCTGGCACCTCAGTTTCGGAGAGAGTTTTGGATTCGTGCGCAATGGTGATACAGAGGGGATTATACAGAGCTTGAAGGCTTCAAACGAGTTCGTCTCGTTAAATTTCAATTAAACTAATAAATAATATTTTCGCACCAGAATACCAACGATTACACAAATGATTCCCTGGGCTTCGACATTTTTCCGTTCCATTCCTTTCATGAACAAACAACTGGGAGCGTTTGCCAAATTTGCGATCACACAAGCTCACAAACGGATTTCAAAAGTAACTGGAAAGAAAGATTTATTCTATCATTTGGTACTTCAATGCTCCTATCTCTTTTTTACTCAATTAATTATGTTCAAGGCTGCTAGTATGAATATAGACGATGATAAACCACCAACACAGGTGGTCATTTCAAATGTGGGTATTGCTATCCTCGCGGGGTCCGATACGAGCTCAACGGCGCTTTCTGGGATAATGTATTACTTACTCCAATATCCTGAATACCTTCGACGTCTGCGTAAGGAGCTCGACGCGACTTTCCCCCCATCAGAGGATGCCCCTATACGACTGGATATGCTAGCCGATCTACAGCTGTTAAATGCAATCATGTCAGTGAACCCAGTCTCCGATAAATCATGACAATGTCGCACACAGACTGATCATTTTTTCAGCAACGAAGCTTTACGTTTGCAACCTCCACTCGCAAGTGGTTTGCAAAGGGCTCCGGCGAAGAACAGTGGGGGTAAAGTAGTAGGAGACATGTATAAGACAAACAGCTTTCTTTTTGTGTTGATGCATCTCTCATATGTTTACACAGGTTTCTCCCCGAAGAAACGGCTGTATTTGTTCCCCCGTACGCGATACATCGCGACCCTCGCTACTTCTACCCGAAACCAGACGAATTCTGGCCGGAGAGATGGTACACTCGGAGCAGCGAGGTGGTATTAAATCGGCTGGCCTATATTCCATTCTCTCACGGCCCAGCAAACTGCATTGGTAAATCGCTTGCTCTTTCCGAATTGAGGTACATCACAGCGATGCTAGTTTATAACTTCGACTTCTGGTTCGAAGATGGATATGATCCGTCGCAGTGGACACGAGACATGAAGGATCACGTTCTCATCGTGACGGGGAAGTTGCCGGTAAAGATGAAACAAAGGGAGCTTTGACTGTTCGGTTTATTCGAGAAGCAGTTGGTGTATATCACTCCTACCTTTAGTCAACAACTATGGCAGACAATTCATGAAGAAGAAGTGATTTCTAGAAGTAAATATTATTCGAAACAACTTGAATGCGGAAGCTGCAGGTTCATGCCCCAATTACCAGAATAGGCTCGAGACCAGGCCTTGTGATGGTGTTACCTCCCCGGCTCTACATACTGCATTCATCTTAGGAATTTCTGTAATAAACAATGTTTTTTGTAGGGTGGAGGACGACACGTCTGTGCGTCTGTTGATGCTGCTGACCAAGCTACTTAAGCGGGCTTTTATATACATTTTATTAGCCCAAAGTCCGCCCTACATAGTAATTTTCTCAAATTTCGCGCCACTTATCAACACTGTTGTTACGGATGTCGTCTTCCCCCAACTCCCCATCCCTTTCGCGTGTGAACTGGGCGGTGAAACACCAGCAAACTTGTTTACTTGAGGACCACGAGGACGTCAATGTGCCCGTGCCAGTTATTAACCCAGATTACACCAGTCCCGAACTCTTCGAACAATTTCGAAATTTGTACGAAAAAGCGCATGAGGATGGAAAAAATGAATTGATGAGAGCGGTTGCAAGAGAGGGAGAGGCAGAAAGAGAAGGAGAGGCAGAAAGAGAAAGAGAGAAAGGAAAGGGAGAAACAGAAACAGAAACCAGAAGCGAAACCAAAACCAAAACCAAAACCAAAACCAAAACCAAAACCGAGACCGATACTGAAGTCAACCCCCCAAGCCCCAGCCAAGTCCACAAAACATTCGCGCGACGAAATGGACGACGACGAAGGATCAGATGGCATGGAGTCCGCTGCATCCCCACCCAAGAAGATTGCTCGCAAGGCGACCAGTGAAGAACCCAACCACGACGCCGGCCCTTCATCAATCCAAGTGCAGACACTACGCGACCCACCTTGCGACAGATGTGTTCGTCTGAAGAAGGACTGCCGCGACCAAGTGGGCAATTCCGCACACCAGCCCGTCTGCCGAGAATGCAAACGCGCCAAAGCCGGCTGCTCTCACTTTGCAATGAAGAAACCTGAAAAGGTCGATGAAAAAGTGAAATTGGTCGAAGAAACTGAGGTGAATTCGAAGTCAGAGGTGAAGACAGAAGCGAGGGCTGGAGTCAAGGCAAAAACGAAGGGATCTTCTGACCCTATTGTTGACGATGCTTCGGACAACAATGACAACGGGGTCATATTCGTAGATGGACACCTTAACCTAAAAACGAAGGAAATTTCTGACCCTATTGTTGACGACGCTTCGGACGACGATGACAACGGAACGCTGCCCGCAAACAATAAAATCCCAGACACCGATTTCACATTACCGGAAATGACGTCGGACTATTTTGAAAAGCTGACTAAGGCGATCAGTGTGGGTATCGCGGAAGGCATTAAGATGGCCACACCGCTCATCATGCAAACTTGCATGACGTTAATTGATTTACACGGAGAAAAGCAGCGGCAAATGATGATGCAAATCATTGCAGATGACATACGAGCGCTTACAGAGTTCCACCAGAAAATGTTCCGCTCCGATCTAAACCTGTTGATCAACAGAAAGATTGGAAGGAAATCCCAGGCGGCCGATAGTGAAAGAAAAGACACCGGCGCAGCTGGCGAGGAAGACCCGAGCGAAAGCAGACGCACCACAGCGGGTGGGGCTGACGAGCGGGGAGAGTACGAATCGGACGATGAAGTGAGTGGGATTGTGCAAGATTAAGCGGTGGAGTTTTATTCTCGTTCAATGAAAAGAGTGTTTACATGCATGTATCTACCAAATTCCCTTCGCCAATTATCTCAAGGATTCCTGCCTCCCGACATAATTTCTTTAAACGTATCAGCAATTTTCTGGGCTGAATCCCCGCCGAACATGAGGTTCAAATTATTCATCGTTTTCTGCGCATTTGCCTCGGCTCGTTCGAACATGATCGTTTCGTATTGTTCAGTTGCCGTTGACAGTGAAATTTCGTCTCGAGCAGCTGATATTATTGCTTTAGAAAGATCGAGAGCGTCTGCCATGGCGAGGTTGACGCCCACTCCAGCGAATGGTGTCATCAAGTGAGCTGCATCTCCGAGTAAAGTTATACTAAGAAGAATTCGATATAACATACACTAAACCATGGTCGAGGATTAACTTACCCTGGTTTCGAAGACCATTTAAAACCTATAGGCAGCATATACAACGGGCGTTGAAGAATATCATCCCCAATCCTCATCCAAGTTTTACCTCGTTCGTCCCAATTGTCAAAGTATTGTTTCAGATAGGTCTCCACCGCAGCACCGCGATCTGACCAGTCAATCCCTGAACTAACTCTCCAGTCCTCGGGAGCACGAAGCATCCCGTATATCCGGGCTGACCCATCTCCGTTACGCTGTGCCATTATAGCTCTTCCCGCATGGAGATAGAAACACGTTCCATCTCCAATCAATTCACCAGTCTCCGGGAACCGATTGTTCACGTCCTCAATACGAGTTTCGAGCCCGTATATGCCGGAATAGAAAGGTTTGCCGTCAGAGAGAGCGTTGCGCACTTTGCTCCATGCTCCGTCCGCGCCAACAACCACGTCAAAGTTCTGTTCAATAGTTCCATCACCGAAGTAGAGGTCAAATTTGTTATCCGATTTAATTTCGACATTGACAAGCTTTTTCTCCCACTTTATGGTGTCTGGTTCCAATGACTTGATAAGCAAGTCTCGAAGTTCGCGTCTATCAATCTCAGGTCGCATATCTGCACGCGGTCCGTCCCCTTTAGCATCCAAAAGAACGTCTCCAGCTGGACTTAAAAGTCGCAAAGCTGAACCTTCTGCACGGGCATACTTAGCGAACTCGTCGAATAAGCCTGCTTCTTTGAGAGCCTTTTGACCCGATTCTGGGTGAAGGTCGAGACTTCCTCCTTGAGAACGAGCTAGCGCCGAGTTGTCGAGGTCAAAGATGGTACATGAGACGTTATTAATTTGGAGTAGACGGGCGAGGGTTGTTCCACCAGGTCCACCTGACAATGTGTCGAATGAGAAATAGACAAAGAAACATGTTAGGGCAAGACTTACCCCCAATGATAGCGATACGAAGAGACATTGCCGCGTTGAATGTTAAGCAGACTCGGATGCTCCAAAAAGGACCTCAAAAGAAGGTAATTTATACCTTCACATGTAAAAACCCTTTGCAACCTATTACATTGATTATATCGAGCAAATCAAAACCTCGCACTGCTGCCTTCACAACGCGTCAGCTCATCAATAACCTCACAACGACGTCGTAAGCTCCGCGGCGTCAACCATACGTCAGACTCAGAATTACGGCAGGCACCGATGCCGTCGGCAGTAAGGCAGTTGTGACGCGCAAGTCACGGAAACAGGCGCCGCCAAATTTTTATTCCTCTCGCCTCCTTCTGTACCGTTAACCTCCTTATGGCACGTCGCTCAGCCCCGCCGAATTCGGGTCCTTCTTATCTACCACCTTCATATGGAACTCCGGGTCGTCAGGCTGTTGATCCAAATGAATCCCGATTCCAACGCTTCCTCCGGGAACAAGTACGTCTTAAACTCCAATAAATCCGGAAGATCTTAATGCTCATATTTTCTTTGTTTCTAGGTCTTCTCTATCGACAAGTTACCTGGAAATCTGAATATCCTGACTAGTGCAGTGCTATTCTTCGGTGGAATTGCCGTAATGAGGACGTTTGGAGAATCAATGGTTGCAGATATCTAATTGCCGTTTCATTGCGACGTTGTCTATGCGTGCGTATTCTCTCGAACATATGGGATGCTTCGGGCTTGCAGGACTAACTATTTATTATAGGACGCATAATAACAACTTATAACGAGACATTTGGGCTTTTTCATCAACAGACCCGTTTTTGTTCACCTGTTCACTCTCAACAACCAAACTCACCACTCCTCGCATCTATACGTTTTTACGTTAAAAGTATACATCGTCTTGTATGATTAAATTCCTCCATCGTGTTTTATTGCTTGAATATCGCATCATTTGCTTTCAGTGATGTTTGTTTATAACGGACAATTAAGCTTTGTCTCAATCATTGAATGTTTACTATACAAAGCGAAGTTCTGCATCTCATTCTCATTTTTAGTCCAGAAGTCATTTGCGTCGACGCATACCAACGACACGATGAAGAGGTATCATCTTTTATTGAAAATCAGCTACCTTTATTTGTCGGACATCCGTTCAGTACACAATCGGCTTCCAAGTTTTGTGTTAAGGACCCTGAGTTAGGAATCGGCGCTTCCTCCTCAAACCACTGCATGGAATTAACCCTCATCCTCCCTCATCCTATGTCCTTTCGGTTAGTACAGAGAAAATTCTCACGTCCATAGGTTCTCGTTTATTCCATAAAAATAATGGACTTCAATAAAAGAGCGTAGGTAATAAATCAAGATTGCAGGGTCATAATGAGGTCTGGCGCTCGCATCCATAAACAAAGGCTGCTGAAGAGGGCTTGGAAAAAGGTTTCTTTATTACATGAGGACAAACGAGTCCACAATTCATGGTAATATTGTCATCGAGGCGTAGAATTCCGCTCTCTCAAAGCTTTTTGGCTCTCAATTCGTCCCGTCTACACACAGTCCTTTATATATGTCGTCGACGATCTTTTGTCCTGCACGTCGGACAAAGCAACGTCGAGTCCATCGAAGTCGTAGCGTCTTTCAAAACGCTATAAAACTAGTCATATTTCTCTTCCGACGCTCAACTACAACTTCATTCATTACACTCCCCCTCAACTCTCTTTACTTCGATCCTTAATCACTTTCCTTTGTTCAACCATTGACGATGCGTTTCCAAACGATCAGAAATGAAGAACCAGCGGACGCTCGGGAAGCTCTGCAGAAGAAATATTATCTCTCTCAAAGCATCAAAAACAAGTCACTGGCGATACCGGAATACCGTCAGGCGACTTCGTTGAATAATTTGAGATCTCACTCGGGCACCTCGTCCCAACCCTTTCATTCAATTCCAAAAGCTCCATCCTCATCACCCTCGCCATCACCCCCCTCGCTTGTGCACTCTCTCCCTACCTCGCGGAGTGTTTCGCCTATACCCCCCGATTTGAACTACTATGCGGAAAACTGTAGTGTTTCTTCGCGAGCGCACGAAGAAGAATATTCAAGCTCCTCCGATGCATACGTCTACGAATATCAAAGGACGAATCTCCAGAGAAATCAGCAATACGAGCAACTTGCCATATTGAAATCGAAAGAGCCTCGTTTCGAAGAGGGAGGATTCTATCGTCCGTTATGTGTAGATGAAAAACAAGTGGAATACGTCCTTCATTACTGGGAAAAAGGATTGGGACTTGTTCCCACTGAAGATATCTACAACGGAATGCGAACGTTCGAAGCAGGTGTCCCTATCGACAAAATGAAGATCGAATTCTGCGCCGCTCTGGTTCATATCCTTGCTATAGCGATAGCGATCGGACGTTTGCCACCTCATTGCGCCAATCCAAAACAGATTGAGAATTATCTCGCTCAACTTCATGACGAGGTGCGGCACACTCCAGATTATCTGTCGAAAGCAGTTCCCGTTCAAAGGGAGCATTGGCTACTCGGAACGGCGCGGGAGAGAGAACATGAAATCCTTTGGTTAGGCGAGCAAGCAGAAGGACTATTCTGGAACCGCCATAATAAGACTGTGCTGACGAATTATCAGAGATCACAAGAACCTTCCGATCGGGTGTTGGAGAATATGTTCGATACTTATATTCGATACTAAAGGCTAAAGGCTAAACGTGGTTTCATTAATGGTTGCTTGACCTTAACACATCGGGTGATAAATGGCGTTATCATCATCTGTAAAACTATCCAAATTCCACATCTCTTTTTCTTTCTGTATTACCCACATTACATGTACAAGTTGATCTAATAAACAAACAAACAACTTATCAAATATTTTTGTATCTGGTTTGATGGGCTCGATCATAAATATTTTTAGGACGATCATCATGGATCGTATCAAAAGATAGTAACGCATATTTTAAATTGCTGGACTTGATCTCAAGCATTTTGCAAAAGGGAGCAATATGAATTTTATGCAGCTCGGTTATCTGTTAAACGCGGTGAGCATACACAAGTCCCATGATGGGCTTCACCAGGTCTGGCCCAATAATTACATAAATGCACTGCATCCAGCACGATCAATAACGGTATCATTTCGTGGGATCTGCAACAGCGATTCCCTTTCATATGTACGTATAACGCACGGTATCCGCATGGCTAAGTATGCCGACCTATGAGAAGGTAGATCTAGGCACCTTCATATCCGACGTGTGAAATAGATAGCAGAAGTTGATGAGACAAAAACGCGCAACACACGTTTTTCCACCAGGAACGATCTGAAAAAGGCGTCGTAAACTAGGAAAAATATATTCTTGCGAAAACTACTTTATGATCGCAGTGTGTGGTTTTGGTTTCTGTTTTTGTTGACGTTTTTGATGATGGGGCTCTGACTTTCATGGTCCATGATATGGGGGAAGGGCGAACTGGGCAAGTTGGGCAATTGTAAGCCGTAAATGATGGATGAACCACCTCCTTAGACGCACGATGTATACGCCGAAGGTATATTGGCGGACGATGGGTGCGAGGCCGCATCACACGGTGGCAACAAATCTCTGTTGAGATTTTTGGCAACGAAATCATGGAGCGAGGCATGCCTGGTCATCTGTTGGCCCGTTGCTGGAGATAATATGAAATGTTTACATCGTATGCATAGCAAACTATCTTTTCTTTAGTATCACCTCACCTGTTGAAGTCCATGACGTCTAATTAAATACTGAAGACCCGTTTCTGGAAGGGTCTTGATGTCGGAGGAAGGCCGAAGAAGCTGTCAAGATCATGTCAATAAGAAGACAAACAATATAAAAGAAAAAAAAAAGATGAAACGGAATTCCATTCCATATTAGCACGACTGCATTTCAAATTTCACGTCGTAGCCATGCAGAACAATACTAGTACTCCTAGTGCTACTAACATTGCAAAAAACACCTGGTCCTAGGGTAGAGTACCGCAAGTGTGGCACGCCCGGAGACTGCGGATTTTGCAAGAAAAAGACCAACTTTTTGCACACACTTAGTAGACTCGTTGATTTGCCAAAGTTGTTGGCTCAAGTTGGCTCAACTTCTAGGCTCAGTTTCAGGTTGATTCCAACTACGACGCGAGTCGGAGTTGTGGGCGTCGGTTGGTGCCGACTCCAGCCCGAGAAGCGGTAGACGCTCAATTGATTTTATTTTTTGGCCCAGTCTCGTTCCCTTTTCCTTTCCTACGCTGTTACTGCTTTATCTTTCCGGTTTCGCTCTTTATATTCCTCTCTTTCACGGGAAAGAACAACCCCCCACCCTACCGCTACCGTCAAACTAAATTCCTTTACCTTTTCCTCTCTTTCGGGGCTTCCTTTCGGGTTGCAGCCGCGCCTGCTCTACTTCGATCAGTCCAAGACAAAGAAAAGGGTGGCTTGATTGCGTATGGATGCTGCAGACTTGGCTCGCTGGACAAGATTTGCTGCAAAAGGTGGCATTGGAAAATGTACAGCTCTTCAAGACTGTGTCGCGGAGCGTCACGAGGATCTTATGTTTTTGAAGGCGAGTTGCTTTCACCTATGTCATATATCCTTCTCGTGAATGGGTGGCTGAGACGGCACTTTCTCTTTTGTTCTAGGATGACGAAATTATTGTGCTATTGCAGCTACCCGAAGAAAATGAATTTCTCGTACGTCGACCTCAACTAGTTTCTCTCAAGTTTCTGACAATCACCTATTAAGGGTTTCTGCGAAGGTGTTGTCGGTCGCTTCAATGCATCTGCCGTTCAGTTCCATGGCAAACTAAAAAGACCCGTTCTTGCGAAACGTCAGTCTGGAGCTGCTGCTTCATCCTCCTCTCGTCCGGTATCCCTGTCATCTCGTTCCCCGCAAAGTGATGCCCAAAGCCCCATATTTGGTGTATCAAGACAAGTTTCATCTCCCTCTCCTCTGGGCTTTTCCCTATCCCCAACTCTCAGATCAGATTCCCGAAATGGTGCACCCTTTTCCAACCATTCAACGCCATTCACCATTGCCCATCCTCACGCTACAGACCAAAACCACCACAACCCCATTCCCAACCACAGCCACAATCGCATTCCTTCTGCCTCCTCATCTGTATCACATTATAGTAACCAATCTCATAATCGGAAACCATCCCAACCACATGTTCATGACGCGAGCTCTCCTCTTACCGCGATCCCGCCACACGTACTTCACGGTCGCACTGTCAGCGCTACATCGTCCCATTCCGCGTATTCTTCTCATGCACCGAGTCGTACATCTTCACGAGCAGATTCATATCCGGCTACAGGTTCAGAGGAAACTTTCACGGATCATATAACTGCTTTATCTCCCATCCTGAACTCGCTGGGTTCTCAACCGCCACCACTGTCGCTTTCAAGCTCGGATGGTCCATCCTCACCATCTTCATTTCTCCCTTCTCCTCCATCCGCCACGATATCTTCATTTCCTCAGCATACTACTTTCAAGCAGAGCGTTTCTCCATTATTCATCTCCCGGAATAGGGCTGCTTCGGAAAAACTTGTACCCCAAACGGAACCTTTGGAAACCATCAACCGCGCCGCAAGTAGTTCATATGCCCAACAAGTCTCTCATCACGGATGGTCTAACATTGATGATTTCGACAATCAAATGAAACGCCAGGAACATGATGTGCATCTCTCTCAGGATCCAATGCTAATGATCGACGCTCTTGAAACAAGTCTTGCCAGCGTATACTCGGAACCCAGCGCCGAAATTCATAAAGAAGATTTGTTCCCACCAAGTAAAAGGCATTCCCAATTCCAGATCGGTAGTTCAGTGTTGGTAGAGGATAGCGATTATGATGTTGTCGCTCCCAAGGCCCTGACCACAAGCCCTGATCACTTATCGGATCCTGGTTATGAGATCGGTATGCAACTACTCAGGGAAGATACCGATCCAGAAGACGACGGTCAGGATCAAGAGGAAAGTTTCTCAAACATCGTTTCGGCAGATGTCCCGGTTATCTCTACTCAGGGTACCGCCATGCAACAGACGCTAATCAGGATCTTGAATGCCGACGACAGTGATTCCAGCGACGAGGACATACTTGAGGAGGAAAATAGTTTTGCTAATACCACTGAGACACAATCCACATCGCTAGTTGTTCCTCGTTCGCCAAATGGGTCTGTCAAGTCCGGGATGGTTTTAGACAAATATGTCTTTCCTCGACCTCCAACTACTACCGAGGAAGACATTCGCCGAAGTAGAGCTTCTTCCATCCTACGCACCGAAGCGGAAGAAGAGAATTGGGAGTCTGATGCTGATATATACGACGACTACCGTTACTCGCGGTATTCAATGTATTCGTCGTCTCCTGCGCAATATAACTCGAAACGGGCTAGTCGGGCAAGCACGAAGAGCGGATGGTCGTCCAAGGCAGGCGAGCGACCGCCTATGCCAGACGAAGATTCCTGGAAGAAAGCCTTATTGAGTACCGAGGCGGACGAAGATTCGCTATTTAGTAAATATTTATCAGATAGAGGGGCGTCGGCCTCCGCGTCCGCTTCTGCGAGCGGGAGTCAGAGAGCTGCGTCTCCCGTGCTTCCGTCATCGTCTGCCAAGGATATCATTCCAACTTCTTCTTTTGTAGTCGTTTCACCGTCATCTGATGCTGAGAAAGAGAAGAACACAAAACGTACGCCGTCTCCTGTGCAGGTTTTGACAATAGCAGGGTCTACGGCCGCCAATACACTGAGTGTGATATCGCCGTTAACCCGAGCATTCCGTAGTAGTATGGAATCGAGGTATTCAGATGGTGAAAGCGGAGATGATGAAAGGGACGATCGTAGGAACACTTTAACAAGGAGCAATATAACGTCACGGCTTGCGGATGCTGATAATAATGAAGCAAACCTCTCGAGGTCGAAGTCGCTGAAATCGGAAGATGCAGTTTCTGCTTCCTCCTCTCCTCGTGAGAAGATCGAAAGCAAAAGGCAATCGAGAAGTCCTACTACTTCCGAGAATCTGACACGTGTTTCACCACCTACATTTCGAATTGACGTGACAGCTCATCGGGGGAACGGTGCAATTGAATCGTCTGGCGAACGGAGGAGGAGCCAAGCGTTTACTACTACTGAGTTGGCACAACAAACTCAACCACCATCTCCCAATCCGGAAAGTCATCTTCGCGTTGATACACCTAATAGTCATTCGAGTTCCGCGCCTCCCTCGCCTCTTCAGCCTGGTTTCCCTCCTTCGCCTTCCGCCATGACGTTTCAGACTTCGGGTTCATTTCATATTACTGCCAAACCTATCGCTTCTTCCAATATTCCAGCTTCATTGATGCCTGCGACTCCTTCCTCTCCAACAACACCAACAACACCAACAACGCCTTCTTCCTCTCGTAATCCTATTACGCCACCGGCTATTCCTTTCAAGGGTACATTACCTCCGGGTTTACCTCCAGCGCACATGCAACAATTCCAGCAAGGTGGTCAATTGCCACCGCAATTTCAACAACCTTATAGACACGGAATGGACTCCATTCCCTCAATTATGCATATGGCTATCCAACAACGCGCTCCGACTATTCAGGGCCATACACTAACGGATCTCGCTAGTTCGACGGGACCTGTACTGATTTCATTCATTTTGCCAGGGATGCAGCCTCCACCTTCTCACATGTCTACTTTACCTCGTCCTCAGCCTGCTCCCCAATATGGTCCTTATGGTGTTCCGGTAGTACAAGATCAGCGATCTTTGACCCCTCAAAATGCAAATACCGCTGGCGGCGTTCAGCCTAATCAGATACCCATCGCCACACCTCCTGCATTGTTACCGTTATCTTCGCAACAAGCGTTCCTTGGACATGGACTCGGGCAGCAGAAACAACAACAACAACAGCAACTGCAACAGCCTGTACATAACCAGCCAGCCGTTGCCACGCGATCTAATTCAGCACAATCACAATTTTCTGGTTCTGGTTCTTCTATCCGGCCGGAAGAGCAGCGAGACGCTTCCAATGCTGCTTCACAACCTTTACCTCGTGCTAATTTTTTCCCTAAAGTTGGACAACCGAGGCCTCGTTCGAGATCCTTTTCGGACTTCACTTCTGAAATTACGGATAGAGTTGCCAGAACACTAGATAAACCTCGCAGGTATGGTATCTTCCCTTCTTTTATAAAGAGGTCTTCTCCCCACTTCATTTTCTCTTCCACGTTTTTTTTCCCTCTCCTTTTTTTCTCTCTTTTTTAATTCAAGTTGCTAAATTTTGTTTACTAGTCAGGATGAAGTTAATGTTGTAACTGGTAACGCTACAGACGGCATGTTTCGCTCCAATTCGCCATCCATATTTGGTACCATTCGAGGTAAACCTCGACCAACCCACGGGCCGTCGCCACTCTCACTTCCTCCCACCACCAACGTCGTCGTCCAGTCGGCACCGAACTCTCCAACGCCGTTACAGCTGTCTTCGAATCCGTTGTCACGAATACATCCTTTTGGAAACAAATTGCCACCAACATCGTCATCATCATCAACTGCTCCATCTGATGTTCAGGAACCACAGCCTAAGCGTAATAACAACGCTAGCAACAGCACCAAGCGGCAGTCGCCATTAGGAGGAACCCGAGGTCCCCAATCTCCAGTTGCAGTATCCCCTTCTTCAATCAGTTTCCCCATTCAAAGGGGGGATAGTAACGTTCAACGCCACCAACGAGTCTCCGGGCACCTTTCCGAAGAAGATTCTAGCTCTCCGGGGCCTGCGTCATCTCTCAGACCGCCAATCCTGAGACATTCGAATGAGAGCGAGCGGACTGGTTCTGGCTCTGATGCTATGTCGCCTCTCTCGATAACAAACCACAGTCCCGTTTCTTCGTTGAATCGTCACATTTCTCTTCGACCGAAAATCTCTATACCCACTCTTCGGTCTAGCAAATCGCGGCATGAGAGTCATGGCTCGCCTATGACTCCCAATGCAGGTGTGGACGAAGATACGGTCCAGATTAAAGACACCGAGTTCGAACTGGTTAAACCTATGCCGAGTCTTGCTGCTTCAGAGTTTCATTACGCAGATGAAAGTGCTAGCTCTAAAGACGCTCTTTCTCTCGTGACGGATATGCGGTCTGATTCTAACGGCGAGAGACATTTAGGTCCGTCGACACCTTCAAGCGATCGTGCTGGTGGTATGACCTCTTCGGCGTCTTTAGATTCCGCGTCGAAGAGAAACAAAGGATACGATCCTAATCTCGTCGTGCAAGCTCATCGAGATCGGGAGCTCAAGTGGATATATCTTATGAACTCTACTGATTCTGCACAAGCGAGGAAGAATAAGAAGGTTAAAAAGCTGCTGTTAGAAGGTGTACCTTCGAGTGTGCGGTATCTTGTCTGGGCGCATGTTATCAATAGTGGCTCGAAGAAGATCCCGAATGTGTATGGTCAGTTGAGCAAGCGTCGTCCGCCCTTCGCAAGTGAGATTGAGAGAGATGTTCGAGAGTACGTTTATGTAATGGGTGTGGTAACAATGACTTGACGACGTTCTTTTCTAGATTATACCCTGATAATCCTCAAATGTCCGATCCAAACGGGAGCTTGGTGTCAGTTTTGTTTGCGTATATTGCTATGGTTCCGGA
Organism: Phallus indusiatus; assembly: GCA_027605045.1. NCBI lineage: Eukaryota > Fungi > Basidiomycota > Agaricomycetes > Phallales > Phallaceae > Phallus > Phallus indusiatus. The sequence continues at coordinate 923,249 of JAQFWX010000009.1, forward strand.
TTTGAAATACCATCGAGGTATGTGCTTGTGTGTTCGAAAGAAGTATACGTTGTAATGACGGTTGCAGGGCTGACGATCATTGCTGGACATCTATTGCTCCAATCACCAGAGGAAGATGCATTTTGGACATTCTTGGCTATGATGGACCTATACCTACGTCCGTACTTCACGCCAACCTCTTCTTCGATGAATGTGGATACCACGTTATTTGTCAAGGCTGTTGAAGCTATGGATAACCAATTAGCCACGCGTCTGATCGCTGAGCTCAATGTCCGCCCGCTGGAATTATGTGGTGTTTGGTGCGCAATGTGCATTTTTTCACGACAAATCAAACTGATGTTTAATTGATTAGGTTTTCGTCTATGTTTGCTGGATCACTTCCATTACCCCATTTACATCGTGTCTGGGACCTATTTTTCTATGAAGGTAGGCTAAAACTATAGTATTCCTTTTGGTAAATCCTTAATTTTATTTCTAGGTATTCCATTCCTCTTTAGAGTTGGATTGGCGATTCTTTCATTATCACGGCGACATTTCATGGAAAGCAATTCGAGCAACGAAGTACCACCTTTGCAGTACCTTTTACGCCCGCCACCGGAAATTCTACCATCTGATCCAGACCAGTTTATTGCATTGGTATACAGTATGAAGTTGAAGGACGACGACATACGTAAATCGCGTCACAAGATGGAAGTATTGGCGAAACAACAACAACAGCGCAGTAAAATAGCCCCATCGAATCAAACGCCCGTTCACCCTCATTTGCATGGCCGGTAGATCCACGTCATCATTCATGTTAATTTCAATTTCGAATTTCTTCCGTCTTTTCACACACGCACACACCCTTCTTTTCTCCATTTGTTTTCTTTTTAATTTCCTTTCGAACGAAGACATCACTGGTGGTGAAAGAATGTTTCATTATTTCACTTAATGCTCGATATGAATACGCCGCTATTTCCGGTTTCATCAAGTTTTTGAATTCCATTTTATTGACAGAAACCGACGGACTTCTTGTTTATATATATATTTCTTTTCATGCAACGCAATTGTTTTTCTTCTTTGGTCATTTCGTCTCCGCTGTCGTTTCCGCTATTCATTCAACAAAGCCATGGTGTATTCTAGAAATCAATTTTTTTTTTCTCTTTTTATAATTCTCGTTACGATAACTAGCTGTTTGAAATTTCGTTCTGATTCGGAAAGCTGGACATGTGGATATTTTATTATTCGGGGCCGGTGTAGGTATATTATTATCATCAAGTGGAATTTAATGAAGTTCATTGGTGGAAGGGCTCAAGGCTTCTCGGTTCTCAAATAAAATCAATATACGTATATGTACATTCTTCCCCGGGCCTCAAGGCCTCAAGCTTAAGCTTCAAGCCCTTCCAAATCATTGGTCGTCAACACGTTTTTGGACCCACTTTTATGAAGCTACTTTAAAATTTACAAGAGGATACAGGGATATAGAATAGCGGTTATATTACTTTATTGCACCTCAGAGTCGTTCTCTACAATTTTCTAGTTATACGGCGAAGGGCTTGACAAGTTTGTAGTTATTTGCAAAATAGTTTTCCTCGGCTAACCTCGCTTACCACCCAATTAGCCGAGGAAAACTAATTTGCAAAGGGGTGTAAATCATCGTACTTTAGAATGATCATCGATCAAGGATTTGCTTGGGTTATATGATAGACAGTCACTTCAGCCAGTACGTCCTCCCGATTCGTCCTCTTCACTGTCTACAAAAGTTTCCTTGATTCTCTTCAACCGGACTACATTTTACTTGAAGTCGGTTCGCTTCATTTCAGTCCAATCGGGGAAAAACTCTTCCGAGGCCTCGTTTTGCCTCTTGAAAAGCCCATTGTATGTAGGTGATGATACTAGTAGTCTGGAGAATCTGACGGCGAACTCGACTCCAAATATCCCTGCTGACGCAATCCCTTCTCGACCATCTTTCGAGAAATTACTTCCTCAGGCTGCTTTTTTTCTAGCGTCTTCAGCTTTCTGTTGAGCTTCCGCCTCTCGTTCCTCTTCCTCTCGTTTCTAGCCTCTCGCGCTCCGTTTGCTCCCTCGCCGTACGAATTCTTCTCATATACGCTAATTCATGTATTCGTATTCCTCATCATCCTGTAGTGTTGGGGAAACGATTTCGAGAAAACCAGGATCGGGGGTAATTGCTCGAATGAACGTCATTTTAGGATTGACATTTCATAGCATGACTCCGATGTTTTAACTTCTGAAGAAAACAAAACAACTAAGGACTTTAAATTCGAATGCGTTTGTGAATCGTGATAACAAACAAACAGAGAAACCTTGTTCATTAATTTTCTCACAATACAACACCGGTCTTTACTAACTAATTCGTGACAGTTACTTTGAGAGAGTTTGACCGAATTGAATCTTCACGTTCGGCTTTCAAATTATATACTCCAACCTTGTCAAACGTCAAAGTAGCATGTCCGTCAGCATCCGTCAACTGTCCACCGACGCTTGCTTTCGGTATTGGGATATTTTTTGCTCCATCAATAACTGTAACAGTGATGGGTTGATTTATTCGAGCTGTTTCTGGGCCGGAGAGGAACAAGAAATGCTGCTTGTTGAACCCGTCAAAGGCCCATAAGATCTTGTCCGTGGATGTGACGTGTTGTTGACAACCCCCTTTGGTATCTTGGAAGTTAAGCAACAAACGCCAAGATTTTTTGTCTGTGCTGCTTGTATCTTCGATGCGCGTGATCAAGAAATCATCGAATTTGGGATAAAAGGTTCTATATCGTTAGTGGCAAATGTTAATGGAGTCAGAAACATGGTACGCAATTACAAGCTTACCCATCGAAGGTGAATTTGTTTTTTTCTGCTGCATCCGCAAGAGCTGTGGTAGATGTTGGTCCAGGATGACAACTTGCGCCGTTGTTTGTGCCATCACAGCAGTGGGTACCACCGCTGGCGGTCGTTATAGAACGGGGGCCAGTCAGGACCTCTCCCTCAAAAATCGTTGAATATCCTTCGATGCGTATATTCGCAAGAGTAGGAGTAGACATCCGATACGGTGAAAAATCAAAAGTGTGGAAACGCAAAGAAAGAAAGAGCTTGTTGGGCGAAGGGATACGAACAGTAATGGTTTTTTTTTGACTGCATTCGATTAAATAGTCTCGTTTGAAATATATTCGGACACGACATGATATCGATGATAGCACATGGTACACGCTATACTTTCTTCCGGTTGGCTTGCTTCTGTGTGAAAGCTCTCGTCAACTGAATGGACAGTTAATCGCTTTAGCGCATTAGCACACGGTATCGTATGGCTGGGGTTCTCAAGATCTCAATTGTCAACCAAATTCGGCTGCTTAATCTTGAGCTTAAATTCGACGAAGGGATCGGAGTCGCTCAGCTGTCAGATCAGGTCAGATCTTGTCAGAGCCTGTTAGCAGTGCTAGTGCCGGGGCTCGGCACCGGCTCGTACTCTCTCACGATGTGACCGATTCAGTTTCGGTTCGGGAAAGTTAGTACAAAGTTCAAACTACCTTCGTATAACTATTTCAACGAATATTTCGGTCTCTTTTTGTACTCATACATATGCCCCATTCAAACTATTGAAGTACATCCGGACTTACTTTCTACTTCGAATGGAGTTCTTTTCAATTGCTTTTCAATTCGTAGTATGTACACTCAACCTTCGGTTCCGAGGATATAAGCATCTGTTACATAACAAACACCGCAAATCCCCGTCCTAGCTGTGTTCTTTTCTACCCAAGAGGCTCTGCTACCACTTGTTATTCGACAATGTCTGAAGAACTCAAAACAGTTGTCCCAGAACTACCTGAAAGTTCATCCAATGAGGATGTGTCCAAACTGGAGACCAAAGATGAAGTATCACCGGCGCAAGATTTTGAACGCGGTTTCCGCTTTTGGATCGCCATGTCTTGCATAATGATAAGTACATTTCTAGCTGCTATTGATACTGTAAAAAACCAGTCTCATGAGCTCGTCGCGTCTATGTCTCATATTCTTTAATACTATAGACCGCCGTATCCACTGCTTTACCTACTATTGTCGCTTCGCTTCACGGAGAGCAGTTTTCTTGGGTCGGATCCGCGTATACACTAGCATCTGTGGCTACTATTCCATTCACTGGGAACTTGGCCAATTTTTTCGGACGACGTTCAGTACTGCTAGGTTGTCTTCTCTTATTTGCGGCCGGGAGTGCAATTTGCGGTGGCGCGCAGTCTTTGAATATGCTCATCGCCGGACGAAGTCAGTTTCTTTTTTTTAAGCTTTTTTTCGGAAACATAACTTAATATAATCATTATCAGCATTGCAAGGTGCAGGCGCAGGCGGTATTTTCACCGTGACTGAAATGATCCTCTCGGATATGATTCCACTTCGGGCGAGAGGAAATTATCAAGGAATGATCGGTCTTGTTTGGGCAGTTGCATCTTGCATAGGTCCTCCTATAGTATGTTCATCTTTTTTCTCGCGTATTAATATTAATTTTCTCAAATCGATCTAGGGAGGTGCATTTGCATCAAGAAAAGATTGGACATGGCGTGGTTTATTCTGTGATTCACAGTTTTTTAAATCTCACAAAGAATAAATACTGACGATGTTTCAGATCTCAATCTGCCTCTGACCGGGATTGCTATAATTTTCTGCGTGTTCTGTCTGAATTTGAAAGTGCCAGAACTCACCGTCTCGCAAAAGCTTCGTCAGATTGATTGGTTGTACGCTCCACTTTGATTTTTTTCACTCTCGAATTTTCAGTGACAATAAACGCAGGGGAAATCTTCTTATCACTGCCTCTGTAACATCTACACTAATAGGACTAACCTGGGGAGGTGTCCAGTTCTCCTGGTCTTCGGCACGCGTTTTGGTCCCTTTGATTCTCGGACTTTTCGGGATTATCGCTTGGGTTTTATACGAGATCTTCATAGCCAAACAACCATTCCTAATATCACGATTGTTTACCAATCGAACTACCGTTAGCGGGTAGGTGACAAAACCTTTATATTATGCCTTTGTTTTGAAAATCCTATCTCTCAAGCTATCTCGGCACGTCAATCCATGGGATCGTTGTGGCCGCAATACTGTGTAAGCTGCTCAGAAAATAATAATCATATTTACTAACATTGATTTCCTAGTTTATTTCCCTGTCTATTTTCAAGCTTGTAAAGGAGCTTCGCCCGTCCGAAGTGGTGTAGACATTCTTCCTTTTGGTTTTTCTATCGCTCCAATGGCTATTGTAGCTGGAGCGGCTGCGGCAGCAACGAAAAAATACCGTGTTCAAAATATAGCCGCCTGGTGTTTTATTATATTTGGTTTAGGACTAGACACGACTCTTCATGCTACAAGCGCCGTCCGGAATTGGGTTGGTTTTGAATTACTTTCTGGTATTGGTTTGGGCCTTTTGGTGCGGTTTTTTTTTCTTTGTCAGAAGATAAAATTTATGGTATAGCATCTTTATTAAGTTTACCGCTACTACGTTTCCCATTCTTTCTCCTCTTCCGGTCTCAGACAACGGCACGGCCTTGGCAATATTTATATTCCTTCGGTCCTTCTTCCAGGTAAAGACTATACTCCGCCGATTTCTTATTTATTTGTTAACCGTAAATTAACTTACCTAGGCATGGGGTATCACCATCGGCGGTACCGTCCTACAAAACCAACTCAAAACTCGTCTCCCTAAAGCGTTCCTCCAAAATGTCTCAAGTGGCATTGACTTGGCTTATTCTGCCATACCCCAAATCTCGAGTTTACCTGACGATCTACGACTCGAGGTACAAACCGCTTTTGCAAGATCTCTCAGAATATTATGGTTTGTTCTGTTGGGTATATCTGTTTTAGGATTGCTCAGTTCGTTGGTGATGAAAGATATTGAGCTGCATGATGAGAAAGATGAACGATGGGGGATGAAAGAAGCTACACCCTCGAAAAAGCCTGATGATAGTGGTCAAGATGTTTGATTTGATGTTTTCTAACGTTTCAAACCTTTCGATAGCTGTTTTTAAATTTGGGAACTAGATCCTCTCATTAACCTTAATTGCCAAAAACGTTATCACCTTTCGGTCATTCCGGAAAGTTGCACTCTTGTGTATGACACATAATGCGTCATGGCCTAACAATTGTGAGCCCGTAGCGCTATGAGGCGGGAATGGACGAGACAACACCCGAAATAATCTCCTAAGCGTTGTCTTTTAATCGTCTCTGAGTCGTAGATACTATAAGTACCGAGACGCTCCCAAATTCGTTCTGAATCATTGTTATATACAATAATGTCGCAAAAATCGGAGTAGGTTTATAAACAAAATCAGCTTTATAATCCCCTTGCGGGTCACATTTTGTGTTAATTTTCATTTTCACGTAATATTAAATAAAGCTTTATTAAAGCTTGATTTACACAACACAGTTCGCCTTTATTTTTCTCAGTCCTTTCCCAATGAATGAGCTCGCAACTTGTACACCGCGCAAGTCAATTGCAACGTCGCCTGTGCTGTGATCAACTGAGATTCATTCATCGGCTAATTGATAGGTACCCTCTCGCTGATTCGAGAGAGGATGGTCTGTGCGCAATCCAATGTTTTTATATAAACTCGGGACTTCGTGACGTTTTGTCAGCCCCTACCAATACAGTAGTGTGCTAGTAGTTCGAGTAGCATTAGTAGCGGTAGTAGCCATCTTGTAGCAGTAGTAGTTGTCTCAGTAACAGTCCTAGGAGTTCGAGTTAGGTACTTCAGTGATGCATATGTAGCCTAGATGTTTTTATAGTATATATATATATATATGTGTGTAGGAACTCGTAGTACTTGTATCTGTATATGAATCATGTACATAGTCCAATATATTTTAAAAAATGACGGTGTGGTTGATAATTACGGCCCTAAATTTATTGTTGCTTTGAATAGCTTATAAAGATTCTAAACCTCCATTTTATAAAGTAAGATTTTTAGGTTTGCAATGCTAAATAAACTGATTTCAATTTTTCCAAGTCAAATTCCAACAAATTACTTGTCATTGATATAATTTAACTAGTCTAGGAGAGGTTAGACCTTGTGCATAGACTATGATATATTCAATATAATTTCATAAAGACTATTCTCGAACTTGTGAATTTGAATCAAAAGAACAAAGAAGTTTTCAGGTTTATAAACCTGTACCATGTACATGGCACACGCTACAAATCTCCTCCGGTTGGCTTGCTTCTGCGTAGAAGCTCTCTCATCAGCTTAATGAATGATTAAATGCTTTGGCATATTAGCATACGGTATCGTATAATTGAACTTCTCAACTCTTAACCAAATTCGGCTGCTAAATTTTGAGCTTCAATTCGAAGAAGGGGTCGGAGTCCAGCTCAGCTGTTAGAGCCTGTTCCCTGCACCCAGCAGGGTTCTGCAGGACCATCCGGATGCAAAAATCTGGAGATGAATCTGACTTGCAATTTTTGAATTCCCGATGAAATTAGGGGGAACCAGTGCTCATTTTCAGTTGTACAATCTTTGCATTCGCGTTGAACGAAATTAAAAGAAATCCTCGTATTAGTTGTCAGTTTTATTCGTTCATCTCTTTATGAAAAAGATATGCTAATAAGGTTATAGACAATGTCTACCAATCTCATCGAGTTTACGAAGTATATCATCGTTCTTCACATGAAGATACATTGTTTTAAAAAGTATCACTTCACAGCACGCGTATAGATCCCACGAATTTACCGGCTAATGTTACCGTTTATTATGTGGTGGCGTATGCTTCGATTGGGTCGAATACCAGGTCTTCGCAATGCCGTTTCCCTTTAGGCGTATCCATGTTATTATACGTTTTGGACTCCGGTTTGCCACCAAGATGTACTGCGGTAAATGAGCGTCGTTGACGTCAAGGTTTGTTAAGCATAGAACATTATGAGATTTAAATGATTGATACAAAAAAGGTTAACATTTTAATTGGTTGTGTCTGCGTTCTGTTGAACGTTTTTTTTGTTGATGTAGGACCGCATGTAGTCTTTCAGTTGTTTCTTCGTATTTATCAAGTAGGTGTTGCTGTAGGTGTCGCTTATGGTGTTGTTTGCGATTAACAATATAGGATTGTAGCTTTGAATTATGCCGTTGGGACTCGCCGTGTTTTCACCAGATGATTCTATGTATGAGTTATATATGCACTTAGTGTTTTGTTATTTAATAGTAGAAACGAACTTACGTTCAACGCTTTCGGGCATTTTTGATAAATGATGATAAACTGAATGTGAGATTTTGCTTGCACAAATAGTGAATCGACATATTTATAGTGTTTTTACGAAATACGTCATTATTCCCCTAAAAACCGGAAGCAGATGTTTACATCCTGGCCGTGTTTTATCGTTTATATTTTTCTTGGAAACTCCAGATTCGCAAACCCGCGTTATCATGGATAATCAAAAACAGGATTTATTTGGAGCTCTTAAAGGTCTTCCTATGAAATCTATTCGAAATATTTTGGAAGATTTATCAATTTCTATGACATGGGTATCTCTTCATTGTCGGGATAAGATGATGCAATGTATCATGGATAACCACAAAGAATCTATCCAAGATATTATTGCCCGTGCGTTGGAATGTAAAGAGAATATTCAGCTTTCACGTTCAGTTCGCAGGAAGGAGATAAAAGATAACCGTCGTGAAGATTACCGCCGTCGTCTTCGCGAACTTAGGTCGGAAAAGTTAAACGGATGCAACAACATCGGTACTTTTCCAGATATTGTCTCCGAAAAGGATCAACTACATCGTTTGCGACAATTTCGGGAACATACGGACGATTTATACATCCAGCAAGTTGTTTGTTCTTCGTGTGCCGGTCGATTTGATCAAATCGAGACAACGGAACTGCCGCTCGATAATATTCCTAACAAAACGAAATTATATCCGATTAAACAACATCCTGCCCATACGTTGTACGAAGGAATGTTATTGCACAGCGAAACTGTAACGTCGTTGGAAGAAGGATCGGATCGTCTTCGTTTATGCCGAGATTGTTTATCTTCTTTACAAGAGGATTCCACTCCAAAATTTAGTCTTGCGAATAACTTATGGGTTGGGGAAGTTCCTTTACAACTATCGATATTGACGATTCCCGAGAGGTTGTTAATTTCGGTATATTACCCATGCGCTTTCATTGTTAAGTTGTATCCCAAAGCTCCAAATGCGAAACATTGGAAGAGCAACGATGTTAACTTTGGATTACGCGGGAATGTATCTACTTACAAGCTGGATACTTCCGGAATTTATGATATGGTTAAAGGAAATTTGATGCCTAGACCACCCGAAATCCTTGCTTCGCTTTTCAGTATTACCCTTATCGGACCTCAAGGGAAACCTGACAACGCTATTAGATCTTTATGCCAAGTTCGTCGTTCACGCGTTTTGGATGCTCTATTGTGGTTAAAAAGTAATAATCCGTTTTATTCGTCTATCGACATAGACTATGATATTCTGTCTCGTTTGCCTCCTGGCGATATACCGGAATCTATTTCTCATAACGTCAAACATGCAGTTTCGATATCGGATCCGGCTGAGAAAAGTGGCCGATTACGACCTGGTACTGATTCTGATACTGATTCGGACGAAAACGTTGAAGGTGTATTTGTGCCTCCTTCGCATGATGCACGAGGGTCTGACGACGATGAAATTTCTACCGGTTTTGATGGTAATTTTCTCTTTTATCCTTTTACGATTGGAATTTAACCTTAAATCATTTATACAGAACCTACAGTTCTTGTTTTAGATGAAAGCGGTGTCGTCGAAGTCGATGGTTTCGACATAAACAGTTCTGACTTATTAGTCGAAGCTTTGAAAAACACGTTAAATAAGGGGAACGAAGTCGAACCACCTTATGCCATTTTACGAGGTAGAAATTTCGTAAATGAATATCCTAGACGAGACGAATCAGGCAACCTTACGGACGTATCTGATCTCGGCGTTAATCATTTACTGGGAGCGTTCCCTTATCTTTTTCCTTACGGTGTTGGTGGATTCGAAACCGATCGGCCCTTACCTGTTTCATATATTGAACATGCACGGTGGTCTCTTCGATATTATGACGGTCGTTTTGCAAAAAACATTACTTTCTTGAGCTTAATATTTAACGTTATTCAAAAACGTCAGGTTTGTTTGGGGGCTGAGTTACAGGTGAACATATTCGATTTTATTTCGTGAAAGGATGGGTGAAATTAATGTGATTTCAGATGAAAAGGAAAGATTACCATACATTCGAACGGTCTATAAATTCAATCACTCCTGCAATTCTTCGTGATGCCGTAAAAGAAGAACGTGGCGGAAATCAACCTTCTAATCCTGCTGTTAGAACGTTAAAATCTTTCGTAAAAGCGACACGCAAACACGTCCCGGGTACGGATGAAAACCGTATCGCAAATCGTTCCAAGATTTATGGAATGACGTTACTTATGAACCCAGCCAACGTATGGATGACAATTACCGTCGACGATATTAATGATCCGATTGTCCAAATTTATTCCGGTTCAAAGATCACTTTAGATCGGTTCTGTCCATCATTAGGTCCAGATTCTAAAGAACGGTTATGGAACAGTACACAAAATCCTTATGCAACCACCAAATTTTTCTACCGGATAATCAAACTAATTTTGGAAGATCTTTTGGGTATAACCGTTTCTCCTTCTGGTCGAATACATCGGGAGCGTGGAATTTTGGGACGTGTAGCGGGTTATACGGGAATGGTTGAAGCTCAATCTCGAGGTACACTGCACCTGCATCTATTATTATGGTTAGAAGGTTCGCTTTCATCAACGGAAATGTTGAAATCGCTATCAGATCCGGTTTATCGGCAAAACCTTGAAATTTTCATCCAACAAAATGTTAAATCTCATGTTGATGGCTTAGATGATGAGTATTTTGAGAAGGAGACAACTCTACAGAAGAAGCTTCATAAAGAACGCGCGTCTGCTTATTCGAGACCGATCGACCCTAGTGCCGATGATTTTGAAGATATTTCCCGGCCGCTTGAATTTAGCCTTGTCCGAACATTGCAAGTGCATCGATGTTCAAACGTTTCATGCTTAATCCACGACAAATACGGTAGACTTCGGTGCAAACGAAGGGCGCCTTGGACACTTTCCCTGAAAGATATCGTCTACGAGTCAGGTTTATGGTATTCAAAACGCTCGTATGGTTTTTTAAACTCATGGAATCCTATAATTTTATTCGCAACACGTTCAAACAACGATATCAAAATTCTCACCAACGGTGCTGATTCGCGCCATATTACTTTTTATACGACGAATTATGCAACAAAAGCGCAGTTTAAGTCTTATCAGGCTACGGCACTTTTGGCGGACAAGTTTGCATATATTAAACGTGGATCTCAAGATGATAGTGGTATTCGGCAGAAGAACAAAAAACTTCTTTCTCAATGTGCGCATACCCTTACTAGATGCCAAGAGCTTTCCAATCAGCAGATGGTGTCCTACATCATGGGTTTCGGCGATAGTCTCTTATCCCATCGTTTTGTTCCTATATATTTATCAGGAGCATTACATTGTCTAGAAAGAACGTTTCCTGAGTTTAGGAAGTATGTTAATGCGCTCGCTTGCTTCCGCAAATTATTCTGATTTATTGTTTCGTTCCAGTCGTGAATTCGTCTGCGATAATCCTAAAGATTCTCAAACCGAAGTTGACAATGCCGTTGAAAGTGTGAGTTTATCTATACTAAACGCTCACACGTGTATATATTACGATTGCTTATTCAGGAATCCTTGTCATATCATTTACAAATGACTGATGACGGTTTGCGTGTAAGGAATCAACTATCTGATTACACGTTCAGGGGCACGGATTTAGAAGATTTTTCGTTTTTGAACTTTCTCTTGGAGACTTATGAGCCACGTCATTTTGACTATAACACGGATACTTCTCGACACGAGCGGATACCTTATTCGGATGATTCTACCGTTCATCAGAATAGACATCGCATTCTTCGACATCCTCACTGCGAAATGATGCCCGATTTCTTAGGGTCGTGGGTACCTAGAAACGACCGCAAAGAGACTTTCGAATTTTATTGTGCCACGGTATTACTGCTGTTAAAACCTTGGAGGAAATTAACAGATTTACGATATGGATTCATTACATGGACACATGCTTTTGACGACTTTATATCACATGCTACAGATCGGGAACGGAGGATTATAGACAACTTTCAATTTTACTACGAAACCTCTGACGCTGCGAAAAAAGTCGCTACAGATGAAATTAAGCATCGTCGTTTTTTAAACGAAGATACCTCATTTGACCTGGATCAACCCCCTTTGTCTCCTGAAATTAATTTCCCGGGTCATTCGCTCAATCGAAAACATATAACCTTCGATGAATTAGCCGCTAATTGTGAAAACTCTGCAGAAGCTTCACACGGACAAGACGCTTTACGTATAGCTGACGACGCTGGGGTTTTTGATGAAGATTCCACTGATTGGTCAACGAATTCGCAGGGTATATCTCATGCTTCAATGCAACTCATTAACCAAAATTTTTCTTGGCAACAATCCCTTAAAAATTACATCAAATCCATTGATGGCGTCGACCGCGAAAACGCTCTCATCGTCCCAAGTACTGTTATACAATTAAATGACCTCTCCGGTATAACATCACATGTTCAGCCTTTCATTCATCAGTCTCTATCAACGGAAACAATCGATGAAATTTTTCGCGTATTAACGGAGGGTCAATCTAGGGCATGTAAAATCATTTATCATCATTTGGACCAATATCTAGCAGGGACTCCACAAAATCCTCTTCGAATGCTAATATGCGGTTCTGGTGGTGTTGGCAAATCAACGGTCATTCGATCCGTTCAAAAACTGTTCGAATTACGATCCGTTTCTGATAAACTTGCTACAACCGCTACGTCTGGTGTCGCGGCAAGTAACATTGATGGTAATACGGTTCATTGGTGGGCCGGTCTTTCTATCAAGATTCCCCAAACTTCAAATTTCACGGAAAAGTCTTCTGAATCTATTAAACAACGCCGACATAATAACATCGCAAATTGTCGATATTTGATCCTTGACGAAGTATCCATGCTTTCTCAGGAAACATTAGGCCTGTTAGCTACAGTCGTTTCTGGTTTCAGTGGCGACGATAATCCAGACGATCCATTTGGAGGTAAATTAAGTATAATTTTGATAGGCGATTTCCATCAATTTCCTCCTACGGCACATCCAGATTTGGCGCTTTTTAAACCTCCCGGGAATTCCTTATGGTCTCGGATCGGTCACCGTTGTTTTCAATTATTCAAAACCGTGGTGTTGCTTACCGAGCAAAAACGAGTTGTGGATCCAACATGGGGATCCATTCTTGAACGACTGCGAATCGGAAGATGTACTCCTGATGACATTTCGGAGATTAACAAACTTTCTTTCAGCCCAATGAATTGTGTTCCACCTGATTTTTCTTCTGAACCTTGGAATAATTCTATTCTCGTCACACCAAGGCACGCTGTTCGAAGACGTTGGAACTTGGCTGCTATCAAAAAATTCTCCCGCTTGAACTCTAAAGTTATTCTCGTCGCTGATGCACGACATACTTTTGGTAACGGGACTCCCATCGACCCCATATCGAATAAAGACGTGCTGACTGCTATTGCTATTGACGACAAACGTTTAGGAAAAGTGCTACCGAGAAAAGTCCACTTAGCTGTCGGTCTGCGTATTCTATTAACATTCAACATTCGCGTGTCAGCAGATCTGGCCAATGGTACTTCTGGTGTTATAACGAATATATTCTTAGACCCTCGAGAGCCGGCTATTCCTTCTGGAGTCGTTTTTCACAAACTCATTTACCTCCCGAAATTGATTTATTTCAAACCCGATCGTTCCAGTTTCCCGCCCTTACCAAATTTACCTCGCGGGATTTTGCCTATTGAACCATCATCTTCCAAGTTCAGCGTTTCCTTAACTACAGGAGGTAAAATTTCTATTCAACGAACGCAATATCCGTTAGAACCAGCTTATAGTTTCACGGATTACAAGGCGCAAGGTTCTACTATCGCGCCAGTCATACTTGATTTAAGATCTCCTCCGACGTCTAAATTAAACCAATTCAACCTCTATGTTGCTATGTCGAGAGGGGTTAGTAGGGACCTCACCCGACTTTTGACATCATTGGATCGCAAATTGTTCGACACCCCTCCAGATTATGACCTGGTGTTATTCGATGACGAACTTGCAAAACGGGATAACGACACAAGAAAAATATATTCCTTTCTAAATAGTTAGATCTCCTTCATCATATCCTTTCTAAATATTAATGTTCTTTGTTACATAACCTAATACTTTTAAACCTTCGTAAACTGCGTGATAATTGCACGTGAGATCTGACTGAACACGATTGACCGTAAATTGCACATCCACGATGGCATTTTGTAAGATACCCGGTATTTGTTTATACGAAATTTCTCCGTTCGCTTCGTCCCGACCGAGATACTCGGTGAAATCATAACATTCTTCAATTTCTGCATTGTAATATGATTCTAGACAATCATCCATCTGATCGCATTGTCTACTCATCTGTTCGAATAATTGTTATGCGTCTTAATGAGCTTATACCGGTTTTGATTTGCTTACGTGTTTAGGAATCCAAAATTGTCTGATTAGCTTGATACCCTCAATATTATGACGTACATCATACTTGAATAGATGGCTCATATCCGATAAATTCTTTTCTTCTTTACAATGAAACCGCAATTTTTCGATACATGATTGAAATAACGTTTCACTGGATGGTGAATGGAAACATGGTCGGATGACGAATTCTAATCGCTCATTGCATGCTATAGCGTCATTCCACCCATCCCATCGTGAAAAGAGATTACTCTTTAACCTTATTCCTTATTGTTAGCCCAACTGAAATTTTTTTTTAGTATCGCTCACGCACCCTTCCGCTCTTATTTCTCCAATAACGGAGAATAGCGCCGGGCGCTTATCACATGTGTACTTCAAAAGTTGTCCTCCTCCTTCTTTTGTATCACGATTCATCCATTCCAAATCCATCGAATTAGATGGTGTCACCATCTTCTTTACTATACGTGGTGGCGAGAGATGGTTAATCCGTATTATTTTTTTTGCCGCTTTCAAATCCCGCCATACCTCCTAAACCGCCTTATAAAATGTGCACACCTGCTACCCCTTTATTCCCGCCACCTTCGCCCATTGATCCATTTCACTGCGTGCTTACCATGTCAAATCGTAAATCTAAGGGAAATATCGGTAAATTATATTATTTTTATGTGATTTTTTTTTGACCGCTGTCACTTGATATCAGGCGATGACAACACAGCTTCTTCCTCTACATTAGACGGCACTCCATCTTCTCATATAAATAACAATCCTCAGATTGATTCTACGCCGACGCAATCGTCCGGTACCCAATCTGATATTGTCAATAAATACTTGCCGTTCATAGGAAATTTATTGAACGATCAGTTGGAAGTTTCTTCTAACATTGACAAGAAAGTATATCGTTGGGCATCTGGTCAGAAAAAAGACAATTTTGGAGAGATTCTTGTGGATCGTCTCAAAAATCGAACAGTTGTCTTCAGCTTGGTAGGCCAGGTGTTACCTGACGCGTAAGATTTTCTTTTTTAGTTTTTCTCTCAATGATTTATCCAAACCTTACAGCATGGACTTAAACGTCGTCCCCGGATGGAATCCTGATACACCGGAAAACTTTCGCCACGCGAAATATAGATTCTGTGTTGGACCGTTATTATCCTCCCAGACTTTAACGTCCCATTTCAATCTCGTTGCATCTTTTCTACAAAGATTCGTCGAAAATAAATCATCTCCTAAGTATAAATACACGAATTCTTTGTTTCTCGTGGAAGATTCCACGTCAATCTTCGGTATCAAATTTGGCTTAAGGTTTTTCTCTTTCCAAGAAGTTCGTCTGTCTAAATTCATTACTATATACAAATTCTCATCATAATTCAGTCTAAAGACGTCGGTTTCATTACGGACACTCGTAAGTAGATCTGGTCGATATCTATTATTATAATTCTGATACTACGTTAAACAGAAACTGGTTATCCGTGGACATCAGATGACGCTAAACGCCACTATGACGACAACCTGCGCAACTATTACGTTCCTATTCCGTTTCCTGCAGTCAATAAAGACGGTATTAACATATCACCTTCTTCTGTTGCTGAAGTGATGGAGAATGCCGTCGTTTGCGTGTCTTTTAAACTGCATTTTTTCAACATCAAAAACAATATTGTTTTCAACGCCGACGTTGAGTCTGTAAAAGTCCTTTAATTAATTTCACTTTCGAATGTCGGTTTGTCTCTCTGTTTCTCAGTATGTCTCAGTAACTTGCTTAATCATTAACTATCTGTAGTGAGTTCTGTATCTAATCTTTCTGTATGTTTTTGCATGTAATCCGTCTATATGTATATAAATATTGAGCTGTAATACACGCAAGACTAGCTCAATTCTTATAGTTTGACCCCTTTTACGGGTATTTAGTTAAATCGTGACCCCTATCCTCTAAATGCATACATATTTATCGCGTCCCAAATATTCACTTCGTGTCTCTACCTCATTTTTATCGTGTCATTCTATCGTCTTTTAACACGATGTCTTCGGATTCCCTCTCTAACTTATGGATTCACGAACCAGACGTTGTTTCACACATACTTGATTATCTATCCTTAGGAGAAATCTCATCGTTTGGCCGTCTCAATCGATTTTGTCGACAGGCTCAGAAATTATACTTCAAGAGATATTTAAACTCACCTACGTTATTTCAATTACAGTTTTCATCAGAAGAAAGTCGAGAATTTCACTCCTTACAACATCAACTCGATTTCGTGATATTTTATGATTTCCCGTTTTGCCCTAATCTCGTTCCTAATCTATCACCTTCTTTCCATATGCGTATAATCATCAACCCCTTTCATTTTAATACGCTCCTTTCGTGGCTACAAAACGTAGGTTATACGATCACCTACACCAATGCCACCGCGAATTCTTGGCAAACGTCTCTTCCTCAAACAACCCATTGGTTCATTCTCTCAAAGCACGTAGGCAACTTTATCACACGCATTAATGTGTTTCCAAATCAAACCGTACTTCCTTATATATTCAACGCATCGGCGAGTATGTTACAAATTTCTTTTGCATTAAATAAGAATTTTATCTTACGTTCATAGGTGTTTCAACTAACTTCATCACATCCCGTCATATGATCTCGCTCTATCCTAAACTTACTTTTTTGGATAAAATCTCTTTCGTCCATTCAAACTCGTTCGGCGGTAACATTTTCCACCAAATGGAGACCGTTCGCCTACTTACTTATGAAGGTTTCGATTTTACGGACTCCAATCCACCTTTTCGAACCTTCGAAAATCTCCGTGTTATCGGTGACAGATATTGTCTAGTACTTCCTCGTTCAGACGTAACAGATCCAGATCGCCCTCATATTTCTTTACACCCTCTCGGTCACCTTACTGACGATCTTTATCAAACTAGTTGGTTTATGATTTTTTCTTGCGTTTCCAATGTTAGATACATGCGTCTACAAATTGAACCTGACTTCGACCCTTGACTATCCTCTTTTGTAGGCGTTTAATACAATTTCGGTTATTATATTCATACGTGCCCCCTATATATGCCATTATAAAAATCTTCACCATCGTCCCCTATACTTATCCTTCGCTCTCATAATGACGGACATCATCTTTCAATTGTGGAAATTCGAACCTTATTTATGTTTCGAAATACTCCAACATCTACCTTTATGTCAAGTCACTCGCCTTAAAGCAGTCAATCAGACTTACAATGCAATGATACGCGAATATTTCTCTTACTATCTCACTACTTCTCGCATCTTCCATCATTATTTCACGCCGTCCCAATCTCTAGATTTTCATCGAATCCAGTACTTATGGAATTTCGTAATTCTTTACGATTATCCATTCTGGCTCAACTGTAACCCTTATCATTCTCACTTGTTCGGAATGAAAATCATTGTCAACGGAATTTGCTTTAACGCTTTAAACACTTGGTTATCCACCGTCGGTTTTACTATCTCTTGGACTGACTCAATTATCAATCATCGTCTTTTCCAACCTGCATCAGGGGACTGCTTTATTTTCAATAAAATAGGACAAGAGTTTCCTCGTCTTGTGGTTTTCGCGGACTCAAATTTTTTTTCTTACGTAACGGAATCTCCCTTCAGTACGTTTCGGAATAGGGATAGGTTAATCTTCGACGTTAAACTCATTTAACAATTTTTAGGTACAATGATGAATTTCCTAACTTGGGATAAAATCATTTCTCTTTATCCTAAAGAATCCTTCCTCAATAATATTGCTTACTTAAACGTTTCAGACCATGCTCCTTTAATATTCGATTATTATCCGTTTATTGACATTATCGCTGAAATCGGTTTTACCATTAAACATACTACTCACGCTGAACCGAGTCGTTCAATCAGGAGCCTTGCTGATTCAATTACTTTCATTTTACATCGCCCGAACTCCAATACATTGTCTCACGAATCTGGAAATTTGTTTAAACATTCTTGGAGGGAATTTCGATGGTGTTGCAAGAATATTGGTTTTATACGGCTATCAACATAAAAAGATTATACTTTCTAAAATATTCTTTTGTATGTTCCCTCATTCGTGTATCAACTATGTTTGTCACTCCGGTGCAGGGATTTGCCGCTCCATGCGGCGCTAGTTACCAGTGCCAGGGCTCGGGACCGACTCGTACTCTCTCACGATGATCGATTGAGTTTCAATTCGAAAAAGCGGCTTGGTACGAACTGTACTAGTGTACAATTTTAGCGAGTCTTTTGGTCTCTTTGTATACTCATACATATGCCCCATTCCAACTCTCGATCGAATGGAGTTCTTTCAATTTGAACGCCCAACCTTCGATTCCGAGGATATAAGGATCTGTAATGTACATAACAAACACCACAAACCCTCCTCTTAGCTGTGTTCTTTTCTACCCCAGGAGGTTTTGCTACCGCTTGTTATTTGACAATGTCTGAAGAACTCGAAAAGAATATCCCAGAACTACCTCGAGATTTATCCAGCGCGAATATGTCAAAGCTGGAGACCAAAGATGAAGCACCACCGGCACAAGATTTTGAACACGGTTTCCGCTTTTGGATCGCCATGTCTTGCATAATGATAAGCACCTTTCTAGCTGCTATTGATACTGTAAAAACCAGTTTCATGAGCTCGTCGTGTCTATGTCTCATATTCTTTGATATTATAGACCTCTGTATCCACCGCTTTACCTACTATTGTCGCTTCGCTTCACGGCGAGCAGTTTTCTTGGGTCGGATCTGCGTATACACTAGCGTCTGCGGCTACTATTCCATTTACTGGGAACTTGGCCAACTTTTTCGGACGACGTTCAGTACTGCTAGGTTGTCTTCTCTTATTTGCGGCCGGGAGTGCGATTTGCGGTGGCGCGCAGTCCTTGAATATGCTCATCGCCGGACGAAGTTAATTTCTTTTTTTTTTTGAGCTTTTTTCCCGGAAACATAACTTAATATAATCATTATCAGCATTGCAAGGTGCAGGTGCAGGCGGTATTTTCACCGCGACTGAAATGATCCTCTCGGATATGATTCCACTTCGGGCGAGAGGAAACTATCGAGGAATGATCGGTCTTGTTTGGGCAGTTGCATCATGCATAGGTCCTCAAATAGTATGTTCATGTTTTTCTCGCTTGTCGATTTTCTTAAATTGATTTAGGGAGGTGCATTTGCATCAAGAAAAGATTCATGGCGTGGTTTATTCTGTGCTTAACATTTTTTTCAAAACCTACATACAAAGAATAATACTGACGATAGTTCAGATCTCAATCTGCCTTTGACGGGAATTGCTATGCTTTTCTGCATGTTCTGTCTGAATTTGAAAGTGCCAGAGCTTACCGTCTCACAGAAGCTTCGTCAGATTGATTGGATGTACGTTCCACTTTGATTCTATCACTCTCGAATTTTCAGTGACAATAAACGTAGAGGAAATCTTCTTATTACTGCCTCTGTAACATCCACATTAATAGGACTAACCTGGGGAGGTGTCCAGTTCTCCTGGTCTTCGGCACGCGTTTTGGTCCCTTTGATTCTCGGACTTTTCGGGATTATCGCTTGGGTTATATACGAGATCTTCATAGCCAAGCAACCATTCCTAATATCACGATTGTTTACCAATCGAACTACCGTTAGCGGGTAAGTGGCAAAACTTTTATATTTCGCCTTTGTTTTGAAAATTCGCTCTCTCAAGCTATCTCGGCACGTCAATCCACGGTATTATTGTATCCGCAATAATATGTAAGCTGCTCAGAAAATAATTATTATATTCGCTAACATTGATCTCCTAGTTTATTTCCCTGTCTATTTTCAAGCTTGTAAAGGAGCTTCTCCCGTCCGAAGTGGTGCAAACGTCCTTCCTTTTAGTTTTTCTGTCGCTCCAATGGCTGTTGTGGCTGGGGTGGCTGCGGCCGCGACGAAAAAATACCGTGTTCAGAATGTCGTCGCCTGGTGTTTTATTATACTTGGTCTAGGACTAGACACAACTCTTCATGCTACAAGCGCCGTCCGGAATTGGGTTGGTTTTGAATTACTTTCTGGTATTGGTTTGGGCCTCTTGGTATGTTTTTCTTTCTCTGTCAGAAAATACAATATGATATAGCATCTTTATTAAGTTTACCGCTACCGCGTTTCCCATTCTTTCTCCTCTTCCGGTTTCAGACAACGGCACGGCCTTGGCAATATTTATATTCTTCCGGTCCTTCTTCCAGGTAAAGACTATACTCCGCCGATTTCTTATTCATTTTTTAACCATAAATTAACTTACCTAGGCATGGGGTATCACCATCGGCGGTACCGTCCTACAAAACCAACTTAAGACTCGTCTTCCTCAAGCGTTTGTCCAAAATTTCTCAAGTGGCATCGACTTAGCCTATTCTACCATTCCTCAAATCTCGAGTTTACCTGATGATCTACGACTCGAGGTACAAACCGCTTTTGCAAGATCTCTCAGAATATTATGGTTTGTTCTGTTGGGTATATCTGTTTTAGGATTGCTCAGTTCGTTGGTGATGAAAGATATTGAGCTGCATGATAAGAAGGATGAGCGATGGGGGATGAAAGAAGTTGCTCCCTCGAAAAAGCCCGACGACGGTGCTCATCGGAATGTTTGATCTGATGTGGAGCAGTCAGAGATCGAAGGGGAACCAAATGATAGAGTGTGTTGGGAAAAGAAGAAAAAAGTCGAGTAGAGTGAATATATGTATTAGTAGGGTGTGTCTGAATAGAGAGATGTTTTATAAGTCTGAGCGTGCACAGTAAAATGAGGAAAACTTGGATGGTATTTTCGTGCGCTACCGACGGGATATACAATTTGTTTGTTTCGAAGCACAGTACAAATAGCGAGTTCTTAACATGCGGAATAAATGTGAAAAGATGAAAGTCAAGCAAGAC
Source organism: Phallus indusiatus (assembly GCA_027605045.1). Lineage (NCBI taxonomy): Eukaryota > Fungi > Basidiomycota > Agaricomycetes > Phallales > Phallaceae > Phallus > Phallus indusiatus. Next base: position 944,734 of record JAQFWX010000009.1, read on the forward strand.
AAAGGAAAAAGAGAAAGAACTACACAACCTTTTGAAATGAACAAAACGAAGCTGAAACACAAAATAATGAAGAATGCGAGCCGGACGAAGACCAAGCCACTGTTTCGAAAAGACGAGAACTGTTTTCGTGATCGCCAGTTAACTTTTCATTATGGACGCTTTCTGTCACCAACATTTTTTCTAACGTTTTTCGAAGCTTTCAATAATTGGTTTTTTAATTTGGAAACTAAATCTGATCATTAGTGTGTTCACTTTAATTGCCAAAAAATGTCATGAAAACTATTTCCTATCGGCAATTACAGGAAAGCTGAACTCTTGTTTATTACGCATAATGCATAATCTGTCATGACCCAATGATTGTGAGCAGTGAGCCCGCCGCGCTTGGCCGGACCATGAGGCGGGGATGCCAGTGGGTGAGATAACATCCGAATTTATAGAGCCTAATAAAAGAGTTCGTTCTTATATTATTGAATAAAAGAAATATAGCTCAATGACGAGCCTGATCAAAGAGTTGGTTCTTATAATATTGAATAAAAGAAATAAGAGAACAAGAAAATATCGCATTTGATTGAACAAGGCGGCAGTTGTGCAAGAGGATCACGGATCCCTTACACTAGTCTGGGAGAGGTTATGTTAGCTTTGATGATCACCAAATAATGCTTCGCGTTCAATAATTTCCTTCCATTTTGGACTTCGAGGAGTGATATTTACTGGGAATAATATTGGACGTCTGTAAAATGTTAAATAGGTGGTGACTAGATTTGTTTTTGAAAGCGTACCTAACGAAACCAGACGTAAACTTCAGCTCAGGCAACGGTTCAGTGCATTTTGGTGATATATCGAAACAAGCCACGATCGTTGCCATTGAGATGGGGGCAGCTGCTCCTGCCAGCTGTCGACAAGGGCAAACTCTAATTCGGGAAGGCATATGTCCGTTTTGACTCGGAATAATATTTTTTCAACCTACCTTCTACCCATTCCCCAAACGAGAGACATAACGTCACGACACTCGCCACCCTTCTCTCCCAAAAACCGTCCAGGTTCGAATTCGTTGGGATTGATAAAAACATCCGGATCACGAAGTATAACCCTAAATACGTCCATTTGTATTCGGCTGCGCAGCGATAAGTCAAAAAAGGGACTGACCACATATTCCCAACTATAGATGCTCCACCAGGAATGTACATTCCTTCATAGTAGTCGTCGTTGACGACTCGATGCGGCAAGCCTATTCAATCAAAACAATTTTAGCAAATTAATAAGCAGATAGCAAAACAAGAGGCACTAACCGAGTGGAGTTACCGCGTTATATCGAAGAGTCTCTAGAAATAAGGCCCGTGTATATGGGAGATCAGCCTCGTCTTCGAAAGTTGGAAGACGCTCTCCTCCAGTGACTTCATCCAACTCCTCTTGAGCTCGTTTGAGAATATGTGGGTGTAAAGCCAGTAACATTATGAATGAACCCAGGGTAGCGGTGAACTAAAAGGTGCAAGATGAGCTGCCTACCCCACCAACATAAACAGATGTCAAAAGCGAAGGAAATCATAATTACAGAGTCAGATCCAGCGCCGTACATTACGGCTGCGCAATCCTTAATCAGTTCTATTTTTTTCTGTCTTTCCTGCTGGGATAACGCCGGATTCGCTGAGAGGTCGTCTAAAGATGTAGAAACAAATGACGGAGCAGCTTGCCCAGTGGCCTGTCATGCAAAGCTTTTGAGTGATACCGTCTCAGATTTGCTTGTTAGAAAAAGGACGTACAATCAAATCAATTGCTCTCTCATATGGGTCCGCTCTAATGGCTTCAAAAAGCTTTGTGACGAAGTCGCCGTAAGCACGAAACCCTGAGAACGGCATCCAGCGCGGATAATTGCGCACTAGATGTTTTCATTAGTCTTTTAGTCTAATAAAAACAACGCAGTATAATCATACCGGCCGGAATTTTTTCGAGTAAAAATGACACGAAACCAGGAAATTTATTTGCGTGTTCAAAAGTCTCGTCCATCTGTTGAACAAAGCTATCTTTGGCTCCATCTACGCGGAATCCATAGGCTACTAAGAGAATAGAACTTGCAGCATGTCTACAAACGATTATAAATGATTCTAGGCAAGCAAAGAGAGAGAGAGAGAGAGAGAAAAGAAATATCGGACCCTTTTAAATGCAAGTCTAGTATCTCCGGCGAATTCAGAAGGTTGCGAGCTAGAACACATGCTTCGTCTAATTGATGAGAACGATGCTTTACAGCGGCTTGCCCAGAAAAGTACCCCTGCACGATCGCACGACGGATACGGTGAGGTTCTCCATTGGCAAACGTTAAAATCCAGGATAATCCGCAACTGGAACTCAAATGTCAGCCACGAGTCTTTACAGCACATAAGCTCACCGGGCCACTCACAATTCATTCATAGCAGAATATGGTCTATTAGAATAGTTCGCTGATCTTTGATCCATGAGAGATCTAATTGCTTTGAGAGAATTGAGGATTATTAGATGATTCCCAAATAACGTAAGATGAGTGATATTGCCTAAAATGGGTGGTTCATCATTTGTCGAAAGCGAAGCAGCAAGATAATAAAGAGACCATATTTCTTGGCCCATTCTGCGTATGTATTCCATTCTTCGGAACGAGGCATTTGCAGTATGTTGCCTACTATTGGCAGTGGTGTTGGACCTGGTGGGAGAGGACCATTCGAGCGACGGTGTGCGAATAGTACTGCAGCCGCCACAACAGCTACTGACAAGACTGTATAATCCGTTCGGGAGAGCTCGTTAATAATTCTGTCCATTAAAGCTGTGAAGGCTGCTGAGGGTCATCCGATAGCAGGACTCAACCTGACTCAACCTTCAGCTAGTTCGGCTTTCTTCGGCTTTAAACTTCAGGAACGTCTCTTTTCGATAAAAATCCGAGGAGTTCCACGGCCGTAGATCACACATAATTTTGCCACTGACAGAATCAGTTTAAAAAATAGACATTCATGATAGTGATTTAATTTGCGCATGAATCTACGACAGATGTACCAGTCTCTCCTCTCTTTCGAAAGGTATAGGATTTGTATACTCCTGTTAGATATGGAACGAGAAAGAGAAGTTAGGAAATACGTCACTGTGACAGCCACTACTAGTCACCAGCATTATGACAAAATTGGTTAAAGGTTTGAACTTTGAAGGTTACAACTGGCGTTTCAACAAGATATATGTGAGTGTATTCCTTAAAAGAATCTGTTGCTTAGACAACGCGTATTTGATGCAATTGTGTGGACAGTGATCCATACATTCCTACCTACACTCCAATTTCCGTCAGCTCCAGACTTTGATCTATTGCCAGTCTTACACGGCAGATGTCTTTGGCTAAATAAACTCGAACACTTTTTTGGTCCTATTGGCTATGAAGTGAAGGGTTTCTGACTAGATAAATATCTTAATAAAAGGACTCTGAAGGATGTGAGATTGTGAAACGACGTACCGAGTCAGACACCCGAACTGAAGTTCGGTATCATGTTCCGCAATCCTCAGGTGTAAATTGATTGACGGTGGCCTCAAGCTGTGTGCGAACCACACCTATGAATTGTCCAGACACACGACGAGCACTGCCTGTCCGCATTGAGTGAGTGCCCCAGCTCATTCATAACAGTAGATAGCTTGTCCAACTTGTTCCCGTCAATCCTTCCTTTTTTTGGGAGAATGTTAGAGGTTTCTCACTTGGAGTTTTTCCTACCCCATCAGAAGGGCGCGTAGGGATTTCAACCTACTGTGAGTGAAGATTGTGATGACGACCAGCGGCCCCGTGGGGAAATGCTGTCCCTGACAGCCCTGTCAATCCTCGATCTTACAAGTAAGAAATATTTTTTTCGTATCACATTCGCAAAACACAATGAAAGTCTCCGATAACAAGAAATATAGAAAGAGGGACTACGTCGCTGCGCACCTAATAAGGACTTGCCGTGAGGTCAAAAACTGAAATTAACTATGTAGCGTCTACCATTCGTTATTCACCACCGCTGTCATAACAATAACAATCGGATTTTCTCATGCCGGGCTATAAACATCCCCTCAAGCAATATTATTATTAGCCAAGACGCTAAGAATACCTTAGAAGTTCCGGATCCGTAATAAAACTCTATGACAGACGTACAAGTTATAAATATACCAAGCCCACGTCAATCCGAAGTTCCTTGCGCACAGTCCGAATCGGAATCATAGCATTGCTTGATGAGCTCAGGATTTCCGTATTTTAGATGAGTTGGAGCAATTTGAATAAAGTCACAAGGTGCCAACAAGGTGCGCTTGAAATCAAGTGATTGGCTCCCGAATTTCCAACTCCGTCGCAGTCAATGCAATACCGCTGATTCGTTTCTTCCGCCCTCCTCCCTCCCTACCTTCGTCTCCTCTTTCTTTTATCATTATACTGTCTTGTCTACTTGCCCATATATCTAAACTCTAACAAAAAGTAAAAACTAATGGAAAACATGCTTGCAAAAGACGAGCTAAACGCTCTCACGCACGGTGCCTTCGCCCAGTCATTCGCAATGATTCTTGCCTCCGAGATAGGCGACAAAACCTTCCTCATCGCAGCAATAATGGCAATGCGACATCCTCGAGGAGTAGTCTTTGCGGGCGCATTTGGATCGCTGGTCGTCATGTCCTGTCTTTCAGCAGCCATGGGTCATATTTTACCCGCCCTCATTCCACGGAAATGGACACAAGCTGCCGCTGGGGTGTTGTTCCTCGTTTTTGGTTTCAAAATGTTGCGCGAAGGGAGGGAGATGAAGGCTGGTAGCGATCACATACAAGAAGAACTAAAAGAGGTAGAGGAGGAGCTCGAAGAAGAGGAAGCCAAGCTCGATGGAACCGGTGCTCGAGGGGTAGATGGTGAAGTCATACCTTTAGAAGCCCTTGAATCTGGTTCAAGAAGGCCCAACCCCAAACGTGAAAACTCCTCTTCAAACATGCGAGAGGGCGCCCGGAACTTCTTTTCATTACTTTTCGGCCCTGTTTTCGTGCAAGCTTTTATCCTTACTTTTCTGGGTGAATGGGGTGATCGTAGCCAGATTGCAACCATTGCGTTGGCTGCAGCACATGTACGTAAGAATTCAGACGTGGATTGTCTCAACAAAGATTGTTTATCTTCTGTCCCTCTCAGAATCTGTACGTCGTTGCTCTTGGAACTAGCCTCGGTCATTCTTGCTGTACAGCTGTAGCTGTGATAGGAGGAAGATGGCTGTCTACCAAAATCTCAATCAAGCACGGTATGTCTTATTCGTTGAATCTATGTAAGGTATTCAAACCATCTTACTCAATCCTGGTGCGACAGTCACATTGGGTGGTTCAGTGCTCTTCTTGATTTTCGGTTTAATCTATTTCTACGAGGCGTGGACACAAGACAGCGCTCTATCGCACCTTTAATAACACATGTTCATGCCCATAAATTATCAAGACACCTGTCACGAAAACCGAACTTTATCTTTGTATACCTCAAAATAATTGCATTATTTATTGTATCAATTTTTTCGTAACGAAAATTTACTTGCGCTCGAATAGAAGTATACTAATAACAACATTATATTATTAATTCAAGACGAGAGCGTCACGCACACGAATAAAGATGGTTTGGCTGGTCCATCATCTTAACTACCCTGCGCACATGGTAAAAAAAAGCTGGCACAACTGAAAAATGTAAAACACGAGAATGAATAAATAAGTATGGATCGCGAACGGGTACATAGACAATCAATTGCCTTTGTTGTTATTCCCCAAAACAGATCGACGTAACCACAATCATCTGATCAACCCGGGGATCATTGGTATAATGGCGGCGGGGGGCTTTGTGCAATTATTACTCGAACAGATTTGCTAACCTGGCCTCCTCAGTTTACTCGGATGTCGGTATATCAATTCTGATTGCTTTGAAAATAGCCAACCAAACCATAGCATGGATATCGGATGGATTGTCATACGAATCGAGGCGATTTGAACTTGATGAAGTCCAATCATTCAGTGAGGAGAGGCTGAGTTGAGCTCAATGGAAGCATGCTTCGTATATTTCAACTGTTGAATCACTCATTAGTACAAGTGCGAGTGTGCGTTTGGTGTGCGTATGGCTCGAAGTAAGAGTTAATATATAGAATGGTTAAAAATAGGTTATGGGTGTGAGTGGGTGTTCAGAGTAGGATTCGAGGTCCGCCGTTTCCAAATTCGCTCACACGCAGTGCTTATGCGACCCTCCAACGCAGTCCAGCGCTCATTGGACAGCCGTCAAACAGGTTTTCCGCTGTTTTCCGATACCTGAAAGGTACATTAGACACCGGAATCACCTTTGGAGGAACCAATCAACAATCAAAACGAATTTATTACATTTCCACGGTCGACAGCGCTGCGAATCAATGAATTCGCCGAAGCACGCCGACCTATGCAAACTCGTCGGCATACACTCGTCGAGCCTCGAGGTATCGGAAATACAAGAGCATTAATAAAGACAAAGAGTTTTATTAGTATAAATTAATTCTTATAAACTCCGGTAGTTAGTTCACCTTTTAATATTTATAATTTAGTATAAAAACACTGTATTTTCGAGCTACAAAATACAAGTTCTTTTTCTATCTAAATTCACACTGTGCGTTGCGACAATATTGTTGTGTGTAGAACCGATTACTCAAGGCCATATGAGTCAATTGAATTCTGCTAAATCTCCGACGCATACAAGCCTATTAACGAATCTACAAACCTAATCTAATCACCGTCCGCTCTTCCTATAATTAATCCCACAGATTTTTCTCTGACAATCTCAGAGCTAGAAGACCATCAAGATCATCGGTACCATGATGGTTCCGCCACGCATCGCCATCTTAAACGTCATCGCCGAAAAAAAACATAAACGACGATTACATGTTGCTGTACCAACAAGTACCATAGCTATCACCCAGCCCGGGCCCTTGAGCTCAAAACCTCGGTCCTCGCAAGCAACGTCGTCTTCCAAAGTGTGCAGAAACTAAAGTCTTTCCAGCACACGTGGTCCGCTCAACAATGAGTGAAGCCTCCACGCCCTCTGGACTTTTCTCGACAGCACGGAGCGCCTAGCTCAACAATTTCGGCGCATTTGCAGCCGGAAACTCTACACACGCAAAGAGAACCGCGAACCCGAACAAGGCGTTAGACACCTACTTTACCTTCCTTCCTTCCCCAAACATTATTCACATAGTCGAAGCACCTTTCCGAGGGACTGGCCACATCCCGGCGACGGGAACAGATGTTTTAGTATCACTTTGTTTTGTATGTATACAGACAAATTTAGTTTACATGTACCGGACAATGTCTGACCGGCCTATAGACAATAAACCTGATTAATCATCACAACGTCGTCTTAATGCTGAAGATGAATGCTTCACAGCAGTTCTCAGCCTTCTCAGCCCGAGCTTCAGGCACCAATAAAATAAAACAACCTACTTATGTCAGCCTATATCTTCAACCACCAAAATAAATACTAACGACATTTGGCCAAGACAGGGTAACTCCTCCTGCCCGTTACGCCTAGGCCTGGTTGATGTAACCTAGTGTAACCTCTTGTAACCTATGCCTTTTTTCTTTCCAGCGCCAGTGGGATGATGATAGGAATTAAGTGTAGCCTTAGGTATTCCATTAATCAGTGCGATTGGACCCCGGAGAAGAAAGTTGACGCACTGAGCGATTTTATTGAGAGGGTTTGAAGTGAAGGAAGCAAAAGTGAAATACGCGACTCCATTGAACACCCTTGAGTGGAGTTATTCAGGGCATTTTCAAAACGGGCATCGGCGAAATGATACCTTCCGCCTAAGAAAATATTTATTGTCTCCGGAGTTTATATGTAGTCGATTGTAGTATGTAGTCGATGGCCATCGGACTGATCGGAGGGTCATAAAGACATTTTAGGGAGAGCCGGCCTGCATCGGCCTAATGTAGAAATTCACGTCGTTACCGGCGTCTTTTCACTTTCTCCGATGCCCATCTTAACAATCAACTGTTCACTCCAACAGTTGGATTGTCCCCGAGGCTACATAGATGTTGCTTGGAGGGAGTTGGAGGGAGACGAAACACAAACCGCTTACTGCAAAAAAGTGTTGTACGTAAGTCAGAAGTAAATCAACCCACGCGGAGACGGTAAATATTTTCTCGGCGGGAAGGTATCATTTCGCCGATGCCCGTATGACACATGCAGAGTTTGCCAAGAAATGCACGCTTCTGATATTTGATATTCCACGGAAAGAGCTATGTTTGGCCTCGGATGGCATGCAGGGCAGAAAGAGGCTTTGTACATATAAATACCAGAAGGGCGACTGTCTAAACGGTAAAACTCTTCTCTTTCCCACTTTTTGATATATTACTTTCACTTTTTATTTTTACCATCATGGTTTCTTATATGATTTTTCTCCTCTTTGCCACTACTGCTTTCTCTGCCGTTATTCCCAATGTTCCAGTGAAACGTGACGTAACAGACATTTTGAACACGTTAGATAACGATGTTGTAAGAGGGATCAAGACATTGTTTTTAGTCAAGCTGCTAACTTATATGTATATCAGACCACCACCATAAGTACTCTGAATGATCTGGACTCCAATAACAAGCAGTCTGTCGATGTATGCTAGTCAAGCGTCTTGGGTTTCTTAATAATTCTCACCTCGTTTTGATTTCGTGGCCTATATAGACATTTCAAGAAAACATCGCAAATATCGCGAGCACTGCCGTTTCTGTATGTGTTGGATTTTCCCCTCGGGTTTCATTATGTTCACAACCGATATTTACGTCGACATTTGTTTTTTTTTATTAGAGTATTAACGACATTTTGGTGATTTTCATTTCCATTTTCTTTCTCTAGTTTAATGGACAAATTCGCTTTCACTTTATCAGAATGGACTAGAGACCAATTCTAGCACAGCGATCATAGAGGCCCTACAGTTAAATAGCGACCTCGCGAACTTAGGCGCAGATATAACCAATAATGCAGGTGAAATTATTGCAGGTGGTATAGCATGCGCTACTAAAGATAGTGTGAAAACCCTCTCGGACTTTACGCTTGTACGTCTTGTTTTTGAAGCAGTAACATATCCCGCCGACGCAAACCTGATTTACAGACCTTGGGATCCCCTGTTATTGTTAATTCAAACGTATGCCCTTTACATCTTCAAGTGGTGTGGTGCTGATTATGATTAGGATCCGCTTGGGACCTCTGACTACTTCCTGTCAACTATAGGGGAGTTGGGTACGGCTATTGGGGCGCTTAATTGCGCAAACCAGTGAACTTGGTATACATGGATGACGTGATCTTAAAATCATATTTTACAATCCGAAATTTCGACATCCTTCATAAAAGATGTGTATTTATTCGAATACTTATAAACTTCCATGAGTTTCTATGGTCAGAATCGTCAGATAAATGTGCTTCATTTTGGTACAAGTAAGCAAAGTCGGTGAAGCTTACAGTCGTACGCTGTGAACGTTAGACTATGAGTCTATGACCTCTTCCAATACTCAAGCCGCATTGCTAATCATAAAGGTGCGGTGTGATTTTAAAAATTTCTGGTACTATGAAAACATAGCGAACTTAATTGGGCGGCTTTTAAAATTTGAAGTCTTGAAGTAGCCTTAAACTCAGATTGCGCTCAGATTGGGCACCAGATCTCATGACATGGTCCCAGCACCCCTTTCTCTGTCATTCCAATACGTGTAAGTACGCCATATTGTCCCATATTCCAAAAAAAAATGTCGGAAGTCGCAGTGACAATTGAACCTCGATCTTGGTATAAGTGAACTGAAAGATCAGCGGCGGACGAATACGTCACGTAAGTGAATTACATTTCAATCGTGCACAGTCTTGTACCTTGGTCTCAGCAATCCATCTATTTTTCAAAGAAAAACTCAATTTAAAATCGAAAAATCTACCTAATTTGATCACACAATGCGTATTCGTTATGGCCTCTGTCACGGTGACTGGCCTTAAAAAATTGATCATCTCCAGCCACGTCGTCTTCCTGCCAGTGGTCAGCGCGGTCCGTCCAGTTTACACGTGATGGAATTCTCCGAAATTATCTGGCTCAACGAGATAGTTCGTATTATATATAATATGGGCATGTGAGCTTATCATTCATGATCATTAAACTTGTTGAACTCCAAAATCATCATGCTCATCCCTATCTTTCTTACTTGCTTGCTGTTCTCTCAGAGTCTTATTACACAAGCTAGTCCAGGCAGCAGCTCTATTTCTCTGATCGATATTTCCAACAGTCGGTCTTTCAACGTTCATGCGCTTGCTCTGAATACTGACTATCGCAGCTCCTAGCAACGCCGCTTCCCAATATCTGGACCGACGTCTGGCATCCTTCTCCTTCGAGCTTGCCTATTTCACCGATTTTGCAGGAAATGCTACAAATCCCAATACCCTGACACAAGAACTTATGAATCGTCTTGTCGAACGAACAGGTTTAGGACCGGGTATTCGTCCCGGAGGAATAACGGTGTATGTATGAGAAAAATATGGAAAATCATTCGGTTTCTCAGGCTGTTTCTTCTGATATTACATTTTTTATAGTGACAGCTCTATCTTTGATCCAAATGGACCTGCTCTAGTAAATGATCTAAGTCCCGTACGTCATTATGCCTCTTCGGAACTTTGGCAGTTAACTTAATAATAATATGATATTCAGACTGGGGGCATATACCGCACAATATAGTTAGTCTTTTTCATGCCTTGCACAAAACAAATCGTTGGGAATTAAGAACATCACTCAGCGGTCCTGACTTTTTCCAATCCCATCATAACTTTCCGAACACATCTCTTTTCGTAGTTGATGCGAACCTCGGTAACAATTCAGTGGAAATAGCTCAAGGGGAAATCATAGCCGCAATTGAACATTTGGGATGGGATAGGATTTACTCCTTAGAATGTGAAGTGACATTTTTCGCTGAATGATTTTATGTTTCTAAACTTTTTTTCTCTGGTAGTGGGTAATGAACCGGATCAATATGCAGGAAATCTTCGTCCTGAAAATTGGACCTCGCTGGATTACACTAACCAATTCCTGGTTTGTCCTTCCCGCTACAGTCACAGTAAAAGAGAAATTTCTCACGAGCCGATTCCTCCTTAGAATTGGACATCAATTTTGTCAGAAGAACTCAATCTTTTCAAGCACATATTTCAATCGGGTGCTTTCGCTATAAACCCTACTTCATCCGCTCCTATGACAACAGTTTCCACTATCGAAGAAGGGATAGATTCAACCGGCGTTGTTAAACTGTTCGACCAGCATGCGTAAGTCCCTTTGAATTTGATGTTTATAAATGAGAGGTATCATGTATAGTCGTTAAAGATATCAATATTCTACTTGCGATCCCGTCCGAAATGCGTTGGCCACTCTGCCAGCCTTGGTGAATCATCAGAATATCACGGTTAGTATACATATTGCATTTATACCATCTCTAGTGGTGTTAAATAATAGCGTGCACATGCATAGGCATATCTGGATCTATGGATTCCACAAATCGCAGCCGCCCGAGCTCGAGGTCAAGAATTCGTTATAGGGGAGTATAACTCTGTTTCATGCAGCGGGAAAGAGAATGTAACAAACACATTCGGACAAGCTATTTGGTTGGCAGATAGTATGTGATCTCTTTTTTTGTTTTATTTGAAAACTGTTAATCGAAAATTCATGTTAGCTGTGCTTTACGGTGCATCTTTGAATATATCCCGAATGTATCTCCACCAGGGCGCTACATTAGTTTTTCAAAGTTCAGATCAAGCAAACACCGTCGGCTTCTCCTGGGTAACACACACATCCCGACATATCTCCTCATAATTTGACTAACAAATTAACTTTATCAAACCTGATAGTACGATTTATGGTATCCTATTCCCTCAGCGCGATTTGAAACCGCCCGCGCATCACCCAGTTTTGTGGCCTACCTTCTCATCACCGAAGCAGTAGGATCCTCCGGCCTCTCCCGCCTCCAGCTCATCAACGTCCCTGAAGCACCTGGTGTCGCGGTATATGCCATCTGGGACGACGCAGTACGACAAGACGGTATCGCGCGGCTTGCCATCATCAATACCGCCATTCGCAACACCACAACTCCCGCACAAGACGACGGGAGTGTCACCTTTGATTTAAGTCGTTTTATTCCTAAGAATAGTGGAAGACGGTCTAGGGAGGTTCAGAATTCTGCTACAGACAGTAATAGTAGCTCTCACTCCACCAGTACCGTTGTTAAAAGATTGACGGCTCCGGGACTTGATTCGACGGATTCTGATACTGCTACTTGGGCTGGCCAGGCGTTTACTAACGGGACTGCTAGTGGAAAGGAGGTTTTGGAGGCTCTTGATGAGGGTCGAAAAGTTGTTATTCGAGGGAGCGAAGCTGTTCTCGTCATTTTTTGATTTTTATCCGGTTGCAAGATAAACTGTAGCAAGGTGATTTGTATTCTGTTATGTAAAACATTATGTAGATTTTTTCCGGGGCTTGTGGGCTATCGTGCACAAAATAAGATATTTGAAGCTATCGAATTCATCTCCAAGTCAAAAACATCTCAAAATCTGGACATCAAGGTACTTCACACAGCAACACTAATGAAAGGTGGACGATCGTGTCCTATTTAACTAATTCTACATAGCAACAAACGTTAATTTCTTCTTATAAAAATTTCCTCTTAAGTTCTCTGTTTTATGAAAATTTCAAGCATGCCCAATAATGTTTTGAGGTTGGTACGGTTCTTCGAGGTATTTCACCTCTTCGTCGGTCAAAGTTACATTTACCGCTTCTATACGCATGTCAGAAATTATGAAGACTTAAAAATAGGTTTATACTCACCAATTAATTCTCGAAGGTTTTCCAAACTGGTAGTGCCGACTATAGGTGCAGTGACAACTATTTACAGATTGTAAGTATAATGTACATAGTGGAAATTAAAGGTTGAAGGGTCATCATACCTGGTTTAGAGAAACACCAGGCCAAAGCAACTTGAGCCATTGACAGCCCTTTCTTGTTAGCTACTTCTTGGACACTATATTTGCAATTAGAGCTACGACTGTAGCGAGTCCGAGTCCGAAGAGTTTACTCACCGATTGATTATGTCTGCGTTTCCGGCGCCTTTGTAACCGCGTTTCAAAAACCTTGACGAAGATGTACGCATTAAATATGGGTTGTTTGAGAAAAACATCACGGTGTACACACCAATCAGTTTCGCCTCGTTTAGTTTGTTCGGTCAAAGGTCGGGTAAGTAAACCTCTCGCCAAGGGGGACCAAGGAATGGATCCAACGCCGAAGTACTGTCACGATAATGAAAATGTGTGAACTTTCTATCGTTGCAAGGTATCAATATGAGATTTACCTTGAGAGTCGGCATCATTTCACGCTCTTCCTCACGATAAAGGAGTGAATAGTGATTTTGCATGGAGATAAAGGGTGTGAGTTTGTTGTTTATAGCATAGTCTAAATGTGATGCAATTGATTCAATGAGCAAAATGCTTGAACGTGCGGAGGCGTTTACGTACTTTGCATGGCGTGGACTGTAGATGTTGTTAGGAATGATAAGCATGTGTAGTGGATAATGAAGATAACTTACATTGGTAGGCGAAACAAGAACTCATGCCGATGTAGCGTACGTAGCCCGCTTGAACAACGTCATGCAATGCTTGCATCTATGTAGTATTTGTTCAGAGAGAAGCTCATCAAGTATTGAAATGCAGAGCGTAACTTACAGTCTCAGCGATGGGAGTATCTTTATCGAACCTGTGGCCTACAAAAAAATATCGCGGTTATGCTAGTGTGTTTGAGTCTGAGGTAAAAATAACACTGACATTGCAAAACATCGACGTAATCTAATTGAAGTCTTTCCAAACTGTGCTTGACGCTCTCAAATATGTGCTTTCCGAAATCCATTGTCAGCCGAGTTGTTTTGCCAGATTGCGTGACGGAATATTACCTTGCGACTAAGACCGTGTTGATTGATGTATCCATTTTGATCTGGTCCGTCGCCTGGAGCGGCGTTGTTGAAATTTATGCTAGGATCGCGACCCACAACAGCAAAGAGCTAAAATAATATTAAATGTTTTCAAAGAAAAGAGGTATGTGCCGCTCTCACCTTAGTCAGGACAACAATCTCGTCCCGAGGCAGGTTGAGCACTTTGATGGCTTTACCGAGAATCCGCTCACTAATTGATTCATCCTTCTTTTCATTCTACGACCAAAAAAAGATTATAGATACCTTTCACCATTCGAATAGACATTGGCTAGTCAAAAAATTCAGCTAAAAATGAAAGCGAATGAGATCACTCCAAGTGTTTACCTGTATCAAAAGTTTGAATACCCGCATCATATCTGGAGAATCGAAAAAATGTCATCCGTTTTGGATACTTATTTGGTTGATGCTATTACTGACGTACGCTACTTTGATATGTTTGATAGCTTCTGCTTCATCGAGGTACCAAGCAGCGCTTCTTGTATCACCATACTGCATGCATCCGAGGATGATCTTGGATACCTTCAAACCCGAACTGCCGAGGTTGACTGAAAAGCAGAAGACAAATGAAAATGTGTCGTATAGACAACGCAGCGTTGCTCACCATAGGGCATGTTAGTTTTACGAGTAGCCATAGTGATTATAGACAGTGGAAGGGGATAAGAATCGCGTTAGTGTTATCTAGCCCATCTCTCCCATATGACACACGTTTAAATATACGTCCCACCAATGCTTCTACATATCACAAATGCTCTCACGTCGAAGTTTTCTTTGGGTTTTTTTCTGGTTCATAATTTTGCCAAAACCAATGAGAAGTGCGCCAGAGTGGCAAATGATTAATGATCATCCGGCATCCGGACTCAGTCTCGAAGCTGACCCTTGATTTAGATTTACGATGAGGTCATACCCATTTGTCTTGTGAATCCAGTAGGATGTTGTGTGCACCAAAAAGACTTTGGGCAAGTCAACGTTTAGGCTCGCTGACATATATATATCGCGCACCCGTGAAAGTATCACCGTGTCCTATGAGCAAGGGTATGTATGATTACTTGGTAGAGTGCGTAGATACATATACTTACCTTTTTCGGATATAAGCTTCTAGGAAAAAGATCGAATAAGCGAACAGAGATAGACAAAAAGGAAATTCCAGCAGTACTTCCTGCGCGGCCTTCGGATAAACTCGTTGTAAACATGTGTATTCAGAGAAAAATCCAATTAGAATGAGAATATGAAGGGACAAAAGGAATTGCAGCAGTAATTCACCAAAAATCCACTGGGCGAGGGAACAATCCAATGGCAGTACCACACGGCGGCCTTGGAGAAGTTGGCTATGGTTGGCTAACCAGGTCTAACCAGTTGTTTGGTTCCCCAGCCAATGCATTTAGCTCGGCTCGGCTCGGGGCGGCCCGACTACCATGGGCAGCACTAGATATGGCAATTTGCGATAAAGACCTTGGCGTGTGCGCCTTAACGCGAAAGTTAGAACATTTAGGGCTGTTGCAGGCTGCGACTTAGTCTCGAAGCTGACCCTTGATTTAGATTACGATGAGGTCACGCCCATATGCCCTGTCTGGCAGCGTGAATCAAGTATGTAGAGTGTCGTGCGCACGAAAAAGACTTCGGGCAAGTCAACGTTTAGGCTCGCTGACATACTAATACATAGCGCGGAGTTCGGCAGGCTGCAGTGATTGAAGCGAAACAAGCACGTGGTCTGGACGGTCATTCTTCCCCGAATATCCAGGGTGGTTGCAGCCAGTATTGAAAATCCGGGTGTAAATCTTCTTTTTTCATTATGAGTCGAATTTGGAATGTTGTCTCCCAAAGCGTGGATATATTTATACATGCACTATGGCGGAAGTGCGAGAAATACAACACGAAAGCAACATGAAAACAAGCATGAACGGCGCCCATCCGGTATGATTTGACTTCATTTCTTTTTGAAAAGGTCAGTGATACTAGTTGAAATAGTCTTTAGCTCTGCTGATGGCATTTTGACCCCGATGGCTTTGACGCCACCTGCGGCGGCGTTCCAAGCGCCAGCAGCGGCATTCCCAGTGGTTTTTAACCATTGCGTGCATTGTTGCCTGAATTCTAAAATGTTGTTTTGATTAAGGAAAATGTTTTGGGAGGGATGAGAACCGCACTTTTAAATTTGTAATTTGCATATACAAATGTACCAACAACACCTCCCGCAATTATCACACCAGTAAGTGGTACATGATAAATAACTCGTGGTGGGTTAGAAGATACCCTACGAATGTTAAAACAGTGCGGAATCTTTGCATGTGTTCTTTCGTATTGTCGAAGGCGCAGAGATGACATGACCAACGATATCGGATGAATTGACTTTGGAGATTCTCTGAGCGAGCGTAGGCTGCTGGTGGGAAGCCTTGAGTGATACTTTCAGGCGGAGTACACTCGTAGTCAGTCAAACTAAACCAGCTGACGTGATAGTACTGCCCCGGGTTTTTAGTGGATGAGTCCGAGTGAGCAGATAAGATCTAAGGCGTTTTTCGCCTATCAAGTCTGACCCCGAACACCATCGCATAGAATTAATAGAAAAACTAGTTAAGAAAATTTGTACCGTCCGTTCAAATAGTAAATAATTTCTTAGTGAATAAATAAATATTTAAATTAGTTGTCGGAAAAAAATACAATCGGAGGTTATCCTAGAGTAAAACAAAAGCAAACAACAAAGACTTCGAAAAAAGTGTGGGCTACACGATTCGAACCGACGGACAAAATACCATTCGCAGGACGCTGCCACCACTAAGGCACAGTACCTCATGGAGGTAATGAAGAAAGTCAAAATATTAACTACTCTTGCCTGACCGACCGCGAACGTATAATCCCTAGTTGCTATAACATGTACATTGGCTTTTTTATTCAGAAGTACGATATAATAATTAGAAATATAGTCTCCGTGAACGAAAACACCCGTTTGTGAATAACATTATTAATGCTTTAGAAAAATTCATTTTTCCACTTCACTCGCCCACTTCACTCGCCGTCTTGCGTCTTCAACGGCTGCTCCTCACCTTTTCTAAAACATTTATCAACATGAAATTCAACTATATCACTCATATAAATCATATTCCAATTTACTATTCGAATTTCGTCTCGAAATATTCTCGTCAAACGCCGACACCTCTCGACTATATTCGAACATTTATTAAGACGAACGCGAACGACTTAAATTACATATCCGCGAAAAGACTGCAATTATTGTAAGTGTTTTTAAAATTGATTCTTCCAATTTGACGCTGATTTTTATGTCTGAAGAACCGATTTTCACAAGTCTGCGTCGGATAAACGAGAGCATCTGACGTTGAACACGCTTGCGCTCGACAAAAACGGTCGTTTGGTGGGAACTAATACTGTACATGTGTACAGAAATAATACATGTGCTTGGGGACCTCCGTGTCGTTGGCTGAAGAGCTGGAATAGCGGGAGGAAGGCCCAACTTTCTGTGCCGTCAAAGGGTTGGCCTTGAATTCAAACTTATGTACTTCTATTGCCATGTTTTGTATTTTTCTTCATATATTTCACTTTACTGTTTTGCTTTATTTTGTATTCTCGAATTAAATCCGTAGATTTAGCAGCATATATCAGTAAATTTACGAATGTAACATAAAATCAGGATAGACTGTATTCATACTATAGTATAACAACTGAAATGTTAAACTAAACTTTTATTGAGAGGGTAATTTCGGATATTTTTGAAAGGAGAAAATTTTGAACCGAAAACGACTATCTCGAAATCAGTGTACCTTACTGCGTTTCCTCTGAAGGCTCGTCTTGCGCTGCTGTGAGTTGATCTGCCCAGCATTCTTCTTCATGCTCCTCAATTGCTTCTTCGGCCATACCAAGATCGCAGAAACGACAGAACTTGATTTGCGATACTTTGGATGTGGAGGCCGTAGGCTGCGTGGAACTAGAGGACGCGAAGCTATGCCGCTTTTCCCAGCCTTTGTAATTTTGATAGTAAGAGTCAGGATCGACCTTCACCTTGCCCTTGCCCTTGCCCTTCAAGTTGGACTTGTTGTACGCATGAAACTCTTTGAGCAGTTCCTCGACAGGAACTGGGCTAGAGCTTTTAGCCCTATCAAACTCATCTACAATGCGTGTGGCATTAGTTAGGGCTATATTAGACAGAGAGAAGCTCCTTCTTACCTTCCCTCTGAATATTTTCAATTTTATCGAGTAATTCTTCGATGGCAGGGTTGAAAGATTGTTCGAGACAGAGATCGGCAGTGTGACGACCTTTATGAGCATTATATGCTGATGATAAATGTGAGCAAGACCCAAATTATTGAAATAACATATACCTCGATTATAAATCTGACGTTGGGACCGACGAACCACTCGTAATTCAGACCGCTCTACTGACGCCACCATAGAAACTGAAACTGGCTGAATTTCTACGTCGACGAATGTCATCAACGAAACCAACAAAATGCAAGCAATCAACTTACCTCTGTGTTTATCCAAGGAAGGATATACACCCCAAAAATCGGCGTTTGCACGAACTTTGTTTAGATCAACTGCAAATTGAGTGAGTGAAGTAAAAAAAAGGATCACAAAACGAAATTACTATATAATCCGCAAACATCGCAGATCATGTAATACCTCTCTCTGACACGATGAACCGTCACAAACTGTGGATCATCCTCTACCAGGCCACAGAAGCATTCCAAACCAAGTCTTTTGTTTTCAAAATACTGCTTGAAGCTAGAAGCCATAATGGGTCTATTGGGTTGCCCCGCTGAACTAGGACTGAACAAACGTCAATAAATAGTGGATATCATTATGATGAAGCATAAAATACAAAGGGTACTCCTGGACAACTTTAGCCTCGCGATCGAAAAAAACCAGGTTGCAAGACGCATTTTGAAGCTGGATAGGGTCGTCAAAGACGTCAGTCTTCGGGGCCTTTTCTACGGCCTTGAAGTCATTACTGTGGTAGCGATGCCATAGGAACTCATTAAGGCTGCTCCGAATGAGCGCACGCGTGAGCTTAGAACGGAGAGGAGAGCTTTTTTGGTTGGAGCGAGAAGACATGTATGATTTTGGATTTTTGGATGTGTGATTTCTTGTGAACATGAACTTTTTATTCAGAGGAATGTCTGTAACTATTTGACCCAATGGGGTCCAAATTTTTTTCCGTTGTATGTGATAAAACAAAAAATAATTCAGATGAGGTACAATCTTGGTACGTTACATTGTCTTACAATTTTTCAACGCCCACGAAAAAAGATTTCGTGGCATGTGCTTCACCGGGCCAAGACTACTCCGACCTGCTGTGACCCGTTCGGACTGGGTTTGTAAGGTTTACGCCAATCCATAATAAAGGGAATTTTCAAATGTAATCTCGTGCACAAAAGATTTAAATGTAAATTTATTGATAAAGGATTAAAACCTGGCCCTTTACATTCCAGGGTCATAGTAACTGACGAAGTCCGCTGTTGCATATTGCATATATGCGTTTTTACCGGGATCGAGCCTGATTTTGGCTGAAAAAAAAGGGTAATTAATTAAGAATGTTTTTCAAATTCCACACCTATCTTCAAGTCAAAATTTTCGTCCATTGATTTTTGCAAGTCAAATTTTTCATTTATTGATCGCCGCAGGTACATGTTGCCCGTATATGCGGGTTGATCGGGATTGTATTCAGGAATATACTCTATCAAAAATCTCAGAAAACTTACGACACTAGAACTCATGCACACTGAAGAGGAACAGCTCGATGCCGTCCGCCGTGCACGGGAAATCCTTCAGCAAGTAGGTTTACAGCCTACAGACATAGTTGCCAGGGGCTTTTGCACCGACAACGTACCATTCTTTGCGAACGGTTCAATTAAATATGTTCCACCAAAAGCCAGAATATTTACGGAGAAAGAACTACAGGATGGGAAAGGTCGTTTAACGAGACAGACTTCAGTCCATGCCGTCGTAGACCACCCTCTCAATGCAATCCTTGAATTTCCCGAAAGTGGTCCACGAGTGGGCATGGCCATCGCACACAGGTTCAGAATCAACCCAAAGGAAGCTGAAAATAAAAAAACTTTCGTCAGTCCGAGAGACGATATCCAGTATTCGATGTCGAATATTTCGACACATTTTGATGTGCAATGCTCATTGCTCCAAGACCAGACTACTGGTGAAGCTGTATTGTGTCGGCAGACAAAACTTCGATGTCGGTTTCATATTGTTATTATTTCATTCTCTAACGTTCTATTATATAGGTCGCTCTACCAAAAAATGTTCTTTCAATCCCGGTGGGATACAGCACACCCCATCAATCACACCAGAGTTGGATGCGCGGGGCGAAATCTTCATGAAAACTCTGGGATTTTATTGCGCCCTCAAACAAAACGGTTGTTATTTTGAAGAAAGACTCAACACTACTAATGCTAGCGAAGACGATTCAAATGCTGACGACGCGAGCGAAGACTCGGATTCCAATACTGACGACGCGAGCGAAGACGATTCAAATGCTGACGACACGAGCGAAGATGACGACCTCGTCCGTGAATCTACCCAACAAGTTTCCGATTCTACAGCAGACCTGATAACAGTGCTGAAAGACTCACGTTCGTTCCGGAGAATTGATGAGAAAAATAGGTGTCCTGGCAAGCTATGTCTTGAGAAAGATACATATGGACATTATCGTGTCTGGTAAGCTTAAATTTATTTCATCGTCAACAGCAACTAATTTTCAAAAAGTTGCGAATATTATGCCAAGGGACAAACTACTCACTTGCGCATTCGCCACCTGAACGATTACGATACTGAATATTTGGGCGCGCTGTTTAGCAACAAAGAGGATCACATAAAAATCTTTGAGACCGCTGCCGCTAAAAGAGGCTATGGACCACTGGTTCCATGTAGTTTTACAGCCAGCGTACGAGAACAGAGAGAACTTTGTCGTATGTGGATATATTAGATTGTTTTGTATTACATTGACAACTTTGTTTCAGCGATGTGGCACCGCAACACGCAAGGAAAATTGACTCGAGGAAGTATGAAATTTACAGAAGAGTGTCAATGTCGACTCGAAATATACCAGCCAAACGATCCTTATCAATGTCCTTATTTCCTCATTGTCTCCAGAAATCCACACTCACACAGCGACCCGTCTCGAATTAAAACACCAGGGAGTATCAAAAAAATCTTCCATTCACTGCTCGAGCCACTTGGATGGCGACTCGCAGATGCAACCCCGCGTCGTCTTTTGCTTGACAATGCTTTCATGTACAATTTAAGACAGATTTTGGATTGGATAGAAATTATAGATCCCGCTTTTGGAGATCTTCACCCTTCATTGAGTAACTACGATCATACGGCTCGACTGATCGATGAGTTGCGCCACAAACGTTATCCTGATGGTACAGGTTTGGAAGGTAAGCCTGACAATAATGTTTGTATTATATATTTAATTCAATATTAGGTGCCAAAACACTATTGAAAGCACACTTAAAACTTCAGCCCGAAGAACAATACATTCGTTGCGTTGACTCGCATGACGACGCTAAAGAGGGCAGATATCACATCGTCATCTGCATGTTCAAGGCAATGAGCCACCTATTACTCAAAACAAACCGACCCACAATTGACACCTCATTCAAACGTCTTCACAAATGGCAGGAGTTCGAAATAGAAGCCTGGTTTCCTGAGTATGCACGCTGTATGCACATTGTACCGCTATTTAAATTCTCCACTTACCTTTTTTTTGTTCAGCTATCGTTGTTGTGCGAGCCTTCACTACATCTCAAAGTGCCGTGGCTCACCAAATGTTGTTTCGAACTATGTTCAATATTGTCAAAAAGGACACTGGGCAGGCCGTTCAGTTTCGTCACATACATGGCAGTGGGATTGAAACCGTTACCGCTGACGGCCACCTGGGACAGGCACTGGGTACCTTTGGTTTAAGTTGTCATTTTTTTCGTAACTGATTTCTTTTACAAGGACTTGGCTTGTATTGTCAAGAAATTTGCGCAGCGTTCCCTGATGAGAAACGGTCCTCAGAATGGGACAAACCGTTAAATGAGCTAACATCAACAGACCACCTGGCATGTATTTACAAATACTGCTTCGCTCATTATACTAGAAACATCAACAATCTACGGGGTCACGTCAGTGAGAAAATTCGTTCAGCAATGATGAGTCTAGCAAGCTCGGATGACTTACCCAGTTTGGCACAAGTCAAGAAGACTATTCGGTCTGGCGGGAAGAAGGCTACCGGTATTTCTCTTTAGACTCTTTTCTGCAGTGATTCATGTTTATTAGATTGGCTGAAAAACAAGGAAAAGCATGACGGGTTCATGCTGGCAGCTATTTACAGACCGTTGAGCAAAATTTCAGTGGAGATTTGGAAAGCGGCACCATCTACTTCTAATGGAAATGAGCAAGCCCATAGAAACATCAATCGAGACGGTACAAAACTTACAATGCTTGCTGGGATAATGCGCGGCCTCCAGTTTGATTCTCGGGCTATGCGTAATATTGATTCTTGGCTAGCAGAATACATTCCTCCTAGAGATAGATTGGCAACACATTTTTATCGGTCGGTAAGAGCAATCCAAGTGAAAGGTATGTCGTCAGTTGACTTTAACATCGTCGGTTGAATAAACTCATATACATCAGGGAATATGCAAAAGAAGATGCTTTTCAAAAATGATACTGAGATACAAAATCTTTACGATAAAGCTGTTGACCTTCAGAAAAGTATCACAACAACTGCCGCATCTGTCAAACGCGCATTGGATTCCTCTCGGGATCCGACGAGAGCACAGAAACGTCTCAAGAAATGTGACGAACAGTTAAACGAAACACGAAACAAGCTTGAAAAACTTCTGCCTTTGGGGTCGGGTGCTATTTCTATTAACGTCGATGAAATACCAAAACCAGAATCACTCTATGATCCTCATCTCCTTGGATCCCAGCTTAAGCCGGAAGCCAAACCGGTATGTTTTCTTCTTATAGAAATTCTACTACACACATTCTAACAAAACGCAGGTCAAGGCGTCTCCTGCTACTCAGGTTGGACCATCATCTGCTGCCCACGTCGGACCGTCTCCCACAGTTCAGGCTGGACCATCGTCCACTGTCCAGGTCCCACCGTCTCCCACAGTTGTATTGGCAACTCCTTCTCAAGTAGGATTTAGGCCTCACTCTCAAGTGGGATTGCCATCTCCTATTAATTATGGGCCACCGTTTGTTCAATCCGCTCGCTACAATTTTGCGCACCGCATATATGGGCCGGCAATGATACCAGGACAGACGCATATGTGTCAGGGTACGTCCCAGGTTAACGGTCACTCTAGTATATTAGCGTAGTATAGTATAACCTACTTAGATGCCTACGTGCTCTACGTCGGTCATACGGTACCCGGTATACCGGTCCGTGTTTATCCCTCGCGTATTCTTCCGAACTCTTCCCGTTTCTCCGTTCGCTCCATTCTGCCCTATCTCCCTCTTTCTCTATGTCATCCGTACTGTCCTCGGCTACCGCTCTTCCTATTGGTAGATAATGCACCTGATAGCTATTGGTTAGAGATAGCGTAATCATGTATATATACAACTGTGCGCGCATGAGTAGCTCCTTGCGCTATTATAGACTGGGTTACTGGGTTATAGTAGCAGTCCGATCCTTAAGTCTTATCGCTGAACGGTCGTGCCCTAACAGAATAATAGCGCCTCATAACCTGTACGTCAACGCTATCCCACTCTCGATATCTGACGCGCAGCCTTCCCCTCCTACCAACAACCCACCCCTATCCCCCGTATCGATTCCCCCCTATGGCTACACTTCCTGCCTCTACTCAAGGCAGTTACAACATGCCAGCGTCCATTGCGGACAGCATTAGTTCGTCTCTGGTGAGTTTACTGGGACGGATTAGTGCGATCGAACGAAGGTTGGGTCTGCCAACCAATCCTACATCCACCCCCGCCGTCGTCGCTGCCACCGGGCCTCGCCCCTCAACTAGGCGACAACGACGACGGGCTAACGCTCAACGGACGGCTCCAACCACCGTCCAGCCTCCCCAGCCTGCTGTAATCGCGGCAACCCTATCGCAGGCGTCCGCAGACCGCCACGTGGTCACAGTCTTGGTCCCCGATTCTCTCGCGGGCCACGTGGTAGGACGAGGAGGCTCTGGCTTGCGCCAGATCCACGACATCAGTCACGCAAAGATCTCTGTCCTCCAAGACAGAGGTCCGTCCCCTTTGCGTCATTGCACTATTAGGGGCACCGGCCGTGAGGTCGGTGATGCGCTCGTCGCACTTGGCAAACGGATGGCGCGGAGGCGAATCCGTGCCCCTAGGAAGAAGACCGGGCGAGGCTCAGCATCCGCTGGCCCCCCTCCTGCCACCCCACACCCTCCACCCCCGCCGTCAGGTCCTGCAAGAGCTGCGACTACGCCCAGGTCAGCTCAACCTTCGCAGTCCCGACAAACACCGGCGGTGCCACCACCTTCATCGGCGGCGGCTGCAACTCAAACCCCTAGGCCCTCGACCTCTGGAACCAGGACGGCTCAGAGGACGACAGCTGCGCCGTCTGCCTCTGGAACCCCCATGTCGACAACGGAGACATCGCGCGGGACACCCATGCAGACAACCTCCCCCAACCCTACCCCTGCGGCGCAGACCTCTAGGCCTTCGCCTATGTCGACGTCGCAGACTGCTCTCCCTTCCGGAACGATGAGTGTCGACATGGTCATTGCCGGCACTCCCTCCCGCGTCACCCCGACAACGACTGGCCAGTACCTCGCTAGAGAACTGGATCAACAAGGTAACGTCGTGCCAGGATGTCAAGGTCCGAGTCTTCGGATGAGTTCGAGGGGTTCGAGAACGAGTTCGAGATCGATGAGGAACTTGGCTTCAACGTATGTGTTGCGCCCGCTCCGGAAGGTCTGAGTTGTTCCTCGATTTGATTCGGTAACGACAAGTACTCACGACAATGATGTCCGACCACGATGACAATAACTTCGTCGGCGCAGACGACGAAGTTCGAGATTGAAGAAGAAGTTCGAGACGACTTCGAAGAAGTCGTCGAGCAAGAATCAGATAAAGAGAATATATTGAAACGAACCAAAGTTCGATTTCAAGACGACTCTAACTATGTATTTTACATGGGTTTATATACATATTCTAGAGTCAGGGTCGAAGACAAAGAAATACAAGTTAGGAAAGTATTTCTTGCTTACATAATCGAACTCATGGAAAACATGAGTTTTCGCTAACTAAGAGATTAAACAAAGGGAAACAATACGACGTCATAAGTCGTTCTAGAATAGATCGTTAGTCTAGACGCTAGTCTAGACTCGATCAGTTCGAGTGTAGTTCGAGTTCGGTTCGTCGAAGAGGTTCGGTCGTAAGTAGTTCGTTGGAAAACGTATCGAAATCGAAGTCATGATTTCGGATCATGACACAGGAACGTTACGGCAGCTTCCAACTGCCCAGCGTGGCGGGGCGCCTCCCTCTGGGTCGTCAACCAGAGGGCAGTAACGCAGCCAAGCGTTGCTGGACCCAGTCATCGAGGACGATGACCTCTAGAGGAGGGGATAGTGTCAGGGTACGTCCCAGGTTAACGGTCACTCTAGTATATTAGCGTAGTATAGTATAACCTACTTAGATGCCTACGTGCTCTACGTCGGTCATACGGTACCCGGTATACCGGTCCGTGTTTATCCCTCGCGTATTCTTCCGAACTCTTCCCGTTTCTCCGTTCGCTCCATTCTGCCCTATCTCCCTCTTTCTCTATGTCATCCGTACTGTCCTCGGCTACCGCTCTTCCTATTGGTAGATAATGCACCTGATAGCTATTGGTTAGAGATAGCGTAATCATGTATATATACAACTGTGCGCGCATGAGTAGCTCCTTGCGCTATTATAGACTGGGTTACTGGGTTATAGTAGCAGTCCGATCCTTAAGTCTTATCGCTGAACGGTCGTGCCCTAACAATATGCATGCTACAAATGCACCATATCTCGGACGAATCGTTCCTTTGCAGCCACCACTGCCTCCTCCACAGTATCTGCTGCCTCCTCCACAGTATCTGCTGCCTCCTCCGCAGTATCTGCTTCCTCCTCCGCAGTATCTGCAGCCTTCTCGACAATATTCGCAGCCTCCTCCTGGCTACTTTTATCCTCACTCGGGATTTCAGCAATTTCCCATAAATGCTTCAAATGGTCCGCTTCACTCTAGTCCTCAACATCCAGCTCACAACAGAATATTTTCTTACCCTCAACCATCGGTTCAAAATCATACCACCAAGTCGGCTTGAAACGGAACAAGTATTTTCTTATCTTCTAGGATATACATTTGTACATAAAATATCTCGTAAAATGAAAAAATCTATTTGATTGTAGTCAAGTGGTAAATAGTGACGGAAGTCATTACTTGAGCCAGAATTTTGAGCAGCGGTATTCATGGTTCAAATAACTACTATCTATGAGTTAATTTACTAACTACAGTGTGAGTCGCTTGGCGTAGTTGGTCAGCGTCATTCTGTGGGGTCGTGCTTTTTGCTATGCCCGAGTTCGACTCTTAGTGGCATCAATTTTTGATCCCGGGTAAAGACTTTAATAAGTCATTAGTTTATTATGTTTTTCTTAATTTCTTGATTGGTTGGTGCTCAAACTATTATTAACAACAACTTATATTTCCTAGCTATCAAACGAAGTATATACAATGTCAGTTCTTGGGGTCCATCGTCCAAATCAGGCGTGCGCCTTGATTGATGTGGCGCCGTGGTGCCGAGTCGGACTCATCCACTGTACACCGTACTGCCCCTTCGTAGGTCCTGCGGAGCTCAAGTCGGAGTATGAAGGGGCTTGGCCGAACCTAACTGCCCATATCATTGATCAGGGTTTTGAGTGGATGACTCCGAGTGATTTTGATTATCTTAGGGCGTCTTTCGCCTATCAATACTGACCTTGAACACCGCCGCTTAGAAAATTCATAAAAAAACTGCCTAAGTACAGCTAGCGAGAAAACTTTGTATGTAGCGTCTGTAATTTATATAGCTTTTCAATGATAAAACAATCTTGGAATCCGAGGTAGGGAAAATTTATGAGCATTTATTCTGAAGCCGAATTAACCCAGGATCGAACAATGGCGTGCCGCCCGGAGTCGAACTCGGGAATATCATATTTGAAAAGTTTAGGGAGATGTGACGAGAATACATTGAAGGCGAAAGACGGCGAGTGAAGTTAGATAGCGGACAAATAGATTGCTTAAAGGATACATATTTACCAGACACTTGTTTTTCATGTGCAGAAATTTAATAAAATTTGTATGATACAACTTATAACCCACACGTCGAATCGATGAGGGAACTACACGCCTACCGTTGGGCAAGCATGGGTGTATTATGCATTTACAATATGGCACTGGCTACCGCATGAGTTGTTGGGTTGTGGGTTCGAGTACAGCGCATATTCTCTTTTGTTCTCATAAAGCTTGCGGCGAACTAATTCTCTCATGTTTCTGTGTTCAAAATTTCACGCAGAAAGTTTTATAAAAATGATTTTAAAAGTCAGCTATTATAACACAATCTCCAGTATAAAAAAACTCTTATTCTTGGGGGCCACCTACGGTGTACGGTGTACCCAACGCGCCAGCTTCAATTTTCGAATTTTTGATTTTTGATTAGCGATAACGGAAAGCGTGCTCGGGTAAAAATTAGCTAGTGACAGCTATATAAATTATCAATGTAAGTATTGGCAAGTAACGCTGTAGCATAGCGGTTTATGGAGTCCTTTTTTATGGCTGACATCCTCGGTTCGGTTCCTTTGGATCCTTTTTTTTTGTCATATGTCTTTTTTCTCTGGAGCTTTGTTTTATTTTGTTGTTTTTTTTTCTCTCTCAATTACAAGCATAATAATATTTAAAAAAATAATTACATTACATGACCAGTTGTTTGTGGTGCAAGGCCCAAGAAGTTTAGCCATCTAGAGGTGCACTCTCAATTATCAAATCCAATATGACCTCCTCAGGCTGCACAAATACTTATAAAAAAATCAAGACTCCAACTAAATCATCTCAAAGACACTTATAACCCTTTTATATTCCAATGCCAAATATTCATTAACAGCATTCAGTGTTGGGTGCCGTGCCATGTTCCATTGTCATGTAATGTTTCGTTACAGTTTACGATTAGCCCGGTTCTTACGGACTCACAACAAACAGTATAAAGCTGTATATTTGCAAGTGCAGGTAAGAAAGGCTGCCGGCGCCTTTACCGTTACGCGGTATTTACTGGTGTGACGCCTATGTACATTACATAATACTAGGTACTTGTGCAGACGACGATCGTCTGCATACAATTGTATGTATATACGAATATGTACTATGGTTAATAGTAGTCCGCTGCTCATAGCGGAACCGTTACATGTCAGAAATCGGGGCCGGATTCCTGAGTATGTTAGATACTAGGGGTCGGCACCGTACCGTATACGGCTATTCCGTATACGTTACGGGTTTTTACGGCGGACTCCGTACCGTATCCGTACCGTACGCTGTTCACTCGAGGCCCTTTACGGTACTGTACTGTACGTATACGGACAATTACGTGTACGGAATTTTCTATGGGTCAAAAATCAATGTTCTAGACGTGTCTTAGTCCAATAATGCTTACCACTAATCCCAATTTCATGTTTAAAACATGAATTGTGTCTGTCTTGGGACTAAACGGCAAGAAGGGTCAATATTTCTATTTCTGGAAAAGACCCATTGCATGAGATCTGTGGCAACAGCTAATCCTATGAGAAATTGACAAAAAATTATGTATATATGTTCAACTCGCACTTAAGTCGACTGTTGAACAATTGTTTAATAAGCCGCGACATATGTGACATGTGACGAAGCGCGACTCCAGTTGGCGTCTATTGATGGCTTAACTCAGCTCGGGTTAAGCCGGCGTTGACTAAACTAGTCTTACATGCCGAAATATTAATAGCTCATTGCCGAGGATCATTTGTCAATGTCCGAAGCCGAACCAATAAAGCCAAAGCAGAGAAAAAAAGGCAAAACAGGCGCATGTTAGGCTAGGTCATGCAGAGTCACACCGTAACCGTAATTACGGCCGTAAAGTATGGTATTCGTACGGCCGTAATTTGACCTCTCAAAGTCGTTTACGGTTACGGGTCGAACCTCTCGGACCCCTATACGGTACGTGTACGGCCCGTATTACGGCTACCGTATTACGTCCTGTACGGATACGGTGCCGACCCCTATTAGATACCCCGTTCAAACGCTTGATTTTCTAGCGCCTAATTACATAATAAGTAACTACTGTAAATTAGATTCCGCGACTCTTATTACTATTTTTGTCATCCATGCAATGCTACAATGAGACCAGACTCTTATGAAAGACGAAGCTAAATGTGTTTTTAAAGTTCAATTTTAAAATGACTTAAGAACAATGGCTTCCGAGGAAACAGAACAACCACGAAAAAAAGAGGGATCCAAATGGTGCGCCTTAGCGCGAAAGTTAGAACATTTAAAGCGGTTGCAGCCTGCGTCGGATTTCTTAGCGGAAATCTTCAGGCTGTAATCATTATGAGTTGAAAGAGATTGTTTCTTGTAGCGTGGATATATTTATACATACATCATGAGGGGAATACAATACAAGCAAAGCACGAAAACAACCCGAAAACAACACGACTTATAGCGACACCAAAGCGACACCAAAACAAAACATAAAACGCGCCGGCCATTACTTTCCGGTATGATTTGACTTTATTCCTTCTTTTTAGGGGAGAGACCTTCGCCGGGAATGGATGGTTCGCTTTGGGAAACTGGAGTCCGAAATTTTGATTTGATTTCGGCGGCTTTGGACTTAAGTAACTTTAGGCCATCTCCAGCAGCATTCCGAACGTTGGTAGATGCATCCTTAAGAGACTGCGGTGTCTCTATTTTGACCTCGGTGGTTTCAAGTTTGGATTTTCCTGACTCTAAGCCTTTTGCAGCAGCGTTCCAAACGCTCTGAGAAGCATCCTTCAAAGATTGCGGTGCCTCTATTGATGGCCTTTTGATCTCAATGGCTCCAAGTTTAGATTTTCCTGAATTGACACGCTCTGCAACAGCGTTCCAAGTGCCTGTAGCAGCATCCCGAGTGGTATTTATCCATTGCGTACATTGGTTTTTGAATTCTGAAATGGTGTTTGGTTAGAGAGGTGTTTTTGAAGATACGCAGTGACGAGAACCGCACGTGTATACTTGTAATTTGCGTATACAAATGTACCCACAACCCCTCCTACGACTATCACGCCAGTAAGTGGTACTTGATAAGTAATTCGAGGTGGTTCAGAAGATATCGCACGAATGCGCATGTAGTCCAGAATTTTTGTATGCAATCTGCCGGATTGTCGAAGGCGCAGGAACGACATCGTTCGGATGAATTGCTTTTGGTCTCTGAGTGCGAGCGTGGGCCGCTGGTCGGAAGGCTTCAAGTGACATTTTCGAGTAGAGTACCTCTAAAGACGTATTGTACTAACCTTAAAGATAACACCTCGTTTTTAAGCGTAGCCAGTCAGACGAAAACAGCTGAAGTAACAGTACTGCCCGTACATTTAAAGGTCGTGAGCCGGATGACGCCGCCGAAACGCGTAAGTCAACTGTCATTCTTTCTTCCGGCATCGGCACCTCAACGGCACTTTCTCACTCTCATCTCACTTTTAGATATCGCCCCAGTCCGTCCGATTATACTTAAACCAGGACTTCCGTCAACAGGAAAAAAATTCTGACATTAATACCTCTAGTTTAAATCGTTATTTTTTGACAATTTATAATACAGGTTCTTTTCTCCGAAGACTATTCGATGACACCAGCATCCTCTCAAGGGACATCAGCCCCTTACAGCTCGGGCAGACCCTATTAAAAATTAGCCAGTTACTAATCTTATAGATTTAAAAAAACAAACAGTAAATGCACCACTACTATAACGCGAATTGTGCGACGTCAAATCGGAACGCATCGAAGAAGATTGAGGGTAAGCATGGTATCGATATCCATACAATTCGTTGTCTTTGGAAGAGATGAAGACGGGCCTTTGGTTGTTTACCCAACCGCCCTGGCTCGGACTCGGGTAAAGTTCCGAGGCATCAGTCAACCATCGAGGGGAGTTTCCCATGGTCATCGCCGATTGTGCTTGTTGATCCACCCATGGCTGAAAAAAACCCTATCATGAACACCGAGAGTAGCGTTTTGGTTGTCGTTCAAATCAAAGGTACTACTATAACTCACTGTAAATGCACCACGAAACGGATCAAATCTGACATGAATGTTATGTACAAAATCTGTCGGAAAACAGATTCCCCCTAGAAGAGAGCGAGAGTAAACATCGTCCTGCCATGCATATAATTCCCTATCGTTTTTGAATGAAAGAAAGATGTTCATGTGTTTAGTGTTTATCAGTAAACAATGTGGTTTCCGATCTGTTCGTTCGATATTTGTGATATCACATAAATCAATGACATTACTATCCTGTAAATCACGCTACCAGTATCAGTAGACATCCAAATAACCAAAAAACTAACAGTACAAACCTTGGTTTTGCGAGAGGTCTTCTCCATCAAAACAACCCATTTTCTTGTCCAGAAAATAGAGGAAAATGTGTCTTCCTTGACACTAACAAACCCCCTCCGTATCACCTCAGACGAAACGGAATTTTCGGAGCTCTGTTTAGGAACTTTCAATGCTGGGACAAACCGAAGAGAAAATTGTGGCGTCGAAGGCGGTTGAAAGTTCGAGAGTAGACGAAAACCTAGGGAAGGGATAGCTGTTCCAGGTCTGTTATCTACTGCAGGAATAAAGGCACCGCGGTTGTCAGCAAAGTTTCTTGCAAATGTAGATGATTTCTCTGTCTCCAAAAGAGAAAGGTGATGTCTTAAAGCGGGAGACAAAGACTGGGATGTAAGAGACGGGTTTGATAGTGAAAATGATGACATAGTGCACTGAGGCCAGCTCAGGTCTATCAAGGTGATATAGAATCGGGAGATTAAACAATTAATGAAGTATGAGAAAGAAAGGTTGGTTGGAAGTTCAATAAGTAACATCAACAAAGATGTGAACTCGTCTGGTCGTGAAGCCAATGGTTACATATGACTTCAAATTGTCAGGATACACGCCACTGATGATCTGAGGATCTGAGACACAAAACCGGCTCAGATCCACTGATGATTGTGGATGAAGTGAATAATCAGAAATTCTTTCATCGAAAGAATTGAACATTTGGAGAGAGGATGATGATTGAAATCCGATGATCATAGGTACATATGATATAGCTTTTATGGAGACCACGACTAACCCAATGATGGAAATAAAACCACAAAATGAGTGCTTCGTGCCCAATTGTTGTGAATGAGAATCAGACGGCAGAGCCAGCACCGGCACAGCAACGAGGTCCATGATACGTATTCAAGGGGACCAGCACACCTTCTCCATCAGCGGCGCGTAAATCTAATGCAGTAGTCAGATTGGACAGAGTTTTGGGACTGTTTAACAACGTACAGCACGCTCCAGTGTTCACCGCTTCAATATTCAAATTTAGAGTCTATAAACGTTGAGACTGACAGGCTGTGAAGTGTAGTGGGGGTGTACATATTTGGCTCGAAATAGGTAGGCTGAGGTAACGAGTACTGAATATTCAATCTTAACAGAGACGAGTATTTAGAACGGCGAGCAAGTTTAATCGAGTGCACAATAAGAGAGCATGGTAGGACTGGGGAAAGAGAAGCAGTATTGTCACGGTATTGAATATTGAATGTTGGGGATGACCAACATAGCTGACTAATCAGGTTTTTCAAAATTTCGTTGACGTCCGGGGTCCCACTCAGGCATGTTGAAATACCTAGATCTTTATCGCTAACATTTCTATTCGATTCTGATCTCGAAGAAAAAGAAACAACTCAGTTGATGGTTCTTGTTTAGGGACATGTTCAGGTGGTAGACTAGCCGCCGACTCGTTTGTTCTTTCCTGGCTGCTGTCGTAACATGGAAATCTCAAGTTGGCGCAAGTTCCGCTTTTAAACGTCAAATAATTAGCTAAACTTTGGTCCTCTGGGTTAATAAGCTGTAGACTGCGCTGAAGGAACACCCGTTGTTCAGAAGCCTTGAGTGATATTTTCAGGTACAGTACACACTAGCATTGCAAGGTTTTAAAGCGTAGTTAAACTAAAACAACTGAAATGACCAATCCGTTGATGATAACACAGTTAGATAACGATAACTTTGACGCGTCAACGCGTCAACCACAAACAACTTAAAACTTCCAACAGTAGCACCTCTACTCTTAATCTCCATGTTTTGATAATTTGTAATACGGGTTTCCTCTAGTCAATGACATCAGCAATGAGCATCCTCTCAGGAGCTCCTTGCAGCTCGGGTAGACCTTATTAAAAATTCCTGATCCCTATACGACCTGATATTAGCAAGATCGGAAGCCATAAGTTGCATCGAAACAGATCGAGAGTTCGCATGGGGCTGAAATGCGTGTTCGTTGGTTATGGAAGAGCCCGAGATTGGCCTGTGGCTATTCACCCCAGCGCCCTGATTCGGACGCTGGGTCATCATCGCCGATTCTGTTTGTAGATGCATCCAGTGCTTAGGAAGACCCTATCATAAACACCGAAAATAGTTTGTTGGTTTCTATTCAAACCAGAGAGAATGTGTCAAAAACCACTCACGGTAAATAAACCACTAATCGGATCGAAGCCGACATGAACGCGATGTACAAAATGAGTCGGACAACTGAATACTCCGGGCCCCGAAAGGAAGCAGCGAGAATAAATATCATCCTGCCATGCATATAATTCCTCGTCGCTCTCGAATGAAAGAAAGATGTTTGTAGTTTTGGTGTTTATCAGCAAACAACATGGTTTCCTATCTGTTCGTTCGATATTTGTGATATCACATAAATGAATGATATTGCTATTCTGTGAATCACGCTACCAGTATCAGTAGACATTCAAATAACCAAAAAAACTGACAGTACAAACCTTGGTTTTATGAGAGGTCTTCTCCATCAAAACAAGCCATTTTTTCGTCCAGAAAATAGACGAAAATGTGTCTTCCTTGACACTAACAAATCCTCTCCGCATCACCTCGGACGAAACGGAGGTGTGGGAGCTTCGTTTAAAAACTTTCGATACTGGAACGAAAAGAAGAGATAATTGAGGCGGAGGAAGCTGGGGTGGAGGAGGCGGGGGCGGCCGAAAGTGCGAGATTAATCCGGATATGTTATCTACTGCGGGAATAGGCACACTGTCAACGAGAGTTATCGAAGATGATGTGTCTTTCTCCGAAAGAGAAGGACGATGTTTTGAAGGGGGAGACGAAGACGGGGATATAAGAGATGGTTTTGATAGTGAAAATGACGACATTGTGTACTGAGTCAAGTCTACCAGGGTGATATGGCAATGGTAAACAGAGTGCAAGGAAAAAGGTGGGAGCTGGGTAAGTAGCAAGATGGACAATGGTTTGAACTCATTTGGTCGTGACGCTGCCAGTGATGGTTACCTATGATTTCAAATGGTCATGCCAACCAGGATACATACTGCTGCTGACCTGAGACTGAGATCACACCGATGCAGGACTGTGCTTGAATTCAGCGATGATTCAAGAATGCATTGGATAGTCGGGAATTTT
This sequence comes from Phallus indusiatus, assembly GCA_027605045.1. Lineage (NCBI taxonomy): Eukaryota > Fungi > Basidiomycota > Agaricomycetes > Phallales > Phallaceae > Phallus > Phallus indusiatus. The sequence continues at coordinate 979,365 of JAQFWX010000009.1, forward strand.
TTCCACGAAAGAATTGACCATTTGGAGAGCATGAGAACTGAAATTCGACGATTGAGGTGATGTGTACCCAATATTGACCAAATGGTGACAGAGGCGGATGTTTTGGAACAGTGAGCAATTAGGATCTAACGCAGAATTAAAATGGGCTAGATACAATATCCCACTGCTTTACAGTTAATGGGGAAAGAGAAAGTCGACTTCCACCAGAGTTTGAATTAGTCAGAATGACTAACCGTTTGAAGCTGACTAATCAGTTTTTTTGAAAACGTCCTTCACGGTGACCCCACTCAAACAATGCCCAGACCTTTATCGCTAACATTTTTAGGTAAATTCGATTCTAATTTAAAGAAAACCAAATAATTCAGTTGACGTTTATCCTTGTTCAGGGACATGCTCAGGTGGTGGACCAACTGTGAACCGAGTTTGTTCTTCTTTGTGTCTTAACATGGAAACCTCAAGTTGGCGTAAGTTTCACGTTTAAAACATCAAGTAATTAGCTAAACGTTGGTCCTTTGGGCTAGATAAGTCGTAGACTGCGCTGAAGGAACACAGCTTCAGATTCAGAAAGTAGAAGCTCCGAAATTGAGGAACATTAATAAAATCTTCATAACACACCTACATGGCATGTCGTTTCTTCTTTAAGTATCTTTTACGTTTTCATCTAAAGCATTTCAAATTAGTTGATCATTGCTCTGGGGTTATTCCTTTAATGGGCACGGCTATGTCTAGTGCTCGGAATCCTGGAAAACCGTCGCCGTTGGATAATGTCGTATGTCGTCCCTCTAAGCACTCAGTCTTGCCACCAATAACTTTATTTCTTCATTTCAGCTAAGGCTCGAGCTTTATGGACCCTCTGGACTGCGAAAGTTGATACGAACAAACTTGCAAATTACCCAACTAGCGCTAAGAGGGAAGTACGCAGCACACGAACTACTATTCGAGAACGAGACCGCTAGCGCAAGCTGTGAAGAAGACGCATTACATGAGAATGAAATTCCAGGTCGGGATATCAGAGCTGGCGAAGATGGGCTATGGCGTGGGTTTGAGGAATCAGACGGGTTTAAAATACACGCTGCACCGCTCGTGCATCGAGGTAAGCTCATGGGTATTATGGGTTTTACGTTTGGGAATGTGCTTTTCTGATAAATGATGCTTTCATTTCTTTTCATGAGCAGCACCATGTCTTGGTTACGTCTTCTCCGAATCGCCTCAATTTAGGATCACCCCTGAATATCTCCACCTTCTCGACAATATCCCTCCATCACTCCTCCCAAGCGGATTTCAACAACCACGACAGCTTCTCCAGCGTCTTGTTGATATTTCAAATCCAACCTCGATTACTCTAAACGACAACAGCACTGTGATTGACCCTCCGGCCAGAGATGTTCCAGGTCGGAAGATCGTTGTGCTTGGGGACACCTCTGACCCATCAGCGATTGTTCCTCTCGCTCAAGATGCCACGTTATTGGTCCACGAGGCGACGAACGCGTGGCTTCCTCCTGAATTGGAGAAGAATTCGTACTCTATGACACCTGCGGAGGTTAGGTCACGAGCTGTCAGTCGTGGTCATTCTACACCGGACATGGCAGGGAAGTTTGCAAAGCTGATAGGTGCAAAAGGACTATACCTGAATCATTTCAGTGCAAAGTGTGTTTTTTTCAAACGTCAACGGTCATCTGATTCTCTTTATGCTGACACCATGCCTTTTTCCTTTTCTGTTCTTTTTCAAACAAGATTCCCAGATCCAGGCGAATACGCGAGAAATGGAAATGGAAGATGGGCAAGGGTCATTCGTGAGATCGAACGTCAGGCCACTCGGGCTTGGACACTAGGAAAAGCTGTCGCTGCAAGCGATCTCATGATAGTTGACATTCCACCTCCGGATAATACCGTCACTATAGAAGAAGACTTCAACATGTCGTGATTGGCGGGTGCACTTATATCATAGAGATGTAGGTTGACTTTATGCTCGTGTCATAAGTATCTGTGTCAGCGTCCGCTATTAATTATAAGACAGGCTAATTAAGACAGTGTGTCTTGGAGCTTGCAGTTCCGAGCTCTAAATAACCCCCATTCCCCAAACATCAGCAAGATTTTTTTTTCTCCGCCCTCAGAAGAACGCATGAATTGGGCTGCATATCTCACACCACATGTCCTCTCTCAATACCAATAAGAGGGCGTTTGTGGCTGAACGAGCGTTGTTCCGTTATTTCCAATATTATTCTCTATTTAACCGACGCCATCGGTTCATTTTTACCGGCAGCAAAAAAGGCGCATGTCCATATCAAAAATGTGCCACTTCGTTATCTTTATCTGTATCTTTGCTTTGCCTTTTCATCACAGAACATTGATCTTAGTCCCGATTTAAATATATGTAAAACGTCGTGTTTACCCTTTGCCGAGCAAAAATGGCGCGGTCACAAACTACTTGCGAGTGACATGCTAGTTTTTTCGGGTTTCCCTGTATACAACGCAGCGCCGCTCTATAAATCAAACAAATTGGGCAATCTCTCGGAAAACGCAACAACAAGAAAGGCGAATCGGACTGATATATATGTATATATATACACATATAAAAAGCCCCAGATTCGATAAATTGGAATTTCTATTGGCTTTCTTCTTGTTTCATTTCCGGACCCCCCAAAAAAACTTGCGGTCAACGGTCGGCCTCGCGTACCCCTCAAAACAGCCCTTGCTATTCCGAATTAATGATTTGACTACAGCAGAAACACGTAAATAAAGGAGGCGAGATTATCTCTATACACGTCTTCTTCCTGTCAACCTATAATTAACGCCACGTTTGCGGCGCTGGTCATATCACTAGCTCATATATATAGTAAGGATCGGACGACTCGTTGGGCCTATACTTGCTTGTTTTTTTCTCTTTCTTCATCTGACTCTACCTTTATCGTTTACTACAGATGGGTGTTACGCCTTTGGATGATGAAATCTCTCTTCCCACCTTGGAGCGACTTGGTGTCTCTGAGCCTATCCCAGAGGACCTCGATGTTGTCAAAATCGCTTCACAATGGACACAAAAGTTCTCAAAAGCCATAGAATCAGGATGTCCCGATCTGATAGTCTCGCTCTTCATCCCGGATGGATTCTGGCGAGACATGCTATCCTTCACCTGGGAATTCCGGACATTCTACAAAACCAGCTCGATCAAAAAGTTCTTGCAAGCGCGGCTTCAAAAGACGAAACCGTCCAAGATTCAGTTATCTTCGCATCGGGATCAGCAGCCTTGTAGATGTACACCTGCGCCGGGTGTGTTTTGGATTCAGGCGTCGCTGTGCTTCGAGACAGCTGTTGGCAAGAGCAGTGGGATAGCATGTCTCGTTCCTACCGCCAATGGCGAATGGAAAGCGTTCATTCTCTACACCAATTTAGAAGAAGTCGGAAACTCTCCAGACAAAGTCGGCGTGCATCGTACTCTTCGTAGCAACGTGGCTTGGGCCGACGAGCGTGCCCAAGAGCTGGCTTTTGAAGGTGTCGATCCTAAAGTAATAGTCATCGGGGCTGGTCAAGCTGGCCTGGGCATTTCAAGTCGGCTAAAGGTCAAAGGCATTTCGTGTCTGGTCGTGGATAAAAACGCTCGAGTAGGGGATAATTGGAGAGGTCGGTATAAGACTCTTAGTCTTCATGATTCAAGCTGTAAGTACACATAGTTCCTATTTGAGCATGATCTCTGAACGTTTGTTAGGGATGGCACATCTGCCGTACCTCAAGTGAGTCAAGCTCGTCTCTGATGGATCAAGATCGTAGAACCTACTTTGTCAATTAGCTTCCCTCCTACTTGGTCAACCTTCACACCCGGGCAAAAAGTGAGTTATTTCCACCATCATTCTTGCCAAATCGGTTACTAAAACATGAAAATTGCTCATAGTACGGCGACTGGTTGGAATTCTACGCTCAGATGCTAGAGCTGAACGTCTGGATGTCCACGGAGGTCCTACACGTGGAGCGTGACGACGCCAAAGACGAATGGGTCGTTACTATCCGCAAAGCAGATGGAACCGAACGTGTCATGCGGCCTAAATACGTCGTATTGGGAACGGGTTTCGGTGACCCCGCCGTTCCTTGTATTCCAGGAGCGGTTAGTACTTTTGATCACATGCAGGTCGTCGTTTCAGAAAGCTAATTAGTGGAGTTCCATCTTGGGGTTATTAGGAAACATTCAAGGGTACCCTGATGCATGCCTATTCGTATAAAGAAGGAAGTCATGGTGCTGGTAAAAAGGTCGTCATCATTGGTTCGGCAACTGCCGGTAAGTTGTCCGTGCCATGTTTTCGAGTACAATCTTGTGTTGTTAATATAAGCCACGTTTCTCGCAGCTCATGATATATCTCGTGATTATTGCAATCACGGAGCAGACGTTACGATGGCGAGTATCATTGTCACTCATGTGGACATGCATGCCTAACTCAAACGTACTTAGGTTCAACGAGGTCCAACTTTGGTCATTTCCGCTCCTAAAGGGACAGGAACTCTATTAGGACGTACGTCAAATTCCTTTATTTTGAGTGATAGTAATGAGATATTAAAACAAACATATAGCTCTTTTTGCCGACACTGATGTTCCCATCGAAATCAAGGATCGATACTCAGCAGCGTACCCTCTTCTCATATCTAAGAGAATTCATCAATTTGGCATGAAACGCGTTATGGAAGTTGACAAGTACGTTCCGGTTCATCTTAATAGACTTACATTCATTAATCGTCATTTTTCCTAGGGACCTACACGAGGGATTGAAGAAAGCAGGCTTCCAGCTTGATTGGGGTATCGATAATTCGGGCTGGCTATTCTTAGCTACTCTAAGATTAGGAGGATATTACCTCGGTATGTGTCAGATGGTGGGGTCTCTACTCGGAAGGACTTACATTTGCCACAAGATGTCGGCGCTAGTCAGTTGATCATTGACGGGAAGATCAAAATGAAGCATGGAAGCGTTAAACGCTTGACTCCTACCGGACTGACTCTTGAAGACGGTACCGAATTGGATGCTGACATTATTGTTTATGCAACTGGGTAAAGCTCATTTCGTCAACTAAAAGAAATTGCTTTTCTTAATTAATAAAAACTTTTAGTTTGCGTGGGATCCTCAGTCCTATCGAACGTATCCTAGGAAAAGAATTGACCTCAAAGTTGAAGCCATATGGTATATCCAACGAGGGAGAACTTCAAGGCGCTTGGCGGGAAACAGGTTTGAGAAACCTTTTCGTGCATATTGGAAATACACGTCTGTGTCGCTTCCATTCCAATCATATCGCACTGGGTACGTTTTTTACATGATGTCACTATACGAGAAAAGAATAAACACTAACATGCAACTGCAGTGATTAAAGCCAAGGAAGAGGGGCTCTATACAGATGCTTATGATGAGGGTGTTGAATATGGAAACTTCTGAGACCTGTTTTTCTTCTTTCATGGTTATGGTTCAAATCAAGACGGCGAAGACTGATTAGTGTAGTTCTGAATTATTGTATCATGCATATGTTAAGTACGTCCACGAGCTATAATTGTAATACGTTTTCCGAATAAAATATTCGCCAAGAGCTTGAGAAGCCTCGACCCTTGCGTTACTGTTGTTACCAGCGTTACCCTGAATAATTTCCCGAGCCCGACTCCCTTCAAGTAGACACGGTGTACAGTGGATGAGTCCGACTCGGCACCACGGCATCACATCAATCAAAGCGAGAGCCTGATTTGGACGATGGACCCCAAGAACTGGAATTGTATATACTCTGTATAGCTAAGAAATATAAGTTCAAGTGGTCGTTTTTGGTTGAGAGCAATAGTTTGAACACTAATGAATCAATAAACTAATAAAAACATAATAATAAACTAATGACCTATCAAGCTCTTTAACCCAGGATCAAAAATTTGTGCCACCAAGAGTTGAACTCGGGGATAGCAAAAATCACGACGCTATAGATCTAGAATGACGCCCACTATAGAACTAATAATAATTGTTATTTTCAACGGACGGGTGTTTTGTACATAGACTATATCTCTAATTATTGTATCGTACCTTTGAATAAAAAAGCTAATCTACATGTTATAGCAACTAGGGATTACGTTCGCTGTCCGTCAGGCCGGAGTGGTTGATATTTTATATTTTATTTCTTTGCATTAATATGAGATGCTGTGCTCAGTGAATTTGGTAGCATTCTACAAAGTACAGCGTGCCGTCAGTTCGCGCGACTGACATCTTTTTTTTTTTGCAGTTTTTGTTGTTTGCCTTTTTTTTACTCCATGATAACCACTCATTATATCTATTCAAAGATTTACATATTTATTCACTAAGAAATTATTTATTTGTACAAAATTTCCTCACCCAAGTTTCCCTATTAATTCTATACGGTGGTGTTCGGGGTGAGACTTGATAGGCGAAAAACGCCCTAAATCTTATCTGGTCACTCGGACTCATCCACTAAAAACCCAAGTAGACATAGTTTCGACGACATCTCGCGAATTCGAAAGAGATACGAGAACAGATGTCATGTCAAAATTCAACATAGCGGCGATTATTATTGCTCCATTTATTAACAAATGATTTGTCCAGTGGTGCCTCATGCGGAGAAAAATAGATGTTTACGGTTTATTTGCGGTCTACGTCGGTGATGAGTCTTCCGTGAATGGCCATCCATATTTAAAGACTTCCTCATGCTTTTATCCCCTTTCATTCCTCCCCTCAAGGTGAAAATTCAAAATGTTCAAGGCCATTAGCCTTTTGTCTCTCGTTAACTTCATTCATTGTGGGTTTCTCTCGTACTCTGTCACTGGCTGTATTCTAAAGTATCAAAAAAACTATTCAAGACACATATTCCCAGACGACTACGTCCATTGTTATACCCCATGTTTTCTTCGAGGGCTTAGAGCCCGAAGAAAGCTTCGTTGGTTCTGTAGTCAGCGTTGAGGGCGTTACGACAGTCTATGAAGTCGTCGACTTTTTGGGAACCACAGCCGAATTCGTTTGTGAGTCTATTCTCACATGCACATGATCTCGTCTTCGGTACTTGAGCTGATGAATCTTTCCAGTTTCTTTGGCTGTTGATCCGACCACCGTCATAGAATTCGCGGCTAATCCAACCATGGAATCAGCATTCGAATGCCTCATAGATGAACCAGATAATCTGGTTGTTTGCGATGCAACGTTCCAATCACTCGACCCGACAGGTCAAATTCACAGTAGCGAAATTGGAGGAAAAGCCACGTTAACTTCTGTACCGATTGTAATTCTACCACCTACACAGTCTCCCACTCCAGGATCCAGTACTCCAACCCCCGCACCCACACCTTCCTCGACTCCCAAGCCCACCGCGCCTCCGAGCTCCAGCGCACCTCCGAGCTCTAGTGCGTCACCCGTTTCTAGCGAACCCAAACCTTCGTCATCTCCTTCCCCGGTCGAAAGTTCATCTGTATTCCTCCCTCTTTCCAGTTCTCCGAACACCCCTAAATCTACTCTCACGACCGTAAAGACCTCCTCCGTCTCCTCCGCCAGTGCATCCCCTTCTTCGGTCAACAATATACCCGCATCTGTTTCTCCCTCCCCCAACCCTCCCTCCAGCTCCCCGAACTCTCAGAAACCCACGTCCACGCCCATAAAATCTTCTTCCGTTTCCTCCGCCAGTGCATCATCACTTTCGCCGGTCGAAAGTTCACCGGCATCTGTTTCTTCGGTGCCCAGCCCTTCCTCTACTAGCTCCCCAAAACCTACTTTCACCACCATAAGGACTTCCTCTGCTCCTTCCGCCTCTAAAAGTAAAGCACCGGTTAATGTTGCTTCGTCCGCTTCTGTCGCTGCTCCTTCGCAAAGTGCTTCCCCGTCCTCGAGCTCTAGCAATGGCGGTGGCGTAAACAATGGCAAGGGAACTAATAACGGGGGTAACATTGGAGGCAAAGTGAGCAGCAGTGAAGGCAAAGTGAGCGGCAGTGAAAGCAATGGGAGCAGCGGTGGTAGCGATGTGAGCAGTAGTGGAAGCAGTGTGAGCAGTAATGGAGGCAGTGTGAGCAGCAGTGGAAGCTTTGGGAGTAGCAGTGGGGACAGTGGAAGTAGCAGTGGGAGCAGTGAAGGTAACAGTGGCAATACTGGAAGCGATGCTAGCACTAGCTTTGAAAACAGTGCTGGTCAAAGTGTCAGCAGCGACAGTTCAGGCAAAGCCAGTGGCACTCCCAACAGCGATAGTAGCGGCAGTGGCGTCAGCAACGACGACAATGTCGGTAGCGAGGACTCTAATTCCGGATCTCAACCTACATCTGCAGAGGAGCCACATCCCGTAGCCACTTTCGTTGCATCATCCAAATTAGCCATTTCCGTTGCATCTTCGCTTCCCTCTTCATCCTCATCCTCACCCTCATTCCCAACTTCATCTTCATCCCCATCTCCATCCTCTTTTGTACTACCATCCTCTACCGCCGAATCCGCGACTACTAGTAACACCAATACTACTAACAGTCCGTCAAGCGGTCTCGACAATACGGCTGACACGAAGAATTTTGCCATTGGAAGAAATCTCTCAGCCAAAGATGTTTGCGGTCTCGCTCTCACCGTCGTCTTCGCTGTTTTCACTAATTTCTCTTTCTAATCGTGATCGACGTTTTGATTCAGAATATTAAATCGCTAGAAATTCAACACTCTCCCATTTCATTTTTATTTTTATTTTTGAATTTTTCTGGATGCTCTCAGACTCTAGTGCAAATTATCAGTTACGTGACGTTTGTATCAGTAGTTTGGTGTTGATTTTTCTTTGTTACATTTTCTATAAAATTTATGGTATTTTGATGGTATCGGAGAACTTGATTGCAATTATGCGGTCCGTCTGGAATTTGAGGAATTTTAGGAGCTTCTGTGGAAGAGTTGTGCGTCACGCGTCCAATACTAGTCACTACACCGTGAACCGGAAATCAGGCTCGAATCTTCGAGGCTTTGTTATGTACCCGGATTGTGATTAAAAGAAATGAGGCTATTGTACGTCATGCCCTTTTTTATGCCGGTTCAGTACAGCCCAAAAAAATGAATAATTACAATTTGGCTAGTATGCGGTACCGGTGTACCGATCTGGACCACAACCAGGGACAACCTTCAAGTTGCAATCATTGAAAGCCTTGATGGGATTAGTGAAAAAACGAGATAGAAAGAAACTCAATTTTACTGGGACACAATCCATATCCATGGAGGTAATTTCTTTTGTCTAGCTAGTTGTGTCGATAGAAGAGACTAGTATGCATATCATGACAATTAAAAATCGCGAACAACTTGAAGACAAATAATTTGAAACCATACGGAGTAAAACAAATAAAAGAAATAAGGATGCTGGGTGGAAGGCATATCCACCATTAATACTTAATACTCACCGAACACTTAAAAACCACAGCGACAATTTCGGTTGGATGTGTCCAACTGTCTATACTGACAGGACGCGGTCGATACGCCATCGCCCTCCGACACGACAAGCCTCTTAGCTATCTAGAACATGTCAATCATGAATCTTTCACGAGGATTCGAATTTCAGGCAGGAATTTGTCTTTAATGTGACTTATATCCCAAACAGAAAAATACATACAATAATGTAGATCCTAAATATAAACATATACACAAACAAAAAAACGTACGAATAAACAAGAACACTATAGTACAAAGACACCAAGACACGAAAAACTACACAACATCTGTAGTAATATGTAAACAAGATCGAGAAAAGAATGACAAGACGTGGTATATGTATGTATATATGAAAAGAACAACAACAACAGCGATACAAAAGAAACTGAAACGAATCAATACAAACACGTACACGCAAAGAATGGAATGGATTAGGGGAAACCTAACCAGTAGTTCTCCCATGGCAAACGAACTGAGAGGAGGTTGGTTCTACGATCTCAAGCTGAGTCTTCTGAGCAATGCACCCCAACCCCCACCATGATGATGCTGATAATGTCCATTTCGATGACCACTCCGACCGTTAAAAGATCCAGGAAGATACAATTCTTCGCTTTCGTCATCATGATCAGTTGTGGTACTGTGGTTGTGGTTGTGGTTGTGATTGTGGTGGTTGTGAGCATGAGCGTGAGCGTGATGGCGATTGTCTTTTGCATCTGAATTCGAATTCGACAGAACAGTTTCCGCAGCTTGATTATGACCAACTGTGTCACCCGAGTCCCTCACAGCATTTTGTCGCTGCGTAAACTCCGCTTTTTGTTCCGGTGAAGAATGGCGATTCGGTGAGGGGGAAGAGGACGGCGAAGCGGGATTGGAAATAGCTCGTGATATTTCAATTCTCGGCGGAGCTTGATATTGTTGTTGCTTTGCCAGTGGTTTTGGTTTTATCGTTCCCTCGGAGTCCAAATGTGGCGACAGAGAAGACAGAGAAGATTCGTTGTCAACCCGTCCCATACTAACTTCTTCGTTCTCCGGCGCCTCAACCGCTTTTCGTTCCGATTCCTTCTGTTTCTCAATAACAGGCGATTGTCCTTTATCTTTACCACCACCACCACCACTTCCTCCATCATCTCCAGCCCCATCGCCGCCACCCATCAGCAAGTCGCTCTTGATGGTCCTTTTTACGCTACCACTCCGACTAGGATTCCCACTACTTCCACTCCCACTACTTTCCAGCACTAGCTCCTCTTCTTCATCTATCTCATCACCATCACCCGAAGCCGCAGCAGTTGACGCCGCCATTTCGGTCGATTTCCTACTGCTGTTTAATCGATTGATAGCTCGCGCAGTGTTTATTGCTTTCCTCCACCGTGCGGCTGGTTTGAAATTCTCCCGGAGACCCGTTAGCTCGTGTTCGGTAGACGGAGTATGCGTTGTCAACCACTAGCAAAAAGAACGAAGCATCAGTAAGCTACATCCGGATGAATACCAGAAGAATAAAGAGAATTACGGGATCTTGTAAAGCTTCGGCGGCCGTCGGACGTTTTAGAGGATCGGGATTGAGAAGTCGCCGAATAAAGTGCTTGGCTATCCACAGTGATAAAGAGCATCAGCTACCAGAGTATATAAGCATGAACGGTGGAAAAACTTGCCTTCGTCACTGACGTTTTGCCAATAGCGATCGTGGAATTCGACTTTAGCTGCTGTCGTCTCGCGCTGGAGATCAGCAGGGTCTTGCGAGCGGAATGGAGTATATCCACAAAGGAGAACGTAAGATATGATTCTGTCATCATAAAGAAAGGTTGGTTTAGCGTATTTTATTGGATAAAGAAAGGGTGCTATAGTACCCCGTTGACCAGATATCGACAGGCTTCCCGTGGCCCTGTAGGTTAAGCACCTCTGGAAGAAAGGTGAGATATTCTTCTTTTTTATAAGTGAATAAAGAGGACAATTACCAGGTGCAACGTATCCAAAACTTCCAGCCAATGAGAATAATTGTTGATCAGAAGAGTGGAGATGCTTGGCTCTAGACGATGTATCAGCAAGAACGCGAGTGTTTGGAAGAAGTCTTACATTCCAAAGTCAGCTATGACAATGCTTGAATCGGGTTCTTTGGTTCTGTAGAGGATGTTTTCGGGTCTGAAAGTGGATAGGTAATTCGTCAATGTTAATCTAGCTTTGCGAGAAGATGGACATATGCCATTACTTTAGATCGCGGTGAACGATGTCGTGTTCGTGCAAGTATTGTATAGCGGATAAGATAGCTCTGATATGTGAAGATTAAGCTTGATATGGACTGAAGGAGGTGGATGGTACGTACTTGACGCAAATAACAGCATCTTTCTCCGTAAATTTGCCCGTTTTGCTTATGCGATCGAACAGCTCTCCGCCAGTTGCGAGTTCAAAGGCCAGATAGTATTTGGAACGCGATTCAAACCACTCGTAGAATTTAACCTGAAGCAAAGGGCAATCCATAAGCTACGGTAAAAACGAAAGAAAAAAAAGACTTGCAATGTTGGGATGATCAAGCCCTCTGAGGACCTCCATCTCGCCCCACACTACGCTCTCATTTCCTTTTACGCGTTTCTTGGGGATGACCTTCAAAGCAACCTCGACACCATTACCCTCTTTCTTCAAATCAGAGGAAGAAGAAGTGGATGTGGAGGTTCTGGACATGGACAAACCCGTGGATGGGGTCGAGTGGGTAGTCCCAGGAGTAGAATTAGGAGAGACAAAGTAGCCGTCGCCCTGTGCAATGCGCTCCGGGACTGAAGAATGAGACATAAATGAGAATCTGCTGTGAGAGCTCGACCGCTTTGGCTCGTGTTGAGGACTAGTAGGCTCTGGAGGATACCAAGTGGCGTGGATGACTTTTCCAAATGTCCCCGTACCCAAGACGCTGTGTAGTTCATAGTTTTTCTTCTTAGAGAAGGACGGCGGTTGTGGAAGAAGAGTTTCCTTGAGTGTTAAACGCATATTGTAAGGGCCGTAGTCTAGAAAACGAAGTGACTGGATCCGTCCTTATCAGGAGTGAAGCTTTTCTCTCTGACGTGACTGTCAGTTTATGCTTATGAAGTTTTTGAGCTAAGAAATGTGAAACGTACACACGCTGTGCTGTTATAAGCCAACCCAGCCCCTATGAAGAAGATAGATGTCAAAGGGCAACAGCCAGCGAAAAAGCTAACGAACACAGCCCGCCCAATATAAAAGCTCGGAATCAGAACTGAGGTCACTAGATCCGACAGCAAGATCTCTTCAACGAAAAAAGCGCGTGCTTCCGAGTTGCTGCCGGAAGTGAGGTGTTACGAGAACGTACCTCTTAAGACAAGACGAAGGAATATGATTGGAAAAGAGCAGTGGAGTGTTTCTTTTTACGAGGTCAACATCGGTGCCAGATGCCTCCGGTGCGGCGCTTCGGTGCCTACTGTGACATGCATGACATGTCACAAATGTTTAGCCGATACCAAACTAAACCAAGCTCATCACAAGCTCATCATGCACGTCATGATCATGAAAAGTAATTTTTGGAAATTGGAAAAAATGTCTCATCCCAAAAGGTATAATGACCGTAGTTTTTTTATGTAAAATGCTCTGCCTCCACGCCAAAGTTCTCAGAAGGATTCGCGCCAGCGTTATATCGAAAAAACTCACGACACTCGATGTACGCTGGGCTTTCCAGATCAAATAGAAAAGAAGCCAAACACAAGAGACGACACCTAATTTCAGCTGACTGAAATTTGACATTTGAAAGTGCGAATTTCAGATAAGAATTCTAATCAGCGTAAAGTCTGATTTTCAGTCAGCGTAAAACTTTGATTTTCAGTCAGTGTAAAGTCTGACTTTCAGTCAGCGTAAAACTCTGATTTTCAGTCAGTGTAACACCTGATTTCAAGTTAGTGCCAAATCTAATTTTTAGTCTACTTAAGATCTGGATTTCAATTAAATTGAAGTTATAATTTGATTTGTATTGAAGTTGTTACTTCAGAAATATGGAAATCGTAACTTTCCTTGCCTTATATTTGTGATCTTAGTTGGTTTCAAGTCTGAATCTCAGTCAGGTTAAAGTCCAAATCTCAGTTAGATTAGAGTCTTGTTTTCTGCCAGTATAATTTAGAATTCTCAGTTAGCCTGAGTTCTAAATTACAAGATGACTGAAAATTAAACTTCAAGCAACCTGAAAATCGGGATTTTTGCTGACAGAAAAGCAGAGGGGTGAATTTAACCCGACTGAGATTCTGACTTTAATCCATCTAAGATTTTGACTTTAATTTGACCGAGATTCTGATTCTAACCCGACTGGAACTCTGACTTTAAACTAACAAAAATCACAAATATAAGTTACAACTTTAATTAGCAGGAGATCCAGATTTTAAGCAGACTAAAAATCAAAATTTATGTTAACTGAACATTGGAATCTACACCAACTGAATATCAGATTTTACGCTGACTGAAAACCAGATTTTAAGCAGACTAAAAATGATATTTTGTGTTGATTGAAAACTGGAATTTAAACTGACTGAGAATCAAAGCTTACGCCGACTGAAAATCAGATTCTTATGCTGACTGAAAATCAGATCTTAAACTGAGTGGAAAATCAGATTTTGAACTGACTGAGAATCAGACCGTACATTGATTGAAATTTTGAACTGAAATTCGCAATTTCAGGTGTCAAATTTCAGTCGGCTGAAATCAGGAGGTGTCTCTTGTGAAAGAAAATGAGTGTATTGGGAATATTTGAGGATGGAGGACGCATGTTGGACAATCCTTGAACCATAGCGCGCCTTCATGTTATTGCGAATTTTGCGAGTGCGACAGGACCTTCCCTCGACGACAACACTGGCACTCTTTGACAATCAATTCTGATCGGGTAGGAAACCTCCCAGGACTCCTTTTCAACTTTGACGCGGTGGGTGTTGCTTTTTTTCCTGAAAAATCCACCTGCTGACACTTTGATCAACGCTTCGTTCAAGAGTAGTCTTTGCATGTAACGCTTTTGCTCCAGCCCACTGAACAGACAACTAATTATATTGATTCGAGTAGAATCTATGCTCACGGCGGACCGAAAACCTCGTTTGAGATTTCCGAGGCTTAGTTTCAATTGGGTTTAACCAACCGTACTGCGAATATTGTACGTGCCATTTTTCACGTCAGTCAGCTACAATCCAAACAATAAATAAATAACAAAATGTTCCGATAGTCGTGCTGGAAACTTTATAAATTATGACTGTCACGCGGTCGACTCAGAACACTGGCAGACACGATTTATTTATTGTCAAGCAAACGAAAAAGACTGATTGTCGATTTAAGCTTTGTGGGTATGAATCCCGTAATTCAACCCACCCTTGATTATGCTCAAACTTTTACAGCCCTAATATCCCAGGTCGCGGGAGTACCCTGGGAGAGCTGGACGCCCTACATGACATTTTCAGTTTTCCAGTTCAATTGATCATCGTCGTCGCTCTATTACTTCAGATTATTAGTCGGGACGCAGGCCAGAGGGGGCGCTGATGTTGTCGTTGTCCTTTGTTTTCTTAAACAGTATCAAGCACAGCGGAGATGATCGCTAGTTACCGGTTACGGTTGATCGATCATGCAAACGGATTGGGTCCGTAGGTGAATGTCTCAGTGGTGTCTTGACGAATAAGGAACGTGCCAGTGTACGCGTTCTGGATCGTGCAAATGCTTGGATCAACGTTATTAATAGGACGAATGCTCCACTAAGAGGGAAAATAACGATTAAGTGTGTGTTTGATGGGAAGTTATTCATACAACTGACTTTCTGCAATGAGTTCTGTTTATCAAGACCGGCAAGACCGAGGCCGACCGATTGCGGTCCAAGAGTAGTATCGAGAAGAAAACCCGTATTGTTGGACGTGATTGTGTAAAGGCCATCAAAAAAGGACATAATGTGAGTATCAGATATGTGGTATTCATGCGTATTGGCTTACTGATTACGAAACTAACATTATACAAAACCGTCGTACATCATACAATCACGCCATGCTGTAAAATGAAGGGACAATTCAAACAGCATAGCCACTCGGTGTCACAAAAGTGTACATGGGAAAAAGCAAAGGTTCAACCTCATGTTTCCATGTATACGTAAATGGTAAAAATTGATTGACTGTATAGAATAATTGATTCGACGCCTTTTCAACTTGAATCATGTAATACAACAACGAGGCATTTATGAATTAACTACTTCGATGTCAGTGCTAGGAACCATACGCACCTGAGACACTATTCAGTATGAGTCGTCACAGAATTTCCCTTTATTCGACTCCAAATTTAATCGTTTGCAGAACAAGCATGCATCAATTCAATTATTCCATCGCACTGAACATCCAACTGTTCACCGATGTCAACGATACATACAATAATATCGCCTTTCAATTTTTTCGCTTCAATTTATTTCTATACGAGCACGACCTCTTTGAGTCATTATGAATGATAATTGATGGCAAGCAGCGTATCATTGGGCGATGGCTATTCAACACGATGTCTGCTAGTGAATTTCCGACTCCGACTCGGACTCTGGGCACATTAACAGTATTCATCGAACATTCCTGTCTTCCAGATTCAAAGGTGAGCCACAAAGCATCGTTCACCTGACATTCTCAGTTTCGGTATCTATTCAGCCCGACCTCTTTCATGAGGCATTAGTGGGTAATCTAGTAAGCGAGCACCGCCTTTTACTTCCAAAGTTCTCAGCCGTTTCGAAGGGTATAAAACCGAGCTCACTAGTTTCAGCCCTCTCTCAGTGAAATCCTACTCCCAACCATTTCAATACACAATCATGTCTATTACTCCTGGTGTTTATAACATCATCTTGAACACTACCGGCAAACCGAATGTCGTTACCCTCGGCAAAGACGGTGTTGACTTGATCACACCGGCCTCGGACAGTGCTTCCAAAGTTCGTCTCATTCATTCCTACTAATCTTACTCAATTCTGACGGTAAATCGGCTTTGGATAGTGGATTATCAGACCTATTTCTGACGTGCCAGCAAACGCATATACTATCCAGAATGAATCGACGAACAATGCAACGTATGCTTCAAACTTGGCTGTAACGTTCCTTGAGTGAGCTGATGGGCTCTCCAAATTAGCATATCCACGGTTGACTGGAATTCCAATTCTAGTTCCACGGTAATTCCAATACTCTAGTTCATATCAACTCGTTTTCGCACGGCTGAACGATATTGTAGCTCGCTGTATCGGATACCCCCACAACTTCCACTTGAACTCTCACGAAAGTATGAATGACTCGGGTTGATGGCGGCAACGGGGCGATTGTAAATCGGCCATAGCTGATAGATACCGGAATACTCAACGTTCTTGGAGATTAACGTGTTTCTAACCTTCTTGGCAATAAATGTTTCGTGTTAAATATAAGTATGTTAGCAAAGTATACTGGTTAAGCCACTGGGCCAGCGTGACTCACCGGCGCGCGATTCCAAATGGTTATGAGGATCATCAAAACATCTCCAGATTTCGAAGTGCTGAAACTCACATCATAATTGGAATAGATCGTGTCATACATAAGACAGTGAAATGCACATCTCACAAACATTCCAACCCCGGATAAAGTTCATGATCATTGCTTAAGTTGAAGGAGAGTATACTGGCTTGCTGGTGAATCTGCCCAAGAACCTCAGATCAACTAACACTTCAAGCGGACATTCATGTACATGTCTGACAAAGAGAGTTTTTTGGACCAGGATACTACGCCATGCTGAGTAAATTGCGCAAGTTCAACAACGTTATATCGAAAAAATTCAGGACAGAAATCAATATACATTGAGCTTTCCAGAGCAGAGTAGAAGAGAGAAAAACAAATAAAAGAGAAGAGAAGACAAAAGAAACAAGCCAGTGTAGGGGGAATATTTGAGAACGCATGTTGGACATTTCTCCAACTTTGTCGCGTCTCTCGAGCACAAAATGAGAAAATTAGTCGGCCAGTCTCTCAAACTTGGACATTGGCACTATTTTTTCGTTAAATCGAGAAGTACACTATTGGATGAAAAAAACTCACGGGAATTCGCCGATAACATTTCCCTGCGGTGAATATTCACAAACGTAATAATGGGCAAGCTGAAAGACAATGAGAAACGCTTGAAAGTGTTTTATTTCTCTGCAAAACATACCCCAAAGCTACTGGGGAAAATTCCAGAGCAATCTTGTTCGGCACATCCTACTTCGGTAGTACTCTTCCATACAACTTGCGTAAAGTGAGATGGTTGAGGATTGTTAGGATCATATTCAGCTACAAAAAAAAATACGTCAAATCCTTCAAAACTAAAAATCTGTCTGTGGTATTATACTTACAAACTTCGGCAGTCCAACTTCCAATTGCCTGAGGAATTCCGTAACCACTTCCAGTACCAGCCGCCAAATTCTCACCAAATGGTCCAAGACTTCCTCCACTGTGTTGGAAAACACAACCGTTAGCCCATTGTTGAGCTTTCGCAGCAAGGCTTTGAGAGTACGTCAATGGGGCTGCGCCGTGTTGAGCTCTGACGGTATTGTGTGCCGACAAATAGGCTTGAACATCGGCTGGAGAAGTTTGACCTGAGGCTGAGTTGTTATCGGAGGAACTGGAACTAGTTGAGCTGCTTCCTTGGTTTTGGTTTTGGTTGTTCCCCTGACTAGAACTTCCGCTTCCACTTCCGGTGCCCACATTAACTGGACTGGAAGATTGAGCAGGAGGGGTAGATGAAGGAGAGGCAGATGGGGATGCAGATGGAATAGAAAGAGGAGTAGAGGGGGGCTGAGAAGAAACGATATGGACCGAAGAAGCGGAAGAGGGTTGTTGACTCGAAACCGGTTTGTTCTGTACAAAGTTTGGAGATGACACGGGCTGGTTCGGTACAGCAGAAGACGAAGTGGACTTTACCGAAGGCTCAGCGGAACTACTCGTCGGCTTAGGGATTGAAGATTGGCTTGCAGAAGAAGTTACATTTGATACAGAGATTTCAGATAAGTCAGTAGACGTCGGAACAGCCTGCGGTATCGATGAAACTACGGACAGTGCAGAGAAAATAGGCGAACTATAACATATAGGTGTCAGAGAGAAAAAGAACAAGGACAATTATTAACTAACGGGGAGTTTGAGGACGGGGACGGTGCAATATTGACGGGTACAGTGCCCAAGTTCGGTGAGATAATAGTGGAAGACGCTTCCGCGGCCGCAGCTTTTTCCGCCTCTAGAGAGTCTATGACAACTCCCCATCTATTAGCTGGGAACTTGAACCCAGGCCATCCAAAATCTTTACGAAAACTATCGGGAATCCCCGGGTTTCTGGCATGAACTCTCCTGCTCCGTAAAGAAGAGGCCTGTCCACCAGGAGCCAGGAGTCCCGCAACGAGTAATGCTGCCAAAAAAGCCTGAACCATATTTTGGTTCTTTCTATAACGCCAAGAAAAGATATAAAGAATGTGACTGGAAAAAAGAACGTAGAAGATGGATAATGAAGTTGTACAGAAAGTTACACAGTCGAAAAAGAGTTGCTGACTTCGTGAGACCAGAATTTTAGTGCCATCGTTTTTTTCTGCGCTCTTATATTAATTTATTTTTAGCTTCCATCGCGACGCTTGCGGTTCCTGTTGTGTTTATTTGATGGTGTCCAAAGTAACGGAGATGACGTAAGAGGGACCAGTCGTGCCGATTCGTTGCCGATTTTGAGCATTTTCTGTCTCCCCATCTAGTTTCGTGCCACGTCTCAGTGCAAAGTACTGTCGTATCAAATAACGTGAGATTACTGTTAAAACGATTCACTGCGAATTCGAAGCACAAAGCCCTTCATTCCAATTTGCGATTGTATCTCAGGATGTTACTGGTGTATTTGGCTGATCTCATCCATGATGATGAGAACCTTAGACGACGCTCAAGTAGCGAGCTTTCATAGAAACTGCATCAGTCTCATCTCGTGGCAGAAATAAAAGGCAAGTTCGGCTTATTTCCCTTCTTTGAAATCCTCGGTTGAGTCAACGCCGCCGGAATCGCCATTATTGTTTCGTATCTTGCAGTTACAGTTACGATAGAAATGCGCTGAAAAGCCTAACAATTGTTGTCCCTCAAACCTTGGAGACTCCAGAACGTGATTAAGTGGTCACTGTATTAGAGCGTATTGACACCGAAGTTGGACCTTAGCATCTAACAATCCCGCTATCACCTCGTCTCGTATTCTCATTGGCCAACAACTTCTACCAATGGATTGAATTACTGAACTTGCAGTACCCGAGATACATTACACTCGAGCAAAACAATCGAATTGAACCGATAGGGGCCCGACTTAGCTTCGGCCTCAAATAGTCCTTTAAAATGTCTCAGAAATAACTAAACAATTTTTAAACATAAACGAAACGACGCGATATTCTGTTAGTGGTGTCACTGCTTGACAGGGCGCCTATCGGTCTTTCACCACCAACGCCATGTTCAAAGCTCTCGAGTTCTATTCCGGAATAGGTCAAATCATCTTCCGCCTTGATTTGGTTTCCAACTTATTCTGTTCATGCTTATAGGCGGACTTCATCTCGCATCAACACGTGCAAAGCTCGACACCGCCATCCAAATCATCCGTGCTTTTGATTGGGATCCAGCAGCATCTGAGGTATATACCCACAATTTCGGTAAAGGAGTAGTGGAGCGCGTAGGTGATAGTTGAACGGACGATTCTTTTCTCAATTGATATCAGTTCTATTTTAGTGTGATATATCAAATCTAACAGCATCAGATCTACTCCCGTATAATGCTGACGTATGGCTTTTATCACCTGCTTGCCAACCGTATACTGTATTGAATCCAAACGCTAAAGGAGAAGCTGATCCACGAGCGAAAAGTTTTCTAAATTTGATGACCGTCATCCTACCAGAACTAGCAGCTCAAAATAAAGAACCGGATTACATTTTTGTGGAGAACGTCGCGGGTTTTGAGGTATGCATTTATCGGAGGTCACTGGAACTACGTCTGTACTTATACCTAGGATTCTATCTCAGAACTCTACTACTCGACAAACCATTTACGCAAAGCTTCAATCATTACGATATAATGTATCCGAGTTTCTTTTAACACCTCTTCA
The DNA here is from genome assembly GCA_027605045.1 of Phallus indusiatus. NCBI lineage: Eukaryota > Fungi > Basidiomycota > Agaricomycetes > Phallales > Phallaceae > Phallus > Phallus indusiatus. The sequence continues at coordinate 999,830 of JAQFWX010000009.1, forward strand.
GTTTGGGATACCCAATTCCCGCTTGAGATATTACGCGTTGGCCCGGAAGGAACCTTTTGATTCAATACCTCCCTACTGTTCAGATCAACTACCCAATCCCAAACGTAGTTTACCTAATGAAGGACTAGATTGGGTCGATCCACGATTACTCTCGGACTCCCTCCTACCAAACGCTCCGCCCATTCTATCCCTACAAAGCTTCCTTGATGACGAAAACTCCACCACATTGTCACAATATTCTATTCCACCAAAAATCTTGCAATCAAAGCACGCGCCGTTGTTTGATATCGTCAAGCCTTCATATACAAGGACATGCTGTTTTACTCGGGGATATACCCACATGATTGAAGGTAGCAGTATTCTCCAGCAAAATGAGGAATTGGACGTAAGTGTATAACTCTTGTACTATGTCGCATTGCATCACAAAAAGAGTCCAGACTACAGATACTTTTAATGCTTATGCGACCGCGGTGGCTTCTCGATCTCCAAATAATGACAACGACCCTTTGGCTCTACTTTCTTCTCTCCGCCTTCGGTATTTCACCCCAACGGAGCTCCTGCGTCTCTTATGCTTTAATCCACCTCTATTTCTTCCTACCTCCTCATCAGATGATTTTGAGAATCTCTGTTCATATGGAATGCACCTGAATTCTTCACCTCTTAATCTTGGTGCGGGCCGGGAGTTCACCTTCCCCGATACAATTTCCCTCAAAACGCGGTATCGTTTGATTGGAAATAGCGTCAACGTATTCGTTGTCTCTAAGCTGATATCGTTCCTCCTTACGCCAATGCAAACCTAAATTTCTTCAAGATCGCCTTAGCTTTCTAAGGCATGGTTAACGTCTTTCTCAGGTGCAAATCTTTTGCAACAGCGTAATTTCTCCAACAATTTCTTTTGAAACATACCTAATTCGTCATTTCCCGTCTATATTTAGCTTGAGCTGATTTTAAATAGATTGATGGAATATGCCGTTGGTAACATAAATCTAGGTGATTTGGTCTGGAGGTAATTCTTTTTTCGTCAATTTTCAGGCCTGAAGCGTGTAGTAGTACCTCCCGTGAGAGATGTAGGTCTACATTGTTTAGAAAAATTGTGGTAAAAACGAAAGGAGAAAAGATATCGGAAAGCATCTCTACACAAATTGAACACGTTGTCTGTTTGTACATAGTCAAAAATAAAAAGCTTGTTCAGGTTTGAGCATAAAATATGGGATACTTTATAGTTTATAACGGAGGTAATAGTTTTAGAGCAACTTGAACACGATCATGAAGTTCTGGACTGATTGCCTCAAGCTTTTCGTTCAAAACGTAAGTAAACTCGAGCATTGCATCAATGTCAGAAAAAGTAGCTCTGGCAAAACCATCGAGATCAGTTCCGTACCTAAACGGAACCCAGCGCAAAAGTTTAGAGCGAGTACCTTTCTCTGCAATTGTAAACGTTCCAATGTGGTTGGTAAATATGACACTCAGTTCGTTCATGGGTGGTCCGTCATTATCATCTGGAACCTTTTTGAGCACAAACTGAATATGCGTGAGTCAGTAAAAAGATACAGACATGAGACGTTCGGCGTGGCAGAATGCTAACCTGGAGTCTCTTATCTTTAGTCGTATGTGAACCTTGTAGGACTTGGTTTAAATTTGATTCTGACATGCTAGAATGAAAAGTGAACAACTGATTGAGTAGATATGGATTAATGCATTATTTACCGTGCAGTAGATTATGTGTTACAAGTAATATAATATTTCCACTGTAAGACAAATCAAGTCTTGCCTTTCAAGCGGGAAGAAAATAGGTCAACAAAATACGTGAGCTCGTATTCACATTTGTAATTGTAGGTAAAAAGAGCCCATATATACTCATCCTCCTAGAGTACCTGAAGCCAGGACACCTGACTCCTTGACTCGGTGGATAAATAATTCGTTTCCAAGCCAGTCAGAACTTGGCCAGACGGTTTGATTGATGACGGAAAACAGGGATACGAATAAGCCGAAGATTGCGGTTTCGCAGCTGTAGTTGTTCTTCCCATTTTCTTATATGTCGCGAATTTGTGGAGAGATTTGTTCAAGTTGAATAACAATGAGCGAAATCCAAACATTGAATCAGAAATATCTGATAACGTGTCAGAAAGGTAGAACACACTACTAATAAATATTCACCTTGGTCCATTGGCATCTAGGTAACCTCACCCGAGCCCATACCCCTGAAGCCATGGCATGTTCCAAACGAACGTCAAGCCAGTTCTGTCTCATGGAAGAGCATAAAATGAACATGACCGGGTTTATATCGGATCCTTTACCACTTCATTCACAATCTAAACAAGAATAGATCATGTCCGAACGTGTACAATCGGCAAAGATTAAAAAAACCAAATAATACTTAAACTCATCCAGTTGCTGGCCATGTGAGTTAACAATTAGTCTCTGACCAAGGAATCATTATACGGCACTGACTTACAAAGCTGATGAGATTGTTTTCACCTTCAAGTTTGTGGAACCCAGACATACTTCAACATCGTCAATGCTAGCTATAGCTTATTATCCGTTTTCCGCGGAAATTTGGTAGGTATGATCATGACAAAAATCTCATTGAAGGATCAATCATTACTATTCTAGTCATTGAAAGAAAAAGTACGTAAACTCACTTAAATGGTTTGTTCCTTGGTTGAAGTTTACCAACGTGTTGTGCTGTGCACCTCGTCCGGCGAAATTTTGAACTCTAGACTACAGCAGTAAGCACCACTGTCTTGTGCTGTCGTTCCATTATTTTTAATTTGTTTTATCTTTCATAAATTAAAATGTACAGAAGGACGACCATACTGCCAATGTAATCGACCACGCTGGCGGCTGCAAGCAATGAGCATGAGCGTCAAGAGGCTGCCGGCGTCACAAACTTCTGATGATTACGTGAGACAAGTTCTTCTGACCGCGACGATCGCTTACTTATCAAATACTAGCCGAAACCTTCAAGGATAAAACCACAATCTCAAGCAAACCCTCAAACCGCAATGACCCTTTCAGTCACGGAGGCGCAGAACAAACTACAAAATCTATCTACAGAATATCAAAAACTCGAAGTAGAAATATCCGGTATCGTTGAAAGTCGGCAAAAGCTAGAATCCCAGTTGAAAGAAAATGAGATGGTAAAGGAAGTACGTCTTTCTAGTTCACCAGCATTTTGATTCTTTGCTATAACTTTCAGTTGAGAAATTCTCTCACCGATACGCTATATTAGGAATTCAAGACATTGACGTCAGAGAACACGGTATACAAACTCATAGGCACAATTTTAGTAAAACAAGACCAAGCTGAAGCTAAAAGTAACGTCAACACTCGGTTGGAATTCATTCGTAACGAAATGTACGTATAACATAAAACGCGCCTCCGTATTCTCACCTTCTGTCCCCCGTGTACTTTACCATTACAGCAAACGCGTGGAAACCCAGATTGCAGATATGACTGCCAAATCAGAGAAGACGAAGAACGAGGTATAGTCCGTATTCCATAAAGGTCTGACAACTTCATTCGAGCTTGTTCTAGATCGTCGCCATCCAAGCCGCATTCCGACAGCAGCAACAACAGGATGCACCGACAACGGCTTGATCAAGTGATCCTACCCGAGTGCAGAAAGAAAAGATTATCTCAAAGGGAAAGCTTTTAAGTACGATCCCCCGGCTTTTATGATTCGAGCGACGGAGTTCGCTTACTACCATGGATCGTTATATATCCCAATGTCAGCTGTTACTTCCAAACATTAATTCAAGAGATATTTGATCCCCATGAAATCGGCATTAATTTGGAACAAAATGTTCTATTTGTTGCATGTCACGTTTTCTACTTGCTCTGTTCCCGAGATGTGATGAAGAATTGGATCGGACAGGGCTAGAATAACAGTGGATCAACAAATTCTGGTAAGTAGCCAACTTTTTCATAAATAGATCTGTGAAGATATTGAAGATAATAGTAGCCTGCTTTGAATTTATGCCTTATGTTCATTATAATGATTCCTTTTGCCACGTAATCCTACTTCTCAACGTTTCCTAGCCGCCTAAGTTCGAGTCCCGTGTTAAATTCAGGTCGACCTTCAAGTTGCCGTATGCTTGTCGGTCGAAAAACTGAAGATGCTATTGAAAATGAGAACTGATATAAAACACAAGTGTCGTTTCATATACGGCTTTCCTACGATTGATGCTGACTGCGTCGTTTCATCGGATATCTATCCATTGACTTCGTTCCTATCTCTTCTTTACCCTTTTTATTTTTTTAGCTTTATTAAGACAACAAATCTACGTTGAATTCTTTCATCTCATCCTAACTAGAACTCAACCTGTAGATTTCACAAAAGAGACGCTAACGCGTACACGGCGAATCAAACACTGGCGAAACGAGCAAGAAATTAAATATATCGTTCATCGCTATATAATGTAAGGTCAAATATAATACGAATAAACTGTATGAACTGATGCAATGTTAGTAGAGGAAAGGTGGCCATATCATAGGAAACTGCACTACAATCCGCATTACAGTGGGACCTATAGTATCGCACTTCTTTAAAGATATAAAGAGTGGCCTGGTGTACGTATGACCTCCATTTTGCTCAAAATTATCTGATAGTTTTGTGCATCCCTTATGGACGTTATGCGGTGCCTCATAGTCTGGACTACGGAGCTTGGTGAATGTTTGACGTATGGACAAACTGATGCTGTCTCTTGCCCAGAACCAACGCGAGCTTACCACGATGTCGGAATGAATGCGATTAATGTGATATGTAATAATGTAATGGTGATCAAAGTGTAAGTATATATATCGGACAGTTTGATATTTTTCCTCCTAACGAATATCTCCCAAAGCAGAGAATATTCAAATTATTACCCGTGTCCATAGACATTTTCGATCCTGTGCCCCAAAATAAAATGTAGAATTGGACATCAACTTGGTCAAACATGAACCAAAACAATCGTCCACCAAGATCCTCTGTGGACAGTTTACCGCTGCGTTAATATAAAAACCAGTCAACAAGGCTTTTCCATAACTCATTAGCAACCTTTCCTTTTGACACTCGAAATCAACAGTCATTACCAACTATCTTTCAATTTTCTATTCACCGCTACTTTACACAAATGTGGAACTCAATTTATGACAAAGAAATCCGGACGGTAGAAAAAGAGTCTCGTGCGCTCCAGTGGGCTATTCAGTGCAATAACATCTATAACAAGAATAATCCGGAAGGGCGACCCCCTACGGACGATGAAGAAGAAGCGTATCGTCTGCTTTCCCTGGTACAATTCAGATATAACGTGAGTTCCTGTTTTCCAAGCATCAAACGAGCTGGCTTAGCCTGAGTATGTTAATGTGAACTTTGTAGACGGGAGATTGCGCCATGATAAAGGACGAAGACAATCGACGTCGTTGGCGTCATGTCAAAATTATTCAAAGTTTTGGGTGGTGGTTGTTTGTGCGTACAATTTCCGTTGGTGTTGCACTGCATTGACGAACAATTTCTTATTGATTTTTAGGGCGGCTTTACTCCAATTTACATTATTTCCTTCGGTGACGGACAGGTACAAAATTGTATCGAGGAGGAGCTTTTCTTTGTATCTGAAGTCCTAGAGTGTGGCAAACCGTCCGTGACGAAAGGTCCCCCCACTGGCAAGCAAAGACGTTCCAAGAAACCAATGGACACACGCACAGTGAATCAATCTTCATTATCGGATTTAAAGGACATAGCCTTCACTGAAAGCTTCGCGGAGTGCTTCTGCGCTGCTGGACAGTGTGTCCATTCACCGGGGTATCAGCCAGAAGAAGGTGAAATCATTGAAGTCTTTTGAATCGCCACCATGTTCTCTCTCCTTTGTATCCTGTTCAGTACCCTTTGCCTTACGGTTTATAATTTGCGTAGTTAAGGTAAATATTACTATTTGTGAAGACTACAATATCAGTATCATAATATACATTGCAATAAATGTTTTGAATTCGGCCTCAGATTGCATCGACGTCATCGTGAATATGGAGTGTTCTGGCTTCCCAAAACACCAGCAACGCCCTTTTCAGCCACACTAGTGGGAGTCTCGTTTTGAAGTTCTTCAACCTTTTTTAATGCCTCCACCCCAGCAGTGACATCTAACGGTCCCTGTGGCTCTCCGTCGCCGCCCTGTGATGTGGATTGCTGATGTTGATGTTCTTGACGATTAGCGTGCATTTTCTGCCATTCACTCTCCGGACTTTTGATGATCTCGTTTAAAACAAAGCGCTTTCTCGCGGATAATGGACGACAAAGACGGATTGTAACGGTATCCCCTGTTTTCATGACTTTGCAACACATAAGCAACCAGTTACGTGCAGGTTATGAAAAAAATAAAGTACCATTCTCGGGATCATGGGCAAGATATTTCTTGCTTCGTTCAATTCTCTAAAAATCCAAGCTCATGGTCAGCGGGAACGGAATATAGGCAAAAGTCGTCTGGTTTACTTTGTGGGTCTTCGGATGATACATGAACCGACTAACGGTTACTGTGGCTGTCTTCTGCATAAATCCGGATTTCGTAACGAGACCAGTGAGTATAAATGGAGGCATTTTTGCGGGATGCACTGGATGAGGGAATGCTCAATGAGTTTGCAACCGAGCGTACCAAATTTTCAAACTCCGGTATCGGCCATATCGGCCTTTTTGCTCTGAGGAGAATAGTCTTCAAGAACTTATAGACGATTGAACGTTGGCGTTGTTTGAAAACTTTGAAGCGAGCTCAAGGTATTTCAAACGCAGCATGCAAACGCAGCATGTTATTCGTATTGTTTACTATATAGAACAGGCTTGACTTTGGCTTTACGACCAAACATAGAGCTTCAATAGCCATATAAACCCCAGCCTTTTTTGAGAACCCTGGTATTGCAAATCATCCCCGCCCCGGTCCACCTACTGGTAATATGAGGCGCAGTGCATTCCAATTGACGGGCCGTAGAGGCGGGATGGAAAGAGATCCGGACATCAAATAAGAATTATCTGACTGAGGCAATCATGTCCGGCACGTGCATCAGCGAAAAATATCGATAAGGCCTAAGGGATTGTAGATTAAAAAGGAGATATTCCTGGATACTAGGTATAGGGGCCCCTTGAAAAAAAGTAATACAATTATCAAATGAATTAGACTCTCGAATGAAGATGGAGATCGCACAGTACATCCGTGATCGTGCTGTCAACATGACAAGGTTTAGGGAAACGATTCTTACGCCATCTCTCCTAAGAAGCATGCCTAAACAAGATTTGAATTGACAACGATAGTGGCGTCAACAGGCTGGGTCAGGGGACTCGTACGATAAAAGGCAAATGTAGGTGTAATAAATGGAGTGAAAAAATCCAATCCGTGTTGTATTCCAATTTGAAATCATTCCGGCGATATGGAGTCTCAGAAAAGGAAAGACCACCGTAGTTTCATGGCTACGTGGAACGGAAAAGGGGTTTATTTGCTTTTTTTACTTTCTACAAATAGAACTCTGGATTTTACTGATAAAATTCGATTAAAATACGACCTTTTCTTCAGAAAAATTGATAACACACCAACTGGGTCATATTTGATTGCGGACAATTTGGGTCCAAGCCGCGGCCGAGTTTTGGTGTAAAAAAAACCGGTTCGTGCAGTAGATATTAAACGAACAATTATTGTTCTGTTGTAAGGCTTCGTTAGTATTGCTCGTAGTGACTGAAAAGGCCTTGCACTCACTTTGCTTTGGCTTTCGCCATGGTGGACGGAGGGAATTTTATTTGGCTTAGTCACCAGCGTGACATAATTGGTCATGGTTCCCATGTCGATTGGCTGAGGGCCTAGCCTGACTTTTTATTCTGACAACCTTTTTGATGCAAGCTTCACAAACAACGGAAAGGTGTGTTTTCTTTCTGTTAGAATTTTTTCATACATTTTGGCATAAAAAAACATTTATGAACCTTCATCTAGTGGCAATCCAGTGATCCTCAAGCTTTAAGTCTTCTCCGCATGTCTGGCGTCTGGCTCACATTCAAAGGAAAAGACTATTCTAGCCCCTTTATTCATTTTTTTGGCAGGTTTGGTTTTATCCAAATGTCTCGGATGAGATATGTATCGTACCGGATATGTCTCCGAACTCTATTGAGCTATTCAGTAACAAATGGTTAAAAACTTCTCAGACGTAATTTATATCTTTTTTAAACCTGTTGAGATCACGTCGTCTGTGAATCTGATTTAGTCTGCTTTTTAGATATGAAAGAATCTGCTCGCTTTGATCACCAACATGCATTATATTTGAATAGGGATGATATTCAGATTATACAAGGCTTACAACGAGATCTCATGTGCTATCGTAATCACTGAAGACTGGAGTATTTTTGGTCCGTCAATCAATGTCTCGTTATATATACCGTGTCGATACAATCTTCGACTTTCCTTCTTCACCTTCTTGATAAACAGTGATCGTGTGCTCCTGTCTGGGCATAACAACCACCTCCTTACTTTCTACTTTGGATAGGTCCGCGTGCACGGCTCTCATTTCATAATTGACTATTTTCAGCCTGCGCATGCATCAGCGAGTGCATCGGACCGCTCAAAAAAAGATTCCTGAAAGATGGCTCGCACCTCAAGAATTTCATAAAAGAGTATTACTTGATTCTAACAAACCAAACAAAAGAAATCCGCTCTTGCGCCTTATCGCATTGAGAGAGAAGCTGAGTGCTGTTTTTATCTTCCATTTCCTTTTCCCATTCCCTTTTCGCTTCTAGACCGATTGAACTTGCTAAGCTATTTGTATGTTCGGTATCTTCGATTCCGGCAAATCACAAGCACGTGCACACTGCCAACATTCTTGTTTCCGCTTGTAAATAAGTCTGTGGGCAACACGCTGAGCTTCTAAGAAATGATGTGCCTATCGAATTAATGGATCTCTTTGTTTCTGGAGTACCTTCCAATTCATAGTATCCTTTTGTGTAACAACGCTCTGCACATCCATTGAACGGAACGATTGTTTCGAGGTCGATATATGGCGATGTTCCCACCAACCCAGATCACATCGTATGAGTCTACCCGATGATATCGAAAGGCACACAGAGGACCCATTTATAAAGTTTGCATACACACCAGAGAAATGGGTCTCTTCCCGATCTGTCGTCCATTTGTACGTGAGTTACCAAATACAAACCGCCACACACAAGGTTCACGTGTTTGTCGTTTCAATACGGACAAAACGGGATCTGGCTATCCATCTATCATCCAACCATCTTGCGATTACCGTGGTTATGTGGCACCTGTTGAGGCAATACGGCTTCGCAAACAAGGGGGAGGGGCTAAACCTTAGGTAAAAAAAAAGGGTTATCACTTACGTTGGCGAAATCTTCATTTCACATGGGACAGATGATGAACCATTATTTGATTTTGTGTCTTCCTAAAAGATGCTGCGGGTAGACCCAATCAGCTCAAGCTTAGCCAAATCGATCATGGATCCCTTGGGTCGGTGTGGATGAATCCCCCCGGAGGGAGCAAGGCTCTTTGTCGGTAACAAGGAGCAGAATATCGGAAGAGGTAAGTCTGATATCAAGCTCACCCAGGATGAATACATAGGCATTACTAATATTGAGGATATTTAGAAGACGGTAAGATCCGATCTAATTCGTAACGTCAATTTACGGAGCGCGGGGCGGTACAAACAAAAGGCAATGTTGATTCTCTCGCTGATAATTTATTCCCAAGAAGCGCGTAAACGCATTCAAGCCTGAAATAGTCTGAGAAAGGGTTATTTCCTGAGCTAACCACAGGTGCTTTCCATGTTGTGCTTCTTTTTCTCCCCGCTGCGGGTGACAAACACAGCCCTGCCATCGTCATCGTTAGGAAATGAAAACTTTGTTAACAATGAATTATTGGTGACGCCTGAAGACTAAAATTCCAAGCTCATGGATTCTTGAGAGGTCAAACCGTGAAAAGGAATACGGCACGAGGCACCTTCCTTTTTCTTTGGTGACACGTACGTCAAAATCCTTTGAGCGGGCTTTCCCCGCCTTTCATGTTAGGACTTGCCCGTACACCTGCATTGCTTCTTCCAATTAAATTGTTTTTCAGGGAGCTTGTTGATTACTATCATGCTAACATCCTTCCTATTTTACGGACTTAGGCGATAAAAGTGATGTCCGGTGAATAGATGTTGGCATCAAGGACAGTCATGCCCCAAACAAAGAAATGAACTGATAATCGAATAAATTACCTGTTTTCTTTCTCTATGCCATCCATTGTTTTTAACACTGACGATACAGACTAACTTCATTGGATAAGGTTACACTATGAATACATAATACAAATCAAGGATTTACAGTAGACAGCCAATTTATATTCAGTTTAGCGGTTTACTTTCGACTATTGTTGAATTGCAGGATGAATTAACTGTGATGCATGCCTTCTCCCAAGCTGGAAAAAAAGGCTCAACCTCAGCGTTTCATGCTGATGCAAAATATGGCTGATCATGAGTCTCCTGGTGTAGGAAGAACGCCGCACAAACTTGTGAGTAAGGTGTGCAGGTACAGCATATTTGTCTTCTTGTAAAAGTCTCAACCAAAATGCACTTCTGTACCGGCTTTATGAGCGCGGGGTTCCGCTTAATTTACACTATGATTTGGAAAAGATCCTCTTTCGGAGGTCATCAAAGGGTTGTTGAAGATGAATCCAGTCTCATTCAGGGTCATTATATTTTCAGTCTTGAAAGCAGATCTGAGTGGGCGAATCTTGAAACGCGAAAGCTTCCGCTTTTGTCCATGCTTGGTTCTATGATCGAACAGGATCATCTGGAGGTTAGCAGAAATGACGTATTTTTTCGGGCAGACCATACCGGTACCGCAAGACCACTGTCCATCGGTTTCGGCCTTTTGAGGACCGAGAAGGTCATGATATATTATTAAAATTAAATTTCATTTGAGATCGCGTCGAAGCGAAAAGACGGTATTCGACGGAGCTGCGCAAGGCTGAACGAGAGGAAGTCCATTCCTAACCTTCTTTCTGATGAGAATCTTCACAGAGGCTAGCCAATCAGCGCATTTTCTTCTAAACGACTCCAAGTCCGGATGTTGATGGCAATGCATCCTTGCTCTCACTAACACGATCCTATTCTTGTTGAGCCGATAAAACAAAATAAACTGCTATTCTAGAGACACCGTATCATCCACCTTCTTGTATCAATACAAAAAATTCAATTACCCCGCACGCATTGACGTTTATTTATTTAGTTAGGTTACGCTTCTTTTCTCATACTAGCTACAATAACATTTTAGCAGTGCGTTCTTTTGTCCAGTGACCAATTATCGGCTTTTTTCAACAGCCGCATTGATCTGACACCTTAAGCGTGAGAATGAAAGTAATAGTCGATAAGTTTGATTCGACTTATTGTGTTTCGTTTACTTCCCTGCATTATTTCCCAAAACGGAAGTACACTCTATAAACCTGTCTCATTCTAGAATGTGCAGACAGGGATGCATCGATTTGATATGATATTCCTCAGAGTGGAAACCAGCTTTTGCGTGTCCAGCATGGCCAATTATTTTTTTTCTCTCATAGTGCGATGGGGTGATGGGCAAAGGTTGCGACAAACGATGGGATCTCCAGAAAATCATCACGGTGGCACTAACGAATGATAATTATTATAGCATCTTTGACTTCTTTTCGTACTTGCGCAAGTTCGCGGATTCCGCTTCAGCCAAAACTTCAGATCATCTTGGACGTGATTGGCGCACATGATCCACTCCGGACTGTCCGATAGATGCGGAAGCATTATCACGCGGCTCTCACCGAATTCTTGGATCCGTCGGATTGATGAAGATTTTTCTCTGTAAAGTGTTATGGCTTGTGTATGCTAATTCCATGCCAGAAAAACGAAGAAGTCTTACTTGGCAATAGGTTTAAAGTGAGCGTTATCGTCTATCACATTCTCGACGACTGACTTCTTAATTTACCAACAAATGGTTAAATCATAGGCCATTACATAAATTGTAAAATTAAAATTAAAATGTATTCAATCTGATCTAGATTCGTGGCTGAATACAGGAAATTTGCCATCGACGGGTCCTTCTCCACAAATGGGGCAAGTGCGTACTGTCTGAAGGTAAAAGAACAGTCGCATTCAAAAAACTCAAGATGGGCGAAGAGGTCTGCAATTTCAGTAACAACTAGACGCCGCTAATTAGCCGTTTGATGCATGTATGAGAATTCCTTAGAAAAGGGTTTATGTTCTTCAAACGAGAATCTCCAAGGCTCTGGTTTTTTTTTTTGGTTTAAACAAATTTCAGGATACAACAATTAGTCATTGACTCATTAATGTCTACTGGCTACTCGATAGACAAGCTAGACGATAATACAGTGCAGAACAAATTAAGCAATAATACTAAGCACATCAAAAAATTTTTAGCAATGAACATACGACTTAGGTTTGAGCAAAGTAATTTGTTGATGTCCGTGGCAATGTTGTTGATGATGTATGGTGCACAAGTTGTTGCGATGGAATCCGCAGACCACTGCAAACCTTAATCTTATGGACTGTGAAGTTCAAAATGATGCATCGATGATTGTTAGCGTGACAGAAGGAAACTTAACCAGAATGGGATGTCTAATGCACCATTACAACCGAACTCTTGTAAGGCTAAAGCTCTTCAATATTTTCCATAGATATCGGTATTTCCCAGAAGATCAAGAAGCGGTGAGAAAAATGCGGTAGCTCAGGAATTCCTTGTGAAACCGGAGAAAGGTCTTAGCGCACTGCAAATCAAGTTATTGCACCCAGGCGAATTTACCTCAATTGAAGAGGAGCGGTACTCAGTCTACCGTATCGTAGATGCGTTGACACACTCCCGCCTCAAATTTCAGTTCTGTACAAGCAGGCATACATGGTGTTCATGACATTCAAGAGCTAAGCTGAAGATCACTCCAAGCAAATGTTAATACCTATCGAAATTTTGATGATTGCTAGGTTGGATATTTTATAGAAAAGTATGGGTATTCGAGACTTCGAAAAAAAAACTTCCACGAATCAGTGATAGCAAAGTTATGCCCGGGCCCACCCCCCACGCCGTCACTTTTGAGTTGGCAATGGGCCTCCTTTTTGACGGCCCGTTCGACTAACCAATAACAGGCTGTATTTCCTTTTATATAAACAAAGAGGAAACGACGTCTAGAAACCTTGTCTTTTTTGGTCAGTTTCTATCGCAGCCGCGAGAATTTACAATCAGGTTTTGACAGGATGTACTGAAACGCTTTCTCTCGTTTCGATTTGTTATTCGTGAACCCTTATCAATCCCTTAAGATGAAATAGGGACCTATATTTACCTCGAACGTCAGACCTTCTGACCCCCTCTAAAACTAACTACTAATAGGCAAATGATCTCAAATGACAGATGCTGTCCCATGAAGTAGACACAAACGACTTTGCTCTGGGGCATGAATAAAGTGGATCATAAAGCCTAACTGTTTCCATAACATAAAGACCGATCTTGATCGCGGATGGCAAATCCGTATTAGAGGATAATATTTGGGTCAACGACGCAATAGGCTGCGACAACCTTGAGCTGGCTGGAGCATGGCTTCTGAGCTAACATGTGTAGGGTCAAATAACGTCAGGCTGCTTCCTTCCCTTCTCTTCTATAAATTCTATAAATGATAGGCGAAGGCGGTATTATAGCCCTCACCGGCAGATAGGAGAACAAGATTATTCATTGCACGTAATACATCCCTTTTTAATAAAGAAAATAAAACGAAAATGAGCATACACCGTATTTAGGCTTTGAACAAACTCCATTGTTATGCTACAGGTCTTTTCCAATTATGCGAATATAATGACGGATTTTGTCCAATATAATCAACGGCAATCCATTTTTACACGTGGGGTATTTTGTAGTGTACAGGGGATAACTTTCATTTTTTGGTTGAACAATAACAAGCCATGAAACATAAAGACGACACCGTGGCGATTAGATGAGGTGGATTGGGCTATGTGGAGAAATGGGCAGTAAGGCAAGGTTCCGGAAAAACACGCCAAGGGAGACTGGAATGCATGATCGACAAGAAATGTGAATGTCCAATGAGGCAAGAATTAATTATGTATAGGATAGTGGTGCTTTGGATGGGTGAGATTGCATGTACACAAAGAATATGATGATCTTCTAAGGGAATATTTAGATTGACTCGAAAGCAAGTGATAAGAAAACAGTTGAAGTAAAGGGGCAAAACACGGGGGAATCATTCTGCTTTTGTTCGCATGCTGCTCCATAAACCTCCGTTCTGCGACTGCGCGACACTGACAGGCGACAAGGCGAGGGTTGGGTACCGTTGATGCGACGACGCAGATTGAGAATGTGAATCATATGATTCTCCTCGAGTATTCGAGTAAAACGAGGCCGATGAGCCTGCTGTACTGGTGGCAGTCGTGGAGATGGAGGAAATACTAGGGGAGTCTAGTGTTGCGTTGTTGCTTCCTGAAGTGCTTCCCGAAAGTGCGGATGAGCCCGTAGGGTAAAACGGAGCAGTGAGTGTTTGGAAGCCATGATTTGAAGAGTTTCCGTTTATTGTGTTGCTGTTCGATGAGTAACTCGATCCAGGTGTAGCAGTCGTGGAGCCAGACGGGACCCCTGTTCCGCCGTTCGTACTGCTACCAAAGCCCGGCGGGAAACCGCCCGATCCCGCACTGGATGGGGGGCTAACGCTGGATGAACCGGTGCTATCGCTCCAATTACGGACATGGTGCGTATTGTGGCTCTGTCCATAACCGTTTGGACCACCTCCTAAACCTTGAGAAATCGACGTTGGAAGAGAAGGTAATGGATGCAAACCCCTGCGTGATGAGATCCGTAGGGGATCTCCAGCCCAAGGGTCTACTTTGGAAAATGCTGGACCAAGTTTGGGAAAGGCATGATGCGATGGATGGTGACTTGCATGCGCCGGATGCTCCAACCGCAGATCTTTAGGAGAGTTGAAGCCGTTCTCGACTTTCGTTGGATAAGAATTATGTTGCTGGTGGTTATGACTATGACTCGACGACGACGAAGAAGGCCACAAGCTGAGTGACGGGAACTGCTCCTCCGAATCTGTTGGCGCGTAGTTTGGGTGAGGATTGTAAAGACTGGCACCGCCTGGTCCATGAGGACCACCGCCAGTTCCGGGTCCAGATAGACTTAGAGGATCATGATGCGAACGAGACGATGAATAATAGGGGGCGTCGGTTGAGCCTGGAGCACCGACGGTGTTTCCGGCAAAGCCATATGATAAGCGGTACGAATGGGGGTCGACAGCTGGAACGCCGTCATAGTCGTCTGGATAGTCATGCGCCAATCCAGTGTCGTAAGGAGCCGAGTCTGCGCGTCGTTTCTTCCTGCTGTTGTTCGGTCGTCGACGATAGACGTAATCCGGATATTTCGAGTTGAATGATTCTTTAAGTTTTTTAGCCTGATCGAGATAGAATTGTTTTTCAGACTGAAGAAATTTATCAGAAACATTAGATTAGCAAAAAAGCAAAAGCCATAATTTGCTCACCATAGGCATCGTATTCCATTCTTTAGACAGAATCTTAGAGATTTCTCCTGTGCGCATCATTTGGTTTGCAGAACTGACTTGGGGACGCCGTCTTCGAGCAAATATCATGAAGGCGTTCATCGGTCTTTTGGGTGTACCGTCGGAATTGAGAGCTTGTAAACGAAGTTGAGCATTTTCGTCGGCCTCTGCAAAACAAGAGCAAATGTTGAGACCATGAGACCTTGTGAAATGATGGCCTACACACCTGGGTCATCCATACTATCTGAATTGGAATACGGAGAGTAGGCTTGTACGTCTTGCTCGTCTTGACGTGAACTGCGTTGCTGAGAGTAGGATGAAGACATTCTGGACGACTGGAATCTCGAACCAAAAATAATGTAGCTTTTATAAATATATAAAATACTATGACGGCTCCGAAAGAGGTAATACTTTAGGAAACCCCGAATAATTGATTTATTTTAGTTTATCTAAATACATTAATTTTCTTTTTTGGAGAAGAAAATAACTATATTTAATCTTGTTGATGCCAACGTGTCTTCGGCGTTTTGCTTGGTCTCCACTCCGGAATTCTGGCCTCATCCCTTCCGGCTTCCGTTACAATGCCAGCAACATATGCGGTGTCTTTCGCAAATCAACGAGCTCAAGGATTTGTTCTAGTCTGCCAAGGCATGATATCTTGTGAAAACGGGTTAATAATACCGTACGAGAAAGCCCTTCCTTGAACGCCATATTCCTGGAATCGGCTATTATCGAGCGGGGAAGCATAGTATGGGCGTCGATGGTGCACTGCCCGACCCTTTCGCGATCATCAACGCATTTTTTTTCTGAACTTTCCTCGCTCACGCAACCTTTCGCGAAGCCATCTCCTAAACCTAGGCTCGTTTTAACAATACTTCATCTTCGGATTCCTTCTTTTCTTACTCTCTTTCCCCCCACACTTCTCTATGTCATCTGACCAATTAAACTTCAATATCACAGCTGGACCACTGTAAATCGTAGTCGTTGACTATTGCATAGCCATATATACAAGCTTTGAGGATCGAGACCTAAATCTGCTTTACGTTGAGGAGAGACAATACTTCTCGTTAAACATTCGGTGTGGACGCTCTTCCGCTCTGCCCGAGTTTACCGAAACAAATATCAACGTCATCAACACCGAAGGGGGATGTGTTCCATTCCGCATGGGTCGATTCTTTTTGGCTCTATGCCTATGTGGGTAAGTTAATTAAAATATGTTTACTTGTAAGGACCAATGCTGGAAGATCCCCGCCACCTATGGTAAGGAAGTACCGTAAACTAAAAAAAACAAAGACAAAAATAAACATAAAAAGAACAGAGACAATGGTTCCCGACGTGAAGTACACGCTTTGTCAGTCACCTTGATGCCACACGAACGTTGATTGGGGTTGACCCCCGCGCTTTTCATTTTTTTTTCACTTTTCTGCACAGCCACCGCTCAAAATGTACCCATCCCGCCATCGCCAAAGGCGCGAACACAATAAGCGTGGGTAAATACTGTTTGGCAATACCGTTGTCACCCGAAAGAAAAAACAAATTCTAAGTATGTAATGACAATCCTCTTTTTTAAGGTTCAATCTTTGTAGTCATTATTAACTATGACCAGTTAAATTGCGTTCTACTCGACTATTTGAGCTCCAGCTCGCACGGTATAATTAAATGTCAAAATCATTAAAAATCACGAGGAAAAAAAGACCACTTAGCTGCGGTAAAGGACAGATAAAGCCGGAGGCTTCTCCAGAATTTGATGCGAGAAGGCGCGAGGGTACTCGGGTTTTTGGACGTCTCTTTCATCTGTCCATACTTCCGCCTTGATGGGCTATTCGACAGGCTGTTTATTATGAAGATGAACAACTGTGAGACAGTCCTATCGGTTCGGAACAGGTATGTTCTGCCTATTAACAGGGTATAGCCTTAGGTCAATCAGCAATTTTTGCAGGACGACCTGCCTTCATTTTAGCCCGACACCAGCCAGAAAAGAAGGCTGGATTCCCATCTATTACTCGAGAGGCCGCTTTTATCACCTAAAGCGTCAGAAACGTCCGATCTAGATCTTCAGCCTGCTGCTCAGCCACTTGAACACCAGCTCTCTGGAAGACAAGGCTCCAGGTGTTATCGGCTCGGCTATCTTTTTCTTTGCGTCAGTTTGCGTCTATGGTCTTACGTTAAACACTCAGGTACTTTTCGATTCGCTCTTTCTTGCCTTGCTGACCATCGCTTGTATCGCAGCAAGGCCAACATCGATTTCAAAATTCACCGGATTTTGAAAAAACCTTTTGACAAAAAAGTTTACACCGCCGAGTTTCTTCATTTCGTTTCGCTTTTTTTTTTCAGATTCGCGTCACTAGTCCCTAGTTCGGAAATGTCCTTACACCTTTTTGATCTAAATCAACGTGTCATCAGACATATTATCAAACACCTGGCACCCATCCTTTTTCAGTGTCCAGATTTTGCGCCTAATTCTCTACCGCACTGAGGACGTATGTGAATCACCATGATAATGCAAGCAATATGCCTGCGAATGTTGGCTTCAAATGTAAGCGTAGCTCGTTTAATTTGGGAGCCCTCAAACCAAATTGATCACTTAGATGTAGCTTACCAAGTTGATTTACCTTTGTATTGGACCGCTCACCCCTTTATTCAAAATGTTTCTCCGGAATCGCATGATATCAATTCTTATCGAACAACATCTCGGAGATTTCCAAAGTGAATTTCAAATGAAGTTTATGATGATCTAAACAGTCACTGTCACATAACATATGGTGGGTAGAAACAACCTCCATGGTGAGAAAAGCTCCCTTTCTAATCAAAGTCAAAATATAGTGCTCCGTTTTCGACTTAGGTCCAGAAATAGCTTTTAAAAAACCAAGTGCGCTCACAAACAGGCCGTCATAATGTACCCCTTCATACTTTATCATCTAGGAACGCGCAGTTCCGCCCTCTTTCCGCCGTTAAAGGGAAGAATTTGGTTTTAAAACGTTTCAGCGCAAACTTAACCATGACTCGTTTTGCATCTTCGTCTCTACGCTAAGCCACATCTGTCGTTTAACCACGAGCGTTCGATGAAGATTTTTACCCCCGAGCCTTGTCATGTTTCAAAATCACGGTCCGGGCGCATGATATCTCTTGTTATAGGAATGCTACGTCTCATCACTAGATCGTCTGCCACTAGCACCCCTCGTGCCCCACGCGCTAGAAACGGTCTACATGTCACTGGAACAGGTGTCAAGAACCTATTTTGGAATACTCACATCCTTCTATCCCACTTATAGAACTTCCTGTCCTTTCGGAGCACGTTTTACGCACTGTGGTTCGGCGTGTCAAAGTAGATTTTTCATCAGTACCAAAAGCTCGAAACGTCCTCTTTACGTAAAACCTACATTTTCATTTTCCCTTTTGAAATTTGGCGGGACACCGTCGAGGGGATCATCGAATCAGAAAGGTCTAAACTAAACCCAAAAGGTATCAAAAGTCCAACTAATCTTAGGACAGCTTTTACCGCGGATTCTGACCAAAACATCACATATACCCTTACCGAGATACACAAGACATATACGCGCGCGCCCAGCTTCTGACAATTCTCTGATCCTAAATCGGAGCATAACGAACTTTCCAAATCGAGGTTATTCTTTGATTTCTTGGAAAATCCACTCCATCAAGGAAATGTAAACAGGAGAATACGGGGTTGGATCCTTTTTCAAAGCGATGACTGGACGTATGATTTTGTTGGTAGTAAGCTGCAACTGATTGTGATCCAGCCTTGGCGGTTTTTTTCGGTCAAGCAGACATGTTCGGCTGGACCCAGATTGTTTCAAGATATTGATCTTGGTTCTGGAATGAATAAGAGCTGCTATAGTCACGTTTGGCGTTCTGTAAGATAGACAATAGCTATGTATGGCTTAAATAATACCTCAAATGAATGAATCAAAGCATCCGCTGATTTATATGCGCAAAAGTTCCGTCTCGTTTGATCCGCGACATTTAGACATGTACTCCGACAAAATGTATAGGAAAGATCGATCACCGCTTCCAGAAAAAATCTGTATTGAAGTCCTTATTTATAAATTCTATACATAGTCTGGAACATAATGATCGACTTTAAATATTAGGTGTCTACGCCTTATGATAAAATGCATTCAATACGATATGATTTTCGTGCTGATTTCTTCCTCATGTTTCTTCATCATGTTAATGTAAACCATTCCGATTACGCCCTCTACATCTCCTCTCTTCTTGAAGTCTAACGTCTAATCTTCATCACATAGACTGCAAACCAAAACGCTGCTTGCTTGGCGAGACAAATCGGAATCTTTTTTAAAGCGCCCCCACGAGCTTGAGTGTTTCAGGACGCCATCTGGGAACGCCCAAACCAGCTGGCGGCTAGCAGGTTCCGAATCATGATGGAGCTGCTTATCTCCACTTCTCCCCTAATATATATACTCCAAGATTTTAAGCACATACCTATGCTATGTGTATATATACACAAAGAAAAGAGGACCATCAAAATGTCTGCTTTTTTGTCGTTCAAGAAATTGTTCTCATAGCGCAAAGCCAAGTGAATCCTATGCTTCCTAATACCGTAAGTCTTCGGGCTTCCGCAAGAAGTTTTGAAAAAAAAGGAAGGAAACGATGCGAGCTTGACTCATCTCAGATGCGAAAAGAGCGCTTCTTGAAGGCAGACACGAAGTATGTTCGAAGTGTTTGAAACCCTGCCAGTGCCCATTGTCTATCTATCCCCGCTATACTCCATCATATTGATGATCGTGTTTTTCTAACGGATGCGCAAAGCGTATCTTCACGGGCTAAAAAGCTTTCAAGAATAGTAAAAATGGCAGATCTCGGTCACATGTGAATATTTTGTCGTACTCACGTTGGTGAATGCTGCTCATCCATCCTTGTAAGTTTATCGCCCCGATATCCTATTTCCTCCGATATACGGAATTCCTATTGCTTCTGAAAGATCCCACCACCTTCAAAGTTAAGTTCTTAACTGATGCTATCGGGCCAACCGTAAGTATAGCATCCGCGATCACATGACGAGGGATGGTGTAGGTTCGAAGAGAGGAGGGTCTTTGGGGCTTCTTCGCTAAACGTTGTTTCAAAAAAAGAACATAGGTTGATAACCCTGATTGTGCTTTTTGTCGCCGAGTCTGGCCAATTACGGGAAAGATAGTGTTATCCTTGTGACCGAAGCCGTCAGCCCCGAGACAAAAAAACATCGTTTGATCGCAGCGAAGAAAAGTGAGATCTAAACAGATCTGAGAGATGCTGAAAGTATCACTTACCCAGCGATTTTATTGGTTTTTACGCAAATTCATCATCATCGTCGAGCTGGTGAAAAACTTCGGAAAGTCAAATCAAAACGATTCATTAATTCCAAAATCGGAGGATCATCATAATATTTATACGAGAAGCTTTTCGCAACGTCGATGACAAAATGGAGACTGCGATATGTAGAAGTCGTGGAGAGCTTCTTAGGACCACATATCTCGGCTTAGAACATTAATATCGAAGCTCGCATACCAAAGCTAGTTCACGGATGTATATTATATCCAATAAGACGGAAAGAGCCAACCAACCAACCGAGATTTACTTGACGAGCTTTGATGTCCATTTGTATTCGCATTCAGCTATGACGTGGTGTCATTGTCGGAAGTGGAGGAGGCTGAAGCCACCGCAGTGGCTATGTACGACGAGGTGACGTGGCCGTGACAGCGCGGCATAGCTCGGACTTCGAAGTCAGCCCAACTTCCATAACATTTCATACATCCCCCGCACACCATACAACAAAATATCTTCGATCTAAAGATTAGCAATTGTCATGTTACTTCCAAAAAGAAGGGTTATTTGTGGGAGGACCGGTTGTAACCAACGACGACGGATGTTTTGAGACTGATGACAGTCCTTGTGAAACTCAGGTTTTCCCAGTACTCCATGTCTTTCCTTTTATTATTCAATATGCGGAGGTTTACGGCATCTGAAGTAGCTATGGATCGGTCCGCGCTTGTTGTATGGGAATCATTATTTCTTCATCGAACCTATCAGCAATGTTCAAGCCAAAGTGAGCTTCTTTGGTGTGCCAGCTTTTCCCAAAACTAAGTTGACTAATTATAATGCTTTGGGCCCCAGAAACAATATCCATTCTATTAAGCGTTAAGCTCCATACATTGTTTGTCAGCGTTTTGAGCATTCGCTATCTTAAACTTGGTCAAGGTGCTGCCTCAGATCGAACAGCGGCTCTCACCGAGACGACCGCGCCAAGACGCAACTAACTCGAACCGTCTGGCCTACGATTTGGTAGGCTTATCATTCATCGAGCGTTTACTTCATTTTCTTTACTAGATGACCACACGGGCGAGATCACAATGTTAATTGGTCTTACTGTATTTCGGCACACATATGGTAGGGGATTCAAATGTCGTTACATAACTACCCTTACTCATAGAACTTGTTTTATTAAGTATTACCAGGTCTTAGTAAACATCATCTTTTGTAATCTGCTTTTGCCGAGTCCCTACTTGGAACACTTACAGCGAATAGGGACGCCCCCCACGGGTCGCTCCGTCCATGCTGTGCTATAACTTCGAAAACCAGTAATAACGTATCTTTGTAATTAATCCCTACAACTTGAACAGAAGTTCTAGGCCGAAATATCAAGTCGGCTCTATCATCACCAATTCCGGCGCACGCAAGAACCTTTTCTTACGGTAAGCTGTCAGACTTTTACATAGACTTCTACTTCACTCGATCCCCATCTTTGAACACGTTGCTTTCTTAAGGGTCTAATAAAGCTCTCACCTTCACATTCTTGACCTTTCGATCCGTACACCGGTTATGATTCTCGGGTGGACCCGAATGGCCAGACACCTTCAAGCACGATAAACCAGTCTAGCAGTATGAGATCTGGCATCCCACACGATTACAAAAAAAGGAGGTGATTTATCTTCATTCTGAAGGAAAAAGACCGGTTTGATAAGCTTTATTGATGCTTCCCCATATTATCTAATCCTAACTCAGGCTTTTAGCCCTTTGTTCTGACCGAGAAGAGTGAAGAGCACCATTTTAAGAATATCTGTTAGGTTTTTTTAACCCCATATATTTACCCCTTACGACCGACTGACACCCGATGGTCCTCCACAACCCGTCACGTTTCCTCTTCACTTTCAGGCACGCGATCTACAGGAATATTGATCACGGTTAAGGACATGGCAGTGTTTTTTTTTCTTGACCTTTTGATTTGTCTTTCTCTGGTGGTATACATTTCGCTTTTTTCTGAAGTAAAAGAGTACTTATCTCGTGACAACTGTGTGAAGGCCAAGTCTGCGTCGTATAGGTTTAGGATTATGATATACCGAAATCAAGCTTTACTTGTGTAGGTATTTTGTGAATGATTTCAGGTACCAAAAAGCCTTACTTGTTGCCTCTACATCAGGTTTAGTTCATTGGTCAGATAACTGTAAGTCTTTTGTGTGTCTCCGTCATCTAGCGCTTAACCATTTGGGGATCGTCGTGTACCGAGTACGTTATGGATCATTTGCAAATGTGCGTGCTCAAGCCAAGACACTAAGTGCCCTGACTCGTCCGTTCAGGCTGTTACAGATTGTCATTACCGTTGACTAGCAGGTGTGATTGTCGTTAGTGTTTTGGCTCGGCCGAATACAGTTCCGAGGCTGCGCATCAGAGAGCTATCGCCCACGTCACAGCGTTCGGATAATTCAACGACATCAATGGTGTCTGGAATGATTTTTCTGTAGGAACAATTGATTGACATTGATCCAACCAATGGTCGCAAATTGCATATATTTATGGACCGAAAATTTTTGACTAGGTGGCTACAACGTATGTACATATGCGCCCTTTTCGCTGTTGTTTCTGCCTCAGACCGTCCCCCGTAATCATGACCCCATGCTTTCAAGACTCTCTTCGGGAAATTACTCACGATGTACGCAAGAGCTTGATCGATGACTGGTACACCCCTAGCTGCTTCAGCACGTGTATCTATAATTATCACCTACATGGCCCATCAATGACCACAGTTGCTTGTGCGATATGCTATATAAATAAGTGTATTTGTAACCTTATTCCTTCCAAATTCATAGTGATAAACATTCAATTGAGTTGAGCATTCAAAGACATGCCGCCGAACCCGTCAGCATGACGGACGCAATTAGTTTCTTCCCAGTCAATAGTAGAAGCTCTATCAACATAGTATGTATTTATAAAATCGCAAGATCTACGCAAGATCGGTTAGATGAAGTCCGGAAAGATCCGAATCTGCGGCTTCCATGAGCACATCTTATCTAGCCCACCGGATCGGCTTTTCGGTTGCGCCAGTCAGTGGACAGTATAGTTACTTATTACTGAGACCTTGAGATTTTTCACCACATAACGAGGACGCCATTTGAGCAGGGGGGACAAGTTGGAGCCATAGATATTATAAGAAGCCATACGTCTGCCGCCTGCGTGTGATTTTCAACCACTGGCTGGCTGATTAATCCGGGTGGTAGGCGTTCTCCGCTCCAAAGTGTGGGGGGTGTATTGAGAGTGTTCATGGCTCTCTTCAGTCTCCCAGAAAAAAGGACTAAATTTGTACGCGCTGTTCACAGGAAGCCTTCATCAAGGCTTGAAACAGAGGATACGCGCGAGTGAAGAGCCATATGGAAGAATTGCGCTGTTTCGCCATATGTTGAATTTGATAACCACTTAGTCTCACTTACGATTGAACAGAAATTTTCATGGTTCCCTCGGAATGTTCCATGATCTTACTTCTCTTCTTTTGTTGAAAGGGTGTGAATTCTTAAATTCGGAAGTATCTTGGACTTAAGTGAAGTTTAAACTATTTATCTATTCGAGAGTCCTTGCTAACTGTCCTCTCGTCATAATAATCATGAAAAACCTCCTAGAAAAATTTACAGAAGAAATGGCAAGTAAGTAGGTAATAATTTTTGGTTTAAATCTGCTCAGGAAGTGAGTTCCATGCTATCTCCATAAACGCTGGTTAGGAGCCACTGCTAACTCGTAATTAACCTTATGTTACACAAGGTCTGCTTACCTCCAAATCTGGAACTTGTAGTTAACTTTTAGCTTCTTCGGCTTTGTCGGATGTACCAGGCAATTAAATCAGACTCATAGGTGCCAGTTGTTGTGGTGCTACCGCAGTATGACCCAAGAAAGGTTGTTTTTGCCAAACTTATGAGGACAATAATTATAATTATCACCCAGAAACTACTTCCGATCTTTCAGATTGGCTTCTTTTTGCGTCGATAACCGGGTGCTAAGAATAAAAATTAAGTTTGCTTCAACGGGTGAACCTTTTTAGTGACTTATATTGATGCATCTTTTTTAAAAGCAAGTAAGAAAAAATCTAATAACTGTAGTGAAACTAATAAGCATTGGTAACTAGAAGAGGGTGAAAATATGTTTATAAGCTCCGAGAGTAACGGACTATCTGTGTAAAAGATTGCTTGTTGACGTCCCGAACAAGGTATATTAGCAC
This sequence comes from Phallus indusiatus, assembly GCA_027605045.1. Classification (NCBI taxonomy): domain Eukaryota; kingdom Fungi; phylum Basidiomycota; class Agaricomycetes; order Phallales; family Phallaceae; genus Phallus; species Phallus indusiatus. Next base: position 1,024,859 of record JAQFWX010000009.1, read on the forward strand.
AGCCACAACGGGCAGCTTGGTCAATGAAATTCATGTTTGCCTGTCACCGAAACCAAAGCCGGTGGCGAAGTGACTAATGAAGGGGCCGAAATCACGCTGTGTGGTATCTGATGCATTTGAAACACTGAGAAAAAATTGGAGCCCTTGAATCGTATGCTCATCTTTTCATCTTTTCATCAAATGCGAAATCAAGTTAGCCGAAACATAACGAGAGGATCATTGATAACACACGGATGGCTTTCCTTATCAAGACACGAGGGAAATAGGTTTCAACGTTCTCATGGGCTGACTTTAGTCTATAGTTTGTAATGATGGAATCATGCGAAAGGACAAAGTGAATAGACAAAACCGTTTACCGGTACCATTTATTCCATCGGTATGGCATCAATTGCCATATTGAGCCAGAAGGAAGTTGTCGCAGCTTCTTTTCCGCTCATGTCAAGTGGAAATCTCTGCAAAAGTCTGATTGACACTTCATCCTTCTCGATCGTGAGTTTTATCAACATTCTAGTATAAGGAGCACAAGTAATGAATACAAATTGCGCTAGTACGGGCGATGAGAAGTAGGCATCAGCGAAAAGCATTATTTTCGGGGGGCAATGATAGCTTTCGCAGCTTCTGGATCCAAAATGGAATCCGGGTATGGAAGAAAATCGACCATCGTATGGCGCGCTCCACCATCAACTATGAAAACTTGACCTGTTACCCAAATAGCTGCCTCGCTGAAAAGAAAAATAGCGGCGTTAGCAATATCTTGGGTAACGCCCTGTCGTTGCAGGGGGATACTTCTCGAGATCCTCTCGCTGGAGCCAGGAATTGTGGCTGTTAATTTTTCCATACCAACGGTATTGAGAATCGGTCCAGGTGCTATCACATTAGATCGAACTCCATGAGGGCCTTCTTCGACGGCTAGTGCAGATGAGAAAGTGTCGATAGCAGCCTTCGCGGCACTGGCATGCGCCTGATATGGCGTTCCTTTAAAAATGGACAGAAAACGTGTGAACATCGTATAAAATTAACCAACTTGGTGCAAACCTTTATATTGTATAGTTGCCGTCATATGGATGTATGATCCTTTCGTGGCGCGAATGTAGGATAAAGTGGCTTTGACAGTGTTAAACGTCCCAATCTAGATATGTTTTTGTCAAGATCAAGATATTTGGCTATGTAGATGATCAGGCTGACAGTGTCAATTTCGATAACTGTTCGAAAGGCGTTTTCTGAAAGTCCACTTATAGGTGCCAGGAAATTACCAGCAGCACCTAATACGAAGAATTTCAACCATAATCTATAATATAAAGATCATTTTCAAATGAACCTTACCACAGATGACAAAATCAATTCTGCCGAATTCATTTATCGCCTTCTGAGCTGCGATTTGTAATTGTTGGAGTTGCCGTACATCAGCTTGGGCAGCGATACATTTTCTCCTCGTCGAGGAAGATAACTCAGAAGCCGATGCTTCTAGTTTTTCTAGACTATAACATATTGTTAATTGCTGTCCTTAGTGCCACGAAAAATTTAATGTAATCAATGTACTTTCGGCCGATGATGACAGCATTTGCTCCGTGACGCATCTGAAAACTTTATGAGAGATTTTGATATATGAGAAATCACATGGATCATCATCACCATCGATTCTGTAATCGCTTTGCATATTCCGGATCCCCCTCCGGTACAAAAAACCACTTTGCCGTCGAAAATATTCTCTTTGAATACATCAGTCGATAAGGCAGGAAGTGGCACCCCAACACTAGAAGGATTTGAAGTTTGAGAAGACATGAACGTGATGGTTAACTACCAAGATTCTTGCCTTAATGTTTTGCACGTTGGCGAATTTTGCGACCTCCAATCCAAACAATAGCGAGGTCGCCCAGTTTGGAATTGACAACGACGGAAGCTTTTTATTTCAAACCCAGACAATGCCGTTGAACGGCTGGGATATTCCGTAAGGTTTGCGTCGACAATGAAAGAACAACTTTTAGATGCAAGTACGCACCAAGTATTGCTTCTTTGATTTGCGCTAACTCGCTTAACTTTGTAGACTTTCCTAAAACTGTTGAAGGCCGTGTTTATCATCTCGGTGTTAAACTAGGAGAAGTAGCTAACAGAATTGTAAGTCGTTATTATTGTCCGACCTTCTCCCTTGCTCTAACCATCTGTCTTTTGAGATTACTGTTGGTCCCTACTCTAGGGCACGGAGTATCGCGAAACTACTTTCTACGAACCCTCCCCCTTTTGTTCTAGAGTCTGAACGTGGATTTGTCACCATTACCGGATTATACAATGGCATTCCCATAAGCATAATTGCCATTGGAATGGGTGCACCAAATGCCGACTTTTTCGTCAGAGAAGTAAGAGAATGTGTTATAGGAGACATGATTATAGTTCGGTAAAGATCCGATTTACTTTCTATACTGTCCAGATGACCTCACCCCTAACCAGACTAGGTTCCTGCGGTGGTCTGCATGAATCCCTACCCGTAGGCTCTGTGGTTGTGCCTAAATCAAGCGTGGCTGTTAATCGCAATTACGACTTTGACTTTGCTATCTCCGCCGATACGCCCAATGATAACGCTTACCGTATTTCTAAACCGGTACTTTCTCAAGACCTTCTCTTTTCAGCTTCATTCCTTGACAATTGTTCATCTTGTTAGGTCTCAGCTGATGCAGAACTACATTCAGCTGTGAGAAACCATGGTCATTTTCTGTTTCTTTAATAGACCCTGTCCACAGCTTTTGAAGGCATTGGAATCGACCAGAGCTTCCGAGAATAATTGTCCTGTTTATGGAAACTTCGTGAACGCGTCCGCGGATAGGTATAAAAGCATAACTCAGACTTGGAAGATATAGCTTACCTTGCGTTATTCACTCAGCTTTTATAGTTCCCAAGGTCGTCTAACTTCATTTCCTGACCACAATGTCAGGCTAATTGAGTCGCTGCTACAAAAGGTAGAGGGACTAGGTACATTGGAGGTGATGTTTCTCCTCTGTGAAAGACGTCACAACCTCATTTTTCTCTCATTTAGATGGAGACTTTTCATATTTTACATCTGGCCGCGAGCTGGTCAAACTACCACTGCTCAACATCCCACAGCGACACTCCCGTAGATAAACATCAAGTCCAAAACGCCCCCGTCTTTCATAGCCCTACAAACGTTGCTTCCAATAATCAGAATCAACCATCCGTTCCAATTCCCAGCATACCCATAACGCAATCTCGCATTCGTGCTGCGTCAGTCCAGATGGTCTTTGCGTCGAGGATTTCCCAAGATTTTATCACTCCTGAAATGGTTACGCACATACAAGATTGGACTGGAAAGGCAGCTTTAAAGGCTTTGTCTCAGCTGGGAAGTGATATAGATGTACGTGGTCATCGCTCTCCTTTCAGCTCCAATCCTTCGTTGTAAAAAGTACCTTCTTTTTTAGAATGCTTTACTTCCCGACAGTGCTGTATGGAGAGCCTGACAAACCCTCCAAAAACCAACACAAACGGATGTAGCGCAACCCAATAGAAGTACGTTAAGATCTGTATCGTTACCATTGAGCTCCAATAAAGGTGTAACTATTCAGAAGTGTAATAAACCCCGAGTATGACTTTGCAAGGACAAGGATATGGCAGGAAAATCATGTTAAAGGGATGGGTTCGCTATAATTTTTGAGCCTAGAGTCTCTCCAGCCTCTCAAAGTCGCGGGTAAAATAAGTGAAATTTTGGCTAAGGGTAAAAAGGGGCGTTAGCGGGCTTAACTAGATGGGCAACTAAAAATGATGCTCCGTGCAAGGCTCGAACTTGCGACCTTTGGATCGCCCGCTTACTCAGCGGTCATAATGACTATGAGACCAACGCTCTACCAACTGAGCCAACGAAGCCTCCAGCGTGAGGTTATATTATGTGATGTTGAATCATGTTACGAGATGAGATTTCTGATTTCTGTACATGTCGAACAGCAATATTCTGTTGTTCCACTTATACCGAAAGATGATTCTAAGCAGTATATTATATTATAGATTAAATTGAAATGCGCTCGCATTTCTGATTTCATAGAAGTTTCATTCAAACTTGGCCTAATATATTCATCACACCCCGGTAACCAATTCAACTTAAAACGAATGTTTCATAGCCTTTCATTAATGAAAATTGAATGAGATGCATGACAGTAAGTCAACGTGCCGTCTTTCGGTCTGAGGATACCACCGAGAGCTCACCAATTAAATGAAAGAAGAGAAGTACGTGGATTGAGGTGGCCTCCGTAAGTATTTCTTCTCGCTCATGGAAAATTTTCATTGGGACCTTGAAGTTATCCGGAAAATGAGATCGGCGTGGATGACTCTGATCGGTCATAGTACATGAACAACTACTTACATGTCGTCGTGCGTCTGCCTGACCAGATTGATCAGAAGTCAAAAAATAGGACCCAACGACATTGATGTCGGAAAAAATGAAATTAATCTTTAATGAGAATCACCAATAAGTTTGTGTAAAAGCGGAAAGTGAGATCCAGCCGTACCATCCGAAGGTAAAAATTTTCCGCCAAAAAAATGTCGATTTGAGATCGACTTCTAATGCTAGTTCGGTGAAGGTCATGTGAAATTTGAACCAGTTGATTGAAAAAACGAGAACAAAAAATTCAAAAGAGCGGAGACAAGGATCTTCCGCTTATCGTCTTGTAGGAAACACCCTGGCTAGGCCTCGAAGGAAATCCAATTCAATTGAAATTTTGAAGCTAAGGTTTGTAGCCGAGTTAGCAGCTCAAAAGTGGACAAGGAATATTTACACATACCATTTCCAGAAGTTACCAAAAATAGTCCGAAAGAGGAGTTACAATTAAATCATTTCATGGGTGTCTAAACGGTATGTAGATCGGGCCGAAGAATGCCTCCCGTGCCTCTAAATTCTAGGGATTAAAGTCATTTCACGAATTTTCAGCATAGCACCACTAAGAGTAATGAACACACAAGTAAGCAAAAACAAACCGAATCAGTGTCAAGGTTGCAAAACAGCGAAGAAAATTTTGCCTTTTTAACATTAGTGACAATGTAATTTAAAGATCTCATCGGGGACTAGGCTGCACAAGACTGCGCATGTCGATGATTGTGCCACCGCTGATGCGTTGGTATTCGTATCATAATCTCCATATCTCACGAAAACTTACATTTTCGGGAGATATCAATCTGTGAAGGTGTTATTATCCTCCATTCTAGATTGCGATCTAGGCGACATACTGCGAGTAGATTCTCCCGGCATTCCGCGGAGTGTAGCTGGGTTCATCCGACGTCGTAACCGCGGCACTTTTGAAGAAGCAGCTCCCGAAACTTCTGGCGAAAAGGCAAAAGAAAGTAAGAACGCGCAAGATGATCTGAATATCATGTACAACTGCTCTATTCCAATGCATGCAGTAACAAAACAATACTTGAACAACTATACACGACATATATATTGTCAGAAATACAATGAAATACCAGAGAAATGGAAGTCCATGAAGCGAAAGCGACGAAGTGATGATAAGTAAGGAGTGAGAAATGAATGGAAGGCACGGGCGTATAAAACCAATCCGCGGATTTTGGAGCAGATAATGACGGTGACGAAAATGATGATTGATGATGTATGATGAATGGATTACAAAGGGAGGTTCAAAAACTCTAAAGCACACGGTATTAGCAAACACGTTCACGAAAAACAAGGTTTTCAAAAAAAAAAAGGCATTACCGTATGTTTTAACCCCTTCGGGATCCCATGATGAGACCGACACTTCGTACTGTCCTAAGCGTTCCAGCCAGTGACGACGAAGATTTGTGGTTGTCGACGAGATGATCTTTGCAGTAGTGTTCGACGAATTTGACGACCAGCTTTTCTACTTCATCGCACTTGACATTTGTGCCTCGACGTTCCACGCACTGGTGGAATTCCGCGGATTTTTTGCATCCGCATGAGTATTGAAGGTAGTTTTGCGTGCACCTATAATCATCGTTTCAGCAAAAAAAAACCTCTGGAGATAAACACACTCAAGACTTACATGACTCCTTTTTTTCCAAGTCTCGTCTTAACAGTGGCTAATCCCTAAGACGCTCGACAAGAGGCAATTCGACGTAGTGTTGAATTATGGGGAGAAAACCAATGTGTGTGAGAGCTTGAAGGAAGCAAAAAATCCTCAACTCGTCCCTCGATTTATATCTCACATCTGAGTTCTAAAGGCTGCTCTGCACCCTGAGGTCAAAGATCTGATCGTGATGGAGCCGTACCCGGCCTGCACCAATTGCGCGCCCCGCACTAAGGGTAAAAAGTATCCAGCTGTTCATCCGGTGACCGCCGTCCAAATATTTTTTTAGTAGCCTTTTCGCCAAACCCCAATACTAGACCGACGGAGTCGCTGTTGACATGGACAAGGAGTAGCTTGGAGGTCTACTACAAATTAAACTGCACTGCTTATTAACCAATTCTGTTCTTTGCATACTATCAAACTGTAATGCGACCTCCCTTTTGCCGCAGGCGTTCAGGAACATGCAATATGAGCAATTTTTTTTTCTCTCGCGTTTTTTTTCATCCCTTCGCTTGAACGAACAAATGGAACCGTGGATGGCCGTGCAACGGGCCAAGTCAAAAATTGATCTAAAAATAAGTCAATGATATTGACACTCTAGACTATGGCAATATATTTTTCTGCCGTTCTCTTCTTCTCCCAAAGAGGGACTTCAGGCTTAGGGTCGACCATTCAAAGTAATATGACATGAAGGTCCACTGAGACATACATAATAGGGACTAGGGACGAGTGGATCAGATTAGACTGAGACACCTAATTGTTCAATTCAAAATCACAAAAATTAGTTACTAACCATTTGGTCTAACAGCAGTCTAAATGAATTCAAAGAGTCTCCCATATATGGAGAGTGATGCGCAGACGAACTTTTACAGCTTTGAAAAAAGTTCTTTATTTTTTTTCTCAGGTGTAACCGAGACATCTTGATTTGAGCGCTGCCGACGTGAGAACAGGAAAGTTTATCAGTGATCGCATGAAATTGCGACTTGGTAAGAATCTTCTAGCTCGCAATAATATGAGGCCGGCTAGAAAGTTCAGCAATCATCCGGTTTCATCTGTGCAGTTCTTTGTCTTACCATGTCATTCAAGGACTAAAATGTACATACTATGACATCCAACTCCTTGAGCACCACGGCGTAATATCGAGATGCGGGGGTCAAAATCAGACGCGATTATTGATCCAGGGTTGAATGTTCCGATCTTTACTGGGTCTCCTGATACGACACTCTACCTCCGGACCAAAGGATTCTTTCCCAAGTGGCCAGAACACCGTCATAGGCCTGTCAGTCATAGCATGCGGAGAAAAAATTGGCAAAGACCCGTCTCCGGAACCTTCCTTCTGATAGCAGCGACGATATTCAAATTACTGAGTGCATGCACACTATCATTTGCCTCTTTTCAATGACTACAAAGCAAACAAAATTAGTGCCATGTGCGTAATCAATGGGGCTATAAATTTATCTCCGGGGTATGGCCGTATGAAATGCGCACATGGCGGTCTCCACCGTATCCAGAGGCGCAGCATCAAATCTAAAGCTGAAGTTTGGACTTTTACCTCCGTCCTCCGTTCCTTGAATATGTACATATGATTCAACATCAATACAATGGAAAACCTCCGGATTCATTCGAAAGCGACTGTGTAGCAGTAGCTTGCAATGTACTCTGTAAGCGACCCGTAAACCTACGTTGTTTTTTAATATTCAACTGCAGATTCGCGTTTCGTACAAGCAAAATGTTGGACACCTAGCCAAGCCTAGCCGCTTGTTAAACGACAGCCAGTGAAATAAAATGAAATGAAATGATTTTATTTTAAAGCAGACTGGTCCGTACTACGTCATTTCAAAAGTGTCTAAGTCACATGATTTTTTACTACCTTCTGCTCACTGTGCACTCAGCAAACTCGCTACACCATCCATGACCATGAGGCCTACGAGCATGCATGAGACGTCAGCCAATATCTGGTATATAACACATTATCTACGTTATGGTACCGGTTATTCCATTTCGAGATCTCAGCTCCTTCACTTGCATGAATTTGCCGCCGCCCCGACTCGGTTCTTCGCATGAGGAGATTTTGAAAACCGAGTCGGCGTCTTCAAGTTTCGGACGGCGCGATGAGATGAGATGACAAAGGAAGTTAGAACTTCAAGAATTCGAAGGCACGTCATGCGAGCGCGGCGAAGCTCAAGAGTTATTGGATTACACTGATGATGGTGATGGGCGGCCCCGTTATTTTAGACCTTCAAGTGCTGACTCTGGCTGAACGATGATCGATAAAACGTGTTTCAAACCGGGAATAAGTGGTCAAAAAAGAAAAAAAGAAGAGAGCGAACGCGAAACGAAACTTTTCTCCTTTCGGCTTCTGTGTTCTGGAGTAAGCGAAAGGAGACTCCAGTTCTAAAACGACTTATCAAGTGTTGTCAGGAGACCGAGAGCGTCGCATGAAGACGTCACGCGCCCTGGCCAAACGACAATAGGGGATGACAGTTGATAAATGTGAGACCGCCAGGGTATCCGTAGTGTGTGTGCGCACACCTGAGATATACGATCATCAATGTCCCTGATAGATAGAACGTGAGTCCTGCGAATGATAACCTAAATTGAAAATGAAGTATCAGCCTGAGAGTATATTATGAAAACTCGCTAAGTCCACTTAACCCATGATTCATGAAAGATCCGCGAACTTTGAAATAAAAAACCACCCCAGTTCAGAAGTACATTGGTTATGACAGGTTATGACATGGTCAGAAGACCTGAATTTGAAATCGTAAACCAGTTTTGTTGAGGTCTCCTGTCCAATTTAGGGTAGTATTCCTGATAAGTGGTAAACTTCGAGAAACCTGGGAAAAGAAATAATCAACGATCATGTTCTATAGATAGACATTTACCTTGTAGGACCGACTCCAACGATATGATAACTGTGGATGCTTCTCAATTAGGAGAAACCGAGAAACCTGAAACTTAACACCACGCGGTCGGATTCGGTATAGCAGTCCAAGATCATAGAGATGTCCAGCCGGAGCATCAACAATACAACAATGCCGTAGAAATCATATAGCATGAAGTTGGCCGTGACCCATCTTCGGAGTCTTCGGAGGAAGAGTTGCCAGCGAGAAAAGAAGCTCATTAATACACAATACATCAAAAACGAAAGTTTTACTTACGTAAATATAGGCTGCTCAAAGATGATTCATAATGAGTCAAAGAACGATCGGTGGATATATATGACCGCTGCCAGCAGCAGTGGGGTTCATGCCGGCGATAGCATACTCGTTGAGTCACAACTGTATTACCCAAGTTACGTGGAAAAGGACAGAGAAAGCGTCCAAAAGATACACGTGAGCGCTCGTTTACCATAACGCTGCATTATCAGAGTTTGTTCCCAATATCAAATATCAGAAATAGAAGATGTGGAAGAGCGTCGGTGTCAACGAGTAGCCAGCGCGCGGAAAGCCTGGCTGTGTACTTAGCTACATCACGAATGTCATCACAACCGTTGAAGTTTTAACAATGATAAAAGAGATCCCATTCGATTCGATAAGGAAAAATCATGCACGAGCAATACGTATCGGAAATATGATCCGCTGGGAAACACACGATAGACCAAAGGAAGAGAGATGAGCAGTGGAAGGTTTTTGTGAGGACAGATAGGCACAAAACGCGCTTTGGGGCATTGAACAAGGGAAGTGATAGCGGACATTAGCGATGGGGTTAACGATTTATAAAGATTGTTATGACCGGAGAACGCCAAGTACAACTATTGTAGAAAAATAATATAAGAAAAGGGAATGCAAAAGAATATGGATTTCACCTTGTCAGGTCAGAATTTGGAGCAAACGGTGCTCTCTACATCACAACCTACGAGTTTAACTTCTGGACGGTGACGGTCAACGTCGGTCATTCTGGTGCAAGATTGATTTGAGAAGTGTTACATGTGACATTGGCGACGACGAAAAACGCGTCCAAAACGCGTCCGTAGCTGCTTGGTCGATGAAGATACTCTCTAGACGAGCTCATGGGAGCTATCGAAGAAATCTCAAGACCTAAACTACGGAGCCAGTCTTCGACGCAAACTTTGCGTATTTGTGTATCCATTCTCGCGGAGTCAACGCGCCGGAGCTAGTGATAGATGAATTTTAGTAGAGATTAGGGTTAACCTATATCGCACTCTTCCTCTTCTCAAGTCTTGACCAAGATTAACTTGTATATCAACTTGAACAACCACCAAGTTTGATGGACACTCATTGGCCTAAAAGCATTGTTCACCAATTCAGTGACTGCGCGAGGACAAAGTCGAGGTCCTGCGGAGCTCGTGTCGGAGTGTGGAAGGCCTTGTGCCGAACCTAGCTCGCCGTCGGCTTAGACAGATGCGTAAGTCGTTGATCCACAACGAATATCAGGTTTGTCTCATTACTATCATGGCAATCCAACCAGGCATGACAATCCAACAAGACTATGCTTGGCCAACCGCTCTTATTACAGCATTAAAGCTTGGTTGCAGCACCGGCCACATCAATGGAGCCTGCACGCAACTCATGGCATATTGCTTTCTTCAAGACCTGGAAAACCTCAACTTTATGGTAACCCCAGACTTCATCTACGAACCTGACACTGCGCCCACACTCCGCTTGGTCATTTCCGACAATGATTACAGACCCTTTTGTTTTGCTATAGTGAAAGATGAAAGCTGGGCTAAGGACGCTGAGTTGCGGTATCGAGCCGATAGACAGATACGTGAAGAATACGCATATATGTTTCAGCGCTCCCCTATCTCCCGTCCCTGGGGAATAAGCTTTCTCGGCACATCCATACGCATTTATTCTGGGAAGACGGAATCGTGCGAGGTGAATCCCCCATCCATTCCTTCTTTCTCCAACGTTTTTGGCTAGAGAGTGGGATCTGAACCTGCTGTCTCAGAGAGGCTTTGACACAATCAAACACATAGTAAACGATATCTGGCACCAGACAGAAAATTCAAATTAGCTCATCCTGGAGGTAATCATTCAAGGTAATTAGCTTAGTATTACAATTCGTTCTTTTTTCACCTCACTGTTTGTCAGGACCAAGCACGTACACCTCTGGTATCGGTTTCTGGTGGGTCGTTCGGATCTGGCTATGGCTAGGTATTAATTTCTAGATACAGCTTGTTTTGGTAAAAATAATGTATTTGATGAAAGATAATAAAGAAGGCTTTAAGTAATCACTACCGGTTTGCGACCGAGAGAAATGCTAAGGTATACCACTATCTAGTACAAAGTACTGTCAAAGTTATTATACGTGTTTCTGATCGCCGAGTCAGAGTGGCTTGTTTGAAGAAGGATGTAAAATAAAAGAGCGCAAATACTCTAAAGAAATTTCAAAGAACCACGAAAGAAAACCTGTAATTTTCTGAGCTGAATCTTAGATTACCACCCCTCTCAATTCCATGACATAAACCAATTGATATTTTTTCTCCTTACCCATCTCTACTTCCGCTCACCTCGAACTTTCCTTGCATATACTTATACCAGAGTGATGATAGTCTGGTAATTAGCGTGTCCAAGTCGCGCATGGGTTCGAGTCCTGAGGGTGACGTTTTCAGTCAGAGTAACCTTCAAAGATGATATTAATAATATACTTTTACTAAATCAAGACAGTATTGTGTCGTGTTTGGTTATTTAATCAAGCCCGTTGCTGTACGCCCGAATCTGTAGGAGGTTTCTAAATCAATCAGACAAATTTACCATTTACTTTAGGCTACGATGAAATTGTAAGCAACTGTAACTTTATTAGTGACCCGAAGGAACAGCAAGTCCAACAATACATGAAATTTTAAAGCTTTAGTACTTTAATGCCCGAGCCGTCCGAGCTTAAAGCATGAAAATCTCCTGTCGGATGTTGATGTTCGTAGTCATGTCAATATTTTGTCGAACAACAATACTATGTAGGAGATAAAGTTGAAATCATTCTCAGTGAGTTCAAATTTAATCCTCGCAAATTGCCGCGTCCAAGTGTATAAACATTGAGCATGGGTATTATGATGATAGGCGGCGCCGGCGGGCGACTCGAATTATGTACAATTTGCAAATTCGAGTAAACTGCCGGACGGGCTATTTACCAAAAGGCCATATCTCTATTTTTGTATGAAATATACTAAATGCAACGCCTATTCTATCAAAAAACTCACAGATTCAAAATGACGGAACTTTGCGCATCTGCTAGTGTTTAAGGTATGATTCGTCATTCGTTATGAGATCGAGATTAGCAGTCTCAATTTTCAAATAAGAACTCGATAGACATATCCATATCATAATGAGAAACCAGTGACGCGGATACACAATGCTATCACCGATTCCGTCGTGAAAAAGAAACGCAGGACAGAACTAATCAACTAATCTTTGGATCGCGCGAGTAATCGGGACAGTAGGTTGATGAGCGACGGTCTGAGTCCTTCCAAACAGGCTTCTTGCGATGAAGAAGATCTACATAATGTACTGAAGCTTGAAATATGCGAATTTACTTACGACGTCCTGTGGATCGGGCATACAATCACTTAGATTTGTTAACACGAGAAGCAAACGTCAGATCATGTTTGTGGAGCAATTCAGGCTAGCGCTACAACGTATCCGGGCCCTTTGGAGCACAATCCGAGAAAGGCTGACTGCGGCAAAGCAACAAAAAAATTGACGAACCATTGCCCCCAAAAAGAATAGTAAACGTAACCTTCACCGCGCTCTGTAAATCTAGGGATGCCGTTATTTTAATGAAGCACGGGCTCAAAAGTGATAGCTCAGGGTTGAAGTTGAATGCCACACCGAGCTTTTTTACACGATCACCGAGACAAAAAAAGGATTCAATTCTCCATCCGCCACGGCCACGTGCGATACCCCACGCTAATGATCGTCCGTCGTCGTCGTCGTCACATCATGCATGACCGATAATCATCTGACATCATTCCCTATTTCGAATTCCTCACAACCCTTCAATTATGACACACTGAGAAGCTCGTGGTGGATTAGGTCAAATGCTTCTTCACCACCCTAACCTTACATACTATCCTTCAAGTTTTGCCAAATTTCCACATATGGGCAAGTTTGGACTTTGGCTCCTCCGGCGTTCTCTCTCAAGTCCAGCGTTTTCTAGGGTCGCGCCGATGTAATGAAATGGCGAACGGCAAGTTGAGATGGCCATAAGCTCCACGACGTATTCTGAATGATTGCAACTGCTGACTGAACAATCATGAGAATACGTTCTAATCATGGATCCTGCTACATCTTCAGAGGACAAGGAAACGACGGAAAAGGAAGATATAGAGCTTGAATGGGTCTATTTGCTATATATATTCTTAAGGAAGCCATGCAAGAGAAAATCAGTGTTGACAGGTAAACCGTGTGTGTGCGCTGCTACCAGTCATAGCGTGCTGCGCAACCCCTTTAGTAAGTACTACTAATAATTGAACAATGATTGAGTGGGTTTCATCACTGAACCAAAAATGAATTACATACCATCAACTCATCTCAAATTATACCAAAGGTACCGGTGAGAGATGAGCTTGGAACGGAAGTTTGGAACTTAACACGGTCAATTTTGACCTAGGACGACTTAAACTCATTTCCCTCTCATATTAATTAGCACAGAAGTTTAATTTTTCGGATTATAAAATGAACGATAGAAGCATTGGCAATGGCGCCATTTCATGTTCACTAACAAGCACACCGCTCTTTATCTATTCGTAGCTGATACACACGCACACCCCTTTTCTGAACCATTCACCATCCAATGACTTTACCCGGCCCTACTGAGTACCCTTATGCCAGCTTAATCATCAATTGTGACAGAATCCACGCCAGCATTAAAGTTTCCCCGTCTCGGTGAGAAAACACAACAAGATCTATATTTACTTTTTGACAGGTTTCCTTCTCATCGATGGTGAAGGATCAAATTTTCGTGATAGTTGAAGGTGAAGGGAGGGAAAACCTAATTGCGAAGGTAGTTCGAGACTCGGGGGAAATTTGAACCTTTACTGGCGTCGCACACCCTGGACTCTGGCGCCAGTGTGCAGGCTGCGTGTACGCGCGGCATGGACTGGTACGGAGAGTTCACTTACAAACAAACAAGCCATGGCGTGGACACAGGCTTCCGTATCAAGATATACCAAAATCTTTCCTGACGAATTTCTCATTTGGCTTCAGCGATGTGGCAACCTCCGAAATGGATTAAACAACTTACGGAAATACATAATATTCAACGGGCCATGGCCCTGCGTCCTGACCCCAACTCCGAATTTCAAATGTTTTTTACGAGCTTCTAGAAGTCCTCAGATTCTTTATTCGGCAATCCCGCTCTTTGAAAATGAAAAACAGCTTCGACAATTCTTTCAGAATATAGAATAGTCAACGATTGAGATGGTTGCTCTGAATAAAGAATGACGTTATGCCACCAAATGAGGGCAAAACAATTGAGTCGGACCTGTCATATGCACAATACAGCAGAAGTTCTGAAGATTCAGATCTACTATTCACTATTTAGTATTGCCATTTTTACACATTTAGTACATTACCAGGAATGGTATAACATCGGGGAACGAATATGGAAAGCAAGATTACACTATCCATGACATGACCTACGCTGATTGGCCACACAACATTCCGTTTTCGCCGGGGAAACACCACGTGATTCACGTTTGCCGATCGGACGAATCGCCACCAGCGATGTGAGCACCGGGCAGGTTCTTTGATGACCCATACCAGGTACAAAAGAGATAATCCATGTGTATAAATCGTTACAAGTACTTTAATAATCATTTGTTATTCGGAGGAGATATTGCCCACATAGATGCAGGGGAAAAACATTACGACGGAAGAACGTACGATGGAAATAAGGGGAACATATCAAAAAAAGAAGAAATCGAAGGGAAAAAGGGGGAGGAGAGTACAAGGTATCCGCAAGTGGAGTGTTCTTATCCGTTTGTGCCAACTTGGTGTAAACAAAAAAAGATAGAGAAAATAACAAAAAGACGCATGACCAAAAAGCACGTGGAGGTGTGCGCGCGTGCAAACTAGTTTTTTTACGTTTGTTTTGAGTAGAAACCACGAGGGAGGTAGAGCCCCGAATCTTGTTTGGTGAACAAGACTGAACTTCCGGTGTAGAACGCGACAAGAGCAGTTGCAATTCCCATAGCGCCACCGGCTTTCATGACAGATTCTTTGCCCGTGAAGGAAGCAGCCCCAAGAAGGAGAAATGTGATCCACAAGAAGCCAAATAGAAGGTTAAAGGCGACGTGGGTCCTGATTGATGCGATACTATTCATGTGAGAAAAAAATAACGAAGTTAGCACAGTTCCTGAAATATGAAACAGATGGTTATCTACACTTACAAGAAGATAAACGTTATAGCGAACCACGCCATAAGATAGATGCCGACAGCATTCTCGAATTCTTGGGTGTTCGGATACGCAGCAGCAACACCGGTTGAGGGAATCAAGATGAGCGCGTAAGATATCCAAAAAGCACCGTAAGAAGTGAAAGCCTGGAGGGGGACGGGGCAATGGAAGTTAATATCCAGATAAGGAATTGACAAAGTATATGCTGAGATATGGACGCACAGTGGCACCAAATGTGTTACCAGCGACAAATTCCCATTGACCAGCCAACAACTGGGAAGCACCACCCATAGCGACAGCCAAACCGACAACAACATTGGGGACGGTGATATGACGCGCTTGGACATTGTACAATGACAAAACGAGGGTAGTCAAAGCGAAAGCGAACAATCCCCTGATTACAGAAACAAGTCAGTAACTGATATGGAGAACAACGCCCAAGACATACAATGGAGCAGGGTTAGCAATTTTACGAAGACCATAGCCTTGGACGGCAAGCTGACGAGCGTAGGACGCATCGAAGGTAGCCTTGTCGTAGACTGGTTGGTCGACGGTAGCGGGTGCAGAGTTTTCTCCCTTTTCGACGTCAGACATGTTTTTCCAAACTTCACTTAGTACAACAAATAATATGCACAGACAATGGAGAGGTAGAAGAGAGGAAGACACGAGTCGACGTGACGAGGAAGAGGGAGAAAGTGCGAAGAGGGGTGAGACTTTTTCAAAACCAGCTGGGAGGCTATTTAAATCAGCCCCGGTTGAAAAAAAAAATACAAAAAAAAAATCGCGCAAGATTTGGTCCCTTCTTTTTTCTTTGCACACGAAAAAGTTGCAGAAAATGGAAAAAAACGGACGTTTCTAAAACTTTTGAATTTCACAGTAACAATGACTAATCAGCCTATTTCCGGCAAATTGGGGAACGGGATTGGCCACATGACCATGGGAAAATGTTTTAGACCTTAATAATCCGTCCCTGTATAATGTATCAAAACCATTTCCTTGCCGCTAATCACTGGACTTTTGCCTTGGAATTGATAACCGGTGCCCCATACATGTTGCGGGGTTAAGCAAATTTGGTGCATTAGAGTGAGCTGAGCTGAAAGGACAGAAACGGACGAAATTGCGAAAAAAGGTAAAGGGCGCGGATCCACACAGTTGCTGAGACATTTGTTGAATCGATCCTGTGTCTAAAAGAGGGGCGGGGGAGTCAGCTGACTGGTCTGGTTTGGGTCTACGCTTTTTTTGGCTCTTGATATATTTTTTATCCGAAATCTAATGATCGCTTACATACAAAAATTCGAATTCCACTCTTCTCAATGATGATGACACGATATAAGTAGTACGTCTGGCAATTAAGCATCAACTATTTTATGTATTGAATATTCCGCGTACAAAATGAGAGGGAGTGTTACCTATACTGCGTGCATAGGTGTGTATACTGTGGTAGCATATATAACCAGAGATCCTCCATCAGGCCAAACCGCAGTATAAATTGTAAATACATTCTCTAAAGGAGCCCCTCGGCTCACAATAGAGTTTATCACGTAGCCTCAAACTATTATTACAATGTATAATACATACCGCCAATTTCCCAATTTCATGAATCAGAAAACATCTTTTTCAAAAACGCTATCAAAACGGCTCTTAACCGACAGTAATGACCATTTCCGCGTCTCGCGCACGGAACAAATTAAATACAATACAAATACCACGGACATACTAGTCACATCAAACTTCGAACGAACGAGCCAACAACGCTGTTCTTGCGTCTATGCTTCTGGCTTTATGATTTCCTCGGGCACACACGGGCGCGGGGACGTATACACATATAGGGGGGATCCTGGGGAAAACGGGCGGGGAAAAAACATGCAAGTGACAGCGCCGGAAATCAATCCAAATCAACTTCTACGAAAACAGATTGTCGTCAGGATGAGTGGGCGAGTGTGGAACTGTCGCCGACTCCTGCCAGCCAACGGGCTTTACTATGATTTACAACTAACGTATAACAGGTATATGATAGCACTACGAAAGCAATCAGGTGGGAATAGCGAACGGCATGGGATGAACAGCGAAGGGTAAAAACAGCGAGAGAAAAGCGCAGTGGGAAAAAAAGAAATAAAAAGAAAATAAAGGGCGAAAACGTCCCATAAATAGATTGGTCCTTTGAATTTTAACGGAAAGGAACAGGGCAGAAAAGCTAAAAACATGTGATGTATATGCAAGAAAAAAATAGACACAAATGAGAAAGCGAAAAGGGGAGAAGGGAAAATAAATGTACACAATATCATCATCGTCATCCAGGACATGAATTTCAATCAAGGGAAAGAGTACCGGTTTGTTTGCTGAGACTTCCTTAAGCCTGACAAAACATCTATATCATGTGAGGTGAGGCTGTTCCTGTCCTCCTTTCCCCCTCAATTTAGAATATAGATATTTTCGCCGAACGGCTCATGGAAATAAGGCACAGAGGCACGAAATGGACGGAGTAAAAATAGCACACGAGGTACGATGAAATTCGTATCCCAATTTTGTTCGGACCAAGAGAATTCGCGTCTTACCAGTGAAGCCGTCGCCGGGGGCTCACGAGATGGCTTTCTCCCTGAGGAGCTTGTGCACGCCATGAATGCCGCGCGCACACATTATAAAGAAACCGATCAAGTTTCTTCCTCGGAACCGAATACAAAATACAAAATACCCCTTCAGTTCCACGTCGAAGTGGTTGAGCCTGAACTTGAGCCTATTGCCGTGGACCTAGTCCCAGTTCCAGGTTCTCTTGCAGGAACAGAAGAAGACGGCGAAGAAGAGGAAGAAGAATGTCCAATAACGAATGGCGAATCAAGTAAACCACCACCGCCACTTCGTCGAGAAGATGCCTGAGTTTGTTGACTCATCGAAGCAAAAGGCGTCGGATGCAATGAAATAGGCGGTAGAGTACCACCAGCGAATCCAGACCCAGACGTATCTAACCTCCTCGTCGAACCCGAGCTGCGACGCACAGGCGACTCATCACCCCACCCGGACATCCCCCATGAAGACGAAGGATAAAGATCCGAATCATGATGGTGAGTATCATGCTGTTGCTCATGATGAAAAGCAAAGGCTCGTCCTGTGCTACCAGCACCACCCGCGCCGTCCCTTGTCGCATGCGTAGGTGTCCGTGGTGTAGCCCATATAGGCGGAAGATGTGCCAGAGTTGAGGGATTGCTATTATTGCTCCCACCAACGCCACTACCACCACCGGTACCACTGTATCTCCCAGATGATGATGATGACGATCCTGCTATACCAGCTCGAACAGACGAAATCGGAGTAGCAGGTCCTCCACCAGACACGGAGAACGTCAGTCCTCTCGAGGGTGTAGATGTCGGATCGAACGGTGCATCATCATACGAAGGTTTCGGGGTAGTGAGATACAAAGGTGGACCGAGTTTAGAAGGCGAGGAGGAAGAAGATGAGGAACCGTTGAATGCCGAGTAGTATGAGTAGCTTGAATAAGAATGATCAAAAGGTTTCGAGATTGAGCGACGGGGTGTGGAAGGTTCGTTGATAATGTTGTTGTTGGAAGTAGTAGACGCGTCGTTGGGTAAACCACTATACCCATTCCTGTCGCGTGAACGAGAACGCGACCGAGATCTCTCATGATGTCCGTATCTGTACCAAACATCAATTTACTATCAACGTCATAAAAAATAACATAAACCTACATTGGCCTCGAATTGAAATTCCCAAAAAATGAACCCGTCGATGTAGCACCCGCCGCGGTCAAAAAAGTCAGAGACGATGACGCCGCCGATGACGACCCGTACCCACCGCTACTACTAGCAGCAGCGGCGGCACTACCGCCAGCACGCCTACTAGGCGAAACTGAGCTCGAACCTCCCGGCGTTCTCCTTCTCGGACTAGGAGGCATCGGCGACGGCTGCAATGAAAACATCTGATGATGCTGATACAGCATCTGATCCCCTACACCAGGCCTTACGGGACTATCCGGCATCGCAGGCGCAAAATCCGGCACTTTTTGCTGTTGCTGCTGCCTTTGTTTCTGCTTCTGACTAACAGGCCTTCGTTTCTTCCCCGTCGTCGTCAATTTGTTGGTACTAGATGGTTTGCCTTTTCCCGATAAACCCTGCTGGTCGCGTCGCGATTCGCTTAGAGCGAGTGCTGACTCTTGCTGTTGCTTTTTAGATTTGGCTCCCGTTCCCGTTCCCATTTTCGTGCCGGGGCGCGTATTCGACGCGTCAATATCGTTCAACACGCGTGTCTTGGTCCTATTCTCCAACACAAACGCCACACCCGACTCTTCTTCCTCTTCCTCCTCTTCACCATCCCTCCCACCACCTTCCTCTTCTTCCTCTTCCTCTTCCTCCTCATCATCTCCGACACACTTGAAACAAAACCACTCTTCTCCAAGCTCATCCGCATTCCGAATATCAACACAAACAAGATGATACCACCCTCTACACCGATCACACCGCACCATGGCGCGTCCATCATCTCCACCCTGACAAATACACATCACGACGCCCTCTTCTTCTTTCTCCCGCAGCTTCTCAGCCAGCAATCTGACGCGTTTTCGAGAGAACAATGCAAATCGCGCGTCAGCCGTCGATGTCGGAAGTATAAGTCTTCTCATTAAAGACGACGACGGTGGTGGTGCTGGCGTCGGTACGCTTGAAAATGCGTTTGCTTTCGTTGCAGATGCAGATGTCGATGTATGACGTAGAGACGGTGAAAATGGTGACTGATGAGAGACTGGTTGTGAGCTCTTTTTCGGGGTGGCACGTCCTCCTCGCGATTTACGTCCTTTTGGAATTGAACCCGGAACACCACTTTCTTGTTCTCGCTCTCGCCCGTCCTCTCTCTCTGAGCCCTTCTTCACTCCGGGACCAGAACCCCTCCCAAACGTCTCATAAGCAACCATAAAATTTACGCCCCTAAGTCCTTCCTCCTCACTTTCACTGTCACTTTCTCGATCTAGATATCTCTCGATGTGCGCCAAACGTTGCTGTCGCTCTTTCTCAGCTTGATCAGCGCGTTGTTTCGATGCTTTTGACCATGGATACAGGTCTTCCGGCCAGTCTGGGACGAGAGGATGTGATGATGATGTATGAATAGGCGGGTCAGCTTCTAATTGTGCTTGGGTTGGCTTCAGATCTGGAGATCCAATAACACCGTCTAGAAAAGGATAGAGAGAGAAAGAGAAACAGCAACCCAATCAATTACAAACGTGACGACGAGCAACAAAACCATTTTAACCCCTTCACATACCTTCAATCAACCCACTAATATCATCAGACACAAAATTAATGATAATTCTTCCAACACCGCCACCACCGCCAATACTACGTTTATCAAAATTAACAGGTCGTAAATGTTTTCCTTTCTCAGAAGGATTCCTCGCGCGAAAAGCAGCAAGACGACGCTCTTTTAAAGCAAGACGTCGGCGTTCCTCTTCAATTTTTCGTTTTGCTTCTGGCTCTTCTTGTTCTCCTTCTGGAAGTACAAGTACACCGTTATTACTATGATCGTGATTCTGTTCATCACGCGAGACGCGCCCGGAACGAGGTGTGCGCCAGTCTATAGAACGTAGTGCGAGTGCGTAAGGAGGAGTTGCTGTTGGTGGTGGTGGCGGTGGAGACAGCGACGATGATTCCGCAACGAGAGAAGGTGACTTCAATTTGGAAGCTCGCGTTGCTCCTAAAGGTGAATATGAATCAGATCTGAGACCAGGGCTAGGCCGAATCAAGGACAAGAAAGGAGGGGCAGTTGGTGAAGTACGTGATTCTTCCTTATTGTTATCACTGTTTCCTTCCACCCCTACACGGTCTACAACTCTTAGCGGCCTAGGTTGATAAAGCGTCAACCTCCGTCCCCGCATGGGAGTTTCGACAATTCCAAGTCCAGCAGAAGCCACTTCCTCCTCTTCCTCCTCTTCTTCCTCGAACCTCGCCCTTTTCCGTCTTGATTCAACACCATTGTCATCACGTCTCTTAACAGGCGTAACTCGGACTGGCTCCGGAACATTTCCACCTTCCGACATATCCACACCAGACTCTTCTTTATCGCGGTCGACACGGACGAGATAGTCAGGACGATGCGACTCACACGCTGCAGCACGTTCGGCCCCTAATTGCGCGCGGAGCGCTCTAATTCGGGTCAATTCACTACCACCCGCACCTGAATCCGTTGACGGTAACGAATGTTTCTGGTACTGGTGCTGGTGCTGACGTTGTGGGCCGGCGTCATTTCGTACTTGGTCATCATTATCGTTATAATTATGGTTCACATCCGTGACAACGGGTTTATCATCAAGGGCTGGAGAAACACGTGGCGATGATGACGGTGATGATTCTGGCATGATGGAACGTGGACGAGTATTTTGGGAGGGAGAGGGAGTTCGTGTGGCAGTAAGCTGTCTCGAGTATCGTACGGGTGGCGGTGGTGTCGTAGGCTCTGGAATGGGATGACGTGCAAATCGAGGTATAGGTGACGGCGTTCTCGATCGTGAATCATTTCGAGTTCTGGAGACGTTGGTCCTAGTACTACTAGAAGGTAACTGTTGTGGTGGCGTTACAGGACATGGCGTCAACGGAGAATCGGCATTCCTTCTCAAATGACTATGATAGTCGTGTGTTGCCTCGCGTGGAGAAACCGGACGCTTAGAGGAAGAATAGCGGTAATGATCTGGTGACGGAGGAGAGAAAGACGATTCAGCTGGAGGTGTTTCAGAGTATTGGGGGTACGAGTCTTGTTCACGGCTTTTTCGAAGCGTTTTGGGACTCCATGGTTGCGATGTGATATGATTATGACGCGCGCCATGGCCGCGTTCTGTATGCAAGAAAAAGCATCAGTTCTCCGATTTTAATTGTGATTTATCGAATCTTGGTTAATACCTTCAAAGTCTTTCTCGTCTCGAGAATAATACGCGCGATCACCATACGTGCCCACCTTCTCTTGGAGGTCGTTACGTTCAATAAAAGGATCGTCGGGTTCAAAGCTATGATGATGCGGGCCAGGTTGGCGAGACTTGGTATGTTGGATAACGCTGGGCGGCGCATGGTGTCGAGCTAGAGCAAGATTAAAATTGAGAAGCGGCGTGTCAGGCTCGTCGATAGACATTGTACGCTGGCGTGGGTGATGACGTTTACTAGTCGTGTCCTGGTGTTCAGGAGATGACTGGGAGATGGAAGATAGACCTGGTGAATGCGGTAGTGTATAAGCATGTTCTACAGCGGTGAAAGGTCCTGTTGCTGCCGCTGCTACTGGCGGTTTTGGTGTGGGCGTCGTCAGTGCATCATTAGATGGGAGTCGGGCGCGCGATAGCTCTGGACTATAGAAGGATAGTTTCTCAGCTATAGTACACCTTCCCTCTGAAGGACAAAATGATTGTTTTCACATACCTCGGTGTAACGATTGCATGATTCGAGTACGATGGCTGCACTTTTTGTCGCGGTCTAAGGTACAAGTATATTCAGACACCGGTGCCAACGTTAAAATAGAAAAGCAAAGTACTCAGATGCTACCAGTCTACCAGCGGGTAAAGTTGCAGAATAATGGTTGGATCTATTAGTGATAAACGCGTTCAGCATTTTAGGATGTCGCACGTGTATTTGGAGCAGGAAACATACCGTGACAAAATATTGCGCTGCGGAGTATTCGGACTGAAATAACCGAGTTGAGACATGAACTTGTTTTTAAAATGGACGTTGGGGGTACTCACGGGTACGCACTCCAGGGGCGTGGTGATGCGCTAGTGAGGTACCGCGAACTGGGACTTGAGATCAAACACATGAAGAAATATACAATAAACTTTGTATCCATACTCGGGTGATTGTTGAGACTCGGCGACATATCCATTGAGTTGTAAGGGATTGGGGCTGATGAAGCAAGAGACTTAGAATCCGTCTTTCGGTCCCTAATACCGTTGAAACAATGCACAGAGAATTGCACGCACCTTTGAGGAGTTGGAAGATGAGAGTTTCGCGACTGACTATCAAATGGAGGAAGTAGGTTAGAAACTGATCCTGCCGTTCTAGAAAAATAGTGGGACTGTTGAGAAAAGCGGTACAATCAAAGATAAGCAGAGCTTCAGATTTACTTGGAAGGCGTATACACTGCGGGAACGTTTTGATCTTTCAGGGTGTTATTGGCACGAACTCCATGAGCAGAATCATTAGTTGACTTCATTTTCTTGTCTGCCAACGCGGAATCGGTAGGAGGGCGTTGTGGCAAGCGACGTTGAAGCCTGAGAGCGTTTCGCTGAAAGGAACGGTGGTCGCGGAAAAAAGAAGCGCTCAGCGTTCATCGCGAACCGCGTGTCGCTGCCGATTGCACGTTTTTAATTCATTTATCCGCATTCTTTGTTTGAAAATTTCAGCTTTGACAGAAAAATCTCTTTTAACCCTTGTATAGCGAGTCCGCTCAAAAATAGCGATGCATATTGGTAAAAGAGCGTAAGTAATTTCATTTGGTTATTTGAAATGTGATCGCCAATAACACTTTCACTTTCACTTTCTCAACGGGGTTCATCAAATCTATCGGTGTCACAAGCAAGAAAATTCACTGTACAACTTGGTCTATATCTGTAAACGCTCGGTTAGTTGAGGTTATTTGGTTGAGTTAATAGAACTTGGCGGTGCGGTGGTAGCCCCGACTCGAAAAAACTCATGCGACGATCGCGATTTGAAGCACTTTTACTATAGGAATGACAAGAATTGCATCCACCTCTATGAATATTACTAACATCTACATTCTTTCGACACCCACTATTGTTTCCTAAAGTCCATTTCCTTTCCCAAAATCCCTGAGCGAGCGATAACGTCGTCGGTCGCACACGTATACGTAGACAATCAAATTACAAACCCTGCCAGTGGATGTCAAGGTTTTGAAAGTTAGTGCTATATATTTTGTTTGTATATCCTCATTCAGTTTCAGAGAACGTTCCTATACCCCTGATTATTCTTGTTCGCGTGCTCCCTTCCAGTGAAATTACCTGGCGCGCGCCCCTAGTGTTGTGGTATGCCTTTCTTATACGGCAACGTAATATTTATGCCGATACACAATTTTCTGCGGGTTTTAAAGGTCAAGCTCCTATTCTGCCTACAACTCAATGAGTTGTCAAATCATATTGCCCATTAATAACCACTCACCGGTACCTCGACCAAGAGCATGAAAAATTTGACCGCAAGACCAAAATTCCTGGAATCAAAATCTCTATTATTGATAAATTGTTCAATAACGGTTTTCTTCCAGTTTGATATAAGTTTATATATAATGCAACAACATCCATCTGACGAAGATAATGAGGACTCAGGAATACGGCAAGCGTCGAGTCCTCTTGACATATCACGCGAACATTAATCTTCTCAGAACCTCACTACAACTCCAGTCTTTTTCTAATATTGCATTTGCGTGTTTCTTTTCTATTGGAAGCAAATTCATGTATCGTCGCACCCGATGACGACCCATTATCTCCAGTTTTGCCGATGACGCACGTGTGCTGGTTCTTAAACTACCCGAAGTCTTTCATCTCAGTTGGCGAACACTTGACGATTACGACGCACCCGTGGTCGTTGAAGATGATAATGTAGAGTCTGGACAGAGGTATAACAAAATGTATTATGTGATCGCAGCTGTATCTCATTATAATGATATAGGGTAAACTTGGGGACTCTTTTATTTCTCGAAAGAGTTAATTGACAGAGTATCAATTCCGTTGTATTAATGTTCGCAGTTTCGATGAGGTAGGCACAACATGATACTATTGGGTCTCCGACGAAGGTACCGGTGATATTACTGCTAGTACTGGAATCGTTTTCGCGTTCCAAAACGCCCTTTTACGAAGGGCCTTAAAATACCCGCTGCCTTGTCGGACGACGAAGATTGAGGCATCCCTTGAAGCTTGAAGTTCAAGCATTCTTGAAACACTTCGTCCTTTCAACTTCAACTTTGCACGCGTTATTTCTCTACCGATCCGCTCAGAACCCCTTAAAGTTTTCCCTAATATTCTGACATCTCATATCATATGACACTCAGTGCTCAACAGTGGAACATGGGGTGGGGTCATCATGTGGGCAGTTGCAGCCATCGTCATTGATGTTATATGGAAAGGGCATTAGTCAAGGTTGAAGAAGCAACGGCGGTCCATCTTTAAATACACTATTTGACCACGCAACGAGTGTTGAATTTCAACAGGTTCAGAGTATATAACTTCTTATAGACATGGTTCCGAGTATATTAAATAGGTGGCGAGTCATATGAGTGAAGATTCGAGACTAGAAAGTATCTGGAAGAAGGACTGGTAATGAAATTTACTCATCTCATTTTGTGGCCTCCGTTTTCTTTTCACGAAATTTACCCGAAAGCATTTTACACATAAAAAAGGCGTCTTTAAACCCTGCAAAGCGTCAACCGCTTGAAAAGAAAAGCTTGGACGTAAAGTCAAGATTGCCGTTCTAAATATAGTTGAGCGTCTGTTAGCTAGTCAAATCAATTACATTCTTTTGCAGCCCAAAAAGTGTTTTATGATTGGCTTATTTACAATCTAATTTAGCCTTGTTTTTATTGGTCTTCCTTGACATTTGTAACAAAGGCGATGCTGTTAGCGCGCTCGCTATGCATCACAATCAGAAAAATGGGGGATCGGAAGTGGCTCTTCTTCAACCTAGATAACCTAGATCCACACCAGCTCATGCACAAACGTTCTTTTTTGTCGAAACTTCTTTAACACATGTGGCCACGACTATCGACGTCATGGTCATCCGATCTAGAGTCTAGCGGTCGCCCACGCCTCGAGGAGCAGTCACGCGATGATTCCATTTACATCCCTACGGCCAACGGAAAAAATAAGGTCAAACGCGTAATAATCCATGATTCTTCAAACCGATCTCATTTAAAGAACGGACCTCGTGGTGGTATACCTCGAGTGGTTGAGTCGACGTCTCGTCGCTGGCGTGGTGGTGATTTCTCAAACGTTGACTCAGTAAGTAAAATTCGTCAATACATTCTCCTTACCAGCACCTTGAACAAATGAACAACCTAACAGCCGAAGTTTTGCTCTCTCAAAACTATATTTTCCATAATGCTTACGGCCGCCATTACCGGCCTCTTGTTGATGCTGGGGAGCCAGTTCAGCTTCTCCGTATCTCAAATATCCCAAGCTCTCGTGAAAGGAGTCACGCTTGCCAGTAATAGTGATAGTAACAATGTCAGGACCTTTTCAGGAGATGTTTCCAAGTGTCCAGGTATGCTTCCTTATGTTATCCGGGTGCGTTTGATTAGGCTCAAAGCGAATGACGTGTCCAGGATATACTTTGACGGACCTCGTCGACTCTGCTACTGGTTTGAGCGCACGCCTTCAACTAGCTGGAGACGAATGCAACGCATTCGGTGTCGACATTCAGGATCTGACTATTGAAGTAACCTATGAAACGGAATCAAGGTACATATTCTGTTGCACCAATACACATCGTTCAACGTCTGATTTGCTGCATCGCCAGGCTACACGTTCACATATTCGACACCCAGCAAACACAGTTCCAAATACCTGAATCCGTTATTTCTCGTCCATCTCCTCCTACACAACCCTTCAAAAACACTTCTGATTTAGTTTTCAACTATACTCCTCATCCATTTGCATTTTGGATTACGAGAAGAGACGATGCCGACGGAGAGCCTCTGTTTGACACGCGCGTTTCATCGCTTCCTTCAACTCCTATACCTGCGCAAAACCCACAGACCGATAACTCTACGGCTTTGAATAGCTTTCAGCTTATATTCGAAGATCAATATTTGCAGTTGGCTTCTGCATTGCCTTATAACGCCAATGTTTATGGGTTGGGTGAAGTTATCGCCAGTAGCGGGATTAGGAGAGACGTTGGAGCTAACGATGGGTCGGGGACCGTTCAGACGATATGGGCTCGTGATGTTGCGGATCCTGTCGACGAAAATATGTATGTTTTGCGTTGATTCTTGTAATATCGACTCTAACCTCTTTTCGCTAGGTATGGCTCCCATCCCATATACCTTGAACACCGTTTCGACGCCAAAACAGAGACATCCTCGAGTCATGGTGTATTTTTACTGAAGTAGGCAATTGATTACATCTTTAACTATATTCTTCGTCTCTTAAAAAAACTTCATTAGCTCAAACGGCGCTGACATACTTCTTCAAACACCTCCATCTCAAGACCCTTCAACACGCAAATCGTTGATCGAGTACCGTTTCTTAGGCGGTACCCTCGACTTCTATTTCTTCTCGGGTCCGACTCCTCAAAAGGTCGCTGAGCAGTACTCCGAAGTTGTTGGGACGTCTTTGTGGATACCATACTGGGCATTTGGGTTCCATTTATGCCGGTAAGACTTAACTGCTGTGATCATCGCCTGCAATTTAATTTTACTTAAAACATCGACCATTCTTTGTGTAGATGGGGATATCCCAATATCAGTGATACTAAACTCCAGGTCGATATGATGCGCGAGGCGAATGTTCCATTGGAAGGTATGTATTTGTCCCTTGCAGTTGCGGTACTTCTGTTCTGGGTTTTGATCGTTATCACTAGTGATGTGGAATGATATTGATCTTTACCATGCTCTCCGCGATTTCACCACGGATCCCGTTAGCTTTCCGATTGCTCAGGTAAAAGAGTTCATTGACGAGTTGGTATGTCCCCGGCAATAAACTTTTCCAACAAAAATCTCCGATTAACGCGCTACTAGCATGCAAACAACCAGCACTGTATTGCTATTTTTTTGAAGATTTACTATTGAATACTGATTTAATTCCCCTTCTAGATATACCTATTGTTGATGCGGCCGTTGCTCATCAAGTCAATAACACCGACATTGTCCGTGATTTCGAATTTTCCCGGCTGCCTGCATTTTTCTAATTGACCTCATAGTATGATCCTTACACCAAAGGTGCTGAACTGTAAGTACCTAATGCCCGTTTCACGTACACGTCTCGAATCTTTCGTCCAGCGATGCTTGGATCAAAAATCCGGATGGCTCGGAATATATAGGACAGGTTTGGCCAGGCTTTACGGTAAGTTGAACATTTACTACTGAAAAATGCCTCGGAATTCTGAATCGGGTCCAATACAATAGGTTTTCCCTGATTGGTTCTCTTCGAATGCAGAGAGTGTCTGGACAGAAGCTCTGAAGAATTGGAGTGATAGCGGTGTTATGTTCTCCGGAATCTGGTTAGACATGAATGTAAGCCTGGCCTTTTTTTTTCGTGGAGATGATCAAATAATGTGATTTTTATTTATCGTAATAGGAAGTCAGCTCGTTTTGTGATGGATCATGGTGAATTTTTTCTGAATACTGTTGCTCCGGTTTTCCATAGCTGATCTGGCCTCTTTTTACTATCATTTGAATAGTGGATCTGGTATTAACATAAGCACCACTCCGATTCCGTTCCGTGTCTTGCCTGGCGATCCTGGTAATCCGGTTACAGACTACCCCGAAGGGTGAGCTAGTACTTCAGTGCAGGTCTTTCAAATATTCTGACTTCTTTCCGATTGTATCGCTGCTCTGCGAGTTAGTTACAACTCCACCATATCTGGCCCGAGCGGAAATATCACCGTTAACGGAACATTAACCTATGGTGCGGGATCTACTTCAAGTTTAAATAGCAATATCGTCGCGAGAGAATACCATGAATCAGAGTCGCTCGCTCGCCGGTCGATTGAGCAAGTCGGCAAACGCGTGGTCGAACAAGATTCATCATCCTCCACAACAAAAGATGGATCGAGACTTGGCGCTGCACTTTTACTCAACACGGTCAATGAACCTCTTATCAATGTTCCTCCTTACGCTATTCATAATGGGGATGGACCACTTTCTGTAAATACCATCGCTACGAATGCCACTCATCAAACTGGATATGTGGAACTCGATGTGCACAATATGTGGGGTATGATGGAAGAAAAAGTAATCAATCTTTTCTAAAGGCGGACTTCGAAGCTAACAACTTTACCCTGCCATTCTTACTAGGCTACGCATAATGCTCTCCTGTCTATTAACCCTGGTCAACGTCCTTTCCTCATCAGTCGATCAACTTTCCCCTCATCGGGGAAATGGACTGGTCATTGGGTAACGCTTTTCTCTGACGGAGAGCGAGCTAGTTTTGACTTCTCTTTGTGTTTTTTCAGCTCGGAGACAATTTCAGTAAATGGCAATACATGTATTACTCCATTCAAGGCATACTGCAGTTCCAACTCTTCCAAATTCCAATGGTAGGGGCTGACACTGGTGGATTCAACGGTAATACAGACGAAGAGCTACTTGGAAGGTGGATGATGGTAAGTAGATGGATTCTGCTCTTTCGGGGCTTTGACATGATTGTTCAAAATCTGACATTCATCGTCTCTATCTGTCAAATATCCTATTGATCGTGGCGCTGACTTGTATTTTTTTGTCACGTAACAGCTCTCTGCGTTCCACCCATTCTATAGGAATCACAATGAACGCGGTGCCATCTCGCAGGAGCCTTACAGATGGGAAAGTGTAGCTAATGCATCACGAACGGCTATTGCTGCACGGTACGCTCTGTTACCGTACTGGGTACGCAGGAAAACTGTTCTCTATTGATCTCATAATTGTTAACTACGGAATTCTTAGTATACGCTTTTCGCAAACGCGTCGCGATTTGGTACAACCCCAGTGCGACCATTATTCTGGGAGTTCCCGGAGGAACCAGAATTGTTCAATCTGGATAGACAGTTCATGATCGGTCGAGATATTCTTGTTACACCAGTCTTAGAACCCAACGTGTCAAGCGTTCAAGGTAAATTACGCTACTCTCAACCAACTAATTAATCTCACTTCTGACGGCATGGGACTTAAATTTAGGTGTATTCCCTGGCCGAGGTAAAACGACCTGGAGGGACTGGTGGACTCATGATACAGTAGACACGACCAATGGAAACAACGTAACTCTTTCGGCTTCGTTAGGCCACATACCAGTTCACATACGCTCGGGTGTCGCATTACTTCTACACGCATTACCTGCATATACAACCACAGAAACTAAAGCGGGACCGTATTCGTTGCTCATCTCACTGGATTCTTCGGGGTCCGCGTTTGGAAATGCCTACATCGACGATGGAGAAAGTCTTCCACCCACTCCTAATGTCACACTGACGTTCAAAGCTGAAAATCAAAGTGTTGCCATCGAGCGGGATGATGGGTCGTTTGACATTGGACAAACGTTGAGTCAAGTGACAGTCCTTGGTGTACATTCTCGTCCCTCGATTATTCGGGTTGATGAGGTGCCCTTGCAAGGGGATGCATGGACCTATGAGAGCGACAGAGAAAAGCTGGTTATCGGAGGGGGGGATAAAGAAGGACTTGATATCGATTTAAGCCGGGCCATTAAACTCACTTGGAGTTGATTTATATGTATTTTGTTTCGTTTTACAATGTTGCATTGATTTGAGTATTAAAATCGTATGGAAAAGGCGGAAAAGGCCCGAGTGCACCAGAAATACTCACGATTAGTCGCGAGGAGACGGTTCCAGCTTCCCGTTTCAGACCGCAGGGAGTGCATGTTCGTAGCTCTTCTCTAATTAGTTTCACGTCCCCTCGTATTTAATGTTGTTGGGTTTTCCATCCTTTTCCGATCTCAAAGTTTGCGCATCCGTACATTATTACTTAGTCCAAGTTTAATCGTATCTGCACACTGCGGCGGTCGTCCGTCCGAGTGCTGCTTCGGAGAAAAGCCGAGACAGGAACAGAGCATTTGTGCGTTCAATTCAAGATTTGCATATGCAATCTTTCAATGCTTAGCGACGGGTTATACCGGTCGTAAGTGGCAATTTCGCTTACGTCGACCCTCGCGCATGGTCGCTAAGGGAAAATTTTTTTTATAAGCGCTGTTCATTTCGTACAATCCCTCACTGAAATCCGTGTCTTCCTGTTTTGTTCAAATGTTTCCCAGAAGTTGCTTTTAAGATAGCCAGGGTGTAATACAGTTAGGTTTTTTCTTGGGAAAAAAGTTGAGCTAGGGCTTTGGTACTATCTGTGCAATGACTGTGGTTATCGTTATCTCATATAGCTAGGAACGAGATTGGTCGAGTTCGATCTTCGATCGATCAATACTGCAGCATCTCAGAGCATCTCAGTGGTAATATTCAAACTCACTGGAGTACGTATTTTCTATTTGGTATCTTATCTACTCATATGTTCGGTGTTATCAAAAAATTAATGTTTTGTCGATGCTGCGAAATTGCATACGTAAGAGGAAATAGGGTCTTGTAAGCCGTCTTCAAGTTGTTTTTCCTTATGTATATGATAGTGCTGATCATAACGTGGCATCCAGGGTTGTGAATTGTTTTCACTCCGCCAGGTCACAAGAATCATCGTTATCTCATCGAGTATTATACATATATCAGTGGTCATAGGTGGTCATTTCACGATCACTCTGCTGCAGTATTAATATCACGCAATTCCCCTTAGATTTATGGTTTATCGTTCCTGAGAGTAACCAGATGTGAAGTCCAGGAACGTGATGCAGTTATATTATTAGCGACTACTTTAGATGACGTCCCTTTTCGAGGGAAAATCAACATACTCAAAAACGCCGCGCGCGACTGACTTTTTAGACGACTCTGTTTCAAGAGCAAATTTCGCGAAAATGATACATGTTGATGCAAGCCTGTATGCCAATAGCGCTTTCTTACCCTAATTTACGACATCCGGGAAAGACGAGATCTCTCGTGATTTCTGAGAAAGGACGGTGCCGATCTGATATTATTTATCCATAAGATAGAGCCCCTTAAAGGGTTCTTTCTACGGCGTGGCAATACCGGTCTCTATACAAATGCTCATCGTTTATTCAGGTTTTGTCTCTACTCGTAAAGATTACCCCCCCTTGGCGTTCTGGCTATGGCTGACATCTTCGCAAAGCCTTCGGAGTACAGCGACGACGAGAAATATGATGTCGAGAAGAACTTTCAAGGTGACGAAGTTATCGTCAGCGTAAGCAACCTTAACTTGAAATTACTCGAATCATAGCTCTAAAATGGCTCGTAGGAAATAGCGGGTGCCTTCTTCGACGATCCCAACCTCGACAGGGATCACATGGAACTGGAGGACGATAGGCGAGTTATTGATCATTCATCATCTACACCTTTTTATTGATTCCTGTCTTCTTCCTCACAGTCCATACCCGGAAGTGCGTAGTGCGGTGGCCAACACGGATGACCCAGAAATGTACACCTATTTGTGTTTTATCTTTGTGCGTTTTGAAATTTTACTTTATCTTCATTAGGCCCTGTGGAACATTGCGCGCGTGGATCATTGGTTTACTTGCCTCCATCATCATACCTGGTGAGATACCGTATCTGCACATATTATTTCACTCGTCCTCATCATGTGAATAGGGCTGAACCAATTTTATTTCTTCCGTTTTCCCGCTGTTACCATCGGTAACTTATGCGCGCAATTGCTTTCCTATCCTCTCGGCTGTTTTATTGCTCGTGTGACCCCCAAATGGCGCTTTTTGGGTGTAGAGTTCAACCCTGGTCCCTTTTCCATTAAAGAGCACGTGTAAGTTTTAGATAGCTAACATGAACATTATTTGGAGGATCTTAAGGAGTCTTCTTTTTAGGCTTATTACAATGATGGCTACTGTTGCTTATCAGAGTGCTTATGCTACTGATGTCATCGCTGTTCAACGTGTATTTTACTCCCAGGAATCCAACTTTGCTTGTGTGTAGTTGCCAAATGTTATCTCTGGCCAAAGCTGACAGCGCTTTCCCCCCCCTTTCCCTTTAGATCAATGGATGGTCGTGCTTTCTACACAATTGATTGGCTTCTCCGTTGGTGGTATTTGCCGTCGTTTCTTAGTCTCTCCTCCTTCCATGAGTAAGTTTCGAAACGCACAAATCCCATTTATCCAAAGATGTCTGAATTTCGTATTAGTCTGGCCTTCGAATTTGGTATATTGCGCGTTGTTCAACACTTTGCATTCTCAGGAGGTATGTCCCCAGGTCCTTTTCCATAAAAAGCTCCTTAGTTCGGCTATCGATTGCAGTACGCCGGTATCGGTGATCGTGGTGGCATCTCTCGTGAACGCTTTTTCCTCTACGCATTTTTGGGAAGTTTCTTCTGGTGTACGTCTACGACTCTGTTGACCATATACTTCGACAGCTAATTTCTGAGGAACTACTCTCTATCTAGACTTTGTTCCTGGATATCTTTTCATCGGCCTGTCTGTCTTCTCCTGGGTTACATGGATCACTCCCAACAACAGGGTTATAAACCAGTTGTTCGGATATAATCATGGTCTCGGAATGAGGCACGTAATTGACTATAATATCTTTCTGTAGCTGACCGTATAACGCAGTATTTTAACTTTCGAGTATGTCTAAATGCTGTACGCGGAACATCTTACTTACTCCAAACCCTTTTCCAACCAAAGCTGGGCTCAGATTGCCTACATCGGGTCTCCTTTAGCTTCTCCTTGGTGGGCAGAAGGTATATCACCTACAACCTCTCCGTCTTTGACACCGACATTGATCTCATTTGATGCCCTTATAGCGAACGTCTTTGCTGGCTTTGTCTTTTTCTTCTGGATTCTCTGTCCAATACTGTACTATACCAATGCTTTTTTCACCGGTCACCTCCCCATCCTATCCAGTCACTCTTACGACAACACCGGCGCGCTTTACAATGTTACTGCTATTCTCAACGACGATTTAACCATCAACCTCGAGAAATATCATGCATACTCGCCTCTTTTCTTATCTGCTAGCTTTGCAGTTAGCTACGGACTGAGCTTCGCCAGTATCACCGCAACAATTGCACATGCTCTTCTGTATTTCCGAAAGCAGATTTGGATCCAGTCTCGTCGAAGTTTGGCTGAGCAGCCTGATATTCATGCCAGGCTGATGTCTCGTTATGCTCAGGTTCCTGAATGGTACGTTAAAAATTGAGTGCGAATTCTACCTGTTTCATCGTATGACACCGTACCAGGTGGTATGCCATTATCTTCGTGTCCATGTTCGTGTTCGGTATCTTGTCTATTGGTTAGCGCGAAATCCCGTCTCTTTGTCGATTGTGTTTCCTAACATCTGGCAGAACTTTGGTCTACCAACATGCCCGTTTGGGCCTTTGTTCTCGCTTTGGTCGTCGGTATGCTTCTATTCTGCCCCTGGCTTCACCACGTGTCACATCGCTCTATAGCATTCGTTTACATCATTCCGATTGGAATGATCCAAGCTATCACTAACCAACAAGTTGGATTGAAGTTCGTAAAACCGTGAATACTTAATGTTGTCACTCAATCTTTTTTTCAGCGTAATCACCGAGCTTATCATCGGATACGTCCTCCCAGGTCGTCCAATCGGTACGTGAATTGTTTTCCCTGGAATTTGTTTAGTACACCTTTAATCGAATTGTGTTCATCTTTTAGCTATGATGTTGTTCAAAACTTGGGGTTACATTACTATGGTTCAGGCTCTGCAATTCACGGCAGATTTCAAGCTG
This sequence comes from Phallus indusiatus, assembly GCA_027605045.1. Lineage (NCBI taxonomy): Eukaryota > Fungi > Basidiomycota > Agaricomycetes > Phallales > Phallaceae > Phallus > Phallus indusiatus. The sequence continues at coordinate 1,059,743 of JAQFWX010000009.1, forward strand.
GGTCACTATATGAAGATCCCGCCACGTTCAATGTTCATGTGTCAGGTACTCCCCAGTTTTTGAGAGCATTTGTTTTGAGGATCTAATTTCGCGGCAATGAATAGGTCGTCGCAACTGTTGTTGCTGGTACAGCACAGCTCGGCGTCCAAGCATGGATGTTCTCGAACATCGAAAATATCTGTGACCCAGCACAAAAAGACGGGTAGACCAATATCATTTTCTGTCATACTTTAAATTAATTGGTAAAACGTATAGATTCATCTGCCCATCAACGAGTGTATTTGGCACAGCCTCCATCATTTGGGGTGTAATTGGCCCCGGTTTACAATTCTCAAAAGGATACATTTTCTATCGTTAGTTTCATTACTGACATTGTTATTCACTACAATTAATTTTTCTTTTCAGCTCTCATTTTCTTTTTCTTAATTGGTGCTATAGTCCCCGTCATTCCTTACCTTATTACTCGTAAATACCCCAATTCTTTCGTCAAATACGTAAAGTAAGCTCCTCCAATTCTCTCATTCGGTATAAGATATAACATCCATAAATACACAGTTTCCCAGTAATCTTTAGTGGGACTGGCCTGATACCCCCAGCGACTGCTGTCAACTATGTCCCTTGGTCTTTGGTTGGATTTATGTGCGTTTCAATCGCACCATTTTTTTGTCACAAGCTGAACGCGTAATTTTAGCTTCCAATATTTAATACGCAGACGTTATTTCAGCTGGTGGACAAAATACAACTGTCCGTTCCTTTCGCATTATTCTTTTCACAAGTAAATAACTGGGCCTTTTTAGACGTCTTGTCTGCCGCCTTGGACAGTGGTGTAGCGGTGTCTGCCGTTGTTATTTTCTTTTGGTAAATCTCACTCAGCCTTCGTATACAATACCGACAGAATATTCAAATCGGCTATAGTCTTCAATTCCCGAAAGATGGCACCATAGGTTTGAACACTATTCAATCGTGGTGGGGAAATACGTGAGTCACCATTTATCCGAGACCTTCCAGCACGACATAATTTCTGATGTACGATGTAGAGTTCCTTTCAACAACGACGATGCCGCTGGAACGCCATTTTTGCCTGTTCCCGATACAGGTTTCTTCGGGTGAGTCTTTCAATATTTACGTGAAATCAAACGTGATTGAATTCTTGTTGTTTATCAGGCCAGAATCGTGGTGAAACTGGTAGTTAAAAATGGATTTATCAAAGCCCTTGAGGGGATTGTCTCGAGTCTGGGGAATATTGTTTGGATCAAAAGGGTTTTTGGCTTCGGATCAATCCCTCATCATTCTTTTGGTTTTATATCCAAACTAAGTATATGTAGAAGTAGGTGTAAACTTTGTGGTAAAACTTGGGATCTTCTCTCTTTTGGTCTTGTGTTCTTCTCTTGAGCTTCGTTACATCTTAATTAAAGTACAATGATTGTGTTATTATTTGATCCATTCACACTATAACTGCCCAAGAACCCAGTAAGTTTTAATTACCGGCAAGCTGACGAGGGTATCGCTTTGCCTCCTTCAGTTTTGTCAGGAATGAGCTTGATCAACGCTACTGGCGCCGGCCCGTATCAGCTTGTGGGATTTTGGCTATCTTTCTCTGAGTCGCACCAACTCTTATTTAAATGGGATATCATCCATTACCACATCACCTATTTTTAAATTTTATTTTTCAGGCACGGAATATTGTCCGTGCGGTTTTGCGGGGTACGCATGCGGGAACTACGCTGACCTTAGACTATTAGGCTGACGTTCACAGCGTACGACTGCAAGCTTTACCGGCTTTGCTAACTTGTACTCAAACAAGGACCTTTATCTGACCGTAAAAACTCATGAAAGTTTATGAGCATACGGATAAATACACATCTTTTATAAAGGATGTCGAAATTTCGGATTGTAAAGTATGATTTTAACATTGGCACGTCATCCATGCATACCAAGATCACTGGTTTGTGCAATTGCAATTAAGCGCATTAATAGCCGTATCCCACTCCCTTAAAGTTGCCAGGATGAGGTTACCCGTCTTAAGCGGATTCTAATCATAATGAGCACCACATCACTTGAAGATGTAAAGGGCATACTTGTGAATTACTAATAACAGGGGATCCGATGGTCTGTAAAATTCATCAGATTTGCGTCGGCGGGACATAGTACTGCTTCGAAAACAAGACGTACAATCGTAATGTCCGCAAGGGTTTGCACACTATCTCTGGTAGCGCATCCTATACCACTTTCAATAATTTTGCCTGCATTATCGATTATATCTGTGCCTAAGTTCTGCATGTTGCTATTTAACTTTAGGGCCTCTGTGGTCGCTACGCTAGAATTGGTCTCTATTTCATTCTGATAAAGTGAAAGCGAGTTTTTCCATTAAACTAGAGAAAGAAGTTGGAAATGAAAATCACCAAAATGTCGCTAATACCCTAATAAAAAACAGATGTCGACGTAAATATCGGTTATGAACATAATGAAACCTGAGGGGGAAATCCAACACATACAGCAACGGCGGTGCTCGCGATATTTGCGATATTTGCTTGAAATGTCTATATAGACCACGAAATCAAAACGAGGTGAGAATTATTAAGAAACCCAAGACGCTTGATGAGCATACATCAACAGTCTGCTGGTTATTGGGGTCCAGATTATTCAGAGTAGCTAAGGTGGTGATCTGATATAAGTTAGCAGCTTGACTAGAAACAATGTCTTGATCCCTCTTACAACATCGTTATCTAACGTCCCCAAAATGTCTGTTGTGCCACGTTTCACTGGAACATTGGGAACAACAGCGGAAAAAGCAGTAGTGGCAAAGAGGAGAAAAATCATGAAAGAAACCATGATGATAAAAATAAAAGGTGGAAGTAATGTATCAAAAAGAGGAAAAGAGAAGAGTTTTACCGTCCAGACAGTCGCCCTTCTGGTATTTATACGCAAAAGGCCTTGCATGCCCTCTTATCCTTCCGAGGTCAAACATAGCCATTCCCGAGGAATATCAAATACCAGAAGCATGCATTGCTTGGCAGAGAAACCCTTGCGCGATGTAACTCTGCATGAGTCATCTCCAAAACGGGCATCGGAGAAATGATACCTTCCCGCCGAGAAAATATTTATTGTCTCGGCGTGGGTTGGTTTACTTGTAATTTACATACAACATTTTTTTGCAGTAAGCGGTTGTGTTTCGTCTCCCTCAAACTCACTCCAAGCAACATCTAGCCTCGGGGTCAATCAGAAAGAAAGACATAGGTTACATCAACCAGGCCTAGGCGTAACGGTCCTGGCAGTGAAAAGCGCGTCTCAGGAGTAGGCAGAGACGGAGAGGGAACCAGTGTAGTGTGTAGGTGAGAGATTGTAGAGTAGTTTTGATAATAAAGTTTTTGCAAAAGGACTTGAGTGAGAGTAAAATAAGGGATAATGAGATGATATTCTGCGTCGAAAACGACGTCTTTATACATATATACAATTTGAGCAGAGTGTTTTACTAAGCTAAATAACTACGGATTTCGCGGCTCAGGTTCAAAGAAAACAAGGAATAGAGCAAAAAGAGTTATAGAAACTATTAAATAAAATGCAAACCAGTCAAAAACAGTCAAAACGTTTCGCATAATAGGTAAGAATTTGTAAGAAAAGGAGAAAACAGAAAGACGGAACTGGATTTTAAAAGACTAGAATATTCTTCCCTTAATAATCCTATTTAATTTGCCACACCGTAGCACAGAATCGTCTTGTAGCGAATTTCCAACGCGGCACACGCATATATTGAGATTCGAGTTTTGTGGCCACAAATTAGCTTGTTGCGTCGGGCTGTGCAGCACAGGTAAACGGCGTAGGCTATTCCCATGTTCGCCTCGTAAGTCGTTCTCGTCCTCAACAGCAGGACCAGTCAATTGATGGAGTTACCCTGTCTTGGCCAAATGTCATTAGTATTTTTTTTGGTGGTTGAAGATATAGGCTGATATAGGTTGTTTTTTTTTATTGATGCCTGACGTTCGGGCTAAGAAGGCTGTGAAGCATTTATCCTCAGCATCAAGACGACGTTGTGATGATTAATCAGGTTTATTGTCTATAGGGTTGCCTCCGGTCAGACAATTGTGCGGTACATGTAAACTAAATATGTCTGTACACAAAACAAGGTGATACTAAAACATCTGTTCCCGTCGCCAGGATGTGCAGTCCTTCGGAAAGGTGCTTCGGCTGTGTTAATAATCTTTGGGGAAGGAAGGAAGGTAAAGTAGGTGTCTAGCGTCTTATTTGGGTTCGTTTATTCTTCGCGGTTCTTCTTGCGTGTGTAGAGTTTCCGGTTGCAAGTGCGCCGAATTATTGTTGAGCTAGGCGCTCCGTGCTGTCGAGAAAAGTCCAGAGGGCGTGGAGGCTTCTCTCATTGTTGAGTAAACCACGTATGTTGAAAAGGTGTGTGTGTGTGTGTGTTTATCAGATGAGTCTCTGAGGGCCGGGCCCTATATGTTGAAAAGGTAGTATGGGAGAGCTTTTCGCATGACGCCCCTGGCAACTCGGTGTGCCGGACAGTGTAAGTGTATGACCGAGTCACTGAAGAGTTTTCAAAACATAAACCTGTGGAGCATACGCTGAAAAGTGTGGAGTAAGTGGCTCATGCATGATGAATCGATGAAGTGCCAAGGCTTCTACCAATGAGTGTTGCACGTACTTCCTGACGTCATATCCGTCACCAAACCGCGTATATAAACAGCTTCACCATTTTATTGAGACCATCATCCACTAAAGAACAACACAATCATCATGCAAACAGACACAAATTTCACAACCGGTGCCGGCCAATATGGTGCAACTGGTAACAATCAAGGGGGAATGGGAATGGGAACAGGAATGGGGGGCATGGGTGGTAACACGACTGGTCAGACCGGTAATGGAGATATGCTTGACAAGGGCGTCGATTACGCTGAACGTCGCGCCGGACATGAACAGGTGCGTTGTCTGTTCCCGGTTTATTAGTATCCGTTGATATTAACCTGCACAACTCCTTTCGCTTTTAGAGTCATAGTACTACTGAGAAGATTAGCGACGCAATCAGAACTGGAGTTAAAAAAGTGACTGGTGAGAATTAAACAACCTCTGTAGCGTTAATCAGTTTTAGTTGACTTGTTTTGATAGGTAAAGACGTCCCAATCAAAGACAAGCAATACACCTGAAAAAAAGGAATGGCGATTCTCGACACACTTTGAAGTTTGGATTAACTCGACGTGGAAGTGCATTATTGATAGATATGTTTAATCACGTATAATATGATATGTAATAACGAACGGTCGAAATTTTATTGCACATTGCATCGTGCCAAACAGAAGTTTGAATGACAAAGCTATTATAAATCGGGTATCATCAATAATATATTTTTGTCTGGCAAATATTCGTTGAAACATAGATAAAGAGGTTTCACATAGAACATAAAATACAGAATTTAAGTCAGCAGTGAAAATCGTACCGTAACCAGTCAATGATTAAGTTGCCAGGCCAGCCTCACTGGCAGGCTGTTGAGCAGTCACGCTCGCCCTGACTTGCACTTCCCGCCGCCTTTCCTGCCTTTCCTTATAATACCTTATAATATACCAAATAAGCAGGCTGATCGGCTGATAAAACTTAGGTTTAGGTCTCATTCTGATTCGACTCGCAACAGCTCCTGTGCCATGTGGATCCTGAGCCTGCGCACCCTCGTCATCATTGTCATTGTCCTGACGACTCGTTGAATTCCGTGTCCCACCCTGCAAAGCTCGGAGATCGCTATCCGGGATATTCGATAAAAATAAAACCAGTATGGCAGAAACGCCAGTCCAAGGTATAAGCGAAATGAAAGCCCATCGCACGCCCTCTCTGAACGCGTCTCTGACGGCTACTTGTAAAAAGGGGGGCAGCTGCGAAATAGACTGAATAGAGCTGATGTCTCCCAGTGAAGCAATTTGAGCCAGTTCCGATGGGGTAAATGTACCAGAAAATGCGAGGTCCGTTAGTATTGTGCGGACTTTGGCATTCATAACTGCACTACATTGCGCCAGACCAACCGTTCCCCCAAAGGTCCTGAACTGTATAATTTCAGAGTCAGAACGCGTGGTTCTGGGTTGATATAAAACGTGGACTTACGAATAAATTAAGACCTACGACGATGGCAACTCGACTTTCAGGCTGGGAAAATCGGGCTTGTGTAGCTAATGGACCGAATCCAAGTCCTACACCGACACCGCAGACGGCAAGAAAGGCGTCAGCAAGTGATTGATTGTTGCGCTCCATTGCGAAAGAGAGTAGACCTAGTCCAACGGGAATGATGAAACCACCAAGAATGATGGCATATTTAGGCTGTATAGGAAGAAGTTAGTCCTAGCGAATATGTAGTTTGAGTTCAACATCTACCTGTCGGAAAACCTTAATCACGTAAATGGAGATAAAAGTTCCAACGCCCTGGAAAAAAATAAATACGTCAATTCTGAACAGAATAGCTGTCTGGGTTTGAGACGAACCATGCCAGGTGCAAAATATACAAGCTGCACACCCGCTTGGTTCGCAGATTTATTCAGCACAATGGTAAAGAAGATAGCGAGGAAGTAAAAATTGACCTATATTGAAGGAGAGTAAATCCAGCTCGACAGATCAAAAAGGCAACCAACGTACCAACATAACCATTCCAGAAGCAAAAGCAGCAAACTGCGTCACACATGTATCGTAATTCTTGAACACCTCTAGTGGGATCATAGTTTCAGGCCGGAACCAATATGGTCGACGACGGAGAAGAGCTGGAGAGGGACGTCTAACTTCAGCCTTTTCAGCTTCGTTGCTACTAGTATTATCTCCTTCTTGCTCGTCGTTTAGAGGAAGCTCTGCAAACCATTCCCAGAGAACGAACGCCACAGAGAGTATACCTCCAATAACGAGAGTTGCAATGACTCTAGCATCGTTCCAGACGGTTGTAGAACCCCAATTAAGACCGAGTAGTATGAGAATACCCCCGCCAATGAAGAGGAACACTCCCACTACATCTACTCGCTGAAACTTGGAGATGAAGCTTTCTTCCGCAATGTATTCAGGAGTGTCGCTGCTGTTTTCTACAACTTGTCGGACTTGAGCGGGTTTTACGTAGCCTCGTAGTAGAACAAAAGCCAGAACCATGGAGACTGCAGTGCAAGGAAGACTGATATGCAAAATGTCAGGGAAAAAAAGAAGATCGTATGGCAAGGCAACTCACTTGATAGCGAATACCCATCTGAAACTGACGGTAATAAGAGCCCCTCCGATTACAGGACCTACACTGTAGCCGATAGCATAAAGAATGATGATAATAGCAGTTTGAGTATTATTCGCGTTCAAAGAACGAGAATCAGCTATAATAACCCGGACGACCTGAAGTATATTTTCCTTTAGAAAACCTGATCTCTGAACTACAAAACTTGAAGACCTCACAGTGATCAATCCTGCTGCACCGATACCCGCAATGGCTCGCCCGGCTAGTACCATAGTTATGTTCTTTTGAAACGGCGAGTTTAAAATTGATGTCTTCACGAGTAGATTAAATTGAAGTAGCCTTACCCGTGCTCCCGTGCTGATAGCGGATCCCAGCAAAAAGAAAAACATTGACAATTGTAAGGCCCAGTGACGACCGAATATATCGGCTAAAGAGGCGAAAATCGGGAGAAAGACTGTGGAAGTGAGAACATAGATTGTTCCAATGTAGCTTTTGAAAATGAATTTAGTATGAATTTCTTCACAGCAAGCTTATCCGCGAACCTTTGAAGGTCTAAGCGATTGAACGCGGACTATATAGTGGTCGAGGTTAGCGCAAAATATATAAGAATTGTCTTATCGAGTTTTCATACAGCAATATGTGGCTGGGCTGTCGCAACAACTATAAAACAGACATCAGAGGTGTGTTGCCATTCAAAAAAAGACATATACCAGTATAGTCCAATGTCTCGAGGAACACGGGCATGGCTAGTGCGAGACCCAATCTGAGCTGGTAAGAACGGCCAGATGATGCTTTCGTCCTTGAACTGGCAGCACTATCGACGTGTTTCACATCACCATGTCGTTCAGACTCTGATTCTGGTTTCGTAGCTTGACTGTTCTGCTCAGGAAGCACTTGTAGATCTACAGGAACAACATTCTCAGGAGGAGGAATTTCAGCACCAGACTTGGACATGGAAACTAAAGTCTGCCAGCCTGGGTGAGACGAAGAAACGTTAGCTGTGCATTATGAGACAAAAACTTTTTGAGTTTAAATATGAACTTGCCACAGAGGCTATGCGAGACAAAGCCAACCAGAGTTTAGCGTGCAAATCATCAATGTCACAGACTCGCAGTAGTACCTCGGAGCGTTGTCGGAGTGTGAATACGGTCTTCGCGGTTTTTTCCCAATGTGGACAAACATTGGAAACTATGATAGTCGATGCATCGCCCGTGCTTCGTAGGCAGGACATCACTGCGGAGCGTACCTAGTGTATCGAAGCATAATCCAGTGCCTTTCATCTTCAACAACGACCCAAAACAAATTCGGAAGTGCAATTTTACGAGGTCACGCGAGATTGACATTTCATCCGAGTCTGTGCGGTGTATTTGCCGCGTGTACAAGTCAAAGGTAGACCAATCATTGGACGAAGGGTCACTAAAGGACTCGTAGTCGGGAAGCTAGACTAGACTGACGTGCAAGTGAACAGAGTGGCTGTGTCAACTATACTTAAATCGCCTAATTTCCAGAAGGGGCGAGCGGGATACGACCAGTGATTGCTTTCACAAAACGCACGTTCGCGGAGAAATTTTTAACTCACATATAATGGAATGAGAAGTTAAAAGTCGTGCCGCGTGCGCACTTCCGCAGTCAGTGGTCGTCCCATGTGTTCAAGGCTGTTCTTCTGAAATTCAATACTTTCGACAGTACGAGTGCGCGATGGGCGGTCAGATTGACCCAGGTTACCCCAGGTCATTACGTGGTCTTTTTGCATATTATTGTCGACTAGAAGACAAAGCTGCGACATTATCTTTCCTCGTGAATGGGTGAGCACTGCATCTTTTGAGATTCATATTTAATCCATATTCTCTGATGCACTATTTCAATAACGTCCTTGATCTCGATCTTCGTTGCCCAAATGACAACCATATTTAGTTAACCGTACTTAGACATTGGGCCGACACACGGCAGTGGGAGGCTGTAGTGCCTGTCGGACGTATGACAATATCTCAGTTGATCATATCCTTCCATAACCCACTAATGGAGAGATGCACTTGGCTGTTAGGTTCTGACAAGAATCAAGTTTATTCTGAGTCGGTACCCCTATAACCACTAACGAAAAATTCCCCTAGTTGACGGCGGCATAATCCACGACGGCTTCAAAGAGGTCTAATGTTCTACATAACCCTTGGTTTAATAGAATTGATGTTGAACAGTCCTCGCGAATTTTGGGTGAGTAACGACATTACTCAAGATTACAGCATTACTAGTATTTCAAAAACCGTTGATAGGATTGAACGATTCTAGAATGCATAATAACATACAGTTACATCTAACAAGTCTGAATTCCTCGTGCATGAAGCATATACTAATGAGCTGGCATGCAGTTTTCTCATCTCACTCAAAGGTTGTCGTAGTGTAAGAAGCTCAAACTCGCGTCAATTACATGGTTATAACATAATTAGCATTCCAACTAACAAAATTTTACAGCATTAACCAGACAACAAACAGCGATTCATAACAAAATAGCAAAAAAAAATTCCAAAAAAATTCCAAAAACAAATTTATCCAATCAAATAGAAAAATTCTTAATCCGCGATCTCAAACCAGACGTATTTCGACTTACACCATCCGCCATCTTCATCTTCATGTTCCTCCGCAACTTAGTCCGTCTCAACGCCCTCCACTCCCTCAAAATCATCGGAGCGTTCTGCAATTCCTGCTCAGGCAACCACATATCATCCTCGGGCCCATACCCGGTCCACCGTACTTTGTATTCCCATTCTCCCGTGGATGTTCGGCGATCTGCCACAATCCGAGACACCTCGTAATCTGTGTCGTCGTCAACATATCGGCCCGGATCGGCTCCTTCGCCATCATCGCCATCGCCATCGTCGTTGACAACCAAAGCCTGACCCGGATTGGAAAATGACGGAATTCGGGGATCCGAAGCCTCTTCTAGATCTGACAGGTCCGATAGCTCTGAGAGAGCATCTGAATCCGAGATGATGATCACTTCGCGCTCAGGTTGCGGCTCATCTTCGGAGTCTGAGATAACGATGATTTCGCGTTCTGACGGCATTATGATATTTTTCGCTCTTAATTTGGTTCTTCTGTCGGAGGATGTTTCCTTCTTGACGTTTGTTTCCTTCACGTCGTCTTCATCTTTTTTAACGTCAAGCTTCGTTTCATCGTCCACTTTGACCTTCGCCTCATCTTTAACAGTGGGTTTGAACTCCTCCTTCTTCGACTTTACACCCGAACCGAGCCGCTTTCGCAGCCTAACATATTTATGACATTCGCATAGTGAATGCTCGATATCAACATACGAAACCCCAGGTCGGTCGGGAGACAATGAAGGAGGATCTGTAATACCCATCCGCTCAAAATGATCGTTTTGCGTAATGTGCAGATAAGCGATCGCCTCGTTCTCGATCCCCGAAACAGTGTTGCCAAATATTTGTCGGAGATAGTTTCGCGAACCTGGCCCGCACGTCACCCACTCACTTTCGGAGAAGTCGAGCTGCGACGTCATGTTAAGATCCAGAAGGAGTCTGTTAAACACGGGTCAGAATGAAAATAACGGCGCGCTACGGCCGATGAACTAAGCGATTTCTTACTGTAAGCCGAGGAAAGGACCCATCCCTGGATAACTTTCGATGAGTTTAAAAGCGTCCTTCAAGCACGTTTTCCTAAGTAACAACGTAGGTACATCGTCGTCCATCATCATTTGAAGTTGTCGTAAATGGTTCATATGAGATGTTGGGTAACCCAGCTTCGGAGCCGGGATTTGGTACGCGCTTGTGTAGATGGGGGAGGACAATAGACGTGCACGAAGCACTCTGCCGTACTTGTTAATGTCGAAGGTTTCCCAGGTAGGCGTACCAAGCTTTTGAACGATATATTCCCAAGTAGGGATCCGATTGAATAGCTTGTACAGCATAACGCGAAAACACGTCTCTCGGTGGTCCTGGGGCCCTTTGTTGATGATTTCATTCACGACGTATTGCGTTCCTCGGTCCAAGATGCGATAAACGTTGCAAAACCTGTTATCGAGGAGCACCGGATCGGTTGTCCATGGAAATGGCAATCCAGCAGTACGTTTCCTATAGATACGATGTCGTTCAGCCATTAGGTAGAAAAACGTGTCGAGCGCGTCCATATCCATCGTCATGGTCCTGCCAGCAATTGTAACAACAGCTTCGGATTTCTTCTTTTTGGCATTCTTCTTCAGCTTTTTCGTGTCATCTTCTGGAAAAGAGGCAGCAAGAGAGATTTTGTTATTAGGGACGGGAGATAGCATGATCGCGGTACCATGTTCCTGGTCATTCAGCGGCCTTTGAAAAAATTTTCTTTGTGATTATACTGCAGAGCGCGCCGGCAGATAAAAAAGGTGGACGTCATTATTTCTAAAATGTTCGCTGTCATTTTAGGTGCAATATACGTATAATGTATATATGTGCATTTATCACTCTCATGTTTCCCAATTGGAGGCGTGTTATGTTTGTAGCTGGCTGGGTATTTCAAAAAGACTCTCGCAACGTCGTGGTCGGCATAAAAGAAGAAAAGAATGGAGAAACCTCGTTGTGTGGGCGCGTGTGGACTGCAGTGCTGGTGGTGAAGGAGAGCGTAACGCATTGTCACATACGGTCTTCGTTCCTGATAATATGATGCGTATGCGTAATTTATGCCTTTGCTGTGTTCAAGATCTTGTAAGGTTTGAGATCGTTTTATGTTAGATTATGTATTACAGCACTTACTGCAGATCCTATAACTTGCGTATGAAATCTCGTCAAAATAAAATCCCATGTGCAGTGTACTCGAGTTTTTTTTTACCTATTGGTAGTAGAACAGGTACAGCTTGATCGCCGCCGTTCGGAACAATCTCGTCTCTGGATATGTAACATGTACAAGTCGATATTTGAAACCTGACCGTCCTAGACAATCTGAAATCATCGGCGATCGCAGTATATGTATCATAGTCGGTCGCGGTTGCAGAGCCCTTCACCTCCTTACAATTGCACTGGTAAAATAGTGTCCGCGTACCTTCTCTCTATTCCAATTCAGGCGTCCTTATCCTTTTCATTGAATAGTGGCGCCTGTGCTTGGTAATACATTGAATGGAGATGACGTTGTATTGTTCATAAATGTAGAAAAATCGCGTCTAGGTTAATCTCATCTACATCACGTCAACGCATCAACCTTCTTCTTCATCTCTTTAGCACTATCTGATCCTCGTCCCTTAAGTTTCGTGAATATAATGACATGTCCCTCATTACCAGCCCTGCCAGACCGCCCTGCCCGGTGCAAGAAGTCGATCATATTGCGAGGCTCGTCGAGAATGAGAACATATTTAATAGTAGGTGAGAAATCGAGCCCGCGCGAGAGCAAGGAAGTGGTAATCAAAACCTTGGGATCTAAAGGGTGTTGTTCCCCTTCTTTCCCTTTCAAGAAACCTTCCAAATGACGGTTGGAATTATGGTATCGCGTCGAGCTCGTTCCAGTAAGAGCGAGACATGTGACGCCCCTCTCCTCCAGGAAACTATGAAGCTCGTCGACTTTCGAACTTTTATTGCAGAAGATGAGAATCTTCGATTTCCGGACCGCATTTTTTTCTTTAGACCACAGAGCTTTTATGCGCTTGTCCACTTCGGCATTCTTGTTCCCGCTAGTATACGTGCAATACTCGACATTGAGCGTTTTAGGGAGCTGATGAAGCTGAGGAGATGCGAGACGAGTGAGTTTGGGGTGATTCTGGGTGAGGTAGGCACCTAAGGAGATGGGAATTGTCGCGCTCGTGAAGAGGAGATGGAAAGGATAGTTGACGGGTGATATGGGATTTTGAATGTTGAGTGCTAATGGGAGAGCCGATTTTAGATCTGAGAAGGACGGGTGTGTGTAACCCCGCGCTTGGGCGATATCAGCGAGGAGAGATCGCGTTACCCGTTCAAATTCAGTATCTAAATAGATAAAACCTTTTAGAATCTCAATCGTTCGATAAGACAGAAAGCTTACGGAATAGGACGTCAGCTTCATCAACCACAACCCACTCAATATTCCGGAGACTCAGCTTGGGCGGACCAGGAATCCAATTTCGAGCACGTTGTTTCCGCGCCTCATCCCAATCATCCTGAATCTTATCTTTCAAATCCCAACCGATCCCTCTTACCATTTCTAACAAACGCGTTGGCGTCCCAACTAATATGTCCACGGGATGAGTTCGTCTTTCGATAACCAATTCACTGCCGTTCTCCTCCATAGTCGACGATATATCAATCTCGTTCGCCTCCAAAGCTCGCTTAAGCTGACTCGCAGTGCTGTTCGTACCATGGGATGAACTGGCGGTGTTAGCTTGAGAGGCACATTGCACGCGGAGTTTGATATTGTGCAATAAGCTTTTAGTGAAGTATGATAGTTGACGGGATAATTCGTGCGTAGGTGCTAGTATGAGACCCCGTGGTCTTAGAAGAACTGGTCCTTCTGGAAGCAAGGAATCCGAAGGAAGTGGAGCGGGATTATGTTCGGTCAGTTTCAAATAGTTGAGCATTGGTAGCAAATAAGCGATGCTTTTCCCAGATCCGGTTTCCGAGGCCAACAAATATTGATTCCAGGGGTATTTTGAAGGGTTAGTTATCAAATCTTGGGCAGGTTTGTTTTTTGAGGGAATATGTGGAGGGTGAACGAATAGGTGCTTTAAGGATAGAGCTTGAATGGGAGATGGGACTGCGTTGGGTCCTAACACTTCATAAACAGACTGTAGGAGCCCAAATGGCAAAGGCGGGGAGGAGAATTTTTCGGGTAAATCTGTTATTGGTACTGTTGAATCTCCCTGATCAAAGTCTTCTTCTAGGGCGGATGATAGCTTGCTGTCCGGCGGCCTCTGCCTGGGCGGTGTAAAGGTAGAGGGAGATGCGCCATTCCCACGTGTCCGCACGGGACCTTCAGATAAGATACTTGAGGATGTTTTGGGTTGTGGTGGGGATGGTTGGCTGGCAAAACGATTGCCCCAGGACACTCGATCGGATGGTGGGAGACGAATGGATCTTTGGGGCCGCGAATTAGGTCGATATGGTTGACTAGATAACAATAGAAATTCGTTAAAATTATAAGGATAAAGGAAAAAAACCTAGTTCACAGTACTTTCTTAATTGTTCACTAGGTATCCTCCCTTCATGCGGAGCAGTTTCGCGCTCAAACTCTTCAGGCTTTTGCGGCTTGACCAGCTGCCGCCATGGATCCTCCGGAGTAGGCTGTTGATCCAAATCGGGAGGCGCATATTGTGGACTTATAACGGGCTGTCGCTTCGCGGTTCGTTTTCCGACCGCAAACGTTCCAGAAGGAGAGACATCTTTCAGTGATTTTACGAGTCTTTTGGATCCTGCGGATGGAGCTGAAAGAGGGAAGTTAAGACTAAGTTTCCTTCTGTTTACACAAGCCCATCAAGGATTTTACTCACTGTTGATATGATTTCGTGGCACAGATTTGGGAGGCCTGAAAGGTTTTTGAGCCTTCTTGTTGTTGCCTTTGAACAGGCAAGCCGTAGTGTGCAGCGAAGCACAATAAGGGAGTCCCTGTGCGAACTCAGAACAACATCGAAGTGAACTCAGGGTCATGCGCTGCATTGTCCCTAGATAAGGCCTAATTGCCTGTTTGTTGCGCTGTGCTGCAAGGAACCCGCCGTCGTCCAAGTTTCCGCGCAACAGGCGGGATACCAAAAAAAAAACTTTGCGCGTGTTACGTAATGGCTCTTTGGTAATCAAATCTCGCGCAATGGATGCTTCACCACCACCATCTCCACCCGCAGAAACGTCTCAACCTCCTCATCCTCCTTCAAATTACACAGGCGGTTCCCCAACAGATTTTTTAAAAGGAGTTGTTGGGAAGAAAGTAATTGTCAGACTTACTTCTGGTGTTGATTATCGAGGTTCGTTATTTGTGTTCCTGTTGGTTTGATTACGCGTTTTGTAGCATTTGTTCATTATTTTTCTATTTCCTATGATTAGGCGTGTTATCGTGTCTGGATGGCTACATGAATATTGCTTTAGAACAAACTGAGGAGTACGTCAATGGGAAAGTGACGAATCGATATGGTGATTGTTTTGT
This sequence comes from Phallus indusiatus, assembly GCA_027605045.1. Classification (NCBI taxonomy): domain Eukaryota; kingdom Fungi; phylum Basidiomycota; class Agaricomycetes; order Phallales; family Phallaceae; genus Phallus; species Phallus indusiatus. The sequence continues at coordinate 1,075,020 of JAQFWX010000009.1, forward strand.
AAGAGGAAATAATGGTAAGAGCAGCGCGATATATGATAAACTTTGTGTTATATTTGACGAAATATTCTTCGCAGTCTTGTACATTACAGCTGCTGAAGCTTTCTGAGAATGTTCACTTTACTTTTATTCAATCCGCCCCTGGACACATTTTGACATCGGCGCGACTCAAATGGTACATGTTTTACCGACGCTTCTGACTGTTTCACCATTATCACCACATAAGAATTGTTTTTCCGGTATACAGTGAAGATATGCATTGTGCTGTTCAAGCGTTGAGAGCATGAAAACCTCTTTTAAGCGCTAGCATCCTCTCAATTAATTAGGCCTGAAGCCAAAGTATCTGCACCACTACTGTGATCTCAGGTTGGTGTCTATCTGTTCGAAGTTTTCCACATTTCACTTTGAGCTTGATAGGTAGTTTGATCAAGACGAGTCTAACTGATAAATTATTGGGTAAATAACGTGACATAAGAGTAATATACGAGTTCTAAGATAAATCAATAGTGAGTGGCGAGCGCCATTTCCCCCGTATTATTGCATTAGTTCTAATTTTGTCTAATTGGTATTTTGCTGCCTAGACTACCGTCTGTAAAAAAAATATCAGTTATACTAGCTCAACGCGTGGAGACGGCACGGAGGGCGTAACCCAGCTAGATACCTCAATATCAAAACACTCACAGTCTGGAACAATTAGATCCGCAGTAATTGTTAACTATGTTGCGAGCACGATACTTTGTCTCGTAAATGGGTTGACAGCTGTGGTGATGTGCGCATGCGGCACCCAGGTTTCCGCAATTTCCACATTGTGATCGCATGCCTTGGTAGCACCGTGAGGGATGTGCTTTGCTTTGTGCGCAGGTTGGATTATTGCAGGGCGCATCATAATGCACGGCTCCGGAGACATGGTTGCAGGACATGTAGTGGGTATCGCATGCGACAATATGATAGCACATCTTCAACCAACTGTTAGAGCGTTTCACGATGAAAGAAGAGTGAACGTACAGTGAATTTAATGGTAGACAATTAAACGAGATGAGAAATACACGGAAGAAATATTCTGCTTGGTATGTAATATTACAGTGTCTCTGAAGGCATGCTTTTATACTCAAACCCATTATGCTCAATATCGGAATATTTGCCAAACGTGGATCCAAAAGATGGTCCAATTCCTTTAGAAAAACAAAGGATTTTCAGAAGACACTCATCTCCACTTAAGCCTGTGCTTGTTTGTTTGCGTCAAGGCGAGTATAGCTGTTCCAGAAAACAAAGAGACGGATTGTGCCAACAGGGCGGCATGGGTTATCACTCACCACTAGATTAAGTAAAAGATAGATTTCTTAGCGAATTCCGGCGCCGGTTTCAACTGAAACCCAAACAATACAAGACATTCTGGTGAGTTGACGACCCGTATTTGCTTCCTTGGCAACGGGCAACGAGTTATAGTTTTGACACAATAACATTTTTTGAGTAACTGAATATACCCTTTTTTGCAGAACTATCGATACGAGACCGGAGGATTGTCATGGCCTACTTTCTAACTATCAAACGGTATCAATCACTCACTCGTGACGCGGTGACGAGCGCTCCAAAATTTCGGAACCATTGCGTTTCGGGCTTTGGTGCGCATCTTAGCCACCTTTGGCAGATCACTGTTCACAACAAATGGTATTGCCAAAATACGATTCATTTGGATACCGTAATACAGTGCTCATCTTCCATTGTTTTCTTAGAAGTTACGGGGAGCAGTCAGTGTCACAAACCGAGCCTAGCCGGAACTGCCATTCACTTTCTTTTTCGGTCGATGATGTATTCGTAACCACGGGATGCCTCTATACCTCATAACTTGAAAACTTGACGCATCGCATTCACCCTTTGAGCGGCAGGATGCGCTCTGTCATAATGCTGCTCGCCGCCTATAACGGCTCTGGACCCTGTGTGCTCATGTCTCTCGAATAAATTTCAAGTCTCGGTAACATTGCATCAAATTTTTGTTTTAATCCATGAAATCATACTGCCCTGTCAGTGGTGTTTTGAAGAGAATAGTAGTTGCATCGATATCTGATTCAAATGAGACTTTTAAGACTTGTACTTCAATCAGTATCATATATATTTACATGGTGCAATAGTGATACTAGGAGACTGCAGTCATCGCGGATTGAGCTTCATCATGACAGTATATCATGCGTATTTTGAAGCTCGCCTGAGGTTAGCTGTCAGTTTGCTTTGAGTTTGCTCTCAATTAGCCAGGGGCTACAAACGTACCTGATTTAGGTCCCGCGAACTGCCAAATATACTTACGTAATCAGTCGTTTAAAATGCTGTCACTTTTTCGAGCTCCGCAATTTCTATTTTTTCATCCAGTTCCCAGACGACGAGCGTGCACGATATCTGCTCAGTCTCTGCCTAGTTCTACTACGGGATAACGCTGGAAGATCCAATCTTTACTTTGAGTTCGGATGGTTTAGTATACGATGGATCATCTGAAATTGTGCTAAGATACATTCTATGAAAATACAACAAGGTCTTCGTGTGTAATAATAATTTACGTGCGATGTTTTTGTCTACGACTGACTCGCTATTTTATAGATTCTCCAGTAGACTGGATGTTCTTACCATTTATAATATGAGATGATTTATTACTGCCCGCATCATACCTTGATTCTGCGACAATAATTTAAACCTCCTAGAAGACATTCGAGAGTGAGCACGCTTTGTCAATCGGGATAAAACTGATGTTACAATCCAATCCAATCCATAGGTTAAATAATAAGGCGACCGATAGCGGACGACGTTGACTGTTAATACATGGTACGTTGTGGGTCCATCAAATTGTCTTTATACATAGAGATTTAGTTCCGTTTCTTTACTTCATGACAGGTTCTTTAGTTCTTCTTCGTGGTTTATCGGCTGTGAAAAAATGTTGTTAGTTTCAAAAGTCCCTGGCGCCCATGTACATGTAGTAAGACCGTGCTGAGGATGAGACGATGGCACTGTAGACTTGTCCTCCGGTCTTGCCTAAAAAAATATCCGACTTGTCTGTTCGGACTTCCTGATATGAAACTACTCACGATTTGGGATAGTTAGCGCAGCTTGCACAATATCCATAGACGACGTTGGAAGGTCGATAGGTGGTCTCGCTAATGGCTCGACAGGTGTGATGGCGTTCGCACGCAATGCCTTGTCCTCTGCAAGTTCCACACTGTGCTCGCATTCCTTTCTGGCACGATAAGGAATGTGCGTTACTGTTGGTACAGCTTGAGCTGCCGCAGGAGACGTTGTATCTCTTGGCTCTTGAAACATGGTTGCAAGACATGTAGTGAGTGTCGCATTCGATTATAGAGAAGCACATCTTGATTCGATGATTATAGAAAGTATTAACGCAAGTATGTAGGCGACTTACGTTGAGAATGTGAAAAATGCTCGACAGGACAAGTGGCGAAATAAAATGGTAAAGAGGATTTTGTGAGGTATGTAGCATCACGAGTTATGAATTTATACCCTCACTGATATGCCCATAAGTTTTAGATAATATCCGCAAATTATCCATTCCAAAATATCAGTTTTTCTACTTGAAGGCAAACTGTGAATTCAGAAGTTAACTGCAAAGAGAGAAAATAAAGAGAACAATTGAATGCTTATGAAAGCGCGCTGACTCATTTCAAGTTTAACAGGTTCCTTGGTAAAAACAAAGAGAACAGCGCCGACTAAACAGGAGGTGGACGCCTTTGGGGTCCCACCCACCTTTTGAGAAGACGGCGGCCGACGCGCAGCTGAAGTTCGGTACAAGCAAAGGCCTTTGAGCGAGTATGGACTTAAGACTTCAAAGCTCTGTTCTGGAAGCTTCTTCGCTATATAAAGTGGACAGCCTGATTAATATCATTGTATTTTTGGCTTATCTCCTGATATATCCGAAACAGGTCCTAGGCTTGGTACGTCGGATTTTTTGGTATCCACATTTGGCTAGTAGATCTACCTCGAAATGGACTAGTTTAGTCATCAGTCGACTCATTACTGCGGTGGATACAGCCGACGGGACATACTACACTACAGAGCTTTATCTAACAACAATTCCTGTGTGTAGTGGATTGAAATCATGTGATAGGAACTCGATAGCCTACTATTCCTATTGGCTGACAGGGTTTACCCAAGTCCGAGCCCTTGTCTAAAGAAAAAGCTGCTGCCTATGTTTAAAGAGGGTTTTGAGCCGTAGGCTTATTGCCGCACTTGCATTGTTCACTGAGCGCTAAGGCTTCTGAGAGAGTTCGAGCTTGTCGTGGACTAGATTTTACTCGTTGATCATATAAGAATAAATGCTTAGTCAAATATCTCAGCTTCAAGATTCAGGCGATTCGAGTTTTAACCGCACGTTGCGCCTGCGCTTACTGTGCAATCCAAATTGAATCCACCATGTCTTATAGTCTCAATCGTCCGATGGATATTCGAATCTTTTGCACATACTAATGTGATTTTCATCTATGGGAACTTCTTGGCTTACAGTGTCCTACTTTAATGTTCCCGACATCCAACACTCGCCATGATAGTAAGCAAAAGATGATGTTACAGGGGAAACATTTGTTGTGATTTTTCTGTTCTAAAATACAACTGATGGCGAACATCCTCCAATCGTGTCAGAACTCCGAGTCGGTACACAATTACCGAAAGGATTATTTCGTGGCGATCAATTAGGCAAATTCATACAATTGTAGGTTTAGGTTACAAGTGAATGGGCAAACATCAGCGTCATGGGATTGCTAGCAGCCCGAAAGTCCCGGTCGTCGAAGTTATTCGACAATCGGGTGAGTCATTGGCGATGTCACCGCTGTTGTTGTTAATCTCTGTGCTTCGGGGATGCTTCGGATCACATGGGTGGACAGCTTAGCATAATACTCCATTGTAGTTGCCACATTTGGTGTGATCTACTTGACAAAGCAAAGGTATTGTGGCTGACATCTCGGTACCGAAGATGGCATGGCTTGGTGCGACGATCGACCTAGTACTGTGGGCGGGAACCACGACTTACGGTGCCGGCTTGTATCGCCCAGCCCCGGCATCGTTATCGGATTATCAGTAGTAGGGACCTGGAGAACTATCGATGAAACTCATACACAAAATGATAGGTGCTGATATTGTTTTCGATCTTCAAAAGACAGGGGAGCGAAATACGTTGTATCACGCAGGAGTTGGTGAGTTTTTTAATAACATTTAATGAAAACTCATCCCTATCAAACAGTTTTTATGCTTTGCCACTAATGATTGTATTTCGTGACTCTTTTGACAAAGGCCCAAAGTCACTATCACCCTGAAGTATCTCAGTATTAATATCTGACACATTGATTTTTAGATCCTCGATATGAGAATGGGCGTAAGGAAGCGTAAGGATGGCATACTCTTACAGTCTTACTATCGATTCAAGTGCCGCGTGAAATGGCTAATGACTTCTGGCTATTGGCCGCCAGGCCGTAACCATGACAATGTGGTGAAGCTGCGTGCCGTTTTTCTCACTCAATCTTTTTTTCCACATGAATAATCCGAGTTCTACCCCGACAACCCTTTCAAGCCTTCGTCTTAACCTGTTTTACATACCTAGATTTAGACCCCAACAATTTATGATACCCCACACTGTCGTGCCCTGCGCCGTTCCCTTCAGAAGTTCCTATTGATGGGCCTTCAGCCGGTCCTTAACGGATTAACTCAAGTTCCCGCGATCTCACTAGTCATTTCACTGTCTCAAGTACATAATAATAAGAAGATTCTGTCGTAAGTATGAACTATCGTATACTTATGACATAAAAGGAGTCAGTAACAAGTAGTCAATCTCTGCACCCTGAGAGAGAGGTCACTCCTACACAGGTCTGTTCCCAAATCAATGACATAGGGCATCTTTTTGGCGCTGGTGTTCCTCCAAAACGTGGACATTAGACCCTGCGTTCCTCATTTGCATGGACCACGTATTTGCTCCAGCTACCTGGGATGACGACAGTTCCGTGCGAAATAACAGGAGGGTATCTACAATTGGAAATGGACGTACCATAATTGGTAGAACCAGGGGACCGATGTTACCTGTGGAATCCCTAATTCACCGTCTGGCTCAGGGCTTTTTTCTTTCTGAGGAACATCACGAAGCCCAAGTGATGTGCAGTATAGGAGAAATCCTGTGTTCTCATGACACTCTAACCAAGCTGAGGAGCGATGTTAATTTCGAGTAGATACACTTGGACACACATTTAAGCTATGCAACCAAAAGGTATTTAATCTACATCCAATAACCCACTTCAGCTCTCATCTTCACCATCCAGTTCAATTATCCCACTTTTCAAAACATTAAATTTCAACTCAAATGCAATTCACTATTCGAATCTCCTTTCTCGCTACCTCTCTCTTCATGATGCTGGTCACCTCTGTTACCGCTTACCCAGGTAATTTTTCCCCGTTCAGATTCTGTAATACCTTAATCATCCATTTCATAGTTCCTCACAATGGTGAGTAATTAAGGCTGATCGTGCTCTGTTCAACGTTCGTTCATGTCTCATATCCTATTACAAGACCTTTCATCACATGGTATTTTCTCTTGTTTTGGTAACTGCCTCTATTTCTCATGATATGTCTTTAGTTTCCGAACGAAGTGAGTATACTGAAAAATAAAGGAGCTACTTTCTAATAAGCACTTAGCTCCCGGCGGCTTTTTTTCAGAATTAATCAGTCAGTCTAAGATTCCTATAATAATCATTATGTTAATTCTAATCACCTTTCCATCTAGCTGAGAGTAAAGGTGAGTAATTGACTACATGTGTGGCTTTAATTCAAGTTTTTTTACTAACTCATATTACCAGGCTCTGGTGAGTGTCGGGTTTCGTCCACTGATTCCGGCTACTGATCTCATACTATGTATAAGACGTAGTTTTCGTGAGTGTTCGCCTCGTATTCATGTCAGACGATCTAATGACAAGAGTGGTCAGTGAGCACTCGTCACCGTTGATACTCCTGAACTAGTCTCGTCGAGTTACCTGGTTCCGAGTTTTTCCATCCCCCGAAATATGTACGGTGACATACACAAATGCTAATACATGTAACAATTATAGTTCTAAAGTAGTCGAGTATCAGTCTCCTGATATTGTATAAATTATTTTTTTCTCTTATGGGCTGATTGCTTTACGTCGGTTTTGATCCAGTTTGGATGGCTTTTCAAATGATCAGCATGGCACACATACCGTCATCCAGATTCTGGAAGCTAAAGATCCGGAGATGAAACTGAGCTTGATATTGGTATTTTTTTTGTCCTGGTTATGTTGGATATAAAATAATATTCCATGTGTTTGATACATTGTAGTACGGATGTATCACAAATACGTTGAAATTCTAACCAATATTGATCAAGATCGGAGTTTGAAACCGAAAAAAATGTCCCGCAAGTTTATCTTAGATCCTTGATGTCGGATGCTGAGCAAACTTGCTGGAACAGACAGATAGCGAGGAGCAGTAGAATCTATTCTTTATTCAAAAAGCCGTAAGTAAATATAACACTTTTTCTTTATCTAGCGCTGTTGATAACATTTAGTCGACGCCATGTCGTTTAAGGTGTCGCAAGCAGACTGAACTATGAGGATACACCCTATAATAGAGCGTTCCTGTATCAAATGAACGAAGGAGCTTCGTGTTTGTCGGTCAACCATATCTCGCCTTTTCTGTCCTTTTCAAACTGTTTGCACTGATTCGAAAGGGTTGCTAAGGTAGTCTCTGGACATTTCTTCAATAACTATTCATTTCCACTGCCATAATTTCCAAATCAAGCACGTATATCAAACAATTGTCCGTGAATTTACAGTCCATATCTACTAGGTAAACATGGATGGAATGGTCATCATAGGGTAGTACGACGATACGATGACCAATAATACATTGATGAGTAAGTTTTACTCTCATAAAATTCTTCGATGATAAATAATTTCCAACCCCCTCCACCTCCTCCGGTGCGAGTTAGTATATTAAATCCTGCAAAAAGAAAAAAAAATAATCAGATATGTCCTCTCGCGCAGTTGGTCGACCTCGAGTTCCAACGTAGGCAGGAGTCCAATTATCCCGACGAAAATCCGGCATGGCGTTAGAAGAACCCATCTGGCCTGCTGGGAGCAATTTGTGATACAATAAGACGCACATGTTTGGGTGATTGGGGCAATATCCCTGGAGGTATCTGCTAGGGCGGATGCTTTCTCGGCGATCGGATCGACAGGTATGGTGGCGTCTGCATGCAAAGCCTTGTCCATTGCAGGTCCCGCATGTCGCACTCATCCCATATTGGCATGAAGTGGAATGCGTGTGGCTGGTTGTGCAGTTTGATCTACCGCAGGAGACGTCCCTGTAGACATCTCCCGTTGTGTGGCCACAGGCCATGTACTGGACGTTGCAGTCGATGTATCGGTGACACATACTAAGCTCGTATGATCAATGGATGGGATATAGAATGCAGGAAAATGGATGAACGTACAGGTAAACTGGTTAAGATTTGAGTGGTGTGGTGAACGATGTAGTAGAGAATCTGTATATGAAAGTTTTTGGTGTGTATCAATGCTTTTATACGTAAACTGATATGTAAATTTATTACCCAGATTGTTTTTTCATCTTGATATACATGTACCGGTGGAGGTATCGCTATATGCTCCTCCTGAGCCAAATCATCCTCGCCGATGCTATCTTCAAAGAGAAATAACAAAGGAGGATAACAAGTTAACTTCGTAAGTACTGTAATGGATCTTCGGGGCGTTCCGTTTTAGATGCGTTGGTGGAGTTGAAACTGGTTGACAGGGGCTAGAACAGCGAAAATAAAGATATTTGACCAATGGTTTCGTCGCGTCCGATGCCTCCGAGAATAGTAACTTTATCACGGTCATTGTTTACTGACCTGAACTTTATGTCAGGCAAAAGCTGTTCAAAACGTATCTTCGTGTTACGGTGAAGTGGCTCGAGAGTGGGTCTCCTACAACTTGAAGAACTATTATTAATGAACTGTCTCAAAAGATTATGATTATTTGACTCATCAGCTTGAACACCCGAGTACTCATGACTTCAAAACTGCGCTGGATAACGCCGATAGAAGCATCATTTTACTCTTCCATCCTTCTAACAACTTAGTACTTTAAATGCTATGAAATAAGCTAACAGTTTTGTTTTTTGAAGTTTTAATTGTTAATTCCTCAAATAAGTAATTATCAAGGCACAAACAGCGCCCGACTTGCACATTTGGATGATATAAATGAAGCAAACATTTCGCGCTGTGATGTATCAGATTGCCAACTGATATATGCCTATGCCACCCTTTCGTTACTCTCGGCGGAACAATTTCCAAATGATATAATCGTCTTCGGATTTTCAAATATCTTATAAAATTGCCAAGCACTGCTTCTGCCGTTTAAATCATGTGTCCACATCTTCGGGAAAAGTCTACGAGTCTCCGGGAGTCGTTGATATTGTTTTATATTTATATTGACAGTGATGTACCTGTCCCCCGAACGGAAGCTGCCTATCAACTTCTTTGACGTAGAGGTCATGAGTGTTCTTTTACTAAGCTTTCTTTTTGAAAAAAAAAAAAGAAGTATTGTTTAATCTTGGTTTGTCTACGCAATACTAATTTATGTAAGTCCCATTCTGCGATGTCGACCTTGAAGTCATAGCACTACGTGATGATCCATTTGGCTCTTCTACATTTTTTGAAGCTGTTTCCTAGCTCGAAAAGGTGGCGTATCTTTCCATGGAAATGATGAGCTCAATTCATTGAAGTCACATAATCGATCATCTTAGGTTTTGGTACCTGAAAGAGAGGAACATTATAAAAGAAACAAGGGACGCGAATCTTGCTGCTGTGAACTTGCGGTGTAGATATAACAAAGACTGTTGTCGTTCATTATTATTAAAGGTTGCTAGAAAGCCTAAGCATGACATAGCCGGAGCAGATCGACCTCCGTATATATGACTGTGATATGACTGGACATGACTCAAAATTGCTTAATAAAGGTTGTTCGGTCCTAGGGATTACCCGGTGGGACCCCAGTTGGTTGATTATCGATTATCTGTCACAGCTTTGATCACAGCCATTATGGCAAGCGCGGATGTTCATACTTGGAAATGATTTACAATCCAAACGATATAAATAACTTGCGGCGCAAACATAATTATATTTTCAAAACAAATTACAGAAAATCCTAGAACATGAATGTGTCATTATAATACATGATTTTCCTGATGAGGAGTGGCGAATATACTAATTTTAATTATGGATCATGGTTGAGGCTATACGATCGGACTGGTCGGGTCTGAGCAAAATGTCATTGGCATATGATTTCCAGGCCGAAACTTCTGAAGCGTTAGTTGTTTGAGCTGAGGTCAATGATTACTTGGAGGAAGCTTGGAAACTCTACCTGCGCCACATGCACTCCTAAAAATTCAGGTTAATTCCGATTGGGGTGATTAGTGTAGCGACGTGAACGGAAGTTTAGAAATAAAGAATAACAATCAATTGAGACAGCGTAAACCTGAAGTACAGCGTTATTTATAATTTGTAATGAAAGATTATGAATTTGACGAAGAGCGGAGAAATGTGGATAAACAAAGAGAAAAGATACAATTGTGAGGAGCGAACGAAATGTCATAAGAATCACTGAAAAAGAAGAAAAAGGACGTCACAGTTAACTATAGACTCAAAGATCTTGACGTTTGTATGGAGGCGGAAGATCGTTGTTGAAACGGGGAAAGTTTCGTAATAAACAAGTATGACACATTGAATTCCGTAAATAGGGGTCCAATAAAAACAAACGCGCAGGATTATTCGTTTGACAACTTGTTCGAATCCCACATGAACAGCAGGCAAACACATAGTCATGAGATTGTTGAAAAAAGCCCAAGTGTCGGGTATAAAGAACATCGAGGTGGTCAAGAGTTGCTAATGCCATTTCCTCCAAATAGTGTTGGGCAACGTGCCTGCTAAAGTACTCATCCACATTTGCACCACCGAACCATGCTTCGCATACCTTGCCGACTACGGGATGCACGTAAGAGCATGTGCGACTAAAGCCCTCCTCAGGTGGTACAGACCCTGGTCTATGCAATTGCGATGTAGAAGAGAAACCTGTATCCTTGCGTAGAATATCGGAAGCCGAAGATGGACGACGAGGGACGGAGGGTTGATTACTATTAGAGAGACCCAGATTATTGAGCCTCGTGACAAGCCGTTCGAGAGCCCCAAGGTCATCTTGATCTCTAGCAATCGCATGGGCGAATTCTTTATAAATTGGGGTATTCGGAGGTACTTGCCGGGATTGAGTCAGTGCGCGTGCGTTGGTATTGCTGGGAGGAAAAGACATATTGAGCGACGGAGACGAAAGATGATAGATGATATAGGAATATAAGAGTGTCGTGGGAAGAAGAAGTGGATTAGCAGGAGAACGCACCGTGCACCTTTTTAAATAACGTGGTCCTTTGAGGTTGCAACAATGGAAGACATCCGGCTGTAGCCTGTTTACCCTAAGGCGAGCCTCGGACGTCGGACTTCCCACACATATCCTAGACACATGATGGGTGAATCGGAAGTCATCACTGAATACAATTGTACTGTGCAGGAAGAATTGTCCAGTTTGAACTGAGCTGGGGCCTGGGATTGACGTTGGTTTGAGTGGAGAATGCCACCGGCTGATGCCGAGTAATTTCACGCCCCGATTGAAGCTCCGTACCAAATCGATTTAGTCCCTCTTTTAACCCTCTTTTCAAGTTTTAGTATCCTCGTTCTATAGGTTCGTACCAAGCCGCTTTTCCGAATTGAGACTCAGTCAGTCACCGTGACATCGTTCTCGTGCGTTCAGAAAAGGGGCTTGGAGCAAACTCGACCTCAAAGGGGGGTAGCCTTTTCGTCTCTACCGTCTTCCACGCTTCTTTTCGCAGATTTTTGATATGGAAGATATAGGAGAGGAGATATATGGGAACTGTTTTGGTTTGGCAGAGTTTCAAGGTTAAGTAGTGGAATTTAAGAGGATTGGGTGCGCAATGTTTCCGTTGATTGAAATATTCTTTTTGATTTTATTTGTTCATCTAGAATTTAACCTTACTTTTTGTTTGATATTTACCAGAAACATGTTGTTAGACTTTATGTTTCAATATACCAAATTTTCAGAATACTCCGCCGGTTCGTTTCTAGCTTAGTGAAGTAGACTTAAAATGCACCGAAAAGAATGGCCACAATTCCCACGAATTCACTGCAATATAACAAAGATTTTATTTCCTTGAATATTACTCATTATAAAAATTGATCAATTTTCTTTATTTTGACTTCGGAGACTTTTTTTGGCAGTGGATACGCTGAGCACACGTTCAGACTCAAACTGAGCGCAAACTTTGAATCACGTGACTTTTGTCTCAGTAAATTAGTTTTTTACCAATAACTTGCTAAGAAATTAATTTTGTTAGTATATTCAAATTTGAAGATACCTGTGATATCAGTGTGCCTGGAATTTTCCAAGTTTCTAGGAGCCTTTGTGGAAGTTGTGTAACATGATTATCCCGCGCAACCCTCGTCCGACATGTCCATGCCATTGTGCAATACACACAAACACAATCATAATAATTATGATACTGGATTATTTTAACACATAGATAGTTCTTATTTTACTAAAAGCACAAAGCATGTTGAAGTACAAAATAATTTACAATTTTCAAAAATGCTACCCCCCTTAGCGGAAGCATTTGCTCCAAGCCCGTTCTTTGAACGTGTGAACCTGAAGTTCACCGGCTTGCGCCGAACCTACTCGTTCTACTGCGTTCACAAAGTCTGGATGCCTAAATAAATCAGCGTCATTCTAAAATATAGACGTGTTATTAGGTTTGAAACCTGCTGTGGTATGCATATCGTGAAAAGTGGACATGAGGTTATGTATATACATCTGAAGCTTGAACAGTAGCCTATTAGCAAATAACATATTGTGTATCATCATTTTATTGAATCAGTCTTCGTTCGTAAGTCCGTATTTTTCATGCAGCTCCTTCACCGTAATTTGCTGAAGCACTGCGAGCTGAAAGTCTTGTCGGTTTATCAAGTCTGGTAAATACCACTTCACACTACCTTTCCTATAAGTAACTGTGAAATAGGACTGATAAAAAACACGTTACTCGATGCGTACATGCAGAAACTCACCTGCGTCGCATCTTTCACCTCATTATACTGATGAAGCAAATGAATATGCTGACTGACAAGTCGATCCGGATCATATCTTCGAAGTGTTAACAAACGTTTGATCATATATGAATTATATCTGGAGCTGAGACAAGCTTTTAACTCACTCGCCAAGTTCCTCTAACTTTTTCTGCAAGCTAGTGATCTCGGCTTCGAGAAGAACAGCGCGAGAAGAGAGTGTATCCGACTAAAAAAATGTAAGCTCAAAGGGTCAAGAAGTTATTTATGAAGACTTTATACTGATTCTTTTTGCGTTGAGGACATATTAGTGAGAAGGTAAACGCGTCTCAAGGGGAAGTCACGGTTGTGACGGAAGGCGTCGTAACATACTCAAGTTTTCAACTGCCTTGACGTATCGTTGAGCTCTTTGAAACACTCATACCGTACGTATATAGTCATTTTAGAGGTTATGGGATTATTATTAAAAGACAGTCTCACTACAGTAAGAGACAGGAACGAGCCGAATTAAAAAACTAATAATAATATGAATGATACACTAGAGTGTAATCTACAGAAGAATCAGTGACGAAATGATACGCAAGGAGAGTAAGGATACAGAATGAAAATTAGAGGAAAAAAGAGCTTTAAAAAGAAAAGGAGGCTGAGGCTTTCTAGAATTTAGTCACGGAACGAAAGTTTCGCATAATACGACTGATTTGTCGGGGACGAACTACACAAGAACCATTGGTAGCCATCGGCGCATTTGATCCGGGAGTAGTGGAAGTGTTGTTGGTGGAAGGCGTAGAATTTTCACCAACGACGACGTTAGAAATTGCGGGACCGGGGAATTGATAGTTCTGAACAGGGTCAAAGATCTGTGAAGGAGAATGTTATTAAGAAGAGAAATACAGTTCCGTGAATAGACAATGGCTTACAGTTGGAACAAAAATACCGGGATCATTATCACTGTAAGCACCGGGAAGGGAAACAGTAGCATTAGGTTCTACGACCGTGCCGTTATTAGAGCTGATACGAATTTGGGTACAGCTTGGGTAGAATTCAGCTCCGCCTTGCTCATTGCCTAGATGAAGAGCAATAATTTCGTGACGGAGGAGATAATCTCCGGGGGCAATATTCTCCGGAAGAGTGACGTTGACCGATTGACCTTCGACTACAGTAAATGTGTTAATGACTTCTCTCGATAGTATTAAGGAAGTGTCGGACTTACACAATGCCTGTTGATTCCAGACACTGAGATTATTTGGAAGCTGACCTGCCTCGTCGATCTTGAACCATTGAGCATTAATTGCGTCGAATTGGTCGCACGTCGTGTTGCCGCAGGTAGACATATATGTCAACATGGGGCCAATGTTATGGGGCCACTATTTGAAAAGCATCGCGTAAGCTTGGAAGTATAGAGAAGAGAAAAGACAAGGTACGTACTTTGGTATTTTCGCCGCTATGCCAGTCGAAACTTACAACACTACCAGGATTGGCAGGGGCAACCATCGAAGCGATAAGAGCATTCTTGCCACAATTGACGTCGCGATTGGTGGCGCCTTTGACTGGGGTGATGTCGTCGATGACACGAATGGGACTAGGGGAATTTCCTTGATTTGGAATATTTCCTTGAAAAACTTTGCCGTCAATTGCGACAGAAGCTAGAAAGCCGTGTGAGAGAGCGGATGGAGCGACAGATGCTGCCAGAGCAAATGCGAAGCTTGCTGAGTATTTCATATTTGATATTGAACTTTGAGAGAGAATAAGCGAGGAGAGAAAGTCTCTGAGCTGTGATTCAGGTGCTTGTGGGGAAAGAAAGTTGGTTGTTGTTGTGTTGGGTTGCTCGAGTACAATAGATCGCTTTTATAGCTTTCATTGCTTTTCGTCCACCCATAAATTCAGGACAGTGACGATATGTGGACAACGGATTCATTGTTGAAGGGACAACATAAAGGCAGGACGGGACCATATTAATTAAACAAGGGACGCAAAAGAAAAAGAAAAAGAAAAAGAAAAAGATTCCAATTGTCCGTTAATTACGCAACTCTTTACATTTCGAGCTCCGACGTCGAACTCGCACCAACAACGTGGACGGGCGTCTCTGGACCAAAGCTTGCAAATTTCACCGGCACCTTCCAAGTTCTCTTCGGAGAAGTGCAAGAACAGCCGCCTTTGTTGTCCACATTCTTCGATTATCTTACAAATCCTTGGTTTGACTATAAGGGATGCCGTTGGACGAAATGGAAATAAAATCATGGACTACCCAGTGGATATTAATATCCTTGTCCGGCGAAACCTATGCGAAATGGCCTTTTGGGTCCAGGTTTTCAAATTATAGACGTTGCCTCATCCACCGAAAACGAGGACATCACAAAACATATCGGGTTCAGTCGAGAAGCAGCCCGGTGGTAAGTTTTATGGATTGTTAAAGGAACGACATTATTCGTGTTGAGAATCGTCAAGAAACGTTGTCAAAAAGGCGAGTGTTGCTCGGAGATTGCCATCAGATCAAGTCCGCTCGGCTCCTCGGCTGTACCTGGCGGCTCTCTGGATTACAACATAGACAAGTTTGTCCAATCCACCGAGCTTGAGGTAAATCCAATAATGACACTCAAAAATCATTTGTCGACGATTGCGCATACTATTCTTTTGGTGAAGTATGGTCAACCTCAAACGACAAGAAAGCTTTGTGGTAATTAGAATTCATCTTCCATGTCAGCTCTAGAAGAACGGGCAAAATCCAACTAATAGTCGAATCTCAAACATTATTGAATGCTGTGGCGTTTAAGAGACCGAGGAAATCCAATTCTGGGTACCTTGATTGCAATCTCTGTCAGTAGCTGGTGGGTTCAGCTATGGCAGTGCTTAGCAGCGCCATTTACTGAAGCGAGCTATGTTTAGAATGGGTTATTGCTTATATCGCCATAAATTTGTAAACCGGACTGTTAAAATGTTCAGGATACAGTTGATGAATAGGATCGATGATGTAACGGTATTTAGAATTTAAAAGATTGACGCCTCCCGTGGTTGGATCAAAGTCGTCAGAAGGGCTCGACGGCTTTGTAAAATCCTAAGTAGGTTTCGCACTTGAGGTGTAGACTCGATAACGCTCCAAGGCTGCTATCCTGCTCAATGGGGAAGCAATTGGTACACACTGTAG
Organism: Phallus indusiatus; assembly: GCA_027605045.1. Classification (NCBI taxonomy): domain Eukaryota; kingdom Fungi; phylum Basidiomycota; class Agaricomycetes; order Phallales; family Phallaceae; genus Phallus; species Phallus indusiatus. The sequence continues at coordinate 1,091,330 of JAQFWX010000009.1, forward strand.
TGACTGCACTCTCTTCTGAGACTATGATGATTCGCGAGAGCAAAAGCTTCACCTAATCCATCTTCGTCGACATACTAAAGTCCACAGATTGTCTGCAATTTGTCGGCTCTGATCAGTGACCTGGGTTTTAACTGAAGACTTCCAGATGGTGGAGCGTGCTCCAGGATTCAAACCCAGATTACTGATCGTCGGGGGTTTGTTGCATCTAGCTTGCAATCCACTTCCCCGTATAGTAGTATTAAGGGAAAAATGTTTGTGCGTTCTATTGTTGGCCACAAAACGCGTGGTACACTGGTACCCACTTCTTGTTACAGCGCTCTTGAAAACCTAAGGCGGGTGACCGTTTTGAGAAGAACACGATTTTTGAATTTCTATCTCTAAAAATCAGCTGTGAAAAACTTGTCAGTGAGCACTTGGAAAAAAACAGCTTCTGAATATCTTTGACAGTTGAAGAGAAATCTTTTTTCTTAAATCAAAAAATAGGTTCTCACCCGGCTTAGACTTTGAAAAGCGCTGTAATTGCCCATGGGAGTCCCCGGGATTCGGGAAAAGATGTTATGGTTCAACGGCTTATTTTACTTTGACGTTAGCTGGAGCTTCTTTCCTAAATATACCCCAATATCTTGACATATTGCCAACGTTTGATGTATGGTTGTCCGGTAGAATAACTCCATCCTCCAAAAAGCTCTAGAACTGAGCTTCTTTTGACATTACCGGCATTTATTGTAACCATTCAGAAACTATTGGAAGTCGAACGTGGCTTTTCAGCAGCCTCAAACGTCTCACAGCCGAATGATATGCCAGAATTTGTTAGAGATCAACAAGAATAATCCAGTCACGATGTCCGGTTATTGGATTTCGACCTCCATCACCTGAGAATTGCGCATTGGGCAGCCCAAATCTCCCACATGATACTAGTCTACAATAGGATATGTTTGTACACTACAAACAGATCACGTACACTAGTATTTAGGTCAGCTTGGTACCGCTGGTTGAGAGTCCTGCACAGATACACCGGTTCTCCCCAAACCGTCCCAGACTCTAAGAAGGCCCTTGACTCTCAGATATTTCCAAACCTCCATCGTCCATCACAACTTGAAATCGTTCAACTTGGAACTATCCCCCCCACTGTTATGCGTTCTTCCAAAATTCAATATCACTCCCGAATGGTACGTTATATTCAAAGTCAATTTATGAATGAGATCATTTTAATTGTATAACAGATGAACGTTTTGTTGCTTCTATTTTTCACATCCCTTTCCGGTTTCACAGTCAAAGCTCAAGCTAACACTGCTTGTTTCTCGGCTGGTGTTCCAACTAGCAGTGCTCCTGGATGTTCCTCGCAGTCTGTAACTAGCTTTTGCGGCAATTTTTCAGCACAGGCAGTGCGTGATCTCCTCATTGAATGTCAGTGATCCGAGCCGATTGATAATACTCTGTATTAGTTTGAACCACTTGACTCTGGGATGCGCTGTTTCAGTGATCTCACTGCTACTTCCTGTGAGCGTCATTCTGTTATTGTGTCAAGTCGTGTACATTGAGCTGACGGACAAAATGTAATACACACACCTATATTTCCGCTGTTCCATAAAAAGGTCTTTTCACATTGGTCAATATTGCAACGATCACCGTCCCGCCGATTAACGCAGCCTGTCAAGAAGCACTCAGTGCAGTCCTTTCAGAATGTGAATTTGTACGTATGCATGAAATTTTCCTCGCGTTTATGTAAAATTAATTCTATAATCCATTAGGGTGGAATAGGGCAACTCAGTGGAGGAAGATTTACTTTTTCCGTTGTAGCCGGCGAAAATACTTGTCCCACTGTCGTTGGAGGAACCACGGCCGAGAATTGACACCCATGATATTCCTAAGCAACGCCTCCAAGGAAGCGAAGAATGAAAAACCTTGCGAAATGTTTCTTTTTTTCTTGTGGAGTTTCTTTAAATGTCACTCAGTCCCTAGTCTGTCAATGAGCGTGCTGTCGTGTGAGGCATAAACTTCATACATACACACTTGTACTGTTACAGCGCTTTGCATATACATAATCTGACTTGCAAGCTGGAATTGAATCTTGTTATTTTTAGCGTGTGATCGAGCAAAATAAACCAAAAATGTTGATTCAAAGAGGCAACGCAGTCTATTGTTGAAATAACCTTTCTTCCAAGATTTACTTTCAAATTGAAATGCAGATCACCGCCTTGATCCCAAAAACTTGCCTCAAGTTCAGTCAAGGCGACACATGATGCATGACATTATTGACGCGTATAGTTTCACCAAATGCGACCTGAGCCGAGCAACGACCACTGGCCACTGTCAAGCACAATAGGCCGCCTTTACAGTTTTACCTATAAATTCAGGACAGTGATTATATGTGGACAATGAATTCATCGTTGAAGAGACAACATAAAAGCAGGACGGGACCATATTAATTAAGCAAGGGACGCAAAAGAAAAAGAAAAAAGATTCCAATTGTCCATTGATTATGCGACTCTTTACATTTCCAGCTCCGACGTCGAACTCGCACCAACAACGCGGACGGGCGTCTTCGGACCGAACTTTTCAAATTTCACCTTCCAAGTTCTCTTCGGAGAAATTCAAGAGAAGCCGCCTTCGTTGTCCACATTCTTCGATTATCTTACAAGTCCTTGGTTTGACTTTACATAAGGGATGCCGTTTGACGAAATGGAAATAAATCCATGGACTACGCAGTGGATATTTCCTTGTTCGGAAATGCCCATCTTCCATGAGAATGCCTCAACAAAGCGTCCCGGCCTCTCGTGGCAGCAAATACAATGCTAGAAATCCAAATAACGGAAATTGTTATCCACGTGATCCAAACAAAGGCGACGAGCGCGGTAAGAAGCCGGCATGCTTCGAATTGCCAACAGAACGAAAGGTCCCCCCAAAAGTTCTGTGAAATTATAGAAGTTTTTTGAATAACACAATAAGGGACATGTCAGGTGGTTCAATTTGATCTTGGGTTGAACTTACGGTTGCAACGCCAGCACCCGCTATGTATAAAACCCATAGGCACCCAAGGAAGAAAAGCTCAAAGATGACTTTGACGAATATGCCACCTCGTTCGACTTCACGAGAGATAACGTGGAGCCTGTTATGCGGTCGTTACCGGACTGTCGTAGAAGAACACACCAAATAACGTACATGTGGAAGGACCAAAAGAAGGTGAAAACTGAGGTAGCAAATAGCTCTGCGACGACATTATCTGCGATGATTCGTTAGGGAAAGCGTATCCGACTGGGAAGTACTGAGGAGTTATTACCGAAGAAAGGCTGGCCATGATTTAAGGGATCGTCAGGCTGCAAGTGTAAAGTATAGTTAAGTCTTTCGGCGGTCAATCCAATCAACGTTCCAGAAAATAGTATCTAACAAGAGATTAAGGGCTGCAGCAAATCGTTCGTTTTCAAACGGCATACCAGTGCAATGTACAACCATCTGCGAAAGAGATAGAGCTTCAAGGAAAAGGGAAGTATAACAGCCATTATCGGTATGCAAGAATACGACAACTGCAGAAAATCGCGCAGATTCGTCTCATATATATACGTATGTATATCCTCGCATACTCTCGGAGTTTCTCTGAAATGGATGCCAGTCACATCAAGAAACATGGTAAACACATGTCCCGAACGCGAACAATACACCAGCACGTTATCTCAATTCTATTAGTTCATTTGACTACTGAAACACTAATAAATCAATACGAGAGCGCAAGAAGACCGTGCCGTTACCACGAGGTTTTGTTACTGCTATCGGTCTATAGTATCATGCAACAACTGTCACCACGACGTTCTGAATTTCCTATCTTCAATTTTCGGGTATTGAAACGCATTTGAATTCATGTCAATGGCTTCTGTTTCACTCCAAGTTGAGAAATTTGTTTGATAATTTGTTTTAATCTAACAACGAATCCTCACGTGAATGCGATTATACAGGCGTCATTACATATAATCAAGGCTATCATACGATGTAATTGATATGTTTTGGCTTATAGCTCTCCCATTTTCATTCGGAAGAGAAGGCAAGCACTCCTATTCATGCTCAGAATACGCCGGGTATCCACAAGCGTTGCCTTCATTTCTCATACGTTACATATTATAACAACGCTTTGACTCTGTCTCCGAGCTTGTTTTAATAAACATTCGACCAGCTGACTACATTATTCCTGTTCTCCTTATTTACTTCCTCGTTGTCGTCGTATTCATCACCCATGGTTACAACCACCCTCAGACTCTCTTCTCGCGCGGGACGTTCACCAGGAACGTTTCTTCCGCTTTCAAAGACACAAGCTGGCACCGCTCCAATTTCAACTTCGGCCGCACTTCCCGTGTTATTAGGAAGATTACGCTGTCCGAATTCTGTTCTGACAGGAGACGAGGGCACATAAAATGGTGACTTTCGACCGACGATGCACCATCCATCTGCACAACGTTTAATGAGAGTGAGTTTTTCGTTTGGACGGAGGACGAGTTCGTCGGGGAGAAGCGGTGTAAAGATTGAACGGACTTTGAGGACGTTTGGTTGCGGTTGAGTTGGTAGCGGTGGTTGGGCAGAAGATGGTTGGGATACAAAGGAGAGGTTGGATTGACTGCCAAGATCTACATTCAACTCGCCATCAGAAGCTGAAGTTGAGAGGTACAGAGTTGATCGTCTCCGGTTGCTAATTAGGGATGAACGGGATATTCTAGCCGTTGCTTTATTATGGCGTGTACTTGAAGAGGAGGAGGAGACGGCGGCGTCCAAAGGACTTGAAGGGTCCGGCTCGTCGGAAACGGGGACAGGAAGGGGTGCAAAAGGCCGAGGCATGGTCCCATTGGCTTCGTGACGGCCTATAATTTCTTGCGACAATACTCTGCGAACAGACGGGGTGGCCAAGGACGATGGCTTCTTCGGGGGTATATTGACATCTGGCATATGTGATTTGCGCGGACTTGAAGGCAATCCGTTCGGGTGAAAGCTCTTCAAAGAGGTCGGTGATGTCTTTGGCGTGGACAAATCTCGGCTGACGGCCAGAGGACTCGATATGCTACATACAGAAGAAAGTTATACGGCAAACACTATCATCAAATATTACAGAACTTACACTAAGGGTGTTGATCCCAAGGGTATACTACTCACAGAAGCATACGGCGATACAAGTTTACTTGAGTTGTACGGATAATTCAATGACGAATTTGACTTCAGCTTTTCCGAATCCACGTTCGAACTGACAGTTGAAGCAACGGTCTGCACGAACTGCAAATTACGCTCAATCTCTGCCCGCCGTCTTCGTTGCACGAATATGAGCGTTACGAAAACTGCCAGCGCCGTGGCTAGGACAGCCACCACGGTTAGACCGATGACGAGACCACTTGAAAGGCCTTTGCTGACGGATATGCTACTCATGTGCTATCGGGAGTATGGCACTTTAACCCAATATACAGTTTTCTTCAGGCGAGAAAGCCAGACGGAAATCCTCGTGTTGGAGACGGACGTCCGGGAACTATCTGAGATGTACAAACCAATTACCCCTGAGAGGTAGGTTAGTCGTAAAGGATGTTAAAGAGTGGAAGAGGGAAGGAACGACAGACGGAAAGAAACACAGCGAGGTACCAAATTGATGACAACCGCAGTGAACTAGTGAATTTATTGACGGGCATAACTCACCCTATACACTTCGGAGGTGTGGGGCCGTGCTAAATATGACAGCGCATTTGACAATTTATCATACTTATACGCAGCCGAACCCTGGGCCTGAGTGGTTGAGAGTCTAACAAGTCTAACCGAATCCCCTAAGTATTAGTACTTCAACAATCATTAATTCGCTGCGAATATAAGATTTGCGAATGTAGACTTTCGCTTGCGTTCATTAGCACTTTGCATGACAGATGCCCCTGGGAATTTTCTGTTGAAACAACAACTGATAATGGAAAGAACTTGAACGTCTGCCGCAATTATTGCTCCCGGCCGTTGGCAACGAAACTAATTTGGGCCCTGATCGTAATCAGACGATCTCACTATGTACATCCGTATACCTACGTAGATCTACGTAAGTATACATATATGTACCCAGGTAGATTCACTACCATTATGAGTCCTCCGCCTCCTCTTGGATTTAGAAAAGCTGTTTAGAAAATTTAAGAGATATTTCATCCGAATCTATCTAAGAAAAAAATCTAGAGTCTGAGACAAGTACTAGTTAGGAATTGCGTTGGCTGAGCAATCAAACCGAGGTCCGAGATAAATATGTATAACGGTAACATTGGCCGACAGAATAAAAGTATATCGTCGTACATGCGTTTATCGTTGAGATTGGCCGAAAGAAATGAAGTCGGGGAGAGTAGGCTTCGGGAGTTCAAATTAAATCCAAACCGTGTTTACTTCCGATTTTCGCTCATTCCCCATCGACCCGTAATAGGCGCCCCTTGTAACCTGGCTGCTTCTTCAAAGACTGCTTTCCCCTCTGCGCGCACATCCAGATTAGTGAAAACGTATTCAAAGGATACTATGAACATATCTAACCTTTCTCAAAACGTATGGGACCCTGGTTATTATGGTGATGCCACAAAATGAATATTACTTTCGTTTCGGACAAGATTAGAAAGCACTTACCAGCTCTTCCAAACGGTAGCCTTCAGATTTCCACTTTGGACCAGGTACATAATCTTTGTTGATCAGATTGAGATTCACCAACAGATTTTGTAACAGAAGTCTAAGACCAGTGGGCTGTGGTGAATACCAAGGATCCGGTCGTTGCCTACATCGCTCCTATCAGCTTTTGTCGTAAATCCGAGTTATAGAAGGTTGAACATACTGGGTGACATTCAAACGCGGATTCGAGTCAATTTGAGCATTTAGCTGTATGGGCGATTTCGGCACCGTCCGTGGAAGGCACAGATGTCGGACATAAAATTTCCTGATCATCAAGAAACATTGCACCAAGCACTCAATAGTTCGAGGTGGGTCAGGAAGCCTATGATTTATAATTCGACGTGATAATTCAAAGGGATTTGCCACAAGTGACCACCACTCACATTGCAATTCTGCGCGCATTTTCTCCTACGAGACACAGGAAAAGATTACGCATCAATTCGGGTATGCCAAATCGGCGTGGAACACGTTGTAGGAAGTAGTCGAAACCAGCATTGACCAGTTCATTGGCTTCTTTCGATGGAGCCAGCTCTCTTTCGAAATTCTGTCAAAAAAAGAAGTAGGTACGTCGTTTTCAGCTTAATTTTGAGAAGAAAAAAGTGACCTCCAGCCAGTGCACCATATCTAAACGGGTTTCCCAAAGATCATGGATGTCCATCATTCTTCCGATTTCTTTCCAGTAAATAAAGACTGCCTTTATCATATTCAGAGACGAGATGTTTGCAGAGTGAAACACAGGACATACGTCTCTTTCCATTTCAGTAGGTTGACGCCAATCATATCGAGCTGTCCATTCCTGAACGTTGGGTTCCGCAGCGGTGAGCCTACGGTTCAGTTATAGTTCATAAAAACCTACCAATGGCTCATGCATAAGCAGCGCCAAAGTATACAAATAATATTCGTTGCCCTAATATAATATTAACCGACGTTTAATATATAGGAAAGAAAACGCGATTCTCACGATTTTATATCTGCGATGAAGGACATTCACACGAGCAACAGCGATTGTCGCACGAGGATCGACATTAGCTTCCAAGTTGAAATCAGCCGAGTTAGGATCTATGGGCAAGGGAAAGGCCAGCCAGGTCCACATCAATATTTCTGTCTATGTAAGAGAGAGGTGAGAAAGACAATCTTCAGTTTGTACATGTTGCTCATAAGAGTCGGTATCGCGTACATCCAGAGCCCTTTTGCCCGAAGTTGACAAATTCTTCATTTGCCCCGTTTGAAGCAACAATTCTGCCATCCGTTGCTAACGCATGTCTGAGTAACCAAACTCGTTTTAACTATAAAGCCTACTGGAATAAACGCTTTGATCAATGCCACCTCCGCGCCGAGGTTAGTGATTTGCGGACAATCGTACGCCATCAACGATAATGTTATTTGTTGACCTTGCCTAGGCGTCAGTTCATTCCGTTCCCAAATGGGACCAAATTTGGCCTCAACAGCGTGTACACGTTGGTATCGACGGTGGTGGACGTAGGCCACGTAAGCAAAAAAAACGGCAGGAAGGATAGTGGTAACAGACAATACTGTCATTTTGAGGGTGTCCGTAAGGAACTTCATTGGTTTTATCTGATTGTGTAGGTGTCGTTGGGGCAGGGTTCAAGGTGGGTCTAAAGGTGCCTAAAACGCTTATGTAGTACCACTGAAAATTTGATTTTTTAATTTGGGAACGAGGCGGTGTCTATTGATGGAGAAGAGCCGACCAATGAAAGCTTCAAGTGTGCTTCGTCGTCTTTGGCGCGCCAATTGTGTGCCCATAAGCCGATATCAAGAGGGATAGCGATTGCTTCTTATACTGGCGGCACCACTCGTGAAAGAAAATACTATATATTTAAACCCTTGCATTCATAATGTGAGAAGTAATCTTTTCATGTGCGGATACAAACACGATTTCTAATATTCGACACATGTTACTCGACTTTGCACCAACAAAGCGGGGAACTGCTAAGTATTGGGCGATTAGCACTTGTTGTGCATACTTGAGCTTTATTAGCCAATACACCAGTGAGTAATATTCTATTCGCGAACCTGAGAATGAATGACAATATTGGAAAATTCCGGGTTAATTAATTTAGGTTAATAAACGCGCTAACTCCCCATTTTTTGGTTTGTATTGCATCAGCCTACCAGATTTTTCCGACAACGTTAATTGAATGAATTAATCATCAAGATATCACAACACTGAGGCTTGTATGCACAGTCAGTTTATTTTTTAATGGAGATGTTACAATTGACTAGGCTAATTTCCAGACGAAAGATCGCAGTTGCGCAGCGAACGGCCGAACGAACGCGTCGACAGTGCTGCGTAGCTATTACATTATAGCCATCAAGTGACTGTTTAAACAGAGTATAAAAGTACATGAACAATTTCTTCAGAATCCAACTTCACAACCAACTTTCAAGTCCTACTATTCAACAATGTCTCAGACTCTCACCATAGCCGTTTGCATCTGCAATGGTGTTACTCTCACTGATTTCATCCCTCCGATGGAAATTCTGTCTTCAGTCAACATGGCTGACGTGCCGGGAATTTATCCCGCAGAACTGCTCAAGGATGTCAAGTACAGATTTACAATTCACTATATAGCTCCGACCAAAGAACCTATTCAGGCGATGAGCCCGATGCAAATTACGGTGAATCCAACTCACACATACAGCGAAGCTCTGAGTGAGGGTCCTCAGTACGATATTATCTGGATTCCCGCCGGTATGTCGTCAGCGTGCTGATGCTCGCTCTTGATTTTTTAATATTAATCTTTGTGTGCAATTTATTAGGACCCATCCCTATGGATCCAACGGCCCCATTAGCAAGTGTTATCCCTCCGGAGCAGATCAGCTTTATTGCGAAGCAGGCCCCAAGGGCCAAGTATGTCATGTCCGTCTGCGGAGGGTCAATTCAGTTGGCCGTAGCGGGTCTGTTGGATGGGAAACGTGCAACAACCAACAAGGCCTTCTATAAAGCTATTGTCGTAAGTAAAGCAAAACATTGATGAATGAGATTCTGACCACAGGCTTATTTTCGACGAAAAGAGCCAAACGAGCGACAAAATTAAATGGGTTGCCAAAGCACGCTGGGTTGTGGACGGAAATATATGGACCAGTTCTGGAGTCTCAGCAGGTACGTGATTCTGAATATGATCCCAAACATAGTCAGTGATTGCCTTACATTTTCATGACTTCACAGGCGCAGATATGGCACTGGCGTTTCTGGAGCATTTAATCAGTAAAGAGTTTTCCGAAATTGTTAGGAGTAGGGTTGAGGTTCATGGGTCGAGCAGTTCCGAGGACGACCCATTTGCTGCGATCCATGGGCTTATTTAGTAGTCGCTTCTGATCATAAAGAGCATATATAACACAAGGGTATTCGTTGGTAAAATAAACTGAAATTCGCTCGGCCTTGACTCCATTAAGTAATGCCTGGATGATCGATGATCAAATTAAATTATAAATCTAAGTGTACCTTAGTCGGTATGTCACCACGTAAAATTATTTGTTATTGGGGAGTACAAGGGGACAGACAAAACTAACCAATCCAAACACTCCGCTGCGTAAGTTGAAGTCGTAATAATTCAAAAATGGAGTTTGAATTCACTCCTCGTGATCGATACTATATGTCAGCACCTTACAAGCTGCTACAAGGAAAATATACATACTCAATGAAAAGCAAAATGCTTACCTGAACTTTCAAAGAATATACTTAGCACCCGTAGCCGATTTATAAACCCCGATGATTCAAATTTCAAAGGCTTGAGCTGCCGAGATCCAAAATCAGATGTCTAATCTCTGCGCCACTGGCTCACTTACTGATCAATCGCAATTGCAAATAATCAAATCCACCAAACAGCATAAATAGCAGCCCTCTCTTAGCCCTCTCAGTCACATCTCATCGACGCACTTCTCTCTACAACGATGACAGAAACGCTCAGACTCGCAGTTCCCATTTGCAACGGTGTAACTTTAACTGACTTCATTCCTCCCATGGAGATCCTTGGAGCAACAAATATGATTGAAACGGGGTTGTTCCCTGCAGAGTTTAAGAAGGATGTCAAATATCGGTTCGCGATCGACTATGTGGCACCAACCAAAGAGCCAGTTCATGCCTGGACTCCGGCGCAGATCGCGGTGATGCCAACGCACACGTACCGCGAAATATTGGATGGCGGCATTCAATATGATATCTTATGGATTCCCGCAGGTATGCACTGATCTCCCTCGCAAGACTTCTTTTTTGTCGATGTAATCTCTCCAGGTCCCACTCCATCCGACTTCACGCAACCATTGCATAGTGAGGTTCCAGAAGAACAATTAAACTTCATTCGGAAGCAAGCTCTAAAAGCGAAGTATGTTATGTCGGTTTGTGCAGGCTCTATCCAGTTAGCCGCAACAGGTTTATTGGAGGGAAAACGCGCAACGACTAACAAATTTCTCTTCAAGGCTGTTGTAGTGAGTCATTTTGCGTTGATCATCTAAAAAAATAAACCTGATGTTTTGAATAAAATACAGAGCCAGACAAGCGACAAGATTGAGTGGGTCGCAAAGGCACGTTGGGTAGTAGATGGCAATACGTGGACTAGCTCTGGTGTTTCAGCTGGTAGGTAAAATCAAATCTTAATCGTGTATTTGATATGAAATGTTTTTCAGGTTCAGATATGGCATTGGCCTTCCTCGAACACTTGACGACTAAGGCGTTTGCACGGGCAGTCAGAGGTATAGTCGAAGTTTCTGAAGCCAGCAGCTCCGAAGATGACCCGTTCGCCGTCTTCCACAACCTTGTATAAGAATTAGTATTGAAAGAGGCTTGAAATTGATGAGAGGGTTTCAGGGGGTAAGGCAGGAAAGATACAGGAATCAGCAATCGTATGTTTGGAAAATAGAGGAGACTCGGAAACTGGGGGCCCGGCATTATATATGGTTTTTGCTTGATATACATATGTATTTAACGTCGTGTATTCCGAGTCCCTTCTCACAAGTAACTATGTTCCCTCGATATAAATGGTCGTCGTGTCTTGGTCGTGTCTGAGTGCAAATGGAAATGTAGAACTTGAAGAGACGCAAGTCGTGGAATATAATACAAAAACTTGTGAGTAGAAAAATTGAAGGAGATGAGCATGTCCTTTCTCACTATCCTGCTGCCTTGTTGGATTCCCTTGCTGGACTATGCAAGGGAACTAGAGTGATGTGCACCGGCGCCCGCAAGCTATAAAGGGAAATGTCCGAAACGAACCATAAAGGGTCTGATCGCAAGGAGCTGATTATGACGGAACAAGGCACGACGGAACAATTTTTATGCGAATAATCCGAAATCCATCAGAACATGAGCTTAGGGTCAAGCACCGCTATTCGCTAGACGCGTACCAACGCCTGGTCGCGTCCCTGTTTACGCTTTATCATGCGCTCTGTTTACCTTTTATTCAATTTTTTCATTCCTTTTTTTGTTTCATGAAAAACGTTCCATTTTTTTGATTACAAAAGAAGTCGTTTTCTACCGGCCTCGCAAACCATATATAAGGAGCCTCGAGACTCCATACAAGAAATAAGAATTATCTTCCCCGTTTCGCTGATACTTGGAATTGAAGGCTAAGTTGTCCTTTAGCGTTTAATAGTCAGTCTCTCTGTTAGTTCTCCCTTATTTCTCGTAGCACACCCGATGAACTGGTTCCCTTACTTTCCTGCCACTCTCCTGAGGCGCTCTCTTCAAGAGGCCTGCACTATCCTATTCCCTTGTTTGATTCCCTTGCTGGACTATACAAGAGAACTAGAAGCTCCTGGGGTCGCAGATGCCCTTGCATCAACGATCAGCTCTGTACCCAAAATAGAGCGAGCTGGTCAACGTTTCAACGTTCTCAACGATCGGTGCGTCCGAGTCGGTCACAACCACATACAAATACGCAGAAATAACATGTAAATGGAAGCAAATTAAACGGGACGGTGAGCCCTTGCTAGATGCAAGGGACAACCAAGGTGCCAGATCATTGATCGGCTTAGAAATTACTTCCATGTACCAAAGTATCACAGTATCGTCGACGTCAACAGAGGTTTCATTCAAACCCTATTACCAATTAAAAACAGTCCCCTATTAGAAAATTTTACGACCCAGGTTCATTCCTCGTTTGACTATTAGTGCGATGTCGATGTGTATAAAATCCGAGAAACGATGCTCCCCGATGCGTAAAAAGTCCAGATATCACCACTAGTTTAATATTTCTTATAATCTTATTTTCTTCAATTCTTAATTCATTTTTGTTCATCGTCTATTTTTTTTAATATGCACTTTAAAATTCCTTTTGTTTTCATCGCTGCAACTTTCGCCGACCGCTGTTCTGGCAACTCCCATCTCAGTTGGTCGCGGTTACAACCGGCGGGACGTTGCAGAAGTTGCTGGTTTGATTGGGACAGCCGACGCAGCTGTCGTGAGTCCTGTTTCACCTAAATACCTCACATGAGCCAAATTCCTTTCCCCACCTTACTTCCATATAAGCAAATTTGCACTAGCGCTATCACAAATAAAACAAACAGCGATGGTTCCATTCAGCTTCTCAGTATACCAATGGCCTTGGAACAATATGAAATCAGTACAGGCGCTGTAAGAAACCCTTTCCATCTTCATCCAAAAAATTTTTCTCGCTTACTTGAGACATACTACAGTTGGGTGAGGAATTATCGGTGAGAAAGACTAATTATAAGTTAGCAAACTGAGATTAACGTTGTAACAAAGATAACCCAACCCCTAGACGAAGATGATAGTCAAACGGTTATGAGTGCCAACGCTCTGCCATATTTCCAACATATTCTTCACAATGCCAACCTGCTGCTTACCACGACACAGCTTATTGCAAAAGAGGGTGCCGGTGCGGTTGATGATACCGCAAATGCGTTGACGCAGATAACCAGCAACGTCAAGGTAAGATAGCCTGTCATCCATCTCATCCTTATAGTTATCCTCAATCGTGATTATTTACAGCAATTTCCGAACATCTTAAAATCAATATTTACGGACGTAAGTTTTTGAATAATTCTGTTAGAGTGCCAGACAACTCAATTCATATCTCTTTCTTTAAGGACTCGATGACCCAGTTCAACTCTATTAATGTCCAAGTACAAACGACGCTTACCAACGTTCAGAACGTTTATCAAGGCTTGAACATATTAGCAAAGGTTACCACAACCAGCATACCATTCTGAGAAATGAAGAATATTAGGGTTAAACGTTAAATTGCCAGAGGGATTTTACATGGGACTAGTGTACTTTGACTCTGTTTTTATTTATATTCTATTTATAAAAGGAATCCGAGTCCTTTTATAATCATGAGTTGGTGGTTTAGTAACAATCTTCGGACATGTATATGTGCATACAATGAACTTCTATATCTATGGCATTGATAGTGCACTACAGGTATATTGGTTTTTATCATTCCGTCAACAACATAAACATTCGCTTAGTCATGAATCATGATGCAATCCAGAAATGGAGCTTTCAGTTGAATTCGCCATTTCTTGCGTGAAGGCAGCAAGACAGCTTGGGGTGACAACTCGGGGACCGGAACTGAAACCGGCGTAGGCTATAGCGGGTTTCTGCCAGTGAGGCGTTTTGCCCCCCTGGCTCTGGCCATTCCGCCACCCAGTTCGAGAGCGTGGCTACACTTGCGCTGATGACTGTTTCCGACCCGAGCTCCGCAAGACCTTCGCCGAATCCAACACATCCCGAGAGTCCGGCAAACACCGAGTGTCGCGATTGTCTCAACGAAATTTAGACTCCGTCGGAGTCCGCCTGTTCACTTTCTTTCGCCGTCGTCGCCTTGTCTCTTCCCCAGGTGCAGATTCTTAGAAACGACTGGTGAAAAGATGGGATGGGGCGATTCAGGTAAACTGAGAGATGCCGATAGATAACTTCCCATTCTTCAGTCTGGTGCGTCTTGTGACACCTTGCAATGAATACTGTTGATTTCGTTGTTCCTCTCTGCCGACGTATAGACTTCTTTCTTCATCGCTATAATTGTTTGGACCTGATATCAAGGTACCGGCAAGTAAATTTGACGATATCAAGATTTTCCAACTACACTACGACGTGTGGAACCCAGCGGGAGCAGCTACGGCAAGCTACGGTCAGTTTACGTTGGATATATTTGGAGTGAGAATGGGGAGATTGAAGAGGGGGAGGAACAATTTTTCAAAACGATTTTTCAAGTCTAGGTACGACTGGACCTTGGTCATGCATTGTAAGCAACTAAACCTTTACTAGGCAGCTTTGGTACGACACTTCGAAACATTCCTATCTGTTGTTTAGGTCCTGTGGTATTCTGGCTAGTATTTCTTGCGTAAGGGGTATGTCTGCATTGTTCAACGTTTCAAGGTGCGCATACCGGGTAAATCTGTCTGGGCATTCTTTACATAACTGATTACATCCTTCATTTCTAGTGGCACGGGATAATGTCAAAATCTTTTTCAAAGGCGACTCGTTCAGTTCGGGACTCTGATAATATGCCAATTCAAGCCGGTTTTTTTTTTTTGAGATTTGTTCCCTTGGCCGAATATTCTTATGCTGAATCCAATTTCAAGCCTAGTTGGGATTCTACTATAAGCGCCGCATTGATGTAGTGATAATGCTGATCTCCGTGTGAGCACGGCGCAAGCTTTATGAGAGCGCTGTAATTGTAACAAAGGTGTAATAAACGTTGTTTCTTCAAATCGCACAATATATGGTAAGAGGTCCGTCTATTTTCAGGACTTTTGTGAGCACAAACATGTCGCTAAAATCAGGCGTGAATTTTTTGTGGTTTCAAAATTAGGAATATAAGGGTTTGGGGATCTGATCTTAATAGGGATAATCAGGAATCCTTGTACACGCTAAGATGCTGCATTCGGATGAATGATTAGGAACCCTACAGGGAATAAAGGAAACCCTCACCGAAGATGACCGGTCGACACATGTATGCAAATGCATGTCCGACCGTTGGATTACACACACACACATACCTTATTGATGTACAAAACTCCTCTCTGGCCGCATTGTACGATTACTAATTAACCTCGACACTGAGTATTAATACTGACCCGAAAGAGGTCTCCCGATTGATTTCGATCTAGCACGTCTCAACCTCCTAGTCTTAGCTGACGATACATATTTTTTTTGACAATGCCAGAAAATCTCACCATTGGCGTTTGCATCTGTGATGGTGTTACTCTATCGGATTACATTCCTCCTATGGAGATTATTGCGTCGTTAAACATGGTGGACTCGCCCTTATTCCCTTTGGAACTCGCCAACGATATCAAGCACCGAATCAAGGTTGACTATATAGCTCCAGCTAAGAAGCCCATCTATTCTCTGACCGGAGTGCAAATTACCGTGAATCCAACACGCACATATCAAGAAGTGCTGAAAGAAGGTATCCAATACGATGTTATATGGGTCCCTGCCGGTATATACCTTCTTCAAATTCAGGGAATTCTTTTTTGAGAATTTCGACAGGCCCTCTTCCTCCGGACGGCGCTGCACCATTACATAGTGCCATCCCACAGGAACAAATCGATTTCATTCGCATGCAAGCACCCAAAGCAAAGTATATCATGTCCGTCTGTGCGGGGTCTATTCAACTAGCTGCAGCCGGCGTCCTGGAAGGGAAACGTGCGACATCAAGCAAGTATCTGTTGAAACTTGTCGTTGTAAGTCGAAACAATATATCCTAGCCAAATGAACTGACCTAATCTTTTTCAAAAAAAAAAAGGCCCAGACAACCGGCAATATCGAATGGGTTCATAAGGCACGTTGGGTTGTAGATGGAAACGTATGGACTAGCTCCGGAGTCGCGTCTGGTAAGCATTGGGTTCTCTCAATAATCATTTCGTGTGTAAATAAAAAGTTTCGTCATAGGCTCGGATATGGCGTTGGCCTTTGTTGAACATCTCACAAGCAAAGCGTTCGCAAGGGTGGTGAGGGCTATAGTGGAGGTTGCTGAAGTCAGCCAGGACGAAGATCCATTTTCCGACCTCGCTTAGACATCTAATGCTGTATAAACAATCATAGGCTTGCAAGAAGTTTTTATGTCAATTCACCGTGCGTGTACCCATGTAACTGCGCTGACGTTAGTTGCGACCTGTGGCTGATTATGTCGGAGTCACGGTCAGAAAGCTGCCAGGGAGTAGCGTGCTCGAGAGTCGAGGAACCTTTTAGAACTCTGATAAATCATCATTAGTTTA
Source organism: Phallus indusiatus (assembly GCA_027605045.1). Taxonomy (NCBI): domain Eukaryota; kingdom Fungi; phylum Basidiomycota; class Agaricomycetes; order Phallales; family Phallaceae; genus Phallus; species Phallus indusiatus. Next base: position 1,108,178 of record JAQFWX010000009.1, read on the forward strand.
ATCTTAACATGCATGATATTATATCTGATAAAGAAGATTACATCATTAATCAATACAAAAAAAAATACATCAGTCAGCGATTGTAAAACCGACCGTGACAGACAGTGAAGGATAAGAATACAGTTTTCAGTCGGCTTCAGCGTGTACTCTCATCTCAGGAGAATCCCAATCAACAAATTGCTTAAACGCCGCAGAAAGAACTAGCTCTTGTGAGTAGATTGGTATCCCACTCTTATGCAAACTGCGCCAGAGATGCTCATCTTTCAGACACGATAGCACATGGACATGTTCCGAGTCTGAAAGATTTCGCGCATTCGGTGTCGCCCGTTTACCCTTTTCAAGTAAATTAAAAGTGAATGAAAAATGATCAGAAAGCGAAACCGACGATTAAAACAACTGAACGTACCTCAGCGCCGTTTGCTTTGAGAATGTTGATAAGCATGTTGTGATCGACTTTGACGTTAGGCGTAATGTAGAACGTGTGGCCTTGGAGCAACTTGGCTTTCTTCTTCTTCAAGTCGCTTGCTCGTTGAAGGGCTTCAGATAGCTTGAATTTGTGGTTGTGTTCCACATCAGGATCCCGCAACATAAAAGCCTCTTCAGCTACCGTCGTCAAAGTCAGTGAGGAACGCGCTTTCAGAAGATCCTGAGAATACGTACCCACTACCCTTTTCTCCTTCGCGCACGTTACGAGCCAATCTTTACCAAGAATGTATGGTGCTTGTGGCAGAGCGCATAAGAACTTCTCAGTTCGCGCCATCCCGCTAGCAATCAGATGAGTGCATTCCCCGGGTTTCGTAGTAAACTTCGCCCCCAATTTGATTACAGCCTTAAAAGACTTTTTTAGATCATTTGTAACCTAATGTCATACATATATCACATACCTGCTCGACGTCGTCCGGGACATCGATTTTCGTCGTCAGGATGCGAATTCTTTTGGGTTCCATCGTCGATGACCCAAGAGACCTGATGGAAAAGCGTCATCAGTCAACAATGCTCTCGCAAACAACAAAAAAAGAATGGAATGAACATACTCTTTATCACCAGCAACAGCCCCATTCCGCGACTTTGACAAACTCCGTCTTTTCTGCCCGTTACCCTCATCCCCATCCATCACAGTCTTCCTTGAGCTCTTGACGTGCGTGACCAATCGAGCACGCCCGTCGTCAGATTCTTCTTCAGCCGCAGCCGCAGCCGAAGTGCGTGCTTTTTTTACAACTCTGACGCTAGCATCACTATCTTCGACATCACCGGCATTCGCGCTCAGCGCGGTCCCTAAAGAACTCTTACGACGTCGCGTCGAAGCAGCCGTCTTTTTGCGCTCGTTTTCATAGTTGATAACGTCCGGCATGACCTGAGTGCGTAACCTTTCAGTCGCAGCTGCAGCGGCGTACCGGCGAGAGGTCAATGTATTGTTCAGAATGGAGACTACTGAGACGGAATGATCGGATAACAACGGTGAAGCATCCTTGGATGACGTTGATGGTTTGGGTGGGTGCTTTTTTCTCTTAGCAACCTGCTTCAAAAGCGTGTCTGATTCTGGAAGTTCGACGGCCACCGTTCGATTGGATGACGGACGAACGACCTGGTTGGCGACTGCTTTAGGCTTAGAAGCCGCTTTCTTAGTCTTTTCGGAGGCTTCTACCCTATCCTCTTCATCAGATGATGGAGACGACAATGGAGACGACGCGTCGCGAGCTGCTTTTGCTTTAGCTTTCAAGGGTGACTTGTAAGTTTTAACGATTCTAGGTTTCTTTGGTTCAACGATGTCACTATCGGTAGAGTCAACGGCGGATGGAGAATGAGGTCGTTTGGTAGAGATTGGTTGAATAGATGTCTTTGTCTTTGGTTTTGGTTTTGGAGGTGATGGTGGTGGTGATGATTGTTCTGGCAAGTTCTTCGTCTTCTTGTTTTTCGGTGGTGATTTTGCAGGTCTGGGTGAAGCGATTATTACGACATCGTCCTCGTCACTAGAGACAGCAGTCAAAGAACTAGGTTTGATGGCCAACTTGGATTTTGATTTTGATTTTAAAACTGATTTGGACGGTGACGGTAGTCGAAGATCTTTTTCATCCGTATCGTCGCCCGAAGATTGCGTCGTGTCGTCTGACTCGTCTCGTGTCTTCTTCGCCACTTTTTTCTTCTTGAGGTGATCAGACGAGGAACCTTGCACATTTTTCGATAGCCCAACCTTCTTCGAAGGCAACGCTAACTCTTGGATTGAATTATCGCTGTCAATTTGTTCCGGCTCCGTCGAAGATTTCAACATACGCTTCGACTTTAACGGCGTCGTTTCCTTAGCGGTAAGACGTTTCTTCTTCGGCTTTTCATCCTCTTCCTCCTCTTCCTCCTCCTCCTCTTCTTCTTCCTCTTCCCGCTCAACGGCTACTGGAGCTTTCTTCGCCTTGGGCTTGGAAGCCTTCGACGGACCTGCCGCAGCGTTAGAAGTCGACAAGGGCTTCGTTGCTGACTTTTTCAGAAGGGATGGAGTGGAGCGTGGTGGTCCAATCTTGATAGGTCCCTTTGGAACAGGCTCGACGCTCAAAACTTCCTCCACTTCCTCCACCTCCAACGCATCCCGAAAACTGTTAGTCACGGAGGCTAATTTGGCACCATCGGTTGCAGACGGCTGAAGCTTTTTTGGAGACTTCGATAGCGATACGGGTGTAGTTGAAGTCTTGACAACAACGGCCGCTTCTGTATTTTGGTTCTGTACTTGGGCGGTATCCCCGTCTTGTTGTGCCAGACCAGTGTGCCCAACACCTCGATTTCCCAATAGAGCGCCGTAGTTGAACCCAGGTGCGAAATCGACATACTTTTTCAGCGCAGGCGTGAGGTTACGCCATTCGACAAAGCAATCTTCAAGCCACTTATGATGGACAATTGGGACCGACCATTCTTCAGCCTTGCTCGTCTTGGTGCCACTTTTACTGAGATTTATACTGAACGTGAGAACAAAAGCTAATTGTAGAATGAGAGTGACGTACTACGCTGCAATGACAACTGTGTTTTTGCCGGACATTGTGGGCGTGAAGGTCGCACCCATGAGCTGGATCAGCTTCTTGAGATACTCGCGGGCATTGCCTTGGTAGTTGGTTACCGTAATTTCCTAGCCATTTGGTCAATAAAAATGACATATTGAAAGAATAAAGACGACTGACGTGGTGTTCAAACCCAGGGATAGGATCAGAGCGGACAGGATAGTGAAGAAGTTGGTCTCGAGGTCGACTTAAGACGCCAGTCTTCTCGACGTACAAGTACCAAGCCAGCGAACCGATTGTCTTGCCTTTGTCTAAAGCCCGAGAATACGCAGGTCCAGAACGATAGCGCGTGATTAGAATATCTGCGCTGTCCACGATCGTTCCTTCATCATCTGGGGATCCTGAAAGAACGAGACCACCATCCGACTTTATTCGTTCCTCCAGAGCCTTCCGTCGGTCTTCGTTCAGCTCCAAAGAAGCGGACAAGAGAATCCTCCTGCCTTGCCAAATATCACGAGGTTCACGCTCGTTAAAAGAAGGTTCTCGAGTTAAAACGTGGAATAAGGCCTTCTTATCGAATCCGTCTTTGAGATAGTCCGCGTCTTTCGGGTCAGATAACTGGCCTTTGTACCACGTCGGATCGTCTTTATGATTAAGAAATGGCGGATCGGGAAACTCGAATAAATTTGTAGGTATACGCAACTGCATCGACCAGCATTGATCGAACCACTGCGGCAGAACGATTGCGATACGGGCAGAGTCGCGGAAGTGCATGGCGACTTTGTATTTCTCAGAGTTCGTATTCGTAACGATTAGATGCGTTACGTCTCGTGTAAGTCCTTCTCTCCACGAACCCCCGCGACTTTCTATGCCAGTGGAGATAACATCTCTGTCACCTTGTGGGAGCTAACCGATATCAGAGATATGGGAGAACGACAAAAGCAGCGCTACATACATCTGCACATGCAGCCACTACCCCTGAGAAGAATTGGCCTTTGTCTGCGGAAAAAAACTGAGGGCTGAAAAGAAACAGTGTAAAGAATATTGAATTAGCAGAAAACAAGTTCACTAACTCTTGTAGGCTTCCCAACTCCATGCTCCGTTCAACCCAGTAAGGCTAAAAGGTGGATCTTTTAGTAATTGTGCGCGATAAAGGTGATAGGAGTATTCACAGTTACGCAAACAACGTTTCGGGCCAAAGTATCGCATCCTTCGAATTCAATAGTATTGCTGATAATGTGAGTGGCGTCCCTCAGGCTCGTTTCCACGGCACCATTGAATTGCAATATGCGACTGATTTCGGCTCGAGTGTCTTCTGAAAGAGATTGAGAGACATGATATAAGATATTTTCAAAAAATGGCATGAATGTGATTGTGAGAAGTGCAGTCACTTGGCACCAGACGGCCTGGAATCTGGTAGATGCGGCGCTGCTGGAAGGAAGCTTAGGGCGGAGTTTCCACGATATGTCACGCGATTGCCAGGCTGAAGCCGTTTTGTCTGCTGGCGCATGCACGCATGGACACTTCATTAATCATTATTCAACGACAAAGACACATAGGTGCCGTCATCTCATCCACCCAAATCTATAGTTCAGTATTTCACACCTTCGTATGCATAAACCAGCAGAAACATCAACACCACATATTGAATTTTTTGCGAGTGTTTGGCAAGTGCGGAGCTTTCGCGGAAGCAACAAAAAACTGCAACCCTATCTCATGTATGTCGAATCCTTACCAACAAGTAAAATCAAGCAGCCTAATAATATGATCATTGGGGGGTTTTCTTCATACTCTTTGAGCCGGTGTTGGGGGACAACGAGCAGCTACCCGTTGGAAGAACGCGATCGAATAGAAGTCAGACCTTCGCAAAGCAATGTCCAATTTACAGCCTCTTATTGTGGGTGTGAACCTCGAAAGTGTTGAGTCAAGTCCTGTGTCCATCGAGTCTGGGACGAGTTTATGGATCACGTCTTGCCAATGGATCATCGGAATTCTATTATCGAACGAGTATAGGTTTTTTTACGTTCTCTGATCGTCCTCAATAATTTTCCTTTTTTACTCTTGAGTGCTAGTGATATATTGTACGCATTAAACAGTGGTACATATATGCTCTTGATGTTGATGACAACACAAGGAAAATAGTTTGGTTACGATTAGCGTTCCAACAAGATATATGTAAGTGCATGCCTTAAACGAATACTCTGTTGCTTATTACACACCGACACATTTGATGCAATTGTGTTCACAGCGATCTATACATCCGCACTTTGATCCGTTGGTTTTACAGATGTCTTTGGCCGACTAAACTCGAGCACTTTTTTCGTCCAATTGGTTACGGAATGAGGAGTTTTATGCTAGATGAATATCTTAGTAACAGGGCTCTGAAGAACGCGAGACTTGTGAAACAACGTACGTTAGTCGCACGAACACGCCCTTCAGTATCCTTGACCTTGTCTGACGCCGTATTTTCAGCAAGGAGTTGCCCAAACTCAGGCACGGTGCTCTTTAATATCAAAAGAGCTTTGTTTGCGAATTCTTCAGGGGACCGAACTCTGGGAGGTACGTGTACCAAGTCGTCAGATTGCGCTATTCCATTCATAAGGACAAATAGCTCGTCCAACGTGTGCCTGTCAACCTTTGATTCTACAAGCAGGAAATACCTCTTGATATCCCAACCAGAGGACACGATGAGTTTCCATAGTGACTCAAGCACGGAGGGGCTGTAAAGAATGGTGAACAGCCGGGGATTCCTCGGATTCACGGACTCGAGGAGATTCATTAAGTCTTCATATATTCTCGCTTCCATATGGATATTAATATTCGTCAAGTTATAGAGACATTTTAAGATGTGCGATACTGCATCCGGATCATCCGAGAGAATTGTGAATAGATGATGGTGGTTCTGGGGCACAAGCAGTAGCGCGAAGAGGGGGGGTGTGACACATGAGAGGCTTGGATCGAGATCTCGTGAAAACCATTGATATATGAGAGAGAGGTCGTGACGGTCCGCGAAATTCAAGTGGTTACATAGTGGAATGTTCATCCAAGAATATACTTGGCACAGAACCTTCGTTGCACTATTTCTGGTGTCATCCGTCATAACCTCGCACCAAAATGTGTCCACGCAGCAGATCTCTTTGAAGTAAGTGAAGCAGTACTCGGCATTCTCCGATGTGTGAAGTCGTTCCGAGGTATTCAAGTACCACCAAAAGTCTTCGAACATATACTTCAAGGTGTTTTGTCTCTGTGCTTTGTCAGTGATGAGTGGATGATCGGAGGTGAGGTTACGATAAATGGTGATAAGGAGGTGATAGCGTGTTTCATAAGATTTGGCTTCCGATGAATAGTCGGGGTTGCCCAGTTTGAAGTAACGGAACAGGCGTTCAAACTTCCACCATCCCAGTTCTTCGCTATTAAACCGTATTAACCCCGCATTACGTATAAGTTGGTGAGTGGGATTGAATTTCCAATAGAATGGACCCTGAGGTCCACAGAGGAGTATACGCACAGCGTCCGTATCGTCAGATGGCGTCCCTTCGAAGAGATAACACCACATGGTCAGTGGAAGACTAAGATCGTCCCTGATGGCATTAAAGAGAGTTTGTGGCTCTTCATACCTCCAAAGCCCGACGGCCTGAATCTGAAGATAGCTCTGATACTCCTGTTTTTCTAGTTGACTTTGTAACACATCGGGAATGGACTGGAGTAGTTTCCAAGATGTTACGATACGAGCTGCGAGATCTAGACACAATCCATAACGCAAATCCACGACATTCGTTTCACTGATTTCCAAAGTACAGCGGAGATTTGTGAGTACATCCTTATCAAATCGTTTGCTGATAAATGGATGCACAGCTACTGATCGTGCAATAATTCGATGAACACTTTGGTTCGAGGAAGTCCCATGGAGCCAACGGAGTGCATCGATGTCAAGGAATGCTGCGTTTTTGATAACTTTTTTTATGTTCTCTTCTCTCCACTTTGTGAGTTTTGGCAAGTTGGATCGGAGTCTCTGAGAACCACGGCGCACCACATCAGCTAACTTTACAATGAACATGAATCCATGTTGGACGAGGCCCCGGGGGAAGTAAATGAGATGCCCAACAGTACATCGAGATTTTAATTGTATTTTTCTAGAAAGAGTTTGTAAGCCCCCTTTTAGGACCGTGATGATATTTTGAGAAACTTGTCGCAAACACACCTGAGAAACCCATTGTACTTTATGATTTTCGGCAAGTTTCCACCAAATATAGTGGATCGGAGTCTCTGACACCCACGGGACACCGCATTAGCTAACTTTAAAATGAATATTAATCCAGGTTGGACGAAGCTCCGGAAGGTATTCCGAGCTTTAAAATGTATTTTCCTCGAAAGAGCTTGAAAGCCCCCATTTAGGATCGTGATGATATTTCGCAAAACTTGTCGCAGAACAAGAAAGATAAACCCGGTGTAAATCGTTAACGAAGATGTATACGGACATTCCGCATACCAAATAGGCAGCATCACCGAGATAAGATATAACGTATAGGTGATACTGGTGATAATGAGAATCGTCCAGGCAACACGAACGTCCAATGGAAACAGTAATATAATGTTTCCCGCAAGAAACAAGCCAACAGCGAGGTGGAGGAGGATGGGGAGAATGTCGATGATCACTGGAACTTTCCACGATTCGAAGCCATTGAGCCGCAACTGTCTCGCTCGAACTCTTTCATTCACCGATCCAGGAATAGAAGATAAGTAATAATGGAGCCATTGCTTCGCAATGCCAGCAAATAACGCCGTAGTTAATGTAATCGCCAAACTTGCGAACCATAGACCGTTCACCAAAAGTGTGACTGTTGAAGGTGTAAATGGCGACGTCGGTGTCAGCGTTGAGCTAGGTACCTGGCTTGCTGGTACTCCATTGAGATTGGCGCGTAATAACTGAACTGCTTCAAACAGTAGGGATGCAGAAACTTGAGTATTATCTTTCTGCAGACTTTGTGATGCTTGTGAGATAAATGTTGTTATAACGCCAGAGAAGAGACCAGCCTGATATATCAAAATAAGCTTTAATAATATGATTACGGATAGATGTTCTGCGTACAAAGACGAGAAGTACATCCACTGTGTCTTTCCACCTCTCTGCCCTCTCATGATCAAACGATTCGGCTTCGTCGAGGTATGTCAACCAAATGCGAGAATTTTCGGCAACCTCCTCCCCAGGTCGATCTCGTGGATACTTTTGTTCGTAATCATATTTATTTGTATTTGCTAATGTGTCAAGTCAGGCCGCGTACTGAGATAAACAGGATTAAAATCGTTACACTTACAGTCTGTTTCTTGAGAGAAACCTTTGTTTAGTCCGAAAAGCTTTTTGCGCCATTCTTTGTTTTGTTGCTCAATATTATGAGAAGGGCCGGAAACTCCTTTGTTAGGTGTCTCTAAAATGTAAATAACGTGAGCAACGTTCATATACTGTTATCATGCAACAGAGACTTACCAAGAAAATCGCGGAAAAGGCTTACCAAATTCTCTATTGTTTCATCGGACTGTCGGGCTGTCGCTGGCACGGCAGCAGGTTGTTGGTCTGTCGCTAGCACGGGAGCAGATTGTTGGCCTGTCGCTGGCACGGGAGTAGGTTGTTTGCCTTCTTCGTTAGAAGGAGTCTGAACAGGGTTACAGTCCGCGGACGGAGACCTGGCACTCTCAGTAGTCGGCATAGCGTGTCCACCATTGGGTCCTTCAGAGTCATTTCTGCTGGAGGTTTCGCCGCCTTCGTTTCGCGCTTCGATTTGCATTGTTGTTTCGTTCAAACCAGATTTGTTAGACATTTGTATTTAACTGGTGGGGGGTGATTGAGATAGACGATTATATGCGTGAAGGGTGTGTTGAAAAGAACCTTCGTAAAACGCGGTTTTTAAGTCGTTTTTCGAAACACTCGACAACTCATTGTGTCTTTTAACCTCACTGTGAACACAAACATTTATAAAATCGCACGGCAAAAATGTGCTTCGCCACATTAAATTAATAAAGCAGCACGAATAGTGAAGACTAGACACACCAATAAAGTTCCAACTTTGAGTGGTATCTTCTTCGCAAAAAAATGTCAGGGTAATATCTGGTGCTCGGAAAATTTGCTGCTTCTACTTGTCTTCTGGTTTGAAGCAATCACTAGGTTCGTTGTGGAGTGCATTGTTTCACATGGTTAGCGCACCTTGCCTGACATATACCTTGTTCGTCATGCGGCTGTTTCTTTTAAAAATGATGATCCTGTGATATCATGTTAGTTTTTCGAAGTAAAGTCCTGTTTCTTTCGCAAGGTAGGATGTAATTAAGGGGTTCTAAATGAAAAAAACGCCCGATCTAAAACACTTTCACAAAGGTAGTCCGCTGTGCATAAAAAAACGACCTACTGTTACACACACACACACACGCATCTCCAGTGCATTGACATGGCAGCAACGTTCACCTCTTACATCATGGAGATTTAGGACCTTCAACTTCAGTAACCGGGGCAGGTCCTTCACGTTGGTCATCAAGCCTTCCCTGGGTCATTTTAAACTTTCGCCACCTTCATCAAGGGGCCTCGACGCTGGGCTGTTTTTTTTTTCGTCCAAGTTAAGTGCTTCCGATATGAAGATTCTATGGTAATTGCGTGAAATACATACAATGAGATTCCGTGAAGAGATATGGCACCGTGAAATGCGACCAAATTATTGATCAAGATGTCACTGTTAGTAACCCAGTACTCGCTTTTACTTCGTGCATAAGGAGGACTCTATACGTAGCATTATGTGAAGATGACTATTCATTGAACGCAATAGCATGAGAGTCTGTCGAAAGGTCTCGAGACCCATAAGATTTCGGAACCCTGGGGCCCTATTGACAGATATGTATAGATCAATGGTTACGTCGCCAATTGCGTGCCTGAGTTTGCCACGGCACGCTGCACAACAGAAAACCTCACCTCTTCTCTTCTCAACTTCCATTTTGGCAATGTCATTGAATCGCCTGCACCGTCTGCCACATAAGATTTTATTTAGCAAACACGAGCTTCGTGCGAAGATATAAGATATTTAATTGAGTTGGACTATACAGTTACTTACACCTTCAGATGAAGCACCACAACTAGGCTCTATGCCGAGTCTCACCTTTCACATAGGTATTTCATTTGTAAAGTTCCGATACCGCCGCTTGAATAGACATGACTCAAATCGGGTGAAATATCAGCTTTTTGGCAGCTCTGACGATACAGCTTGAAAACAGCTTGAATTGATTATTACACTACAGTAACGGAGTTCATAACAATACCTAAAAATTCAGTTCAATCAAAACTCAGTTCAATCAAGTCAGCTAGTCATATACATACGATGTTTGTACGACGACGTCACATTTCTAATGACCTGTCTCGGACAGCAAGTTGTGACAAGTGATTCTCAATTCAATATGCAAACTTCTGATGACTGATAACAAGAAGAATTGAACTGGATCTTACAACGGCGTTTTTTCGATAAACCATAAAGTTTGGATCTACTACGATATTCAGCGAGTGTATCGTGGTGCCTTCACAAAAGAGCGGCGGGAATTCAGAGCCACGGAACTTACGAATAGGATTTCTGTTTGTGCTTTTTGTAGTCAGGACACGTTGAAGCCCAGCGGTCCCGCAAATTGCATTTGCGCACGCATCATCAACGATCATTCCACGTTCAAGTTCAGTAGCTGAGTCTGGAACGATTTTAAAAGGCGTAGGGAAAGGCGAACGAAATATGATGTACCACATGCGAATGATATCTTTTAAAAAGAAACGAAGATGCACAATAGCACCGTTAGATCGCGAGCCACCAGTCTGGGTCGTACTCCGCCACGTAAAACAGTCTTTCGTCTCCCAGAGGGGCTGGTGCGTTTTCAGTGTATAATTTCGTCTGTAGAACATTGGATTAGACTTTTTAGGCCTGAAGAAAAAGATATCCCCTGACGTGGAGATAAGGTCGTGCAACGGCCCGGGGGCTCGGAGAATTGCGTGATATTGCAAAAGTGCAGCGTTCTAGACTCTACCACTTACGAAGTAGGTCTAGGTATATAAAAGTTGCAAAGTTACGTATATCTCAGTTATTTGGTCATTGAGTATTGAGTGATTGGATTTTATCACAAATGATACATTAATGATGATCTCTGTAAGGTTCACGTCACGGTCAAGTAAACGCCATCGATAAAAAAGAGATGCATACTTCCACAATCATCATAACGGTCAACCAGAAACCATTGCTTGGGTACTGAGCTTGGCGACGAAGAGACTACTAGTATGGAAAACGATGATGAAAGTAAAAGTGTAGTGATGACGCGTGAGTCAGTGTGACTCACAGTCATGCCGTGTTTTCTTCCGCGTTTGAAACAGTTTGAAATTAATTCTATCCGTCCTAGCGTAATAAATGAATAGTATTAAGTAGAGTTCAAGGAAGCAAGGAAGGTGCTAGGTTCGGCCAAGCCCCTTTCACACTCCGACTCGAGCTCCATGCAGCAACTTGGCTTTCTTCTTCTTCAAATCGCTTGAGCTTGTGGTTGTGTTCCACATCAGGATCCCGTAGCATAATGTTGGATTCAACGATATGGTCACTCTAGATTAGATAGTAAAATTACACAACGGACTGTACAGCAGAACCTGAAGCGTCGGTTAGAAGACTACGGACGTTCTTCAGACCAACACATAAAGGGCTCTTCAGCTACCATCGTCAAAGTCAGTGAGGAACGCACTTTCAGAAGATCCTGAGAATATGTACCAACTACCCTTTTCTCCTTCGCACACGTCACGAGCCAATCTTTACCAAGAACGTATGGTGCTTGTGGCAGAGCGCATAAGAACTTTTCAGTTCGCGCCATCCCGCTAGCAATCAGATGCGTGCATTCCCCGGGTTTCGTAATAAACTTCGCGCCCAATTTAGTTATTGTCTTAAAAGACTTTTTAGATCATTTACAATCTAATGCACTGCATACATCACATACCTGCTCGACGTCGTCGGGGATGTCGATTTTCGTCGTCAGGATGCGAATCCTTTTGGGCTCCATCGTCGACGACCCAAGAGACCTGACGGAGAAGCGTCATCAGTCAACAACCCTCTCACAAAGTTAGAAAAGAATGGAATGGAATGAACATACTCCTTATCATTAACAACAGCCCCATTCCGCGGCTTTGACAAACTCCGTCTTTTCTGCCCGCTACCCTCATTCCCATCCATCACAGTCTTTCTCGAGCTCTTCACATGTGTCACCAATCGAGCACGCCCGTCGTCAGATTCTTCTTCAGCCGCAGCCGAAGTGCGTGCTTTCTTTACAACTCTGACGCTAACATCACTATCTTCGATATCGCCGGCATTGATGCTCAGCGCCGTCTCTAAAGAACTCTTGCGACATCGCGTCGAAGCAGCCGTCTTCTTGCGCTCGTTTTCATAATTGATGATGTCCGGCATGACCTGAGTGCGTAACCTTTCAGTCGCAGCTGCAGCGGTGTACCGGCGAGAGGTCAATGTATTGTTCAGAATGGAGACGACTGAGACTGAGTGATCGGATAACAACGGTGAAGCATCCTTGGACGACGTTGATGGTTTTGCTGGGTGCTTTTTTCTCCGGACGATGAACCTTGGACACTTTTCGATAGGCCAATCTTCTTCGAAGGCAAGGGTAACTCTTGGATTGAATTATCGCTGTCGATTTGTTCCGACTCCGTCAAAGATTTCAACATACGCTTCGACTTTAACGGCGTCATTTCCTTAACGGGAAGACGTTTCTTCTTCGGCTTTTCCTCCTCTTCCTCCTCCTCCACCACTTCTTCTTCTTCCTCTTCTTCTCGCTCAACGGCTACTGCAGTTTTCTTCGCCTTGGGCTTAGAAGGCTTCGACGGACCTACCGCAGGGTTAGAGGTCGGCAAGGGCTTCGTTGCTAACTTTTTCAGAAGGGATGGAGTAGAGCGTGGTGGTCCAATCTTGATAGGTCCCTTTGGAACAGGCTCGACGCTCAAAACTTCCTTCATTTCCTCCACCTCCAACGCATCCCGAAAACTGTTAGTCACAGAGGCTAATTTGCCAACATCGGTTGCAGACGGCTGAAGCTTTTTTAGAGACTTCGATGGTGATATGGGTGTAGTTGAAGTCTTGACAACAACGGCCGCTTCTGGATTTTGATTCTGTACTTGTGCGGTATCCTCATCTTGTTGTGCCAGACCAGTGTGCCCAACACCTCGATGTCCCAATAGAGCGCCGCAATTGAACCCAGGTGTGAAATCGACGTACTTCTTCAGCGCAGGCGCGAGGTTACGCCATTCGACAAAGCAATCTTCAAGCCACTTGTGATGGACAACCGGCACCGACCACTCTTCAGCCTTGCTCGCCTTGGTGCCTCTTTTACTGAGATTATCCTGAACGTGAGAACAAAAGCTAATTTAGAATAAGAGTGACGTACTACGCTGCAATGACAAGCATGTTTTCCCGGACATCAGTTACAGAAGTGCATGGCGACTTTGTATTTCTCAGAGTTCGTATTTGTAACGATTAGATGCGTTACATCCCGCGTAAGTCCTTCTCTCCACGAACCCCCGCGACTTTCTATCCCAGTGGAGATGACATCTCTGTCACCTTGTGGGAGCTAACCGATATCAGAGAGATATGGGAGAACGACGAAAGCAGCGCTACATACATCTGCACATGTAGCCACTACCCCTGAGAAGAATTGGCCCTTGTCTGCGGAAAAATACTGAGGGCTGAAAAAAAAAACAGTATAAAGAATATTGAATTAGAAGAAAACAAGTTCACTAACTCTTGTAGGCTTCCCAACTCCATGCTTCGTTCAACCCAGTAAGGCTAAAAGGTAAGATCTTTAGTAATTGTGCGCGATAAAGGTAAGAAGAGTACTAACAGTTACGCAAACAACGTTTCGGGCCAAAGTATCGCATCCTTCGAATTCGATAGTGTTGCTGATAATGTGAGTGGCGTCCCTCAGGCTCGTTTCCACGGCTCCATTGAATTGCAGTATGCGACTGATTTCGGCTCGGGTGTCTTCTGAAAGAGATTGAGAGACATGATATCAGATATTTTCAAAAAATGGTATGAATGTGATTGTGAGAAGTGCAGTCACTTGGCACCAGACGGCCTGCAATCTCGTAGAGGCGGCGCTGCTGGAAGGAAGCTTAGGGCGGAGTTTCCACGATATGTCACGCGGTTGCCGGGCCCAAAATGTTTGATGCGGTGTGCATGCATGCATGCACACTTTATTATTGAATATTGAACGTGTTCACACCTTCGTATGCATCAACCAGCAGAAACATTAACACCTTATATTGGATTTTTTCTGCGAGCGTTTGGCAAAGTGTTTGGAAATTTAAAATTGGCAAGTGCGGAGCTTTCGTGGAAGCAACAAAAAATTGCAAACTTTAATCCTATCTCCTGCATGTCTAATCATTACCATCAAGCAATTAGATAAAGCAGCCTAATGATACGACCATGGGAATACTTTTTGAGCCGGTGTTGGGGGACGACGAGCAGCTACCCGTTGGAAGAACGCGATCGAATAGATGTCAGACCTTCGCATTAAAAGCAATGTTCAATTTACAATTTTTTATTGTAAGCGTGAACGTCGAGAGTGTTGAGTCAAAGTGCTGTAATCCTCCGGGCCCTGAGCTTATGGATCGCACGCACGTCTTCAGTGGATCATCGGAATTCCACTACCGGTCCAGGACGAATATTTTTTTAAGTTCCCTGGCTGTTCTCAATTATTTTCCCTTTTCAATCTTAAGTACTGATGATAGACTGTACGCATCAGACAATGGTATATACGGTCTTAATGTTGATGACGACACAAGGAAGAATAGTTTGGTTACGAGTCGACTAGCATTACAACAAGATGTAAGTGCATGCCCTGGGCGAATACTCTGTTGCTTGTTACACAACGACACATTTGATGCAATTATATTATATTTACAGAGATCTATACATCCCTACTTTGATCTGTTGTTTTTACAGATGTCTTTGGCCGACTTAACTTGAACACTTTTTTCGTCCAATTGGTTACGGAGTGAGGGGTTTTATGCTTGATGAATATCTTAGTAAAAGGGCTCTGAAGAATGTGAGATTTGTGAAACAACGTACGTCAGTCGCATGAGTACGATCTTCAGTATCATTGACCTTGTCTGACCCCACATTTTCAGCAATGAGTTGCCCGAACTCAGGCACGGTTCTCTTTAATGCAGAAAGAGCTCTGTTTGCGAGATCTTCAGGGGACCAAAGTCTGCGAGGTAAGTGTACCAAGTCGTCAGATTGCGCTATTCCATTCATAAGGCCAAATAACTCGTCCAACGTATGCCTGTCAACCTTTGATTCTACAAGCAGGAAATACCTTTTCGTATCCCAATTGGAAAACACGATCAGTTTCCATAGTGACTCAAGCACGGAGGGGCTGTAAAGAATGGTGAACAACCGGGGATTCCTCGGACTCACAGACTTGAGGAGATTCATTAAGACTTCATATACTCTCACTTCCTTATAGATGCATTCAAAATTCGTCAAGTTATAGAGACATCTTGAGATGTGCGATACTGCATCCGGATCATCCAAGAGGATTGTGGATAGATAGTTGCGGTTCTGGGGCACAAGCAGTAGCCCGAACAGGGGGGGTGTGACACGTGAGAGGCTTGGATCGAGATCTCGTGAATACCATTGATATATGAGAGAGAGGTCGTGACGGTCCGCGAAATTCAAGTGGTTATCTAATGGAATGTTCATCCAAGAATATACTTCGAACAGACACTTCATTGCGCTCTCTCTGGTGTCATCCGTCATGAACTCGCACCAAAATGAGCCTACGCAGCAGATCTCTTTGAAGTAAGTGAAGCAGTACTCGGCATTCTCCGATGTGTGAGGTCGTTCCGAGGAATTAACGAACCACGAAAAGAATGAAAACATAATAAAGAAGGAGTCTTGTCTATGAGTTTTGTCGGTGATGAGTGGATGACTGGAGGTGAGGTTGCGATAAATGGTAACAAGAAGGAGATAGCGCGTTTCATAAGTTTTGGCTTCCGATGAATAGTCTGGGTTGCCCAGTTTAAAGTACCGGAACAGGCATTCAAACTT
The DNA here is from genome assembly GCA_027605045.1 of Phallus indusiatus. NCBI lineage: Eukaryota > Fungi > Basidiomycota > Agaricomycetes > Phallales > Phallaceae > Phallus > Phallus indusiatus. Next base: position 1,124,259 of record JAQFWX010000009.1, read on the forward strand.
CCACCATCCCAGTTCTTCACTATTAAACCGTACTAACCCCGCGTTACGTATAGGTTGATGAGTGGGATTGAATTTCCAATTGAATATACCCCGAGGTCCACAGGCGAGTATATCCTTAGCGTCGGTATCATCAAATAACGATGACGCCTTTTCGAAGAGAAAACACCACATGGACAGTGGAAGTCTAAGATCGTTAATAATGGCCTTAATGAGAGTGATTGGCTCCTCGTTGTTCCGAACCCCGATGGCCTGAATCTGAAGATAGCTCTGATACTCTCGTTCCTCCAGCTGACTTTGTAACACATCGGGAATGTACTGGAGTAGGTTCCAGCATGTTGTATTACGAGCTACGAGATCCAGACACAAGCCATAACGGAAGTCTATGACATCGGTTTCACTGATTTTTAAAATATTACGAAGATTCACGAGATCATTCGTATCAAATCGTCCGCTGATGAATGGATGCACAGCTACTGATCGTGCAATAACTCGATGAACACTTTGGTCCGAGGAAGTCGCATGGAGCCAACAGACCGCATCGACGTCAAGGAATGCTGCATTTTTGACAACTTTTTTAATGTTCTCTTCTCTCCACTTTGTGAGTTTTGGCAAGTTGGATCGGAGTCTCTGAAAACCATGGCGTATCACATCAGCTAACTTTGCAATGAAAATGAATCCATGTTGGACGAGGTCTCGGGGGTAGTGAATGAGATGCCTAGCAGTACGTCCAGATTCAAATTGTATTTTTCTAGAAAGAGTTTGAAACTCCCTTTTAGGATTGTGATGATATTTTGAGAGACTTGTCGCAAACACACCTGAGAAACCCGGTGTACTTTGTGAGTTTCGGCAAGTTTCCAGAAAATATATTGGATCGGAGTTTCTGAAAACCATGGCGCACAGGACCAGCTAACTTTGCAATGAACATGAATCCACGTTGGACGAAGCCCCGGAGGTAATGAATAAGACCCCCGATAGTATGCCGAGCTTTAAAACGTATTTTTCTCGAAAGAGCTTGAAAGCCCCAATTTAGGATCGTGATGATATTTCGAGAAACTTGTCGAAGAACAAGGTAGAGAAATCCGGCGTACATCGTCAACGAGCTTGTATACGGGCACTCCGCGTACCAAATAGGTAGCATCACCGAAATGAAATATAACGTATAAGCGATGCTGGTGATAATGAGAATCGTCCAAGCAACACGGACGTCCAATGGAAACAGTAGTATAATGTTTCCCGTAAGAAATAAGCCCACAGCAAGGTGGAGTAGGATGGGGAGAATGTCGATGATCACTGGAACCTTCCACGATTCGAAGCCATTGAGCCGCAATTGTCTCGCTCGAACCCTTTCATTCACCGATCCAGGAATAGAAGATAGGTAATAATGAAGCCACTGCTTCGCGATGCTAGCAAATAACGCCGTAGTCAATGTAATCGCCAAACTAGCGAACCATAGACCATTCACCAAAAGCGTGGTTGTTGACGGTGTAAATGGCGACGTCGGTGTCAGCGTTGAACTAGGTACCTGGCTTGCCGGTACTCCAGTGAAATTAGCCCGTAATAACTGAACTGCTTCAGATAGAAGAGATGCAGAAACTTGAGTATTATCTTGCTGCAGACTTTGTGAGGCTTGTGAGATGAATGTTGTTATAACGCCAGAAAAGAGACCAGCCTGATAGATCAATATAAGCTTGAATAGCATGGTTACGGATAATGTTCTGCGTACAAAAACGAGAAGTACATCCACTGTGTCTTTCCACCTTTCTGCTCTCTCATGATCAAACGATTCAGCTTCGTCGAGGTATGTCAACCAAATGCGAGAATTTTCGGCAACCTCCTCCCCAGGTCGATCTCGTGGATACTTTTGTTCGTAATCATATTTATTTGTGTTTGCTAATGTTTCAAGTTAGACTGAGCACTGAGGATCAAAATCGCCACACTTACGGCCAGTTTCTTGAGAAAAACCTTTGTTTAGTCCGAAAAGCTTTTTGCGCCATTCTTTGTTTTGCTGCTCATTGCTATGAGCAGAACCTGAAACTCCTTTGTTAGGCGTCTCTAAAATGTACCTAGGTGAGCAATTTTCATATAATGTTTTTGTGGAACAGAGACTTACGAAGGAAATCGCGGAAAAGGCTCACCAAATTCTCTATTGTTTCATCAGCTTGTGGACCTGTCGCTGGCACGGCACCAGGGAGTTTGCTTTCTCTGTGTGAAGAAGCAGGGAGTTCGCTTTCTATGTCTGAAGGGCTCGAGGCTGGCACGCTTATGGATGGATACTCGAGATTTTCTCTTTGGTTATCAGGGCCTTCCCGGGACATTCCAGAACGTTCGCTACCTTCTTTACGAGTCTCGACGTGTGCTGCTTGTTCATTCAAACTAAGTGTTTCCGACATGGTGTGTCTCTGGTGGTTGTGTGCGATAAAAGGTTCGGTGAAGGTGAAGAGATAAGGGAGGTTCGGTGAAGTGCGCCCAAGACGTCTCTACTCAAAAGTTATCAAAACATTAATAACCCAGTGCGCCCTCGCTTTTACTTCGTGGGTAATATCAGGGATCAATACATAGCGTTGAATAGGGCATGACAGATAAGTCCAGAGATTAATAGGACTTTCGGAGTCTAATTGAACCTTATTGGCAGATAAACGACCATTGGCCAACCGCCAATACTGTGCCTAAAATCTGTGACATGGCGCAGCAGAAGGTCTCCTCTCTTCTCTTCTCAGCTTTGAGTTTGGCACGGTCATTGTATTGCCTGTCTGCCAAAGCGACCTAAAAGTTTCTATTTAGCAAACACGAGCTTCGTGATAATTGTGTTGAATTATATAGTTACTTACAGATGGAGCACACGACCAGGCTTCTTGTTGAATATCACTGTTCACACAGGTATTGCACTTGTGAAGTTTCAATTCCACCGCTTGAACGGACATGAGTTGAATCCGGTGATATAGCCTATTAGCTCCAAGTTGGCAGTTCTGACAATACGACTTGAACACAACTTGAATTCCTTTTGCTTATTACACTACAGCGGAGAAGCTCACAACAATACAGTTCAGTCAAGTCAGCCAGTCATACGTATAGGAAATTTGAACGACGCGTACACATTCTAATCACCAATGACACTAAGTTGCGATAAGTGATTCTCGTCCATATCCAAGCACATTTTGATGATTGATAACAAGAAGAACTAAATCAGACCTTACAGCGGCGTTCTAGTTTATAGCAAAAAGACTTCTTCGATAACCATAAATTTTGGCGCTCAAATCTACCACGATATTCAGCGTGTGTCGTTGTGCCCTCACAAGACAGCGGCGGGGATTTAAAACCACGGAACTCACGAGAATAGAGCATAACAGTATTGGAAAGATTTCTGGTTCTGTTTGTGCTTTCTGTAGCCAGGACACGTTGAAGCCCAGCGGTCCCGCTAATTGCCTTTGCATCATCAACGATCATCCCACGTTCAGCAGCCCGGACTCTGAGTCTGGAACGATACAAAAGGTGTAAGAAGAAGGCGAGCGGGGTATAATGTAATGTACCACATGCGAACGATATTTTTGAAAAAAAAACAAGATGCGGAATAGCACCGTTAGATCGCGAACCGCCACTTCATGATTGAGCTTACACGACGGCAGGTTCACTGACACAGAAGTCTGGGTCGTACTCCGCCACGTAAAACAGTCTTTCGTCTCCGCTAGGGGCTGGTGCGCGTTTTCAGTGTATAATTTCGTCTGTAGAACATTGGATTAAGCTTTTTAGGCCTGAAGAAAAAGATATCCCCTGACGTGGAGATAAGGTCGTGCAACGGTGGCTCGGAGAGTTGTGTCACGTGTGATATTCCAAAAAGTGCAGCGTTCTAGACTCCAGTCACTCCACCTAGTCGCAAAAGTCCGTGCATCCCAGATATTTGGTCATTGAGTATTGAGTATTGAGTATATTGAATATTGAGTGATTGAATTTCATCACGAATGACGCATTAATGATGATCTCTGTACTTAAGGTTCACGTCACGGTCAAGTAAAATGCCAGCGAAAAAAAAGAGACGCATACTTTGACAATCATAACGGTCAACCAGAAATCATTGCTTGGGTACTGAGGTTGGCGATGAAGAGACTACTAGTATTGAAACCAATGATGAAAGAAAAAAAGGAAAAATGCGAGGTGCTATCATGATAGTAACGACGCGTGACTCACAAACTCATGCGGTCGTCGGCCCTAGACTCGAACCCAGCCCCTACTTTCCCCGGACGTAGGCTCGCTCTGCCAGCCGTGGGAAAGTAGGGGCTGGGTTCGAGTCTACGTCGGCCCGTGCACGGTATACCGTATTTTCTTTCATCTTCATCGGCGTTTGAAAGTCATTCTATCCGTACTAAATGGTTAGCACAGAGTAGAGCTCAAAGGAGGTGCATAGGTTTATACCAATATCAGTCTTGAATAACATCTGGTGAATCGTGATTGTCAACGTTCAAGACCTCAAGCTTCTCAAGCGACTCAAGCGCAAATTTCATTACATTACGCTGTCACCTGTTCAACTCAACGTAGACGACTATTAATCCAAAAAAGTAGTTCGTTCTGAATAACAATCGCATCAAAAATCGAATTAAGTCACGTCCTCAACTCGACTAGCGTATCCTATACTGTGCTATACAGAATATAGCTATATATTCTCGCAAAACTGCCATGCACTATGGTTAGTTTCTGCGTTTTGTTTCTCATTAACATGATTAGTATAGACCAAGCCACAAAAAATTGCAAGCTTTGGTTCTACATATCTCATGTATGTCGAATAGTTGCATGGAGACTCGAGAGGGAGACAGGCTCAGGCTCTTTTTTTTTTGGCTCTGCCAAATGCTACATATGTTTCGTCATCTTTCACACAACGTTTAACACTAACCGTGATTGTACAATCCTGTCATTGTGAATTGACTAAGAATAGAGTTGAAGCAATTCTACGTTCGAGATTAATTGAAGACGCCGGCAAAACCCATTGACATGTTGGGAAACAAAATCAATACAAGATGAGCCGGGATGGCGTTGCAGCACAATATATCTGATTAAAATTGGCTGTGGTACGTATGAAATTCACAATCACAGCTTTCCGTCGAGCCTAGCAAGTCAGTGGTCTGAATTTTGAACTTCGGCGAGTCATCTGGAGCTGCAATTAAGATTTATTTATCAGTGACTTCAGAAGCCTTTGGACTTGATTTGACTGCAAAGGTAAGCATCAAATGACAACCCCCATCCCTTAAGATGCATTAAATACATCGCTCTTATTATCAGCAAAAACGACGAACCAAGCATTTTCCGTTATTATGGAGCGGAATGATCTCAAGTTGGTCTCTGGCATTTCCCCCTCAATAGGAAGATCTGAAGTCTCTACGAGGTATGTGTTTGAAAAAGCCGAAATGTACTTTTCCGCATTCTTCTTTCCTCTAAGAGAAAGTAACATTTCTAAACGTACGGAGGCGTCGTCATTTTCGAAATCAATTTGAGAAGGTTTCAACACGCATAGTTTGAATACCCATTTTCCAATTTCACCGCTTGGAGCTTGGAGGTACATGCCCCAGACTCGACCTGCGGGAGGAATTACTGTCAGTGAGATCTCCGGACTGAGCAATGCATGAATTTAAACAGATACCTAAGACCACAAACTCAGTCCCAACCGCAAGACCGGATCGCAATCTGTGTGACATGTCGGGGACAAACCATTCCAACTCAAACCCAGTTGGCTTTAAAATCGGAACCACCGTTACAGTTTCCACAAGACCAGGAGGCAACATCAGGCCACGTGCTATCTCCGCTAACGTTGTATACATTGTAGGACGAGATTGAAACTTTTTCAGGCTGGCCATTCGAACACGAGCGAAGAAGTTTTGGGAACCCGTCGCGGCGCACGCCAAATACAAGTCATCTCGGATGGTTGGAGTGAAAGGAAGCTCATCCAGAAATAATTGAAGTAAACAGTGTCGCGCGTTGACTTCAGACGGGTCATCTGATAGTGAATGGAGAATTATCCAGGAAGCCAGACACTTGTCTTCCAATCGAAAGTCGTAGAACTGAGTGAGCGGATCATCAGAGAGATCTGTGTGTTTACGAGCATGACTAATGCAGTCACGGACTGCTTCTATTATGCATGATGTTATCCTTTGTGCGTACGAAGCAAGCCAAATATGCAATATCTGCCGCAAGAACAAGTCAGTTTGTATCATCACTAAAAAAAGGATACCGACTAAAGCAGTTATTTCCGTCTTGAAGTTCTCCGCTGACTTGACATCTCCAAGCCGTGTTTTGAATTGATGGGAAACGAGTTCAAATTCATTGCCTGCGCATGCACAGGATGTAGAAGAACCGATCTTGATGTTGTCTTTTCTCTCAGTTAACGACGTTGAGACATAGGGTTTCCATTGGACTGATATTGAATTGATGAGTTTCATGGGGTTCATGGTGCTCCTGAGGTTCAGCTTCAGCCCGGGTCTTGGTTTATTCTTCAATGGAGAATCGTTGAGAATGTATTATAAGGATGAACATGAGATGAAGTAATCTAAAAAGGAGGTGGATAAACCAATATTCCTCATGAGTACTGACTGTAAAGGCAAAAAGTTGTGTAACGGATGTAACAAACCTATGGTCTTACGGATGGGCGAAAACCATTACAAGTACACTAGCTTGAACCGAATTTTAAGCCAAAGAAAAGAAAGCATGGTGACTCGGCTAGAGAGCAACTATAAAGGGGATACAAGCACCTGGGCGCTTGAGTATGACGCCCATGATGGTCATGATGGTCATGTTTTCCTCAATGCGATGCCTACTTAATGCCGTGGAAACGAAACGAAAATCAATTTAGGTTTCGGTGAGACTGACAGGAAATGACTTTGATTCATGTTCTAACTCGGATCGCCCGGGTGGTCGCTTCAAGCTAGGGCACGGGGTGGAGCCCGATTGATGTACACTCGAGAGGACGGCCTATTCACGCCATACTAAAGAAACCTCAAACAAAAACACAACCGAGGTCGATTCAAGGTTGAAGTAACCTCTTAATTGCTTCACAGAATACCCTTCCTTTCTTTCACTCAGTCTCGGGTGTGGGATGCAACAACACCCCAGAGTCCAGACTCCATCGCTCAACGACAAAGAACCTGACCTTGGAAGACTTGATCACCTGCGTCAACTATGCTATGACCCTAACAAAAAGAGAGATAGTGATCTTTCAGGAGTTATTATCTTAGGCATTGTGGAGTCAAATCCGAACATCTCACAAACTGTTGACGATCTCGCGGTACTTCCACAAACCCAACTTACATTCCCCGATGGAGGCTGGGTCGCATGGTTGAACGTGTTGGGAAGGTTCGTTCCACACTCCTTTTCTTCTTATTCTAAACAAATGGGATCAAGCATCTGATAAGTCTTATATGATTTGCACAGCGTGCTGATCTGCTTCATGACCGTCGGTGCTACTCAGTCATTTGGCGTTTTTCAAGACTTTTATACGGTAGGCTCTGTCCTTTCATCCCATTTTACCTTGATTTTTCATCGTGTTCAGAGGTCCTTTTTGACCGAGCGGACCCCATCTGAGATCAGTTGGATAGGGTCGACACAGATTTTCCTTATGTTTCTACTCAGTCCAATTTCTGGGAAATTGTTCGATGAGGGATATTTTAGAATACTACTTTTCGCATCCTCTCTTTTATATTTACTCTGGTGCGCTTTCATTTTATCAAGATTTATCGTAAGACTTGGACGTTGACTCGGACATCATCTAACTTAGTATCTTCATGCTTTCAATAGCTCAGTCCCATCATTTTTACGAGATCTTTCTTTCTCAAGGAATCGGCCTCGGTCTAGCATCAGGATTTATGTTCCTTCCCTCAATTTCCATCATAACACATTACTTTTCCGTTCGACGCTCTTTCATTATGGGCGTAGTCGTTGCAGGTTCGTACGGTTGTCTTTCATTGTTATGGATTCAACACTGACATAACCCCTATCATACGATCTTGAATTATCACCAATAAAGGATCTTCTGTTGCAGGAATCCTCATCCCTATCATGCTGAATCATCTATTCAATGACTCTCGAGTTGGTTTCGCCTGGAGCGTCCGGTATGCATTAGACACTTCTCTAACGAAACTGATAAGTCATTCAATCTAGTTATCTTGGGTTCATTTTCCTCGGGTTACTGTTGATTGCAAATCTAACAATGAAACCGCGCTTCCGTGGTCGCAAAAGCTTTTCTAGAAAAGAATCGCTCCAGTTGCTCAAAAAACTCTTCACGGATGTCCCTTACCTGCTGACGGTGTCCGGGTATGTTGTATTTGTCTACTATTTTGTATATAACAAAACGAAGCTAATTGAACGAATCGTAGTTTAACTGTAATTTATTTGGGCTTATACTTTCCATGTCAGTCGGGCATGATATATCCCGCCAGTGAATGATGTACCGTTGACACGAGTCTTTACAGTATTCTATTTACAACTGTTTGCCGTTCTGCACGGAATAGACATGCGCTTTGCGTTTTACTCTGTAAGTCGTACACTATTTTCCCAGATAACATAATAACTCAACGGGAAAGATCACTATTTTAAACGCTTCATCATTTGTGGGTCGGATTATCCCGAATTTTCTTGCTGATTCCTACGGACCCCTAAACAGTACGTGTTCTCTTTGATATCGAACAATCTTCGTATATCTAATTAATTCGCATAGTTGTGGCTCCCATTGGAATATGCTGCGGCTTAACAATTTTCCTAATGTTCGCCGCCAAATCTATAGGAGCCTTAATTATCTTCGCAGTCCTATATGGATTCCTCTCAGGCACGAGTAAGTTAGATAATCATGCTTTGCCTTCATTTTTCTCATACAGACGAGTTTGTAGTTTTAGGTTTGGCTATGGTAACTGTTTCAACGTTTGCTGATGATATCAGCGAAGTCGGGTGCAGACATTCCTATCCCGTTTTCTTTTCAAATAAATTTACTAATCCAGTCAATAATCTAGTTTTCGTTGCGGAGTCGCTATGTTTTTCCAAAGTTTTACACTGTTAACGGGAACTCCAGTAATGGGTGCTCTTCTTGCCGCGCCGCGCTATACTTGGCACCGTCCCATCATATTTAGTGGGGTGAGTGGTATGAAATTGAGACGGTGGAAATATGTAAACATAATCGTATGAAGGTTACCGTCTTGGTTGGTTCCGTTTCTTTGCTGATCTCGCGAATGCAATTGGCCAAACGGAGAGGAAAGTGGCGTGTTTAGGATTTGTAGCTTATTTTGAAAGACATTTACACTTTCATTGGACATAAACTATATCTTATTTACCTCAAAAGCGAAAAAGTGAGTTCTCACAATAGACAGGATCAATCTCATTCAATTTTAGGTCTTATATAAGCTCTTAAAGTAATAGCAACTTCGCTCACATAGATTCAGGGAAATATATTGCGTCATAACTTAACAGAGTCTTGAAGATTTATCTCAAATGCTTACTCTTCTTATTACATAAAAGTATCACAAGCCCTCTTCGCAGTCGGGTGGAAAGATTTCTTCATTCAAAACTGCTCTTCATTCAGCTCAGAATATAAAAGATGAACTTGGGGCGTGCGACGGAGGAGAAATTACCGGTCTGGCGAGTGGCCATTGCATACCTTAGGTCGTATTTGATAAGACTATACGCGTCATGTGTTACCTTGACTGAACTTGAGGCATGCTTTTGGGATTAATGGCACTGTATCTCGACGTGGAAGTAAATCTTCCAAGCATAATTATTTCAACAGGGGCCTGCAACCTTTTCAGCCCTTAATTCCGAGCTTGACAAATCCATACGCAATCTGCGAGTCCAATAGTAGTACAAGTGCATATGAATTTCACGGCTCACGCGGCAGCATCCTCATTGACAGATTATTGATTGAGTGACGTTCAAAAAAACTCCATAAAGACAAGAAATACTACGCAAAATTTCCCATTATTTGCTTACTTGAACATTGTTAGAATATCATGGTTGTCAATCGTTGGCTAAAAATTTATTTCCTTTAATTAAACTGTGGTAATGCGACCTATAATTTTGTGCTCATTACTCTTTTTGCAGAAAATACTGCCATACGTACTTTTTCCGTGGGCGTGTACTGTGGGTAACCCGGCTAAGTTAGTCAATAGATCAGACTTTCCACCGCTGCTCCCGCACTAACCCATTTGTATAGCGACATTGTGAGCGCGCTTTGAAGTCTTTTCTAGCTTCTTTAGTCGCTTGTGCAGAGAAAAGGTTGACCAAATCCCTCATCACTACCATAAAAAATGCTGAAGCTCTAAACAGATGTTCATTTATTCTGAGTTCGAGACGTTTTAGTCGATTTTCATGTGCTCATATGGTAGGAAAGATATATACTTCAAATTCTACAATGAGAGGAAATTGATTGGTACTTCCAAGCCTTTGGAGAAATCTCAATGGTGAGTCTTGTTATTAACTTATTAGGCGCAGGGCTCTTCATCGCTAGCACTTCTGAACGTTTCTCTGAAGTCTCTGGGCGGATTAGAACACCGCAAATTATCGGATGTAAACAGGAGGTATTAAGTATATTCTTGGTATTCAAATAACACGCTTATCTATAGCACATGTGTATATGTAGGGATGTGCGCGAACTGGCATCAAAAGGAAATCTGCGACGGAAAAATATTATTTGTCGGTTGCCACATCCTTTCCCTTGACTGAAGACAAAAGAGAAGGGGATTTCGGATCGCGCACTTCATATCATAAACAACACTAATGGTTGAAAGGAGAATGTGCTCGAACATAGCACCCTACGCAAATTTGTGGTAAGAACGTCGCTGAACGGTTAATGGTTATAGTATCGCACTCCGGACCAGTTGTCGCGTCTATAGCAACTCTGCCCCTTGAACCTAGAATCATAAAACCACCATGCAGGCTTGATCTCTTCAGGTTGGTTTATTGTTGATGCAACCCGAATTGACACTAAACAGAAAAACAAAACTTAAGGAATAACCAGACTATATACACCCACATCACACCCATTACCTAACACACATCTCTTTCTCTCTCTCCCCTCGAGTCCACCACGAATCATCCATTAACCATGTATTGAGCATGTCCAAAATCAGATGTGGAATGGTAGGTGTAAAGAATAATAAATCTCAGAAGGTTTAACGGAATATCTTGAAGGCATGTTACATAAGGTTTGTTGTGAAAACGCACTAAATTGCCTCAAGGTATGCATATCTATTGAATACTATCCAAGCGCTGACATAAAATAGGCTCCAGAGATAGCTTCTCCGTTCGCTCCGCCTTCTTTAGAAGAAGATCACAGTGACCCCCAAGTTTGCAAATTTCAGTATCATGCCTGCACCCACTCCAGCTATTGGGACCTCCCAGCTATCTGTTACCGATTTTATCGACAATCCACGAGACCTGTATCAGCTCTCTTTAACGTTCAAATTGCTCCATTGTTTCGTCATCTCCGATAACCTCCATTTTCTTCCATACGATGTGAACTATTCCAGGTGCACATTTGGACATTGTTCCAGACGAACCTATCCATCGCTTCTCGGATCCGAACATTGGAGTTAATTCCGCACTTGGGCTACAAGAAACCTTTGATGCCTTCGTCTTGTCGTGTCCGCATGATTGAAAAGCCAGTCGTGGGTGAAGAAGATCCTGTCGTTCTTTTGAAGAAAGCTATAGCAAACATGATCAACCTCGACCATTTATCGACGAATTGGGTCGGTGTCTAGAATGCATATCTTGTTGCGAGAGCGCCGAGGAACTGCGCTCTCACGTTGAACTCTGCGCTAAACCGATATCGATATCATCCGGTACGTCTTGCCCTTGTCCTTTATTTCATAATAAACTAAAGGACTCACAAATTTGAAGATGACTGACATGAAGGATTTGACGCGAATTGATGTTTCATTGGGTTTTTATGATTGGAGTATGCAATATAATACCCCCAACGGCGACAAGTTTCTCGACATGATTATTAGTCAATGTCCCAAGCTGGAAGAGCTCCGCATGAGCTTCGTAAATAGCCTGTTTTTCGCGCCATGCATTTTTGTCGACGGTCATTGGCCCAAATTGCGTCGACTGACATTGAACGGATGTATCACATGTTTTCCTACAACCGCTGACGTAACTGAAAAATCGGCTATTCTGAATGCGTTTTGGAGCTGGCACCCGAATATCGAACATCTCTTCCTAGGGCTGAACGAGTATTACAAACCTGATTTTCAGTCAGGCTCTCTGCCACGGTTGAAATCCCTGTCCGCCAATTTGACTCCGAGGTTTTCAGCCATTGCCGTGGACGTTCTTTCCCATATTGAACATTTGTATGACATGACCAAAGCTCTTTCAACACCTCGCTTCCCGATTTCTTTCCTCAAACATGCAACTTTACTGAAAAGTCTAGTCGTTTCAACGCTCGGTGGAGAATGGGAACAGCTTGTGGCCGTCTATCCGAATATCAGCCGATTTGCTTGTCTGCGCTTGTGCTTGACGTATTCTGACACTTCCTCAAATTATGCAGTACGACAATTTCTTGGTCTCGTTCTATATTATTTAAATTGACCCTCCGTTTAGAATACTAGAATCCAGTCAATGTTCAAGACGCTATCCGGGCTACCAGGTCTTACTCATCTATACGCCTACAAGATGAATTTCCACAATGTGACCGAAGGCCAGTCTATTTTGTCGCAATTTCCCAGCTTCAAATATGTAGTGGGGCTGAATGGCCATAATATATGGTGCGTTTTGGAGAGAGATGTCGAAGGAAGGGTTACAGGGTGGTATACAGCAGATACGCATCCGCAACAGGCTCTGTGTGATGGCTGGGGATGAGATTTCAGAATGCATACTTTTATCAAAGATTAACGGACATTGAAACTTGTATTCCTAGGTGTAATTTTACGCAACGAGAACTTGATTGTCCCAAAAGGGCGGTATTAAAAGGATCGCTTCCTGATATGAAGTTTCATTCACCTAGGCTGTGTTACGAATTTGAAAACTGCTTGCCGGTGAATATGGATCCCGCGTGGACAAAATAGTAGACCCCCGGAGTATTTCTTTAGCCAGTCATTTTGTTCCGTAAATCTAATCCGAGTTGTTGAGGTTTGAAACAAAAAACGTTGTCCTGAAAAGAACCCCTCAAGTGAGACTATGCCTAAATCCTGTGCAAGGGTCTACACCATTTGCATACATAAATATATTACTAATAATCATGTGTAGCACAGCCAAACTAAAGATCGTAGTTTCGACTTTTCAAATTTGGTATCTACATTGCCACGTGTATGCAGGTTACATAAATACATACAGAACCAATCTATGACTTGTTCAATTAAGCATTTGCGGTACCGGCTATCTTCTGAATTGCCAACCCAGAGATAAGGTACGTCATGTGTAGGATCGGGAGGCTTATGCCCCGGAAGCTTGAATTGGATCAATCACAAAAACAAACACAGTGGCGCAAAACCGAAAACCAGACACATTCAAATTGACTATAGCAACTTGTTTTTCCACACTGTCAAGAAATGTGAACCAATAATTTGAAGATGACTGCGATCGCAAGATGGAAGCATTCCAAAACTGACAACAAAATCTGAAAACAATTGAGTGTTACTAGTGCCAGCTTCTTTAAACGACCTACGAGGTTATCCCGAATCTCCCCTAGGCGGGCCCAGGCGCCGTCCCCCGTCCAGGCTATTTAATCTACGCCAAGTTACCTATTTCCGAATCGGTTCTGGTGCCCACGAATGTTGCCCACCTGGAGAGCTTCACGCATGTGTACGTCTGTCAAGGAACAAAGCTTCACTTTAAGACTAAAAATGTCAAGTCTTTTACACGCGGTTTACTCTTCGGCCGACTCGGTTCACCGCATTTCTTTAAGGTAACTTGACAAGGATTTGAACATCCTTTAAATTAAACACAGGGGAGTAGAATCGGGCTGGTTAGTGGCTATACCGCTGATATATGCTTTACAGGGTCCATCATCCGATTTGGTCGTGACTCAATAAAGTGTCCCCATTGATGTGCCAATTTATGTTATTCCCTGATTTCATATGATCAAAAAGACCAAAAAACTAGTGGCATCAATGTTATGTTCCGAGCATTTGTACAATTGTGAAAGCGATATTAGACTCTGACACCGCGTTTAACGGATCTAACGGGGAATGGTATAGGAGGATAGCTTTGTGCACATACGTTGTTGATGATGGGACAATATGAATATCAAAACCTTTTGTGTTTCACCAGTTGGCAACAGCACGAGCCCGGGGTTCCTTTTTTGAAAAGTTGATTTGGGCTGCGTCATAACTTAGTAATAGTTAAAATGTCTTCAACAATCAAAGAGTATAAATGAGGGAACACTCAGCCAAATTTCTCAATAAGCATCTTCACACTTCACCTTCTCTTGAAAATGCCGTCTTCTTTCATAATTCCGGACTTCATCTCCAACTGTCCATACAAGCTACAAATCCATCCTCGCGGTGACCGTCTCGCAGCATTATCAGAGAATTGGTATCGAAATGCCTTCCCAAATTTCAGTCTCAAACAAGAAAAAAAACTCAAGATGCTTATGGCTGGAAAGGTTTGCGCATTTGTGTACATCGACACAGACGACGAAAGTTTTCAACGAAGTTGCGACCTCATGCACTTGATCATATATTACGGAGACGTTACGGACGATCTGGATTTACAGGCCAACAAAGCAATGGCAGACCTTATGATGAATGCGTTTGCGTTACCAAAAGAACCGAAGGGTTCGGTTGAACTTCCGTTGCACAAATTGACGCGACAGTACGTTGATTTACTTTGCGTGACCGGGCGGACAAACTGGACAGCATCCTAACGCCGTGTTCATTTATGATAGATTCTGGAACCAGTGCCTTCCTAATGCCTCCCTCGGTTTTCTGACTCGATTCATTGAAAACATGGGATTGTTTCTAGAAGCAAGATATACCCAAGCCATTCACCGACAGGATAATATAATACCAGACATCGAGGAATACATCGAAATAAGAAGAGATAGCAGCGCCTTCAAACCGCTATTTGATTTCCTGGAGTATACCCTTCATGCTGACTTTCCAAACGAAGTCATGGAACATCCCATAGTACAATCCTTGAAGGAATGCGCCAACGACTTTTGCACTTGGGGCAACGTATGTAAACATTTTATCTGTTTGGACAGGAGGAATATGACTTACGAATGCTTAGGACGTTTATTCCTATAACAAGGAACAAGCCCGCGAAGATACCTACAATCTTGTCGTCCTTTTCATGAGACAATATAACATGGGGCTTCAAGAGGCTATCAACGCGGTGGGAGACAAGTGTTTCGACACTTTAGACAAATTCGAGATGCAGAAGAAGCAATTGCCGTCATGGGGAAGTCAAATTGACAGGGACCTTAGACGATATATTAAAGGCTTAGAAAACTATATGATCGCATGTTTGGAGTGGGGATACATGTCGAGTCGATACTTTGGAGAAGAGGGTTTGAAGATTAGAAAGACGCGCGTGGTCAAGCTGTTGCCTCAACGGAAGGAAAACACCAAAACTTCGTGTTATTGATAACCAAAGGACCTTATACTATTGTTTTGTATTAGACATAAAAATTAACTTATAATTATTTTCATACCCGATACGCACCTTAATACTACTGTACTAAAAAAAAATTGTCACAAAAACCCGGAGGGGTTTATAAACCAACCCGAGTTTATAAACCTTTATAAACTCAATGCAATGTTAATTTGTATTTATATTTCAATTTCACAATGCATTTTATTCCCTGTGCAATTTATTTTCGGGTCCTTTCTCCAATAAATGTCCTGCAGCTTCGCCTAAGCTATGATCGGGTAAAACTCATTCATCGGCTAATCGCTAATCGTTTCCGTAGCATGAAAAAAGAGGATGGTCTGTGCGCAAGATCAAGTTTTATATAAACTCGGGACTTGGTTAAATTTTCAAGTCGCCCTTGTTGCCTCGATTAGTAGTCTTCTAGTAGTAGTAGTAGTAGTAGTAGTAGTAGTAGTATTACTGGTATCAGTATTATTATTATTATTATTAGTTGTAGTAGCACTAATAGCAGTAGTAATAGTAGTAGTTTAATAGGTAGTGTACTACTTGTATCGGACTATGTACATCTGTATCTCAATAATATAATATTTTTATAACTACTTTAACATGTGATTCGAGATTAAAGAAAGTCAAGTTCCAAAAAAAACATAATCAAGGCGACGTTGTATTGAAAAACTTGTTGATCTAGTTTATATAGCTTTATAAAAGCTTTGAATTTTTTTCTAATGGTTTATAAACTTCCTCGACGTTTACGTTTTTTTTGGGTTTATAAAGGTTTATAAACCTCTCCAGGTTTTTGTGACTAATACTGGATACATGATTGCTCCTATTCACCACCTGTATCTGAGAATGGTTCGGAAGTTGATAAATGTATCAGAACCCAAGTTTCTCATCACCCATTCTCGACATAGCTCGCTTCATTAATGGCGCTGCTAAACACCGCCAGATTCCAATCATGGCGCCCAGAATTCTTCGGCACCAGCGAATCCCCTAAATGCCACGGCATTCAATTTCTGAAGTTCGGCTGCCAGTTGGATTTTAAACTTTGAATTTACATAATTCCCTTAAAAATTTCTCGTCATTTAAGGCATTTGAGGCTGACCAAATTTCAATAAAAAAATAATATGTGAAATCGTATAAATTATTACCTTTCCCTCTGCAGTACCATCCTGAAGCTAAAATCTGGAGATGAAACTGAGTTTGAAGATACGTAGATAATTCGGTATAAAATAATATTCCATGAGTTTAATTCAGTGAAACAAATATCATAGTTTACGTATGTAGCGATTTTTGTACTTCGTCTATATAATAATAACGGTGAAATTTATCGAACAAATATCGATCAAGACCGGAGTTCAAAACCGAAAAATCGTGTTCCAAGGTAACAGGCTCCAAAGATGTACTGCTCGTTCATAATCAGCTGGTAGGCGAACTAGAGCCGTCATCGATTCATCTACCTATCCACAGGACTTATAATAAGGTACATATATGCTTGTCCAATGACACTCAAGTTTCGGGGTATAAGAAAACCTGGAACCAAGTAACTCGACGAGACAAGTCCAGGAGTATTAACAGTGACGAGTGCTCACTGAACGCGCTTGTCATTAGGTCGTCTGACATGAATACGAGGCGAGCACTTACAAAAATTAAATCTTACAAATAGAATGAGATCAGTAGCCAGAATCGGTGGACGAAACCCGACACTCACTAGTGACTGGTATATAAGAGTTAAATTTAGTACAAAAGTCTGAAATTGGAGCCACGCATTTAATCAATGGCTTTACTTACCGAATTCCTCAACTAGATGGGAATATGATTAGATTAACATAATGGTTATTACAGGAATCTTAGACTTACGACCTGAAGCTAGAGAAACGCCATCGGGAGCTAAGTGCTTTTTAGAAAGTAGCTCCTTTATTTTTCACGATACTCACTTCGTTCGGAAACTAAAACATATCATGAGAAATAGAGGCAGTCACCAAAACAAGAGAAAATACCATGTGATGAAAGGTCTTGTAATAGGATATGAGTCATGAACGAACGTTGAACACTAAGCACGATCAGCCTCAATTACTCACCATTGTGAGGAACTAGGAAATTGGATGATAGATTCATCAAGAAGGTATTACAAAATCAGAACGGGGAAAAATTACCTGGGTAAGCGGTAACAGAGACCGACATCATGAAGAGAAAAGTAGCGAGAAAGGAAATCTTAGTAGTGAATTGCATTTTTGTCGAGATTACGGGAATTTAATGTTTGAGAAAATGGGATAATAGAACTGGATGGTGAAGATGAGAGCTGAAGTGGATTATTGGATGTAGATTAAATACCTTTTGGTTGCATAACTTGAATGTACGTCCGAGTACTCGCGGAAATTGGCACCGCCCCTCAGCCTGGTTCGAGTGTCATGAGAACATAGAACTTCACAACACTCGCGCTTTGTGATGTTCCTCAGAAAAAAAAAGCCCTGAGCCAGACAATGAAGTAGGGATTCAATAGGTAACATCAGTCCCCTGGTTCTACCAACTATGGGAACTATGTCTATTTCCAGTTCAGTTATAGAGCGATGGCCCAGATACCCCTTCTGTTATTTCGCACGGAACTGTCATCATCCCAGGCAGCTGGAGCAAATACGTGATCCATGCAAACAAGGAAATAAGCAGGGTGCAATATCCATATTTTGGAGGGACACCAGCGCCGAAAAGATGCCGTGTGATTGACTTGAGAACGGACCTGTGTAGGACAGGGAGGCGCTCTCTCAGGATGCAGATTGACTGCTTGGTACCTGCTTATAATTATCTAACTTCCTTTATGTAAGTATACAATAGTTCATACTTACGACAAAAATTTCGAATTATTATGTGCTTTGGGCGGAGAGATGACTAGTGGGATCGCGGGAAGTTGTGCTAATCCGTTAAGGACCGGGCTGAAGGCCCATCAATAGGAACTTCTGAAGGGAACGGCGCATTGCGCGGCAGTGTGGGGTATCATAAATTGTTGGGGTCTATATTTAGGTGTGGAAGACGGGGTTGAGACAAGCTTGAAAGGTTTTTTACATTATGCATGTGGAAAAAAGGAGTCAAGTTAGGAAAAAAAGGTTGGACGAATCTAGCCTTACCAGAAGCCCTTCGCCATTTCACGCGGCACTTGATCGGTAGTAAGGCTGTAGGAGTACGCCATCCTTACGCCCACTTTCACCCCAAGTCAAGAATTTAAAAATTAATGTCTCCCAGATATCACTGAGATATACCACGGGGCGATGTTTTGAGTCTTTGTCAAGGCAGTAATAAAAATTCTATCATTAGTCACAAACCATGAAAACTGTTGGATAGGGATGAATTTTCATTACAAATTTTGAGATGTTATCTAAAAACACCAACTTCTGCGTGATGCGTCGTATTTCGCTGTCCTATCCAAGCTGAAGATCAAAAACAATATCAGTACCTATCATTCTAAGTATGAGCTTCATCGAATAGAGACCTAACCCTTACTATTGACTGGTGCCAGCGCTGGGTGATGCTCGGTGCATCGCCCAGCCCCGGCACCGTAAATTGTCGCTACCGCCCACACGGACAGTATCAGGTCGCAACAAGCCATGCCATCTTCGGTACCGAGATATCAGCCACAATACCTTTGCTTTGTCAAGTAGATCACACCAAATGTGGCAACTACAATGGAGTATTATGCTAAGCTGTCCACGTTCTATGTTTTAACAACAATACGGCGACATCGATGACCCACCAATTGTCGAATAATTTTAACGATCGGGACTAAGGAATTTTGGACTGCTAGCAATCCCATGACGTTTATGTTTACTCATTCATTTATAACCTAAACCTTTAATTGTAAGATTACCTGGGGTTGCCTAATTAATCGCCCTGAATTATTTTTTCAGGAATTGTGTACCGACTCGAAGTTTTGACATGACAACTCTACAATTCAAAACCCTTTTTTGAAACATAGGCAGCAACTTTTTTAGATAAGAGCTCGGGACTTGGAAAACCCTGTCAGCTAATAGGAAATTGTACGGCTATCGAGTTCTATCACATAATTTCAATCCACTATTCCCAAGAATTGTTATTAAGATGAAGTTCTGTAGTATGTCATCTCGGCTGTATCCATCGCAGTAATGAGTCGATACTAATCAAGTTGTCCATTTTATAGCAGAAAAGGCCTTTGGTCGCCCAAAATCTCTTTGTAAAAAGAAGACGAACCGCCTTCAGTAGTTTGCCTAATAGATATTCTTCCTTTGTATATTTTACCCACGATAACATCCACAATACACAACCGATTTGAGAGATTATAAACAACCTCAAAACATACCAGGCAATGTGACCGAGAATAAACGGCTATCCGAGGGGTTTTATCTCAAAGTAGCCGAGGAGCCGAGCGGACTTAACCTGACGGCAATTACCGACCACACCGTCACTTTTTTCACAACGTTGCTCCAGAAAAAAAAACAAAGAACAACCCTCAGCACGAATAGTGTCGTGTCGTTTTTCCATCCATTTGAAAATGCGTAAGTTCATAAATTCACCACCAACATGCTTTTCTGATTCAACTCGATATGTATTGCGATGTCCCCTTTTTCTAGCCTCGGAGATAGCACTTTTTTAGGACAACGAAAAATGCAGGTTTCCCCATGGAGGCTAATAGGACTCTTCTTCGGATGGGGCAAAGTCTATAATATAAAAACCCGGACCCGCATGGCCGTTTCGCTCTGGTTTCACCGTGTCAATCGACCACAGTACTTGCTTTTATATTGACCAACAGCTACCATTAGCCAGTCTTCTCTTCAAAGCCATGTCCATCAAGCCCAAAGTTATTTGTCTCGGGTTGGGTCGTACAGGGGTACGTTTGGCGCCGTTTTGTTTCATTCCATCTGTTTTTTTTCTTTTTTGACTGATTTCTGCGAATAAAGACCATAAGTATGTTGACTGCTCTGGAACAATTAGGGTTTGGGCCGTGTTATCATATGAGGGTCATCGTTAATAGAAGAGATGTAAATGAGATCAAGATGTGGTACGATCTTGGTCAAGGTACTTGGTTTTATTTCGGGCTCGCATATGATATTAATATATGATGTTGTTCAGGCTCAGCTTCACTTGACGATCTACGGGAGGTGTTGAAAGATTTCAACTCTTTCCTGGATTTTCCTGTAGCCCTTAATTGTGATAAGATGTACGAAGCATATCCCGACGCGAAGTTCATTCTGGTACGTTTTATTATTATTGTTAAACAAGATAATAGAAGCATTGACTGTCATTTCAAAGTCGACTAGGGATCCCGCCAAATGGGCGAAAAGCATGGAAGATACGCTAGTACCAGTAGTCACCGGCCATAGGGACATGCCCAATCCCACACCTTTTTTAAGTATGTTAAATAAGTTCTATGCCGTCGAAATAGAAGGTGAGCATTATCTGCCTATCCATCAACAAGTATGCTTTTGACTAAGGAGATCTCCATCTTCCGCGTTCAAATAAATAGGCAAATTATTCGGCGATTTACAAGGAGCAATGATAGCGCACAATCAACGCGTAAGAGAGCTTATTCCGGCCGATAAACTACTCGAATACGACGTCAGCCAAGGATGGGATCCATTAGTTCGCTTTCTCGGAGTGTATGCTTTCACTTCGGTTTCTTCATTCCGGGGACATAAAGAGCTGACTCGCGAGAACAGGGAAAAACCAGATACCCCGTTTCCTCACCTGAATACGACGGAGATGTTTCACGAGGAAGTGAAGAGATTTGTGGACACTCAGCCACACTGAGTGCACGGTATACTGTATGGCCATTTGTAAATATGGTCCTATACAACGGTTGAGTTCTATAGATCTCGTATTTAGCATTTAAATAACGTAACCCGTTCCGTTACACTGTTCATTGAAGCTGATTGATATTCAATTGTCTAGCGAATATTCATCTAGTCATTCAGGCAAAGAAAGGAGACTCATAAAGATAAAGAAAAGATGGAGTCAGAGTGTGTGGACGCGCCAGGCAACGTTAGCAAGTATAGAGTTATCCGGGTCAGCCGCGCTTGATCTGGGTCGTCCACGGCGCGTACGTCTTTCAAGACAACCTTCACAAATTTTTTACCGCCGTATATCGTCATCTATGCCGTCGAACTAGAAAATGAACTCATCATTCCCCGCTTGTCTTAAAAACCTTTTTGCGTCCCAAACGAAAGTTATTCGGCGATTTACCAGGAGCTATTCTGGCTCAAATCAGCGCGCGAGGGAGCTTATCCCGGCCGAAAAGCTACTTGAGTCAGTTTAGTTCGTTTTATTGGAGCATGTATGTTTTTAGTCGGGTTCCTATATTTCATAGCACATAGGGGCTGATTCCTGACATCAGGCAAAAATTCGACATATCAAATCCTCATTTGAATGACCATGGGATAGCCGATATAAATACGCCAGTCGGATTGAGAGCTTGGAAGACATCGATAATAGCATTAATCAAATGAGATAAAGCGGTAACGCTCATCTATTTTCATTATAACACCGACCCCGCCATCAAACAAATTGGAATTTCAATAATATCCGATTTTGACCTTCCGGATCTCAGATTTTCAGGAGAACGAAGAACCTCACCTGCTCAATCGTGTGTGAAGTACATAAAGAGATTCTAAACCATATACATACCGGAAGCAGCTGCGTATCGGAACGACTGATCGTTGCCAAGTCAGTTTTTAATTATTGTCATAGTCCTTAGTACTACGGGGGAGACATGTGATTCATGTACATATATACATATGTATATGTACTATTTCAAAACGCTGCTGTATCTTCTAACGTGATGTCTGAAACGTTCAGGGTTCACGTTGACGGAATGAGTTATTCTATCCGTCCACCGCGGGAGTTGTGTCAGGTCGTGTCATCCATGCATGTCAGGTCAGGTCTCTTTTAGGAGTTAGAACAAGGCGCCCGCTATTTTTTTTTCCAAATTATGCATATATTTACTGAATATGTCGTTCTGTTTATCTGATAAAGCACAAGAGAAAAAGAACACGGAAATCAGAAAAAATGAACATGGTGATATCTTATATCAAATGACGTGCTCTATTTTGCTTTCCATTTTTGCTGATGGTGAGCTTCAAATGAAAGCGTCGTTTACTTTGTATATCACCAAGCGAATGAATGAAGAAAATGACAGAGACAGACTGTGTCCGAGGACCGAGCCCGAGCCGGATTCTCCGGTCCGTTATGCAGCGTTATGCTTATTCCACAACGCTTATAAAAAGAAACAATTATGTACATTGTAAATCCAATTGTAGTATTCGCGTCTAGACGACTCAAGTTCTGACAAATAATTGAGTATTCCTGGTCTTCCGTGTGTACATATAACTTAATAATTAACACCCGGGGACTACTTGCACCGTGACGTTGGGTTTAAGATATGTACATCTTGCTATCGCACGCACTGTTATAATATGAATCTCACAATCCCTTCAATTTCAATGTTCATCCTCCAAGCCCAGAGAATATGTTTCGTGTCAATCTTTGGGAGCACGCGTGTTTTATCTGAATGATTCAGACTTAAGTTATCATCTTGCCATAATCAGAGTCATAATGAAATCAAACCTTGAAATGGTTTGAGCCGAGGTACTGACGTACTATTGATAGCGACGACCACAGGATAATCGTTGCATTGCATACATAATGTTGATGTCATGTCATGATCAGGCTCGGCTAGACTTGAAGCTTGACTAGTTTGACTACTCGATCTGGCCCCTTATCTTGAGGCCAAGTTCATACCGGAAGGTGTGAGATGTGTATTAATGACAAGAAAGTCTACGCGAGATCCTGACAAGTGGGCGAAGAGCATGGAAATCATATGATTCATGTCCTCTGGACAAGCTCGAAGGGTTTCCAGATCCTCTCGAGTCGAATGAACAAATGACACGCCGTTGAGTTATGTAGCTGCTGCCAGCATTAAGCCGGCCGTGCCTCTGAGGAACTTTCTTTCAGTCATGAAAATAGACCCTGAAATTGGTTGGGTTCCAGGCCCATTACTACCGCACAAACCAGATTTTCGGAATGTTTCCATGATGTGGTACACGCGGTTTCCTGACGCCAACACGGCGGAAGGGAAGTCAACAATATTTGTGAAGGGTCGGTGGACTAGTCAAATGTCAGTTGTGTCATCTCGGAATGGCGTACTAATTAACCCAACCCAATTTTGTCCGAGAGTCGGAGTCTCATCGGAGGACTGGATGAGACCACTGGCAGCACTGACGATTGGCCAGCTCAATTCCTAACTAAGGCACACCAAGTAAGGATTATTATGACACACGTCTAGATGGTGATTTTCCAGCTTCCTTTTGTTTATTATTTCCATGGTGGTATATTGACACGGTGTTTTTTACGGAATATCCGTTTTGATCGCGCTTAGTGATATGAGAAAAGTCACGGTCGCATGGCCTGGCATGTCATCCCATTTATGTAAACTCCATTTCATTCCACTCCATCCATTGGTCAACTGGACTTACGGCAAAAACTAGTCCAGCGGGAATTCACTATGCCTTTTCCCTCCTTCATTATATAAAAGGGGTTACGTTCCCCACCCAATTTCTTTCTCTCTTCTCTTTCGCACAATGGAACCCACTGTTCCCAGCGTCGATGCCAGTAACACCGCCGTCCCGATGATCAACAACAGCGAAAATGTCTCTGGATCCATTGTTGACCAAACAGAAACAGTCACCGACACGAAACCTTATTTCACCAACAAGGACGAACTACGACAATCACGGCCCGACGACCAGAACAACTCCGATGACGACAATGACTGGTTATCCTCCGATGCCAACCCTTTGCTATGGACAACAACCCGAAAATGGAAGAGCCTTTTAGCAGCGAGCCTATACACATTCGTAAGGTAAGAACTCCAACTCATTATAACTTTCCTCGATGGTGGCTAACCAAGTACTAATAGCCCCTTGGCGTCGAGTATGATGGCTCCAGCCCTTCCTGAAATCGCAGCCCACTACCACATCACCAATCCAACCATCATCGCCCTCACACTCAGCATCTACCTCCTCGCCTACTCCCTCGGCCCACTCGTCATCTCCCCACTCTCAGAAATATACGGCCGCGTATGGGTCCTCCACATCTCCAACATCATTTTTCTCCTCTTTTGCATTGGTTGCATATTCGCTCCAAACACGGCTGCATTGATTGTCTTTCGTTTTTTAGCTGGAATAGGGGGATCGACACCGGTGGCTATAGGTGGAAGTGTTATCGGCGACGTCTTTGTCGGAGAACAGCGTGGGACTGCTATGTCAATCTACAGTATTGGTCCGCTCGTCGGTCCGGGTCTAGGCCCAGTCATAGGTACGCGTTGTCTCCCCCATTTTCAATATTTTTTTCCATAATACCTAACCTTCCAGAATTCATATTACTTTAAGGTGGCTTCATCGTACAAACCATCGGCTTTAAATGGATTTTTATTCTCCTCACTCTTCTCGGCGCGGCAGCTTCCGTTATCGGTATACTCCTTTTAGAAGAAACCTACCATCCAATCTTGAAAGCTCGATATATCGAGTCAAAAAGAAGAAGAAGCGCAGAAGACATCGAAAACTCGGGATCCGAAAAGACATCCGTGGTAACGAAACCTGAACCCCAACAACAAAAATCAGCTTCTGAAACGCTTTTCACCAACTTATCCCGTCCCTTCGTTCTTTTGACGCGTAGCTTGATTTGCTTCATGTTATCCCTATACATGGCCTTGTACGTGTGACTACTATTTATCGCATGTATGCATTTCTGAAAAAAATCCTACATGATAGGATTTACGGATACCTCTATCTCATGTTCACAACTTTCCCGGATCTATTCAGTTCAATATACGGCTGGAGCCCCGGAATATCAGGTCTAGCATACTTAGGCACAGCAGTCGGATTCATCATTGCCACTCTCACCGGCGCAAAAATGCTATCCAAAACATATCTAACAGTAAGTACATACAATACATTACATCCGAAAACAAACAATTCAATTCAACCCAACTCAATTCAATTCTTAGTTGACGGAACGAAACAACGGCATCCCCAAACCCGAATTCCGAATCCCAGTCATGTTCATAGGCTCACTCCTAGTCCCCATAGGTCTATTCTGGTACGGCTGGTCCGCCGAAGCAAAACTAACCTGGATCATGCCCATCATCGGTACTGCCATATTCGGAGCCGGTCAAATGTTCGTTTTTATCCCTCTCCAACTCTACCTCGTCGACTCGTTCTCCTATTCCGCTTCCGCACTAGGAGCGGCAGCCGTTCTTCGTTCTCTTTTTGGATTCGGTTTTCCACTTTTTGGAGAGCAGATGTTTCAGAAACTTGGGTTTGGTGGTGGAAATTCGTTGTTGGCCGGTTTGGCTATTCTGACCGGTATACCATTTCCTGTGTTTTTATGGTATAGAGGGGAGCAAGTCAGATTGAGAAATCCTCTAAATCGATGATTTTCGGGTGCTTTATTTCTTTTTAGGACTTTTTATAGTTTATTTTGCATGAGTAATACAACAGTAGTAGAGCATTTACACACGCCACCTCCCTCTCTTCTTCGCCAACAACATACGTGACGCCGTCAAAAGAGCAGCACCAGCCAAGACCATAACCTGAGTTTTATTTCAGCAATGGTTTTTTTTTGGCACCGAAAAACTACCTACCGAGCTGAATATAATAGCACGATACCAGGTATACCTAGGAGCGTCCAAAAGAGCGCCCATAATAGGATTTCCAATTAACAGTGCGAAACTGAGGAAGAACATGGCCACTCCGGAACGTAACCTGAAAAATAAAAATAAAAGAAGTCACATGTTATGCATTAAATGTCGCAAATGATTCGCAGAGAATTTAAAAGAAATATACATACCCGACTTCACTGATGTTATCGACAAAAGCCGTAATAGTCGGAAAAGTCAAACTCAAGACTAAATAAACAATTAAAAAAAAATAAGTTCAAGTGACAAGTATACGACGCAAGGGCGAGCCTGAGGTGGGAAGAAAAAAAAAAGAAAATCGAGACTTTACCGGCTCCAGATGTAAACCCATACAAAATCGCAAACATGACCAACCCGGCTACCGTTTTAGCGGCAAACATGAGGTAGAAGAGCATACCGCAGCATATCGAAAAAGGAATCACGGCTGTTCAACGGGGGGGAAAAAAAATTATGTAAGAGGGGAATATTTAATCCCTTTTTTTTGTTACTTACTGTTTAAAGGTCCATAGGAATCTGCGAATATGTTCGGTACGATTCGGCCCACGAGAGATGCTGCGTTCAAAATCGTTATCTTTTTTTTTTAAAAAAAAGTTCAGACAAGCTGATGAATGGGAAGAAATGAAAAAGATACTTGCAGAGTAGAATGCCAGTTGTGTGTTTATACCATGCAAAACAGCAAACAGCTGTAAATAAAAAACTATAAAATGAAAAAAGGCTCTCTTCTCAGCCTATTTCTCAGAATCATCGAGAGACAGTGGGAACTGACATGGGTAGAACAATCCCCAATATACAAGAGTTAATCCAGCAACGGCCAACAAATATGGAACGTCCGTAAACAATGTTTTAAGCAACTTGGCAATGTCTTTTTTAGATGGGGATTTACGTCCCGGGAAACGAGGTTTCATGATTAGATTCACGATGATCAAAAGGCCTAGAAAGATGAACCCAACAGAACTAAGTAAAAAACTCAAATGTGTATGTATCAAAATGAGAGAGAGGGAATTAAAAGTACCGAACTGTCCATCCGAATCCGACGCCAGACTTATGAAACAGTTGATTGAGCTGGATGGGAAGGACAATTCCTCCGAGAGATGGTCCTTATTAATAAATAAGAAATTAGAGAAAGAAACAAAGTAGTAAATTGATGTACAATACCTGAGATAACAATACCCATAACGAGAGACCTCCTAACGGAGAAATAATGCGCGGTCATGGAAAGAGAGGGGAGAAACATCATTCCAGCAGCAATCCCGAGACCTATACCCTGCGCAAGAAAAACTTCATAAAATTGGTGGGGTTTTGTTATTGAAAGCATAAAATGGCTTCAAAAAAATAAAAGTACGGAGATTTGGTTGAATTCATCAGACTTCGAAGAAGCAGATGAACATACCAAAACAAATATAAAACGGATGCGGACGCGAGTAAAGGTCTAAAATACCCTTCGTCGAATAGTTTGCCGGATATGGGACCGAGAAAGAACATAAAGAATAGTTGTGTTGAGCCTATCCAGCTGATCTCAGAGGGTGTTCGATCCGATAGAAATACTCTCTGAAGGCACAATAATAGTACGCAACTGATACTATCACCGATGCTAGTTAATAATGAAAACGTACAGTGTAGTAATCCTGATATGCACCGAACGACTGAGTCGAACCGAGCGTTATAAAACAAACTATTGTACTGTTATTAATTGAAACAATCCACACATCAATATTGATTTCATATGTAAAAGGTTGTTGTTTTCTTACCTTCCTACCACGTTCAACCACGCAACCCATCCCCCGTTCGGGAACGTAACTTGGGGTACCGGTTGAGCGGAACTTTCTGCCTTTACTACAGCACCACCATCGCCTTCGCTGCCGTCTTCTTGAACTAGAGTATCGAGCTCGGTATTGTTCTCCGCCTGTTCATGACGTTCATAAACGTTGTTCTTCAAGTTCGTATCTGTGCGATCAGGATTATGGTTGACACCACTGTCGCCGTTCTCTTTATTCGTCGTGGCATTCATCTGTCGCCCATCATTAACAAGCTCAGTGAAGCGTTCTTGAGTCTCCGAAATCTCCAAGTCGTGGTTCATTGTCCCCGGCAGCCTTAGGTTGAGCTCACGTCCAGTTCGAGTGAGAAAAGTGAAGGAAAAGAGCAGTCAGACAGTATCATAACGAGATTACAATATCAATGGCCGAATAAGGCCGGGACAAAGACTCCATGACAGTTTGTTGAGTGTTCTGTGAAACCCTCCGGTTCGGTCATACCGGCGTAAGATCAATCAGGAGGTTTGACGGATTTGGGACGTCGACCCCGGTGACCCCCGGTGTTCGCCGGCCATGGTCGACAGAAAACTTAGAATAGATTTTGATTGAAAAGGTGTTCACTGGCCGTGTGTTCGCCGGAAAAGCTTTAAAAATAAAATTTGTAAATCTCAATATTAAATTAAATGATACTAAAATGGAAATTAGAGTGAAAGAAGCGGGTCAACGAGTGATGAAGTTAAAGTAACAAAAGAGTAAAGAGTGTGAACAGCCTAAAGGCAATACCAGAGAGTATCTAAGCAAAGAGAAGAAAGAGAAGGAACAATATTAGAATATAAGAAGGCGATCAAGGAATTTTTTAAGAGAAATTAAAAATGAATTGAGGAGGTATCCGCTGGCAATATGTACTATGCGCTGGCGCTGGTGAATGAGGCTGGAGTTTTCCCCAATTTCAACCTTCACCAAAGGAATCCACACACACTCTCGTGCTCGAAGAGATTCAGCACATCCATTCCTACAGAACAGTAGCAACAAAACTTGAAGATAAGATCTGGAGCCAGAGGGTCCAGCACTAGAGGAGGCAATAGGCGAAGAAAGAGCGTCTGTAAATGGTGAGCTTTCGCGTTTTACCTTTCCTTTTTGTCCAGAGGTATAAGGCTTAGCTGATCTGGGAGATGGGTCGGCGGAAACTGGTGAGCTTTCCCTTTTTATCTCCTTTTTCGTGTCAGGCTTATAGTTGTTTAAGCCGAATTCCTTGGGAAGTTCCCAATCAGTGATGGGGCTACTAGCGCTTGAGGTGCGATTAAAGAGTAGATCAGCAGCGTCTCGACGTTTGTATCCAGTGTGCGCTATATTAAAAACAATAATAAATCAGAACGATTTTGACTAGTATGCTAAAACTTACGTGGAGCAGAAAGCCTTCGATAAGATCGTGGTATTTCCCGAAATTTCCCATTAGGTATCACAACTTTTCCAGGAGATAGAGTTGCTGGCTGAATCTCTAAACGAAAAATAAGTCAGATTCAATGAAAAAATATGTCTCACCGCCATCAGGATCCTCGAATGTATAAGTAGCGACGAAATCAGCCGTTGTATATGCTATCTCCAAGCACACTATGCTTGCAGGTAAGCATTGAATCTGTTAAACCAAAAAAATTACTCACCATACAGGTTGCATTTATCGCAACGGATGACCTGGCCATGGAATTCTTGACGGACGTCAACAAATTGAGGACCATCTTTTTGCAGAGCACAGAAACACTCAAAACGAAGTCTTCTGTTGTCAAAGTGCCGCTTGAAGCCACTGGGTACAATGCGCGTGCATTAGTACAACGGGCTTAGAACCAAGTAAGCGCAAGATCTAAACAATTTAACATTCAAGCAATACACTTTACGCTGGCACAAATACTCAATTTCAAAATCCAGTTCACTTCAACCATACGTCGTATAATGCGTCACATCATATTCCACATTTCCCGCACCCGCACCCATGCCTTTAGGTAGCATAGGACAAATGGGACTGCCGGCTCGTGCTTATTCGCTCAATGCTCCCTCAGGACAGCCCAACTACCATCATGGTGGATATACTTACCAGCCAGGTTCTTCAGTTTAAATTAACCACAAGACCCTCCCTCTATTTTTTTTTCCTTTAACTAAATATGTAAACCGAACATGCCAGGTTCTTTGGTGGGCTTCGGATGAGGTAGTCTTATCTCTGACTGAATAAATCTATATACATTTACAAAAAAAATTTAATATCTTGAAAAAGCTCGTTGTTCTATTGTTAGTGTGCATAATTCAATATAAAGGGGCACAAATTTCAACCTGATCGCAAACACATGGGCGGGAATCAAACCAATGGCCTTCCAAAGGACACTAACGCTACGAAGTTGAGCTCTCCGTGATGCCACTGCTCTATCGCAGCTCACACTTACTCTACTCAGCTCAAGTAAATATAAAACTTCTATCCAAATCTTGTATTAAATAAGAGAGGTCGAAACCCTACGAACGCCAGCAATGAAGGAAGTGAGTCAACCTGTCGAAGTTTTTCGGGCAATTTAAGAGTGTCCTACAAAGACTGCATTGAAGCGGGGAGAATAAACATTATTTGTTTGAATAATTTCTTGTTATGTACATGATACTCCCGGTAGAGTTTGAACGAAGTACCGCGCGCTCAATATTTAAAAGAACACGGGCGATATATTTATAATTAGACATATTCTTGTTATTTTAGGCTTTTATTCTACTACTTTACATGGACGGTCTCTGGTGTCCTCTGTACTACGCGAGTCGGGCCAACAATTTGATGCCAGATCTTGTTGTACGATCGGCATATTTCACCATGAACTCCAGTTTGTTTGCTGACCGGTGTTCCTCCGGTGGTACCAGACATTGCCAGACCTGCAAGATCCGCGGCGGTGAATCTGTAACTGAAATAGCTCGCTTGCCTTTAACCATGCAACCCGCCCCCCACTAAGAAACATGACTTGAGAGAACGAATTTGAAACTGAAGATATCGATGGCGATATCAAACCATCAGTTTTTACAATTTCGATATTAACTTCGTCCCCATCGTCAAGCTTTTCGTTTGAGGCCAGCCTCTTCGCCAATGGAAACGTTGGAGCTCCTGAATGATGTAATTCAATTCTGTTTTTGCCTGGTGAACAGTGCTCGGCACACCGGCGGGTCATGAATCAAAAAATGACCCTGATTGGAGCTAAAGACCCCGGTAACCTCCGGGGGCTCCCAATCACTGTAAATACAAAATTAAATATGCCGTCAACCTGGGTGTTCTCCGCAGTGACGTTAGAACTCTCAAATGAAAGGAAAGGGAGTAAAGGACGGGGGTAGTACAACTTAACCAGGGTCAAGATGCGGTGCGAGAGTAACTGCCTTTCTTTTAAAAAAGATATGTTGCTTGAAAAATCAGTAAGCATCAAATTAGAAGTAGAAGACCCTTCATCCCCACACTTTTCCAGTATACGTGGGCTTACGCCCGCAGCACTCATATGTATTTCCTACTGAATTAAACATACCAATCAGCGGTACTTTTAGACACATCCTTTGGATCATCATCTGCATTACGCCCAGGGTAAAAGCATGAACGTAGCGAAGATGTATGTCAAGCAAGGTACATAATGCAATAATCTGCCTGCTTCAAGCAGTGCGGCGTGCTTCATAACCAACGTCATGCGGCTTATGCCGACGCCCATCCACACAAGCAAGGCTCGAGGGGAACACCTTTGTCCAGCAGAGTAATAGAATCGTTCATTAGCGATAGAAAAGAAGAATATCTGCTATTTATTGCAGCATCTGAAAGTAAGGGTGGGCCTGGTATGGAATGATGAAGGTTGGCAGAAACGGAAAGCGGACTTGGAAAACGGCCATCAATTGACAATACGGCATGACAAAACAGCTCTGATTTGAGAATCAGATTGCCTGGGGACAGTCTTACAGCCTTTTCATCATTATGCTTGGTATTATGATTGGTGGGTACAGAATGCATCTCGAATTTTGAACATTGATATACTAAACATTTATTTTCAAAAGAGTTTACCCACAGATCCGTGGGCCCACGTTCGTGTTTTGTCACTTCAAGAACTTTGGCTAAGCAGACAGCCCTTGGGAGCTACTTTTAGTCTTTCGTAGTATTTGTTTTTTCTCGAAGATAACTCCGAGGTTTCAATTTATGTTTCCAAGCTGCTCGAATAGTCCCCAACGCGTTTTATTGCGGAGTTTAATCATGCTGGGGCGATGGACATCTTGTGCAAAATTGGGGCAGGCGGCGTTCTTTTGCTTCTCTAGGCTTGGGTGATGATAAACCAATAAAATAATTACCTTTTAACCAGGAAATAACACACATCTGACTATATTCCACAGATGCAATTTTAGTTTTGTCCCATTGTCTCCAACCTTGTCCGAGTTCGTGTCCAACCGGAATTACCCGTCAATTTATAATGAGCTAGCTGTTTCTCTCATTTCCTCCTTTTCACCTTCTTCTACCTACTCGACTCTTATCACATCAAGTATGGTTCCCGGTCAAACGAATCCTACTGCATCAACGCAGCGTCCCTCTCAGTCTCAGAGTGCTCAACGACCCTGGACTGTCGTTCCCATGCGGTATTCCATACATATGGGCATTCCATTCTTCGTCAGACCCATCCCGTTTCCGCTCTCGCAAGCTATTCCTTTGCCTAGGCAACCTCCACAATCTATATTCTCTGCGCAGGTCCCCTCTTCGCTGCAGCATTTCGCTTTTGGCCTTCAGGAAGCTTATGATCCACGACCCACTTCATCGCAGCAATCAGCTACCACTCATCATGGCCCACCCGTTAACCAGACCCCTCTTTCTCAACAACGGCAGCGGCAGCAGCAGCAACAGAGTTCCGGGCCGCGTCAGTCTGCTCTCGGTCCTTCTAATCCTATTGAAAAGAGGAAACTGAGAGCACTCCTGAAACGCGACCCGAAGCTTTCTCGTTATCCATTACGCACCATAAACCTCTCTGATGTAAATTGGGGTCAATTCTCACACCGCTGTCCATACTTACATCCTGTCACCGGCGCACCTTGTCCCGTGAGTTGCCCACAACTCGTCCAATGGAAAGTGACCAGACACGCGGCCATGCACGTTTTCGACGAAATTCGAGCCATGCGCGAGGGGAAATTAGGTTACTGTCAAGGCACTATCATCAACTCTTCATCATCGTACGAGAAATTTCGAGACTGTTGGTTCTTTTGCGACAAATGCTCTCTTGTTAAGGATAAGCACGCTCGTGCTGCCAGTATAAAGCTATCATTGGATCCCGGTACGTTTATGTGCCAGAGTTGCGAGGACTCATATTTTGCTTCTCTTAAGCATTTCTATCGACCACGATAATGGTAAGCTGGGATTCAACTGCTTTAGTTTGGCTCTGACCGAAACTTTTTTTTTCAAGTTTATGGGTCATATATTTATATTTCTCGTGTCGCGCCGCCCATTTATAGATTATAAATGCCTCTTTTTTTTATCTGCCTTGTCATCTTCGTTCTCAATCCCTCTGACAAGGCTAAACAACCCATACGCTTTTCGCTTCTGACTTGTTTACTTCTATGTCTTTTTCCTTGGTTGCTGACCTTGCGAGGAAATTTATTTCCTCAATGGAAATGATACGCAGTCAACAGTTTCAGTTTGATGAAGAGGATCCTCAAAGTAGATATTCGGGAACCCTCTTGAATGATCCGATGTTCTTCAACTTCAACCTCCATTATTGCCTTCTTATAACTTCGTTCTTCTTACTTCATGACCTTTCCAAGTTTTCTTCTTTCGTCGCGTCTAACCCTCCGATTAGCCATCCTTTTTTAATCATCTCTCCCCTTATTATAATCGATGCATTTCTGGAAATTACGCCACGTGCGTTTTGATTTATCGTCTGTATTATGTATGGATTTGCTACGGCTGGGTACAGGTTCGTTTATCCTAAAATGGAATCTCTACGTAGCACTCTAGAGCTTGAACCCGGCTTTCATAGGTCATTAAGGTCTCGGTTGGTCAAGACCTCTTATTAATACAAATTGTATACTATTTAATAATCCGGGTAGTGGTCTCAATATCCGGAGACTCGTTTTATGTTCTAAATATCGTGAAATAAATCTTTTATCACATTATAAGGAGCCGGACATAGTACGGACAAGTAAAGTCATCCAGTCCTTCTCGGACCTGCATTTCTTGCGATAACCGGTCACGCGCACGGTGTCTTGAATTTTGGTACGCCAGTGAACCGCTAAAATTTACCTAAATTATTTCTTCAAGATTGTGAATCCCGTATACATACGGGATTCACAATCTACCACGTATGATGGTCAAAAACCGTTATGACTAATAGCAAGCAATCATTCAATTCAATATGAAGCCGCGGCCTTGAGAGTGACAAATAAGGAGGTCCAGGGGAAAGCATGCTCGCCCGAGGCTGAAATTCCTTAAGATGATTTAGAGGGAAAATCATTGTAATCATTGTAATAGTCACCTTATTGGAGGTTTACAACATAAATAACGTAACGGTGATTGCTTCATAATTGCATGGGATGATCTGGGTCAAAGTTCGGTTTAAACATGCAAGCTCGGGATTCTTGTATCGATGGCCGGATCGTGTATAAGACTTTCCTCGTGCTCGTCCCTAGTTTACTGATCGCATTATATACGTTCAGTATTAACCAATGGCTTCGAAACCTGAGCTTTAATGCCTCAACTAAGCTGACTTCAGAAATTGATGTATGCTTCCTCAAGCACTGATCTCAAGGTAAGTGTATTTTAAATTCTAATGTTAACATCAACATTAAAACTAAATTCGATACCTGATGCGGGTCGCAATCATGGTATGAGTGGACGTGATGCGCCTTCCAACCGGACCTAAAACTGATAATACTAAATGTCAAATTATTGCTGAAGGACAATCATATAAATAACTTGACTATTTCCGAATTACGGAGTTCCGTGTCCAAACATCAGCCTCCACTGGACAGTCTCCGACTCCAAGACAATCCGAACGTCCATGGCAAACCCGGCCCAGGCAAATATAAAAACCGTGCTCGACAACCTCAACCACCACAACTAAACGCAAATTCATTATCATCTACTGCGCCGCAATCCCTTCACTTCAATTTCCATCCCATTTTCTGATTGCGACCGCACTATGCAGCACCACAACACAGGCTACACGAGCAAAACTTCTCATGCCACTCCCGATTATGATATATCCCAAATTCCCGCTTATCGGAAACCCATTCAAAACAGCCGTTTTGAAAACCATAATATTCTGGAGGCAGATTACGAGGCACCGAATAGCAACCGATCAAATGGCTGCCCATATCTCTCAATGCATCCACATTTACGCAAAAAACTTCCCAAACCCCATCCAAACCAAGAAGCAACATTTCTGAGGAATAGTAAACGAATTGTAGGCAATTTCCTTCGGAAATTCAAAGCGATGAGGCGACCGAAAGCTAACGACATTAAAACTCTCCATCCTGAATATGACCCGAGGATTCCCGATGTGGGACCAAGGAGAAAACATATTTGGTTTGTCTGCAGAGTCTGTCGTCAGACTACGCGCCAGACCGCTTGGAAAGAGGGAAACTTGGAACCGTTTTCAGATGGACGTTTGTGCGATGGATGTGCAGGGGAGTTGTTGGCTGAGCGTGAACTTTGTTAGTCGGAGTTGAATGCACTGTATCGGAGATGGGACTCGGAGAAAAGTTACTCTTTGTCAAATTGTCACTTCCAACAACCTTTTAAATAATGATTTCTCTTGTGTATTTATCTCGAATTGATCCTTACCAAATTTATTTTTCTTTCGCATCAATCTCAGAAGTTTCGGCACAATATTATAGGTGATATTGAACTCAACAGGTGTCGCTCAATTTACAATGATTATAGTTGTCCCGGCGGTATAGATGCGGAACTTGTCAAACTATTCTGAGACCATAACGCGAGACAGTTGAGAAATCTATACATGGCTGTAATGATCTTCGGGGACAGGCATTTTGGTGACACGGAAAATGAAGCAAGCGGCAGTTGGCCAAACGCGAGGTGCGATTAATAGTCCTCACTGCTCAGTCATGTCGATAAACACCATTTCAGAGAATATGATGACAAATACCAAATCACTTGAATACGTTCAAAACCACAGCCTTTAGTAATGATACTATTAGCCGAAATAATATAAATTCAAATTCAAACTCAAACTCAGACAGGCCTTCAAATCAAGTTTCTTTGACCCTTTACCGCTTCCTTCAAAACAGTTCAAACTCTTCAAAGTCTTCATGGATACCGGATCGCGCTTAAAACCAAAGGTCGTATGCCTCGGACTGGGTCGTACGGGGGTATGTCGGATGTCCTCTGCTCATATTCATTGTCACTTGCTCACATTGATTGCTAATTTCTATGTGCTTAGACAACGAGTTTGATGGCTGCTTTGGACCAAATCGGATTTGGACCTTGCTATCATATGGTTGAAATCCTTAAACATCAGGACGCAAATGAGATCAATACGTGGTATAATCTGGGACAAGGTGACTGCCATTCATCATTTGTATCCTTTTCTTTTGAATCGATGAATGATTACAAAACAAACAGGGTTAGCTACAATTGACGACATGCGAGCTATCTTGAAAGACTACAATTCCGTGCTGGATTTGCCTGCTGCTATGTTTTATGACAAACTATACGAAGCCTATCCCGACTCAAAATTTATCCTGGTGAGAAACCGATCAAATATTCCTTAAGTCGACAGCATACATGGACAATTTTTATCACCAATAGACAATCCGAGATCCCGCTAAATGGGAAGCTAGCATGAGAGCCACCATTCTCGGCTCTAACGAGTCCAATAGTTTCAATCCTCCTGCAGACACGGATTCATTCATAGGCGCGTTGCATAGATGGAGCATTGTCGAGATGCATGGTTCGTCCTTCTCCTAATGCTCTATAAACTAAACAAAATAAACAAATTTACTCATGAATATAGGCCGTTATCATCAAGACAGACTGCGTACAGACACGCAAGCTGAAGTCATTCCCGCCGATAAACTGCTTATTTATGAAATCAGTCAAGGTTGGGAACCATTAGTTGAGTTTCTTGGGGTGTATGTCTATCTTTGAATTTTCATGAGACTGAAACTAACTCCTTTGATGATATAGGGAGAAACCAGACACGCCTTTCCCGCATCTGAACGACTCTGCAGGGTTTAAGAAGCGTGTTGAAGAGTATATAATCAAGCCTCAATCATTGACTTTGCAACATTAACCACAAACGTTCTGATGATGAGCTGTAATTTGACTCGGAAGAAAATGAGCATTTATTTCGTGTAAAATGATTAGAATAGACTGGATATTAGTATCCTCAATCGAGCGCTTGACGAAGGGAGCCTAGCCGCCCTAGCCGAGAGTTTACACACTCCATCTGAAAACAAAATACAATAAGACTCATGACTTTGAAGATATTATACGCCACAAGATTGGTTGGTAGTTTTGATAGAAGTTAATCTCGACCCATCAAGTCAAAGACATGCAGCTAGCGGCGCAACCGTCATCGAGCCCACGTGCGCGCTCTACGCAAAGCGAGAAACTTGAACGACAAAGCGCATTAACCCATCTCATCTTTACCAGTAACAAGTTTAAGTTTGTCGAATCCAATGTACCCGGCAGCTCCCGAACGCCGACGGCCTCATCATGCCACCCCGACGCAGTTCGGAACTGAGAGAGGTTTTAATTTCAAGCTGTGCTCCGTCCACAACCACGAGTACCTCACAGTACTCTTCATGGGCACCAAAGGGGGCCAAGAACAACTATTTACCCATCATCAGAGACGTGGTGGCGCAGATAAAAAAATATTACACGACGGCTGTCAAGTTGTAACTTGACAGTCGTCTCACAGAAAAAAAAAACAATTAACTTCAGTGGCACGCCGCATGTTTTTTTATCTTTTCCAGGCATTCGTTGGTGCCCAACTCCTGCGACTATCAACTTGGCATTTTGGTGGCCAGCATAAGAGTTAGGTTGGAAAAAAAAATAGCTCACTTGGATAAATACCTCGACGCCGGACTTGGAATCCGACCAAATGAAGGTATGTATTGATGATATCATCGAACCGATTGAGAGAAACAGCGCCCGGAGAAGAAAAGATGGGGAAAAAGACAGTCTAGACAGCCTGGTGGCACCGCATATAAAGATGCTACGTTTTCATCATCAATGCGTTACCTGTCGACATAACCGATTCGGGCGGCTCGAGAACCTTATAAGCTATAAAACGCTCAATCTTCCACTTCGACTTCGGTCTATGACAGAGCATCTCAAATTTTCCCAGGAATTGAGTTTGAAAGTTTTTGGCGGGGGGACTTCGGGGATTGGAAAGGCCGGACTGAGCTGCTGAGGCTGATTGTGAACTGCGGCTGCTACTAGTATCAGCCCCCCCCCCCCATTTCCGAGTATGTATATGGTCTTTCATTTGTAAAAATAAAATAAAATAGATTGAGTCTTTGCACTGCCACAGCAGTGATGAAGACAGGCTGTGCTGACAGAACGTTCAATTTGGTTTTGGTACTACATAGATTATGTAGACAGCATTTCTATCTTTAGGTCGAGCTGAGCACACTATCACTTTAAATATAAATTAGAAAAACCCGTTAAAGGATAAATGAACTCTACTGAGATGAGATGGTTTTGAAACTCTTTGTCGTTATCGATAACTAGGACAGCCGCGTCGCGTGCCCAACTTTTTGTACTTTCTGTAAAAGGTATGCATGGAAACGATTAATTATATTTGAGAGTGGAGCGCAAGAAGTGTATACATACAAAGAATACAGGCTGTTTTATAATTCTTCGAGAGGTGAACCAGTCAGTCTCAACTCGAATCTGAGCTCAGCTCAGCTTCGACGTGAGCTTCGAATTCGAGCGCCGTTGATTCAGATGATTGATGTATGTAAATAAGGAGCGAAAACAGCGGGGGAGAGTTGGATGTAGGAGTGAATTTCCCTGTATGCGCAGGTGAGATCTAGGGCCTGGGTATTAATGATAAAGATGAAAGATATCGATATCTTGCAACTGCGGACGCATGCGCGATTGTTGATGATGCTGTTCGAGTAGAGAGTCGAATAAGGAACATAACCAACGACAAATGAAAATTCAATATTATGTAGATTTTGTCTGTAAGGACCGTGTGTGTATTGAGATATAGGCAATGAGTATGTAACACGTTATAGTCCGTAATAGTGAGATGATAATAATGATGATACACAAAGGGTTTAGTTAGATAGCAACTAACTCACTTTTGTAACAGTGAAGGACGGACGAACAGAGGGATGATGGCGAGGTGAGGAGGTGACAGGGGAGAGAGAAGGGGGAGATTAGATGAAGAAAAAGCTTGATTTAGGCCCAAGCTCGAGTACTATATATGATGCATAGATTAAAGTCTTTGATCTAGTTCACAGGGCGGATAGGGGTGGGGTTGGTTAGAGAAGTAAAAACTAGATACCGAATGAGTTCTCGTTACAATGCACACACCGGAGAGGGAAAAAGAAAAAAGAGAAAAGAGAAGAAAGAAAGAAAAACGAGGAAAAACAGGAAAGACGAAAGGAATATGGAAAAGGAAACCCAAAAAATAAATAGGGCTAGAAAACAATGAACATAAAAAACTTTTGTACACCGCCGATAGCCCCAATAATGTTCTTCAGTTTCCATTTTTCTTTGTTTGTTATGTGTGCTTTTTTTTTTCACTTAGATCCGCCGCTGCTTTTCCATCGGGAACCCATTTGGACCAGTTGGTATAGGCGGCAAAGGTGGCATGGTCTGCATTTGCTGCTGCTCCCTCCATGTAGGAATATAAGCAGCATACGGAGGTGGTCCAGTTCTTGTGCTCCCTACGTCATCATCCATCGTTCTACGCGAGCTCGACGGCGTCTGCACTTGCGCCTCCGAATCAACTTGTGATTGGGTATCAATAGTTTGCTCAGACCTCATACTCGAGGCTGGCAAGGGTGGTAAAGGCATCGGTGGCGGGGGTGACGTCGGTGGCAAGTTCTGAATGTGAAGTTGCTGTTTGCCGCTAGACGATGCCGACGGTGACGGTAGAAGAGGACTAGCTACAGATGTGGCGGTAGATATACCGGATATAGATTGAGCAGGGTGGATGGATGAGTTGCGAGGGGTTGTGTAGGCGTGTGAATGCGCAGACCGGGAGATGGAAGGCATGGGCGTATGGTTGGTGGTATTGACGTGATGGGTATATGTATTGTGGCTTTGTGTGCTATACACACTCTTCTCATACCCACCAGGTGTGCTATTGATAGTTTCCATGGACATGCGCGGACCAACAGAAACCGAGTGTGGTACGCTAGGTACTCCTCGTGGGGACGGCAAAGGCGGGAACCTGTGGGTACTAGGTGTTGCAAGTGGCGTTGCAAACGGCGATATGCTGCTTATTTCTGAGCGTGCATCCGATCGTGAGTTTGAATCCGCTTCTGTGAAGGCCCAGGACCCATCAGGGCGGCGATGGGCTATACGGAGGAGACCGGCCGTACTGCTCATGGCCGCTGTTTGTTTGGCGAAGAAAAAAGAAAAGACGAAGGCGTAAGTTTGCAACTTTGAGATTTGGAATAAGCATTCAACGCACATGAGTTAGAACTAAGCGAATGTGACGTCGCAATGTGTTCTAAATGTCTAAAGTCCATTGGAGTAGACGGAAGAGGGATTTGACCCTGGGGATATTGGTGATGTAGGTGATAATTTGGATGGTACAAGCCCTGGGCCTTGTTGCGAAGCTCTTGGTTCTTGTGATACATCCTGAATAGGATGAGTACGAATCCTTGAATGAAAAGCGTCCCAAAAATGCCCAACACAACGCCTATCAAAAGGGGTTGTGGGACGGTGGAGTCGCATGTGTCAGCTCGAGAAACGAGTAGAGAGCGTTTTCTGTTGCTCGCTGAGTATTTTGATCGCCCAATGCGTATTCTTTGAAGACTTACCTTCCAGCAACTTGAGGTGTTGGGCGCACACGCACGCGATCCATCTCCCACTCGCTGAAAATCATTGAAACATTCGTCAACACTTGGAACGAGAAAAATGCTTGTGGAAAAGGAGCTCTTACAATTGGGAAGCTGGGAAACGTCGGTTATTTGTCGATGGCAATTCGGGATGTGGGTGTTGCAGAGTTAATGAGAATACGTCCATGGTAAGCCAACTCAGAACTAAAACCAAAGGCAACGCCTGAGGAAACTTCATTGTCGTAAAGGAATGTGGAGATATAACGAGAGGCAAGACGAGAAAGAGAACGGTTCGGAAGAGGAAGAGGAATAAGGGGGAAGGGGGAGGACGAGGGGGATCAAGGAGGACGAGGGAAAGATGAGATGAAGACGTGGAGGGAGATGCCCGGGCTGGAAGACAGACAGACGCCTTTGCCCCTTGCACGCTTAGGGTTTGATTAGCTAATGAACACAAGTGTGACAACGTTGATGTCACACCTGGACTCTGCAGGGCCGCCGAAAGTTGCGCCGAGGCCTTGTTTATTTTATTGGGAGAACTTGGGATCAGACTCAAAGACTGACATGTGAAGAATTCTCTGCGTACTTTACGTGAAACATTACAAGCTGAGGTTCTTAAAAAAATTGGTTCTTTTCCGAAGCCTTTGCACATTCAAATTTCGATGCACCCTCAAACTTCTCCAGTTCTAGTTTTTCTTACTGTTGATGATGATGATGATGGATATGACGATATTTATATATATACCTATAGACGCTTGACCCAGAAAATATATGGCACTTGAACCCTTTTGAACAAAGTCTCCTTGCCGACGCCCACTGTTTTTAATTCGTCCGATTGGATAGACGAGTGACACCTTCTATTTTTTTTCCCATTTCAACTGCTTAACGCCTCAGTCGTGAATTTCAATTTCGTTGAATTCATTGCGCTCAAATCCCGAGACGGGGGAGCTAGTGCATCGACTCCAAAAAAGAATCAATCGCTTGTAATGATTTGAATCTAAGCGAACCTCTGAAATAATTCATCAACATTCCTTTTTTGGCCTATTGTCCGAGTGCCTTCAAAAAAAAATACAAGCACGAAGTAACGCCGGAACATCCAATACTCCTCTACGCGCTTTTTCACGCTTTGTGTTTGTCCTTTCCTTTCAATGATGCCAAATATACTTCGATGAAACGGAGTTCACGGATGAGCGACGAGGCAAACATTGATATGGCCTCGCGTCTCCGAGGGTTGTTAGCTAGATCTTGGCGATCGCAGCGCGCGCCGAGCCCTTGAACCAGCTGCAGCTGCTGCGCTTGTAATGATCAAATTATTCAAGAGAGCTACAAGCGCGAAGCCTTCATCGCAATCCGCCTCGAATGAAAAACCAATTACTTACGTGGTTGCAAGTGCTACCTGCAGCCTGACATGGGCAACGTTATAAAGCCATAAAGCCCACCCCTTGATTGGAATCTCTAGCGGCTGTGGGTTATTCTATCGTAATTATTCAATTGGTCAACTGATTCAACTTCCCCGAATCTAAAGGCTACTAGGCAAGAATCAATATACTGATGAAATACGCCTGAACAGTAACTGAAGTATACTCAGGCTTTTGAGAATTTGCTCAAAAATCTTCCAGGCTGCGACTTGCGCTCGAAACTTGTCCTAACTTCCACTCCGACCTTTGGGTTGTATATTGAGTTTTGCCCCTTTTTTCCGGCCTCCCATACCTTCAATCTAGACAAAAAAGCAACCCGCGGGCTTTAGCAGACTCTGGCTGTATTAGTAGGGGTCCTGACGCCAGTAGTCACACTGTGACCTGCTGATGCCGGGGACGCGAATATGACCGAACAAAAAGTTCCTCTTTTTTTTTTTTTTAATCACCACCATCACCGTTGACAATTTCTGCCATGGTATGTCGTTCTATTTGGTTACACGTTCAATTTATTTTTATATGATTCAGGCTTATGTCAAAGGATACGTTTGTGACTATGCAAAGATACAGCGTCACCTTAAGATCGCGGACGACGACAAGGATCTAAACGGAAAGATAGATGACTGTGTTACGAAAATATTGGAATTCATCGACCGAGACACCAATCCGACCTGCTTGGGGATACCTCTTGGTACAGATGGGAGGAAGGTCGTTATAGTGACAGCCGAAGGAGATGATCCAGCATCGGCAGATTCGTGGAAGGAGACAGAGCCCTCGTATCTAAGGAAGCTAGCTGAACACGTGCTTTCCGGTCCACACATTCTGAAGAGGGGTATGTTTATTGACATTTATTAAATCCAGTCTCATTGATCTTGGTATTTCCAGCGGACTGAAGCCTTCCGATACTGGCATTCTGCTCAGAGAGTGTTTTTGGTATTCAAGCCTTACAGGTTGAAACAGTAGTGATACGAAGGGGGAATGCTTCTGAAATACGCGTGTGGTAGTATATAAGCGTTGTGCTACTCGGAGTCGTCTAATGCATATCTGTTAGAGTCCACATCTTTTCTTGTCCTCATTGTTTCAATTTGTTTGTCCTCACCCATTTGTCCTCATTCTATGCCCCTAGCTTGATGATGATGATGATGATTAATTAAGTTCATTTTCTATATGGTTGTCCCCGTTGCCCCCGGTCTGATAATGTACAGTATAATCTAAGTGGATCCATATACATAACATAACCCATATACATAACATAACGACTGTACATACTAAAACATCTGTTCCCTTTTCCGGGAGGCCGCCAGTCTGTCG
The DNA here is from genome assembly GCA_027605045.1 of Phallus indusiatus. Taxonomy (NCBI): domain Eukaryota; kingdom Fungi; phylum Basidiomycota; class Agaricomycetes; order Phallales; family Phallaceae; genus Phallus; species Phallus indusiatus. The sequence goes on from JAQFWX010000009.1 coordinate 1,168,010, forward strand.
GAAAGGTGCTACAGTAATGGGGATTTGAAAATGAATGATGAGGCTGGTGTCCAGTGTCTTGTTCTTACTCATTTGTTCTTCGTGACTCTCCGGGTGTATGCGGTGTTTCAGGTTGCAAGCTTCATCGATGGGTTTCTTGAAGTTTCTATATCAGTCTGTATCTCTAGGTATCTCTCTGTGCAAGGGAATATCCCTGGCTTACATTATTGTCCCTGCATATTTTGTATTTAATCCTCACCTCTCGTTCGAACTCATATGTAAGCATCTTTTTCCAACTCAGAAATAGTATATATTGAGCGGTGTACTCATTGTCCTTAACTCCCATACCTCATGTCATATTCACTGGTACGTCGTTCGTCCCCTTTGACACCTCCTTCATCGCTTGATCGACCTTGAACGTAGGACCAGAATGCGTTCATGCATCTAAACAATCTTGCTTTAGCCTCAGTACAGAAGGGGACGGATGAAAGTGATTGTTACGCTGTCTTCACAGAGATGCTCATCGAACACAGAGTCACTCATAACCGCCTCTTTATCTTATTTCCGCAGCTCCGCCTTTCCTGGAAACCTGACATGGGCATAGGACGCCTCATCCACGGTAGCAAACGTCTCCAGGGTGGGGTCGAGCAGAAGGCTGCGATCGAAATCATGCAAAACTTGCCAAGTCCTGCCACCATCATTGATCACCTCTACGTGCGCGAGGCTTTTCAAAGTATTGTGATTCAAAGTGAAAGCTGCAATTAAGAACGGTGCACTACCATGTGACACTTCTACCAAGTGGATACTAGCAGTGGGACCATACTTCACTTTTCGGAAGTTTGGTCCATTCAACGAAGTACACCTTGCTACTAGAGGTCATCGACCAAATGACAGCGGGGACGCGGCTGTAGCGGATTTTGTAGAAGGCTTAGAGGCCACGACTCGTACCAGACCAATCCCCGGACCATTATATCGCATTGGAACTCCAGATGTTGCCTCCGCTATGCATGCATATCTCTTTTCCCCTGAGGCCATGAAATTATACACCTCCACAAATCGTATTATGTAAATGACTTGATGTTGATAGAAATGTTTTTTATCTTCTACTTCCGTTGATCACTCGCTATGTTTTCTTTTTATTGGTTGATCACTTAGACATACATATATGACTGCTACTCTGTATAAGCTCCTGCTTAGTGTGTAACATTGAAGCCATTTTACTGCGCTGCTACATAGTGCACACAGGCCCCCCTGTTAAGCCTATAATTGTAAGCTAAAGCCAAATTCTGGCCTTGCGGATCAACATAGAGGTAACCGGAATAAAGCCTAGTATTTGTTGATGACAAGGTTGTATAGGGAAGATCATAATCAAATTACTGTCCGGTACTCACTACTCAGTCCGAGTCATTTGTGGCTTGCTCGCCGGGAGAGTGGGAGTCTGTGACGCTAACAAGTCACAGTTTGGCGTATAGTTCTCTTTATTAAATCACCAGCACACTTTCGCCATTCTAATGCTAATACTAGTGAAAGACAACTGGTGCGATGGTATGTTATTCTACTTGATTTACATGAATTTCTTCTTATATGACTCAGTCTTATGTTAAAGGATACATTTTTGATCATGCAAAGATTCAGCATTTGCTTCAGATTATCAGATAGCGGACGATGATAAAGAAAAAAACGGCAAAATCGATGATTGTGTTACGAAAACTTTGCATTTCATTGACCGGGACACTAATCCGATCTGCTTGGGAATACCACTTGGTACGAATGACAGGAGAGTCGTTATCATAACAGCCGAGGGTGATGATCCAGCGTCGGCAGGGTCGTGGAAGGAGACAGAGCCCTCGTATCTGAAGAAACTAGCTGAACACCTGTTTTCCGGCCCACATATCCTAGAGAGGGGTATGTTTATTGACATTTAATGAACTCAGCCTCATTGATCTTCGTATTTCCAGCCGATTGAATACTGGGACAGTCGAGTCGCATGTATCGGTTCGAGAAACGAGTAGAAAGCGTTTGCTGTTACTCACTGAGTATTTTGATCGTCGAAAGTGTGTTCTTTTTGAAGATTGACCTTCCAGCGACTTGAGGTGTTGGGCACACATGCACGCGATCTATCTTCCACTCGCTGAAAATTATTGGAACATTCGTCAGTGGGATGACAAATGCTGTGAAAAGAAAGTGGGAAGTTAGGAAACACCGGTGATTTGCTTCACGCTTTGTGCTTGTTCTCCCTTTCATATTCATATTCAAATGATACCAAAAATATTTTCTCCATAGATTAGACGGATTCCACTGATGAGCGAGGTGAATAAACATATATAATCATACGGTCTTGTCACTCTGAGGGCTATTAGCTAAGTCACGGTAGATCTTCGCAATCGCAATGCTGAGCCCTTCTAACCAATGCGCTTGTAATGACCTGTTCAAGAGAAATACAAGCGCTAAGTTCTCATCGCAAAATACCATCCCTGCTCGAAATTTAGTTGAAGCATTTTGAAGGTTACCGGTTACGCGTTACGGTGGTTACAGTGTCCCAGCGCGCCGCATTGCGAGCAACGCCATGAACCAGCATGGACCCGTCCCCTGATTGAGAATCTCTGGCGACCGCAGGTAGTCTATCATTAATTATTCCACTCGATCAATGTACTGATGAAGTACACATGAACTATATAAACTGAAGTATATCCTGCGGCGTAACGGGTTGTTATTTGAGAATCCCTACAGAGGCCGGATTTTTTCCTTTTTTTGAGTCAAACTTTGTCCAATTGTACTCAGTCCGGCGTTAAGCTAGGGGGATGAGTTTGCCCATTTTCTCGACCTCCTATACCTCGAATTTTAACCGGACGCGCTAGGAGAGTAAATGAAATGCACATACAGTTTGTGCGACACCTATACATAATGTATCCGAACGGCGAACCCAAACTCTTCGTTAGCTACAAGTCCAACATTACTCTTTCTCCACAGACCCAGGATCTCGACAGTAAAAACCACAACATCCGGGCTCTACCAGCTTTCCCTTACTTGTGGTTGTGTGACCTGCTGATACAGTCACGCTAGCGTAAAGTTCCTCTTTCCTGCACCTCCACCACCATTGCTTATTGCTGTTGTTTTGATACAAGTGCCACGGTATGTCGTTCTATTTAGTTTTGCGTTCAATTTATCTTTATATGACCCAGGCTTATGTCAAAGGATACGTTTGTGACTATGCAAAAATTCAGCGTTTCCTTGAGATCGCAGACGACGACAAGGATATAGTCGGCAAGATAGATGATTGTGTTACGAAAATCTTGGAATTCATCGACCGAGACACCAATCCGACCTGCTTGGGGATACCTCTTGGTACGGATGACAGGAAGGTCGTTATAGTGACAGCCGAAGGTGATGATCCAGCATCGGCAGGGTCGCGGAAGGGGACAGAGCCCTCGTATCTGAAGAAGCTAGCTGAAAACGTACTTTCCGGTCCATACATCTTGAAGAGGGGTATGTTCATTGACATTTAATAAACCCAACCTCATTGATCTTCGTATTTCCAGCCGACTGAAGCCTTCCGATACTGGCATTCTGCTCAGCCAGAATTTGTGGTTTTCAAACCTTAGGGTTGAAACAGTAGTGATACGAAGGGGGAATGCTTCTGAAATACGCGTGTGGTAGTATGGGAACTAGCTCTACTCGAAGCCGTCTAATGCGTGCCTGTCAGAGTCCACGTCCTTTCTTATTGTGTTTTCATCTTTGTTTACCCGGACATTGTCCTTACTCGTTTGTCCTCATTCTATGCCCTTAGCTTGATGATGATGGTTAATGAAGTTCATTTTCCATACGGTTGACTCCGTTGCCCCCGGCCAGATAATGTAAATACAGTATAATCTAAGTGGGATTATATACGTAACATAACGGTACATACTAAAACATCTGTTCCCTTTGCCGGGACGCCGTCAGTCCGTCAGAAAAGTGCTAATAAGGGTTTGGAAGCGAATGGTGAAATTGGTGTCTAGCAACTCGGCATTTGTAGAAGTTCCAAGGAACAACGCGAACGAACTCGGGACCGGCTTTGCCGACGATGTCGCCTTCCTTACAGCAGCCAAAACCTTCCATGCGGCGAATAAGAAACTGAAATGAATGTTCGACGGACCACAGGGGGCTCAAGAATGGGCAGACACACACAGCTCCACTTTCGAATTGACGAAGCTCAAACTAGTAGGTTTCACAAGCAGTCCATACGACGACCAAAGCTCACCCTGCGGAACCAGGAGGTGTACGCAACAACAACAGTCAAGTACCTAGGCATCATACTCGATCAGGAACTCAGATTCAAGGAACACCAAGCCCACGCTTACTTGAAAAGTTTGGATTGGGCCAAGCAACTACGACGAATAACACGAGTTAAATATGGCACAGCCCCAACATACTTCAAAAGACTCTACAAAGCTGTTGTCATCCCTAGGGTCCTCTATGCGGCCAGCGTATGGTGTCAACCAGTGCACAGAAAACCCAACGCCAAGCGACTTACGGGTTCAGTTGGTTTCGCCAGGAAACTAGAGCGTATGTATAACAATCACGCATTTTTACCACTAAATCACACACAGAATGAACCATTTTCTCGCGTTTTCTGTTTATTTCACGTACATATCTGCCTCGCGTGGATCCTGACGTTGATATGGTCGCTACAGCGCCACCATCGCAAAAAAAATGAGCTGACAGTATTGAATCGTCCCGTCGTGAAGATGCCAGAGATCATGAAAGTAAGTCTTGGCGAGAAAAATTATTCGAATTTCTAAAACCCTGATTCATTTCTCCCAGCTTGCCTCTCACATGGCAGATTACGACTTCTCTCACAAACTCAACAGGGAACGAGAAACACTCGATTACGTTACAGGACGACGCACGACATCAGGGAACAGGTGGTGTGCTACGTCGCGCTACGTAGGCTACATAGCGCGTGTAGCCGCGTAGGACATTTCGATGCTTCATAATTCGACGTAGTTGGCCCAGCCAAATTCGTAGAGCTATGTAGTTCTACGAAATCCGTTTCCTGCGCTGTAGTCGCAACCTTTATCCGTCACTGCCGTTGTTCTTCTGTAGTTATTCTTTAAAATGTAGAATCCGTAGAAATATTGTTATTTTAATTATATTCACTCTTTTTCCCTTTACGTGTTTGATTTTTGTGAACTTCAAATATATTAAAAATAGTAAGTAATACAATGGATTTACAATTCTAACTTTAACGTTCAAGTAATCGTTGCTGCTAAATAACTTTGGTACTTAAAAAACTGAACTGAGCCTCAGTAAGTAATAGTTAAGAAGGGAAAGCAGTTGGACGCAGAAGCAGGACGACGGACTCTTATATAGACAATCTGGTTAACAGGCGCTCGTGGAGCTGTGGAGCAGCAACGCACCAATCATCGTGCTCAGTTTCTCCGCCTCAGGCGTCATAATAAACATCAGTGTGGAGCGACAGCAAGAAAGTAGTGAGGAAAACGTGGGGACGGCAATGAAGACGGGGACGAGAATATTGGCGAAGAAGAGAACGATCATAGGGAAACACAGAATCTGCTCTTACCTTACCTTTGGTCAAGTTCCGCCAAGACCCTCGCGACTATCCAGATCTGTGGCCGAAAGCATTGAGGACAAGTTGTGCTGCCATTGAGGTTCGAGAATCTTATAGATGGCGGATGGCGTTGACCGTGACTAAGGTGTGAATTTAGCACTATGTAGATAACAAAAAAATACCCAAAATTTTGTACTCACCTTGAAAACACGAAGTTCTACATATTTCATGGTGAACTACATCTTGCTACATTGCCTGACGGTTTTACTGTGGAGCGTTACATGATCCTGGGTGAAATTACGTCGGCTTCATAGACGTTCGTATCAAGCGCTGGTTTTGTAGGCGTGTGTAATTTCGCTCCAATTACAAGTGCCGGAACCGGTTCCCTGATGGATGCTACTGCTTTTTGAGAAGCTTCCTCTGGTCGTGGAAAGAGGGCCAACAGTTCGTAATATCATGACCGAAAGTTGCTCCAGCTTGTCGGGTTTATACACCATGTTTCAAGGCATGGCTTGTAATCGTAGCTTGTTCTTTCTTGCTCAGTTTGAATTCGGTAAAAAGGACTGGTGCATTTGTCTGTAACACTAGTTCCCTTGCATCCAGCAAGGGCTCACCGTCCCGTTTAATTTGCTTCCATCTGCATGTTGTTTGTGCGTATTTGTACGTGGTGGTGATAGTTGACAAGCTCACTCTATTTTTGAGTACAGAGCTGATGCAAGGGGATCTGCGACCCCAGGCGCATCTAGTTTCTACATATTGCTGCTTTATCATGCGTGCCCTTACAACGTTGATGAACATGCAAAGCGCTCGGGCCCCTTGATCAAATGCATCTCCTCGGACTCCCTGGAAGCCGAAAAAACTCCTTTCGTGCCATATCGTTTTTTAAAGCCAGTACATAAGTACTTATACTGCCGATGTCCGTCATTTCCACCCCGTTTTGCAATGGTTGACTTCAAGAAGCTGGTCGTCGATGATGCTGGTACTGAAATAGCATACACCGACAGTGGTGCTCCTGCCCAAACACCATATCTTACCATCGTGGCTCTCCATGGTATCTGCTTCACAGCTCGTTAGTCCTCAGCGCTCAGCACCAATCCTTTTTATACCAACTGATATAAATGTTGATATGCAGCTATTTTCAAACAAGTACAGGTTAACGCTGCAGCTAAGGGTATCCGATTTGTAGCCATCAATCGTCGCAACTACCCGGGATCTACACCATACTCACCGGCCGAAATCGAAATTCTTGACAAAGGAACAGAAGAAGAGAAGAACGTTTGGCTAGACACTCGTGGGCACGAAATAGCCTGCTTTATTGTCTCTTTTATTAAGAAAGAACAAATATCACCCGTTGCAGGTCGACAGGGTGGTGTGATCCTTCTTGGTTGGTCAGTTGGAGTTGGAGAGGCCAATGGAACCATCGCTGGGCTGATACGCTACCCGTGGATATTCGTAGAACGTTCACGAGCTATATTAGGGGGCTCATTCTGCATGGTATGTACATATATAGATTACTCTGACATGTTTACTTTCTTATTAAATTTAGAGGCTGGCTCAATCATGATGGGACTACCTATGCCAGAAAAGAACCTCCCCATGTTCATTCAGTGGGTAACAGGCTACTTCAAACACGGTGACTTGAGCACCCGAGACCTTAACGCCATATCTTACGTTGTACCAAGTACGCACCGTGTTCCGACCATCTTCAATATCCCAGAAACCGATCGAAAAGAAATAATTTTCGATGATGCGAAAGTTTTTGTGGAATACAAGATTATGCTCGGTCTTCCCGCTCAGCTTCATAAAGCGTACCGCAAGGCTTTGTTCAGTCCGGATATACGAAAACTCTTCCCCAGTTTGAAGATAGGATACCTGGCGGGAACAGAAACTGCTTCATTCGGTATTGACAATTTCTGGAAAGTTCAGCACGACGCAGAGGAAGCCGGGACTGATTCTATATTGTTCAAACTACAACCTAATATTAATCATTTTGTGAGCTATTAGTCTTTCCAATATCCTCTATTCATTTATTTTTCTCTCGTGTAGGTTATTTGGGATGAACCGTCTAAGGCCATAGATCTCTACATAGAATGCGCAGGTCTTTGAATGTATCATCTCTGTTTCCGAGTGGGGCGCTCACTACTGGGACCTTTTAACTGAAGGACAAACAATATTATACCATTTCCAGTAGTCAATTTTGGGTGAAAGATGTCTTCCAGGTTAATATTTGCGAGACTGATAATGAATCATGATCGGGATCGGTGCCTGCCCAGTGCTGCAAAAGATATTTTTAATGACAACACTGGTCACCAACTCGTTCTAAATAAACTTGAATTAAACCTATTCATAAGGCTGATTTATAGATAAACCTGTCAAATGGGGTATTTCAGCAGGAACTTAACCAATTAGTGACCCGACGGGCTCAAAGTTGTTATGGACATTGAATTATTAGACAGTAAATTCTGCTAATGGATTGAACTCAACTCTGTTCAAGTTCAGATTTAGAAACGAATGTATCAAGTACTTCATTGACATCAGTACCAAAGAAAATAGTACACCGCTATGTGAGCTGGAGAGCTTTCGCAAGCTTTTCGTAAACACACGGTTAGGGCGTCTATTACTCTCCGAAGGTCCTGCGGAGCTCGAGTCGGAGTATGAAGGGGCTTGGCCGAACCTACCTCTTTCCATCATATTGTCGCCGTTCTGATACCAGCGAAAAACAACTTGTGCCATGGTATGTTGTTCTACTTAATTTACGCGAATTTTTTCTTTATATGTTCCAGTCTTATGTCAAAGGATACATTTTTGACCATGCAAAAATTCAGCGTCTCCTTAAGATCGCGGACGATGACAAAGAAAAAAACGGCAAGATCGATGATTGTGTTATAAAAACCTTGGATTTCATTGACCGAGACACTAATCCGATCTGCTTGGGGATACCACTTGGTACGAATGACAGGAGAGTCGTTATCATAACAGCCGAAGGTGATGATCCAGCGTCGGCAGGGTCGTGGAAGGAGACAGAGCCCTCGTATCTGAAAAAGCTAGCTGAACACCTGTTTTCTGGTCCACACATTTTAGAGAGGGGTAAGTTCATTGACATTTAATAAACTCAGCTTCATTGCTCTTCGTATTTCCAGCCGATTGAAACCTTCCGATACTGGCTTCTCCTCAGAGTTTGTGGTCTCCACATTTTAAGGTTGGAACAGCAGTGATAAGGAAGAGGGAATATTTTTGAAATAGGCGTATTGGCGGTAGGAGCGCAGACCCGAAGCCGTCTAGCACCGCGAGAGTCCACATTCTTTTTGTCCACGTTTTTCTTGTTCTCATTATTTGTCCATACGGACATTCTCCGTACTTATGTCCCTAGCTTGAGCTTGATAATCATTAATCAAGTTTATTGTCTGAAGGGTTACCGCGGCCAGACGATGTACAGTAAAAGTGATCTAAGTCTGACCATATATACAACATAATGGTACTAAAACATCTATACAGCCGTGTGGGTGATGGTTTGGCAATGAATGGTGAGGTTGGTGCCTGGCATCTTGTTCTGGTTCGCTTGTTCTTCGTGGTTCTCCTGACATGTGTAGGGTTTCCGGTTGCACGCGCACCGAATTGTTCTGTGCTGTCAAGAAAGATCCAGATGGCGCTGAGGCTTCTCTCGTTCTTGAGCAAGCCAAGCAGGTCGAATAGTATGTGAGGGCGTTCTGCATGATGTCTTTAGCTGCTCGATGTGCCGGACAGTGCAAAAGAAAGTATATGACTATTTCATTTCTCTCCGCGCACTTTACTTTGGACAGGTGCGTGTTGGGGTGCATGGCCTTGCATGACCGGTACCTAGTCGAATTAGCCTGGCGCATCTTCTTGAGAGATCGCGTGACACCTTCCAGAAGTATCGTAGACTCGTAATTATTGATGGTGCTGTTCCAAATTTTCATGTTTTCATCGATGGCTTTCAAGCGTCTGTATTTTTTTGTGCGACGGAACATCCCTAGCTTATGTTATTATCCCTGCACATATGCATCTTGTTTAATCCTCACTTCTCGTTCAAATTTTAAAGCATCTTTTTCTATCTCAGAGATAGCATATTGCGGCGGTGTGCTCCTTATGCCGCAAAAATCGAAGTGCCTTAATAAATGAGTGAAGGCTCTGATTTCATATTTTATCAGTTAATAAAACTCTATAAATCGATAAAATGTGAAGTTAGCGCCTTGACTCAATTATTAATATAAGGTACTTTCGATTTTTTGCGACACAACTCCTCATAACTCCCACATCTCATGATGGCACATCCACTGGTACGTCGTTCGTCTCTTTTGACACCTTCATCGTTTGAGCCACCTTGAACACAGGACCAGAATGCGTTGGCGCATCTAAAAAGTCTTGCTTTAGCCTCAGTACAGGAGGGGGCGGACGAAAGTGATTGCTACGCTGTTCTCGTAGAGATGCTCATCGAACACAGAGTCACTCATATTCGCCCATTTATAATATTCCCCCAACTCCGCTTTTCCTGGAACCCTCAGATTCCCTCAGACCGACGGTCCACTATTCCTGACATCGGCATAGGTCGCCTCATCAATGGTAGCGAGCGCCTCCAAGGTGGCGCTGAGCAGAAAGCTGCCCTCGTAGAAATGAAAAACTTTCCAAATCCTGCCGATATCATCGATTACCTCAACGTGCGCGACGCTTTTCACCGTGCCTTGGTGCAGGCGTCAGATCAAGTGAAAGCCGCGATAAAGAACGGTGCACTCCCATATAACATTTCGGTTAAGTGGATTCTGGCAGTGGGTCCATACTTCACCATTCAACATCTTGGTCCATTCAACGAAGCTCACCTTATCACTCGAGGTCATAGACCAAATGACAGCGGTGACGCAGCTGCAGCGGATTTTATCAAAGCCCTAACAGACACGAGCCGTACCAGACTAATTAATGGACCATTATATCGCATTGGAGATCCAGATGCCGCTTCTGCTATGCATGCGTATCTCTTCTCCCCTGAGGCCATGAGTTTATACACCTCCACAGCTCGTATGAGCCTGTAACTAACTCAATGTTCATAGAAATACTTTGATAATCCCCTCAGTTAGTTGTGTATTTCAATTTCGTTGAATTTATTGCGCACAAAATCCGAGACGGGGGAACTGTTAGTGCATCCTCCAAAAAAGAATCAATCACTTCAATGAGTTGAATCTAACATGCCTTGACTTTTGACCGGACGGGCTACGAGAGTACCGAACGGTGAACCCAAACACTTCGTTAACTACAAGTCCGACATTACTCCCCAGTGCCCACATTGTCTCCACAGACCCAGAATCTTTACAGTAAAAACCAGCCCCATGACCCGAACTATGAAGGATGTCCAAGATAACCAGTATTAGGTTCAAAATTCTCTAATTTCATGTCCAAACACAACATCACCTGTATGTTCATTGACGTTTAAACTCAGCCTCTTTTGTTCTTCATATTTTTCCAGTCGACTGAAACCTTCCGAAAGTGAGTCTAGGTGAAAAAAAAATTGTTCGATTTTCTAAAATCCTGGTTCATTTCGCTTCTCACACGGCAGATTATGACCTCTCTCACAAACTCAGCAGGAAACGAGAAACACTCGGTTACGTTAAAGGAGGCCGATGCTACTGCTTTTTTTTTGAAAAGCTTCCTCTGCGTTGAATGCGGCTGCGACTTATTGAATTGTAGACATGATTGGCCTGTCTTCCCTCAAAATAAAAATAAAAAACTGCAGGACACACCTTGGCGAAAAGAGGGCCGACGGCTTGTCGCCGGTCGGGTCTATACACCATATTTCAAGGCATACTTACATATAATCGTAGCTTGTTCTTTCTTTCTTAGTTTGAATTTAAAAATGACTGCCAGTGTAATTGTGTGTAACACTAGTTTCTAAATATTAGTCGCTGCTTTACGACGCGTGCCCTTATAACGTGATGAACGCGCAAAGCGCTCGGGGTTTTGATCAAATGCATCTCCTCGGACTCCCTGGAAGCCGAAAAAACACCTTCCGTACCATATCGTTTTTTAAGCCAGCAAGTACCTATGCTGCAGATGTTTGTCATTCCCACCCCGTTTTGCAATGGTTGACTTCAAGAAGCTGGTCGTCAATGATGCTGGTATTGAAATAGCATACACCGACAGTGGTGCTCCTGCCCAAACATCATATCTTACCATCGTGGCTCTCCATGGTATCTGCTTCACAGCTCGTTAGTCCTCAGCACCAGTCCTTTTCATACCAACTGATATAAATCTTGATATGCAGCTATTTTCAAACAAGTACAGGCTAACGCTGCAGCCAAGGGTATCCGATTTGTAGCCATCAATCGTCGCAACTACCCCGAATCTACACCATACTCACCGGCCGAAATCGAAATTCTTGACAAAGGAACAGAAGAACAGAAGAACGTTTGGCTAGACACTCGTGGGCACGAAATAGCCTGCTTTATTGTTTCTTTTATTAAGAAAGAACAAATACCGCCCGTTGCAGGTCGACAAGGTGGTGTGATCCTTCTCGGTTGGTCAGTTGGAGTTGGAGAGGCCAATGGAACCATCGCTGCGGCTGATACGCTACCCGCGGATATTCGTAGAACGTTCACGAGCTATATTAGGGGGCTCATTCTGCATGGTATGTACATATGTATATAGATTACTCTGACATGTTTACTTTCTTATTAAATTTAGAGGCTGGCTCAATCATGATGGGACTACCTATGCCAGAAAAGAACTACACTCCGTCCTTGGATGAATATATTCCATCCGAATACCGTCTCCCCATGTTCATTCAGTGGGTAACAGGCTACTTCAAACACGGTGACTTGAGCACTCGAGACCTTAACGCCATATCATACGTTGTACCAAGTACGCACCGTGTTCCAACCATCTTCAATATCCCAGAAACCGATCGAAAAGAAATAATTTTCGATGATGCGAAAGTTTTTGTGGAATCCAAGATTATGCTCGGTCTTCCCGCTCAGCTTCATAAAGCGTACCGCAAGGCTTTGTTCAGTCCGGATACACAAAGACTCTTTCCCAATTTGAAGATAGGCTACTTGGCGGGAACAGAGACTGCTTCATTCGGTATTGACAATTTCTGGAAAGTTCAGCACGACGCAGAGGAAGCTGGGACCGAATCTATATTGTTCAAACTACAACCTAATATTAATCATTTCGTGAGCTATTAGTTTTTCCAATATCTCCTATTCATTTATTTTTCTCGTATAGGTTATTTGGGATGAACCGTCTAAGGCCATAGATCTCTACATAGAATGCGCAGGTCTTTAAATGTATCATCTCTGTTTCCGAATGGGGTGCTCGCTGTTGGGATCTTTTAACTGACGGACAAACCATTTCCAGTAGCCAAATTTGGGTGAAAGTATCAATATGTTCAATATTTGCAAGGCTGATAATGAATCATGATCGAGATCGGTGCCTGCTTAATGCTGCAAAAGATATTTTTAATGACAACACTGGTCCAACTCGTACTAAGTAAACTTGAATTAAACTTTATTCATAAGGCTCATTTACAAATAAACCTGCCAAATGGTTACACGGTAATTCAGCAAGAACTTATTTAATTAGTGGCCCGACGGGCTCAAAGTTGTTAATTTATGGACGTTGAACTATTAGGCAGCGCAGAGTGAGTTCTACTAATTGATTGAACCCAACTCTGTTTAAGTTTAGATTTAGAAACAAATGTATCAAGTACTTCATTGACATCAGTACCAGAGAGATTAGTACACCACTATATGACCTGGAGAGCTTTTCGTAAACACACCGTTAGGGCGTCTATTACGTAACCTCAAAATGATTAGGCTCCATTGTCCACAACACGGCGACGAGTCACGTCAACCAAAATTGCAAAGCAACATGTTTGGTTCCTTTTTTCTCTTTTGAATGCTCAACTTTCTGAATGACCTGATTTAAGGAACAAAATCTCCGTTACAGAAGATTCGGAAATATGAAATGACAGCATTGAACGATTTGTCATTAATAGCAGACTATTAGCAGTGTTCTTTGAGTGCTCTTTTGCTCGCGCTCAGGATCCGAGTTTCGAAATAAATTTTCCCCGAGTATGTCACCAATTTTTTTATGCTTTTTTTTCTAGTCATCGACTGCCGTAATAGCTATCATTACCCCAATGTCCGCTGAAACGAGGCGAGAGTCGATCAACCAAGAGCGTAGAAGAGCGTCCACGGGGATGCGATTTTCAGAACCTGTTTAAGCACAATATTCCCAAGTTCAAGGTCACCTTGACCAAAATGCTTCTTGGGAAATGATTATTTTGCAACATACTTCGTACTTCGTGAGGCGTTTTTCCTACGGCACGCCTTCTTTCTTGATCACTCTCACGTTTATCCTCCCACGTCTACCCTTCGCGAATCTCGTTCCACTATAAGAAGAAATATCTTGGCCCATCTGATGCTGACATCGAACTTTTGTCAAAGTCATATGTCCATGGTTCATTCATGAAAATTTGACAGAATTAACCAGTTTTTGCCTAATTTACCCAAGGTCCTGACGTGTCGTCCTACCACGCGTGACAGCTCTTACGGTCCGCCACTTAGACCAAATCTCATTAACGAACATTACATCCTAGTATAGAAGAACGAAGTCAAGCGAAATTTACCTCAAAATTCCTTGAAGCGTCATAAGCGAAGATTCTGGAGGCTATATAACGAACGGGGAAGCACTACAAAACCTCTAAGCTCACTTAGAATGAGCTCCTGGAAAAAATCATTGTGGGTAAAGGCAGCCCTTACCTGCCTCTCATCTTCTTTATTCACCGTTGTCTCTTCCAAAGATCCTCTCGTCGACCTCGGTTACTCAGTTTACGAGGGCACTGCACAGAGCAACGGTCAAAACCAATTCCTCGGAATTCGATTCGCAGCACCTCCTTTAGGTGATTTACGTTTCCGCAATCCCCAACCTCCTTTGACCACTACCGGAGTACAACCTGCCAAGGAGTTTGGGAACATTTGCTTTGGAGTAGGTCAAGGGCTCTTGGCCGCTTCGGGCGAAGACTGCTTGTTTTTGAATGTTTGGGCACCGTCAGATGCAACCCCGGAATCCAAGCTCCCTGTTTTCTTCTGGATTCAAGGCGGAGGGTATTGCACAAATGCAAACGCCAACGTAACTAATTTCTTAGACCACTTTCATTAATCTTCTAGGTTTAAGCTGATTTAAATCTAGTATAACGGTTCGGAGTTGGTACAATTTACGGGAAATCAGATGGTATTTGTCAACATCAATTATCGCGTCGGTCCTTTCGGGTTTTTGGCTAGCGAAAAGGTCGTGAATAATGGCGATCTGAATGTCGGATTCCAGGATGAACGATTTGCACTGGAATGGGTTCAGCAGCACATAACCAAAGTTTGTCCACCATGTTTGTTTGATATACCCGTCCTATCTAATTAATTTCATGCTTAATTCAGTTTGGCGGAGATCCTGACAGAGTTGTTCTAGTAGGGGACAGTGCTGGGGCCGGTAGCGTCGCACTTCACCTTGTCGCATTTGGTGGGGCTCCAACCAATCTTTTTGCTGGTGTATTCGGCATATCTCCATTCTTCCCAACCCAGCTCCAAGTCTCTCAGTTAGAATGGCAGTTTGACTTATTTGCTTCCAGGGCAGGATGCGGGTCAAGCGAAGACCCGTTAACCTGCCTTCGTGAACAAAATAGTACAGTGCTCCAACTGGCGAATCAGGGAATGGCCTACCCTGGTAGAACGAGTGATTCACTATTCCCGTTCACGCCGACAATCGACGGTGATCTCTTTCCTGATTTCCCTTATCGACTTTTCGAAGAAGGTAAATTCGTTAAAGTCCCATCTGTATTTGGGTATGCACGCTTTCATACTGTCTTTGTTGTTCCTTTTTAAGTCCTCCTATCTTTGTTAGTGATGATACGAATGAAGGAACCATCTTTGCAGCGAATGCCTCCTCTCCCGCAGATGTTGCGTCCTTCATGAAAGACAATTTCCCTCAATTGTCGGACGAGAACACCGCGGTTATCAATACATTATACCCTAAAGAAGCTCCTTTTAATGGCCACGCCGCATTCTTCCCGTCAGCCTCGGCTGCATATGGCGAAACAACTTTCGTCTGCCCAGGTCTCGAAATGTCTGCTGTCATATCTCAACACACCCAATCCTGGAACTACAGGTTAGGAATTCAGTCAAGGAAAAATATTCCTTTTCTTAAACACTCACTGTTCTCACAGATTCAACGTCTTGACACCTTCAGAAATTCAACAGGGGATCGGCGTGTCACATACTAGCGAACTAACCAATGTCTTCGGTCCCGGAAATACACCAGCAGGATCAACTACGTCAACTTTCGATTTCGATGATATCTCATTAACACCAATACTTCAAGCATATTACACCAGTTTTGTTCGTTTCCTCGATCCTAATGCGCGCACAGTAAAAGGTAGCGTGTTCTGGCCCGAGTTTAGCCCTGACACGAACGAGCGGCTTCTTTTACAAGTCAATGCTACGACTGTGGAGACCGTACCTAACGATCAATTGTCTCGATGTCAATTCTGGAAAGGCTTGGGTATTCAAATGGAGCAGTAATATGATTTATTAGCGTTACGCACGATTGTATTTCACCGTTTTGGAATTAGAAGTGTAAAGAATTTTTCTTTCGATCTCAGCGCCGATGAACAATAAGTTTCATTGGGTTCCGGCGAAATATTTAAGTATTCATATGAGACGAACTCGTACCAAAACTGCAGCTGGCATTGGAATTAGAGATTTGCATGGCGAGCGTGTTGTTATGTCACTTATTTCGGTCCTTCGTAGTGCAGTCGACGTACTACAAAAGGTTAATTATACATACCAGCAACGAAGCTCAGTTTAACAGCGCAGACTCGAGCAATAACGAGTAACCGAAACAGTAAAAGATTTAATTGTAACTCGGCTAAATAAAGGTATCTATACTGGCGGAGGGTCGGTTGCTATGATGCTAGTAGCTACATAGCTTGTGATATGCGATAGGCGCCCATGAGAAAATAATAACACTGCCTGCCCGGATTGCTTATTGACTCATACTCTGAATGATCTTGGCAGAATCACGCGCTCTAAACCTTATAATACATCGGTTTCTCATAGAGTTCACTTACTATGCATTGTAGTTCGAATTAGCCTTCTCACTATGCTTCTCTTTTCTCATAGTTATTGACCGACATTGTTTCGTTTCCGACGAGCTTCATGTAGCTCTGCTCAATTTTTCAGGAGAACTCGGATGACGAACCTCCCCGAAAACACCTTCAGGTTCAAAGAACAATTGGCGACCAGTGTCAGGCCTCCTCGCTTTAGTATACATCGGTCTGTGAAAGCCGTTTTCGACGTCGCGAAGCATTTTTCGCTCCACATATAAAGCTTATGGGTTTTGAGTCAGTTTTTTCTTCCTATCGGTTCAAGCCGTCGATTGCTCTTTACATTACACCCCCTTTTATTACTGACTACCACTCAGAACAACATGTCATACGCACCCAAGCTTAACGTTACTTGTCCTCCCGACGATGTGTTATTCCGCACCTTTTCTGCCAAGCACACCACGCTAAATCCAGGAGAAGAAAAGTTCATCAAACTTAGGTCCGAAAAAGTTGTGGAGTCGTGGTTGGAGTGGATTAAAGATTCAGATGTCGATTACAACATGCGGACATTCAAGTCTAAACTCCCGAAGGTTGGATTCAGTAGTTCTGGCGGTGCTGGGCGAGCGACGCTTATGGCGGCCAGCGTGTCCAATGCATACGATGCAAGAAACGAAACTGCTAAAAGATATGGCACGGGAGGTTTATATAATGTTGCCTCATATGTAGTCGGCTTATCAGGCAAGTTACTATGTATAAAGTCCTATAATTCAACGTTCTGTTCTAATGATTTTTGAAGGTGGCGGTTGGGCTACTGGTGGTCTTTCATTCGCCAACGACTCAGTGACTTTTCCCGAACTTGCGCACAATTGGATATTAGATGTCGATGCGATACCACCAGTCAATGGAAAGACAGCGGGGCTTTTTGAGAGCATTGCCAGGAATGTTGCCGAGAAGAACGCGACTGGAGTGTAATATTTTCGCTCCAATTAATTCACTTATGTTTTTTACTCAAATATTTGAATTTCCAGACCGGTCAGCCTGGGCGATCTTTGGGCAGGCCTTCTATCTCCTCATTTTCTTCCTGGCACGAACAGGGATAATATTTTTGACAACTCAAGTCATGGTGCGGGTGTGTTATGGTCCGATATAACATCCCAAGAGGCATTTAAGAAAGCGACTAACCCCTTTCCGATTGTCATATCGTGCTCTCGCAGTGGCAACGAGACATCTGTTAGTATGAGTGACATTGTATATGAGGTACTGTTTTTCCGTGGTCATTTACTTATTCACATTGACAAACGAGTGTACGATTTAGATGACTCCGTTTGAATTTGGCTCGTTCGATCCGAACTTGACCTCTATGATCAACATGAAATTCGCTGGTACCCCGCTCGATAAGGGAAAACCCGCAACTTCTTCATCATGCGTAACCAATTTCGACCAAGCCAGTTTCATGCTTTCATCCACCTCCGATATTTTTGATGTTAGTGGTTGAAGAACTCATATCTCTATAACATTTTTCGACTGATTCGATATTTTGCCTCCTCATTACTCAATATTCTAGGATTCAAAAGACGTTGACACTGCTACCGTAATTGCTACAGTCAATGTTCTCGAACCAGGACTCGACAAGGTTTATACTTACACGCTTTTGATTATGTGAAAACATGTACTGACAACAACAAATAGTTGGACGAGGAGGGAATCTTACAAACGTTGTGGCCAAATGTGAGTTGGAAAAATTTCTCAACTAACTGCAGATTTAACTGGTCCCTACCTTAGCCCTTTAAGGGAATAAAACCTGACACTTATGCGGATACCAACTCCTCAATCCTCAGATTAGATGACGGGTCTGAGAATCACGACAATGTTCCTCTCGAACAGCTTCTAGTTAAAGCAAGAGATATGGATGTCTTAGTGGTGATTGATGCCACTAGCGAGACAACACTTGGGGTGAAGAACAACTTTCCAAAGTGAGCTATGGATTCCGTTTATTTGTTACTTCCTTCGTCATAACACAACTTTCTTTCTTGGAAAAAAGTGGAACATCCTTAAATTTTGCAGAACAACGTCTGAGCACCTTGTTGGCCGCGAATCATCAACAATTACCTCCTATACCTGACGATTTCGCCAAGACTGGTGTTAATCTACATGTAACCTTCTTTGGTTGCGATCCGAACGAGAAGTCTCCCGAATTTCCCTTGATGATCTACGTGCCCAACTCGCCACCTTGCACCGGGGAGGATCCAGTTACAAAGTAAGTGGCAGAAAGAAAAAAGTATTAATTCTTTTCGCTATCTATTTTCTAACTACTGAGAACCTAGTGCTCCTTCGACGCAATCGAACTTCTCCCTGTTACATCAGGACCGTTTCTTCGACCAAGGATTCCTCGCGGCTACATGTGGCTTTGTTGAAAATTCCCTTGGAATTGACGAGAACTTCCCAACATGTTTGAAATGTGCTGCTATCGACCGCGCTCGGTTATCTACATACCCGGTTACCCCTCGCTCGCACAAATGTCAAAAATGTTTTGACAAGTACTGTTTTGATCCCAAACATCCTGATTCACTCTCAGAATTCCCTGGTCGCAAGTTCCAATTCGTTTCGCCAGACGGCAGCAATAGCAGCTCCACACTTATTGATGATGGTAGTGCGCAAATTAGCTCTTTGCACGCTAGAGCTGTTCGTCCCGTCCTCACCAGTAGCAACTCAGTTCCTTCTCACGTTCTTGGTGCTTTCTCCATATTGGCGGTGCTACTCTGTTTCAGGTACGTCTGGATACGTCAAATTTGTGTTTTCGCTTTCTAAAAACAAACTCAAGTTTCCTTATTAACCGCCGTCGTTGATATTACTGAAAGCGTCGCAACGGGTATGAAAGGGCTGTGAAAGTTTATTCATGCAGTGTTCCAGCAGCAATATTCTTACGTCTATTTATTTTGGACTCAGAATTCTTTACATGTATTTATTCAATATGATATATAGTCACTATAGGTCTGACGAGACCCCTGGTATACATCATGATCGTTGCATCAACGTTTAGTGCTTCAAAACTTTTTGCAAATTACATCAAATTTTGCTTAATGAAATCAGCAGTGTCGTTCACATGAGGAAACGGTGTAATCGGTTTGTCACTAGATTGAAAGATAATGATGAAATCGGTTAAAATCGTGCCGACAAGAGAAAGCGTACACTTGAAGGAATTCGGTCAAAGGCCCCCATCCTTGACTGATGTCGTATACCAGTAATTTCTCGGAAGGAATAGTGTCTTTCACTCGTTGATTATGACGAAGAATCTCACCCTGCGTATCGGTGGATAACCTGTTTCGATGATAACGACCTTCCCCGGATGTGTTTTAATGGTTGTTGTTACGAAGAAGATCGATTAGAACTTGTACGTACTTTCCATGTCATTATCAAGCCAATTGACCATCTCTCTGAAGAACGGACTTGAGTCGGTGTAGTCTTGAAATTTTTTCGAGGCCTTCATAATGGTAGCTCTCATGCTGGTTTCCCATTTGACCGGGTCCCTCGTTGTCTGCATTATCAGGATAAATAATTGGTATAACAATCCAGAAAATGATATTGGCTGTCAAACGCACTAATATAAACTTAGCATCGGGATAAGCTTCATACAACTTCTCGTAGTAAATAGCCGCAGGATAGTCTAAAATGGAATTATAGTCTTTCAAAAGCTCCCGCATGTCGTCAAGACTCGCTGAGCCTGTAATCGTCATCGCGAATTCAGTGACACTCCGTGATTGCATTTCGACAAAACCTGCCTTCTCCCAAATTGAACCATGTCTTGATCTCGTTTGGATCCTGCTTCTGAAGAATCGTTTTCATATGATAACATGGGCCGAAACCCAAATGTTCCAATGCAACCATCAAACTTGTAGTTTGAGAATGAATGAATCAGAAAAGATCTAAGTACTGGAAGAAAAATTCGTGACGTACACCTGTCCGGCCCAGTCCTAAACATATCACCTTTGGTTTGGAAGTCATTATCAAGTAGTTGTCTGGGAAGATCTTGAAAGCTCAGCCGGAAGCATAATTATATATATATTTTTTTTTCAAGAAAAGCGGTACTCGGTGATATATGATATGCGGTATATGACGTCCGAACCGCGTACTGTTTTTCCCACGATGACAACAATGATTTGGCCTCATCTTCAGTCTCATTCAACTTATGGAATGGCATTCACAGTTTGCAGTGGCGATCGCTGCCAACTAAGGGCCGATGCTTTGACGACAGGCAAAACTGAACAGCGGGCGTGTCATCCTGGGAACGAGCTTGTGTGCCGGCCGAACTCATTGTCTTCAAACCGGAGTGCGAGATATTGGTATAATTACTGGTATCTACAAACACTTTATCAAGCCAATCGAGACTGGAATCAATTATAACACGGTGTACGTACGATAATATATTGGGAGTTCATATATAATATTCATTTCTCCACTTATATAGTTTCATGGTATTGGCTTGAAGGGATCGCCGACCGCTGCCCACTGTTGCAACCGAGTTATCTGTAGCAGCTTGTGAACACAAAGTGTGTTGCTAGTAGGTATCTTGAAACCCGACAATTTGAGAAGTATGGGATTGAGTGGACAAACCTCAAGTTCGCGTATGTTTTTGCCAGGGAATCATGCTAAATTGTTCGAGCTGATTTGATCCAGATTTCCAATCCTGCGGCCCCAACGAAGGAATTCCTTATGAGAATCCTCCGAACGTTGGTACCTATTATATCAGCGATAAAAGGGATTTGCGTGGCATAGGCCGCATCACTCAGTCTGTTATCTTTATTTCTCGTTCCTTAGATGGGCGTCGGGACCGAGTTTCAAAGGGCGCTGAATATTTGCATATGCCAGGAGAAACGTCCGATTCAAAAGGTGTATATGACGTTTTATATCATGTATTGTTATTTGATAAAAAGCAACGAGATACACCTCTAATTGTGCTTACGACTCGTGACATCACAAAGGTTCTTCTGTGAACAGTTGCAATAGTTACAACCCTACAACTTGCGCGCCCTTCTATATGTAATTGTTTTTTTTTCGAAGGGAAAAGCTGTCCGGTGGAACTGCAAGAGCTGTGGACACGATCGCGCTATTGAAAGTAAAAGGACTGGCAAGCACTGCTTTGCAGCTGCTGAGGGATTTTGAAATGTCTTCCGCGCTCAAATGTAGCGCACGTTGTTTCTTTCGTAGATATTAGATAGAACGAAATTACAAGAATGAGTACTTAATTCATAGCGATGAAACAGGCCTGCAAAGCCGAGCTGAAATGAAATGACGTGGGTGGACAACCTTACTGAGGCTGCGGACAGCCTCCACTAATAATAATCCGCGGCAGTCCGGCGCTTCTTTTCTCCCAAAAATTACCTACTCTTCACCAAGCTCCACGTCTGTCGATGCCTTCCTCGGTTCCATCGTCAAGCCACACAAATATATCGCCTTGTAAGTAGTAATGTATCTTTTATGCATGCTCCATCATCACCATTAAACTCAACTTTCCTCTTCTCTATCCTTGTAGCTACGGAACCACTATACCAAGTCAAACTATTGGCAGCTTTGCGGAGCGGTACGCGTTTATTTTGTCCGTGCTTTTTTTGAGATAATTTAAAATACTACTTCATATCTAGGAGATCCTGCTCTAATTCAACCAATCCTCACCGAGATTAGTCGAGACCGAAGCAAATCTTTAGACAATGAGGTAGATTTAGGGGCAGCAGCTTTACATCTTGCTATACGCTGCGCTTCTTGTATGTTTTTTTTTACTCTCTTTCTCTAATTTCCCATAATTGCGTAACTGACTGGTGCGTGGTAAACAGATGACACGATCAATTTACTACTCCAATACAGGAGCATCTCTCCAAACGCAATTCATCCCCCTCAGTCCAAAGATTCAGCACTTCATTTGGCGGCAACCCTAGGTCGTGTTGACGTGGTGTCCCTTCTACTCGATCAGCCCGGCATAAACGATACTCTCCGAAACAATAAGGGATTAACCCCCCGTGACGTGGCTCGAACAAAGGAAGTCCGTGATGTCATCCAAGGTATTTCAGCACTTTTTTTATTCATAAAAAATAAACCCAATCCACTCTCGGATCTTGCCATTTTAACTTACACTTGTTTCCGCAGAATCCCAATCTGTGTTTCGAGCATCCTATATTACTCTCCTAAGAACGTATATCCTGTCTCCTGTACAAGCAACACCACCTCCAGCCCTTGTCAACCTTCTGTCTTCCCCTCGAGCTTCCCTTCTCGACCTATCCTACCTCGACGACGCGTCGGGATTATCCTTGTTACACGAAGCCGCGCGTAGAAAAGATGTCAAGCTTGTGGAACTTGCCGTGTCAGCTGGCGCAGATGTCTTTGTCCGAGACCGCAAGGGCAGATCAGTAGTCGATGCAGCGGGTAAAGACGACCGTGTTAAGGCTTATCTACGTCAATGTAAGTGAATTTGTTTGTTTCAAGCGTTTGTTTTCTTACCACTCGTTCTAGTTGCCAACCAAGATCGAACCCTAATAGAAACATCCTCGGTTGAGCCGCCTACTTTGAAAGGTTATTTGAACAAATACACAAACGTTGCGCGCGGCTACAATACTCGATGGTTTGTCCTCAAAGATGGCACATTATCATGTACGTCCACCCTCCCTTTTACCCTTTTTTGATCGGTGTCAGCTCACTTCATCATTTGAAAGATTATCGTCACCAGGACGACGAAAACGTCAATTGCCGTGGCTCCATTTCAATGGCATCTGCTGTTCTCAAGTTTCCCCAGAACGAACGAGTCCGGTTCGAAGTTCATTCGGGGCCTAGTCGGAGTCACATTCAGTCTTCTTCTGCCAGTCCTGCTTCCGGCTCAAGTTCATCCGGTGCTCAAAAGTGGTATGTGAAGGCAAACCACCAAGCCGAAGCTGCTCGATGGGTACAAGCAATCAAGAAGAACATCGAATGGTATCAGAATCATCCCAGTCCGACACCTATATCTCTTTCGTTGCCGTACGAGCCCATGCGGGCAAACAGTGCCCCATCAGATACCCTCAGCATCCACAACTCGGAAAAGGCTACCACTACTAAACACACACGCAATGGAAGTCGAGAGTCGAGCACGGATGAAAGAGAAGAACACGCTAAAAAAGCATACCCTGATGACGAAACAAGATCGTTGGCGCACT
This sequence comes from Phallus indusiatus, assembly GCA_027605045.1. Taxonomy (NCBI): domain Eukaryota; kingdom Fungi; phylum Basidiomycota; class Agaricomycetes; order Phallales; family Phallaceae; genus Phallus; species Phallus indusiatus. Next base: position 1,191,822 of record JAQFWX010000009.1, read on the forward strand.
CGTCGTCTTCAAGTTCTGGAGCTCATCCTCCACATAGCGGTTCAATCGAATTGCAGGGTAACACCGCGATCACTCAACTGGATATTACTGCACAGCTATTGTCCGTCATGGGCTCAACTCCCAACTCGCCATCTCATCAAAAAAGACAGATATCACCCGCGGAATCTGCGCTCAAAGAATCGCTTTTACAAGCCCAACAAGTTGTCAACGATTACGTCCGGATGACAAAGGAGCGGGAACAGTGGTTTCAAGATGCGTTGAAGAAAGAACGGGATCGTGCGTCGATGTGGGAGGAGAGTTTGAGTATTGTTGTTAAAGAGGGAGCGATGCTAGAGGACGAGATCAGGAAGAGGGAGCGAGCGAGGTCTGCAGCGAGACGAAGAAGTCTCATCGTGAATAACGAAACTGGATCTGTTACGCTCCGTCAAAAACCTACGAGAGAGTTACCCGCGTTACCTGACGTCGTAGATGCAATGTCGACATCTCAACCGTCACCACCTACATCCCCAACTTCTCCAACTTCGCTTCAAACACCTATTGCATCCGTGGCAGCAAAGGCTGCTGTGGCGGCGGTATCCCATCCTATCATCGTCACTTCAACTTTATCAACACAAATCGAACCCGTTATACCAGACTCTGAAGACTCAGAAGACGAATCATCAGATGAAGAAGATGAATTTTTTGACGCTATTGAAAGCAATAACCTACCCAATCTCGTTATCAGCGCGACACTCTCCGCACATCTTTCCCCTCCTACTTCCATTCCTTTTGAAATGCAAGCGTACCTTGGATACCAACATTTACGAGAATGCCTTCCCATCCGAAGTGACGACCGACCTAGCACGAGTTTATGGCAGGTTTTGAAGAATAGTATTGGGAAGGATTTGACGAAGATTACGTTTCCTGTTTATTTTAACGAGCCGACGAGTATGTTACAGAGAATGGTAAGCTCGTTCAGATAGCATTTGACTTGGTGGGCTTATGACTGACGTTGCTCCGTAAGGCTGAGGATATGGAGTTCTCAGAGTGCCGTAAGTAATGCAACTGTCATTAGTAGTTTCAGTTGCTGATGGAACTTACAACGACAGTGGATGCTGCCGTTACTGAAACAGACGCACATAAACGTCTAGCATACGTAGCAGCGTTTGCCATGTCCAATTATTCGAGCACTATCGGTCGAATAGCTAAACCGTTCAATCCGATGCTTGTAAGTCTTTTCAATACGCGTCGGTTCGAGTTCTGCATTTAATACATTCTAGGGCGAAACTTTTGAATATGTTCGTTTGGACAAAAACTACCGATATTATTCTGAGCAAGTATCGCATCATCCACCCATCAGTGCATGTTGGGCGGAGGGTCGCGATTGGAAGTATTATGGAGAGGTACGTGTGGCTGGCTGATCTGTAACTTCGGGGCTTGGTTTAATTGCTTTCCTCAGGTTGACGCACAAAATAAATTCATGGGAAAATCATTCGAGATTAGACCTACTGGTGTCGCACATGCTGAGATCAAGCTAACTGATGATCCCACTGATGACCGATACGAACATTATACGTGGAAGAAAGTCACGACATGTGTTTCCGGTTTCATTCTCGGTAACACTACGATTGATCATTACGGCGATATGGAGGTATGTTGTTGCGTGTTTTCAATGCTGCCATTATATACATATTCATTCAAATGTTGCATAGATTATTAACCACCGTACGAAAGACAAGTGTGTGTTGACGTTTAAACCGCGTGGCTGGAGAGGCAAGGATGCCTTTGAAATATATGGTCATGTCATGGATCGTTTTAACCAAGTTACATACGACATTGCGGGACGTTGGGATAGCCAGCTTATAGCTCGTAAAGCTGGAACGGGTCGAGGTGCATTACTGCCCAACGTTGACATAGACGGACCACAGTCACCGACCTCTGAAGCCGAATACGTACTTTTGTGGAAAAACACCGAGAAGCCCAAAGCACCATTCAATCTAACACCATTCGCTATCACATTAAATGACTGTCCGGATACACTGAAGCCGTACCTTCCGTCTACCGACTGTCGACTGAGGCCTGACCAACGGGCCTTTGAGCTGGGAAAATACGATCGTGCAAACGTCTTAAAGGGGAAGCAAGAGGAATATCAACGAGCGGCGAGACGACAACGGGAACAAGGGATTTTACCACCGCACAAACCTCGATGGTTCGAGGCGACGACGGATAGAGATACCGGCGAGCGCGTTTGGACACCCTTTCGAGGAGACGGCAACAAAGCTCAGTACTGGCTGGAACGGGAACAGGCTTTCAATCATAAAGATTCGGATGATAATTGGCCTGGGGTGTTAAAGATTTTTATTGACGATGAACCTTAGTAATATCATGTTCTACTACTTAGTATCATTATCGTAACCGTATCACCTTTTCTTTCCTTGCTTTGGATACTTGTTTGTTGTTGGATTTTTAATGTTTTTAGAAAGTCATTTCGTTGATTGTTTGCATTTTTTTTTTATTACTTATAAGAGCATTTGTTTGTGGACTTTGTAAATATCCTCATAACAAAAGTTTACATTTGTGATAGGACTGCTTTGTTTTTTTTTTGTACTTCTCGAAATGCCAGTGATTATGGTGTACATTTGTGGTCAGCTTCACTTCGGCACATCGCTTAAGTTCGGGATGATTCGGCCTGATGGGATACCACAAGATAGTTGTAAGATTGCATGGTTCTCGGTGTTTATTCGCCGTAATGTAATGATTTTGACTAGGACTACAATAAAAAGAGGTAATTTTCCTATTTGAAGCACCATATTCATGAAAGTTTGGTCTGGATAATGCTGCCTCTAGATAAATTAGTTCAATATGTATCCGGTAAATTTGTTTTCTTCCATAATAAATCAAAAAATTGATTCATGGAAGTTTACCTTTGTCTAAGTAAATAATCTTTCAGGATTCGGGAATGTCTTTTAGTAGGTTTGAGAGCAGGAATTACTCCAATGTGTCACAAAGTTCCTTATGATCCTTTTAGCATACATCCCAAGTTAATGCAATTAGGAAGGCAAGAGTTTATGTAGGAAAATGTACAACAACAGAGATGTATGCAGGTAGATCTGAATAAATAGAACTCTCTGAAACAAAGATCCGAGAGAATCAAACTGCACAAAATGGAAATACAATAATTCGAAGACTGATTATTATTATTGTAAAACTAGGAACACTTACATAAGGACATGACAAACATCAATGGTACAATAAATCAAATTTATTGTCTATTGGGTCACCCCATGTCAGACATTTGTACTACGTTATGTCTAATAATACAATGTGTGCTGTCTTTTGTTTCTGAAACATCTGTCCCGTTTGTGGGATGTGGCGAGTCCTTCGAATAAGGCACTACAGTCATGTAGAGAATGGATGGTTATAGTGGGGCGTGGTCTATTATTTCGCTCGGCGTTGCTTCCTCTTCTTCCTCTTTTTCTCTTTGGGTGCCGTGTTGTTGGGCCAGTCGCCTGGTCTTGTCAAGGTAGGTCCAGAGGGTGGGAAGGCATCGTTCATTGTTGAGCAACCCGCGTAGATTGAACAGGTAATACGGTAGAGCTTTGCGCATGACGCCCCAGGCATCACGGTAGGCTGGGCAGTGAAGGAGTAGGTGGACGACTGTTTCGTTTCTCGCGGAATGGTACAATAAGGTAACATAAATACTGGTGCAAACAAAATGTCGAAAGGAGGAAATAAAAGTGTTAAGCTGCTAATGACCTTTACTAGCAACATAAAAATAGGTTAGTTGCACATAATTAGAATGTTGCTCTAAATGTTGTTCAAAGTTTGAGATTAAATGATGCCATGGCATGCATCAAAGATCATGCGAATTGAAATGAATAATCAGTACTGATTGCTAAAACTGGGTGTTCAGATGTGTGCACATGAAATTTTAAAAAAAATTAGACCGTCGATTTTAGTTTATGTAAATTTTTCTCGATTTTTGCTCACGAGAATGACTTACTGAGAGAATGAGCATTAGCTGACGCCCCGGGCGTAGTATTCCGAGTGGTGTAGCACAGCCAGACTAGTTGGAGACAGCGTATATGCACAATTACCGTGTGCCGGATGGAAATTACAAAAGTGAAAAATTACTTAGACTTGGGTTTGATTTGATCCCTCACCTTTCTCCACATTTTCTCCCCTGTTCCTACAAAACTCTTGAATTTCCATTTCTCAGACCATGTTTTCACTTTCCACATGCTTTCCCCTCACATTTTAGATAACCGGTGTTCTGCTTTTCACTCAGACACTGAACTACAATTTGTATATAAACCCGTCGTTTCGAGACACCAAATATCATCAAATTTTTTGGATTGTATTGCAGCTTTTCCCTCAGTCTCTCAATAAGCATTTAAAAGCACTCTTATTCAATTAACTACCTTACATTTCCTATTCTACACTATCTTTTCCTTACACACTCTACTACTCGGTCCCCTTACCTTTCCTGTACGCTCCTCCGCCCACATATCACGATTCTCAGAACAAGAATTCAATAATTTCGAATTTTGTATGAAAGACTGTATTTGGATGTGATGCAAAAGAACAAGACTTAAGATTTGATTTTATTGATAATTTTGATTCTGAGTTACTGAAATGTATCATTCAAAATAAAGCCTATTCCCTTGAATTTCTTCTCTGATGGCGGAACGTGCTTCACAGCTTAATTCGCTGATCTTGGAGCGTTTTTCGGATTTCAATGCATCGTAGGTCCGAGGCTCCGAATTATGTGATTTCCTGTTTGGTTTTCTGCATCTTAATCACGGATTTGAGAAACATGTGTAAAATACAATATATTATTAACAATTTGCCGCCATTTTTCATTTATCGTACTCCATTTGCATTCTCAATAATAGGTAGTATCTTAGATATTCAGACCCTGTGCCGGTCATCGGCCGGCACAAAAAGTGGAGCTGACCACAAATGTACACCATAAGTGATTGATTTGTAAGACGTTGCTAATTCCTACGTTCCTCACGGCCACTGAGTTGTTGGCTTCAATCACTTCTATCCGCTTTGGCAGTTTAACTATCATCAGATTTTTGAATGCGTCACAATCGGACGATACGGACGCCACCACGGAAGAATATCGACTGAAATACAAGCTGTTCGATAGGGGCATTATCATGATTTTCAGCCCCGTCATCTAATCTGAGGATTGAGGCAATATTGAGGTGTCGGTATTCCCATAGGTTCCAGGGTTTTATTCCCTTAAATGGTTATGGTATACAGATTGTCGAAGCAACCCAAAGTATGCACCACTTCCTTTAAATTTTCCCTTGCAATTTACCTGAACGTGACGTGAACCCTACAGAAATAATCACTCGTGATGAAATTCGACCACTCTATTACTCAATGACCAAATATGTGAGATACATGGAACTTGCGACTACCTAGACCTACGCCGTAAATGGTAGTCTCGAACGCTGCACTTTTGCAATATCACGCAATGCAACCCTCCGAGTCCCGTTGCACGACCTTATCTTCACGTCAGGGGATTTCTTTTTCTTCGGCTCTACAAACTCTAATATAATGTTCTAAAGACGAAATCCGATTTACTATACAAATGCAAACGTGCACGGCCCCTCGCGCGGAGACGAAAGACTGTTTTACGTGGCGGCGTACGATCCAGACCTTTTTCTTAGTGAACCTAAGCTCAATCAATGAAGTGATGGCTCGCCATCCAACGGTGCTATTACGCACCTTCGTTTCTTTTTAAAAGATATCATTCGCGTGTGGTATGTACATCATACCCCTGTTTTGCCTTTCCCTACGCTTTTTCAAAATCGTTCCAGACTTGGAGTCGGAGCCTGATTGGGCGGCTGAACGTCGAATGATCGTTGATGATGCAAAGGCAATTTGCGAACCGTTGGGCTTCAACGTGTCCTGGCTATAGCTACAGGAAGCACAAACGAAAACAGGAATCTTACCAATGCTGTTATGTTCTATTCGTGAGTTCCGTGATTTTGAATCCCCGCCGCTCTTTTGTGAGGGCACAACGATACACTCGCTCAGAATATTGTGGTAGATCTGAGCGCCAAACTTTATGGCTATCAAAGAAGTCTTTTGGCTATGTATATTACATATAACTGGCTGACTTGATTGACTTGAATTCTTTAGATATTGTCATGGACACCTTCGCTGTGATGGTAATAAGCTGTGTTGTTGAGAGTACACAGCGTGCAGCACAACTCAAAGCGCCCGCGCCTATAGCTAGTTCGCACGGCGCGTCTGAAGTTCAACTTTTTCCTTTGAACTTCAGGTGCGGCTTTTGTTTGTTTGATTCATTATATTATAGTTACTCATATAATATATACAAAACTTTTTCCTTTGAACTTCAGGCTTGCTGCCTTCAGTTGCGCCGGAATAATAAAACCGTTGTTATGTGTTCAAACTGTGTCACTAGAAAGCGCGGAGTGCCCGCGGCAACCTTGCTTGCACCACTGGTCCACACATAAGTAAATGCCAGATGGGTTTGTCATGATATAAAAGCATAATTTGAGAAGTTGGTCTGTATTTTGATACGGATATTTCTTTGAAAACAATATTTTAACAACGATTATAGTTTTGATTTTGTAAAACAAAGTGATCTATAAAAAGCACTCATTTACGGGCCCTTTTGCTTGAGGGAATGCCGCAGGTCCCAAAGTCAGAGTTTGGAAAGAAAGATGGAGGAGGATGGAGTGCTTCTATAATTCTGAGTTTCCTATAATGTTCTTCAACACAAAGCATTAACGTTGTTTTTCGAAACCTAGTGAAAAAAATTGCTCATTGTCACTAGTCAAGGTAGCATAGAGCAGCATATACTGGGATAACTGCGTCGTTAATCAACGGAAAAACCACGCATAGCATCGGAAAATCCGAAAATTAGCCTGTCGAAAAGAACTTGAAGATTCAATTCTAAGGGAATTAGTTTATTCATATCTCCAAGTAGACAACAAATGGGCGTACCTTAACAGCTGGCAGAAAAAATGCAGTTGCAAACTGGAAGGACAGTAAAGGACTTGAAAAAAAGGGGGCCGTGTTGAGGTGGGGCGAATATTGATACCGACATCGGATATAGCAAATGGTTCTAGTTACAGCAATTGAAGCTTGATCCACGTGAACAGTAGGGGGACGCGAGACATGCAACATTATACATCTGCAATATCCACTGATGTACATCTTGGCCAAGCTTTCTCGGACTCGCGTCGTCCAACTTGATGGACTCGGTGCCAGCATTGTACCATTTTTACCTGCAACAAAAAAGTCACAATAAAGCTGAAAGGCACAAAAAGAAATGAGGTTCTAACATGAACACAACTGCCTATAACACCAGCTTATGTTTTTACAGATTATCAGTCTCAGGGACAAACACTACCCCATGATCTTGCGCGTCCTCCTACTGGCGAATTATATAACTGACATTGACTAAATCGGAGGTGTGCTTTGGGGAATCAAATTACGGAAGTTAGACTATATCATGACAAAGACAGAGATCTTGAATAGGTGTGCTGAACCGTCCTTGCCATCGTCATGGTGTGTGTGACAGTCGCCCAAAGATTGGATACATGCAGATTAGGTTTCTAAGCGCCAGGATATCAGGCGATATACTAAGATATACTAAGATACTAACTATCTGTGCCTGCAAGTATCCGCGTGCATTTTCACCTGGGAGAAGACCTTGCAAGCAAGGTAAAGAACTGCCAAGGTGCCCATATATCACCGGATTCGAGTCATGTTCGTCCAAGTGGCGGTTTCGGAACTTTACAAATGAAATACCTGTGTGAACAGTGAGATTTGGCATAGAGCCTGATTGTGGTGCTTCATTTGAAGATGTAAGTAACTATATAACACAACTCAATTATATCTCCGTACGAAGCTTGGGTTTGCTAGATAAAAATTTTTAAGTCGCTTTGGTAGACGGTCCAAGCTATACAATGACAGTGCCAAGATCAACGCTGAGAAGAGAAGAGACCTTCTGCTGTGCTACATATGTCAAAGATTTCGGGCGCGGTATCGACAATCGGCCAATAATCGTTTACCTGCGAATAAGGTACAATAAGGCTCCAAAAGTCTGATTGGTCTCTGGATTTTCCTTTTATGCTATGCATTCAGCGCTATTCATCGGTATTGAGTTATTATCTTCTTACCCACGACATAAAACGAGATGGCACTGAGTTACTAGCGTTTTGAATAAAACGCTTGGCGTCACTGAGCTTCCCGCATCTTATACCGCACACGACCACCAAAGACATATCATGTCGGCAACATTCGACCTGAACGAAAAAACAACACACGTCGAGGCTCCCAACGACAGGGGCGAAAGCTCTGGAGCCGCTCAGATAGGGCCTGATGACCAACGTGAACGTCCCAAGTCTCCGTGCATAAACGTGGTCCCGAGTCTCTCAGACAAAGAAAGAGAACAGCCTGCTGCTATGCCAGCGACGGGTCAACAGCCCGATGGAAGGATAGATAATTTGGTGGATATTTTCCGTGAATTTCTTGGTGAGTTTTCTGCACCTTGGTATAGTATATATGAGATGTTTCCCAACCCATTCGTGCATTTTGAAGAGACGGTACCTAACAAAGTAGTCTCTGATTCTTCTCATCCTGACACGCAACGAAACATGGCAGGACGTAAAAGGCTTTTCGGACTAGCCAAAGGCTTTGCTTCAGAGACTAGCTGTGAGCATGTCAATTTAAATCCCGTTTGCATTCGTGTGGGCTAACGTGATGCATAATAGCAAATAATAAATATGATTACGAACAAAAATATCCACGGGATGAACCCGGAAAGGAGATCGCGGAAAATGCTCGTATCTGGCTCACTTACCTCGACGAAGCCGAGTCGTTTGATCATGAGAGAGCTGAGAGGTGGAAAGACACAGTAGATGTACTTCTCGTCTTTGTACGCAGAACATTTATCCGTAACCATATTATTAAAGCTTATTTTCAGATATCAGGCTGGTCTCTTTTCTGGCGTTATAACAACATTTATCTCACAGGCTTCACAAAGTCTGCAGAAAGATAACACCCAAGTTTCTGCATCCCTACTATCTGAAGCAGTTCAGTTGTTACGCGCCAATCTCAATGGAGTACCAGCAAGCCAGGTACCCAGCTCAACACTGACGCCTACGTCGCCATTTACACCCTCAACAACCACACTTTTGGTGAACGGTCTGTGGTTCGCAAGTTTGGCGATTACATTATCTACGGCACTATTCGCCGTCATCGCGAAGCAGTGGCTCCATTATTACTTATCTTCTATTCCTGGATCAGTAAATGAAAGAGTTCGAGCTAGACAGTTGCGGATCAATGGCTTCGAATCGTGGAAGGTTCCGGTCATCATCGATATTCTCCCTATCCTCCTCCACCTCGCTGTCGGCTTGTTTCTTACGGGGATCATTATATTACTGTTTCCATTGGACGTTCGTGTTGCTTGGACGATTCTCATTATTACCAGCATCACCTATACGTTATATTTTATCTCAGTGATGCTACCTATTTGGTATGCGGAATGCCCATATACATCTTCATTAACGATGTACACCGGGTTTCTCTTCCTTTTTCTTCGACAAGTTTCCCAAAATATCATCACGATCCTAAATGGGGGATTTCAAGCTCTTTCGAGAAAAATACGTTTTAAAGCTCGGCATACTATCGGGGGTCTTATTCATTACCTCCGGTGCATCGTCCAATCTGGATTAATGTTCATTTCAAAGTTAGCTGTTGGGCATCTCATTCACTACCTCCGGGGCCTCGTTCAACATGGATTCATGTTCATTGCAAAGTTAGCTGGTCCGGTGCGCCATGGTTCTCAGAGACTCCGATCCAACTTGCCAGAACTCACAAAGTGGAGAGAAGAGAACATAAAAAAAGTTGTCAAAAATGCAGCATTCCTTGACTTCGATGCGCTCCGTTGGCTTTATGTGACTTCCTCTGACCGAAGTGTCCATCGAATTATTGCACGATCAATAGCTGTGCATCCATTTATCAGCAAACGATTTGATGAGGATGCTCTCCTTTACTTCCGTCGTACTTTGGAAATCAATGAAACCAATGTCGTAGATTTGCGTTATGGCTTGTGTTTGGATCTCGCAGCTCGTAATTCAACATGCTGGGTACTACTCCGGACCATTCCCGATGTGTTTCAAAGTCAGCTGGAGGAAGGAGAGTATCAGGCCTATCTTCAGATTGAGGACATCGGGCATTCCAACAATCGGAGATCACAAATTCTCCGTGATGCCATCGCGGGCGATCTTGGGCTACCACTGACTATGTGGATCTCTTCGAAAAGACGTCGTCTGATGCTACGGACGCTGTGCATATACTCACCCGTGGACTTCGGGATGTATTCAATTGGAAATTCAATCCCACTCACCAACCTATATGTGACGCGGGGTTAGTATGGTTTAATAGTCAAGAACTGGGATGGTGGAAGTTTGAACGCCTCTTCCGCTACTTCAAACTGGGCAACCCCGACTATTCATCGGAGGCCAAAACTTATGAAACACGCTATCTCCTTTTCATTACCATCTATCGTAACCTTACCTCTAATCGTTCACTCATCATCAACAAAGCTCAGAGAAAGATCGCCTTGCAAAGTATGTTTATAGGCTTTACGTGGTGCGTTGATCCCTCGAGATTACTTCACACATTGAAGAATGCCGAATACGGCTTCATGTTCTTCAAAGATATCTTCTGCGTGGACTCATTCTGGTGCGAGTTCATGACGGATGACTCCAGAGAGCATGCACAAATATGTCTGCGCAATATACTTTACTGTGTGAACACTCCACTAGATAACCACTTGAAGTTTGCGGACAGTCACAACCTCTCTCTCATTTATCAATGGTATTCACGAGATTTCGATGAAGGCTTCTCACGTGGCACACCCCCCTTATTTGAGCTGCTGCTTGTGCCCCGGAACCGCCACCATCTATCCACAATCCTCTTGGATGATCCGGATGCAGTATCCCATATCTCAAAATGTCTTTATAACTTGGCGACTCCTGCATATAACTTCAAGGCAATGAGAATATATGAAGGCTTGATGAATCTTTTCAAGTCTGTGGGTTCGAGGAATCCCCTGTTCACCATTCTTTACGCCCCCTCAGTGCTTGCGACACTATGGTTACTCCTCATCTTTTCCCATTGGGATATGAAAACGTATTTCCTGCTTGTAAAATCGAAGATTGGCAAGAAGAAGCTGGACGAGCTATTTGACCTTATGAAAGGAATAGCGGAATCTGACGACCCGGAACACTTAGCTCCCGAACTTTGGTCCCTTGGAGAACTCGTAAACCTTACTCGTTTTGCAATAAAGAGATCTGTGCGTGAATTTGGGGAACTTATAACTGAAAATGCGGGGTCAGACAATGTCAATGATACTGAAGATCGTGGTCATGGTTTGGTAGGCTTATGGCTGACGTCGCTCTGTAGGCTGAGGATGTAAAGTTCTCAGAATGCTGTAAGTGGTCTAGTTGTTGCTCGTATTATGTTTATTTTTGCTCATGAAATTATGACAGTGATGCTGCGGTTATTGTAACCAACGGCTGGCATACGTAGCAGCATTTGCTATGTCCAATTATTCCAGCACCATCAGCCGAATAGCTAAACCGTTCAATCTGATACTTGACTTGTAAGTCTTTTCAATAGGCGCCGGTTTGAGTTCTAGTATTCAATACATCCGAAACTTTTGAATACGTTCGGTTAGACAAATACTACTCTGAGCAAGTATCACATCATCTTAGAGCGCGAGAAGTCCTCCAAAACGTTATGGTTATCGAAGCGTCCAGGCAGTACTATCGGAACTTTACAAGCGAAATAGCTACGTAAACGATGATATATAGCATGGAGAGCTTGACTGTGATGTCTCAGTAAGTGACTATGTGATCCACATTGATTATAATGTCATGTCTTCACACGCAGCTCGAGCTTGCTTAATAGAAACTTCGAAAGTCGGTGTAACAGTTTGTCACGGTCCAAGCGATTGAATGACAGTGCCAAAATGGAAGCTAAGAAGAGAAGAGGTGAGGCTTTTTGTTGTGCTGTGGCAAATGTTTCAGGCACGTCAGAAAAGTTGAACCAATGGTTGTCATTTGTTTAATGTACTTTTCGAGATGGTCCCTCAAGGCCTCAATGATTGATTTGTAAGATGTTGCCGACAGCCGTGCAAATGCCTACATACGTTCTTCACGGCCCCATAAAACGTTTTGGCTTTAACCTTCATAAAGTTAAATTTTTTCAAAGTTCAACTTTCATTTCAGTCAACTATTCATCAATCGGACGACTCGGAAACGTCTTAATCTATCGATATTTGCCTCTGTTTAACGTTTAACTTCCGCCCATTAATTTTGTCGTCCGTCTCTATCATCCTTTTGCTGCCTCCGCGTATGTTAACTAACTTTTTTGTGTCTTTTCTAGTTCGTTTGTCCAAGCATCTTGCGTCCCCCTTTATTGAACCAGATCAGTTGCCGTTGAGGTTAGTGTCGTTGCTACTTAATTATAACGCAGCTCGAGCTTGCTTAATTGAAACTTTCAAAAGTCGCCGTAATGAATTTGTGACGGTCCAGGCGATTTAATAACAGTGCCAAAATGGAAGCTGAGAAACGAAGTGTTGAGCCGTCCGCGTCCTGTTGGTGCTCAGGCTGTGGCAAACATTTCAGGCCCACGTCGGAAAGGTTGACAACGTAACCGATGGTCATTTATCTGTCAAAGGGAATCCAAAACTTCTGTGGGTCTCTGGACTACTATCATGCTATTGCGTTCAATAATAGTCATCACGTAATTCTATGTATAGAACCCTTATTCTTACGCACGAGGTAACGGTGACGTCTTGATTAATAATTGTCGTATTTCACGGAACCTGCCTTATTTCTTCGCGGAACCTCATTGTATCGTACGCAATCACCAGAAAATCACCATGCCGGAAACACTTAACCTGGACGGAAAAACAGCTCACAGTCGAGGCCCCTTGATGAGGGTGGCGAAAATTTTGGATGATCCATGAAGGGCTGGATGACCAACGTTGAAGGTCCCAAATCTTCATGATGCAAGAGGCGAACGTTGCTGCAAATGTAAATACACTGGAGATGCGTGTGTATAACAGTAGGTCGTTTGATTATGCACCTTTGTGAAAATGTTTTCGATGCCGCGTTTTTTTTTTCCAATAAGAGCCTTTGAATTAAATTACAGCCTACCTAGCGAAAGTGACCAGAACTGTACTACGAAGGAACTAACATATATCACAAGATTTATCTTTCTTAAAAGAAATAGCCATGTGACGAACAAGGTAAATGTCAGGCAAGGTGCGCTAATCATGTAAGACATTGCCAACTACTAGGTGATTGCTTCAAACCAAATCAAAAGACTTTAGAAGACAAGTAGGAGTAGCAATTTCTCCGGGCATCAGATATTTACCTTGACGTTTTTTTGCGAAGAATGTAAATCGTGATGAGTGATTTTCGATGATCATATACAACTCAAAAACTTCATTGGTGCGTCTAGTCTTTACCATCGTGCTGCTTTATTAATTCAATTTAGCGAAGCACATTTTTGACATGCGACTTCATAGATATTTGTGTTCACAGTGAGGTCCAAAGACACGATGAGTTGTCGAGTGTTTCGAGAATCAACTTAAAAAACGGATTTCACAAAAGTTCTTTTCAACACACCCCCTTCACACATAACCACATATCTCGATCAACCCCTACCTGCTATATATACCAATGTCCGACAACACATCTGGTTTGAACGAAACAACAGCGCAAATCGAGGCGGGAAACAAAGGCGGCAAAACCTCCAGCAGAAAGGACCCCGAAGGACCCAATGATGGACACATTGAGGGAGCTATGCCAACTACTGAGAGTGCCAAGTCTCCAACGACAGGCCAACAGTCTGATGAAACGATAGAGAATTTGGTGAGCCTTTTCCGCGATTTCCTTCGTACGTCTCTGTTGCATGATACAGTATATGAAGATTGCTCACCTAAATACATTTTAGAGACACCGAACAAAGCAGTTTCCGGTTCTTCCCATAATAATGAGCAGCAAAACAAAGAATCGCGCAAAAAGCTTTTCGGAATAAACAAAGGTTTTTCTCAAGAAACTGGTTGTAAGTGTGGCGATTTTAATCCCGTTTATCTCAGTGCGCAGTCTAAATTGACACATTAGCAAATACTAATAAATATGATTACGAACAAAAGTATCCACGAGATCGACCTGGAGAGGAGGTTGCCGAAAACTCTCGCATTTGGTTGACATACCTCGACGAAGCCGAATCGTTTGATCATGAGAGGGCAGAGAGGTGGAAAGACACAGTGGATGTACTTCTCGTTTTTGTACGCACAATTTTGATCCGTAATAATGTTATTAAAGCTTATTTTGATATATCAGGCCGGTCTCTTTTCTGGCGTTATAACAACATTTATCTCACAAGCATCACAAAGTCTGCAGAAAGATAATACTCAGGTTTCTGCATCCCTGCTATCTGAAGCAGTTCAGTTATTACGCGCCAATCTCAATGGAATACCAGCAAGCCAGGTACCTAGCTCAACACTCACACCGACGTCACCATTTACACCTTCAACAACTACACTTCTGGTGAACGGTCTATGGTTCGCAAGTTTAGCGATTACATTGACTACGGCATTATTCGCCGTCATCGCGAAGCAGTGGCTCCATTATTACTTATCCTCTATTCCTGGATCGGTGAATGAAAGGGTCCGAGCGAGACAGTTGCGGTTCAATGGCTTCGAATCATGGAAGGTTCCAGTGATCATCGATATTCTCCCCATCCTTCTTCACCTCGCTGTCGGCTTGTTTCTCGCGGGAAACATTATATTACTGTTTCCATTGGACGTTCGTGTTGCTTGGACGATTCTTATTATCACCAGCATCACTTATATGTTATATTTTATCTCAGTCATGCTGCCTATTTGGTATGCGGAATGCCCGTATACATCTTCGTTAACGATTTACACCGGGTTTATCTTTCTTGTTCTTCGACAAGTTTACCGAAATATCATCACGATGCTAAATGAGGGCTTTCAAACTCTTTCTAGAAAAATACATTTTAAAGCCCGGCATACTATCGGACGTCTTATTCATTACCTCCGGAGCTCCGTCCAACCTGGATTAATGTTCATTTCAAAGTTAGCTGGCCCGGTGTCCCGTGGATTTCGGAGATTTCGATCCACTATAATTGTTGGAAACTTGCCGAAACTCACAAAGTACACCGAGTTTCTCAGGTGTGTTTTGCGACATGTTTCTCAAAATATCATCATAATCCTAAAAGGGGGGCTTTCAAAATATTTCTAGAAAAATACAATTGAAATCTCGACATACCGTTTGGCATGTCATTCACTACGCCCGGGGCCTCGTCCAACGTGAATTCATGTTCGTTGTAAAGTTAGCTGATGTGGTGTACCATGGTTCTCAGAGACTCCTATCCAACTTGCCAAAACTCACAAAGTGGAGAGAAGAGAACATAAAAACAGTTGTCGAAAGCGCAACATCCCTTGACGTCGATGCAGTCTGTTGGCTCCATGCGACTTCCTCGAACCAAAGTGTTCATCGAATTATTGCACGATCAGTAGCTGTGCATCCATTTATCAGCAAACGATTTGATAGGGATGTCCTCACGGATCTCCGTTCTACTTTGGAAGTCAGTACAACCAATGTCGTGGATTTGCGTTATGCCTTGTGTCTGGATCTCGTAGCTGGTGGTCCGCAATGCTGGACACTACTCCGGTCCATTCCCGATGCCCAACTAAGTCAGTTAGAGGAAGGGGAGTATCAGGCCTATCTTCAGATTGAAGACATCGCGCTTTACGACGACAGTTGGAGACCAAAAATTCTCCGTGATGCCATCATGGGCGATCTTAGGCTACCACTGACCATGTGGTCTTATCTCTTCGAAAAGACGTCATCTGATGCTATGGACGCTGTGCATATACTCACTCATGGACTTCGGGGCGTACCCAATTGGAAATTCAATCCCACTCACCAACCTATACGTGACGCGGGGTTAGTACGGTTTAATAGTGAAGAACTGGGATGGTGGAAGTTTGAACGCCTCTTCCGATACTTCAAACTGGGCAACCCCGACTATTCATCGCAAGCCAAAACTTATGAAACATGCTATCTCCTTCTGATTACCATCTATCGTCACCTTACCTCTGACGATTCACTCATCACCGACAAAGCTTGGAGACAGAGAGCCTTGGAAAGTGTGTTTATAGGCTTTACGTGGTGCGCTGATACCTCGAGATTGCTTCAAACATCGAAGAATGCCGAATACTGCTTCACATTCTTCAAAGATATCTTCTGCGTGGACTCATTCTGGTGCGAGTTCATGACGGATGTCACCAGAGAGTGTGCCCAAATATGTCTGCGCAATATATTTTACTGTGTGAACACTCGAGTAGATAACCACTTGACGTTTGCGGACGGTGACAACCTCTCTCTCATTTACCAATGGTTTTCACGAGATTTCGATCCAGGCTTCTCATGTCTCACACCCCCCTTGTTTGGGCTGCTGCTTGTGCCCCGGAACCGCCACCATCTATCCACAATCCTCTTGGATGATCCGAATGCAGTATCCCACATCTCAAAATGTCTTTATAACTTGGCGAATCCTGGAATTGCCTACCATAATATAAGCATATATGAAGGCTTAATGAATCTTTTCAAGTCTGTGAGTCCGAGGAATCCCCTGTTCACCATTCTTTACGCCCCTTCGGTGCTTGCGACACTATGGTTAGTCCTCGTGTTTTCCAAGTGGGATACGAAAACGTATTTCCTACTTGTAAAATCGAAGATTAGCAAGAAGAAGCTGGACGGGCTATTTGACGTTATGAATGGAATAGCGGAATCTGACGACCCGGCACACTTAGCTCCCGAACTTCGGTCCCTTGGAGAACGCGTAAACCGTGCTCGTCCTGCATTAAAGACATCTGTGAGTGAATTTGGGGAACTTAAAGCTGAAAATGCGGGGTCAGACATGGTCAATGATACGGAAGATCATGCTCATGCGACCGATGTACGTTGTTTCGCACATCTCAGATCCTTCAGAGTCATTTTACTAAGACATTTATCTAGCACAAAACCCCTCACTCCGTAGCCAATTGGCCGACAAAAGTGTTCGAGTTTATTCGGCCAAAGGCATCCGTAAAACCAACAGAACAAAGTGGGAGTGTATAGATCGCTGTGGACACAAATGCATTGATTGTGTTGTTGTGTAATAAGCAACAGGGTATTCGCTTAGGGCATATACATACTTATTTCCTGTTGGAACGCTAGTCGTTAACAAACTATTCTTCCTTGTGCTGTCATCGGCATTAAGAATATACATGTATATATACCATTGTGTAATGCGTACATCACTCAAGTAAAAAAGGAAATAATTGAGAACAACAAGGGAAGGTGAGAAACCTATACTCGTCCGATAAGCTCAGGTCCCGGACTCGATCAACCACAACAATTGACTCAACATTTTCGACGTTCACGCCCACAATAGAGGTTGCAAATTGGACATTACCTTGCGAGGGTCTATCGATCGCGTCTTGCCAACGGGTTGTCGCTCATCGTCCCCCAACACCGGCCTAAAGAGGATAAAGAAAATTGCCGTGGTGATATCGGGTTTGGGAGACATGTCCGAGAGAGCTGCACTTTTGTGAGATTAGTCGTAACGTGTCCGGTGGAGTCTGGACGATGTCTATGTACGTTTTTAAGTGTCCACCAGTTATCAACCGTAAACGGGACGATCCGAGCTGCTAGATCAGACCATATCAGACCCGTACAGTTGCTCGAGAAAATTATTCCTGTTCGTGTAAAAAAGGAAATGAGGAGCTATGAATGATGACCAAAGCTCGCCCAGGCTGCAAGGTCTGAATACTAATAAAGATATCGAGTAAAAACATGGAAAAATAAGTGGAGTGAGAACCTTACGCCCCAGTCACATTCTTCTCGGCAAGATTCTAAGAGCCCCACTGTCTTCGCACCAGTAGATGGTATCGCATCGACTTCTAAAATCCGGTTGAACACAAGGTCGGAAAAGTCGCTGATTCGTTGCTGCCGAATACGATACCGACAGCAGCCCAAGCGCCACCTTTAAAAATCATTAAAACAGAACGTTGAATATAGGGTTTTCATAGCTATTACCTGATAGACCGACTATATAATGAGCGGCGTTATATAAACCTCTCGTACCATGTTTCTTGCCTTGGATGCATTGAACACGCTGGCGGTCTTGATCTTGATCAGAGTTAGACAAAGGCAGACAACACAAACGTTGACACCATACCCCAAGCGTTTCTCCCAATGATATATCTCAGTGATTATCCTTAGGCCGATCATCGATATCGTCGCAAGTTAAAGGTGGAACTTGAGGTTCATTCGCGGATTCGTTTGAGCTGTACCATACAACGGAAGAAGGGACGAACCGAGGTTCTCTACTCTTAAATATAGCGAAACCGTCTAATGATAGGCCTTCCTTCCGACTTGTTGACATGACGAGTCTCTTCTTCTTCGTTACCAGATGACGGAACGTTCTCTTTTTCCGATCCTTAGTTCTCGCTAAAATGGTCTCCAGAATAGCCTTCATCCTCAAGGCTCGATGTTGTCGTCATCGTGGCCTGAATGACCGTGGCGGAAGGTTGAGCGAGTACGTTCAGTGTCAATGTCGGTTGTATCCTCGAGACCTGCAAAAGTCCCACCTTTGAGCGCAAGGGCTAATCAAACAGGAGTGTGAGGCAACAGTCGAGTAATAAGTCATCCGTTCTTCAGT
Organism: Phallus indusiatus; assembly: GCA_027605045.1. NCBI lineage: Eukaryota > Fungi > Basidiomycota > Agaricomycetes > Phallales > Phallaceae > Phallus > Phallus indusiatus. The sequence continues at coordinate 1,210,611 of JAQFWX010000009.1, forward strand.
TTTGTGTCCATACGAAACATTCAAGAGAGTAAGTGTACTGCGCTGGCAGATGTGTAAGTCTATGAACACACTCGACTTGAATCACCGGCAATCCCCGGGTGACGCCAACCTCTGCTCTCCTCGCACTATCATGTCGCGTTCCTCCTGTCTGACGTATCAGGACGTATCCATCCCATGTTACTACACGCAGTATAATGTACCTAGTGTACCTTCCCTCATATAAATCCGTATTCCGAGCATCCTATATCACTCTCCTAAAAGGACGTACATTCTATCCCCTACACATGCAACACCACCCCAGCCCTTATAATCCTTCTCTCTTCCCCTCGAGCCTCTCTTCTCGACCTATCCTACCTCGATGCCATGTCGGGGTTTCCCTTATTACACGAAGCCGCGCCTAGAAAGGATATTAAACTTGTGGAAATTGCTGTGTCTGCTAACGCAGATGTCTTTGTCCGAGGTCGCAAGGGCAGGTCAGTAGTCGATGCAGCGGATAAAGACGACCGTGTTAAGGCATATCTGCGTCAATGTAAGTGAATTCATTTGTTTCAAGAGTTTGTTTTCTTACCGTTTGTGTGTGCTAGTTGCCAACCAAGATCGAATGCTAATAGAAACGTCGTCGGTGGAGCCGCCTGCCTTGAAAGGTTATTTGAACAAGTACACCAACGTTGCGCGTGGGTACAATACTCGATGGTTTGTCCTCAATTATCATGTATGTTTACCCTCCCTTTTCACCTTCATTGATTAGTGTTCGCTCACTTCATCATTGAAAGACTATCATCACCAAGACGACGAAAACGTCAATTTCCGTGGCTCCATTTCGATGGCATTTGCTGTAATCAGAACGAACAAGCTCGTTTCAAAGTTCATTCGGGGCCTATGTGACTCCGACCCACATTCAGTCTTCTGCTAGCCTTGCTTCCGGCTCCAGTTCATCCGGTGCTCAAAAGTGGTATGTGAAGGCAAACCATCAAGCCGAAGCGGCTTAATAGGTATACGCTATCAAGATGAACATCGAATGGTATCAGAATCATCCAAGTCCGACACCTATTTCGCTTTCGTTGCCGTATGAGCCTATGCGGGCAAACAGTGGTGCACCATCAGATACACTCAGCATTCAAAACTCCGAAAAGGTTGCCACTAAGCACACACGCAATGGAAGTCGAAAGTCAAGCACGGATGAAAGAGAAAAACACGTTAAGAAAGCTCACACTGATGACGAAACAAGGTCGTTGACGCACTCGTCGTCTTCAAGTTCCGGAGCTCACCCTTCGCATAGCGGCTCTCGAATTGCAGGGTAACAACCACCATCGCTCAACTGGATATCACTGCACAGTTACTCTCAGTCATGGGCTCAAACCCCAATCCGTCATCTCAGCAGAAAGGATGGATTTTACCTGCGTTCAAAGAATAACTCCTGCAAGCTCTCAGCAAATTGCCGATGATTACGTCTAGATGACAAAAGAGCAGGAACAGTGATTTCAAGATGGGTTGTGAAAAGAACGGGACCGTGCGTCGATGTGGAAGGAGAGAGTTTGAGTAAAGAGGGCGTGATGCTGCTAGAGGACGAGATCAGGAAGAGGGAACGGGCGAGGTCTGCGGCGAGACGAAGAAGCCTGTTAGTCAACAATTAAGTTGGATCCGTTACACTTCGTCAGAAGCCTACGATAGAGTTTCCTGCATTACCTGATGTTGTAGATGCAATGTCACCAGCATCTCAATCGTCGCCGCCTACATCCCCTACCTCTCCAGCTTCGCTCCAAACACCTTATTGCACCCGTTCCAAAGGCCTTAGCATCATCCCATTCGATTATCGTCACTTCAAAGTTATCAGCCGGTTCGAGTTCTGCATTTAATACATTCTACTAGTAGGGTGAAACTTTTGAATATGTTCAGTTAGACAAAAACTACCGATAATATTCTGAGCAAGTATCGCATCATCCACCTATCAGTGTATGTTGGGCAGAGGGGTCGCAATTGGAAGTATTATGGAGAGGTATGTGTGGCCAATCCATGGCTTCTGGGTATAGTTGATCGCTTTCCTTAGGTTGACGCAAAATAATGTTCTATAAATAGAATCCAATTTACTATTACAATGCAAACGTGCACAGCCCCTCGCGGAGATGAAAGACTATTCTACGTGGTGGCGTGCGACCCAGACATTTTTGTCAGTGAACCTGTCACCGTGTAAGCTCAATCAATGAAGTAGTGGCCGCGATCTAACGGTGCTATTACACATCTTCGTCTCTTTTAAAAAGATATCATTCGCATGTGGTATATCATATCTCCGTTTTGCCTTTCCCTACGCCTTTTAAAATCACTTTAGACTCGGAGTCAGGGCCTGATTGGGCTGCTGAACGCCGAATGATTAATGATCAATGATCGTTGACGTTGATGATGCAAGGCGATTTGCGGGACCGTGGGCTTCAACGTGTTCTGGCTACAGAAACACAAACAGAAACAGGAGTCTCACTAATGCTGTTATGTTCTATCCGTGAGTTCCGTGGTTTTGAATCCCCGCCGCTCTTTTGTGGGGACACGACCACGGTCACCTATATAATACAACTCAATTATCTTATACCTTCGCACGAAGCTCGGGTTTGCTAAATGAAATTTTAGGCCGCTGTGGTAAACAGTCCAGACGATACAAAGACGGTATTAAATCAAGGCTAAGAAGAGAAGAGAGACCTTCTGCTGTTCCATGTCAAAGATTACACACGGTATTGGCGATGTGGCCAATGGTCGCTTATCTGCTAATAAGGTTCTATAAAGCTCCAAAAGTCTGATTGGTCTCTGGATTTTCCTGTCATGCTATGCATTCAGCGCTAATCATTGGTATTGAGTCATAATGTTATTACCCACGACATAAACCGAGATGGCACTGAGTTACTAGCGTTTCAAGGCATCATCGAACCTCCCTTATCTTATATCGCACACGACCACTAGAGACATACTATGTCGGGAACATTCGACCCGAATGAAACAGCAACAAACGTCGATGCTCCCAACGACGGGGGCGAAAGCTCTGGAGCCGCTCAAAGAGGGCCTGATGACCAACATGAATGTCCCAAGTCTCCATGCACAAATGCGGTCCCGAATCTCTCAGACAAAGGAAAACAGCCTGCTGCCATGCCAGTCTCGACGATTCAACAGTCCGATGGAAGGATAGATAATTTGGTGGATCTTTTCCGCGAATTTCTTGGTAAGTTTTCTGCACCTTGGTATAGTATACATATATGAATTTTTTCTTGACCTATTCGTGCATTTTGAAGAGACCGTACCTAACAAAGTAGTTTCTGATTCTTCTCATCCTGACACACAACAAAACGCGGCAGGACGTAAAAGGTTTTTCGGACTAGCCAAAGGCTTTGCTTCAGAGACTAGCTGTGAGCATGTCAATTTAAATCCCTTTTACATAATTCAAGTAGGCTAACGTGATGCATAATAGCAAATAAGTATGATTACGAACAAAAATATCCACGAGATGAACCCGGGAAGGAGACCGGGGAAAATGCTCGTATCTGGCTCACTTACCTCGACGAGGCTGAATCGTTTGATCGTGAGAGGGCAGAGAGGTGGAAAGACACAGTAGATGTACTTCTCGTCTTTGTACGCAGAAAATTTATCCGTCATCATATCGTAAAAGCTGACTTTGGTGAATTAGGCTGGTCTCTTTTCTGCTGTTATAACAACGTTTATCTCACAGGCTTCACAAAGTCTGCAGAAAGATAACACCCAAGTTTCTGCATCCCTGCTATCTGAAGCAGTTCAATTGTTACGAGCCAATTTCACTGGAGTACCGGCAAGCCAGGTACCCAGCTCAACACTCACACCTACATCGCCGTTTATACCGTCAACAAACACACTTTTGGTGAACGGCCTGTGGTTCGCAAGTTTGGCGATTACATTATCTACGGCATTATTCGCCGTCATCGCGAAACAGTGGCTCCATTATTACTTATCCTCTATTTCTGGATCGGTGAATGAAAGAGTTCGAGCTAGACAGTTGCGGTTCAATGGCTTCGAATCGTGGAAGGTTCCAGTGATCATTGATATCCTCCCCATCCTTCTTCACCTCGCTGTCGGCTTGTTTCTCGCGGGAAACATTATATTACTGTTTCCGCTGGACGTTCGTGTTGCTTGGACGATTCTTATTATCACCAGCATCACTTATATGTTATATTTTATCTCAGTCATGCTGCCTATTTGGTATGCGGAATGCCCGTATACATCTTCGTTAACGATTTACACCGGGTTTATCTTTCTTGTTCTTCAACAAGTTTACCGAAATATCATCACGATCCCAAATGGGGGCTTTCAAGCTCTTTCGAGGAAAATACGTATTAAAGCTCGGCATACTATCGAGAGTCTTATTCATTACCTCCAGGGCATCGTCCAACCTAAATTAATGTTCATTTCAAAGTTGGCTGTTGGGCGTCTCGTTCACTACCTTCGGGGCCTCGTCCAACATGGATTCGTGTTCATTTCAAAATTAGCTGGTCTGGTGCGCCATGGTTCTCAGAGACTCCGACACAACTTGCCAGAACTCACAAAGTGGAGAGAAGAGAACATAAAAAAAGTTGTCAAAAACGCAGGATTCCTTGACGTCGATTCGGTCTGCTGGCTCCATGCGACTTCCTCGAACCAAAGTATTCATCGAATTATTGCACGGTCCGTAGCTGTGCATCCATTCATCAGCAAAAGATTTGATAAGAATGTTCTTGTAAATCTTCGTCGTACTTTGGAAATCAATGAAACCAACGTCGTGGATTTGCGTTATGGCTTGTGTCTGGATCTCGCAGCTGGTGTTCCGCAAAGCTGGAAACTACTCCGGTCCATTCCTGATGTGTTACACAGTCAACTGGAGGAAGGAGAGTATCAGACCAATCTTCGGATTGAGTTCATCGGGCTTTACATCCATCAGAGGCCACAAATTCTCCGTGCTGCTGTCATGGCCGATCTTAGGCTACCACTGACCATGTGGTCTCATCTCTTCGAAAGGACATCACCTGATACTACAGAGGCTATGCATACACTCACTTGTGCATCTCGAGGTGTATTCGATTGGAAATTCAACCCCACTCACCAACCTATAAGTAATGCTGGGTTAGTACGGTTTAATAGTGAAGAACTGGGATGGTGGAAGTTTGAACGCCTCTTCCGTTACTTCAAACTGGGCAACCCCGACTATTCGTCGGACGCCAAAACTTATGAAACACGCTATCTCCTCCTGATTACCATCTATCGTAACCTTACCTCTGATGATCCACTCATCACCGACAAAGCTCGGAGACAAAAAGCCTTGCAAAATGTGTTGATAGGCTTTACGTGGTGCGCTGAACCCTCGAAATTACTTTACGTATCGAAGAATGCCGAATACTGCTTCACGTTCTTCAAAGATATCATCTGCGTAGACTCATTCTGGTCCGAGTTCATGACGGATGACGCCAGAAAGAGTGCACAACAATGTTTGCGCAATATATTTTACTGTGTGAACACTCCACTAGATAACCACTTGACGTTTGCGGACGGTCACAACCTCTCTCTGATTTATAAATGGTTTTCACAAGATTTCGATCCAGACTTCTCAAGTTTCACACCCCCCTTATTTTGGCTGCTGCTTGTGCCCCGGAACCGCCATCATCTATCCAAAACCCTCTTGGATGATCCGGATGCAGTATCTCATATCTCAAAATGTCTTTATAACTTGGCGAATGTCAGATTTACCTACCCTAATACGAGTATATTTGAAGGCTCGATTAATCTTTTCAAGTCTGTAACTCCGAGGAATCCCCTGTTCACCATTCTTTACGACCCCTCAGTGCTTGTGACACTATGGTTAGTCCTCGTATTTTGCAATTGGGATACGAAAGCGTATTTCCAAATTGTAAAATCGAAGATTAGCAAGAAGAAGCTGGACGAGCTATTTGACCTTATGAAAGGAATAGCGGAATCTGACGATCCGGCACCCTTAGCTCCCGAACTTCGGTCCCTTGGAGAACGCGTAAACCGTGCTCGTCCTGCATTAAAGACATCTGTGAGTGAATTTGGGGAACTTAAAGCTGAAAATGCGGGGTCAGACATGGTCAATGATACGGAAGATCATGCTCATGCGACTGATGTACGTTGTTTCGCACATCTCAGATCCTTCAGAGTCCTTTTACTAAAACATTTATCTAGCTTAAAACCCCTCACTCCATATCCAATCGGATGAAAAAAGTGTTCGCGTTTATTCGGCCAAAGACATCCGTAAAACCAACAGATCAAAGTACGAATGTATAGATCACTGCAAACACAAGTGCATAAAATGTGTCGTTGTGTAATATTGGTTTAGAGCATAGACTCATATCTTGTTGGAACGCCAGTCGTAACCAAACTATTCTTCCTTGTAGTATTGGCATCAAACATTAAGAACATAGATATACCATTGTCTGATGCGTACAATCAATCAAGAGTGAAAAAAAATGAAAATAATTGAGAACGACAAAGAATTGTAAAACATATATTTGTCCCGATAATCGAATTCCGATGATCCAAGACGTGATCCATATTAAACTCAGGTCCTGGACTCGATGGACCATAACACTTGAATCAACACTTTGGACGTTCACGCCCACAATAGAGGCTGTAAATTAGACATTGTCTTTCAAGGGTCTGACGTCTATCGATTGCGTCCTTCCAAGTTCCAACGGGCTAGTAGTCGTGGTGGAGCTGCACTTTCGTGAGATTAGCTGTAATTTGTCCGATCACGATAAACGACGTCTACGTTTCCAAGTGTCCACCGACCATCAACCGTAAACGGGACGACCTGATCGATTGATTTGCTATATCGACCATAACAGACCCGTACATGACTCGAGTCGTCTAATAAATTATTCCTATTCGATCCAGGGGACGAAATGAGGAACTATCAATGATGACGGAAGATCGCCCAAGCTGCAAGGTCCAGATATTGATTGATATTAAGCAAAAACATGAAAAGATACTTAGATCGACAACCTTACACTCCAGTCACGTTCTTCTCCTCGACAACGCGCTCAAAGAGCCCCACTGTGTTCGCATCAGCAGATAGTATCGCATCGACTTTTTAACACCCAGCTGAACACAAGCTCGGGAAAAGTCGCTGATTCGTTGCGGAATACGATACCGCCAGCAATCCAAGCGCCACATTTAAAAATCATTAAAACGGAACGTTGAATATAAGGTTTTTATAGCTATTCAGTGATAAACCGGCGACATTATATAAACTTCCCGTGCTATGTTTCTTGCATTGGCGTCTTTGTTTCAAGAAAACTGAGATTTTGAGAGCAGGGAAAGGATGAGGGACGGTGCGTGCTGTTTCAATAGGGAAAGCTTCAAAAGCTTTTGATTATCCAAACGAGCCTCGAGACTTACCAAAGTCCCACCTTTGAGCGCAAGGGCTAAGCGCTAATCGAACAGGGGTTTGAGACAAAAATCGAGTAACAAGCTGTTTTTTATTCCATTTGTGCCCACACGAAACATCCGAGAGTACTGCGCTGGAAGATGTGTAGGTCTATTGATTCTTCAAGTTGAAGCTCACCGGCAATTCCCGGGTGACGCCGACCTCTGTTCTGTTACCCCGTCTGCATCACGACGTATATCCTGTCCCCTGTACAAGCACCACCATCTCCAGCCATTGTAAATCTTCTGTCTTCCCCTCGCACTTCCGACGTGTCTGGCTTGTCCTTGTTACACGAAGCCGCACATAGGAAAGATGTCAAGCTTGTGGAACTTGCCGGCGCAGATGTCTTCGTCCTAAACCGCAAGGGCAGACCAGTTATCAATGCTGCAGGTAAAGACGGCCCTGTTAAGGCCTATTTACGACAATGTAAGTTGTGCCGAATTCACTGTTGCTTGCAAGCTTTTGTTTCCTTACGGTTCCTGCTAGTTGCCAATCAAAACCGAACCCTAACAGAAATATCGTCGGTAGAGCCGCTCACCTTGAAAGGTTACTTGAACAAGTACACCAATATTGCGCGTGGATACAATATTCTATGGTTTGTCCTTAAAGATGACATATTACCATGTATGTTTACTTTCCGTATTACATTTTGACTCACTTCATTGAAAGATTATCGTTACCAAGACACGAAAAACGTAAACTGCCGTGGCTTCATTTCCATGGCATCTACTGTGCTCAAGTTTCACCAGAACGAACGATTCCGCCTCGAAGTACATTCGGGCCTTATTCGGAACCACATTCATCAATCTTCTTCAACCAGCCCTGCCGTCGGTTTCCCAGCCCTCACAAGTCGTATGTGAAAGGCAAACCGCCAAGCTGAGGCTGCTCAATGGGCACAATCTATCAATGAGAATGTTGAATGGTACCAGAATTGTCCCAATCTCGTACCTATCTCGCTTTCCCTTGCCGTACGAGCCTATGCGGGCAAACAGTGCCTCAGATATGGTCAGCATAAAACTCGGAAAAGGTTGCATCTAAACACACACAATGGAAGTTGAGGGTCGAGCAGATGAAAGAGAAGAATACGCCGAGAATGCATACTTCGATGACGAAACAACGTCGTTGGCACAATCGTCGACTTCCAGCTCTGGAGTTCACCATCCGCATAGCTGTTCAATCGGATTGCAAAGTAACACCGCGATCGCTCAGCTGGATATCACTGCACAGTCATTCAATGTCCGATTCGTCACCTCAGCAGAAAAGACGGATTATACCCGCAGAATTTGCGCTCAAAGAACCACTCCTGCAAGATCAGCAGGCTACCAATGATTACGTTCAGATGATAAAGGAACGAGAACAATGGTTTCAAGGGAAGAACGGGATCGTGCGTCGATGCGGGAGGAGAGAGTTTGAGTAAAGAGGGCGCGATGCTAGAGGACGAGATCAGGAAGAGGGAACAGGCGAGGTCTGCGGCGAGACGAAGAAGCCTGTTAGTCAACAATGAAACTGGGCCCGTTACACTCCGTCAGAGTTTCCTGCATTATCTGATGTTGTACTTGCGATGTCAACATCTCAACCATCCCTGGCTACATCCTCTACTTCTCCAACTTCGCTTCTAACACCTATTGCACCCGTTCCAAAGGCCTTAGCATCATCCCATTCGATTATCATCACTTCAATGTTATCAGCTCAAACCGAATCCGGCATACTAGGTTCAGACGACGAAGGTGTATCAGATGAAGAAGGTGATTTTCTCGACGCTACCGAAAGTAACAACCTACCCGATCTCGTCATCAGCGCGACGCTCTCTGGACAACCTTCCCCTCCCACGACTATTCCTTTTGAGATACAAGCGTAAATTGGATATTGAAATTTGCGACCACGCCTTCAGATCAAACGCGACGACCGGCTGAGCACAAGATTTTGAAGAACAGCATTGGGAAGGACTTAACGAAGACTACGTCACCTGTCTATTTTGATGAGCCAACGTGTATACTGCAGCGAATGGTAAGCTTCTTCAAACAAGATTTGGCTAGGCTTATGGCTGACGTCGCTCCATAAAGCTGAGGGTATGGGGTGTAAGTGGTCTTATTATCGGTTTAATAGCTAAACCATTTCAGTCCGATGCTTGTAAGTCTTTTCAATACGCTCACATTTAAGTTCTGTCAATAGTGAAACTTTAGATAGAAACTACCGATATTGTTTTGAACAAGTATCGCATCATTCACCTATCAGCGCATGTTGGGCGGAAGGTCGCTGATTGGAAGTATCATGGAGAGGTACGTGTGGCTGATCTCGTTGGCTTTGAGGTTTGTTTGATTGTTTATTTCTCCTCAGGTTGGCGCACAAAGAAAATTTATGGGCAAATCATTCGAAATTAAGCCTACAGGTGTCGCACACGTCGACATTAAGTCAACGAAGACCCTACTGATGACCGACACGAACTTTATACATGGAAGAAAGTCCTTACATGTGTTTCCGGTTTCGTTCTTCTCGGTAACACTACGATTGATCCATATGGAGATACAGGGGTACGCGTTGGGATTTTTCATGTCACTACATATATTTATGATGATACTGCGTAGATTATTAATCATCGTACGAAAGACAAGTGTGTGTTGACGTTTAAACTGCGTGACTGGAGAGGCGATGATGCTTTCGAAATACGTGGTCACGCCATGAATCGTTTTAACCAAGCTACATACGACATCGCGGGGCGATGGGATAGCCAACTTATAGCTTCGAAAGCTGGAACTGGTCAAGGTGCATTACTACTCAACGTTGATATAGATGGAGGACAGTCACCGACTTCTGAAGCTGAATACGTACTTTTATGGAAGAACACCGAGAAGCCCAAAGCACCATTCAATCTAACACCATTCGCTATCACATTAAATGACTGTCCAGACACACTGAAGTCGTACCCCACCACGGAAGAATATCAACTGAATACAAGCTGTTCAATAGGGACATTATCATGATTTTCAGCCCCGTCATCTAATCTGAGGATTGAGGTGTCAGTATTCGCATAGGTTCCAGCCTGGGTTTTATTCCTTTAAATGGTTATGGTGGTGTATGATCCAGACATTTTTGTCAGTAATCAATGAAGTGGTAGCTTGCGATCTAACGGTGCTATTACCCATCTTCGTTTCTTTTTAAAAGATATCATTCGCATGTGGTCATTATATCTCGTTCGCCTCTCCCTACGCCTTTCAAATTGTTCCAGACTTGGAGTCGGGGCCTGATTGGGCTGCTGAATGTCGAATGATCGTTGATGATGCAAAGGCAATTTGCGGGACCGTGGGGCTTCAACGTGTCCTGGCTATAGCTACAGAAAGCACAAACGAAAACAGGAATCTTACCAATGCTGTTACGTTCTATTCGTGAGTTCCGTGGCTTTGAATACCCGCCGCTCTTTTGTGGGCACAACGATACACTCGCTGAATATCGTGGCAGATTTGAGCGCCAAACTTTATGGCTATCAAAGAAGTCTTTTGGCTATGTATATTACATATAACTGGCTGACTTGATTGACTTAAATTCTTTAAATATTGTTATGGACACCTTCGCTGCAGTGTAATAAGCTGTGTTCAAACTGTGTTAAGAAGATGTAAGTAACTATATAATACAACTCAATTATCTTATATCTTCGCACGAAGCTTGGGTTTACTAGATAAAAACTTTTAAGTCGCTTGGCAGACGGTCCAAGCGATACAAGCCAAAATCAAAGCTGAGAAGAGAAGAGACCTTCTGCCGTGCTACATATGTCAAAGATTTCGGGCGCGGTATTGACAATTGGCAAATAATCGTTTATCTGCGAATAAGGTACAATAAGGCTCCGAAAGTCTTATTGGTCTCCGGACTTTCCTGTCATGTCATGCATTCAACGCTAATCATCTTCACGTAATTTTAGGTATTGAGTCCTGATTTTTACCCACGATCCAAAACCGAGATGGCGCTGCGTTATTATAATCAACGTTTTGAATAAAACCGCCTTAAGCGCGTTTCACCGAACCTCCCTTGTCTCTTCACCTTCACACAACCTTATATCGTATGCAATCACCAGAGACTTACCATGTCGGAAACACTTAACTTGCACGAACAAACAAGACACGTCGAGGCTCGTAACGAAGATAGTGAATGTTCTGAAATATCCGAGGAAGGCCCTGATGACCAAAGTGAAATTCTCGAGTCTTCATCTATAAGTATGGCTCTGACTCCAGAAATAGAAAGCGAACGGCCTGCTACCGTGCCAACGATGGGCCAACAGTCAGATGAAAGGATAGAGAATTTGGTGGATCTCTTTCGCGAATTTCTCGGTGAGTTTTCTGCACCCTGGTATAGTATATATGAAATTTTTTCCTGAACTATTCGTGCATTTTGAAGAGACCGTACCTAACAAAGTAGTCTCTGATTCTCCTCATCCTGCCACGCAACGAAACACGGCAGGACGTAAAAGGTTTTTCGGACTAGCCAAAGGCTTTGCTTCAGAGAATGGCTGTGAGCATGTTAATTTAAATCCCGTTTACATAATTCAAGTGGGCTAATGTGATGCATAATAGCAAATAATAAATATGATTACGAACAAAAATATCCACGAGATGAACCCGGGAAGGAGACCGGGGAAAATGCTCGTATCTGGCTCACTTACCTTGACGAAGCCGAATCGTTTGATCGTGAGAGGGCAGAGAGGTGGAAAGACACAGTAGATGTACTTCTCGTCTTTGTACGCAGAACATTTATCCGTAATCGCATCATAAAAGCTGACTTTGGTGAATTAGGCTGGTCTCTTTTCTGCCGTTATAACAACATTTATCTCACAGGCTTCACAAAGTCTGCAAAAAGATAACACCCAAGTTTCGGCATCCCTGCTATCTGAAGCAGTTCAATTGTTGCGAGCTAATTTCACTGGAGTACCGGCAAGCCAGGTACCCAGCTCAACACTCACACCTACATCGCCGTTTATACCGTCAACAAACACACTTTTGGTGAACGGCCTGTGGTTCGCAAGTTTAGCGATTACATTATCTACGGCGCTATTCGCCGTCATTGCGAAGCAATGGCTCAATTATTACTTATCTTCTATTCCTGGATCGATAAATGAAAGAGTTCGAGCGAGACAGTTGCGGCTCAATGGCTTCGAATCGTGGAAAGTTCCAGTGATCATTGACATTCTCCCTATCCTACTCCACCTTGCTGTCGGCTTGTTTCTTACAGGGATCATTATATTACTGTTTCCACTGGATGTTCGTGTTGCCTGGACGATACTCATCATCAGTAGCATCACTTATATGTTATATTTTGTTTCGGTGATGCTGCCTATTTGGTACGCGGAGTGCCCGTATACATCTTCGTTAACGATTTACACCGGATTTATCTTTCTTGTTCTTCGACAAGTTTCCCGAAATATCATCACGATCCTAAACGGGGGCTTTAAAGCTCAGCATACCATCGGGAGTCTTACTCATTACCTCCGGGGCATCGTCCAACCTCGATTAATGTTCATTTCAAAGTTAGCTGTTGTGCGACGTCTCATTCACTACCTTCGGGGCCTCGTCCAACATGGATTCATGTTCATTGCAAAATTAGCTGGTCCGGTGCGCCATGGTTCTCAGAGACTCCGATCCAACTTGCCAAAACTCACAAAGTGGAGAGAAGAGAACATAAAAAAAGTTATCGAAAACGCAGCATTCCTTGATATCGATGCGGTCTGTTGGCTCCATGCGACTTCCTCGGACCGAAGTGTTCATCGAATTATTGCACGATCAGTAGCTGTGCATCCATTTATCAGCAAACAATTTGATACGGATGTACTCGTGGATCTCCGTCGTACTTTGGAAGTCAGTGAAACCAATGTCGTGGATTTGCGTTATGGCTTGTGTCTGGATGTCGCAGCTCGTAATTTAACATCCTGGAAACTACTCCGGACCATTCCCGATGTGTTACAAAGTCAGATGGAGGAAGGAGAGTACCAGACCTATCTTCGGTTTGAGCACATTGGGTTTTACATCGATAATGAGCCACAAACTCTCTTGAATGCCATCGTAGGCGATCTTAGTCTTCCACTGACCATGTGGTGTTTTCTCTTCGAAAGGACGTCATCGTCATTTGATGATACCGACGTTGTGACTATACTCACCCGTGGACCTTGGGGTGTATTCAATTGGAAATTCAACCCCACTCACCAACTTATACGTGACGCGGGGTTAGTACGATTTGATAGTGAAGAACTGGGATGGTGGAAGTTTGAACGCCTCTTCCGTTACTTCAAACTGGGCAACCCCGACTATTCATCGGAAGCCAAATCTTATGAAACACGCTATCTCCTTTTTATCACCATCTATCGTAACCTTACCTCCGATGATTTACTCATCACCGACAAAGTTCAGAGACAGACCGCCTTGCAAAGTGTGTTTAGAAGCTTTACGTGGTGCTTCGCAACCGGAAGTTTACTTCACACATCGAAGAATGCTGAATACTGCTTCGCGTTCTTCAAAGATATCTTCTGCGTAGACTCATTCTGGTGCGAGTCTATGACGGATGAGGCCAGAAACGGTGCACAAATATGTCTGCGCAATACATTTGACTGTGTGAACTCTCCACTAGATACCCACTTGACGTTTACGGATGGTCACAACCTCTCTCTCATTTATCAATGGTATTCACAAGATTTCGATCCAGGCTTCTCACGTCTCACACCCCCCTTGTTTGGGCTGCTGCTTCTGCCCCGGAACCGTCACCATCTATCCACAATCCTCTTGGATGATCCGGATGCAGTATCTCATATCTCAAAATGTCTTTATAACTTGGCGAATCCTGAATTTCTCTATTATAATATGAACATATATGAAGGCTCAATGAATCTTTTCAAGTCTGTGAGCCCGAGGAATCCCCTGTTCACCATTCTTTACGACCCCTCAGTGCTGGCGACACTATGGTTACTCCTCATGTTTTCCAATTGGAATATGAAAACGTATTTCCTGCTTGTAAAATCGAAGATTAGCAAGAAGAAGCTGGATGAGCTATTTGACATTATGAAAAGAATAGCGGAATCTGACGGCCCGGAACACTTAGCTCTCGAATTTTGGTCCCTTGGAGAACTCGTAAACCGTGCTCGTCCTGCATTAAAGAGATCTGTGGGTGAATTTGAGCAACTTATAGCTGGAAATTCGGGGTCAGACAAGGTCAATGATACTGAAGATCGTGCTCGTGTGACTGATGTACGTTGTTTCACACATCTCACATCCTTCTCAGAGTCCTTTTTACTAATTTAAAGACATTTATCTAGCATCAAACCCCTCACTCCAATTGGACGAAAAAAGTGTTCGAGTTTATTCGGCCAAAGACATCTATAGAACCAACAGATCAAAGTATGGATGTATAGATCACTATAAACACAATTGCACCAGATGTGTCGTTGTATAATATTGATTTAGGGCATAGACTCATATCTTGTTGGAACGCTAATGTAACCAAACTATTCTTCCTTGTATTTGCATGATTAGGAATATAGATATATACCATTTTCTGATGCGTACAATCGATCAAGAGTGAAAAAAAGGAAAATAATTGAGAATAATTGAGAATAACATGGAAACGTAAAAAACCTATATTCGTCCCGATAATCGAATTCCGATGATCAATGATCCAAGACGTGATCCATAATCTCAGGTCCCGAAATCGATAGACCACAACACTTGAATCAACACTTTCGACTTTCACGCCCACAATAAAGTAAATTGAATATTGCCTTGCGAGGGTCTATCGATCATGTCCTGCCAACAGGTAGCCGCTGATTGTCCCTCAACACCAGCTTAAAGAGGATAAAAGAAATTCCCGTGGTGATGTCGGGTTTGGGAGATACGTCCGAGAGAGCTGCACTTTGGTGAGATTAGTCGTAACGTGTCCGATGGACGATACCGGCCATCAACTGTAAACGGGACGACCCGAGCTGGTATATCAGACCATATCAGACCCGTACGGTTGCTCTAAAAAATTATTCCTGTTCGTTCAAAAAAGGAAATGAGGCGTTATGAACAATGACCAAAGATCGCCCAAGATGCAATGTCCGGATACGATTGATATTGAGCAAAAACATGAAAAGATACTTGGAGCGACCACGTCACACTCCAATCATGTTCTTATCTTCGAAATTCTCGAAAAGTCCCACTGTATTCGCATCAGCAGATGGTAATCACATCGACTTCTATTACCTAGCTGAACACAAGCTCGGGAAAAGTCGCTGATTCGTTGCGGAATACGATACCGCTAGAAGCCCGAGCACCACCTATAAAATCATTAAAACGGAAGGTTGAATATAAGGTTTTTATAGTTATTACCTGATAAACCGGCGACATTATATAAACCTCTCGTACAACGTTTCTTGCCTTGGATGCATTGGACATGCTGGCGGTCTTGATCTTGATCAGAGTCAGACAAAGACAGACAACATGAACGTTGGCGCACTGTTCCCCACGCGTTTCTCCCGATAATGTATCTGAGTTATTATCCTCGGACCGATCATCGATATTGAGCTTGAGGTTCATTTGTGGGTTCGTCTGACCTGTACCATACGATGGAAGAAGGAACCGATCGAAATCCTGCGGTCTTGTAACGAAGCCTGATGATAGACCTTTCTTCCGACTCGTTAACGTGAGGACTCTCTCTTCTTCGTCGCCAGATAATGGAACCTTTTCATTTTCCGATCCGCCGTCCTCGCTAAAATATTATTTCAACGTTGTCTTTGCGACATGTGCATGAATGACCGTGACTCAGGGAGGTGCGCTGTCGGAGTCGATCATTTCTCCGGGCATTATTGCCTTGCAGGTAAAGCGGTTTTTGCTTCAAAGGACTGAGACTTAAAACGAAGGGAAAGGAGAAAGTGAGCAGGTGATTTTGGATGCTGTTTTTATTAGTGGTTAACCTTTTGAAAACGTTTGATTGTCCAAACGAGCCTCGAGACTTGCTAACATTTCTGCGCAAGGGTTAACCAAACGGGCGTGAGGCAAAAAAAAAACCGAGCAACAAGACATCCGTTATTCCATTTGTGCCCATAAGAAACATCCAAGAAAGCGATTATACTGCGCTGGCAGATGCGTAGGTCTATTGAATAAACTCGACTTGAGCCACCGGCAATCTCCGCGTGACGCGTGACGCCAAACTTGCACCATGGCCATCTACACCACGAAGTATTCAAGCAACACCAGCCCTTGTAACTCTTCTGTCCCCTCGCACTTCTTTTTTTGACCTATCCTACATTACCGAATCGTCGGGCTTGTCTCCTTGTTACACGAAGCCGCGCGTGGAAAGGATGGTCAAGCTTGTGGAACTTGACGCGCTTGACGGCGCAGATGTCCTCATCCTAGACCGCAAGGGTAAACCAGTATAGATGCCGCAGGTAAAGACGACCCTTTTTTAAGGCCTATGTACACTAATGTAAGTTATCAATTCATTTTTCGTTGTTGCAAGCTTTTGTTTCCTTACGGTTCCTGCTAGTTGCCAACCAAGTCCGAACCCTAACAGAAGCATCATCGGTGGAGCCTACTGCCTCGAAAGATTACTAAAAGAAGTGCATGAACTTTGCGTGTGAATACAATACACGATGATTTGTCATTAAGGATCGCATATGATTATGTACGTTTACCTTTCGTATTACCTTGTTTGAATTGCCAACTCACTTCATTGAAAGATTGTCGTCACCAAGAGACGGAAAACGTCAACTGCCGTGGCTTCATTTCCATGACATCTGCTGTACTCAAGTTTCACCGGACCGAACGAGTCCGGTTCGAAGTTCATTTGAGGCCCAGTCGGAACCACATTTATTAGTCTTCTTCATGATCAGCAGCCCTGCCGTCGGTTCCCCCAGCCCTCACAAGTGGTATGTGGAAGGCAAACCTCCAGGCTGAGGCTGCTCAATGAGTACAATCTATCAATGAGAGCACCGAATAGTACCAGAATTATCCCAGTCTCGCACATATCGTGCTTTTTTTTGCGCATGCCGTACGAGCCTATGCGGGCAAACAGTGCCTCAGATACGGTCAGCATACTGAACTCGGAGAAGGTTGCACCTAAACGCACGCATTGAAAGTCGAGCATTGCTGGAAGAGAAGAATACGCCAAGAGCATTACCTGATGACGAAACAAGGACGTTTGCGTGCTCGTCGTCGTCCAGCTCTGGAGCTCACCATCCGCATAACAGTTCAATCGGATCGCAAAGTAACATCGCGATCACTCAGCTGGATAACACTACACAGACTTCACAGTCAATCAACGCCCAATTCGTTACCTCAGCAGAAAAGACGGATTTTACCCGCTGAACTTACGCTCAAAGAACCACTTCTTCAAACTCAGCAAACTGTCGATGATTACGTCCGGATGACAAAGGAGCGGGAAGAGTTGTTTCAAGAAAGAACGGGATCATTGCGTCGATGTGGGAAGAGCCTGAGAGAGTTTGAGTAAAGAGGGCATGATCCTAAAAAACGAGATCAGGAAGAGGGAACGGGCGAGGTCTGCAGAGAGACGAAGAAGCCTCTCAGTCAACAATGAAACTGGATCCGCTCTGCTCCACCAGAGGCCTACGAGAGTTATCCGCATTACCTGATATTGTAAATGCGATGTCAACATCTCAATCGTTCCCGCCTACATCTCCCTGCATCTCCAGCTTCGCTTCAAACACCTTATTGCACTCTTTCCAAAGGCCTTAGCCTCATCCCATCCGATCATCGTCATTTCAACTTTATCAGCTCAAACCGAATCTGGCATACTAGATTCAGACGACGAATGTGAATCAGATAAAGAAGGTGGTTTTCTCGACACTATCGAAAGCAACAACCTACCCGATCTCGTCGTCAGCGCAACGCTCTCCAAACAACTTTCCCCTCCCACAACTATTCCTTTTGAGATACAAGCGTACTCTGGATACCGGAATTTGCGACAACGCCTTCAGATCAGAAGCGACGACGGACTGAGCACAAGGTTTTGAAGAACAGCATTGGGATGGGAAGGACTTAACGAAGACTACGTCTCCCGACGTGTACGTTGCAGCGAATGGTAAGCTTCTTCAATTTTCAAACATAATTTGGCTAGGCTTATGGCTGACATCGCTCCGTAAAGCTGAGGATATGGGGTGTAAGTGATCTTGTCGTCGCTCGTATTACGTTTAGTTCTGCTCATGGGATTATGACAGTGGACATTGCACTTACTGAAACCGACGCACGTAAGCGTCTGGCATATGTAGCAACGTTTGCCATGTCCAGTTATTACGGCACCATCGGTTTGATAGCCAAGCCATTTCAGTCCGATGCTTGTAAGTCTTTTCAATACGCTCCCATTTAAGTTCTGTCAATAGTGAAACTTTAGATAGAAACTACCGATATTGTTTTGAACAAGTATCGCATCATTCACCTATCAGCGCATGTTGGGCGGAAGGTCGCTGATTGGAAGTATCATGGAGAGGTACGTGCGGCTGATCTCGCTGGCTTTGAGGTTTGTTGGTTTGATTGTTTCTCCTCAGGTTGGCGCACAAAGAAAATTTATGGGCAAATCATTCGAAATTAAGCCTACAGGTGTCGCACACGTCGACATTAAGTCAACGGAGACCCTACTGATGACCGACGCGAACATTATACATGGAAGAAAGTCCCTACATGTGTTTCCGGTTTCGTTCTTCTCGGTAACACTACGATTGATCCATACGGAGATACAGGGGTACGCGTTGGGGTTTTCATGTCACTGCATATATTTATGATGATGCTGCATAGGTTATTAATCATCGTACGAAAGACAAGTGTGTGTTGACGTTTAAACCGCATGGCTGGAGAGGCAAGGATGCCTTCGAAATACGTGGTCACGCCATGAATCGTTTTAACCAAGCTACATACGACATCGCGGGGCGATGGGATAGCCAGCTTGTCCATCACATTAAACGACCGTCCAGACACACTGAAGCCGTACTTTCCGTCCACCGACTATCAGCTGAGGCCTGACCAACGCGCCTTTGAGCTGGGCGAACACGATCGTGCAAACGTGTGCAAAGAAAAGCGAGAGGAATATCAGCAGGCGGCGAGAACAAAGGATTCTGCCGGCGCACAAGCATCGATGGTTCGGGGCGACAACGGATAGAGATACCAGCAAGCGCTTTTGGTCACCTTTTCGAGGCGGCAACAAAGGTCAGTACTGGCTAGAACGGGAACAGGCTATAAATAATAGAGATTTGGATGATAATATACATTTCATTTCTGAAGAAATTTATTGTCATGCTGTACGTTTGATTCTACCCAGACGGTATCATTATTGTAGATTTGTAATGGACATTTTTTTTTGCGCTTCTTCGAGATGATCCTCAATGATTGATTTGTAAGCCATTGCCGATGGCGGTGCAATGGCCAACGTCCTTCACGGCCCCATGCATGGACTCTTGGCTTTAAACTTTGAAGGATTTTTCAAAATCAAGCTTTAGGTTTCCCTTCTGCCAGCTTTATCGGATGACTCGGACGCCACCACGGATGTATTTCAACTTGATACCCGGCCGCGTGCAAATCTTGTGCAGATCACACACTCTCCGAACAGATGAATCAACGGAATTAGGAATCGGCTTACGATCCTTGCACTCACTTTCAGAACCACACAGCCCAAAACAAGATTAGCGAATCGGTGAATATCTCTCATCTCTGCGATAGTTGGCGCACCTGCTCACAATGGAATCCCCAAACGATCTCACGCGTACGCGTAATTCCGATACCAAAGGTTATTCATGAGCACTCGGACAAACAAAGCAAAGATTGCTCATTTCTCCAGTCACGGATCTTACTTACAATACACACACTGGTTTTTGTTTCTAAAAATGGCTTTTTTTTGGTCCAGTGTCCGCTGTCCTTAGCATTTCCCCGTTCGTTCTACCTAACCTGACCAAGACCAACGAAAAAGTCGAATACTAACGTCATCATGTCCTCAATGGAAACTTTGGTCCATCTTTTCCAAATATAAAGATAGCTTTTTTTGCTGTTCACGATTCCCCAACTTTAGTTGCCACCCGTCGTGAGCGCGTCAACATCATCATCACCACGCGTTAGGCCATGCTTTCATCTCCTCTCCGCAGAAAATCGTCCAAGGCATCTTCTAGCGATCTCATGAATCAGGAAAATATCGATAAAGCTCTTACATCGAAGCGAGATAGAAAACCCTCTCTTCTTGTCTCTATTTTCAAATCGACATCGACCGTATCTAGTGGCGATTCAGATGGAGACAGAGATGCCGTGGACTCCATAATGTCTCAATCACCTCCTCGCACAAAATTCTTCAAATTTCCTACTAAATATGGCCGGGGAAAACAAAAGATATTAGAGTCGATGGATCAGAATACAATTACAACAAATACGACTCCCGACTCACAGGGGCTCGAGGAAGTAGACCGAGAAGAATTGTTGGAGGACAATGCGACTACTACTATCCCCGTCCCCTATGTCGACCAAGAAGAATCTTTACAGTTGTTTTCTCCCCCTACTCTCACAAGCCAAAAGAATCAGTCGAATACCGTTGTCAACCTCGGACTTCGTGATGACTCCCTTTTGACTTTAGAACTAAAGTCTGGACCGTACTACGAAATTTGGGATCCTCGTGAGACGTAAGATTCAATTTTTTTTTCATCATAAAAATCTTTGTTCTTCTAACATACTCCTCCCATCCAGTGATCACTTTACAATAAATGGTCGCATAACGTATCAGCCGGCGCATTCACCTTCCAAATCAGCCTCTCAAATGTCACACCTAATCTATCTATCCGTTGACACATTCATGCAATGTCCCAGGAAACCGATCGGAAAAGGAAACCCAGAACCTAAATATCTCAAACTTGTCGAAAATAGCACCGTATTCGAACCTAGTAAGAAGAAGAAGAGGTCAGAATCCACAACAATCACTGAAGAGGAACGGCACCCGGATATGAAAACCGTTGAAGAAAATCTAGCTCAGCCTCAACAACGACAAGCCTTATCACCCATAGTCGGACTTTTATCTACTAATTCTACTATTGATATTCAGCTCAAGCCCATTGTATGGTTTCGAGGTAATCAAATTTGCATGTTCAGACTCACTATCCCCGTTGCCGATCCATTTCTTTTCCCCGATAATGGAGCTGGCAACGTTTTGAGAACCATCAAAGTTCGAGTTAGAGGGGTTATAAGAGTATCAGAGTTGGATGGCAGGTTGACGGTAAACGAGTCATTCGTAGAAGAAGATATTGTGATAGATATTTTGAAAAAGGCAGTCCTCATGGACAAATAAAATTGTGTCTCGTCGTGTTATGTACTACACAATTTTTTCTTCTTAATACCAATTCTCCAAGAAGATATGGAGTTCCACGTTATACATAGTAAAAGAAGATTCAAGTTGGATGTCGCACCCCAACTAAGAATGACCCGACACAGCTTGGGGCTCGTAAGGTTCTTCAAGATATTTGACCTCCTCATCAGTCAAGCGCATATCAACAGCGGCTGCAATTTATTTATACCGGTCAGTCTAATATAAGATAACGAACAAGGGTGCCGCTACTTGCCTATCAAATCTTGAAGATTCTTCAGGCTTGTGGTTCCGACAATGGGGGCGGTAATCCCTTTATATAAATAAGAAACTTCAGCATGCGATACTACTACGACGAACTGAAATAGTTAACAACGTTTACCTGGATTGGAGAAGCACCAAGCTAACGCAACTTGAGCCATTGTAATCTGCTTCTTCTTTGCAATCTCTTCCACACTGACGTAGAAAAAAAAAATCCAAATATCAGCACCTTATTCAATGACCCACACGTTCGAGTTCTGAATTGACTGACCGGTTGACTATATCAGTAGTACAGGAAGCTTTATATCCATGTTTCAAATACCTAATAGTCAAAACGTATCAATGGAAATTGCAAAGCGCTAGCTTAGGAACACAAACGGGTCTGTATCACCCCTCTTCGTTTTATCCGTCAACGGCCGGGTGAGTAGACCTCGAGCTAACGGAGACCAGGGAATACAGCCAACCCCAAAGTGCTAGGCACATCCACATATGCACGTCAGTTAAAAAACTAAAAAAAATAAGATAATATTGAAACATACTTTAAGAGTTGGCATCATTTCACGTTCCTCCTCTCGATATACCAAAGAATAGTGGTTTTGCATCGAGATAAATGGTGTAAGTTTGTTGTTAATGGCGTAGTCTAAAAAGATTCAGTGTTACGTATTCGATTAATATACAAAATAAACTCACTTTGCATAGCGTGGACTACGTTTTATATCAGTGAAAAGATATACTTGCACGAAATATTCATTACTTACATTGATAGGCGTAGCAGGAGCTCATCCCGATATAGCGTACATAGCCAGCCTTTACAACGTCATGCAAAGCTTGCATCTTGTTTAAAATAAAATTAATAATAAGGACTTTTGTTAGAAAAGACACTTGACGCACAGTTTCTTCGATAGGCGTTTCGTAGTCAAAACGGTGACCTGTAAATATGAGTAATTACCTTCAACAGCTGTAGTAATGTGACAGTCTCTTACACTGTAAAAGATCTATGTAATCGAGCTGAAGTCTTTCCAGACTGTGTTTGACACTTTCGAAAATATGCTGTATGATATTAAAAAAGAAATAACCCTTGATACTGGTAAAAGAAATGCATACTTTACGGCCGAGGCCTTTCTGATTGACGTAACCATTTTTTTCAGCTTCATCGCCAGGTCCAATTCTGAGATACGCAGTTTCCGGAGTACGTCCAACAACTGCGTAGAGCTTGAGACGGTAATGTTAATTCATTATTTCCCCTATCAAATCAGTATAATCACTTTGGTCATTACCACGATTTCATCTCGTGGCAGATTTAAAGCCTTGATTGCCTTCCCAAGAATGCGTTCGCTGTTAATTTAAAAATCTCGTCAATAATCTTAACCCTGGCTAAAAGATTCAGAAGCATTTTTACCTCTCTCCATTCGAATACACGTTCGCTTTGTGCACGTCAATGCGACACTCTAGTAACAGCGCAAAAGAATAACATTACCAGTATCAAAGGTTTGAATGCCAGCATCATAACTATTGATCGGCCGTTTAAGCTACGAAGGTTCTTGAACATTGGAAGTTAACGTACGCTGCTTTGATATGCTTTATAGCGTCCTCTTCGCCGAGCACCCAAGGCTGCCATTTGGGATCGCCATATTGCATCGTCCCGAGAATAATCTTGGAGACTTTGAGACCAGAATTACCTAGTCTGACTATAATACGATTGATATCACATTTAATAAAGATACAACTTGAGATGAAATCAAGACGTAGGAGACTAACCATAGGGCATGGTAGTTTTGCGAGTAGCTGTAGTGGAAGACATTGAGCCTGGTTGGAATGGAAAGTAGAAGGTGGTTCTATTCGTTGTCTCTCACTTCAAGCTGAATCTTCATCTTTATATCTTCCGCCCAAACTCTTTCCAATGCTAGTCAAGCTGCAGGCCGTGACTTGATTCGATTAGGTTATAAACGATGCCGGCATTGTTATTCGTAACGAAGTAATTGTTTTGAGCCAATGGTGGTCTACTTTGAGGTCGATGATTGTGAACTGGTGACAGCAAGAGATGAAAAGTGCGTCGTCCCATTGGATGGTAGAAGAAAAAAACCTGCAGCGCCGAGAGCTCTACCGCACCGGCTGTGCAGTGTGCACGTCAGCCTGAACTCGGCCGCAAAGTCTACGTAAGTGTTTTCCTTTTCTTTTTCAAAATTTTCTCATTCCGGCATCCGTATACGTCAGTCGTCTTCTAGGTGAATCCTCGAATTCATAAGCCAGGTTTAATCCTTCTCTCGCCAACTCCGAGTCATATTCTACTTCCGGCACGCAGGGCTAAGGGCGTCCGATGGCGTTCGCTCTTGCCCACTGTCCAATTATCCAATAGACGATGTCTGCATCCGCTGGTCATAAGATCATTAATCGACAAACACATAGTTCACGAACAACATTTTACCCAAATCACAATAAATCTTAACAACAATATCACCATCATCGTTGAAGATACAAAAGGACGCGTTTAATGACGCGTTCACTACTGACGCACTAGCTCTCGTCGAAAACTATTTCGAAAATGAAGAGGAACGCGTCACAGGTAAGGTAGTACGTCCTCCAGTTATTTCATTTGTCTTTCCCACATTGACTACTACGTTTTCTTATATAGAACCCACCTTACATATCTTACATGGAATTCTCCCCTGTCTTCACTCAGGAAAATATCAAGAAAAAACGAGTTATGCTTCGATAATGGAGCGAATGCGTAAAGTAGCAGGTTAAGTAGTAGCAGGTTAAGTCCTTCCCCTCTACAACTTCTTATTAACCCCAGTGGGCGGCTGAACTCCATCGGGACTAGATCAGAAATTCTCTTTAGTTATTATTGATGAATCGGTCTTAAAAGCGTCGATTCTTATTGCAAATTAACTGCGCACTTCTTGTGCTGGCTCCGCTCAGTTCATAATTAGATTAAACAAGAAAACAGCATTTAGCATTGCTTATTATAGACAAAAAAATTATTTTCTCACACAGGGTCGGTAATAAGGACCGCAAAAATTCAAAAGTAATTAATAGGGAAACCAGGAACAACAACAAGAGTCTAGGTGTCTGGACAAATTACTGACCCGTGTTTTCCTTTAAAGTCAGTAGTCAGTATCTCTTGTATCGCTTAGACCCTCACCAGCCCTCAAGGCCTCAAGGCCTCACCCTGCAAACATGACTAAGGCCTCGTCGATCGACAACTCGATGGATTGGCCTTCGATGTGATAGGCCACAATGCGTCAACGTCATCCATAGATCTTCCTTTGAGCGATCTCTGATTTTTGGTCAGATTATTCAAATCTAGAAGGTGGCTTGTGATATGCCGTCTTGTTCTGTCCTTATTCTCGCTTAAGGATGGCAGTATTATGCGGACATTTACCTCGGTTTCTGCATCGCTGTTGGGGGATAATGCATATAAAAACCCCCACTTTCCTTCCTTGTTCGATTTACAATAATAAGAGTATCTTCCTCACCGCGCTCATCTACCAACGGTTTTTCGGCTCTCCCAAAACCAAGAATGGTTTACTTTTTTAACAACAACGATCAACATGATTTTTTTGAGTTACCTCCGAGGGCTCTCCAATACGAGGACTTGCAGGACTATTATGGGAATCAGCCTGCTCAGAAATCCGGGCCATCTACTCGTCCCAATTATTTTGAACATATACCCTCCACCGCATCAACCTCTAACTTACAGTGGCGCTCAGACGAGTCGTCGTCTTTGGACTTCTTCCCCGCCAGCACACGAATTTCCTCGCTTTCATACCCAACTTCACAGTCACCACTAGTATACGCATCACAGTCAAATCTCTATCATGCACCCAATGTTTCTGACTCACAACCCACGCATCCGCCACCCGTTGTACCTCCAACAGAGATTGATTACACCTTCCTCGCAAATGTGGATCGCACGCTTCTCAACACCGATATTCTAAAGGGTAAGTTACTTTTGAATTCTGTTTTCTCGTTTTATTGAATTAAACACTCCCTGTAGCTCTAGCTATGAGTGGCACTGTATCTTCTGAGTCGGTGGGGAACAGTTCTCTCTCAAGGAAACGACCCCTCCCAACTGAATCTGAAGACGCGTCTATCGACGCGTTTTCAGGACATAAACGTCAAAGGATCTTTGATAATTCTCAGAGCTTACCCAGTATGTTCTAAAACGCTTTATTGAGCGCGATCTGATAATTACAAACTATTAATAACGCATTGTTGTTTCAGATGTTTCTTATCCCACAAATGCTTACAACAATAACTTCAATACCAATCATACCAATAAATTTTGTAAGCGATCTTTGCACTTATTACTTTTATGTTTGTGAATGCCGAGACGATAATACAGTAGTGGCATTACCGGCTTCAGCTTCCCGTCACAATCCGAAGCCTTCGTCATCCTCGTATCACAATCCGCAAAACAGCAACGGTATGGCTATGCTTTGTTTAAAGAATGTTCACCGTTTGACCCATGTCCGATACACGCGTCTTCTTATCCCTTACCTGCTCTCCGACTCCAACTCTTCATAATACTATGGGTGGGACTCAATCTAGTCCCGCTGCCTTTTATAGAACTCTGGTGAACGACACGACATGGTGGGATCCAAATTCGCAATTAAATCCCCCTACCCCGAATTTTTTGCCCACATCTTCTACTGTCGTTGTTCCGCCCGACGCCTACTACTCGTCTGGAATTCAACTCAATTCAGATGATTATCCCGAAAATAGAGGCACAATTGTCTACACCTTGAATTTTGAATCGAGTGCCGATGAGAATGGAGATTTATATAACGGTCCGTATCACCTATATATCACTTCACATCATCCGCTGAATTATCAGGGTGCAATCGCAGGAACGTCCTCATTACCCTCAGGCTATTCCACCCTGCCTGTCAATCTGGAGAACGCACCATTTTATTGGAGCACAGATGTTCCGGGTATATACAACTTTTATAACACCACCTGTAAGTGTTCCTTCAATAAGCGAAAGTTCGTTCGGCTGATAAGCTCTGTGTATAATAATTAGCTATTGCGTCGGTTGCCTCGGGATTAAATGTTGTTCCTTCGTCTTTGGCAAACCCGTCGGTCAGTGAAAAGGTGAACCACACGAACGCCGTTGTAAACAGTAAGCGTCAACTTTATTTTTGACATGAATAGTCAAATTGACAAGGTTATATATAAGACACGACCGACTCGAGTGTTATCGATTTTCGTCAACACTCGGAAACAACCCTCGAGATATCAACGACTGAGAATGTAGCAAATGCGATCATTCCCAACGCAAACGAGCCTCGACATCGGGGGCACCAAATGTTGATCCACTTGCGATCACATACGAAATTAGCGCACCTTCCCCACCATCTTCTTCTACCCCGTCTGTCACCCCTAAAAAAAGGCGTTCAAGGAAATTTGAATCTAAACCAGCTGTAGACCAATGGATGTGGTACTACAAAGACGACTTGTTTCACTGTCGGTACATAGGTCCGGATCGTCCGAAAGGCTGTGCTTATTCTGAAGCCGGCCCACAAGTTTTCAAAACGGACTCGACAAGAAACTTCGAAAGACACATCAGGAGGCATGCCAAAGCTGAGGCAACCATGCGGGACCTCTCCCAGCAGGAGCGAGTAGCGACGAATGCTCTCTCTGCTGCGGGGAAGCTTAGGATCCCGGCGAGGTGCGACCTTGAGCATGAGAACCTCGCTCATTGTGATTATTACCGTCGAAATGGTCGTCGTTGGGCTGCGATGACAATGAAGAGAGCGGAGAATCTGAAGCGGAAACATCGTCAGAAATACCACGACGTTGGATGGAAAGAAAAGCGTCCGCAACAGCCTCCTCCGGTCCCATGTCCGCAGCCGTCAAAAAAGCAGAGCAAATGGAAGAAGGCTTGATCACCGCGTCCTTCCTGGATCATTGATCAATATTAAAAGCGCTGTCGTCGTTAAAATCATCTATATTTTTTTCTCTTTTCTTTATTGTATTAGTGTTAGTGTATAAAAGAATGATCCCGGCAATCATGTACAACATACCATCATGTATTTGCAATTAGATTTTTTGAATATTAGCATACCGACTTCCCCATCCCCATTGCCGCATGCGTTCATCTTGGTCTTGTCATCGCTACCATGATGGAAACAAGAAGAAACAACTGAATTGATTTCTTTTTGATAACAATATGACCGTCTTATATAGACACATGGGTCGAAACAAAAACAATTAACAAAGGCTCAAAGGGCGTGTATCGATCGTTCGCTGGGCTCATGTGCATGAACAATGAATAGATTTGTCACGGTCACATGCGTGAATTGAGTAACTGGTCCATTGTTTGACTTCAACAAGCTGAATCCTTTATCATTATACATTCTGCCCAGACCTTTTCCGATGCTTGTCGAGCCTGAGGTAGCTGTAGCTTTGATTATAAACAATGCATTAATTTGTTATACGTACCGGAATATTTCTTCAAGCCAATAATCGTTTACTTTGAACTCGATAATTGTGAATAGGTGATAGCAAGAGCTAAAAAGTGCATCGCTTCATTGGATGACAGAAGAAAACCTCCAGTGACGAGAGCCCTACCGCAATCTACATAAATAACTTTCGTTTCTTACTAGTAACTAGCTGCATGTAATTATTCAAACGCCAGACTCAACCTCCAGAAGATATTGTGGTAGACAGCTTGAAAAGATAGTCCTCGTGCAAAAATAGATTGTTTCTCGTCGTGTTATGTACTACACAATTGTTGTCCTAAATACCTATTTTTTTCACCAGTGAACACTGCGCTTCGAGCTTCGAGCTGTGTGATTAAAACAAGAAGATCGCAAGTCGCATTCCGATCAGGAATGACCAAACACAGCTTGTGGTTGATATGGTTCTTCGAGATATTTTACCTCCTCATCAGTCAAGCGCATATCAACAGCGGCTGCAATTTTATCCAACACCCGTCAGCTTTACAACAACAATAAGATAGTCGTTACTTGCCTATCAACTCTTGAAGGTTCTTTAGGCTTGTGGTTCCGACAATAGGGGCAGTAATCCCTGTATAGGAAGGTGTGATTTCAGTATGGAATGCACGATGGATTTCAATGATTACCGGTCACTCGCCTGGTTTGGAAAAGCACCAGGCTAACGCAACTTGAGCCATTGTAACCTGCTTCTTCTTTGCAATCTCCTCCACACTAACGTAGAAAGAAAAAAAAGCTCAAATATCAGTACCTTATGGACCCACACGTTCGAGTTCTAATTGACTGACCGATTGATTATATCAGTAGTACCGGAAGCTTTATATCCGTGTTGCAAGAATCTAATTGTCAGAGCGTGTCAATAAAATCGCAGAGTGGTGGCTTCAAAGCACAAACGCGTCTGTATCACTCCTCTTCGTTTTATCCGTGGACGGCCGGGTGAGCAGACCTCGAGCTAACGGAGACCAGGGAATACAGCCAACCCCAAAGTGCTACGCACATCACATGCACGTTAGTTGAAAAACTAAAAAAATAACATAATATTGAGACGTACTTTAAGGGTTGGCATCATTTCACGCTCCTCCTCTCGATATAACAAAGAATAGTGGTTTTGCATCGAAATAAACGGTGTCAGCTTGTTGTTGATGGCGTAGTCTGAACATATTCAGTGATACATTAATATACTCCCAGGTCGATATACAGAGTAAACGTACTTTGCATGGCGTGGACTGCGTTTTTAACGAGTGAAAAAATATACTCGAACGGGATATATTCATCACTTACACTGATAGGCGTAGCAGGAGCTCATCCCGATATAACGTACATACCCGGCTTGCACAACGTCATGTAAAGCTTGCATCTTTGATTCAAAAGAAGCATCAGTGGCAAGAATTTATTTGATAAGGCATTTGACTCACGGTTTCTTCGATGGGTGTTTCGTTGTCAAAACGGTGACCTGTGAATATAAGTTACTCCAACAATTGTGCTAGTAGTGATAGGACGGTCTCTTACATTGTAAAACATCTATATAATCAAGCTGAAGTCTTTCCAGACTGTGTTTGACACTTTCGAAAATATGCTATATGATAGGAAACAAAAAAGAAGTCAGACAGCAATCCTAGATCTTGATGAAAGAAAAAAAAGCATACTTTACGGCCGAGGCCTTTCTGATTGACGTAACGATCCTTTTCAGCCTCATCATCAGGTCCGATTCTGTAATATAGAGTCTCTGGAGTACGCCCAACAACTGCGAAAAGCTTGAGACAGTAATATTAATTCACGGTTTCCTCTATAGAATCAATTTAGTCACTTTGGTCATAACCACGATTTCATCCCGTGGCAGATTTAAAGCCTTGATTGCTTTCCCGAGAATACGCTCGCTGTCAATAAAATATAAACCTTGTCAAAATTTTGAACCTGGCAAAAGGTTCAGAAACGCTGTACCTCTCTCCGTTTGAATATATGTTTGCTTTATGCACGTCAATACGACACTCTTTTAGTAACAGCTCAAAAGAATCAACAATTACCAGTATCAAAAGTTTGGATCCCGGCATCATAACTGATAAGCAACTTCAGGCTACTATGATGGTTGCTAAACGTTGGAGATTAACGTACGCTGCTTTGATATGCTTTATAGCATCCTCTTCACCGAGCACCCAAGACTGCCATTTGGGATCTCCGTACTGCATCGTCCCGAGGATAATCTTGGAGACTTTGAGACCAGAGTTACCCAGCCTGACTACAGTCGATATCGCGTTAATCAGATGCAAATGATCCAGAAATCAAGACGCAAAAACTAACCATAGGGCATGGTAGTTTTGCAAGTAGCTGTAGCGGAAGACATCGAGCTCAGTTAAAACAGAAA
Source organism: Phallus indusiatus (assembly GCA_027605045.1). NCBI lineage: Eukaryota > Fungi > Basidiomycota > Agaricomycetes > Phallales > Phallaceae > Phallus > Phallus indusiatus. Next base: position 1,241,410 of record JAQFWX010000009.1, read on the forward strand.
GTAGAAGGTAGTTGTATATCTGATTTCAAGCTGAATTTCCATGTTTATATATTCTGTCCAAACCCTTTCCAATGCTCGTCAAACTGCAGCGGGTGACTTGATTATAAGCGATGCCACTGTTTTGAGTTAGTAGTCGTCTACTTTGAACCGGTGACGGCAAGAGCTGAAAAGTGCGTCGTTCCATTGGATAGCAGAAGATAACACAACTTTAGGGCCGAGAGCTTTAGTGTACCGGCCAGTGTGTATGTCCAGCCTGAACTCGGCCGTACTGAGCCTCGGGACCAGGCGATTACCTACGTCACCCCCCGTTATTCTTTTTAGGACAGCATAAGTTTTCTAAGAAAGGAACAACGGGCGACGTAAGTAATAGCCTGGTTCCGAGGCCGAAGTCTACGTAAGTGATTTCTTTTTTCAAAATCTTTCTCAGTCCAACAGCGGTATGTATACGTCAGTCCTTGTCTTCTAGGTAAATTGCCGAATCCATAAGCCAGGTTTCATCATTTTCTCGCCAACTAGCCAGCAACTCCGAGTCATATTCTAGTCTACTTCCGGCCCGCAGGGGCCCGGCGGCAGGGCTAAGAGCGTCGGAGGGCGTCTTGCCCACTGTCCGATATGTTTATCCAGCGGACGATGTCTGCATCTACTGGCCATAAGAGTATTATCATTAATTGACAAACACATAGTTCACGAACAACATTTTACCCCAAATCACAATAAATCCTAACAACAACCACTATCATCGTCAAAGATACAAAGGACGCGTTTCATGACGCGTTCACTATTTGTTCGTCGAAATTCGTATTTGGAGTGACGAAGTCTATTACATGGTAATCCATAATGAACTCATGTAAACGCCAGAATTGTTGTTCTCAGTACATACAATAAAGTACTAATCAACAAAAAAAGCTGTCCTCGACTTGGAACGTGTACTACTAGTAGCTAGTCAAACCCCAGACTCTGCCTGCCTCTACTGCTTCTTCTTAAATAACTTGAAGGCATTGAGGATTTTTGTTGCCGGGTTTTTGCCAGGTTTCGCACTAGAGTTGATAGATCCTTGTGGTCCATTGAGAGATTGCACTGAATCATTAGCATTAGTATTAGCGTTGAAGCTGGGGTATGGGTGGGGATCGGAGCTATTATTAGTAATTGAACTCAAGTTAGCGTTCATGTTGTTTCCAAGCTGTGGAGACTGCACATATTCGTTTAACGAAGGTGACGACGCCGAAAGATGATTCGGGTGAATCGTGGGAGGCGGTTGCGCCGACGAAGCTGCTCCTCCTCGTGGCGACGAGTTAGCGGATCCTAACGACTCCTGTTCCGATCTCGTCGTTGAGTTCTTCAGCGGAGAGTGTGCTTGTTCTTTTTTGTGTCTTGCCGCTGATTGAACGGAATTAGTCGGTGCAGTCGAATCCTTTCGCTGGCCGTTCGTCAATGCAGAGACTGGCGATGTCGCTCTCCTACGCTCGTGTTCTCTTTCCCGTTCGCGAGAACGACTGCGATGGGTGACGTTCGTTACAATGGGTTTTTGTTGTTCCATTGCTTGTTCATCTGGTGATGAGAATATGGTTGGAAGAGAGGTTGCCTTGGATAACGAAAGCTGTCGAGAAGGGAACGGCGAGTGCATTTGGTATGGCTGCCCCTGAAATTGAGGTTGCGCAGGTAAGTTGATCTGCCATGACGGTTTAAGCATGTTATGATGGTTGGTTTTATGCGATGCATCACCACTCTCCCTGATGCGTTGTACAACAGCGATGGAAATAGTCCCCCAATCCTCGCTGTTCGTTTCTATATAATCCAGGTCCAGCCTGGGTCTCGGATTATTCAACGCGCGAGGCGAGATTGCTGTTTTTAAGAACTGAAAAGGCGATTCCTGAACTATTTGCGAGATGTCGATAGGCGACTTTGTGAGATACAGTTTGAAGAAACCGATGTCTGCGTGTTCGCCTTCGGTGAGAGCAAAGATGAAAGGAGGGAGACCGTCCGCCGTACAACCAATGGTACATGAAGTATGGGCCGGTAGTGGTTCTTCTGTGTTGGTTTCTTCGTCCATTGGTGGGAAAAAATACGGTTCTAGCAGAGAATTATCCATGAGAATCGCGTTGTGTGTGAACCAAATAAAGCACCAATGACAAACCTATGGATTGCTCTCGGACGTCGAAATACAAAAGATAAGGATAAAGCTCATAATCCGTATCATTGAAGATATGCATCGAATAAGCCTCTTTGGGATCAGCTGGGATATCGATACGACCAGATCTGTTCAGATTGCGTCCCACAAAGTTGGTCTTTCCGGTACGTTTGTCGGCCTCGATGCGATAAAATTCAATGTTGACAAGCGGAAGAAAAGCAGTAGCGTTGTTTCTTCTTCTGAAAAAGTAGTTCCATCTTGCAATACCACGTAGAACATGAGCGACAGGCTCGAGGCGGGGAGGAACGGTATGCCTCATTCTATCGACACCATACTTCCCGGCGTACGGATTATTGGTGAAAAAGGAGACCAGACCGTCCTTTTCGAAATCAACAACAATCTCGGCCCGTTCGCGCTCCACTTCGATGAAACTTTGTGTAGGGTCATTGCACGACACGATGCTTCTCCAGATATCGTTCACGTTCAATACGCTTTGAAAGGACGGCGTAAAAAAGACTCGCAGCTCTTTACCGAACCCACGTTTCATTTCCCGGGCATATTTGAGATGAGCTGGTAAAGTCCGAGGAGTCTTGGGAAGCGGTGTTTTTGGAAACTCTGAGTCCCGGCTGTTGAAAGAAGGCGATTTTGGGTAATTCGACATCGTTTCAGCGACGGGCGATGAATGGCTAACTGGATAGCTTTGTAGGCGAATGGCCGTCTTGTTTATGTATTTTGATCAGGGAAAGATACATTATAATGCTTGAAAAACATGGGATACGTCAGGCAGGAGCGTGGCATGATGGTGCAACAGAACAGAGGGGTCGGCATCACCCGGGACCTGCCGGTGTGATTCGAGGTGACGATGTCGAGCTCGTTCATAGATTTTACACATCTACCAGCAAAGTGAAACCACTATTCTCCGTTTGTTTCTTGGATGTTTCTTTATGGGCACAAAATAAAAGAACGGTTAATGACAGATTACTCGATTGTTGCCCAACGCCCCTGTTTGGCCCCTTGCACACAAAGGAGGAACTGAAGCAGGTCTCGAGGCTCGTCTGAACAATGAAATGTTTGCAACCATAAAAACAGCGCGTACAGTCGTCCATTCACTATCTCCGCTTCATTCTCCTAAGCTCTCGACGAAAATCGCGTTACTTGCAAGGCAAAATGCTCGGAGAAACAATCGACATCGACAATGTTAATGAACCTTCAGCCACAATCATTCATGCGGCGACGACAACATCGAGTCTTAAAGATGAAGGTTATCCTGGCGACTATCTCGGCGATAACGAAGGATCGGAAAAAGAAAACTTTCTATCGTCTGGCGACAAAGAAGAGACTTGTCGCGTCAACAAGTCGGGAGGAAGACCTGTCATTAGGCGGCTTCGTTACAAGAGTAGAGAACCTCGATCGGTTCCTTCTTCCGTTGTATGGTACAGCTCAGACGAATCCACGAATGAACCTCGAGTTTCACCTTTAGCTCGCGACGATGATCGACCTGAGGATAATCACTCGGATGTGTCGTTGGAAGATACGCTTGGCGAACTGTGCCAACATTCGTGTTGTCTGCCTTCCCCCAGCTCTGATAAAGGGCAGAATGGCGCCCATATCGGTGCGCATGTGGTCCTCAGTATGCGAGATCATCGACCGACTCTGCATTAATCTTGGAGGACGCGCATTCTGGACGACCTTGTCGAGTTATGGCAGCTCCCCAACGAACGGCGGATTTCTTAGTTGACTTTTATGATGAACATCACAGCAGAGAAGCTCGAAGATCGTTTCAATTGGGTTCCCAAAGCTCACCGATGGACAACAATGAGTCTTATGGTGTGGTCGTCGACATAGCTGAACCTGAGTACGAAATTGATGATCCTCAGCCAGGGTATATCTCGCATTATAGTCATATATATTAACATTGCTCTAATGATATTATTAGCTTTCATGCAGTCATAACTGGTTCGATATATTATCGCGCACACCCACGTATGAGCCCTTCAACAAAGGAACTGAACTGGCTCTCTATAAAACTGCGCGCGACGTTTGGAAGTAGTATCAACGCAAAGTATATCACATTCTTAGAAAACACCGTCATGAATGAGGCCGCGTTTCGACAATTCAAAGAAGCATTCAATGGTGGCGAGCCTTTACCCCTACCCCTGCAACAACAACTTGAAGGAGTCGCGTCATCTCCCTTCAAGAATTTCCTATCATCCTCATCCCACCTCGATCTTCAAATGAAGCCTACCATCAACGCCTCGCCATCTCTCGCGAATGGTAACACGACTTCACTTTGCACGTTCGTGTTGATACTTCCTGCTGGCGATCCATTCTTCTTTCCGACCGACCAGGTGGGCTATTTTTCCCGAAACATCAAGATTGAGTGTAAAGGAAGTGTTACCGTACGTCCGCGCGACGATCTCACATTGAGTGTTTCTCAGCCTGTATCTCGGACGGTAGAGATCGGTTTAATTGTTAAAAGAACCAAGGTGATGAAAAATGGGGTTTGGATTCAATCTGAAGCTCCTATATAATCACTGTTAATAATATGGTAAAGGATATAAATATAATCATTTGATATTTCTCTGAAGTAAAATAAAATATCTATTTAACGGACTACATAGTATACATATTAGTATATCTGGTATTCTGGTCTTGCCTTCAATATTTCAGTCATTGCGACGAACAATTTCCAGCACGTCACTTATAAAGCGTCTCAAATTTACATATGACACAATGCGAACGGGTAATAAAGAATTCTACTGCGACGTTGTATAGCTTAATTGCGACAGCGCAGCAGAGGAACACAAATGCACCAGAGACTAGAATGGGGAGGTGGAGTGGTCTAACGGGAAACATACCGTACGGGTTACCTCAAAGCGAGTCACCCCCTCTATCCGGAATAACTTTGATGGAATACGCGTTTTGGAACGCGTATTGATTTTTGAGGGTGGTACAGTCGGTAGTGGTAGAGCATTGGTATTAGGTTAGTTTCAGTCACCGCGGTAAAAGTATGCAAAAAGGGCGCGCTGGAACGCGTCTTTATTCGATCTTTCGTTGGTGTCTGCGAGAAAACCCCTCAAAAAAACTCAAATCCGCGGAAAAATATTATGTTCAGAAAGTGATCAGTTTATTGCCACCAAAATTGCTGTGACGAAAGAGACAACAAAAGATAACCAGATAATCTCATCACGCGTCATAGATCTTGGTAGATCGGCAAACGCCGTCAACCCAACGGGTCGCCTTTTCACCCGTTCCAGCTACTATATCATCGACAACGACGACGACGGCGCATAATTACAAGTTAAGAATAAAGTATGCCTCATGTACGTACATCTTTCAAACCAAATCTGGCCTTTCTTTCCTTCAGTTTACCTCATATTTCGAAAAGTGTTCACGACGGTTGGGGCACCTCTCCAGACCCAGAGGCAAAGGGGGACGCAATCAAAAATGCAGACACAACTAGCATGGATACGATCGCCAAATATCATGCTCATCGTGAACTCGCTGCTCGTGGTCTTGCTGTCGGACTAAGCGATGGTTTAATGGGCAACTCAGAAGTCGGGTACGCGGATTCTATCGCATATCTAATACCCACCTTTATAAACCTCACTCTCATGTGTGCTATCTCAGTCACTTGAACATTGGAGCAGGTCGTGTTATCCGGCAAGATATCATCCGCATCGATCAAGCTATCAAAAAACGAACGTTCCACAAGGAAAAGCCAATCATCGCCGCCTGCCAACGCGCCAAAGACGGAAATGGAAGGTTGCATTTATTAGGCCTTGTATGGTCACCCGACACATCTCACTAGAATGCTTTGTTGACGATACATCTTTCGATAACCAGATTTCAGATGGAGGCGTTCACTCTCATATAACCCATTTATACGCTTTGCTCGAAACAGCCAAAGAAGTTGGCGTTCCTCATGTCTACATCCATTTTTTGGGCGATGGTATGGATTTGATCTTCAAAACAATGAAAATTTTCTGACTTGTGGTCAATCCACTTTCTGCACGCGCAGGCCGCGACACCGCCCCCAAAAGTGCAACCATTTACGCCAAAGATCTTCTCCAGTTTATAAAAAAAGAGCAAGTCGGAGAAATGGGTGCCGTGCACCACAGAATTCTTTCCAATGCATTTATCTTCTGACGACCTTTTTTTTCTTTTCTTTAGCCACCGTTGTGGGACGATATTACGCAATGGACCGAGACAAACGATGGGAGCGTGTCAAGATTGCCGTTGACGCCCTCACCACCGGTGAAGGTCTGTGTCAAATTCATCTCCTAATTTCTATCAATATTAACCCCTATGTAGGCGAAAAAATTAAGTCTCAAGACGAGATAATCTCCAAAATCGAAGAACCATATAGTAAGGACGAAACTGACGAATTCCTGAAACCAATTGTCATTGACGGTGACAGTAGAATCGAAGGTAACGTTTTACAATAGAAATTACGCGCAAGTATAAATTACAAAGGTTGGCACTCGTCTATCTATAGAAAACGACACTTTGTTCTTTTTCAATTACCAGTCCGATCGTATGCGAGAAATTGTTACAGTCCTCGGATTACTAGACAAACCAATCGAAACGGTGAACATACCCAAAGGCCTAGTACGTCAATTTGCATGTCCATTCTGACGCATTGACTTTTTCTCCTTTTAAGGAAATAACGACCATGTCCAGATACAAAACAGACTTCCCTTTCCCCGTAGCCTTCCCACCTCAAGCCATGACAAATGTATTGGCCGAATGGTTATCAAAGCAAGGAGTACGACAATCTCACATTGCAGGTATTCATTCATTTCCTTTGGATCATCATCACTACGCAGCTCAAATAAAAAAAAACTGTAGAAACCGAGAAATACGCTCATGTTACATTCTTTTTCAACGGAGGCGTGGAGAAACAATACGAAAATGAAGACAGAGAATTGATCGCCTCGCCCAAGGTAAGCAAACGAGATGCATCTAATATTCCACCGACTCATTCACTAACGTTGTAAAAGGTTGCGACTTACGATCTCCAACCCCATATGAGCATACAAGTCGCGGACAAAGTAGCCGAGGTTGTTGCACTGAACAAATACGAGTTCGTAATGTGCAATTTCGCTCCACCAGACATGGTAAGAAAGAATACACACACTGTTTAACCGTATCTCCTTTCATTTTTTTAAAAAAAATCCTTTTTCAAAGGTTGGTCACACAGGGAAATACGAGGCTGCAGTCAAAGCTATTAGCCGTACCATTTATAATAGCGGGCCCTAAAGGTCCGGGAGACGAAGTCGGGTTCGTGTTTAAAGAAGAAAAACATGATATACGTGGGGTTGATACTTCCCTGGAGGAGGAAGTTGGCGCGTTGTGCGATGTTGCCCCTACAGTCTTGGAGATTATATTTTTGCGCTTCTGTAATTTTGGCATTCATCCTTCATTCTCTTTTTGTAGGGGCTTCCAAAACCCGAAGGTAAGTGAATTGAGATCCCGAATGTCCTTTATCTAACTGCTTTTTTAGAGATGACTGGACGGTCGTTATTAGCTCCGCAAAAGGAAAACCCGAAGAATTAGGTAACGGTAAACCAACGCCCACGTCAACGAGAGCGACGAACCATTTCGCCCAACTTTATGTAAATGTACACGTGTACACCATTAGAATGCTTATACACAAACTAAACCGAGACGGGGGTCTTACGAGATCACTCAAACAATTGAAAGCCAACTACTGATTCTATTGACAAGGATAACTACAGAAGAATGACTTTCACGCAAAACAAAATGTCTGATAAGAATGAACAATAGTCTAAATCAAATAACAATTAATAAAACTCTAACAAGCGAAATGGTGAAAGTACGTACCAAACTCTGCTCGTAAGAGGTTAGGAGAGTAGACCAAACGGACAGATCGCTAGCGAAGAAAAGGAACTGGGTAATTGATTTGAAAAAACCACCTGGGTATGAGATACCGCAAGTATTATGGATTATATCCCATCCGAGATATAATCCCTACATGTGCCCTTTCGATAGTTCACATGCATACCTTCGCGAAGATTCGCGATAGGTTCCGATGCTCAACACATCGGCCCGACATGCTAGGTAACACGTCAATTCCTCCTTAACATTTACAACAGGTCACTCAAAATAGGTGCCCGTGCAAATCGTTAGGGATTCCTCACAAACTAGTGGTTTGTCAAGAAATAAAAAAAGAAAACGGTATGTAATCTTTTTAAACACTCATTACCCGCGCAATGCGAGTAACGATCAACATTTGCTACACACGCAAAGTGTGCAGCAATGCTCGTCGTGTCAACACAACGACGAGCTAAACACCCTTCCTCCTAAGTAGACGAAGGGTTCCGAGATAAGGTAACAAAACCAACACGGAATGCAACGCGAAAAGTGAAGATAAAACCGCGTGCGCCGGACCGACCGCCGATCGTCCGAAACTTTATGATCAGAAAGTCCATCGAAGTTGAAAACCGAACAACCGAAAGTAACGCCTACACGCCCCACTGCTGCCCAGATCTGGGCACGAGAAATAGGATACGACCAGGAAGTGCACCGCCCAGAGTTGCCTTGTCATAACAACCTTCAAAGAAAAAAATTCGCGCTGAACCAGAGAAAAACGACGGATATCCCCCCTTCCCGCGGAGACGACTTGATTCCACAAGGACCCGAAAACTTGTAGGACTCGAGTAACAGGCGTTCTGAACGAAATCAGAACATCGGATAACGGATGGGTGCCGCACACAGGCGACGACCCCCAAACGGACTTGTAGTCGTTTTCACTTTACGACTACAAAACTAAGATCGGGAATAACGAAGAAAAATGCAGCACACGGGCTACGGACAGACAGACAGACGGATGGACAAATAATCCTCGGATGACCAGAATTTCAGCGGAAAAAGCTCGAGCGACGTTGAATGGAACAGGGCGGTAGACTTTTGATTGAATGTCATATAAGCTGGCGATATCGACAAAGAAAAGCTTCCAGACCCGCACTAACATGGGTATTTGATTTGAATACTATTTGATTTGAACGAATTCTTCACGAGATCTTCGATCAAGAGGCTGATTGAAGAGGGATACAGCATGAGGAAAATGGCGAAGTTGAGTGGATGACGATGGATGGATGGATGGAAAACAAGACGACGGTAATCTCTAGAAATCAATGTGGGCCAAATACGGAACTACATCAACATAAAAGGGCGAGTTAGTATTTGGTAGAACTATGAAATACGACATGCTGAAGAAAGACGTACACCGACCGAGCAACGGTATTACGGGCTGCCACACATAGTGGACAGGGGGATCAAGCCTGCCAGCGTGACAGTATATCTTGGGCGGCCTTTTATACCATCTTCTGTCACATGTCACACAGATCACGTGAACATCGGCCCGATGTCACAAGCGCTGTTGCTTGTCACTATCAACCCTTTCAACGTGGGCCTGTGCGTTTTTTTTTTCGCATGTCTGGCTTTATTATCCATATCTATCAAAGCCTTTTGTTCTAGATTTGGTCAATTAATATTAATACTGGAACAAATACATCTTCACCTTCTATCTCTCGACATTGTTCATTATTCAAATTCAAATAGCAATCATCGGCCTCATGCTTGCCTCATGTTCAAAATATTTGTTCCGGAGATTATATCAGGGTTAAACAATTGGTAAATGGAATTTCAGGACACGCCTTTTTTACTCGTTGTCATGTGCGAAAGAAGGCTTGACGACTCTGTCTTTTTAGACGTTTATAGTACCCTCCCTTGTGGACGGACACCAGATCTCCACCGTCCCCAAAATGAGAATGGCCACAAAATTGTCTTTTTTCCCTTCTTTCGAAAAAATCAAAGAATAATCCGATCGAAATTTTGATCTTGAACTTCGCTAGTCGAATACCCAAATAAGAGTCAGCCTTCTGCCGGGTGATGCTGCCGCATAGAATTTCAACAGTCAAGGACAAATCCTACCGTTATAGACTGGTCTTCAGAATTTCAGGACCAACGTCAACCCCAGTATCTCTGTCTAGGTTCAACTGGATCATTTCAATACAACTTCCCCTCAGTAGATTAACGACAATGGAATCGCAGAACGCTGCACCTCTCATTCGCAATCCTGTTTCTAGGCTACGTACAACAGGCATACATTGAGGGTTACCGTGAACAGCAATGATAGCTTGCGTATGTATGTCGAAATTGTCAACCCATAGATGCTATGATCTTATCTTTTACATGCTATTCGTCTAGATTCGTGATACGGACATTGGTCAGAAACAATATCGGATAACGCCAGTGGCACGACTCGCCCAGTGTTGCTATCTTATTTCCCTTCAGGTAGCTTATTACTTGGAAGCAACGTCGTTACATTATCATCTCATTATTCATAGTTCGTCCTAAAGAATCTCCTCTTTGTATTTTTATGATTACAATGCGAGTTCTATTTTTACGAGCACCGATAGATTCGAATGATAACAGCAGTAATATACAGTACAAATAGAAAGGCTACGCATTAGTATGGTCGATCATTTTTGGTAACTAATATGATACAGAAGATTTAGTGATTAAACAAAAAAAAAGACAAGCGGATTAGTAAAACTGAAGCAGTAAGAGTTCCAACGTGGAAAGAGGCATGAGGGATACAGGTGAAATACGCCAATGTGGTTTCGGAGTGACAAAGGAAAAGCGAAGAAAACAGATGCCCTTGAGACTGGTAAAGCGTAAGAAGTTGCTGTAGTGCTTCACGGTTACGCGCTGCCGTCCCATTCAGTCTCCATAAATCATCGCTCGTCCACACCGACACTTGACGATTTCTCGGTCTCAGTTTCTCCCATCGCATCTTCATCTTCATCATCTTCGCATTCGGTGTTATTCCCACCACTCGCGGCAAACAACGATTCAGCACTGGTAACGAGAGGATCCTGCGCAAATGTATATATCTCAGGAAGAGGCAACGTAAAATCATCTTCCATGTTAGGGACCAGCTGCGTACGAGCAGGACTGATGGCTTGGGGATGAGAAGGATCGACGACAGGAGAAGCTGTAACATCCGACCAATTCGCAACCTCAGTTCTGATTTCCGCTTCTCTCGCGTTGTTAGCAAGGCGTTTTTCGAGCGCCATACCTTGCGCATTGAGAGCTGATGCCGACCATGTCTGGATTGGTGCTGGACTATGCAGATCTCGGAACTCGTGTAGATTCAGCGGACCGAGTGCACCTGGTGAAGTGTACAAGGTATCAGGAGTAGAATTGGGCGTTGGGTCGGTAACGGAAGCGGTATAAGATAGGGCAGGCTCTGAAGAAGAAGAAGAGACTGGTTGAGACTCCAATTGGGAAAGAGATTCATTTTGAACCACCGCAGCTGCAGTTTCATCCATCATTCCAGCCTCGGCTTTATTCTCGTCCTCCGCCTCATCCTCGGATTCTGCCTCGCTACTTTCTTGATCCTCCACGTAGAATCCAGGCTCCTTGGACGGCGGACGAAGAACCTTCATGGGGTGCGGCTGTTCCACATTTTCAACATCCTCCCTAGCACCCGCACTCGGAGTCTTTATTCGTGGCTTTGGTCGTGGCATCGTCGTCGGACGGGAAGTCACTTTCACGCGCTTGGGGATTTGACCGATATAGAAACGTTTTCGGCTACCACTGAGACATTGTGAAAAGACGTCGTTTAGACTCGGTAACGGTGAAGTGGAACTGGAACTGGAACTGGAAGGAGAACCAGCTGAGTTGACCGGAATAGTTCGTTGCTCCGAAGCATTTTCATCGAAAGTTCCGTTTCGGTCGACATCACCTTCATCATCACCATCCGTATCCATCTCGAATTGTCGTATAAACTCACAATCGAAAGCATAGGTCGACGAATCGAGTCCAGGGTCCGGATTACGCCCCACAATAAACCGAACACCCTCTTTGCGTCTTTGGCTCATCCAAGCCGGAGAACCAGTGACGACGCCTTGTCTCGCAAACCATGTACGTATACTCGGTACGAGGTCAGGATCTCCTTGTTTGTCTACAGCCTTGAGTCCTCGGCCCCTCAATTTTCCTTGCTTTATGTCCATCGCCAGAGGTCCGTCCCAGATGTAACCAAACCCTGCACCTCTAATACAGAGACTGCAGTTACACATTTCACGACAACATGGACACGTCCACGTCTTCGCAGAAGCTTCGAAAGGCTCGTCATATCTAAAAAAAAGATAGATAGGTCAATCATAGAGACCAATGGATCGAGAAGGAGTATACACACCGATTGGTAATACAGCTTAGACAATATACAAAGGAACATACTTGGCCATTAGGCTTTAGAGCCGAACATTTTATCTTCGGTGGCGGTATAGGGGTGTTGGTGTTTCTGCATTGGTGGCAAGCTCTTCCGGCAGGCCCCAAAGATCGAGGTGTTTTGATGGAAGGCTTAGGCCCACGTTTTTCGAACGACAAGTCTGAAAATCTAGGCCCAGGTTTTCGACGTCGCCTACCGCGACCAAGTTGTGGAACCATGTCCTCATCGTCATCGTCTGAGAGAGAGGGCGGCGACAAACGAGGTACAGATATCGCGCGATATAAAGATTTATCAACCGATCCTTTGGATGGGAGAGAGATATATGGTCTGCGTTGGGGATCAATGGTGATAGGTGCCATGTTCTTGAAGACTGGCGGTGGAGCAATATCGTCAACACTCTTCCATCTTACACGTTTGACAGCGCGTCCGTGTGTAGCCGTCGAATAGTTGGATTCATGTCTCTGAAAATAAACCATTGAGTGAACTGCGGTCTGGAAAATAAAGAATACCGATATAAGAGCGTTTTTTAAAAAAAGACCTACCTCGTCTTCACTGCTTTCGTCTGCTTTTCTTTTCCTTTCGCCTTCTATGGTGTCGCGACAGGGGATTCTTCCTCTATACTTCCTCCACTCGACAAGTTCGGGAGGAGGCCATTCCGGTATAGGTTTTACAATGGGACATAGAGGATTGTTATACACGGGTGATTGTTGTTGAATAAGCGTCAGGGGATCCAGTGGATAAAAAAAATGAATAATAATCGGTTTAGAAAGGGGACGAAGTAGTACAGGAGGTGGGGTGGTGGAGGAGCGTGCAAAGTGATGTTGTGTTTTAGATGATGATCCTTCTATAAATTCGGCGTCGTCTTGATGTCCATTCATCTGCTAAAAAGATGATTAATATGTTGATATAAAAGAAAAGGAGGCCTACATATGCGCTGGACAAGGTGTTGGGAAGTTGCACCGATTGGGATAAAAGCTTTTCCTCGAAGTCTGCTGAACATTGCTCAAAAGAGCTTTCTTCATCTTCTTCTGTCACCCCATCCCCTTGTACTTCTTCTTCTTCGCGTAAGATAGTGAACTCTGAAAAAAGACCCGCCTCCAGTGATGTGACCAAGGTCTTTGACTTCATCCTTGAAACCTGCTCTGCATTGCTTATCGCGCCACTCTCGTCAGGTACATCTTCGTGGGAATGAAAATTCGATGGTGTACTGTTTACGATCCAGTTGAAAGAGGAAGCCGCAGAGAAAGAGTCGAAATTAGACGTGGAGGCAGATATGGCGGTGGTAGAAGACGGTCCGGGTTCAGGTGTGAATGGCAATGATGATGATGGCGAAGATTCTAACGAGCATGGAAAAGGTGGCAATTTCATATTGTCGAGATTTCGACAGCGGAGTTGGCATCAAAACCTCAAAGTTTTGCAAATTTTAAAGAAGCAAAAAGTCTTCAACGGTCGACCATCAGGGTGACCTCCTCAGTGGGCGATTATGGTTACCTACTACCGGCGCTTCCACTGCACAGACACAGGCAGACACGTCGCAATTTGAAGGGAGAAGGACTTTTATCTTGCCGGTTCTTAATTCATTTCTGAGTAGTAACGTTTTCGACAGAAACTTCTTTCTTTATTCTTATGCTGAAATCAAACCACATTTAATGACAATTTTCTTATAATAATACACAACTCAGTGCACAAAAAAGAACACGCGACTCGACTACCATCACGCTCAAAACTACCAGGATGCATTGCCCGTTTACAATCTGACAATAACTGATTTAACCGCAGTGTAGCTGTAGAAGTTAAAAAAAGTAATCAGTACAATCGAGCTTTTCTCGGGTTGTAATCAATGGTCACGTACTTGGCTAGAGCGTACTCCCCAAGTTCTCTGCCAATACCAGACTGCTTGAAGCCACCAAATGGAATCGGCGCGAAGAGTTGGTTGCAGCAATTGACCCAAACAGTGCCCGCTTTCAACTGATGCCCAACCTTTAATGCTCTACTGATATTCTGCGAGAAGACTGCTGCTGCAAGACCGTACACGGTGTCGTTGGCAATTTTGATGATGTCTGCAAATCACGTTGGTGTCAGAAAACGATTTATCGATGAAAAAACAGTATTGATAAAATACCTGCTTCATCTTTGAACTTGACGAGGACTCCGACCGGACCAAAGATTTCTTCACGGACAATGCGCATGTCGCTCGTTGTGTTGGTGAAAATGGTTGGTTCAATAAAGTACCCTTCATTACCATGTCTCTTTCCTCCGATAATAGCCTTGGCGCCGGCCTTCTTTCCGTCTTCAATATAACCTATAATTCGCTGTAGATGATAATAGATAGAACTCAAGCATTCCGCTAATGCAAGATCAAAAAGGACTAACATCGAACTGTAGCTGCGAAACCTGTGGTCCTTGGTTCGTGCTTTTGCTTAGTGGATTACCCAACTTGATTTCCTTGATTTTCTCCAAGAACTTTTGTTCGAACTTTTCGTATATCGACTCTTGAACGTATATACGAGATCCCGCACAACACGTCTGACCGTGGTTGAAGCTAATGCGTGTATTAGAAGCGTTACGTGTACCGAGGAGAAAGTGCAACGCTCACAAGATACCAACAGTCGCCCACTGAACAGCCTGATCGAGATCAGCATCATCGAAGATGATGTTCGGACTCTTTCCTCCAAGCTCAAGGGTCACGTTCTTCAGATTCGACTTGGCAGCCTGAGCCATAATTTCACGTCCGATGAGGGTACTTCCGGTGAAAGCAACCTTTTCAATAGCGGGATGAGAGCTAATAGCGTGTCCAACGGTTTTTCCATAGCCAGTGACAAGGTTGAATACGCCCGGTGGGATACCGGCTTTAGCACCGAGTTCAGTTACTCTTAAAGCCGTCAGAGGCGTCAGTTCCGATGGCTTCATAACGATGGTATTTCCGGTGGCAAGGGCAGGTCCAACTTTCCAGGCATACATGAGAACTAACAAAAGAATTCAAATGGGATGTTCAGTTTGTTATTTCAAGGTATGATATATATGACGTACGAGGAAAGTTCCATGGGATGATTTGGCCGACGACACCAAGTGGCTCATGTCTAGTATATCCCAGTACGCTCTCGTTGGTTTCAATAACCTTGCCATGATTCTTGTCTGCCCAGCCGGCATAGTATCGAATAACACGAGCAGATTCGGGAATATCAAAGTTTATTGCGTCCGTGAAGGTTTTCCCTATGCAAATACGCTTCATGCTCGGTGCTGACAATCAGATGACGTAGATAAAACTCACCATTGTTCAAGGACTCTATCGCGGCCAACTCTTCTTTATGTTGTTCAATAAGATCGGCCCATCTGCTTAGAATCCTTCCACGTTCGCTTCCGGGCGTGTTCAGTCCCCAAACGGTGTCGAACGCCTTCTGAGCCACAATTACAGCCGCATCAACATCCTTAGCTGTTCCCTCCGAAATAGATGTCAACAGTTGGCCAGTGGCTAGATGATAGTATGGTTAGTCAAATACATGGTGTCATCAAGCGGTATGGCACTGGGAGTATGTGGCATTACTGCGAGTCGCGACTTGCGACCGGGCGTCTAAGTGAATAGCGGAATACCCTGTAGCCACACTCGTCCTTCAAGTTGCTCAATCAACACTTACTTGGGTTAATGATACTTTTTAAGATAAAAGCGTAGTCAATTAATTATTCAAAAAGACAAAAAAATTACATACTCTATGGTAGTGTTGTCGCTTCCGTGGGTCCACTTGCCATTAATGAAGACGCCGGTGGGGATGTTAACTTTGCCAGTGAAGGACTCAGTCTTGAAGTCATACGAGAACGTAGACATTGTTGCGTGTCGAAAAGAAAAGGAGTTGGACAAATGGGTCACACGGAAATTGGGTATCTTATATATGCATATGAAAATGGACCAAGATGAACAAGCCAATCGATTCTTCTCGTCGCTTCAGTTGCCAATCAGTAGGGAAGGAATCACAAATCAATATGGTGTGATTTGGGTCACAGGATACCAAAATCCTCCCATGACTAGCATAGTTGGCGTCATAAAGTAACACGCACTGATACTCCAATTGTTCAGCGTCGGAGGGTTGGTGTTAAAGAGCTTTGTTTCGAGTCGTTTATGTCTTCGGACATCCCTCTTTCCCGGATGAATCGATGACGACTATGTGTCAAGAAAGGTCAAGAATCAGGTTGGGAAATGAAACCTTGGTACTTCATTTAGACTCACCCGATGTAGAGAACATATGACTAGAATAGTCGGGCGTGGGACATTAATTGCATTTTCTGACATAGAAGGAACGAGTCGGCTGAGAGCTGCTGAGGGACTCAGGTCCCCCTGAGAATAATATGTTTCAGATTCCCGTAGCTCAGAATTAAGTTCTCTCAACCTTGGTGCTGTCTCAAGAATAGCTTTATATGTACCGTTTTAGTGAGCGCCCTCGAGGGGGAACCTATTCTCTCCTACTATATACACCCATAAGACATTTACAACTTTGATCCTTCTCCTTCAGGTGCCTGCCATCTTATTTGAATTATCCAATCGGATCGTACCGTTAGAGACGCGGATGGGTGAATCCTATTTTTAAATGCAGTTAATGTTCCAAATAAGACTAGAGGAGAAGCATTGGGCTTACAATTATCCAAGTGGAGGAGAATACGGAAAATACAACGACTTACAAGAGGATCAGCTGCTCAGGAGGAGCATAACTACTTTATATTATGATTGGTGAATATTGAATGACGGAGAAAACGGCACACTTGATTGGAAAAATGGAGACAATATACTATGTATGTGCCAGTAAGTAACTTGGTCAATGCCGGCACCCAATGACTGTCAGTGACTGATTCGCGTCACGCATCACGTGTTCACAGAATAGACCCAGAAAGTCTCAGTTGGCGCAGATGGCGGCAAAGCCCGAGTGGCCATGGTTTACAGATTTCCTATCTTTCCGAGTCGTCCGACTGCCCTTCTGCACTTCTTAAAAATACATCCACCTTCCATTTCATTCTCTCGCGCCGCGCCCGTCTTTCGCGCTACAAACAGAATGAACATTCAATGTGCTCATATTTTAGCTCAGAAAGCGCGTTATTGTTGATAATATGTATTCTGACCTGGCCTGCTTAAGAGTGAAGCTCCATTTTCCAAGTGCATGTATGTAAGGCAACTTAATTGATTTTGAATTCGCATGATAGATTAACAGTTGATTTAGGCGCAGGCTGTAGTTCGTCCGAGACGGCTATGAAAAAAATCCCTTTATCCACAACACTTTTTATGGGAGGGTCCAAGCCAATCGACGACCAACCCTTGTAGTCCCACTTCAGCACTCTCCAAGTTAGTACTACATATTACAAAATTAGATTTAGAAACGTCAGCACGACGTTCAGGCTCTCTAACACGTGTTGGGATTCTTTTTGGTGCTCATTCAAATGCGAGACAATTTCATGCTTCTCGATCAACCGATTACAGCTGCAAATATGTAGTTCCCCACCATCTGTGTAGTAGGATTGCCACCAGGTAACGTAACCTGTCTTTTAGGTTCGGTCCAAGTTCGGTATTTACTTAAAACACAATTTTCAAAACTTTTTCAAGGTGCCCACACTCATTCAAGGACCAACTCCTACCGCTTTTCTGCTTATTTCCGCCGCCTCAGTTATCTCCACCGTGTCTGGCTCCAACATGTCTGTGTTCCCTGAGGATATGGATGTTCTTCAAATCGCGGAGCAAGTTTACGGATTGTATGTATTCGGTCATATTCTATTTACGAAATGAGCCGATCTTATCACATAATACCAGCCAGATTTCCCGATATATCGAGATATCCGTTCTCAGTACGCACAACGTTTACTTATGCACACAACGCTCGTTAATCTATCGTATTTCGCCAGTATTTTTTCTTTACGACTCCATATTATGCATCGCACAAGAGATCGATTTAGTTTGGACACGATCTTTTCGATATATGACTTTGCTATACTTCATTACGAGACATATGATGCTCGTCAGTCTGATAATCGATGCTATATATAATCAGAAACAACCTCAGGTGAATAAATCATCCATTCATTAAACGATCTTCATTCTAATATGGATGTTTCAGTCAGCTTACCTATTTCACCACAAATGCTTCTTTCCTAATTACTTTCTGTTCCAGATGCTCCCCATTAGAACATCTGTCGGACGTCTGTAAAATCCTTGCCAATGCATCCACACTTGGTATGTTCAAATCTCGAGGGTTACATTTATTCAGTCTAATACGTTCCCGTAATTAGTCCTTCTTGTGGTTTGTTCATGGGCCATGTTTGATAGGTCGAAAATCCTCCTTACACTCTTCGGATCATGTGCATTAACTCTCGAGGGTGTTTACGGCGTATGTGAATTTTAATGAATTGTTAGTATTTTTTTTTGAAACATTTCATTTAAGGCATCCACTGTATTTAACCGATGCGCCGCGAATTCTTACGTTTCAAAAACCGCTTTTCTGTATGTCAACCCTTTTCTTTTTTTATATAATATTCTTACATACCAATCTATCAATCTTACAGCTGTGAGCGTTGTTTATTAATTTTGTTTTGATAGTCACCTCATTCCTATCAAACAGGGAACATAAGTAGTACCATATCCGAGTACGCATTTGACTCGGTTGTTATGTTCCTCGTGTTATACAACGCGTTCTGCGCGCTGGTATTCGAAAAGAGCATCAAGGCATTACGGCGGAGAACCCTTGCTAATCTTATTCTTCATGATGGTTCGTTCCGGGCATATTCATATCTACCGAATATAAAGCAATTTACTGACTTTTAAGTTTTTAGGGCTAACATATTACGGGTAAGTCAGGATTCGCTCTCTTCCGAGTTCCTACTACCCATTTTGCTCCGAATAATATTTACTCATTAATGGTCACAGAAGCCTCTTAGTCGTGTCATTAGCTCATATTCTTCTCGCCTTCGTTAGTTGATTTTATCCGGATATACCCGTTTCATCTTAGGCTCACTTTCTCCCGTTTCCCTTTACAGACAGGAAACGTCAGTGTTCCAAGTTCCTGCATCCCCCGTCCTTAACTCACGTCCCATATGTCTCTAGTTATGGGTTAAAAACGCGGCACATACACTTATTCAACCGTGAGTTTCAAAATGGTTTACAAGTTGTTCCAACGCAACAATGTTCATCTTCCTTTTCGCGCGCAGAATGTCAGCTGTCATTACCGCCCGTTTTCTGTTGAACATGCGGTACATGGAAGTTTATCCTAATGGAACTACAATGGTAGCTCTAACAACACTGGGAATTGTGATCGAAAGTCCAGTTTCCGATTCGGATATCACAAGCAAAGACGATGGCCAGTACTATATATATGGCCGTGACAGTACGGATAGCTTGACTGACGGCCTGCCATCCTACAATAATAGCATGGCACTTGCAAGTGATATTCGGGTATTTGACTGCGACGTCGAGAATATTCTTCCGATTCCCCCCATGGCAGCGCTGGCTCCATCCACCACTGTTGTTGACATACGAGATATTTTAGAAGACACGTTTTGGGTTTGAAATATTCAACAGGTCAGTTCTATTCTTTCGTTCATCATTATCCACATTCTCACCAGTTCGTAAAGGTCTGATCACAATCACGGAATCAAAAGTGCCCCATTGAATTGACGTCCATTTAACGAAAAACTGTAGCTCAACTAGGAAGATCAATCTTTCTTGCATTCTTGCATTCTTGCATCCTTGTCTAGGTTCCGATCGAAACAATCTTACAGTGATCTTCCGTTTGGGACATTTGGAGACTCGAGCTCAAAAACGAAAACAAAAAATAACCCCTAAAATCACGTAACAAAAAAAATCTGTACGAATAATGTAGAATCTTTTTGTTCTTCTTTATCTTTAGGAACTGTATCAATATGCTTCTTTCTGTTTTTATTATAACACGTTTTATTTCGTCCGGAATCGGAAAAGTGTAACCTCGTTCAAATTCACCCTTGATAACACGCAGCGCATCATTATACATTGTACGTTATCGCAAACAAGGTGCCCAAAATGATGCGCGTCAACGATCTTACTAATACAAAGTATGACATACTAACAATCCCTTTCAAAATGAACTTTATTCTGGTTGAAGGTCCCCAAATCCACTTGAATCCCTATTGTGATTATATTTACCCACCCAGCAGCCATACGGCGTTTCCAAGCCATCGTGTTTTATGACAATACCTTTCCTTACAAATTTCGGCAAACCTTGGTATACATCGTCGAGTATGGGTGTCATAGATGTACCTGTCAGTAGTACAACAGTACCCTCTTCAGGGTCGAGCATATGTCTAATTGTCGACGCTAGCTTTTCCTGTGAGGACTCCAAGGATGAGAAATTATTATCAATTCGTATATCATTTTTGACTTTTTATGCAGCTTACTTTGGCATGAAACGGTGGATCAACGACTACAATATCCTGGGAGAGACGCATTTCCTCTCGAAATTCCAATGGGAAGGACAGTGGATTATTCAAGTCATAATTGACGAAATCTGCTGATGCGAATATTGCGAATCGGGAGTCATGCTCAAGCAATCGCAGACGTTGGGATGGGTATATTGCTTTCTCCTGCAATATATTGATGAGAAAAAGACAGATCTTATTGTATAAAAAGATCGTTACCCACTTTATAAGCTACATACGCTGTGGGACAGCATAAAAACGCGATTCGTGAGGCTGGCTTGGAGAGTTTCGAAATCGCCTCAACAAGCTGCTCAGCCGTATCTGTCGGGCAAACTCGTATCTTCAAGTAGTCGATGATCACCGATATAAATAGTCTTGGGACTGACCCATAGTATACCAGAACTGACTAAGTTGCCAGTCTTCCCTGTCGTGAAACATAAAAAATCAAGTCGATTTCATAATTGCAATACTATTAATTACTTGAAAATGCGCTTGAAATCCCTCAAATCTACCGTCTGTTTGCTTCTAGACAATGGCAGTTCTTTTACTTCTTCCACTTCTTCCACTCCAAACTCTTCTCTGTCGTGATAGATCCGTATTCTTGATTCACCGACATTGTCATAAGAACCAGCTTTTAAGTCAGCTAAAGCTTGTTGAGCTGCCGCCTGTTCATCAAAAAAGGAGGCTAATGCAGCTAAAGTCAAAGGAGGCAATGCAAGTCCATTATCCATTTCATCTTCATCGTTTCCCTTCATTCGATGCTAACTTGATTTTCTATCGTTGTGACGTGTGTTGAAATTGTCAGTTGCAGATTCGTCCTACGTCTCCCCCAGCAAAGTTTAGGCGCTCAATACTAAATCAGGTAACAAATTTCCGCGCCTGTCGTTTAACCAATGAGATGCGTCCGGAGTTTTCCTTGCTCGATGGTCGCTCTCCACTTATACGTTATATTAACAATAAATCATGTATATGTAGATCGTGTTATGATGGATCATTGGAATGCGTGATGTTTATTATTGAGTTGTCTGAGTTGTCTGTGGGTTCGAATCCCGGTGTGTTCCTTTTTTTCCGACGCCGGAAGGTGAATCAGATATTCAGTTTAAGGTTCCCTTGCAAAGTTTATAGCAATTACTGAATCAAAAATCTCTAATTATTTGGACGTCAAAATATTTAAACGGTCTTAAATTAAATTAAATTAAATCTCACTTGAGCAAACAGGTTCGAGTTGCCCGTTGAGCAGTTGCATATCTAGGGAATTTTCAGGTTTTTCAGAGTTGTGTTCTGTAGATGCGGACTTTCCAACTCTTTGGTTACAAGTCTTTTCTAAGTAATTTTCTCGCTATCTAACTTCTCCATGTCCGCGACAAGTTCCCGCTACCACGAGAGCAGTCGTGCTGCCGCGTGAGAACATTTAGCCGCGCTTAGGTAAGGCGCTTAAACTTTGCTGGGGGAGACCTAGGGGCTCTCAGTTGCAGTGTTTGATCACGCGCACGTGACCGTATACGTAACTAGGTTTTTGCAAGCAATTTGCAGGAGCTTTTACAAACCCTCACTATTAATTTAAATAGAATATACATCCAGAATATATCATAGCACTAACTTCTAACCCGTCAGAATGTTTGATGTGCGTTTGACTCAATGAGATATAAACAGAAAGGAGTTTTTACCATATTACAACCCATGAAAAGAAAATAACAACCATTCAATAATCTATAACGAATTTTATGGCAAAAGTGGGATTATTCATCTTACGCTGCTATAATGCCCAAAATAGCTGACAGGGAAGGTGAAAAGAAATATTCACCTCCACGCGATGTGACAAAGTCCATAAGCATAGTCAACTCGGTGGTCTGATTTATCGGGTTAAGACCTTGTGCGAACCGTTCTTGCCCGTAATTAGCGCCACTAATGGGATCATAGCCAGGTTCTGGATAACCAGGATGGCCCAGGAATCTGAGATGTTGATATTCAAAAACTGAGTTTACCATCGAGAACGACAAACTGGCAGCTTACGCTGGGTTATTGGACCAATCCTGCTGCAGAAATCTGAAGCCTGCCGCAATGTTGGATTGATAAGAAACTGTTTCAAAAACCATTAGTGTTATGATGGACAAAAAATGTTAGCCGGAGTGATTCACCAAAGGCTAGACCACGTGCCAACATAGTAGTATTTGAAGCAATCTCCGCATCGGTAACTGGGAATCAAGTTATTAGCTTTTTTTGTATGATAAAATTAGGTCAAGGATTATTACCTTCCGGACCATACGGTATACCAGCCCGTATGATTCGATGAATATTGTCCACAGTGGCCTCATCTAAATCAGAGCGAGGGTACATCTTCCTGGTATGGGCCACGAATGGACAAAGGGTGTTATCTGACGTTAGATTATACTGAAAGTTGTTGTTAAGATTTGGATCCATTGCTAGAGTTGTATTATCGGCCAAAGACGAGAGCTCAACCGGGGCGCCCTAGAAAAAATTCACTTAGGGCTGACGGCACATTCAATCTGAACTCACACTTCTCCATCTACCCATCATTCTAGCCCCAAGAAGCTCGCTTCCTTGCTCTGTTGTGTTAGTGACACCAGGAATTATAAGTGCATTGTCGTTCAGGAATTTGTTAAACTCGGGAACCAGCTGCTCCAATTGACGGAATGCCAGGAAAGAACCGTCTTGTGCCCAGGCAGGACGATCGAGGACATCGCCTTCTTCGCCAACAAGAATGATTCCAGCAGGAATAACCTCTTGGCCATTAGGAGGATCAGTAGTAAATCCTGTAACGCCTGGCTGACTGAGACCGTCAAGAAAACCGAAATCTAGGATAGTCGGAACTTAGATGATTGAGCAAGTGGCATCGAAAAACTTACGTTCATGGCCTTCCTGATCACCAGGTCGTATTGAAGCTTGTAATCGATATATCTCGACAATGGAGTCGTTCAATGATGAAGTGATCTGGTTTAATGTTTCATTAACAACAGTACCATTTTCAGCGCCGATCAGAAATACACCATGCAAAGCGGATGGATTAAGGAATGCGGGAACCCAGTTGTTTTCGATTGGTAAAGGATCACCAAGATTAATAGCATCGTTGGCTTGGCCTGTCGTGAAGGGATCGGTGGGACTAGTGAAATTTGTGATTCCCAGTACCTCCAAGCCGCTGTTTGAGAATGCAATATTGACAGAAGAGGGGGGAGAAGTCAAAATCTCTTCGGTACTGGTAATAAGTGGATAAATAGCTGTTGCAAGCGTAGATTTGAAATCGGATGGCGATTGAATGCCGAAGAAATAGAATAATTCTATCTTCTTTGTCATCCCAATCCTGGATATAACATGAACATCAAGCTGTTTACTATACATCGACGATGGACTTACAGGATATCACCCTGAATATTACTTAGGTTTAAACCATATTCCTGAGCTTGAGGTTGTGGACGAAGTCCATGCCTTGAACTTGCGGCGTTTGGAGTCGGCAAAGGGAAGAATCCTGGTGGGCCTGGTAAAATACGCTAATGTTAATCCGGTACGCAAGTGCATGATATTAGGTTCCTACTAATCAATAATCCAGAAGAACCTGGGGAGTCCACTTGTGTTGTGGCATAAGCCGAGGAAATGGATGAAAAGAAAAGGACGGTCAAGACAATAAATTGTCGCATGGTATGTGGAGTGCGATAACGAACTGTTAACAGAAGACCGGAAGAAGCTTCGTTGTATTCAGTGAAAGCTCCACTCTTCAGGAAAGTGGTTTACGTTTCTTGGATTTTTCAAACCGAAAGAAAGCCTTGGCAGTAGACAAGTTATAATAAGGAGAGGTGGTGTTTTGAATTATTGGTTGAATTATATTGAAAGTTGGAGGCTTCCAGAATTCCGGGCTGAAGGAACTCCGCTTCCGTATGGAGCGCACGTTATCGCAAATGAAATCGAAGCGTTAAGCTTTAGAATCTTTACAAGCATAAACGACGTCCAAATGATGTGTATAGTTAATCGTTAGCACTCGAGGAATTAAAATATCCAAATAGTTTGATGAGTATAGCTCATAAAGAAGTAAGAGAGAATCGTGTCCCAGCAACAAAGATATTACTAGCACATCCTCGACGTCATCAAGAGACGCAATAGTTGCAGCGCAAACTTTCGAAGAGATAATCACTGGAAGAAAATTCTGACCTGTCAAATGGGCCCTTAATATTTTAATAACGATGCATCATCATATTCTACGTCCTTCTTGATAATTGAGACGTTGCAGCTGGTAGATGCTGTTCAAAACAGCTGACGGCTGTGGCGTTTTGTTTTGAATTGGGTACATCGATGGATTCTGTCGGAAGAGATTTATAATTCAATTGTCTGAATGGTGACCATATGTCGCGGTCAGAAAATGGCAGATAGAATTTGGAGAAGCTCAGTTGTTGAGCTTTGAACGTACATATACATCTGTGTCAATTCTGTAATTGGCTCGTTCCTGGACCTGAAGCCTGAACGGCCTTAACATTCATCAAAATAAGAACGATAGACTCTTCCTGAGACACATGACCAAGGTTTTTTGGCTTCTTTGGGACACCACTTTGGGCATGAAGGTGTTGCACTTGTTGAATGCGCCAGACAGTGTTCAAAATTTAGAACTTCAGCTTTAGCGCTCAGCCCATATCGATACAGTCAGGGCGAGGATACATATGTTCAAGTGGTATGAATGAACGAAATCGTCCGCTGTTGAACGTTGAATGCTGATATAGTCTTTGAGCATCATGACAGCACATTACTGGTAATGACTGTGTTCACGGTACTATTTCCGGTGAAAATCATTATCTCCAGTCCTCTCAGTCATAATGACGCGATTGAGTTGCAATGCCGAACATTTAATCTTGAGATTTCGAAGTACTAACACCTTGTTATTCCCGTCATTAATGATAAGACAATTTCAATTCAAAATATAGCGGCATAAATACACAACATAGAACATTCCAAAAGATTAGAAGGGTAAACGGACTTTTGCATATCTTCTTCCTGCCGTCTTTGAGCTTAATGTCTCTGCTTGACTTCTAGTCAAAAGAGCAATAGGGACCGCTCCAGTTAGCGCATGGTCATCGTATAAATCTTGCATAAAAGGTTCCTTGTGCCATTTCGTGTTGGCTTTGCGGTATTCATATTGTTTGGCGACGAAGTGATGAATCTAAAACTGATCAAATATCAAGAACCTACTCATTTGAAGAGAACGTACTAGATCATCCCAACAAAAAGGCGGTACTGAATTTTCGGTACAGCGAAGGCACTGAAACTTGGCTTCCTCTGAACTCTTTGAAATACCAGGGTTTTCAAAAAGAGACTTTGCAATCGTGGTTGCGTCATTATCGAA
Source organism: Phallus indusiatus (assembly GCA_027605045.1). Lineage (NCBI taxonomy): Eukaryota > Fungi > Basidiomycota > Agaricomycetes > Phallales > Phallaceae > Phallus > Phallus indusiatus. The sequence continues at coordinate 1,267,567 of JAQFWX010000009.1, forward strand.
CCTCAATCGTTGGTTGACAACCACTTTGGTTGATGCGTGGCTAGTATGGCTTAGGAGCATAGGATATCGGAGTAAAGCGCCTGAGCAGCATTTGCATCTAAAAAATGTCGTCGGCGCATTCAATATTAGCATGAGATACTCTGTTGCTACCACTCCATTTCGACATTTTTTGGAACTAGTAGAGTTTTCAGCGTGAATTTCTGGAGAAATTAATTCAAAAAGCCTTTCTTGGATCTGAACGGTATATGAACGAATCTCCTGTAGGATACGAGGTATCGCATTATTCCAACGGCTTTGAGTGATTGGCATGCTGAAGTCATTTTGTTGCAGCAATTCTTGAATAGTGGGCAATTGAAAGATATCGACTCGATTCATCCACGATGGCATTTCTAATGAAGGAATAAAGCTCATAACTTCATCTTCGCGCATTGACCGTCGGATATCCGCTTCGTCAGCTTCGCGCCGCTCTTTCTCTCTTTCTATGCACGCTTCTAGTTTCTTGATTATGAAATCTGAAGCTAATAATAATAGTTCGGTCGTTTCAGTGTCTGCGCAAGGTGCTATGAGAAAGAAATTTACTTTCGGGCGAAAATATGTGGGGGTTTTCCATGATATCTTCCCACTCAGCATCCCAGTCCCCTGGAAAGTCTTCGGCGGTATATCCCATTTCGACGAGTTTATTTTGTAACCTGAGGTGCAACGAACAGACAATGAGGGGAAAAAATTGACAAAATAAATCAGCGAACCTAAGCTGATGACGCAAAACAGCCGAATTGGCCTCCATCATCTTCATTTGTCGATAGGTGACGAGCCATTGGTCCACTTCGCCTACATGCTAGCAAGAAAAAAAAACTAAGCGAGACACAGGCTTAACAACATGTGTTTATACCTTTGAGACGGCTTCCATTGAAATCTTATTGACTTCTACGAATTCCATGTAGGCTTTTCTTCTTAAAAAGTAATCCTCTTCTTTCCTCATTTCGGGATATTGGGCATAAAACTTGGCACTGATAGCTTTAGCCCGCTCAATATAAAATTCTTCTTGAGAAATTGGGCGACGATGAAGCAAAGGAGCTGACATAAACCAACTGTATAGGATAACCTTTGAGCAGTACTCACATACAAGACAGGGAACACATTGAAGAAAAACGCCTTGAAGACCTGTGACTTTACTCATTAATTCATAACCTTTAATAACGCTGAAGAGGAGATTATGATTGTGCGAATAAATAACCAACGTTAATGTACAAACTCACGTAGTCGTACAACATATATAACAAAGTCGAGCACGCAATGCAAAATATGGCCTCGTATTTCGCGGTTCCAAGCAAGCCTATGTTTAGAGAAAAGGCCAGTGCTTCAGTCAATTCGTGTAATGTCAATGAATACAGACGACCCACGTGGCAACAATCGGTTTCGAACAAAAGCCTAGCATAAGCTGGCTCGCTAAGGTCAGAGGGGCATTCTGGAAGACCAGGATAATACGTCCGAGCCATTCTCCAGATTGGCCGGGATTCTCGCGACATCAAGTAGCCGTTCAGTACCCTTGTCGACCTTGCAAGATTGAGTAGGTCATAGGGTTCGAGGTGAATGCTAATCTAATTGCAATGCAGAAAATGAGAATAAGCGACATTATACGAAGCAATGCCTTCTCGTAATTACCTCGCAAAAGATGTCCAAAGGCATCTCAAGCAATTTAGCCAATACGCCAATGTTCTTATCTGCTTTCTTGTTGATGTTGGCTCGGTTTTTCAAGATATTCAATCTTTCCTTTAACCTGTCGGTCGCCAATCTATACTCTGGTTTGAAATGCTGAACATCTGCAAAATTCACAGCAGAGCAAGCAAGGAGCTTAACGTGAGAGAAAATAGAAGAAATGAACGAACATACCTTCGGGAACATTATCAGACGTATCGGGGGGTCTATCCATTACGACGCAGTCTCTACGTGTACCGCAATTGTCTATGGAACTGGTGCAGTATGGAGAGGCACGTCTTGGTGCGAACTTCGGAAAGCGCCTTGATGATCACATGCTATAATACAATGACGTCATTATGTAATTACATAATCTCCAAATCCGATTCTAATCTTACTCAAATCTTACTAAAACGGACAGCAAAGTAACAACAAAGCAAAATAACAAAAGAAGAGAAAGAAATAGGCTAGTCGAAATCCAGATTATTATTCGCCTTCATTATCCCACAGATCTCTCCTTAGTCCCAACTCCTTTAAACTGCCAATGGCAAAAAGTAATGGATGCGCGTCATCGAAGAACTGTAGCATTTTTCCCATTTCTTCAAATGCAAAATCCTCCATATCTTCGACGAGTATTAGATCGTCCTTTTCTTCCAAGAGTTCCCGCTGTGATCTTTCAGAACGTTTTTTGCGCTTCTGAGCCAGCATTTGAAGTTGATTTTGTGTTGCCTTGATAAGAGCATCGTATATGGCTGACGGAAGCGATTCTTTTCCGACTACTCGGGTAGAATCAGTAAAGCATTTGTAAAGCGATGCTAGAAATGACGGGTCATCTTCGCTTCCGATTATCGTAACCAGTGGTGTGAAAATAGAGTCGAGAATCGCGGGAGTCAGGGTGCCGCTTTTTTTGCCACAGACGAGTAACATCGGGATTAACCTGCATTATGACATAGTCAGGACGATCTGATTAGGAGTAACAATCCTGATCAACGTACAGGGCTGCTGCTTCCCGTACTCCATCATGGAATATAAAGCTCAATCCAGGTATTACCAATGGCAAGACCTGTGGTAGCCAGGGCGCGAACTTGACTCCCATTGTCGAACAATGTACGACCAACATTTCAAAAGATCGACATTTTTCTTCTATGCTTGCCGTTTTGATGCCGACCTGCTGACCTTCCACGTCTACCGTCTCATAGCCGTCCTTTTCTTGTATGGCGCCATCATCATCGGAATCTGAACGAATGAAGAAGTCAGAGGACAGTTGCAATCCCGAAACAATGGGATTGAACCAGGAGAAACGTACCGAGGATTGATACATCGGCTTTTAAAGCAGCGCTTTTAAGCAGTGGGGGCATTACGATTGGGAGATAAGGTTCGAACTCGGGACCCATTGCTTGGCATACCTTCGCCCAGGTAGCACTGAGGTATTGAGGAAGCAGGGTATCATCAGGATCTAGAGGCTCATCTGCAAAAAAAATGTTTCAAAGACCAAAAGAAGGGACCGTTGACATATCTTGCTCACTTTGTAATTGCATAAGAAGGTTGATCAAGTCTTGCGAATCAGGTCTGAAAGTTGCCCTTCCTACCGCAATTGCTAAAGAAAAACATTTTAGATTTGACATAAAACAAACATAACAGCATAACCTACCTATAAGCCCCGCGCATTCCATAGCTTTGCATCTCAACTTGTGATGCTCAGGGCCATGCGCATTCCGCAACACATTGAGCATAAGAGGCATAATCGAAGAATAGTACTAGATAAGGTGCATTCAGTTTTCAGCACAATGAAACTTTTGAAAGAAGAAAACGGCACCACTAACCGAGCGAAAAGTATCTTCACTAACATCTGCTACCATCGCGAGCGTCGTCACAGCCTGCTCCTGCACCCACGCGCGACTTGAGGGCTGTAGCATCGCTAGCAAACGGCGTATAATTGGATCGAGATAAGGTAGCATATGTTGTCGTTCTACACCTTCGCATACGTTGATGAATGCGGCGGCTGCGTGGGCATGAACACTAATCACCGAACATGATTAGGCACTGAAAGAGGGATGATAGAAAACAGTTATCTCACCGAGGTTCTGGGTCCTCCAACGCGGGTATAAGAACCGAAAAGATTTCATTGTGAAATCGCTCTTGAAGAAGCTCCTGTGTGTGTCATCAAAACCACATACACGGATAGCTTAACAGTGCTCAGCACCTCTAGGTCCGTGCATAGTTGGCCACTAAAACACAGTTCTCGTTAACAGATTTCGATGAAATAAAGGAAACATCCTTACAGGCACTGACATGCCGCCCATCGTACTCGCGGATGTGGATCATGAAACATGGGAAGAATTAGACTGGTTTACATATAGTCTCAGGATTGTAGTAACTGAAAAAGCTGAAGAGGAAAACCAACCCTACGACGTTTGACAATTCATTCGCCATAACCTGAACACAAGGTCTGGATTTATCTGAAACAAACAAGTTGCAACCGACTAACCTTGTGTGTCCCTTCTCCGACAACAGCAATAGCAATAAGCCCTGCGTGACGGATTCTCCATTCATGTGACTTGAGCATACCGGGAATGTATCTGCAAGGAGAAAAGAGAAAGTTAGTATTCGCCTGTTCAGGGAAGAAGAAAGCAGACACGGACTGAAACGCATGCGGTAGCAAGGCTCTTCCGCCCAGAGCACAAGCGAGTCTGTCCAGAGACTCCTCAAACACTTGCGGATAGAACTCATCAGTTGGATCATTAGCTGGCTAAAGAAACGATCGGTGGCGTATGTTCAGAAAAGGTTCCGAGACCCGATAACGAAGACTCACATCGGCAGTTGACCATGTCCTAAGATCGCGGTCTTGTTGATCTAGCTTCCTAAGCCCACGGCCATGTCCACCTCCACCTTCTTCGTCCTCCCCAATCTCACCCATCCCTTCTAAACACGCCCGCACGCCAAGCGCTATCCATCCCTCGACTCGTTTCACCATCCCAGGACGAGCTTCCGTCAGGCCAACCAACAATTCCAAAGCGGATTTCCTTGTCTCTTGTTCATATTCCAATTCCAAGTCGTCCCCTGATGGAGAACCTTTCGAAATAGGCGGAAAAACAAACGCAGAGCGACCGGTTCCTTGAGTTGGAGTGGAGGGTCCACCGTTGGATACACCGTTGTTTGATGAAGCTTCTGATGCAGGAAATGGTCGTCCGACAGTAGGTGTTGGGCCAGGATCATTGCACTGGGGTAACATGAGCGAAGGAAGATAGTTGAGTAGTGCAGGAAGGTGGGGTGCGAATAGATGAGCTGTAGATGGAGACGAGGCAAGAGTTGTTACTGTTTGAATGAAGGCTGAGGCGCGGGATGTTGGTAAAGAGGGTAGAGTATCAAGCATGTAAAAAACTAGAGCTTGAGCTTGCGCTTGGGTTTGTGCGGAAGCAGACGACAGATAAGCAACTGAGGCACGGAGGGCGGCGTGCCTCACCTACAGAGACGAGAGAACATGTCAATCAGTAAGATCTTTAAAAGGAAGAATCGCATCTGTTTAACCTCGACTGGCGTATATATCCTCGATCGAGGTTAACCCCCTTCTGGTTCAAAAATCCCAATGAACTCACCTCTAAACTTTCAGCGTCTTGTAAGCCCTTTTGAAGAATTCTGACGATAGCATCAACTTGTTGGTCACCCATTAAGGCGGGCGCGTTGCTGAAAATGCGGTATGAACTTTCGCGCTGACGTGGATCGGTATCATGAGCAGCTGAGAAGGTTTGCGCCTGGAGAGCAAGCCACGGTCGTCCGCGTTCAAAAGATGCAGTGGCGAGATCCGTTATTGTATCCGCCAATTTTGGTCTGACCGAGTTTGATGGTTCATGGGACAGGGCGGATAATAAAACTCTTTCTAACGTTGTACGAGTCGGTTCTGAAAGATGATCATAGAGTGTAACTCGGGTAGACCGAAATGTGGACGGTGAGTTAGGTAAGGCTCTGAATAGGATGCGTCGCAAGAGGACCAGCGAGAATGAGCGCATCTGATGACTCGTGTTTAGTGGAGTGTGCATGGGACACCAGATGGCGAAGAGATTTCATTACCACTTCATCGGGTTCCGTCCTAGCGAGTTGCACGAGCGCAAGCAGGTACATCTCTGGTGTTTCTGCGAGTTTTTCATTGACGGCATGTTCTGCGCTACATGATAAAAAAATTAAAAGTGCGATTTTTTGATGAGCGTTTCCAAGAAGTTTTTAGCTTGTAAAAATCTTCGCACCTGGAACGCAGCTCGTTATCGTTGCAAATAAGATTAGACAAAATCTGCTTTATAATGGCCATGGTCTCTGGATCAACGATGGGATCCATTTTGCGAGACTTGTACTAGAGAACACCTAAGCTTTTCAGGAGGACAGAACTTTGACAGGTCGTGGGCTAGATACAATGCTTAGTCATATGAATTTCAATTGCGCTGAGACCCTCATTGGTAAGTCTGTTTTCTTGGAACGACTCGGACGCACGCGCACAGCACAGCCCACTCTATCAACTTCTTATAGCCATTATTCCTTCTTTTTTCCTTATCCTTATCAAAGCCCTGTTAGAGAATAAACCGTGTTTATCGCTAAATGCGAAGATCGACATGCGCGAAGCACAAACAGTGTGCCAGTAACATGATATATAGTGACAGTGCACAGTATTGTGCTGCTGGTAAATTTGAAAAGACGATCGCTGATGAATATGGACGGACTGATGGCGGTTTGTGACGGAAACTTAGCGGCGCATGCAAGAGTGCAGTGCAATGGGCTGTTAAAGTTTCTCTCGCTGAGCTACCAATCAGAACCGAGGGCTGTCCGAACAGTATTTCACCTCTCTCTCTCTCTCCTTTTTTTTGTGCAACACGTTCGATGTAGTCAGAAAATAGCTGTGAGCCATCGATCTCCTTGCGTTCTCGGGGTTTCTACTATCCCCTTTAAATACTATTTATGGCTAGAAACTACTCAGTCTTATATTTTTTGCTTCATTGACCTGAGTGTCACAGCCGTATTGTTGACATGAACAATTTCACCACATTTGCTCCCTCAATGGAATTGGGCAGAAGAATGCATCATCTGGTGGGGGGCTTTGAATTGTTTACTGTAAAGGCAACACGAACGTTACAAAGAGGGAGAAGCCTGAAAGCCTTGTTACATCGATATTATGAACAGAACGGCATCAAGAGCTTTCTTCGCAAAAATTATGAAAGATATGATTTTTTTTTATTCTCTCCAATTGTTTTCCTTGTAAAATAAATTCAAGTACCGAACACAAAAATGTTTGAACGGGTGAACGGCCAATGGTCCAAGTATAAGTTTGCTGATCTTCTCTACCCGCCTAACATCGGAGAGTGCTAGTGAGGGGAAAAACAAAACTTGTATTATGTAGATCTGGACCTGAGAAATCCGTTTAACGGCTGAAAATTTGAACGCATGCGTCGTTTGAGCGATAGAAAACTTAACTAGATTTTAAGTTTGGAGCAATATCAGGGTCAGACGTCCCTTTGAATGGGACATTCCGAAATTAGTTCTAATTATATTTACAATTTCTACATGCTCGATCATCTATTCCAGAGGGTCACGGTCAACACCATGTGTTGTTTAGTTTTTCGGTTTATGCGAATGAACTTGAATAGGCTACTAACGTTAACATCAGAAGCCTCAAGAACACACACTAAAAAAAAGGAACTTTGTTAAACAGAAATGATGGGTCGAGTGTCTATACAACCGCAGATCGGTACCATTTAATTAACATACATAAACCCAGATAAACCAGGATAAACCCATGGACTTCGGTTGGATGACCCTGGATCGCAACAGTGACTTGGCTTCCTTTTGCATACGTAGTACCTACCCACATCACGTACGTAGATAATATTCGCCCGCACACGTGCACAATATCTCTATACATAAACTTCTTTAACAGACATTTTACGGAACCTTGAAACTTGCCTGAGATAATTTTGCCCGCGCCGCGATTCCTCAACATTTTTAGACAGCAAATTCTGACTAAAAAAAGTCAAGCTGGCATAGATTGACCGCAAATCTTGGCTTGAAAGACAAGATGTTCGTTCCATTTCAAACAGTGGCATGTGAATTTGAACGCGATAATACACTTTGTCTAAGAATAGGCTTGACATCGGAACAAACTGAGCTCGTATCTTTTCAAAAAAAAGAAGGAGAAAAAAAAAGTTAGACTCAACTCCGGGCAAGCGACACGGAATTTTTGCGGATTCTAAGTCCTCAGGGCGACTTCGGCAGTACAGGCGGGCTCAGGTATGGGGAATGACATGACCTCGGAAGCAAATTTTCAGATCTGCGACAGATTGTGTCACCTGCTTTTCCAATTCATGGCCTCCTTTATAAAAGACCATTAACTCAAGTTCTTTTCCCCTGGGGCTGCACATCATTTTACATCTTTCGCTCGCGCATTGCTAACCCGCTAATCTGAGCGAGCCCTCTCCCCTTATTGATCGACTTATACCACGGTTAGTCCTAATAGCATTTGTTGTCACAGCGAATGCTTAAACGTGTATAGGGCGAGTCAGCATCTACAAACATGACGTTAGAAAAAAGCGTCGTAGATTCACTTGAAGAAAAATCAGACGTTTGGGTCGATAGTAGCGACTCCCCTGCAGAATCGAAACTGAGGCAGAAAATCGACTTGCGTATCATTCCTGCCGCATGCATCATTTACCTTCTTTGTTACTTGGACAGAGCGAATATCGTGAGTTTGAGAAGTTTTTTTTACAGCTATTAATGTTCAAAGTATTCACCGCTTTCAGGGCAACGCAAGACTGCTCAACCATGACACTGGAGATTCCCTTGAGGACTCTTTACACCTAGTGTAACGACTTCTTCGCTAATTTACATCTGAACCTTTTTGATAACATTTTTACCAGGGGAAATCAATACACGATCGCCCTAATGGTCTTTCTGATAGCCTACACAATCTTCGAAACTCCTTCCAACATCATGCTCAAAAAGTTTCGCCCCTCTCGTTGGATAGCGTTTCTCATGTTTACATGGGGCGCCTTATCAATGGCATTGGCGGGCACTACCAATTATGCCAGTATCACGGCTGTTCGCTTCCTTTTGGGTGCAGCTGAAGCGTGAGTTTTTAGCCTTGCTTCTAGTGGTTTCGAGATCTGTGCTGATCAAAATGGCAATCAGCGGTCTATTCGTGAGCCTTTGATACTTGCCATACCTTTTTAATTTGCTTCTTACAGGCGTCTCACTAGCCTGGTTTTGTTTATTTTCTTACCTTTTGGTATAGGCCAGAGGAGCGTTCTCTGCGAGTTGCCTTAATTCTCGCTTCAAGGTTGTTTATTGTCTCTCCCGCGTCAGTTAATTTGATAGGCTGAGGGGATTTCTTTTTTTTTCCCTTAAAGTACACTCGCCGGTGCATTTGGCGGGGCGATTGCCTTTGGAGTGGGTAAACTCAACCGGGTCAATGGTCTTGAAGGCTGGAGATATCTCTTTCTGATTGAGGGAGCTCCAAGTTGTGCTGTCGCCATTTTGGTGTTTTTCTTTTTTCCAGATTGGCCTGAAACCGCTTACTGGTTATCCGAATCTGAAAGGGAATTGGCGGTATCCAGGCTCAAAGGAGTCGCTTCCTATGGGTATGTCACACAAGCCAAGATTCTGATTTGGAATAGTCATGAATGTGATCTTTACAGACACTCTAAAGTAACAAAGGCGGAAATATTAAATACCCTACGTGACTGGAGGCTTTATGCTCACTACATCGTCTACATGTGTATATCAGTTCCGTTCAGTTCTCTCTCATTATTCTCCCCTACTATCGTTTCCGGTCTGGGCTTCGAAGGCTTGCGAGCTCAACTGTTTACTGTCCGTAAGTTGAACGCACAAAATTCAGTCAGTTATTTACTTACTGACTATCATGCTTTCCAAGCCCCTTACGCCTGCGCATATGTCTTCACGGTTATCGTCTCATTTTTGTCCGACCACTTTAATGCCCGTTCGACGTTTGCTATGGCTTCAATGCTCATAGCTGCAATTTCTTTCCTCATCCAGGGTATTTTGTCTGATGAGGCCTTCGTTGCGCGCTACGTCCTTCTTTGCATCGCCTCTTGCGGATCTTTTGCTTGTGTCCCTCCAGTCCTCGGCTGGCTCTCTTCCAATCTTCATTCCACCGGCGCCGCAGGTTTAGCTATAGCAATGAGCGTTTCGTTTGGTGGACCCGGTCAAATTATCGGCGTGTGGATCTATAAAGGTTTGTTGTGATCTATTCCTACATATATAATGAAAAAAAAATATTCCTCTGATAACACACACTAGCTGATGAAGCACCGGGATATCCAACTGGCCATTTTACAAATTTTGCTGTGCTCACATTTGGGACCGTTGTCGCTGCTATTTTGAGAATCATGTACATCAGGAGAAACGCTCGGCTCCCAGAGGGGGCACGGAAGTGGGTCTTGTGAAGCATATCATTTGACGTTCTTGCGATTGATTTTACAAAATTCTCATTTTCGTCCTCCATACCTATATTCTCTGTAAGCTACAAGACTGCGGAACGAAACGAATGTCTCTTTTTGTATGATGTGCATAGCGTAGGTTGGGTATTGCAAAGATCTGTATACTTAACCACATAACCACTGAACCAGTTCTAACAATATAAAGCACTTCTCACGTTTGTATTTCAATCATAATGAACATCGGCGTACTCAACTAGTAAGTAGTAAGCATGATCATTAAATTGTGGCCAGGGCGTTATTTGAAACTCCGCTGTTAACGAAAAGTTTTCATCCACAAACGACCCCGAACGACGACTCCAAGCGACATACACGGCCTTCTGTTACGAAAACGAAAATTCGACGACATAATTCACCTCAATAATTTTAATCCACGAATATTTACTGAAATCGCAAGACTATGACACGACTGATGACAACTACAAACGGCGGTGTTGCTGTCAACACTTTCTCGCACAAGCATTTTTTTAATGATAGTCCAGATTTTGGTAAGTATATGACGATGATATGTTGTGATATAATTTTGCTGACACTTCCCATGGAATCAGGATCACCTGAGAATTGGGACGATGACTTTGAGTTTCAAGCGCAGGAAAATGGCCGTGCGACGGAGAGCGTTTCCGCCTCAGTACACGCGTCCGGGAGCAAACATCGTTTACAAGAAAGTGAAGAAAGTTGGGATGACGCGTATGCGGACGATGACGGACCTGCTTCCCCTCCTCGACGCGTTCCGAAAACTCATGTGGACGATGACGAGGAGATCGAGGATTGGGATTCTTCTGATAACGAAATTGAAGATCCTCAGTCTTCCAGCGCGCGCGAATTTGGCAACGGGGCGTTTGAAGAAGAGGATAAGACGGTTACAGCTCGCTCAACAACTTCTAGTCGCTTCCGCAGTCCGCCCCCGCCACTCCCGATTCCTCCTCCGCCCGCTATCAATGTTCCACTTAATATGCCAACGCAGGATGCTGTCTTTCCTGTATCGATTGCCTCTCCCACTCTTTCAACCTTCTCCATTCCCGTCTCATCCAATCGGGATCACTCTGTATATTCTCATGAAGGGCTTATCCGTAACTCATCAGGGTCAGCTCCTCATTTGACTATAATGCGTTCGTACCCTCATGGTGCTGGTTCTACACCCCCAAGAAAAGGTCGACGGCTACGAAAGAAGAGTCGGCCTCCGGAAGTTGATATCATAGAACTTGAAGATTGCGATCCAGCGTCGGGTACCTTCAACAATCGTCCAGCTGCTTTTCCCCAATCCACCCCCGCACCTGATAATCCCGAGACAACATCGCAGCTTCCTATCTCTCCCAGTAATCCATCTTTACTTACTCGGATAGGAAGCTTTAAACGCTGGACAAGACGAAGTATCGGCCCAGAGGATGTAACATTTTCAGGCTGGCGACGTACGAAAAGTTCTTTTGGCCCCTCGGACGTCCCGGCTTTTGACCCATCTACTGAGACCACTAGTTCTGTTGGCAATCCTTCCACCACGTCACCTATCGCTCTTCCTTCGCAGAAAAATCGCACTCGGGGTTCAAGTGCCAGTGGCTTGAAATCAGGTTGGTTTTTTCGTTCTGGCGGGGCAGGGGACGTTGAGACGACACCGGTTCCGCCAAAGTCAAATCCTACCACAAAGTCATCGTCTCCACCAATATCACAGCATGATATGTTCCCAGAGTTGCGCGATCGCATTAGCCCGGAGCCTCTCTCTCTTACCCCTAGAAGGTCCAAGAGCCGCCTGGTTCCGATTCTGAAAAGCCCCTTGAAGAAGAAGCAGGACTCATTGGAAGAACAGCTCGAGTCAAATGGTGTGCCCGATTCGGGTCACGAATCAAGCCTTAAGACTTCGAAGCGTAACGACTACCATTTCCCTAGATATAGCGCGAGCGTTGGACGCCAGACAGGATCCAGCCTCTTTGCCGATATCATTGATAAAGGAGCTTCCAAAGAGAGAGATGTTGGTGTAAGAGGTCTAGTTAAAGGAGTTCGTCGCTTATCACAAGTTGGTATATCGGGTCACAAACATAACAAAAGCATTGGAAAGACCAACGATGAGGCCGGGACTTCTTCAGAAGTAGCACAGCCATTAACAAGTGCACCTTTACTTCCTCCTGTAGAGCTTAATTCACCTATATTGGCTTCAGCGGTTTTCTCGCGCAGAGGCTCGCTACCCCAAGCTGATTTTGCGTTTGTACTACCCGCTAATGGGTACGATCAACCAACGTATACTTTGTCTCCTACACCACCCCTTGAAAATGGCATGAGCATGGAGCGCATGTCCTTTTCTTCCTCTCGTGCTGGTTCGCGACTTGATACAATAGACAAACACCCAACAGGCTCTCCTCCGCGGCCAAAACCAAATCGACGAGCTACCTCACCTTTGCCAGCGGTTCCTCCGTCTCCACCCAGGCATAACTATCGTCCTGAGTCCGTTATGTCCAACAAACGCCCCGGTTCCGCTACCTCCACGCGACGCCCCGGGTCTTCATCTTCATCCTGCCCTCCGGTGTCCGCGCAAGCTCAGGCACTCGCTGCATTCAGGCCAAGAACACCGGTCCGAAATCAGCCTCCCATAGTTGTTGTTCCTTCTGGGAGGCCACGAACCCCAACTCCAAACAAGCTCCAAGGAGGAACAGGTTCTCCCCAGACGAGCACCGCTCCTTCGGCGTATACTGCATCCTTAGGACGCACAGCAACTCCACCTCAGCTATCCAAGTCCTCTCTTAAGCGTAACTCTCTCAATGATCTAAGGTCGGCGACCCCCTCTAAACCAGCGTCGATACCTGACCCTACATCATCTTTGTCGCTTTCCGATAACCATTCTAATGGGGAGATTAAAGAGCACAAGTCTCTTGATCAAAGACGCGCCTCCACGAATACTCTTAGCGAATTGAAGATACCAACACGAATATCCAAAATCCAACACGGGTTGCGGCGGGACCTGGGATTGCTACGGGAGTTCGCTGGATATGTGGAAGGTAAATACGCGAATCAGCTGTGTGTGTATGCAAATGATTTCTCATTTTGTTGTAGAGCTAAGACGACTACAAAAGTCGTATATGAAGCTTATAGGAGAGCTCTGTGTTGTGTACGAATCGTATCCTGTTTACCATGTCCCATCGCGCCCTCCTTCTCAACTTGGCATCTCTCGCAAGAGTTTCACTTCCAACTCCAATGCCTCAACACAGAGTATACAACGGCTTCCTTCGCAACCGACCAGCATGCTACTAAACTCTCCAACCAAAGCACATGCAACACGCAATTATTCGAGGTCCTCGAACGAGCTAAGTCGTGAACTATCCCGTTTGGACCAAGAATACGGCTTGTGGTGGGAGTGTGCAGAACTTCTCGTCGAATTGGGCGGAGGTTCATCTTCTATGGCTGCTGCATCGGCGTCAGCTTCGAATCCAAACTTGACATCGCATTCATCTTCTTCCGCTTTGTCGACCAACACAACTTACGATGATCCGCCCCCGGTACCCAAGAGACATTCTAAGATGGGTTCTCATGCACCTTCCATGTCTGACCCTGGCTCTGTATTTTACGCCTCTGCTTCAACCGATCCCAACAAGACGTCATCTGAGGCTAGTCCACCTCAGCAACAATGGCGCTCTTCGACCGGTAGACATGATCTAAGCTCAAGACAGCTAAGACTATTACGCGATATGCTCAACACACCAGATCCTTCGACTTTACCGGATAATCCTTCATATTTCACAGCCAAATCTGAAGCATGGAATGGACGAAACCCTAGCGCTTTAACCCTGCCATCGGACGAAAGTTTTATGGATCAAAATGGCGAGCCGGCTGCAGAAAAGAATAAAGAAAAGAAAAGAAGGCTTGGAATAATAGATTTCCTACGTGGTATGAGGAAAGCAGCTATTGCAGAAGGACGACTTGCTCCTCGATCCGAATCCAGCCTCAGCAGTCATAGCCATACGGACGCAGACGATGATCATTACAACCGACGTAGGTCGCCTTGGCATCAACATAACAATAATCATCACGTTCACGAGCAGTTACCACGCATGCCAGCTGCGAAAAGCCCCAGTCGACCTTCACTTGCCTCCATATTTCGTATTGGAGGGAAGGATAAAGGCTCTAAAGTAGATTCTGCAAAGGCTAAGAAACAACCTTCGCGCGATGCTCGGAAAGTGTCAGCTGAAGACAGTGCTATCGGTGATGCCGACGATGAGCACGGAGATCGTGATGATTGGGAGAGGATGTCCCAAAGTGAACTCGACTTGACCAACTTAACCAACATCGGCAACGGGACTAATACTATCCGGGGTCGTAAATCCAAAAAGTCGTCTTTGCCTAGTATGCACCCCTATTCTGTTCAAGGAGCAACAACGCCCAAGAAAACACCGACCGTCTCTCGGGTGTCCTTGTTGGAGCCCGTACTTCCTTTCACAGGCGGCGGCAACGCGACATCAAAGCCTTCAAAACATAAGCTTCGCACATCCTCATGGTCTCAAACACACGTACCTCATTCATCTGCCGTAAATGGCAAAGGACCTGTCTCCGGGACAGTACGTTCGGCCCCACCTGCGGATGTCAATGCTCCTCTTGATCCCAAATTGACTTTATCTCCCGAGAATATCAAACCACTTCTTGAGTATGCCAAGGAAGTTAGCGTTCGTCTTGGAGAATGTATTACTGAAGTCCATTCTCTGCTTGGACAACGAGCATAGTTTCTTTTATCTTTCGTTTAGGAAGTTATTTCGTTTATCCCCCTTGTTTACAGCTCATCGTTCATCAATACCTCATCGCTATCCTGTTGTTATCAATTTTTTTTTCTCAATGTATTCACACACACATCAAACGAATATACACTTTGGTTAGATGCTTAAGCACCAGATCATGATTAAAATAATTCAAAAGGTAGCGAAGAAACCTCGGCGTATGTAGTCAGTGGATTCCCACGCAGAGCGCTGATGTTGGCCTTGGCTCTCCTGAACCAACATCGAATGTCTTTCAAATTCCTTAATACATGACGAAATTGCTATCAGTCCCCATATACCACTGCTCTGCTCTGCTGTCTTTGAGTAATAAGTTTGAGCTCCAAGCTTTATAGGCATCAGATTGACCGACAATACAAGTCATAATAATTGTCGAACGGTACTTTCGAAATTTTGCGAACGGATTAAAATTGAATTCCGTACTTAAGGTATCCTCTCTGAAATGACGTTTTGCTACATTCAGAAAGTATTCATCGTCAGAAGTTTGTGTTCGTAAATCAGGTAGAATAGAAAAACCTGCAGCTGGACGTGTGAATTGACCCGACAGGTCGGATTTACCGCGCATGATGCATGCGCGACGCAGTGTGTTATATCGGTAAACACTCCTCATTAATTCAGGACTCTTCACGGCTGGAAAGCACAACGCTGGCTAACGTCATTGAAACATGAGGTTGTGATGCACGACAGGAACAACCCTTTCTCAAGACCGTCATCTTGTTCTCGCTCCTTTGGCATTCCATCCACAGAAAAACTTTTGTTACATGTTTTTCAGCTATCCTCAATGGCTAGGACAGGCTCCCGATCCATCGATGACTATCCCCCCTCAGCCCACATTTCGTTCTACCAGTCGCCGGAATACGAACCGACAACAGTCTGCACCGGTTGCAGCCGAAGCTGAAGAAATAAACTCTTCCACCTATTGCACATCCTCCGATACCAGCAATATGAGTAGTCGTGGCTTGGATGATATCCTCGACACAAACTGGGAACCTGAGGCCGAGCCGATATCCGAGATGGGCTCGAATGCCTTTCCACATAACTCCTGCACCACCAATCACGAAGAGTATCTCTTCTCGCCTGAATCATTCGCGGCGGGGTCGACCTTATGGGCTGACAGTGTTCTCGGCAATGAAGGTGAAGAATCTTATTTTGCGCCGGAACATGTGCATGAGGAGGATGCCGGACAACCTCCAACATATCAAGAGTCCGAGACCTATTTCTACCGTTTCACCGATTTCTACCCTTATGTCTATTTCTCGCCACTCGATTACGTGCGCGTAGACCATCGTTATTTCCGTCATTGGGGCAACGATATTTATCATAATGCTTTCCAGGCTCAAGATAGCCAGAGCAAAAGAGCGACCTGGAGTTCTCCTCCTTATACATCCAAGGAGAACAGTGACCCTATCTCGCACTCTCCGAAAGAATCCGTTACCCCGGAGGCGACGAGCAAAACACCCAAACTTGGTTCATATTCATTCACATTCCTCTCCCAACGCGAATCATTTCCTTCTGTCACCCCGGTAAACTTGGGCTGCGAGTCTAAGAAAAAACCGGATACTAGTACTGCCAAGAAAACAGCGAAAACAAAACCAATAACATCTTTTTCGATACCATTTGTATACCGCAAGCCTCTAACTCTCAGAGACGCTCTATTACAGTATGAAGAACACTGGACTATTCTCTCAGATGTAGACTCATCTGTTAGATGGTCTTTCCGAACAATCCCTTGGCCTCAGTTTCCCGCGCCAACATCCATCGAGGATATTAACTCGCGAAGGATACAACGATTCTTATTAGCCAGTGACATCAACTTGAAGGTAAGAAAAAACACGTCATCCGCTTTGATCGGTCCCGTTCGTTTACATATATTGTTCATCAGATCTCACTTCGTAAGGCTTTACTCCGTTTCCACCCAGATAAAATACCCAAGCTATTGGCAAGCGTGGAGGAAAAGGATAAGGAACAGGTTTCTCAAGGTTGTATTACCGTAGCGAAGTGCTTAAACGAGATCAAAGGATATCTATGAATATATGGTTAGGTTTTTATTTTATACTGTCTTATGTTGTTGAGGTTGTTTTTCGCGTCTTTCTGGGTCTATGGGTTAAACAATCGATTAGTGTGTTACATTGCAATTTTTTTGCCACCAAGATAGGCTTGGTAGTCTAGTGGTCTATGATTCCCGCTTTGGGTGCGGGGGGTCCCGAGTTCAAATCTCGGCCAAGCCCTTTTTTTTTTCATCTGACCCTCTACTCCATACGCGTCTGCGCTTTGTGGCTAACAGCAACCATTTGTCAAAACTCCGAATATGGAGGAAAAAAGCATCGAGTTCCCTCTCACCATATTTGAACCGTGGTCAGTAACATTCTCCTTTGTCCTTAGAATCGCCGAAATACTTAACCCGGTTTTGGTTCGGGACGAACACGTGAGATTTGATATAGATAATTTACGGGTTAATCGGCATCTTGAAGTAACGCGCTCTGATATCATTGAGAGTCATGGAACGGCTCCAAACTGAGGGATATGTACGAACGTGACGTCATAAGTATCATCCAAACACGTCGTTATAAAGGACACGCTTTCTCAGGTCGTATAACGAATATTGTGTTATCAAACCTCACATAGCTGCAATATTAGAAATCATCTACATGTCGACAAACGCAACTGCGATCCATTTTGGAGCTGGTAACATTGGGCGTGGATTTATAGGACCCCTACTCGCTGATGGAGGGTATCATGTCATTTTCGCCGATATCAACGAAACTCTCATAGACGAACTCGATAATCAAGACGAATACCGAATTCACTTTCTCGACCCAACCAAAAAACGCAGACCCATGACAATGACAAATTATTCCGGCGTTCTCACCAACAACAGCAGCCTTATAACAGACTTTGCTAATCCTGAAGTCAAACTGGTGACGACGTCCGTTGGACTTGCGGTACTTCCCAAAATCGCCCCAGTCATCGCTCGAGGTATATCCGAACGGCGTAAAGCAGGAAGGAAAGAAGCTCTTAACGTAATTGCATGCGAGAACGGGGTGGGAGCAACGGAACAACTTCATCAAGCCGTACTTAAACATCTGTCTCAAGAAGATAAGCAACACGTCGGTAACTACGTCGGATTTGCAAATTGCGCAGTGGATAGGATTGTGCCTCCATTCGAGACCGACGCGCCATTAGATGTGGGCGTTGAGTCGTTTTACGGTATAACTCATTTCCGTTCACCGCTGTAAGTTCTTTTGATACTCATATTTTTCTATTCAGAATGGAGCGTAGATCGGACAGCACTGAAGGGAGTAGAAAAGCACCAGTCACTGGGTATTCGAGGCATGCACTTGACAGAAGATTTACCCGGGTATGTAGAGCGCAAACTCTTCACGCTGAACTGTGGACATGCCACAGCGGCCTATCTCGGTTATTTGAAAGGATGCGACACAATTCTCGATAGTATCAAGCACAAAGAAATATCAGATATAGTGGAGAAAGCCATGAATGAGAGTGCTGCGGCTTTGGTAATGAAGCATCCTATGTTTACGGGGGAAGAGCAAGACCAATACGTGAAAAAGTGTATGGACAGGTTCGCAAATACTCACGTTGTCGACCAGATACAGCGCGTCGGGCGAGACCCCCTGAGGAAACTTGCCCGCAACGATAGGCTGTTAGGTCCAATTTTCATGGCCTTGGAACACAACCTTCCTATCAGTAATCTTTATTACGGAGTGGCAGCCGCCTTACTGTACGATTGTCAGGACGACCCACAAGCTGTCGAGCTTCAAGACAAGATAAGGAGTTTAGGCATAGAGAAGACTATCGTGGAGCTATCCGGTTTCAAAGACGATAGTACAGAATTTAACAATATTTTAGACACATATCATAAATTGGAAACGTGGAAGCGAGACTAATGAGTCGAAGAATATGTATGAGGCTTCCGCGTCTGTACAAGTAGTCATTACTATATTGCGTCGGAATGTATTTGTGAATTTCGAGAATAATCACGAAGAAATCTTGTAAAAAAAAAACCAGGAGACTTGGGATGGTTTCGATATAAATGCTTTTCTTAAGAAATTTGTTGCAACAAATACGCAGATGAAGCATGAAAAAAGGGGTATTTATTAGATCTCTTACAACACCTTTCTGGCAACAAAATAGTACAGGGTACATCTACAAAAAGCAGAAGAGTCAGGAAATTTTTACCAGATATATCAATATTGGAAAGGGTACCTAAACAATAGCAGAGCAGCGAAAGACTGAAACGATGACTATTCTTCATCCGATTGCGGTGCATCTTCCTCTTCAGGTTCAGATGTGGTCTTCGTTTTTTTAGATCTCAATTTTGATTTCGATTTTGAAGAATCGTTTTCTTTTTCAGACGTTTTCTTCGGTGCCGGTTTATTTTTGTTGGGATTTTCTGGGGCGTCTTTCCACATGCTGGCGACCTAAGGTATTTGTTCAGGAATCGCAAAACGATCGAATGACAAAAATGTGAAATTGAAATTGAAACTTGTCCTTACTGCGGCAAAAGCTTCTTTGTGGTTTAAATCAGGGTGCTTCTCTTTGTAGTCGGAGAGATGATCTTTCATGAACTGATTATATGCAGACGGTGGACGTTTGGCTTTATCGTCCTTTGCTTGAAGTAACGATCGTTAGATATTTAAGGTTTGATATAAAGTATATAACGAGTATACCAGGCTTGTCGACCTTAGTCTTTGTATTAGCCGTCTTTGTAGCAGATTTGGTTTTCGTTTCTGAGAGCATGAGTCACCGCGTCAGATAGGAACAACCGTGCCACTCAATTCAAGAACGCACCCGTCGCAGCTTTTGGCATCCCGACTAAATGATATTTGTAGAGCGAAAGCGAAGGTTTCAAAGGGGTAGGTGGTGGAAGTAAAGGATAAGGAGGGCTATATGCAAGTTGCGGGCTTTTAAATAGTGTAAAAAAAAAGACGCGAAACGCCACGTGACCGCGTGACCATGTTTCATTTACAGACTTTAACGCAAGCTAACTATTATGAAGATATTATCGTGTATATATCAAATTACATCTTTTGGTAGTGTATATAATATTCTTTGTTACTAATTATGTCTGCCTAGCTGCAATATTAAATGATCCCAGCCCTTTTCTTGGAGTCGATAAACCGCTGGGCCCGGATCCAACGGCATGCTCTCATCCTGACCAAGTTTCATATCAACATCCATGTTATCGGACCCTTCAAGACAAGAGAGTGATGCGGGAGACATTATTTCTGGCGTCGACACATCTGTTGATGCAAGATACTCGTCATAGGTTTCTCGTGCTTTGTTTCGAAGTCTATACAGAGCGGCCTATTCAGTTTTGTCTGGTCAGGACTGATATACTTCATTATTAAGACTTTGGCATTTTTTCTTACCAGCCTTGAGCCTAGATGAGCTACTCCTTCGTTCGCCGCCGTGAACATCTCACAGGTCGCATTCAAATGCTTCAAGGATTCGCGCGAGAATTGGCTGTCAGGTCTAAGCGTAACCAATGCGCCCAATATGAGCTAAAAAAAACAACGGGCCATATGTCAGGGAGAAGGTTAGAAAAAACACAACGTCAAACTGACCGCAGCAGAATGACAATGGCTCCAGAAGGGTGCAAATCGTTCAAGCACGGTTGGGAATTTCTGCCAGATTTCAAGTGTGGTAGAAATTAAAGATGAAGCTCTAATTTGTGACTTATGAAATTTGTTTTCCCTACGAGTAGAGCGAGATATAATTACCCATGGTAAGCGGCAACCACGGAACCCCAGTATCTATGCTGCGTCAAGGTATGATATGGTTTTGAAACGGCGTCCCAGAAGTACGGACGATGCAAAATCATTAAAACTGAAAGCACGTCAGGAACCGAGAAGGGTAAGGGAACAAAATAAACACATGCCCATTTGGGTAAGTATCGTGCCGAATGCCCGTTGAAACGTTTTTCCAATAGGCTCATACCTCGCCTTCTCCCCGTCTGAATTTGGCCATTCCATTCCTAGAGGGATAGGATGGTGGCGAACTTGACGGTCGAGTTTGCGGATGACTTGATAGGCTACGTTTGTCTGGAGGGTGCACTCGATGACTTCCGTCATAACCATCGTCATGGAATACTTCCATCTAAAAACTAAATAGCAATGAGAGTATAACATACCTCTTTCTTTTGTACTGGCGCACTTACATTCTGGGCAAAAGCCTTCGCAGACCTCGACCTCAGGCCAATGACAGCCTACGACCGAGGGGTGGAGGGTAACGGGTCGGCCGAAAACATAACTCTTTATGATGGCGTAAGTTTACGGAGCGAGTGTGTCGAAAAGAAAAAGAGCGAACCTGAAATACGTCTTGCATGTAATACTCCCAGAATCCTTGTTCCACACGGGTCATTTGATTTTCAGTATTTACGGTGTAACCGCGCCGACCGTCAGTGTCTAAAATGTTATATTAATTCAATGCTAACAAGAGGAAGTATCAACGAATTGGAAGAAATTACTTACGCAGTCCAAGCTGTGCATGGTACAAGAAAGAGTCAACGTCAGTTGAAACTTACAAGTACGTGATGACAAACCGATTGCACGAGTTTGGCAAGAAAACCGGAAATTCCCCACTGATATCCCACATTACTGCAGCCAAAACGTCAATGATATCAATTCCTCAAAACAAGGATGAACTCAACCTTGAGTTTGGGGAGAAGCGAGAAAACCAAATCAACAAAACCTTTTGGTTCATCAAATTATCGAAACAAAAAAGTGAGTAATATGAACAGACCATGCACTGGATGCCGTCCACAGTTGGATGCTCGGACAGAGGAACGCATGACATGGTAGCCCTCGATAAAGTGATGTACTTGAGACAGTCCGTTGCCCGTTCTTCATCTGACAGATCCATATCGAAATGGCTACCGAATAGACAGACCGCAAACAAACTGGCGAGAATATGGCCTTTTCCCAAAGCCACGTATCCGGTGGGACATTTATTAGGGTATATCAGCTCCAGCATTTCGTGGAAACTGAAAAGGGGGATTGGAGAAGCACTAGAAAAATAACGTCACGTTTAAGAACGGAAACCAGAAAATAAACCGAATTTACAGCCAAGTCACATAATTGACGTAGTTATCTATCAATTGCTGGGCGCGTTCGTAGTCGGGTAGATGGTACAAAAAGCGGCGCAGATCAGCAGGTGGTTGAGGTGGAGGGCATGGAAATTGCACATCATAGAAAAGGATTTCGGGAAATTCCTTGAAGCATTCGAGGACAGGCTTCACGCCTTTCTCGCGCTTTGGTGAACGACGACGGGAAGAGGACTGAGAACCCTTTTTCGTAATTCCATCGCATTGCTTGAAAATAATAATAATTAGGGACAAGCGTTTCGGAACGGAGAACGTAGAATGACTACCTGTAGAATATACTAAACGACGGATGAGACGCAATCCAGGTGAAAAAGATAAACAAACATGCCTCTGAAATCGCCGTTGTGCCGACGAGTTGTACGTCTTTGTTGTTTCTGAGAGACACGACGCCAAAAGCGTCTGCCAGTAAATCCACGTCCAGGTCCGTTGGAGAGCTCTTCCCAGATGGATGAACTCGAGCGGCGTGACGAGGGGTTGATGTGGGCGAAGGGAGCGGTTGATTTCTCAAAGCCATCTGACTCTCCAACTCAGCAACAGCTTGACGCAGTTGTTGCTCGCGCTTTTCGAGCTGGGTAAGATTCTCATGCATGGCGCGCCTGGAATCCATCGTGACACCTCGACTGGATGAAGGATCATCGAATGCGTTCTTTATTGAATAATTTGTAAATGGCTAACCTAACGCCAGGCATAGTTTCAAGTAAGCGTTCTCCGGGACCTGCAACCCGCGGTTTTCTTACAGCGCGGGTTCTGAAACAAATTTGTTTGTGAAGTGAGAGAAGTGAAAATATAAGGTTTAAGGCCGAAAAGACTAACTTAGCAGCGGGTTCTGTTCGTTACTTGTTAGTCAAGTATATGAAAGTAGCTATCAGAATACTCTTACTTTTCTGGGAAACATTACGGTTCGGCTTTAAAAGGCTCCTAGATATATAATGAAATTTGAACATCGAAAAAGGTGGACAATGGCAGCGATAGAGCTTACGCGAGTTGAAGGAAGTTGGATTTACATATTGCGCAGATGTTGTCCAAGTTGGCTTCTACACCGGTTTGTTGAACTTGAAGCTTAACGTCATCGCTGCAATGACAGATCGGTGCTTTTGAGTCCATGTAGATAATCTCGTTGGTAGCGCGTGGATCCCGGCGGTCGTCGTACAAGGGCTGCAGAAGGCTGGTCAAAGAAGAGAGCGAAGGCTTAAAAAGAAAGGGCGACTTTTCAAAAAGCCCGTAGCTTGTTTTGCCGGCTATAGTCTGTTCTCGGATATCAGCGGAAAACAGTTTAGCTTAAAAAAAAAATGCCGCGCTTGCATTTTTACAGTGGGACGACGGCTAGTATACAACCACCTTTTTGCTATTCATTGGAATTGAACTTCCGTGACCAAATCTGTACTATTGCGCATGGAACGAGGCAAGTTGAGCGGGCGGAATATGAAAAAACTAAATTGCATTCAGCTGAATTTAAATTTCAGTTTGAATGGTATCTTAAAACTTGGTGTCTGTCTGTAAGGAGAAATTTGAAGAGTAATCCAAAAGCATTTGCATCCGCAATTATCCAGTTTTTGCCACTTGACGTTATTAAGCTTTTAAGAAAGCTAAAATAATCTTCTCATTTGTGATCACCATGACATTTAAGCATCCCTGCAGTATCACTATTTTTATTCCCGTTATCTTCTCACGCTAGTTGCTGCTGGAGATGGGGAATGAAAAAAAAATCGAAACGAATGTGTTCCTGATTTAGCTCCGATACATGATGGAAATGTGACTTGAACCGTCTTAAACCCACCGCCGAATATTGCTAATTCACCGGGAAGCAAGCTTTTCAATTTCAATGTTTATATGACCTTTCAGCTGCCAGATAGCGCTATCAGTGATATACGTGGTAGGGGATCGACTTCAGACTAATCAACTAATTGTTGTCGTCGACACCTGGATGAAAAGCCGGCACGGTATTACCATTGAAAATGGTCCTACGGTGAGCTCTTTTTCTCTGTACATATCTTTCCACTCAAGCGAATTTATTTTAGGCGCAACAACTGTGATATGCGCGTGCGAGACCCTCACCGGTTTTAAGTTAACGTGGTTTCCTCGCTGTCTAGGTACAAAGCTGCACCGTCACCCTACGTGCTCATCACCAAGACAGTCCGAAACGCGGAAAATCCAGGAGTGCACGAGTGGGTGGACGCCATTCCCCATCGGTACGAATAGAAAAGCAAAAAAGCTCATATGGTGGTTCTTTGGGAAATCAGATCGTTGAGGCTAAAAGGGTGCGTAGACTGCCTGATTTTTTACTGTACACATCGGAAATGATTGCTGAGTCCGTCGATTGTATTTTGGATCAGACTGAACTATCGTGTCCTCGCCTGAGGAGCCAAGCACCCACGCTCACGACTTACGAGGAGGCCTATGGCAAGCTATCCGAAACCTATTCAGCCTCATCCGAGTTCACATATTAAAGGGTGTAAATCGTGTTTAGTTTATTAGTCTATACATTCTGCTACCAGCGTATCTGATCAGTTGGCGGTAATGAATGAGTGTTTTCCGTAGGCAAGTGAAGCATCGACCACACATTGAAAGTGTGTGTACTGAAATAACAATAAATACGCACACATCAATTGACTTGCAAGTAGTTTTCTTTTCGCTCTTTTTGCCCTCTGTTGGTCCGCGCGCGGGAAGTTTGGGTTTGTTGCAGCAGTTTTACGTACAAAATGGAATGGAATAAATAAATGTCCATTGTCCTGAGCATGGGCAAACATGTGATGATGATGACTAAGTGGACGAGTGTGGACCATCATTTATAACTGCACAAACAAACCGGAAAAGTTTTTTCTTTTACCGCATCTCTGCCTGCGTAGACGAACGAACAGAAAGATCATGAGCACGAACGTGAATATACCGACCTCTCAGTCATCCATTACGGCTCCAACCCCACAAAACACCCCCTTGACATCTGCTCCTATCACTCAACACCTGTCTCGTCCTACTGTTCCAGATATCCAAGAAAACGAGGATGAAGAGGATGATAACGACCAAGACTCTCCTTCTGACCGTAAAGGAAACGTTAACCTGGGAGAAGCTGGGGTCAGTGGCTTAGGTCCTGAACAACGTGCCGTTCTCTCTCAACTCGTCCAGGGAAAGCTGAATTCTCTTATCGGCCAAAGTTCTGGTTACATCGAAAGCCTGCCGGTCGAAGTTAAAAAGAATATCCAGGGCTTAGTTGGCGTACAAGCAGAGTATACGAAACTTCAAAAGGAACACAAGAAAGAGGTTCTTGAGTTGGAGAAAAAGGTGCGTTCTTTTTCTTTTAACTGTACGCAATGAATGAATCCCCCTCCAAATCTGTTTTTTTTTGTCCAGTATATGGCCTTGTACAACCCGATATTCGATCGTCGCTTGGCCATCATCTCTGGTGTTTCGGCTCCTTCTGAAGCTGAAATAAAGACGGGCGAAGAGCAGATGTCGAAAGATAATCCGGACTATACGCCATTGCCACCTACCTCTCCCACCCTCATATCATCCTCCATATCTGAAGCTAATCCCGGAACTGGAATCCCTGAGTTTTGGTTAACAGCAGTACGCAACCATGTGGGCCTTGGAGACCTGATTACGGATCGCGATGCTGAGGCTCTCAAGAGTCTTACGGACATCCGTGTCTCGTATCCCGACGGTCAAAGACTTGGGTTCCGACTTCATTTCTATTTCAGCGCCAACGAATTCTTTACAAACAGCGAACTTACGAAAACCTATTATTACAAGGACGAGCTCGGTTACGAGGGCGATTTCGTATATGAGCGCGCCGAAGGATGTCAGATTCACTGGAAGGAGGATAAAGATTTGACGAAAAGTTTTGAGATTAAGAAGCAAAGGAACAAGAGTACAATGTTGTCACCTATTTTCGCTGAGATCACGTTCTGATTGTATCATTTTCAGATACCAACCGGACACGTCTTATCCGCAAAGTTCTCCACGTTGAATCGTTCTTCAACTTCTTTAGCCCTCCGACTCCGCCATCCGATCAAGATATTGAGAATGAAAATATTGAGGAAGACGTTTTGGAGGATCTTGAGAATCGTCTCGAGCTTGATTATCAGATCGGGGAGGACTTGAAGGAGAGAGTAAGTGATCACTCGTCCGTGTTTCGCTTACCGTGATAGTTTATATCGTTTCGCTCGTAGATCATCCCTATGGCAGTCGATTACTTTACGGGAAAGGCTCTTGAGTATGAAGATATAGATTTAGAATCGGACGAGGGAGAGGATGATTTCGATGACGATGATGACGATGATGAAGAAGAGGATGAAGATGAGGACGATGACGACGTCGATGTATGTTCGTTGTCATGGCGAATGTTTTCATTACTGACATACGCATTGCACTTTCGTTTCAGGACGTTCCCACTCGTAACAAGCGTAACGTTCCTCCTCGCCGGGGCGGTAAGTCTCAGGGCGCGGCGAACAACAAGGAAGACTGCAAGCAACAGTGAAGGAGAGCCATTCTAGGTTCATGGTGAAAATCAAAAAAGAAAGAGAAACTTATAACATTTTCCACAAAATATGGACCCCTTCCGTTGCAGTGGTTCATGTGTTATTTCCTTAAAATGCCTTTAATTCGGTTTTATTTCATGCATTTTACCCTCCCGTTGCCCTTTGCTCCCTTTTTCCATATACTGAATCTCGTGCATTGTCAGTTGATTATTATTGCTTGCTAAAATCATTCTACATTCTACTTCTTTTCCTTTTCTCAATCCTTTTTAATACCTTGTTTCCTCAGGCTATCCTAGTAGAGTACACGACGTGTCCCATTGTTAGCAACGCAATGTCTAAACGTTTGATATTACACGCCGTTGCCAGTTGATGCGAAAGCCTATCAACTACGATTGACATCCAAGAGTGACCATCAATGTAGTTGTACAGCAGACTGCATAACATTTTGAAAACAGAAAAGTAGTCTTGCATATCGCATTTTGGTCAACTAATCGGCATGACAATGGAAAGATGACATGGGTAACCGGTGATCTTTGAAGCTGAACACGGATTTTTACGTTTCGGTCTCTACCACTCAACGTCCATTCTAAAGCTACTTAGTATTAATAATGGAAATTAATTAACATAATAAGAGGAAATTGAAAAAAAGGCGATCATAATTATAAGAAAAAGATGGTACATCTAAACAAAACAACACGAAAACAACATAGGAGCAAGGAAAAAAAATAATGTTTGTCCGGTTTTACCGCGATACTTCCTTGACGCGCTGCATATGGATGAACTCGAATGGATCCGACGCTGCAGTACTACTGCTGTCGCTACTCTTGTCGACAGCCTGGTCCGCCAACTCCTTCAGCCATAAGTTTTCGCATTCCCAACAGGGCATCATGTGTAGCACGTCCATGACTTGTTGCTCAACTGGGTCAGAGCATTTTTCGTGATTTTGACATCCTTTTGTTGGATGACGATGTGAGGTTTTACATCTTGGAGAGAGGCAATCCTTGTGGGTCGTCGAGGACTGTTTGAAACCGTGTCCACAGGTGCAAAGGGCGGTACCGTATGTGGTTATAGCGCACATTGCCAAAATCGAACCAGGTCAGAACCCTTTTGACATTTGACAATTGCTTGAAATTAGCTCGAAGAAACTTTCGATGGTAAAAGCGCGGCTTACTTACCTTTTTGGGGCAAGAAGCAGTAGGAGAAGAGAAAGCCGGAAGCAAAAAAAAAAGGTGTTCTAGCCCGCTGGGAGAGTCAGCATTGGTCAACGTGTCAATGCCTGGCGTTCAAATGGGTGTGTACATACCGGTATCAAAAACCACTGACTTTTCGGGATATTCTGGATATTGAAGTTGAGGATAATAGCAGGAGAGACTCAGTTCTTTCACTTTCCTAGTCTCACTCGTGGCTCTTATATAAAACAACTGATCCACATTGATCCATGAGTTTCGTGGATACGCCTCCCTTTTCCGTATTGTTTTGCGAAATGTAACCTAGCCGAAAACACGTTCCCTCTTGTTTCCTCCCAATAATGGAGGGTTTAGTCAAGCACCAAATTAATATAACTTAAAAACGTGGTAGCATACGTGTACAACTACGTATACTATTCAGTGACGCGTCTTCTGGATTCTGCTGCGTATATTACGAGCTCGTTCGCTCCACAACGCGCCCCATCCTCGCCATTATTGCATTCAAATTTGAAGGTAAAAAGATAAACGAATCTAAAAAATAACTACACAGGTATTCACATACTTATTAAGCAATGTATGGTATCACAAGGAAAGGTACAATTCAACCGATATATCATAGCACATACTTATTAAGCAATGTATGGTATCACAAGGAAAGGTACAATTCAACCGATATATCATAGCAAAAAAAACAAAAACTCAAAGCAGTTTAACATCTCTTAGATCGTCCCGTAGAATAATGTCTCGAACTAGGATACAGCACCAATAAGTTAAAAGGTCTAGTTTGTGCAAGAAAGCGGAGAACTATACCATTAGCAATAATTGAGGTGGTTCGACCGGTGTCCGTAACAGCCGTAAGGTGCCCTGGTTGAATGAAAAATCGAATAAACAACGGCGCCGAGCGTACAAGTGAAGGACGTACAATATATTTCCCGCTCGTGATTTGGTGAATACGACTGATGCAACGCAATGAATTTATTTTTGAAATCTGTGAGATCGCGCGTCAGCTATAGCCATCAATAAATTATCCTATTTCCTTACATTTGGCAACAGCTTCGTAATCATTGGGACGATCACCGTACGATGTCATATAATGACTCAGACGGACACCAGCATTCAGTTTCGCCTGGAGGACAATGTGAAGCGGGATGTCAAGGAGGGCGACTAAAGATGCGAACATACCTGTAATAAATCACACTTGTTTAGGAAGAGAATAATATTGACCTTCGCCAAGAGTTTATTTGAGACAATAGACCGCCATAACAAAAGGGAATCTTCCAGGCGGTTAACTCTGGGGTCCTAGCAGCCGTGTTCATCAGCACTTCAAAGTCCGTTCGTTGTCGACCTACGATCTAAACTCACTTCAGCTAAAACCTGATCAAAGGCAGATATAGGTGCCAGGAATATTAATGCGTTCACTGCAATAATGATATTTAGATGAGTTAATTTAGGTAGCCATGGTTGACAGGGCTTACTGTCTTGAAAGTACGGAACCCATGCCTGACGCTACACGTGCAAATTGTTTAGAAAACGGATTCGTATAGAAAGCTAATTCTTGATACCTGATTCCGCGCACTAAGAAAGTTTGATATCAACAGATGAAAGGCAAGCATAATTAAAAGAACGCGATACCGACCCTCCCACGTCGTATATCTTCCAGTCTACGCCTTTCTGTTTACCAGTTTCTAGTGAGAAGCAGTGTTCTACAACGCCCACCGTTTTCAATCGGGCTTTTAAAACGTCGTCATCATCGGGAATATATCGAACATCAGTTATCCGTGAGAGAGAATCAAGGTAGCTAGTTGGCGTTGATCGTCAGTCAGCCAGCATATCAACAAGGAAGCATCCAAGCAAAACTTACAAGCCCGAGCTTTCCTCCAAACGCAATCGTTTCCTAGCCAACTCATTTCTAACGATAGGATCATTCCACAGTTGTTCAATGTATGGTCTACATTGAACAAGTACGTGACAAGGGTCGGAAGGATCGTTCCACCAGCCATCTGCTTCACTGACGAGCGAATCTACATGTATTTGCACATTCAGAAAAGAACTGGCGTTGAGGATAGTAGAGTCTTTACCTGTGTTATTTCTTGATGTAAATTTGTTTAAAGCTTTTTTCCAATTGACGCGATTATTGACGGTAACCTCTGCCTTTGGATTGGGTCGAGGTGTGGGACCCAAATGAGTTGCCTCATCTTCGTCGCCGGACGATAAGCGTTTCACGAGCTGTTCCTCGAGCTCTGCAAGAGGTTGTAGGTGTCCCCGAAGCACGGTGTATTTGGGGGAGGAGAAGACTGAGTTGGTTGTGGATATACCTGTTGACGGCCGGTTAGCTTCGGAAATTGAATCGCGATGCCTGACTGAGGCAGTATCATCGTCATCGTCAAGATATGCAGGCTGAATATCTGGAGGAGAGAGCGCATCAAGGATCCGTCTAACTGAACGCACGAGATTGAGATAGACAACGGGACGCCAGGATAATCGCTCTTGCCGAAAAGCGTTGGGTGTGTACGCTATCTGGAACTCTAAGGTGTGGAAGGATTGGTTGTCACTAATTCACGGCTCAGACTGAGAAGAGGAAAACACATAAACGTACGTTTGAGTGTTGTACTCTTTCCGCTTTCGCTTTGACCCAAGAGTAGTACTTTGATCTCTTGACGAGATTTAGCCTTTGCTTTTAGAGCTTCCTTTTCTTGACGCAACTGCTCGTCAATGCCATCGCTGATCTTTTTAGCCTCGCGTTCTGACGCTAGGCGTGCTTCTCGCTGAACTTCTGTCTCATCGGATGGGGGCTGCAAAGCGGCAGTTAAAGGGTCAGAAAGACGGCGAGAGGCAACAATAGAGGCAGTTGGCATCCGGAAGAATCTGGGAGGGGGTGTGTGGGCGAAGACGAGAGAAACTGATACAAGTGCAAAGATGGGTTGACGGGAAAGAAGAAAGAAAGGGAAAAGAGAGCCAAAAAGAGAGAGAGAGAGAAGAACCCAAGTGCGCGGGACCCTGGTTACTCCAAAGTGAGCGTCTCGCCTGTGCGATCTAATCCGCTTGCGCTGAGGCAACCGTTTGTCGAGAGCGTAGAAGCAAGCCTGAAGGGTTGGAAGTGTGTCGGGAATCGGTTGCGCTTTGAGCTTAAAAAAAAAAACTAGGTAGAACGTTTGATCAAATATAGTCGAGGTGGAGTATAAAGGGTCGCGCTTGTGATAGTCTGTGAATGGTGGTGGGATATGAAAACAAAGTTAGGAGCGGAAGATTCTCACAGTGAAATAGGAAACAAGAACATTAAACACAGCATACTTGATTCGATCACGCACCAACCATAGCACGCACACACACACGGGTGTAGAAAAGTGAGGCGATGCGGTCGATGTCAGTAACTGTGAGCCAACCGGCATTGCCCGCTGATCATCAAGGCAAAGGAGAGATATGGTCAAGTCTGCCCGGATGCCGGTGACGAAATCATTGACATACACGAGATTGGTGCGTTGCATGGGCAGTTTTTCGTATTGATATATCGCGTGTGTGGAATTAACGGAATCAACTCACTTGACTCTGAAAAGATGTCGCTAACGATTCACTCAACATGGAGGGATATTAAGCATTTATCCACCGGCCATGCATTACTGCGGATCTGCGACGTGAACAAACGATTGGCTGTATACCGGAGAGAAAAAGAAACAAATAGGCGCCTTTCCACTGCCCATCAAACTAATCTTCAATCATGAAAGATGAGTGCAAATTAGTGCTAGAATTTTTCTCTGTCCGGTTCTTTGTTCTCTGCTGCTCGAAGATTAGCTCTTTTCAGAAAGAAAAAGAAATAAATATTGGTGGCTATGTGAATAGATCACTACTAACAAATTTATATCATACTCTTGCCCTCTTGTAAAGGATAAGAAAGATGGAATATTAAGATGGAATTCAGAAATGAGAGTGAAGAGAAGGATTCTAGAAGTCTTTATAACAGATCATGGGTACTTTCTGGGTGACATATGTGCACCACACAGTTCACACTGCCTGTGCTGGACAGCTGATAGGTTAACATTTGACATAGTCAGTATTCTGAATCTCCTAGTATTACAGCATCTACACTCATTCCTCAATCTTCTCAGTCTTACAGTATTGAAACTCACCAGTAGTACAGCAGTGGATTTATGTTCCAGTTTTTTTTGTTGGTTAAAATACTTAGATTTTATCTTATGCTCTGGTAACTTTAAGGAGTAGTTTCTGGATAGTTTCCTGCAGTGGACTAATCAAAGAGCAAGAAGTTCATGATTGTCATATTGAACTAACAAAGTAGTTTATGCAGAATATATTATCTTACTTTATCTATTGACTTCAAAACACCTTCTATGTCTAGAATTACTAGTCATGTAACAAAGCCAGTGTAATTCATCATACAGTGGCTCACAAAAGTATCACTACATTCTTATATTTAAAGAGATTTGTCTATAACTTTTGAAATAAATAAAAATATTGTTTAATCTCTAAATCTATTGAAGACAGTATTTAGATAGATTAAAGATCTATAACTACTGATATAACTATTGGTAGTTTTTCCTAATCCTAATAGGTGAGGTTTTTTTGGCTCTATAATTAGTGCTTTTAAATCTGAAATAGTTTAATTGTAAAGAATCAAAGACATTATATAGTATGGATATATCAAAGTAGTTGATGTCAGGGTACGCTACCACCGTCTCTCATTTTTCTATTTATTATCATCGGCATCACTTCATTTCCATTCCATTTACTATTTCCGTATTTTACTTTCATCTTCCGTTCCCTTGTTCAGTCTCTATTTCACATTCTCTACTCGCGCGCGTCGCGCGCTCGTACCCAGCGTGATGCCCGTGACATCACGTCGCTTAGGCTCGGTTCGGGCGCCTAGCACTTAGCTGTGTCAGGGCCGCACGCCGCGTTATCGTTTTTCATGTATATAGTCGCTGTCTGTAACGGTTCCGCTATGACCAGCGGACTACTATTACCCATAGTACATATTAGTATATATATACAATTGCATGCAGACGATCGTCGTCTGCACAAGTACCTAGTATTATGTAATGTACATAGGCGCCGTCATACCAGTAAATACCGCGTAACGGTAAAGGCGCCGGCAGCCTTTCTTACCTGCACTTGCAAATATACAGCTTTATACTGTTTGTTGTGAGTCCGTAAGAACCGGGCTAATCGTAAACTGTAACGAAACGTTACACTGTCCCTAGAGTGAGGGTCCCTAAGCTTGTTCTCTTAGGATCCCCTCCCTCTAGGTGAGTAGTATAGTTCTCTCAATATATTTTACTTAGGATCCCCTCCCTCTAGTTGTGAGCTGAGTAGCCCTAACAGTTGAATTGAGAGTAAACAAAGAAAAAATAGCCCAACTGGAAGAGAAGGTCACATTTATAAAAAGAGTAAACAAGCTGAGTTGACTTATTTGATAGATTTGTTATATATTAATTTATATATATATATACTTTTACATTATAGTTTTTAGTTGTTATTATATATCTTATCTTTCATGCTGACAGTGACTCTAGAAGTAAGCTCCTAAATATATAATAGTTATTCATTCATTCCAAATTATATCCACTACTTATGATAATGACAAAATACTCTAACTGTACAGTTGATTTGATGTTATTACCATAACTTCATTTCAAAAAATATCCAAGGATACCCATTATAAGGGTGAATTGTACAGGCCCTAGAATGAATTGCTGAAATTAGTGTTTCAATCTTTTGAGAGTTTTCAATACACACTCCAGAGTCAGGGACCTCATTGGAAATATTCCAAGTTTATGATTTATTTTCTGATAAGGAATACTAATCTAATTCTTGCTTATATTATAGAGATCAAAACGCATGAGTATGTATTATAGGTCAAATAGAAAGTGTATTGAAGTATATAGACAGTTAAAGGGGAGGTTTGAACTATGCATTGAAGATGAACATATTGCAAACATCTCTTACATATATAGACTGTCTGGTATTGGTATGAGATTTATGATCATGTGGTTTGATACAAGGATAAGGGAAATTCTACCAGCACTGGGTGAATTAGAGAATGGGTCTGTGGGAGTATAAAAATAACAGTAGAAGAAAAATAGTATATTCTGTAAATGAAGAATTATAATAATGAATTTTTATCTATAAAATAGAGAAAATGGCTGATCACTGGTTTGAAGATACTACTTCATTTTGGGAGCCATCACATAGGTCTTTTGCCATTAAAAAAATTTTTCTTTGAGTGGGAAAAATTTAACAAATACACTTGTAAGACTGGACACCAGTGAAGGTGTTAATTTTGATATATTTTGATAAGTATTTGATAAATGCAAATACTCACTCACTAGATTATTGTGTATCAACAGAATACAGAGTTAGGTTATAGGCTCTGTGAAATCTATATTTATATATTCCATTGCACGCTGTAAGGATCCGATGTGAATAGCTGAATGTGTCAGCTATAAATGATCGGACTACAATGAGATATTTGTTTCGAGGTTAGTAAGTCTACCGTGGAGCAGGTTCTGGTGCTGATTTCAACGTGAGAGAGGGAGTGGGTGGATGTGGGGAATGGGGGGGAATGTATGCGTCGATATCAAACCAACACAAACAAAACACCAACAACAACTGCAATGATAAAAGATCGTATGCAACTGTACAAGTGAGAGGGTGAACAGAAAGTCGGCAATGAACTTGGAATGCGATTAAAGAGAGGACCTGCAATCAATGATGACTGAATTCCTGTGCGAGTTAGTGAAAGCGATAAACTGAAATAAAATTGCTAGTTTATACTCCGAGACCTCACTCAGAGTTAATCCAAAGATATAGATATGAGCGTAGAAATAGACTAGAGGCGAAACTTGACTTGAGCTGAACTTGACTTAAACTGAACTTGACTGAGACTTAAACTGTGAGACAACTCGTCCGGTAGAATTGCTGCTGATACAAGTATTTACATGCAGTATTTATACCTTTCAGAGTACATAGCATTGGTGAGACGATCACTCATTGTTCACTGGGATAACAAACAGGAAGAAACAAAAGAACAAAAAGAAATATGGAAGATAGGGGAATCGCGAGAGAATGATGGGGATACAATTACAACAAAAAGGAGTCATAAACATAGATAGGAGAAAATGATGAAGCCTATGTATATGCTTTTGTTAATCAACTCTTGATTAATGCTCGGCGTGGGAACGCCGAGGTTTTTATATTTTTTTTTAATATCAGTTTTGCATTGTAATTTTTATTAAAAGAGATTAAGAAATTTTCTTATCTATAAAAAGTTTTTGTATAATATGCAAAACAATATCACTTCCAATCCTAATCAACTCACTATTTACATTAATCAACAATGCTAACAATTAATCAACTCATTTTTCAAATTAATCAACAAAACTAACAATAATCAACTCAATCATCACTCACGTAATAATTAATCAACTCATCATTCAAATTAATCAACTCGCTAATCAAATTAATCAACTCATTTTTCAAATTAATCAACTCACTATTCAAATTAATCAACTCATTTTTCAAATTAATCAACAAAACTAACAATAATCAACTCAGTAATCACTCACATAATAATTAATCAACTCGTGAATCAAATTAATCAACCTGCTATTCAAATTAATCAACTCGTATTTCAAATTAATCAACCCGTTATCCAATTAATCAACTCGTCAATCAAATTAATCAACCCGCTATTCAAATTAATCAACTCGTTTTTCAAATTAATCAACTCGCTAATCAAATTAACCAACTCATTTTTCAAATTACTCAACTCAAATTAACCCGTTATTCCATTTAATCAACTTGTTTTTCAAATCAATCAACTCACTAATCAAATTAACCAACTTGTTTTTCAAATCAATCAACTCGAATCAACTTGTTATTCAAATTAATCAATCCGTTATTCAATTAATCAACTCACTATTTGTCAGGGTACGTCCCGGGTTTACGGTCACTCTAGTATATTAGCGTAGTATAGTATAACCTACTTAGATGCCTACACGCTCTACATCGGTCATACAGTACCCGGTATACCGGTCCGTATTTATCCCCCGCGTATTCTCCCGAACTCTCCCGTTTCTCCGTTCACTCCATTCTGCTCTATTTCCCTCTTTCTCTATGTCATCCGTATTGTCCTCGGCTACCGTCCTTCCTATTGGTAGATAATGCACCTGATAGCTATTGGTTAGAGATAGCGTAATCATGTATATATACAACTGTGCGCACATGAGTAGTTCCTTGTGCTATTATAGACTGGGTTACTGGGTTATAGTAGCAGTCCGATCCTTAAGTCTAATCGCTGAACGGTCGTGCCCTAACACTATTCAAATTAATCAACTCGCTATTCAGATTAATCAACCCGTTATTCAATTAATCAACTCGTTTCTCAAATTAATCAACTCGTTTCTCAAATTAATCAACTCGTTTCTCAAATTAATCAACTCGTTTCTCAAATTAATCAACTCGCTAATCAAATTAATCAACCCACTAATCAAATTAGTCAACTCATTTTCCAATTAATCAACTCGTCAATCAAATTAATCAACTCGTTATTCAATTAATCAACCCGCTATTCAAATTAATCAACTTGCTAATCAAATTAACCAACTCGTTTTTCAAATTAATCAAATTAACCAACTCGTTTTTCAAATTAATCAACTCGAATCAACTCGTTATTCAAATTAATCAACCTATTATTCAATTAATCAACTTGTTTTTTCAAATTAATCAACCCGTTTTTAAATTGCTCAACTCGAATCAACTCATTATTTAAATTAATCAACCTGTTATTCAATTAATCAACTCTCAAATTAAAATAATCAACAAAGTCAGTAATAATCACCTACCCTTTATTATGACACCTTACTTCAAAATCATTTCCCTTTTCTTCCAATCGTGTCCTATTTACTTTGAAATCATTATAGCCCCTTGTATGCATCATATGTAAAAATTGTTTTGGTTTTTTGGCTCAAAAATTGGTCTCCATGTAGATTATATCTATCCAAATAAGTACACTTAATTTTATTCAATTCCGTGGTAGGGTTCCTGAGATATCCTTAAAATATTATCAAAACCGACCCTTCCCCCATCCCTCTTGCTTACATAATCAATTCGCGTGCACTCCAAGAGTAATCATGTAATGTGGGGGGAGAAAATAAAGGATATAATAGGGTTAAGGTTGAGAATAAAAAATAAAAATTAGGGTTAGAAATAGGGGTTAAAAAAAGGGAGTAAACAGTTGGGTTTACTGAGGTAGATTATTGGCATGAACATGCCAATAAATCGTCCGAGGTAAACCCAACTGTTTACTCCCTTTTTTTAACCCCTATTTCTAACCCTAATTTTTATTTTTTATTCTCAACCTTAACCCTATTATATCCTTTATTTTCTCCCCCCACATTACATGATTACTCCTTTTTCAAACAACACGGCTCTCACTTTCAGTTCAAACTCAGCAAACACTCCCCCCCATCCACCACCATCCAGCTTCGACGCATGTCAAACCTATGCGCTCGCGTTGAGAATGGGACTCGAAATTGAGCCAGTCATGACTTGTTCATGATGTCTTGATATCCTTGGCGGGTCTCTCTTTTTAGATGAGCCAGTCATAATATTTATTATGATGTCAGGATATTTTTGGCGGGTCTCTTTCGCTTCCTTTTCTTTGCTCGAGTTCATTGGTGAGAAATGTATCGTTTGGGTCAATAGGAGTCAGGATAAAAGCTTAAAAATATCTTGATGGTACGTCTTTTTGCTTTAGGCTATCCTCTCTTAAGCATATTATCCTGAGATAATTATGACAGCTATCGAAGTGGTATGTTTCGTTTTTTACCTTTCTGGTGCTTGCTTCTTATGTTTACGCAAAACTTCTTACACCACCAGCAATATGAAGCTTTCGCTGGTGCAAGCATATATCAAATAAATAATATATCAAAAGTACATGGACACGCAGACAACACTGAAGTACACCCAGTCAATGAGAACTCCCACCTCCTATTCTAACTACATTTCATTTTAGGCTCTTTTCATACGCTGGGGGATCTGCGCCACGCGGTTGAACAAGCAGACCATGTTCAAATCTTGAATCTCTAATGAGCCATCCTCACTACCTAACCCATACTGCAGCTCGCAGCATGCACTGACAAACTATGTCAACACGACGAGAAATACCATGTCATTCACTGAAGTTGACCTATCTAGCAATGAATGGGGAGAGTTGTCGTTGTCTTTGCAGCAACAATACGGTTCTCAAATCCCCGGCTTTGCAAAGCGTCACAAGTGGCAAAACCGAAGGTCTTCCAAAAAGAATTGACAGTCTCCGCCCGCCTATTTACCACTATACCACCTGAAGACAGTCCGATAGTCCCGTGGATTTGGTACCAACGTCACAACGGTTTTGTGGCTCAATATCCTGGTTAATCGCAAAGCTTCCATACGCTGCCGAGGAGTCGCAGTTGCCTACGAAGTAGTCAGGATATGGGATGCCTGGTATCAAGGTGTCCGGTGGATCACTGTTGTTGAAATTGATAAACCACTGACAGAAGCACCAGCGATTACACTCGACGAATTACTAGTAAGTAACATACATGGAGTTTGTAGTAAACCCTGCCCAGTCTCCGTGACCTCGGTCAGCCAATGTCTCAGGAATAACTTGGGCACGCGTCTCATGTGCTCGCCATACTCCATCTTGTGGTTTGACCAGACCACTTGCAGAGCTCGGAGATCATTGACCGGTAATAGCCTATTCACGTTCAATGATACACAAAGACAGCAAGGAAATGCTGGCTCTTCAGCATCATTCGATGCGACAGCTGCAACTGTTCGTGTTCGAGGGCTTGGTCCTAGTAACGTGGGCACGAAAGCGTGGTCTAGGAAGCAGAAGAGCATCGCACCACGTTTACGTAGCAGTGTATTGTGTTTTAAGACGTTTAGGTTTCTCCGGTGTCGTAGGCTGAAGAGGAGGTATGGCCGAAGACGGTAGTTTGCCTGCAGCTTTCACAGACCGAATGACACCGTCGCGGTTGGTACTTTTGTTGTTGCTATCATAGGAGTGTCCAAGTTTGAAAAGGTTTCTAAGGTTAGGCATAGAGACGCTGCTGCGGATACTGGACCGTAAGCTACCGCCTGTACTTGTATGTCCTGAGGGTATAGCATTCAGTGTCTTTGGATTAGAACCAACGACGCCAGAAAAAGACTGAGCAGCGGTAGAATTAGGTGTTGATGTCCTTGGAAGCTTGAAGGAAGAGCGTAAACTGCTTCCGTGGGGATTAGGAATAGTTTGAGACTCGATGGTTTCATCGTTGGATGAAGAAAGCATGGTTCCCGAAGTTGTTGCCATCAGATGGGGCTCGTAACATCCTTGCAATACCGTGGGACGAAACATAAGATCAGTAGTGTCCTGCGCTTGCATTGATCGTCGGTACATGTTCGAATACGGATGAGCACTCTTTTGGTTTGCAGTGGCAGTAGCCAATAGCACAATATGTCCGTTGGTGTCTATCAAGACACTTGCACTAAGTTCAAGATTAGCGGACGAAAATAAAGGAGATTCGAACGAAAACGAACTCGGTCGTGGCCTCGGACTGGTGATAGTTGGTCCTAGGAGCACACATAGCGTATGGGTGGGGTCTGTCTGAATCCAAGTCTGGTTTACTGCGCATGAAGACGCCGCAGGCTGAGCAGAGAAAAGAAAAGCTTTATCGAGCTTTGTTTTGAAAGGTGGAGAGAGGGCTTGAGATCTCGCGGATAGCTTTAACGAGGGTTGGGAGACGGAGTGTAAAAGTCTGCGCGTCGGCAAGGTCGAATTCGTCTGTCCAGGGATTTGAGTTGGGATGGGAGCTGTTGAAAAAGGAAAGGAAGGAGAGGGGAAAGCAAATGTTGACAAGTCAGGAGGTCGATCGGAGGTTACAGCTAAAGCAGCTAAAGGCCTATGTCCCAAAGTTTGGTTGTTTGGATCACTAGAAGTGCGATCGGAGGAGGTTGTAGCAGTAGGTCTTGGGCTGAGGTTGACGTTATGGTTCGAAAGAGTGTGAGACTATGTACGATAGTTAGCGAAACTTCAATAACTGGCAGATATCGAAACGGAGTTGAGGAGAGGAAAAGGAGTTGAAGAAAGAAGAGCAGCAAGCCAACGAAAGTGAAAATGAAACGGGAAATGCTGACTTGGGGGAAAGGGTAGCGTAAAGTTAAGAAAAAGAGACAACGCAAACAGAAAAAGAAAAAGATGTAGCGCAGAAGCTGAACTGGAAATTGCTACGGATCAAAATTTGTATTGAGTGCATGTTGACCAAACACTCCAAGATGTAGTCTTCATCAGCAAAAGAAAAAGAAAGCAAGGGCATCAAAAATCAAAACATCCGGAAAATCTTTTGATGCCAACTCAATACTGAGACGGCTGTGGACGGCCAAGCATTACACTAACATCGCCCGTCCGCGTGAATTAACGCCAGCTACGCGATAGTTATGTGCATCCTAGGGACGCATATCTCAAAGTTAGTGTCAATGTAAGTCTAGGAGGTTTAACCACCTTTTCTGACTGGCGTTGGAATCGAGCTAATACAAAAGACGATGGTCTGTGTGATGGAATCTCCCGGCGTCAAAACGACATGATGAAGATAAACGATTCCAACAATAGAGCACGAGCAAATCGTGGTTGACAAACGATTGGAAAGAAAGAAGAGCAGCAGTATAAATGATAAGACGACACAAGGAGGCCATAAATTTTGAATGAAAGCGGTGAGTTTGAACGCTTACCTGCACCGCGTCGTGAAGATTGCCATCGTTGCCGTGCGTTTGTCGCCAGACAACGCCATTAACTCCGTTCGACAACAGCTTTCCATGGTCAAGATGATTTGATGAAATTGGTACTGGCGATAATGGTGGAGATAGCTTGGTAGTAGTCGTAGGAAAAGTAACATCTTGATCGTTCGCATCGACGCCAGCTTCATGTCCCGCAACTTGATCGTCTGACTCTCGGTGTATCGAAACATCTCGATGAGGACCACCGATTTCTTGGCTCGGTCCACGGATATAATACTCTCTCCGTTCTTTAGACCTGTGTAGGAACAAAGAAGGATTCAAGCGCCCTGACGGCTCGTGGTTTACGGAATTTTCGGCAGCAGAAGTCGACCGCGTTGCAAGTGCCATTGATTCAGTGCTTGCCGTTTTAATAGGTGTGGGATCGTGCTGCACATTAATTGAATGGAGCACCGATTTTGAGATCGTCACAGCTTTCGAATCGTCTTGGTCTCGTTGGACCGATCGGACAAGGGCGACGCTGTTATCTTCGATGGGCGAACTGAAGCTCTCGATGAAAATGGATCTGCTGGGAGAAACGACGCTAGGAGAATCCGAAGGAATTGAGATCAGCTTAGGACGTTGGTGATATTGTTGATGGTGAAGCAAGGTATCTTTCGAGAGCTTGTTGTCGTAAGAATAGTCGACCTCCTTCTCCTTTCCCTTGACAACACTTCTTTGTCTCTCTCTCTCCCTTTCCCATCGGTCCTGCTGCGAGACCCCGATTGCCAACCTAGCACTTCCTGTTCCCATCGCCGACGATTTGCGTTGCCTCACGACCTCGCCGGGCGTGATGCTCGCACCGGCACTGGCGCGAGCCAGGCTAGAGGAGGCACCGTGGCTGTTGTTGATACTGCTATGAAAGATTGATGTTATGCCGCCGAAGAATGAAGTTGAGGTTGACCCTGTGGATGACACGGTTGAACGGCGTTTGGTGTCTAGTCTTTCAAAACTGTCGGAGCGGTGACCTACATGCGTAAGTGCAGTATCGGCGCTTTGAGAAGGTTGAGGAGGTCGAGGCTGTCGCCGCCGTGCCAGCGATGATGGAGATGATGGAAGAGGCGAAGCTGCAGTTGTTGAGTGAACACCATTTTTGTTAAGATGGGTGTCGTTACTGCGAGCAATCATTGTGGCAGAAATGACAGGCGATTCGTTGACAAGGGTAATAGTCCCCATTCTTGCGCTTGAATTACTAGGCTGAACACCGGGAATATTTGGTACGTTCTTCGGAATTAAAAGCTTTTCGTCAGATTTTTATCCGCCTTCCAACCCAATCAGAGATCCTTCAGCACGCCATATACGAAACAGCCTCTGTAACCGAGCTCATCCTTGTAATAGTAAGTCTTCGTAAGTTTGCTGTCGGTTTGGCGCTGAAATGGAAATGAAGTCGAAACCCGAGTTTTTGACTGGGTATACGAAACACGGATGTCCTTAAGGCTCTTGAGAGCCTGAGCGTTGCGGTCCGTAATCAAGTCTCCAAGACGAACATGGTTGCGTCCTGCCGTTGTCCAGAACTCTGGGACTGTAGTTCCGGGATTAGCTGCAGATATGGACGATATAAGAGTGGGGGGGATAGGTAGCAATGGCACGTAATCCGGGTCATCTTTTGAGAACTGGTCTTCCCCGGTCTTGATTTGAGCATCAGGAGCGGAAACGCCAAAGGTGATCGCCAAACGACGATCGAACATCGGGCTGTACAAGGCCATGTACTACGCAAAGAATAAAGATTTGGTCAAGGATTAATTGAATATAACCTTTGAAAAAGAACACACCTTTTTGGCCAAGGACGTAGCCTGCGATGAAGTGACGGGAAGAATGTGGGTAGCACCTGCGGGAATCGAGGTAGAGTCACAGTGTGGGGGCAAAGGGTATGCGAATGCGTCCGCAGTGTATGAGCACTCTGCTGGGCGGAGCCCGGGATTCTAATACAGATTGCAATTATGTTTTTCGACTTTGAGGCGGTGTCAAGCGAGGTTTTGATGCATAAGAAAGTGAGGCTTGAAGAAGAAAGTGTCTGTGGGCTCGGGGTTCTCCTACACGTGAATTCAGGTTCCGTCGCGGGCCATTCCTGGTTCCATCATAGTCCGTCACTCGAGGCTAGAGACGTTCATCCTCCAACACCTTGCTCGCAGGTAAGAGATAGCAGCAGCAACAGACGACACGGACTGATGACATTGCTGCTGTTGACAACTGAAATTACTGTTACTGTTGTTGATCCGAAGCATGCCCATGAGTTGACTGTGGCGCCTGCTGCTGATGTTCCTGGCTTGGGTGTGCTGGGCACGAGGATGCGTAAGCTGATGAAGCGGAGTCCGTCCAGTCTGAAAAGGTGAATTTTGTCGAGTCGGAGAAGGTAGCGGTCCAGGCGTCGCACCACCACCGCTACTAGCAGAAGACCCGCCAATCAGGGATGATATGCCGCCGACATCCTTGTACATGCGTTTTAACGAAATCCTGTTTTAGCCTGAGGTGAATTTGCAGTAGAATTGGATAGTGACATGAATGGATGAATTGGAGAAGGCGTATGTAAAGCCGTAGCTGCAAATGATGAATAGCATGATGGCTGTATGTGGTCGAGGTGGTCGAGGTCGCCGTTAGAACATCACGAGCGTTAGAAAGAGTCTGGAAGTACCAGAGGATGCACTTTTGTATGAGAGGGTTGAATGTGTCACAGTGGTTGTTGCTGCTGCTGAGACTGAGATAGATGGCGACGCAGGGGGAGCCGTCCGCGTCAGGTCTCACAGTTCAATGTTGTACCTGAGCAAAGGAGAACGAATGCGAGAGACCCGCCAGAAGATCCTCGACATCACCAGAGGTGACCGGCTCATCCTAAGAGAGACCCGCCAAGAATCAGCGACATCAGGACTCAGAGTCATGACTGGCTCCATCGCATTCAATTTTCTTAAGCCAGGGGTGGCAGGTCGAAGTGCGTCGAACCTGGATAATCGTAGGTAACGGAAAGTCCCAACAAAAGCGTCACACGTCACGCGTCACGCAACATATCCCCGTATCCCGCGCGACGATTGTGACACTGCGTTTTGAGGTTGTCGACATCTTCTGGATTACTTTTCAGCTCGATATATGTGAATGGATTCAGCCCCTGCTTCTTACTAAGTACACGCAAAGTTCAAATTTGAATAGGTTTATAGCATTGTTAGACCGAATGTCGGGTTTGTTGAGCGCACCCTTGGTGTATACTTTGCATTGACTTCAAGACCGAAAATGGAAGCTGCTGAAGCTGAAGGGCCAGTAAGGTAAATCCAAAGTGCTCTGAATGCTTGACAATCACTGTACAATTCTAATCTGCTTGCAAATGCTGTTAGATTCATATCGTATGGTTCGTCCCTTTTCATTTGTCGCATCTTTAATCATTGCTGCATTCGGTGGCTGAGGACCATGCAGTACGCGTGGATTATCGTCGCTTTTGGGGATGACAAAGTGCCACGAACGCTGGATTGTTCCCAGATACCACTGCGATCCCTATATGGGAGCATCTTAAATGGCCTTCACCCTAATCCGACAAATATGTCCGGGCCTTCGTCGCAAATCTCGAGCTATATTCGGATGAGTCGACCGCTTGGCGTAGTAGATGTCTTGACCAGTTCCACGATCTGATTTTTGATGACCCCAAAAATTCTGAAGAACCCCTTTCAACGCTGCTGTCACTGATCCAACGACGATTTGTCACTATCACCTGGATTTCTGGATGAACAATTTGCACTGGGATGGGTTCAGCAGTACATAACCAAAGTTGGTCCACCATGCTTGTTTGATACAGCGTCCTATCTAAATCAAATTCATGCTTATTTCAGTTTGGCGGAGATCCTGACAGAGTTGTTCTAGTAGGGGACAGTGCAGGGGCAGGTAGCATCGCACTTCACCTTGTTGCATTTGGTGGAGCTCCAATTAATCCTTTTGTCGGCATATTTGGTATCTCCATTCTTCCCAATTCAGCTCCACATATCTCAGTTTGAATGA
Organism: Phallus indusiatus; assembly: GCA_027605045.1. NCBI lineage: Eukaryota > Fungi > Basidiomycota > Agaricomycetes > Phallales > Phallaceae > Phallus > Phallus indusiatus. The sequence continues at coordinate 1,312,069 of JAQFWX010000009.1, forward strand.
CAGTTTGACTTATTCGCATCCAGGGCGGGATGTGGGTCAAGCGGGGACCTGATAACCTGCCTCGTGAACAAATAGTACAGTGATCCAGCTGGCGAATCAGGAAATGACGTACCCTGGTAGAACGAGCAAAGTCCCGTCTGTATCTGGGTATGCACACTTTCATACTGTCTTTTTTTTGTTTTAATTCCTGCTATCTTTGTTAGTGATGCTACGGATGAAGGAACCGTCTTTGCATCGAATGCCTCCTCTCCCGCAGACGTCGCGTCCTTCATGAAAGACAATTTCCCTCGATTTTCGGAGGAGAACACCGCAGTTATTAATACATTACACCCTAAAGAAGCTCCTTGAAGAATGGCCACGCCGCATTCTTCCTGTCAGCCTCGGCTGCATATGGCGAAAAAACTTTCATCGGCCCAGGTCTCGAAATGTCTGCTGTCATATCTTCACACACTCAACCTTGGAACTACAGGTTAGAAATTCAGTCCAGGAAAAAACTTCTCTCAAACACTCTCTGCTCTCACAGATTCAACGTCTTGACACCTTCGGAAATTCAACAGGGGATCGGCGTGTCACATACTAGCGAATTGCTCAATGCGTTCGATCCCGGAAATACATTAGCAGCATCAACTACGTCAACTTTCGAATTCAACGATATCTCATTACCACCAATACTTCAAGCTTATTACACCAGATTTTGTTCGTTTCCTCTACCCTAATGAGCGCACAGTAAAAGGTAGCGTGTTCCCGAGTTTAGTCCTAATACGAACGAGCAGCTTCTTTTACAAGTCAATGCCACGACTGTGGAGACCACACCTAACGATCAATTGGCTCAACGTCAATTCTGGAAGGATTGGCTATCCAAATGGAGCAGTAATATGATTAGTATTACACACGATTGTTTCACTATTATGGAATTAGAAGTATAAAGATTTTGCAGCTGGCACTGGATTAAAGATTTATCATTGACACAATGGAAAATGGTATATTCACAGGTTCTATTGGTTCAAGTATCACAAAGAGTTTGAAGAGCAGCAATTGAAAGCGCCTCAAGAAGAAAGTGAACCGGCGCGATTACGATTTGACGCCTAAATCACCTGGCTGAACCATAATTTGCGTTTCACTTTTGTGTCTAATTATTTCTTCTGCATTGAAACATCATTCTTTTTTCACAAAAATACATAAAATCAAGAACCATTGCAAGTCCTGGAAGGTGTGCAAGACAACGCTTAATAGTCATGGCTTTGCGTTGTCCATAAGTAGATCTAGAACGCGTTGGCGAGATTATTACTAGCTATATGCAGGCTGGTGAGTCGCACAAGTAGTGATTGCGTTGTTACGTCGTCTACGCCCTTCGTAGCAATCGGCTGCAATAGAGACGAGTCAGTAATAAAGGACGTCGGCGACTACTAGTAGAGGTGTCTACATACAGTATGATGCATGAACAACTCTTTCAAAGCCTAAATTTTGCATTTCGATAGTTTTTCTCGGAATTCGTAATCTTGAAGCACATCGTAGTGTCGATTTTATTTGACCTCTTTTGATGAAAGTGGTGGAGGAACGAGAGCTGCTTCATTACGGGGACAGTACCACACAGCTACACGTGCGTTACGCCAAATGCTGTCATGAGTATCAACGAAAAGCCGCCTGTAATTACTTTCGTCGCAGACAATAGAAGTCTAGAATACGATCCTCTTATATTAATTGATCAACATACGTATAAGAATACCTTCATTGACTAGACTAAAACAAGCCTTAACCGCACTCGCATATCGTTGGTCTTTCACGCTCACTCCGATGATAGCTGGAAGATCTATACACGCTGCAAACTCGTTGTTTGTTTTATAGGCTAAATCCATTTGACAACGTGCGCACACGTGGTCCCAGCTCTCCAGTGCTTCAATCTTGGCATTCGTGGTCTTCCCAACTCCTCAGCCTTTCAAAAAGAACGTCCAGTAAGTTCTGTTCGTTTAGTAGGGAAAACCCTGTAAAACTCACCTCTTGAGATCAGCTTCGCTCTGCATCGTCTTATCAACAACGTCCTGAATGGACCAATTTAATCTGATAGGTCACGCTATCTCTTTTTGCGAAAAGGATCAGTCATTAGAAACGACTGTGGAAAAGGCTCAAAACTGACTATAGCAGCTTTGATCGATTCTGTCTTCGCGCTTTGCAGCCTGAGGGTTATCGACCATCTTTTAAAGTTTCTCAATCTCCTCCTTAGCTTTGGCAATTTTCTTTAGACGGTCTCTTTCCCGACGCTTAATAGCTTTGATCTTGTCCAGAGCTACTTCCGCACGAGAAGCTTGTTGAAAGTATCATCGAACCGACAATGACAATTGTAGGTCGGCGTTATATGTACAGCCGCCTTCATTCGCTCTTTAATCGAGGCGGAGGCGACGGTTCGTGTATATTGGTTCTTGATGTTTTCTTTGATCTGTGAAAAAGTGAGAAGGGAACCAAAAGTTTCAAAAGAAGGACCTTTTAACCTGTTTCTCAATATCGCAACGTTCAATATATCGTTTGACATGCTTCTCAATAATCTTGCCTTCCTTCTAGATTATCTGACTGCTTTTTATTGTCTTCTAATACCCGAGAAATAAGCAGTTGGTAAGCGTGGGATGCAAAAAAAGGGCTGGCAGTTCACACACTTCGTCATACCAGTCGTTTCCCTTATTCTCTCACACAAAAGAGTTTTCCACGAGATTAGATTAGGATCTCCTACTGTTCCTTGCGTCTCTTTCAACAGTCTTTATAGAGTCGTTGTGCAAACTCGAAAACACGACTACTAATAGTGGTCGTAAACGATTGGCCAGGGCAGCACTGGTGTCAGAAACGATGTAATCATGAGATCATGGAAGGAGGTAATTGTCGTGGAGAACGGCTTAGTGATGTTCCGTAATTCTCCTGGAGAATATTTGACTTTTCTTGGTCGGAACTACCGTAATGAGTTAAGTTATGACACCACCTGAATAGTCATAGCACTCAAGAAACCGTACCGGATGTTTCGATACCAAGGGCCATGGGGTAGACATCAATAAGAACCAAGTCTTCAGCACCTTTCTTCTCCGGACCCGTACAAGACGCCACCAGCCGCCAACGTATGCAACAGCTTCGTCGGGGCCCAAATTGATACTTTTCGACGGCTGTGCTCCTTCGACAGCTGTTGAACCTTGAAATACGGGTCGACCTCTAACGAGAACTACGTCATGAATCTCATCCTTCTTGATCCCAGCTTCTTTGAGAACTTGTTCAATGGGTCTCATGGTCTTCCTGAATAAATCCATGTTCAATTCGTTACCGCTTTCAAGTCGTTCAAATTCCAACCGGACGCTGCTTTGACCGCTGAGAGTGCGTTTAGCCTTTTCAACCTCGCGCTTGAGCTTTCCCATGGCACGCATGTTGTTAGTGACTTCGACGCCGGTTCTCTTCTTGTAAGTCTTGACCATCTGGAATCTGAGCTCCTCTCAGGCACACCCTCCTCGTCTTCCGATAGTTTGTGATTTTCCGCTGCATTACGAAGATTTGGAATGATGCTGTGTTGAGCGATGTTGTCGTCCGTGTTAGGGCAGAAATTGATGTAGGCGCCACGCTATGGATGGTCTCTGAAGATCTGATAGTCTGCATCCCTGCGATTGCCAGCATCAGAACTGAGCAATGATAAACTTCTTGGTTAGGCTCACATGACACTCGGCACAACAAAAATTCTCTTTAAAAGCTTCAACAGATTGAATTAGTCTTCAAATGAAGGCGTTATGCATAGATGCTATTAATTGGGTTTCGTCAAGCAAGCTCACAGTAAAAACCAACACATGACAGCCGGCCTTTTACGTAAAGAGAGGACATCCCGTCCATGCTGATTTGTACCCATGCATAGACTGTTCCCGTTGACAAGTGATATATCGTCTGGGAACCATGTGGGCCCGTGTTTACAGGCTATTACCTCCGTGGCTCAACGCCGCCTCTTCACGGCATAGCGTTCAACATGATCGATGTGTTCAACCTCGCAAATCGCACGGCACAAGGACCAATGGTTTCTTGAACTCTGGACAAATCATTTTACAACTTCTCAACTGGTCCAGGCCAAGACCTTCTGGTAGTGTTTGAGGAGGTACCGTCGTTGATGTATATAAAATCGATCGAACCAGTCTCTTAATCAATGAATCCTCTAATGACCTTGCTTGAAAGCTACACATCTGGTCGATTGACTTGAGATAAGACGATGAGAGAGGAAGGATGTCGACAAAAGTCACAAAACTGATGTGAACATGCCGCGCAGGGAGGGTAGCAAGTGGGTCCAAACAGGTATGTAATTACTGATTCCTTCGTTTAAGAAAAGAACTTGACTAGGAACGAGTTTGCGAATTCGAAATAGATGGTATGAAACTGTGATGGTGGCTGTGTCGTCGAGAAATAATTCCGTTTTCAATCCATAATTCGTGTTGAGCTATGATTTCTTCGTCTCTAGCTTTGATAACTCCTCGATCCGATTGATCGCACTCACGCATAAGCAGCCCAAGTATCGTCGCTAAAGCTTGTTCACAGTCCGCTTTGGTGGTAATTTCGGTGTCGATGTGGAACCTGTCCATGTTCTGTTTGAGCACGTCTACGTCGATTGTGCATAGGGATACACGAAACATCCGAGTCCAAGACTAAGATAACGTCTGCTTTGCGAAAGTAGGTGTTTTCTCCTTGGCCATAGGATAAGCCCACGAGATGTGAATTTGTAAGCAGGAAAGAAACTGAAGTTGGACAGGATAGGTAGACTGGGATGGCTAGCATGCCGACGGCATTGGAGTTTCGAACTAAGTACGAGGATGATTTTATTGCTGATAACAGAGCCTGGCAATAGTGATGATCGCTATATGTATTTGGATTAGAGAATAAGATCTTCAAAATTAAGATTGAGAGACGCTACTTACTAAGATCGCTTAGTGTTACCCGGTCAGTGATTGGCCATTTGGGAGTGTCCATTGGTTTGAAATCGGCTTGATCGTATTCTTCTTCCATAACCTCCCGACGGGCCCAAAGGTAAACTGGACTTGGAGGATCGCTCTGCGCGCTTTTGGCCCGAGAAGGAACGTTAACAAAAAGACATGTAATGAATAAACGGTAAAGATTCTCGCAATTGGAGAGCTCTCAAGACAACTCGTTAATTTCAGCAGTGTGTGGTATGTATTGACGGACGATTGTAGGTTGATCCAGAGCATCTGAACGGTGAAACACGCGTTATGTATTAAGTCACCAAAATCATCGTCGTCAACGAACTGACACGAACCTTGTATTCTATACATGAACTCATTTCTGGAACCTTTTAGTTCGCCCTCGAGTGTAAAAGGAGCGGCTCCAGCATAAATCAAAACTGGAACGCGTCCGTGACCTGCGTTATGCACTGCACCACCCAAGCCCTATTTGAAAAAAGGAGTCAAGCACGTAAGAAAAGATACCATCTAATAAAACCCCACCTGAATTCCAACATCCACGCGAATGAGGACAGCTTCAGGTTTCCCACTAACTTGAGTGTAGCCCTACGTACAACTCAAAACCACCATCTCGTTCGGGCATATGATGACCTCCAGAGAAAGACAGCCTTGTTCAACCCCTAGCCACACCGATCATCAGTGTCCGAGAATGAGTCGAACTAGTATGCACCGAGGATGATCTTCGTTCACCTACTAAATATGAAGTTGAACGAGGGAGACCGTATACCTCCGGCACGCATTCCACTCGTAGCAGAAGGTCCACACGTATCTCAGAAGACGTAGTGATATTGGAGGAGGAGGATGTCAAAATGTCCGAGACGCCGTGACGACCAACTAGCCGATGCGGATCCTACTTTGTCGCTACCTACACCACCTACACCGACTCATGAACTTTGACGTGCAGTCAAAGTCCCACCTCTGATCCTTCCCAACCCGAACCGACAAAGGCAAAGAAAAGTCGAAGGTTTCATTGACAATTCGAAATCCAAGCGACCCAAGATGGCGCCACTGAGTTCACAGTCCATCGCCGAAGGTTTCCCTCCAAAAGCTAAATCAACCAAGCCTCGACCAACAGAGACAGTTGCCGCTTCTTCTCTCGTATCGACCGACGCTGAAGAGCCAGCGTTTCCTTGCTGTCTTTGTGTATCGTTGGGCGTGAATGGGCTACTGCCGATCAATATTAATAATCCCCGAGCTCTGCAAGAAGACTGATCAAACCACAAGATGACGTATAGCGGGCTCATGAGACGTGTGCTCGAGTAATTCCCAAGATATGGGTTGACGAGGTTACTGAGACTGATCGGATTGTTAAAGATAGATGAATACTGGTTAGTTGCTTCTTTACAGTCATTCCTTAGTTGGCTAATGTTTGGTGATTTATTAGAAATGTGCGGCTTGTACACGTTTCAAGCATAAAACGCAGGGCGCCCCTATTCAATGTACGAAAGGAAAATGCAGCAAAGTATTTTATATGCTATAGCGGGCCTTTCAGATACGTCATACCGAATTATAGAAGAGATGGATAAGGAGGTGGTTCTGCTTGAACCTTAGATGGCATAATCGCCGCCATTGCTAGTACAATTCCCGATACCGAACTTTCAAATCCAGAACAGCCTACCAATGCCGCCCCAGCCCCACCAGCGCCCAAAATGCTCAAAACGATCAAGAAATATATTGTAGAGGTTCTTTTCTCTCAGCACAACCCCGTCAGTGGTTTCATTCTTCGTTTACGTGACACCATATTGATATATTCATCCAGACCATAATCGCCAGACGCAAAGCTAACAAGGACTACAAACTAAAGGCAGATGTAATGGCTCTGAAGGAGATGGATCGTATCGAGATTCGCAATTCGTCAGGAGCATTTGAAGTGTCTTTGGTCAAGGTATACCTTTCAACTTTTATGTTCGGAAAGATGATCCCACGTAACTATAGGTGTATGAAGATCGCGGTTCGGTGGAGGTATTGTGGGACGGCGGATTGAAACGCGTTCCGATGGGGCAGTATTGTTTGGAGTAATGACGCGCAGATGGGGGGAAAAACCCCACGGCTGAAGGTCAGTTTTTATAATCTTTACAGGAGACGAAAGTGACCAACGCTTGCAGTTTTGTAGAAGTGAAGAAGAATCCGCCTCCACTTCTCACCCCCGTATCTGCTCCAGTTCATGCGATTCCTCATCCAGTCATCAAACAAGCGCGTCTCTCGCTGGTTCGCCTGTGGCAATCCATCCTCAGAAATCTTCAGCCCCACCCAATCTACACACAAGCCTTCCTTCGTCTTACCCCACAACACGTGCATCAACCTCATCCACAGGATCAAACATCGCAATTGCCTAGTGATTCAACAGATAAGACGAGTACGAGACAACAATCACTATCTCCTTCGCCGACCATCAACTATGCTTACGGCTCCCGCCATATCATTATCCGTATCCATACTCGTACGCGCCGTATCAACCTTGCGTCGGTAGTACGTCAACATTGTCGCGATATTTTTCTCTTCTTCCACCAACTACGGCCTCCGATGGTTCAGGTCTGGGAACACTGCCCGCTCCCCCAGCAGCCACCTCATGTGATAAAGCAAGGTCTGTAACGACACCCGATAACCCGGTCGCGAATATAGCCACCCAAATACCTACTTTTATTATTCTCAGAATACACCCCTCGGTAAGGTAGCCGGTGAGATGTCCATTTTTAGTAAAAACTCTCCGGCTAGTAGGGTACTTTTTGTGATTAGCGAGATTTTGAATATATTTTTTTGATGGTTCATCAATTTGATGTATGATGGATGATGAACTCTCCGGGTAATTATTTTGATGAGTTGTAGCTCTCCGGCTAGTGTTTATTTTCCATTTTTAGTAACTCTCCGCTTAACTAAACTCTCCGCTTAGTGATTATTTCCATTTTTAGCAACTCTCCGCTTAATTACACTCTCCGGCTAAGGTTTATTTCCTTTTTAGTATCTCTCCGCTTAGGATCTAGTATTTTTTTGTATTAAGTATACTCTCCGGTTATTTTTTGTATTCTGGGCGCCTCCCAGGGGATGTATAAGCGCCCAATTACATAATCAAAGTCGAAATATAGGGAAAAATAAAAAATTTCAAGCTCTCCGGCTAATTACCGAGGGTGTATTCTGAGAATAATAATATAGGGTACAAGAGAGGATCTATAATTACTTGATAATTATAAGAACAAGTCAAAAAACTCTCTCCTATTTTTTTTTACCTTTGGTTACTCTCCGCTTAATTAGACTCTCCGGCTAGGGTTTATTTCCATTCTAAGTAACTCCCCACTTAATTGGACTCTCCGGTTAGTGCTTGTTTTCTATTTTTAATCACTCTCTGCTTAGGGTCCAGTAATTTTTTGTATTTTGTATACTCTCCGGTTATTTTCTTGTGCTATGGGCGCCTCCTGGAGGATGTATAAGCGCCCAATTATGTAATCAAACTCGAACATATGTAGGCAAAAATAAAAAAAATTTCCTAACTCCTCTTCTGGGTCAGTTTTTATTGTTTGAAATATAAATGGAGTACTCATCGTAACTTGTAGCTTTGATTAAAAATCGTGAGCAGTGGAATTCAGTGAAGCAGAAATCAGCTTCACAAATCAACCGAAACTGAAAGAAGATAGGCGCTTCAAGCGCCGAGGCCTCCGCGTTAGACTAAGAAGCCTTATAACGGGCTTGCAACCTGTTGCAACGTCTCCTTGGTTTGGGTTTAGGGTTGCAAGTCAGTTATACACGGATTATAGGCCGGGCATGCCCTTGTGTGCCCTGAGAGAGCCTAACAGCTCTTACAACTCCTTACAACTCGCGTCACGCGCATCACGTGTCATGAGACTGATATGTGCTCCACAATCCTCCCTCTCAGCTCTCAGCCGCACGCGCTCTGGCTAATTCTTTTTTTGAAGGTTGACATCTGCTATGGACACTCTGGACGAGAGCCGACAACTGAATCAAGCATTGTGGGGCGGTTCAATCGGCCTTGGACGAGCTCAAAACAGGTGTTTATATTATACTTCAAGCTGAAACATAGCCGTCATTAACTAATTCACCATCATCAGCAGATTCGTCTCCTGAGCTTGAGCTTGAGCTTGAGCTACTGTCCCACTCCTCAGTTTCCGCTTCTGAATTTGCAAGTGCGTTATTCTCTTCACAATCCTCTTCCAAGTCTATTGTTTCATCTATATCATAGTCATCAATGTCAATGCTGCTGTCATCCCGGTCTTCATGGGCATGCTCAGGATCCTCCCAGTGATTAAAGTCTTCGGTGTTTTCGCTTGGTCTGGTTGGTACGTTCAAGTTGGAGTGACCGATAGCTCCTCCTACATAGCGCATTAAGGTGTCACGGTCTGCAAAGCTAATACACTTGGGTTAAAATCATGTGTGAGAATTGAGCAGTGTGAAACCCACCGGTTAACATAGTAATATCGCCAATCCCTGGATTCCATTACACACGGGTGAGATAATGGTGAACTACTGAGAGGGGTATCTTCAGTACGTCCATATGCAAATGCTGGTATAATGTGAGCAGCCCGCAAAATGAAAGATGGATCCAGGAACCCAAAAGGTTCAGTGTCATCGTCTTCAGTGACAAATGCAACCCGGTCGAGAGATCTTTTTTTGCGTCCTGCTCCAAGCCCATAGTCTTTGCCAAACCAGCGCACCCATAAAAAGGAATGGCAACATATGGCGTATACTCTCCATTTTCCAACCTCTGTGAAGCCTCGACATGATAAATGCCAATGACGCGAGCATACCAAAAGGGGTGTGAGTTGGGAAGAGACTGGTCTTCGTGTGAGAACACCATGATATCTGAATGTCCATTCTTCGGGTTGATCACATCTTGGCTACGCCGAATGTCGTAAGTCGTAAAGTTCACTCGACAGGTTTTGTGTTTATATATACGCTCTTTCTTGATAAAGACTCGACTTCGGTCTTCAGCCGTAAACTCGGTTTCATCGCCATTGTACTCTAAGTCCATGAGTCGTCCTAAAATATGATTTTTCAATCGTTTCACGAAGTCCTAGGGAAAAATATTCAGAAAAGTCAATGGAAAATGTTAGATTGTTACAGTAATGGCCGCATCATCCTTGTTTTGCTGTAGAAAACGTGAGATGGAGATGGCAGATTTCCGACTCGTTGAGATATAATAATGTTGACTCGGCGGGAGATAAGGAATGTGCTCATCCATGTCCTTGGGGATATGGTCAGGATTAATGTGCTGCTGAATTGCAGCATTATGATGCTCTTGCATGTCAATTTGGGCTAGACTCCTGGCTGTTTGGGCCTTGGAGGCCCGATGATATCGTCGCTTGACTGTGCGGTGTTGTAATTCCCCCTAAAATTAATCCATAAAATTGCCTCAAATCATATAATGCATACACATACTGCTTGGGTGGAATACGACTCAATGGTTCCCATTAATTCAATTGTGCTAGCGTAGTCTCCCATAGCATGAAATTTATAGGTAGAAAGGTTCAATTTCTTGAAACGAGCCTGGCTTGAAATGACCTTTTTCCCGCTTTTGGATTGTTTGTCAATGCGTGCCTCGACTTCACGTGGCAATTCCCGTATTGACATTTCACGAGTGGTCATTTCCAATTGGCGCAAAATTTGACCAACCTCATAAGTAAGAAGACGTAAAAATGTAATAGTCTCCTGGGTATGCAAACGAAGCTTGCAAATGCCATGCCACAGTGAAAATGAAAATAAAAGTTTTTGGATGAGTGTATCCAATGGTTCAGGAAACAAACCTTCAAATGCCGGAATAGCACACTAGGCGAATTAGATCCAGATTGCTATAAAGAATTGACACGCACCTGAAGAATGTCCTCGAAGTCGCGAGCAGCTAATTTCTTCATGTCAGCAACATTGTCACTAAAACGACGGATCGTATCTCGACCAAAAGTAGGTATTAATCGATATCTATGACCATTGATAAGTCCGGGCAAGATATCATAAATAAAAACACACCTCGAGTTTAGCTCATGCACCTGCTTTTCTCCTTCCATATTCAAAATCCGAATAAAATGAGTTAATACCATCTTCCACACGCCTAACTCAATTTCATGTAGAAAGTCTACCACCAGCATGCGATGAAAATCAAATCCTAGGGAGGATAATTTTTGAGAGAAAGCATTCTCAAGGAACATGTGAATCAGAAGAGCTAGTTAACATATATATGTACTCACCAGTGTAGGCACTAAAGAACGTGGTTTGAGGAGACGTTCAACTGCTGCGCTGCGCAACCCGGCACCATCTTCATATATTAACTTCCGTGCTTTAGTGACACTGTATTTTCGTTCAGAATTGTCCTTCCGGATCATGGTATCCCGCTTCCTGGAATCACGAACAGATCCCATGAAGTGAATGCGATCTTTTGCAATCAGACATCGCGGACATGGACAATTTCCTTTGTCACGAATTGTGGCCAAGAGAACCCTGGCAGTTATTCAGTACATGGAGGATAGTGAATAGGATGATGTGAAGAACGCACTTTTCAGGGTAATCAGCAGAATATGTGAAAATTCTCAGGAAAACTCTTCGGTAAATTCCATCTGGACAAAGTACTACAATCCCATTTTTGTATGCATCTTCAAAACTTTCATCCAGCAAAATTACCCACACCCCATGCATCAACTCACGTCGACAATGAGTTAACACATAGGCCTGAACAGTTTTTTCACCGAGGATTTGCTGAATTTGATCCTCAACTGAGTCTTCCAGCTATGTGTGAACGTCAAACATGGATAACCCTAAGATATAAAGAAACCATGCCTTACTGAAGGAATATATGCAACGTGATGCATGTGACGGAATGTAGGCTTAATTCGGGTATATTTTGATTGAGAACCCAGTGACATATAAATTGGCCACAGTTTCGCTGTTCCGAAATTTGTCAAATGGGTGGCATCCGACCAGAACATAAGTGGTGCAACGACCCTTTCGAGTTGACAACCAGGAATGTATGGAAGTCGCCGGTGTTCATCAATCCAAGCTGGTGAACTGAAAAGCTCTCCATAAACCCTTTCCGTTGTTGACCCATTTTGACGGAATAGTTCATATGGAGTGTAATTAATATCTTTGGCGGTGGAATAAATGTGACGAACGATTTCCACAATTGAACGATAATGCAATCCTTCAATCTCCACAGTTTTTCCAGTGGGTGATGTATGGTGATGCTTGCCTTCGGCCCGGGGTATGGATATTGGGATTTTCTTGTCAGAATGCCATTGATCTGCTACAAACAACCACGGAGGAAGGATCTTGGCTTTGTCAATTCCGTTGAATGTTTCCAAAATTTTCCGATGAGAGAAATGATCCAGGTCTTCACCGTCATAACGTGGGTCACGAAGTATTTTGAAGAGTGATTCGAGCAATGGCCCCGACACTTTCCCCGACTCAGCACCAACATACCAGTTGGCGAATTGATATTGTGTAAAATTCTTGAAAGGATGGTACTCTGAAACTTCGGGTTCGGGGTTATCCTCAGTTTCAGTCTCAATTGGCCCGTCATGATCTCCCGGTATATAAGTGGGTTGAGACACATAGCGTCGAAATAACCCAAACTTGTTTGGGGGTGTTTCCCAAGATGGTGAGACATGGAGAATGACACGAGGGAGATTCGGGGGTCCAGGTGGTGGGATATCAGGCTCTGGGGGGTTATCTCTAAATCTCAAAGGCAGACGGCGATGGCGTTGAGGGCGTTTTGAAGTCTCTTCTTGAGTCTCTTGAGTTGGAGGGTCAACATCCACATTGTAAGGGTCGACTTACCGAGACCGCCGCTTTGACTCACTCAACGAGTCATACTCACTTTCCGGAACCATATTTCTTTTATTCTGACTCACTTCATGACTCCAAAATATGACTCAAACTATTTCCTTTTTTATCTATCTAAAAACTCTATATAAACCTTCAATTTGTATGCCACAAATCCCTCAGACTTCGAATCAACGAAGATTTATAACTCTCATATCTGCTCACTAAGTTTTAAACTCTTCACACTGTTCGCAAGTCTTTCAGCAAAGTCGATAGTTTATATTAAACGTTCTACCGACTTTACACACATCGGGCAGCATGGGGTGCTAAATACATCCTTTAGATGGTCAAGATATTTCCCTTTTGTTTGGCTTACCTCGGTGTCAGCATGAGCCGTTTCTGTAGTACTTTCTGTGGGATCTGAAGGAGGATGGGTACCTGGCTCATCCAGTCGCCTTTTTTTGTAGTCCCGGAGATCCTCTGAAGTGCCTTGAACCGCTTGTTGATACCCCCGTATTGCACTATACAAGCTATCCTGGTAAGCTTTGCATTTCTTCTGGTGTGAGGTTTGTGAACGATGCGACACGGGTGTAAAGGTGCCACAGGGCGGCAAATCCATTGACAGATCCTGATAAATGTTTCAAGTTCAGGTTGCAAATTCAAATAACATCAATGGGGGAGGAATGGATGAGGGGGACTTGGAGGTTTGGAGCGGTCAAAAGGTTGTCTCGGCAGTTTCCGCTTTGCTAAAGGATGGGGACGATCGAACACGGCATAACTATTATTATCCCAATGCTCATATGAGGTGCTAATATATTATGAACGTTTGAACCTGATATTGACTAAGTCACGTGGGATCAAGGTCGACGCAATATATAATCTCACCTTTACCCACTTAACCCGTCTTTCCAACTCTTCCCCCAACCTTCTCCCTCATAGCCATTCCATGGCCTTCACTCCCCTTACCCCCTCCCATACACTGTACAGCTAACTTCTCCTCCCCTGTCTCCTCATTTTCAAATGTTTTCTCTCCCCACATCCCCTCACCTGCCTCTTCTGATGCAGTAGGCCATCGTCTTACCCACACGTCTGAAATAGACACACAGCACAAACGTGGTGCATCCTATATACCAGACGCTGAATACGAGAGCACTAGTCGTAAAAAGAGGTAAGTGCCAAATTCTACTCCAAATGAGTTCCTGACACTCCCAAGTAAACGCGAGTGGTGAGACCGTGTGGCGCGACTGGGGACGCGGATATGCGCGTCTTGTTGACGCATTCACCTTTCCAGACCATTTATTTCATGTAGCCTCTCTGGCACGAATTCCTGGCACGTCAGAAGAATATAAGATTGAGTACGGCATGTTTTGAGTTTGTGACTCACCCTCACTTTCTTTTAGGAATCAATCTCTCCTCCGGGGATATGAGCTCTTGGTGAAACAGTACCCAGATATCGGGGCACTTGTACAAACGGCTGACGAAGCCAAGCTTAAACTAATCACACAAGAAGTAAGCCATACTGACATTTCCTGGTATTTTTCGCATCCATATTTACCTTTCCAGATGAAATATGGTCAGGATGGTGTGCGCCACACTGATACCAATGGGCTTAAGGAGGTTATAATTGACATGGTCAAATACCAATACCCGGAAGAGACGCAAGACTTACCTCGTGGGGAGAAACGCGCCCGTGGATTTCACCACAAGGTGACAGGCCGTCTACTGTGTCCCATAAGCATGGACTGGGACGACAAAGAGTAAGCAATTCAAAAGCCTCCATGCCACACTTACCAGTTTCTTACAGAGTCCAAGAAAATCTCCGCGATGACCCAGGCCTTGCCACTGTTGACGATTGGCCCGCGTTCTTATATGGAGATGGATTGTACGAGCCAGAGGACGAATCCATAGGCTTGTTGCAAGGTGAGCTGTTGATATATGTAAGTTTCATTACTATTCAAAAATCGCAAAGATTTGCACTCACAAGGAACAGGTGTATAAGTACATCTTTACTGGCCCTAGAACTTGGAAAGACCCGGAATTTACTCGTCAGCAAACTCGAAGAAGTAACGCGAGTATTACTCACTTACAGAACGTAACGGCACGCTCGCTAGCCTACGTCGCTGCCCAGGTAAGGGTCCTTGGGGCAATTCAGGCCTGTTGATCACTCTACTTTGGCAGACGCGCTTCGCATTATCCTCAACAGAGATCAACAATCGCAATGCCACATTCGACCTCGCCGAGTTTTACAACAAGATTGTAGAATATCTAGAAGACCCACTTTTTAAAGAAGACGTTGATGAGCTCCTGGAGTGGTGGACCAAGTAAATTTTAATTTTCGTCTCGAAGAGTAGTATATTGAATTGACGTACCATCCAGGCAGATTTTTCCTCATGCGAGACGTTCCAAATGTCGCAGCCAGTGCAAGAGAGTCAACACCTTAGCCAAACTGAGAGCACAGAAGACGAAGGATAGAGCTGTATTGCAAAGTCTCAGTTTGAATTGACCTGCCACGAGCGCAAGCAGCGTCGTCGCAGTCACACGTCGTGTTGCGATTATTATGTAATTGAATAAGCAATTAGTTACTGAAATGAATATTGGTTTTATTATTATTCTTGCAGTGTGTATAAGGCGATCAGAAGCTCGAAACATCAGCAAATCCTTACACAACTCTTGCCAGAAACGCAGGTCGATTACATGGCTATATGAGGTCTCGCAGTCATCCAAGCTCTACCAGAATTACGAAAACTTATCAGAAAGGAAGGTCGATTAGATAGCTATACAAGGTCTGATAGTCCCCACGGTTCACGCAAGCTCGACAAGAATTACTAAACCTGCCCGAAATATCTCACTTAGCAGAAAGGGAGGTCGATTATTTAACATTATAACTGGCGGCCCGGTCTTATTGCCCTTCCGCGCTTCCGATGCTTGCAACGGGCTTATAATCCCGTTATAACCCCCTTCTAAGTTTTGCGCCGTTTTGCTGATGTTCGAGGGCATCTTTGCGAAGAAGCCAGGTCGCAGCAAGACTGGATCAAGCAGCAAGATTGGATCAACCTGTGATATATCGGTCTAGTATACAGACAGAAAAATGTAACTAAAGAAAGTGGAGCGGTAAATAATACATATGTCTATTTGTCCATGTCTCAACCTTGAATAGAGTCATTGAAAACACACTTAACAACAGCCGTGGATGTCTCTAAACTTGCCAGGTTTCCGTTATCCAAGTAAGGGGCATCCTCCGCTCCTCTTTCGCGGAGCTAGACGAGACACTTGGGAAAAAAAGGGAGCGACAATGATTCAAAAGCTTGTCCCCAGCAAACTCCAGATACCACTAGGTCTTATGACTCGCGGAAGGAGCGCGATGATGTCAGAATGTCCAAGACATGAAATGATCACGACTGTGACGACGAACAAGTCGATGCAGATCCTACTTTATCACTACCTGCACCACCCATGCATCCCAAAGTCCTACACCTGATCCTTCCCAACCCGAATCGGCACAAGCACAAATTTGAAATTCTCTCACTGACGATTCAAAATCCAAGCGACCCAAGATGGCACCTCCGAGCCCAAAGTCCATCGCCGAAGCTTCCTCTTAAAAGCAAAATCAAGCCTCGATCAACAGGCACAAGTGCCGTTTTTTCTCTAACATTGACTGACACCAAAGAGCCAGCGTTGTTAAAGATATATGGATGCTGGTTAGTTGCTCCTTTGCAGTCTTTTTTAGTTAGCTAATGTTTGGTGATCTATTAGAAATGTGCCGCTTGTATACGTTTAAAGCACAAAACGCGTGGTGCACTTATTCAATGTACGAAAGGAGAATGCAACAAAGCATTCCATGTCAATTGTGCTATATCCGGCCTTTCAGATATCGAGTTTTAGAATAGACGGATAAAGAGGTGGTTCTGCTTGAACCTGAGATTGCTGCCGACGTCATCCCGTCAGTATTTTTACTTTTCACTTACATGGCATCATGTTGACATGTTCATCCAGACCATGATCGCTAGGCGCAAAGCTAATAAGGTCGACAAACTAAATGGCGGTGTAATGGCTCTGAAGGAGATGAAACATATCAAGATTCGCAATTCGCCAGGAGCATTTGAAGTCTCCAAGGTATACCTTTCAAATTTTATGATTCTTCTTGTCAGGAGATGACCCCACGTAACTATAGGTTTACGAAGATCGCGGATCCCTGGATGTATTGTGGGATGGCGGATTGAACCACGAGTTCCGATGGGACAGTATTGTTTGGAATAATGGCGGGAAGAAAGCCCACGGTTGAGGGTCAGTTTTGAATTCTTTACAGGAGACGAAAGCAATCAACATTTGCAACTTTATGGAAGTGAAGAAGAATCTCTCTGCACTTCTCATCCTGTATTCGCTTAGTTCATGTGGTTCCTCCATCCAGTCATCAAACACGCGACATCGCCTCTCGCTGGCTTGCTTGTTACAATCCATCTAACGCATATTCCTTAAGGTCAGAGAACACGGTCGATACAGAGTATGTGGTGTATGTTGAAGGCAACGGCTTGAGTCCGATGTGGATTAACAAAGGGAACAACTGGGCATATTCAGAGGACCATGTACGTCGTACGTCTCCTATCTCTTTCCTCCTCTTCTTAACTAATCGTTAACGATAGATGAAGATGCCGGGTCAGTGCTGGTTGTAGGAGTCGAGAAAGAGCTGGCCCATTTCAGTTGGTTTAGATGACCAGGAGCATTTTACCAACACTTCCGAAAGGAGCGCTGCAGCTACGAGAAGAAACCACCGTCGGACCACGCCAAGAGCCTTGGTCTCTATTTTCATCTCGCACCTTCTCACACCTCGACTAATGCCAGACGATGACTCAACATTTTCTGTATCCGACACCCTGATCTCACCGATAACATTGTCAATAGTTTCGACGAGTCCGAGCGGCCTAGGTTTCTGGCTGGGTGTTAATCAAGTGTGCGTCAGGTGTGTGTACTTGCAGCTATCAGACAAAGGACGGGCGAGAGGTGCAAAGATAAATGCAATATTATGGGCTATGTGAGTTTAGTTTTACATGTGTATATGAAGTATGTGCAGTTTCTAAGGGTTCTTTATGATCTCGATGCCGAATCCAGCTCCATCAAAGAAGGAGTGAACCTGTAAAAAAACGACCAGATGACAAACGTTCGCTGGCCTGCCCATTAATTTTCAACCAACGAAGGTTTAGCCGTCAACGAAATGCCACCAAGCGAAGAACCCAGTAGTGACAAGAGCAAACGATGGAGTGGAGTGCTGTATCTGCGAACTACAAGGTATGTATAAGTGTTTCAATTAGCCGCCACAACCACTCATTATCTCTCTTCCTCTATTCGACGACGAGTTAATAATTCAATGTGGAAGCTATCAGGTGCGGCGCGTATATCCGAATACATCTAAAAACTGTCCCTCAGGTAATCCGTTTGCTATTCCAATTTGGTTTTCGTCCAAGCTCCAGTTACGTTCGCCGATTATGTAAGCTAGACCCAACATTGTAGAGTCCTCCGTACGTCTTTTATTCTTGTAATAGTAACCTCTCATTCATACCTAAATTCATGGAACTTGCAGTGCCGGCCCATTTTGATTTCGCCTCCTCTCCCTCTCAAAATGTATCAGATCAAGAAACCGACGACGAATATGTATTATCGTGGCTGCTTAAACACAGGAAACATTATCATCAGTCGTGACAACAAAGACCCTCTCAAATACGACAACTCATAAGGCGACTTAATGACTTCCAACCACCCTTCTCATCATCATCTCCACCACCAGCATCACTAGGAACGAATTCACTCTGAATTGCTAAATGACGACCTTCTACATTCTGCTGCCGACTCATCAACAGTTTTATCACCTGCAGCCTCCTTTTTATCAACATTTCTCTCATCCTCAGCACCCGCTTCTCATATTCCACAACTAGATTCCCCCGGTTAGTCATCTGATGGACTTTTGCCTCGTTGATCGTGCTGAGACCGTCACAACCTATCGTTTGACCGAGGTCATACCCCTGCGATAGACATTGTCCCTGTCAAAATCGTCCGTCATACCGCCTTCGACACTCAACGGAGACAACAAAAGTCCCGTTTCACACACCGAGCATGACTCTGGGCTTCCCTGTCTCTCCAGAACATTCTCCCTCTTTCCGCTACAGCCACATATCTCATTACCCTCTACTGTCCCGCTGGTTCCCTCTTTGACATTTCGGAAAGAGAAGGAACACCGCGCTGGAACAAACCGATGCTGGCTGTATGTTCCGTCAAGCCGTTAAAGGTTTGCGATACATGCACGAATCTATGGCTCTCGTTCACTGTGACGTCAAGCCTGAGAATGTGCTTGTCGATGAGACTGGCATTTGTAGCCTCACCGATTTTGGCCTCACGAAGAGAATCGGCAGCGATGCTGCCGTTTGCAGCTCGAAGGAAGACGACGATGACAATGACGAAGGCGGAGGCGATGACGAAGAAGAAAGGAGAAGATGGCGACGACGCGCAATTGGGAAATAATATCTCCAACAACAACAACAACAACAACAACAACAACAACAACAAGAAAAACCATCGCAGTCGTCACGGAGGCAGAGCAGGCTCGACAACTCTACCTGTATATCTTTCATTGAGGTGCCATGGTCGTCAGTAGATTCCTCGTCGTCCACAGCATGCCAGAGACCGTAGTCGTTCCTAAACTTCAGGACCACTCATTTCCACCTGAAATCACTGCAGCATACCGCCCCACAACTACTGCTTCCTCGGCCAGGTCCCAGCAATCGTTACACCACTTTGACCGGCACAGAATCGCCTAAGAACCGGTGTAACTTGGCGAGTGTATCCATCTTTTTGCGCTTTCTTTGCTCAGAAATGGAAACCTGGGATTCTTGAACGTATGAATGGATTTCGTCTTGATATTCCAGCGACGCATCACCCGTCGTTCATATCACAGGCTCGGCCTTCGACGTTATGAATGGCAGAACGATCACAGAAAGAGGAGATGGAGAGATAGGAGATTATGGTGTAGTTGAATCTCGGGTATTGTACTCTTCTCCTGGCATTGCTGAAGAGGCATCTGTCGAGGTGGCGGTAGGACGAGGAGATGCTCCAGTGGAAACGGACGACTCGAAGATGATGACCACGGCTCCGCCAAGAGAGAAGCTGAAACTCCCAGACCGCGCCAAGTCATCCAGGATTGCCGAAGTTGCAAACCCAGATCACTGATGCGTTCCAACCAGGACTGGGAGCAAGCCAGGCTTCATGACCGGTATCTTAGTCTATGTATCGGCAAAGGTTGAATTGTAGAAGAAGTGTACGTACACTTCACATTGTCTGTGCCTTGAAATGTCGCCAGTAACATTACGTTTTCGAGGGGTAGGGATACCCAGAATTCAGATTGCCAGTTAGGCTAATCAAGTCATCAAAGAGGCCCTTGAGGTCGATTAAGCCACCCCTGGATCACCGCCAAGCTGGACTTGGAATGAAGAACGGCTACAGGTGACAAAGACACAAAGCGGGACTGTAGCGTTGGGCAAGACTGGAAAGCTACGTTAAGTGTTAGTCCTTGATCTGCCACTTAGTAATTGTAAAGCGTAAGCATACTAGACGATGGAAACCCAGCTGTTGTGTCTACTCCACCTGTCGGACCTGCAAACTTGGAAGAGCTGATAGTATGTCAGCAGGTATTAGGCAAGCTTTGGGAGAGGCCAACGCAAAACTACGCTGAGTTTCAATTGTCCGCTGCGTACACCATGACTATTGCGTCGCGTCCTCATATGTGCGCTGAAAGCACCGGCGTGACAATCCGCGTGTTCGAGCAATCGCCTCGGGTTTCTGGCGAAAGTCCTCGAATCAAAGGAAAGAAACCTCATCCGTGCGACAATAAACACAGCAACCTGTATCGCTCCAGTATCTCCCCTTTCACTTTCAGCTTGATTCTCAGCCTCTCAATCCTCATCAAATGACGAAATTCTTTCACTATAACACCTCTTGCTCCCATCATTGACTCCATATCCTCGACGCGTTCTCATACGTGCCAGCCTAAAGGCAGCCCATACATGCTTTATCCGAGAACGGACAACTTGAGATTTGACAATTGTCAGTTATGCGATGGATACAATAGCATCGGCCGCTCGGACAACAACTGTTATTGGTGCAATCTTCACTTTCCCAACTATTGCGCATTGTACCAGTCGTGCCACGTGCGGTAACTCAGAGCCGTGTGCTTGTTGGTAAGCGCAGGGCTGCAGCCATCTCCCTGAAAGTAGTTCAGAGGACGGTGTTTTCTTAATAACGTCGCAACCCAAGAGAACCGATAACCCCCGGTACCAGGCATTAGTAGCAGCTGTGGAAGCTGGCTCATACCAGCTTCCGCCGGACGAAGACGAAGATGCTGGTCCAACTGGGGAAGAACGTGATGACGAACACACAGGCACACGATATAATCTATTCTCTTCCCAAACTTTCGTGGTTGAGTGTCGTTTATTGACTTTTTTAGAAACAGTATAGCTGGTTCCATGTCATATTCTTGATGGTGACAATGTACATCGCGATGCTGCTAACGGATTGGTATGTGTCTTTTTATTGTAGGTTCTTGCCCATTTATCTTATCTTTTGCTCTAGGCATGTCTGGAGGTCCTCTGATGGCCTGGCGAAGATCATGATTTTCACATCGGTCACTCAAGATCAGCTATGTGAATGCGAGTGGTGTCCAATTGGGTTTGTATGCTACTTTACATTTGGAGTCTCGCTGCCCCGGTCATCATGCCTTCTCGGTAATTTCAACTGATCGTCTTACATTAAACAACGATAACCTATTACTATACAGGTTCCCAGACTTCTGAAGCAGTTTACGGCCTCTCACTGTCGGACAATGTCATATAATTTATTAACTGCACCCTTTTTTGTATTATGTAAGTATACTCTCCGGTTATTTTCTTGTGCTACGGGCGCCTCCTGGAGGATGTCCGGTTATTTTTGCGTTATGGGCGCCTCCTGAAGAATGTATAAGCGCCCTATTATGTAATCAAAGCCTGTTTGTTTTACCTTTGGTTACTCTCCGCTTAACGTACCTCTCCGTTTAACATACCTCTCCGCTTAACATACCTCTCCGCGTAGCTTATGCATTTCCTTTTCTTTCTCTTCCTTTTTTTATCATTTCTCTATTTATTTGTTCTATATATAGGATTATTTCTCAAGTATTTAAATGTTCCTATCAGTGTGCGGCCTCTGCTTTACAAAGTCGCGGAGACGAGGAAAGAGAGATGCAAGAGTTGAGTTAACTGCCTGAATCAGAGTGGGACAACATACTTTGAAACGGGTTCGTCAATCTCAACAAAGTCTTATCCCATTCCCGTTTCCTGGTTGCAAAAATAAAATTGAAACTGTAAAAATATCCTGAATGAGAGAGTGGATTAAACAGTAATCATGTAATCAAATTGAAAATGGAAAGAAAAAATAATTAAATATCTAGTACGTTTTTTTTCCTATTTTCAGTTTGGAGCAAAATTAGGGTCTCTAAAAGTTAGATGAAAAATTTGCAAGTGCCTTTGAACAATGATAACTTTGGCTTAAATCTGTGTAGCAAAGATAATACTAATCTTACGGGTGTTTAGTATATAGAATGAGCCAATTACTCATTACACTCGGTCACTTATATAAGACGGTGACCTAAGGTCAATTGTTTAAGTAAGCTATCTGAACACCTGCTTGGATCTCGACTAATTCATATTCAACTGCTAAACGATGCGCGTCCCTTATACATTTCTTACGTGTCTTTTCACGCGTTTTTCACGCGTTTTTTTTTCCATTAACATCAAACATCGGAGTTTATTTGATTTTTTACTGCCTGTAGTCATGCTTGGCTCCGTTTTTCAGCGCAGATCCCGCAGATGTGATATATACATATAAAGTTTTGTTTTCAGGTGTATTTACGCACACAACATCCTCCACCTTCTCCACTGCTGCTTCCTACACGAAAATCTCTCAATGACATCTGTGTAAGTCCTTGCTGTTGGAATACGCGTTTAGCTTATTCTTTCTAGACAAGCTAAATCCGCGAAGTATTCTTCAAGAACTCTTTGGTGCCGGTTATGGTCTACAAGGGTGCAGAAGGTCGTTATATGTGCCCTGTCTGTAATGAAGGTTTCCCGACACCTTCAGCAATTAAACGTCATGTAAAGATACATGATACGCCTGAGACGGGTAAGTGATTCGAAATACAAGTATATTCCCCTGTATTTACATTTTTACTTTTAGACGATCAAAGTGATTCGCCACCCCTGTCTTCTTTGCCAAAAGTACAAACCGATAGCGAACTCGTTTCCGACAAGGTACTCCAGGATTTGGGTTACGTCGTCAACACTCGTGGTCGTTTCCTCGTCTGTCTCGAGTGCCAAGAACCGGTCCTACCTTCATTCGCATCTGGACACTCGCATGATCAACATAAGATGCCCAGGTTCAACCAAAACGTTCTCGAGCCGTACATTCTCAAGCACAAGCTCTTTGAAAATCCGGAAGAAGCCGACTTTTTCAAGTCCTCATCTCCCCAACCCGCGTTCGAAGGGGTCAAGGTTCACATGGTATATCGGTGCAAGAGATGTCCAGAGGTTGCTGGTACTCCCGGGTCTGCGGAAAAGCATTGGAGTGAAAAACACAGAGGCATTCCTTTCAAGGAACCTCGGGTTGAGCTGGGCCAAAAATGTGGTTTTCTACTGAATTCCGCCGCTGGCTTCTTGTGCGTAGCCGCATAACCTCGTTGACCATGGACGACGCTTTGCAAGCATGTCTCGACGCATATCATGCCCTTCCGGAGAATGTGGAGCCCGCGCACACGAATGTTAGAGAGCCTCCGCCATGGCTGAGGAAGCTCGGGTGGCTTGAATGGGTGCAGGACTACAATCCAGCTGTCGTGGACGGTTTCGTGGAGTCTGTCAAGAAGAACCCTCTGCTTAAGCGTTTATCCAATATCCTGACCGACTACTTGACATTGTCGATGGAGGTTCTCAAAGACATTCCCCCACCAGTCCGACAGAGGCTTAAATCGGTTACCACGTATGTTTCTCTTCTATGCTATTATTACACGCGTCTTATTCTCTCCTAGAGACATAAAACCGTTGATGTTTAGTGCACCGGACTGCAAACGTCGCTCAACAAATATGCGGTCCTGGTAGCATTCATCATCACCTGCCATCTTCTTTTGGGGACTGAACGCGACGCACCACTTCCTAACCTGCTGAACGAGAAACAATCCGAGGCCGTCAAAGCCCTCCATAGTGTTTTGGTTCAAGACACGGCTGACTCGGATCAACCTTTTCCATATGCTCTCTTGCATGATGTCTTGACCAGCTTCTTTTTATACGAGTTCGAAGGCCCGCAAGTCAAGGCGACGGGTGATCCGGTGCTTATGGCGCTGGTATGGTATAACAGGAGGAAAGACGGTTCTTTCAAGCGACCGGGAGATATCACACAAACATTTGCTGCAGTTCAGTTCGTAGCTAGATGTGCCGCTATGGTGCATGCTGACACGCATGCGGAGCGTTCTAAAGGAGCATCTAACGTTTACAAGTAAGTTAATTATCCGTCATCTGTTACT
Organism: Phallus indusiatus; assembly: GCA_027605045.1. NCBI lineage: Eukaryota > Fungi > Basidiomycota > Agaricomycetes > Phallales > Phallaceae > Phallus > Phallus indusiatus. The sequence continues at coordinate 1,336,390 of JAQFWX010000009.1, forward strand.
TTTACTAAAAGAGTTTCAGGGAGATGGAAAAGATTCATCCGCTGATGCTTCAAGGATCCCGCACTCCATTAGGCAATATTTACGCCTATTGGATTATTCTACTTAGGGCTGCTATGGACGATGTCGGGTTCGCGAACTTCATGTATATTTCGGAGGATGACATGTCGTTTACGTACAAGGGTTCACCAGCCACTGTCGAGCGACTCCGACATATGATATTGCACCACTTGGATGAGGGAGAGAGGGTTCTCTTCCAAGACATTCTATTTGGTCTCGATATTCCGGCACTGTCCACACTCACTGGGCATATCTATGACGATACGTCAAATGTCGATGTCGGCTATTCATTTCTCACCGACAAGAGGAATCGATTTCCTAACGGCTACCAGTGCCTTATGGAAGCAATGTTTGCAACTGGAGACCCTGACCTTTGCAGATTTTTCGGACTGCATATAAAAGGTGGGTGGGTTTGGAACAAGGTCAACTGTCTCAAGTGGCTGGAAGACTGCCAACGCTTCCTCCGTCACCTTCTCATTGCGTCACACATGACCCACGGCCAGCCTACAAGAGGTACCGAACTCATGTCAACAACGTTTGCCAACATGCGGGACTACCCACGTTCCATCATGGTCGTCATGAACGAGGCCGTCAACGCTCTCGCACCAAGTAAGCCGGAGAGCATGACGCAACAACGCAAGCTCTCTCCGCATTGGTTCTGTCCACAAAACTCACGTCAGCTACTCATCTATCTTCTAATTGTTCGGCCGGTGGAGATAGCTATTACGAGAGCTTTGTTTCCGCATATAGCAGGAAATTACGAGTACTATTTATACACGGGGCTCGGTGGGCAGTGGGAGTCAAAGGATTTGAGCTCGCTGCTTTACAAAACAACGCAAGATTTTCTCGGGCTCGATTCAGGTTTCGGTCTGGCGGACATGCGTCAGATTCTGATCGCTCTATACTACCGTCATTGCAATTCTTTATATTCGGAGTCGGAGAGCAAGACGGTGATGGACGCTTTTGCGGAGGAAATCGGAGACAAGCAGGCTAACCACAGCTCGCAAACACGAAGGGCTCATTACGGTATACAAAAGAGCGAGATGGGATCTATTCCGAGTGACACAGTACGGGCGATACGCATGGTAAGTTGACCGTGCATATATGAAGGTTTGTTCTGATAGTTTTCTTACAGTACAGTCGTGGTGTACATGAATTTTGGAAGGTTGGGCACCCTCGTTCTAAGACACAGGATTCGGTGCCACAGGATTCGGTGCCGGATGTCGAAACCAATGTCAATGACAAGGCCTTGCTTGTCGCTATCCAACACGGGTTTAATGATGTCCAAGACGGCCTTCAGATGTCTTTGGCTGACATGAAGAAATGGTTAGCATGTGCACTACAAGAGACAACTGCGACTACAGCAAATGCCATTGTCAAAGCAATAAAGGACGACACGGCTTCCATTCCCTCCTATGACCACCTTCCGTCCGCCAGTCTCCTCACCACTCTTCGTAAATGGAATCCGACATTTACGTCATTCCGTTCGGACGAGCAAGCTCTAGCTCTGGCGCGAGTTATAGAACGCCAGGAGCACCAGCTCGTTATTCTTCCTACTGGGGAAGGGAAGAGCTTGCTTTGGATGCTTCCGGCTCAGACGTGCTGGCTTGACAAAATCGTGGTCGTCGTCGTTCCTTTTGTTGCGCTGATGGTAGACTTGGAAGAACGCTGTCGCTCTATGGGGATTACGTGCAGTCATTGGCCACCTCGGACAGGCGAATACTGCAAAGACCACGGGGTTGTCTTTGTCTCTGCTGAACAGGCGATTACGAGCAACTTTAAAGACTACGCACGCGGTCTTATCGCGCAGGATCTATTGGCGACGATCGTTTTGGACGAATGTCACCTTGTTCTGGCAGCAAGCAAATATCGAACGGGTTTACCTTTCCTCAGGGAACTTTACGGACTCGGTCAACCAATACTATGTACGACAGCGACACTACCTCCACATTTGGTCCCTCATTTCAAGAATGCCCTCAATGTTTCGCATATACAAGTCATGCGTCGTACTAACAAGTACTCAAACCTCCGGATCTCGGTTGACGTGAAGAAGACTCGTGAAGATCGGATGGAGGCAGTGATCAAGAAAGCTCGGGAATGGTTGCCGGTTCTCCGTCAGCGCAATCAGTCGGCTCTCATCATCTGTAAGACGACGGCAGAATGTGAAGAAATTGCTGCAGCACTGGATGTCGAGCCCTACCACGGGTCTTTGGATGCTGAGACAAAGGTTAAACGGTTTCAGCGATTTCGACAGGGCAACGAAAACATTTTGGTGGCCACGACTGCTCTGGCGGTGGGTGTTGATTTCGCCAACGCGATCGGGTTAATGCTGGTCGGACCGATGTTTGATATGCTCACACTTGTACAAGTATTGGGACGGGTGGGACGGAGCAAGGATATAACGGTGGCATTCTGTCATATGATCGTCGATGTCAGGCAACAGTCCAACGTCATTGGAGAGGACCTACTCGGTGCAGGTCCTTTGAACTCTATGATCTTTGATAAAACGGTGTGTCGAAAGCTCCCTTTGACCGCCTTTGTTGAAGGGACGGTGGCTTCGTGTTTATCTGGACACATCCTTTGCGATGTTTGTCAGGGGTTTTGGAAAGCGAAGGATGCGAGTATAAAGGACCTCGGGATTTGATCGATGAGTAAGTTTGTTTTGCTATGTCTTTCAAAGTTCTTCTGAGACCGTTTTGTAGAGTTTATGGACAGGATATCAAGGAGCCTTTAAGAATGGAGGAGGAAGAGCATGACTTCGGATACATAGACGTCGAACCTACTTCGGTAGAGAAAGAACAGGAGGCCGTAAGGTATATCAAAGATTTATAGGATATTTCAGATGCTCATACGACTGACAGGAATAAACGGACTCTGGCAGACGTGATAGGAGAGCCGATATCTTCTGTGCGATCAGTGCGATCTCGGATTGAAAGATCGAGTCAATCGGCAAATCATACACCACCGCCGGTCGATAAACAGTCAGGTTCTACAAAGGTTCTTGCACTTGATACCCCACCTCAAATCAGTATACCAGCACCGTCCTCTCTCCATTCCCTTTTTTCCTTCAACGCACCGTTGTTCGTAAAAGAAACTCCCAAACGTGGCCCTTCTGAAATCTCAACTCCCTTACGGTATGTTCCGTCAGGCGCATCATTGTCAATGAAGACACCAAGTTCACGTTCAAATGCACCTTCTCAACGAGCCATCGCCAGTCCCATCGGTCTTTCTTCATCGTCATTCATCCGGGCTAGTGCTCTGCCATCTGTAGTTCCGTCAGCCAGTGTAGCTACAGCGATGCAGAAGCAGGTAACTAAGGATGGTGAGAAGGCAGTGAGTGACAATGAACAAGCAGTGGCGTCGGTTATGAACAAACTGAAAAACGTTTGCGTTCTCTGTTGGTTGATAAACGATGTACTTGACTTCCAGCATAAGACGGTGCTATGTCATAGGGAAGAACGCAGACAAATGTTAAAGGCTTTCAAAGGACTGCGGGTACCGACGGATCATACTGGCACTCGGGATTGGTTGTGTTACAGATGCTACGTACCGTCGATGAACCCAAAGTTCATGCACTTTAAGCATCCGGAGAATGAGGGTAATGATGGATGTGAGTTGGCGCATATATTTCGGACAGTGATATGGGGGTGCTGGCATATCAGAGATATTAGACAAGTGTTGGTTACATACTTTGAACCTCGGGATCGGGTAGGGAATCTGATTATAGAGGAGGTGGACTGGTTGAAGTACTTTGAATGGTGCTTCAGGCCACATAAGGACGGGTCACGGGTTATGAATTATTTCCTTATACTGTTATGGGTAGCAGGACGTAGTCGATATTGTAGCTAGAGACGTATATTATATCCATCTGATCTTTTATATCGGAAATGCTGGGCTGAATCCTCACACCAACTCTTAGAATATACCTACGGAATCGACTGACCAGGGAATTTCATGTTGCAGAAAAATGAAACTTTATTACATACACTTAGCCTTTTGGTGGCATAATTCGATAAAAAAGAAATACAAAAATGACTGATTACAAAACTAACCTATGCCTCTATCTGAGCAGATGAAGCAAGATGAGGGATGAAATGATACATTTTAGAAAAGACAAAAGACATTGATTAGTGTTTGGGGTTTGATACGCTGTTATATATTGCCTTACAAAGGGCGACAGGCACTCCTGTCCATCAAGCGATCGATAGCCGGTTTACTGTTCTTTTGCTCCCACTCCTCAATACGGTTCTCTAAAGTTGTGAATAACTCCCACAGGTCAGTTAATTGTAGTACTTTTTTGCATAGCTTCGAGAGGATATGCGTTGGTCATACAAGGACCAAGGCGCTTGTAGACTCTTGCTGTTTTCTGGAAGGGAGGGTTCAAAGGCATTGGGGTGAATGCACATAGCGATGAGAGCGACAAGGTCTTCCAGAGAAGGTAAGAGGGTACCAACTCCCTCAACCTCTGAAATTGCATCGGATGATGGTCTGTGCATGCCGGAAAATAATCAATGTGACTGCATGTCAATGCTAAGCGCGAATGTTGTATACCTTTCATAACATTTTCAATTGCTAAATAATAATACTTCCATATAGAATGGAGCACAGATTCGGAAGAGATATGTGACGTGTTCGCATCTTGGTGCCCAGAAATATGCTCCCTTAAACCGACTTCGAGGGACTTAACGAGGGCTGAACCCAAGAACATGTGGCCTCCTTCTGCGATGCAGTCCGTAGCGTTCAACACAGCATAGTGTGTTCCTGGAGGCATAAACCTATAATAATAGTGACGCAAAAAAGAGTTTAAATGTGAAACATATAGCCTTACAATACTGATCCTTCTTCGACGACAAAATATATAAAACTTGCCCGCTCCACATCCAGCTCAGCAAGTCCTTCTGGTCCATCCAAAATGAACCAAATCTTGGTGCCCTTAAGGCAGCGAATCCAAGTCGCCATGCGTCCAGCTTCATAGCGTAACATAGTTAAGGCTGGCTGAGTTGCAAACAAATTCCATCGCATGAAGTTGGCTGGAAACCCAGCACCCTCCATTAATCGTCCGCCTACGGTATCCAAAGCGACATGTCTGATAAACTTGCAATTAGTAGTTGCAAATGTGAATTTATCTCACTTACTGAATGATGTTGGGAGGTGATAGTGTTGGATTTGAAACATTCAACATGTTGACTGCCCGACGGCCTCCTTTAATGATATCCTTAATTGACGCAGCAGCAAAGTATTCAATTCCGTCATGTTCTACGGTGTAACGTCTAAAATCTGGATTTTAAACTGTAAACAACGAGAAAGACACAAAGCAGGTGTTGTGATACCTTGTACTTGATGCGGGGTATGCACATCCAAGCGATAGGTCCCCTCAATATCGGCCAAATTTAGAACAGGGGCATCGTATAAAGCATCAACTTGAGAGGAGCGACGTTGAGGAATGAACATGACTGGTTTTTTGGACAAAAGCTTGTCCCACTTCCATCTTTCCTCAACCCCCACACCGCATGTTTCGAAACAATGTAAATCTGATAGGGAAAAAACTGCAGGAGCGTCCTTGGTTTCCTCCGCGCCGTGGGCTTCGTCGACATAAGTTGTGGTTGTGTAGTCTTGTAACGTTGCTGGCCGAGAATTGGCTATTAATGAAGCTGCGTACTTTTTATACTCCTCCTATAGCTGCTTGAGTAAAGGGGTCGGTGTTAGAATATAAGAGGACTTACACAGCCGGTCGGCCATGTTAGAGGAAATGTCACAAACTGACGGCGGATTGAAGAATCGTCCTCTAACATAACGTAACGGAGGACAGTAACCTCATCCTCTAGAGTTTGGGGTCCTAGGCTTGGCGGGCAATTTATCCGCACGGGCCTGTCGTAGTTTTCTAAAATCTAAAAGACGATGTTCAGAAATTCATAAAAAAGAAGAAAATGTAACACACTTTGGGATCAGACTCTTTTTCAACAGGAGGGAGTCCTTCAACACCCTCTAATTTGATCTCCGTGAAAGGGACCCAGGTAAACTGACTGCCTACAACAGAACGCACCCACGGGTCCATCATATGCTTGCGAGCAACGTCGGTTGTGTCGGGAATCAAAGGAAGGTGGGACGTCTTATTTTTCCTTGTGACTCCACTATCCGAACCGCGCTTTTTCTTCTTCCGCGTATTTGGTCCACTTCTGGGATATTTTCTTTTGTTACCGGATTGCTGATAGATCATAAGCCTTTCAGTTATAGACACTAAAGTAACAGGAAACTTACGCCTTTCTTTTGGAAGTCACTGTTGGGGCTATCTTGCAGGGTATCGAGTGAACCGCATCCTTCCCTTCCCTCATCCGTCCCGCTGTCATTATCAGGTACATTTTCGTTGAATCCGCTATCATCTATGCCACCTCCGTTGGCATTTATATTAATGTGATGTTTTCCTATTGCACTTGTCAGGGAAGGCCGCGGCTGACAGCTCTGTTCAAAACGTATCGGGCTCGGTTGAGAGCTCTTCATCAGCTTGGTGGGTAATTCTTCCAACTGGATATCTACGACGGAAAACTCTGCTAAACCTGATCCCGCGCGTCCCATTTTCCACAATGTGGCTATGATGTGGGCATCATCGCTTTGCTCCCCTGCTTCTATCATAAAAGGCCATGGCTGGCGACTGGGCTGACGCTCTGTCGGATTCAATTCGGTGCTCTTCACCAATTCGCTGCATAATCCATCCAAAGAGATATCAAAGGAATTACTGCGTGACTTGGCGACGAGATTTGATCCTGCATGCTCCATTCTCCGCACCGCTGCCATAATCTGGGTCACGTGTCGCCATATGGCCTTCTCACCAGCCACGGAGCATTCGCTGGTTGCGGGAGGGTATTCGAAGGCAGACTGCACAAGCTTGTCAGGTTCCGAATGCTGAATGAATCGGGAGATGTAAACCTTACTGTAATTATTCTTGATAATGAAAAATGTTTGTTATCATATCTGAATTTCATTAAATTAACCTCCGGATTCAAAACAAATACGGGTGAATGACAAAGTGCAATTGCGGCTATGGTAACACGTTTTTGTGTTTTCTTGGCAGCAGAATCGAGTATATCGTCCAGCATAGTTTTAACACGCTCATCCAAGGTCATATACCTTTTCAAAAGTGTCATACATCACCGGTTAAACTCAACCAGAAAAACTTACTTGAGAGCACTTTTCAGCCGAGAAACATAATTAGGTTCACGGATCTGATAACGCATCAGTCATTTGTTCTGTCGTTCATAACAATATAACTTACATTGAGAACGAATAATAGGCTTGTTGTCAGCGCCCACATATTGGAGGAGGCCAGATAGGCAAGGGAGGTATTGTACAGGTTCATAGCCGTGGCCGCCGTATGGACATGGTCGAGAATTTGATCACCGTTTTCCCACCTGCTTGGGTGAGTCTCATTTGACGAGAGAACTAAAAGACATGCCATCTTTGATTAATGGTGTGCTGTATCTGATGTATAAAACATACCTTCATTTCCATCGTTATTGTCGTCTGTTTCTGTCACACTGGACGCGGAGGGCATAGGTGAGGGCATGTAACGGGGGTGTAACATGACGGAGAGCCGTAAAAAATCCTTGAAAGTTTTTTGTACATCTTTATCTTCCAATCCGAGAAATGAAGCACTGTATCCCCTGCACGATGAAACGAGTCACAAGTCCATTGGGGATGGGTGAAGAACTTGAGATTGGTGTCGGGCTCCTCTCCGATAAAGCTCCAAACCAACACATCCAGAAGGTGTGTGGCTAAGAAGTCGCACATCACTGTCGGAGAAAGATCGTGAATAGGGGTGGCAATCTCGGCCCCAAAACCACAAGCGTTCCATAATTCGCCCTTTGCCTGCAATTGAGACTCCAGTTTGTCTACGCAGCGTGCCGTAGCGTCGAGCAACTGTCGTGGTTCAGGTTCCAGATTGATTGATAGATGTTCAACCTCCCGTTGCCATGTGTGACTGGCAGACTTCTTTTTCCATTTTGCCATGCTAAAGATATCCGACCGAAAACAGGCTGATGCGACGTATGGCGTAAAGGGTAGCCATTTCTGGTCTTGGGTTTGAAAAGAGGGTTGCGTTTTACAGGAGGCATTTTTGTTAGAGCTGGTGTTGAGGAAGTAAGTTGAAGGGCATATTTAATTGGGATAAGAAAATCTACCCATGTGTTCTTTTATTCATGGTCGCAATGAGGATAATACAAGGTAAACCGATCGCCGTCTGGGCTCATATGTAAACCTTGCGCACAAGCCGAGCCCGCTGTAGGCCGTGACATGCCATCTGTCACCATGTCACGTGTCCTCATTTCCTAAGCGAGTAGTCTTTGGACCTACTAGTGCTGTGTTTCAATTGTTAAAAGACGTTGTTACACATGTAAAGCACTCGCTTGGATAAACGTCTAACGTGTATTTAACAGAGGAATGTTATGATAAACATCGAGAGTCCTTGCATCGTCCATATCTCTTTAGGATAGACCACAGAATTTTGCGCGATATCCCACTTGGCCCGAGCAGTGGCCTTCCACTTAAGCCTATTAGACATCAACCAATCTAAAACCACCGTTTCCTCAGACGTGTTATATGAACTGTATCTCTGCAGAAAACGTTGAGGACGTGGGCACCGAGAATGAGAATGTTGCAAAGAAAGGAGACACGGTTTTGTTAATCAACCAAGATTCCTTGAAATAATGGTACACAGCCATATCCATCGATTTGTTACACAGAAATACAAGAGTGGGATAACGAACAATGTCCCAACATCCATCAGCCAGTCAAAAAATTGGACCCAGAGACTTACACTAATGTCGAAGTGGGGTATTTGTCTTAAAGGTGAATCTGTCTCCCACATTGCTTGCACGCATATCTGCGATAAATCCATTGCGCCGAGAGCATTCAACCATGCATTGGACGACATAACATCGACACACGCCGACAAAAGGTTTAACACCCTTCCGAGAACGGACGCTTGATCTAGTGCAAGATCGGGTGGGAGCTGAAGGCGAGAGAAATGTGCTTGTAAAAGAAGGATTGTTTGGAAGGAAGGATCGTCGTAATTTTCGCCATCCGGAAGTTTGACGGGGACACGATCATGTATGCGCTTGAGTACCACCTCGTGGCGACGAACTGGCACAGTTTCAAATTCGGCAGAGAACGATATGATTTCCAACAGCCCTTTTAGCTTCGTAGTCTTCTTCAATGACGTTGTATAGATATCAGCTCTGTGGTAGGTTAGCAATCTCAAATTACTGTATCAACTCAAACGTACATGAAATATTGTAATAAGCAGCAATCGTTCCTATGTTCGACGGTGAAACATCCATTTCGTCTTCTATTAAATATTGTTAGCTAAAGATTTTCCCGGTATAATAATCATTAGAAAATACCAATTTCAATACAGTTGGCAGCGACAAGATCAGAGAGTGTGGTCTCAACCGACTCAGACAAAGTGGTCTGAAAGGTGCTGATGACTAACACTGCTCAGGCTATAATAGTTCGGGTTTTGTGTCATACGACGATAGAAGAGTGTCCAAGTTAAGATGTCCTGTCACTATCTTAGTAAATGCCAAAGCTTGAAGACTACGCTTACCATTACATCCTGTTTATTCTCAATAGTCTTGACTGCAATTTCGGCCAGGAAGTAGTCGTGCATCATATGGGTTGGGAGATGCGACTCAATAGGCAATTCTTCATTCAGGAATTTTTTATAAAAATCCTTGCGAGTCTGTTGGCACATGATGACACATCGACTCTTCTCGTCCGTCATTGGGCGACAGGCTCGACCCATCATTTGCAGTACATCCGTTATGGGATAGTCGATATAACGATGTTCTTTACCTTCAAAAAACTGAACGCCCGTGATAATCACCATATAGGAAGATACCGCCAAGCTCCATGCCACATCCTGAAGGTGAATGAGAATAACCTAAGCACATTATTAAATGGACTTACACTCGATGCCATTATAAGTTGAATTGCTCCTGATTCAAATAAGCGTTGCACAATGCGCTTGCCTTGTTTGCTCATGGCCTGGCACTGAAAGTGATGATCACGATTTAGACTAATAGAGATTTGGGACGACCTGATACCATCTACCTGGGAGGAAAATTGAAAATGTCGTGGGTCCGGACGCCCATCTATTCCCCAAGGTCGCGAGCGTTCGCAAGAGAAACACCGCATGCCACAATACGTGTTTTCATTTCCGTCTGTGCCGATACATACCGCGTTCTTGATATAATCACTTCGTATGTTGGACCGTTTTCCCCGCCGACTAATTGAACTTCACCGGCGATCAATAGTCCAATATCCTGCACGTTTTTCAGCTGTTTCCAGCGACGTGAGAGTAGGTCCCGCTAAAACGAGTGAACAATCATTACTATATCGCGTTGAATCCTTGAGAATAACACTCACCTGCGTCGGTGTACAGACAATTATATCCCCAGTCTCGAGTAAACGCAGGTCTGCACTGCGGTCTCCTGTCAAGCTAACAACTTCCTTACCGCCTTGAAGAGACCCGAACTTCTTTCTCCATTCGTCTACGCGCTGCTCAACCGTATCTTGAAATGGTTCAATACACACAGCTCGTGGTGGATTCTGTCGACTCCATAGCCTGAGAAGAGCAAACTCCGCACATATGGTCTTTCCACTGCCGGTTGGAGCCCCAATGAAAACATTCTCGTCACTGGTATATAATGCTGGGAAGACCTGTGTCTGAATTTTGTTGAAATTCTTGATAGTCGAGGAATAGATCTCTTCGAACTCTTTGTTATGAAGCGCGGATAGTGGGAGAGGCTGTAGATCCAGGAGAGCAGTGGGAGGCGGAAATTTCTCTGGTAAAATTAGATGTTTGAACGAAATGGGAAGCCGGGTCTCTGGATGTAACCATATATCGGATATCACGGAAACGTAATGGTTTGGTGGGACAGGTTCAAACATTGGGACGGTCAATGTCACGTCATGTTCATTACCCTTGCTTTCTGCATAACGCTGTCGTAGAATGAACTGATCATGGTATAAGACGATCTCTCCATCCACGTCTTCAACAAGTACCCAGAAAAGCTCCGATGCGCCGTGTATTTTTTCGTCCCAACGAAAATCAGGGGTTATCGTGAGATCTATGCGAAGGAGTGAGCGGGTGGTGGGCTGCACTTGGGCTTGGATGCTGGGAAGTGTTAGATTGTGAAATGTGGTTTATGTTGAACGTGACATACTCTAATCTGGGAAAGTTATCCAATAATCTATGGATCTGTTTCCGGCTGTTTGTATGCCAATGAGTTCCCCTAACTCAGGTGGTGTCTAAAAGAAATCGTCACGGGAGAAGTGAACTGTATATATGGTCGTGAACTTACGAGATCAAAGTAGCGGTACCAGGGCTAAAATATACTGTTAGCTCCATTATTTATAAAAGCAAAAATACTTACGAATTGTTTCGCTTCGGCCTTTCTAATTATTTCTGCTGATACACGAGGAAATTGTCGTAGAGGAGTGTTCGACGCCCAGCTATGGGTTGTTCGATAGGCAGGCTACTTGATACGAGAAGAAAAAAACTACTTACATTCGTTTATTCACCATTTTGCATAAATCGAGTGCAGCTCTTGCTGGAACAGACCGGCCCCGTTTTAGACAAATCTCGAAAAGTGCACGTATGATTCTGCTGGAAATTACTATCCATCGGTAAATCAGAGGCACACAACGTACCGTCCTGCAGGTTGTTGAACGAATACCATGTCAGCGACAAGCGCGAACCCTGCTCAATAGAGTGAGCATGCGCATAGGAGAGGTAGTAGCAAAGACGAACCATCCAGTTTCAATTGTGATATATAGGCCTGAAGAAGAACGTTGATCTAGGCTGCAGGTTCTTCAACTGATTCACTAACGGGTATCGGGACTCAAGAGTTTTCCGAGTTCGACTTTCTCCTAAAGCAAGGGTAAGAAACTAAGATACTATATGCACAAAATAAGCAGACGTCTTGTCGAACAGGTATGAGCTTAAACTCGTTGGAAAGAGCGAAAACCCGAAACAGTTCCAGTGTGGACATAGTTGGACGAAGGTGTTGATTGTATGTCGCCATGGAATTATACGTAACATAATAGTGAGAGGCAATTCGACCTAATTCTGTTGATTAGAACTTCCCCGTATGCCGCTCGTACTTGACTAAATTGCACTTCTCTAATAAGACAGCGGCTGAGTGTATGATATCGGATCTTTTTTGAACTAAAAGTTGATCGTCTTCTTGATAATCAACGGTGACACCATATAACACAGGATCGCGTGACGTTCGAATGTATCTGAAAATTGTCAATATAAATCCAGGGGCCCACTTCATTCGAACATACAAGTATAGCCAAGCGACTGCACCGCTTCATCCCGATTCCTGATAGTGCCCGGGACGATCTCAGCATTGAGGTTATCAGCTAAACTCCCCAGGTAAGTGTGGCTGTACACTCAAGCACTTGGATGTCGCCAGCCATAAATAAATCTTCAACTAGAGTACGATCCTCACGAGTCATCCTTGCGTGATGAATCGCAAATCCAAAGGGGAAAAGATCGCGCAGGTGAGGATCGCGGACGTTTTCGGCCTCAGAAGTAAGAATCCCTCGCGTGGCAGATTCAGGTCTGACAAATTCCGTAATTGTGCCTTTATCCACGGCAGCATCGCGCAAAAATCGGGCCGTTTTTGCAGTTTCTTTGCGGGAGTGTACGGATACAAGCACTTGATTGCGGCCAGCGTTATCCAAAGCTTTTTCGGAACAGACTTCGTTCATGACTTGGTAGCGTTTTATGGCCGTCTTTTCGGTTATACCGATGAATTGTTGCTGTAAACCGCAAGGGCGATAGGTGGCGTCAAAGTAGAATAAGCCTTTAGACTTGTCAACACGAAGGAATTCAGCCACATCTTGATAATTCGGTAATGTAGCTGATAGGCTAACTAGACGAACCTAATCATGCGTCTGCTCCATGCGACGTACAGTTCGAGCCACTAGATTCTCCAACACTGGCCCACGTTCGTTGTGAAGGAGATGTATCTCATCGATGATGATGAGTCGAACCAGATTTGTATAACTGGTGTCGGTGGTTTTCCGAGTAATGACGTCCTATTTTTCAGGTGTTGTAACAATAATCTGTGTCTCAGCGATTTGCTGCTTGGTCACGGGAAAAGTTTGCTTTGTACATGGTTAAGAGAAGCCTGAGGGGTGTTTGGGAAAGCCTCTCTGGCCCAAAGTGAAAGTGAATTGATAGAGACACAAGCTCGTCAGGCGCAGTAGGCCCACTCTTCGGAGTCGGAACGTGGATTCCCCCCTGAGTAAACGTCGCCATACCCTCCAAGTCCAAGATTCTTCGAGGTGCAGGTGTAGTACCGGGGGCAAGTGTGCCTCGAATTGGGACACTTGACACGTCTTTCATATCAGCATCTATATCTGTCCTCGGCTTCATCTTTGGCTCCTTTTGCTTTGCGATCACCGGCCAATGCTCGCAAAATCCATCCCAGATTGCGCTCCCGCATCGCGACTTGGACATTTATTCACTCGTTGTCATCCGAACGAGAAAGTTTGGTGCACCAAACAATCACATCCCTGTTGTGCACCAATTTGCTAACAATTTCATGATTATAATCTAATATTTCAGTGAGGGGGATGTTTTCACAGTCTCGAAGACCTGAACGGTCTGCCTTCAGTATAAGACATAGGTTTATTAAAGACCGAACTGAACACTTACCAAAAAGACTTCCAGGCAGCATATTATTCATCGCTTTTTGTTTATTGTGACAGCACCATTCAAGTTCATCTAGACATGTTCAATTTTGTTATGTTGTTATATCACAAAAGCAAACATACGGGAAATGAAGATCTTGTTGCTAGTGAAAACCGGTACACGTTTGTACAATCTGTGATGTACCACCACCTGTTTCCCATCGAAGACGGTATTGACCACATTCTTACCCGTTAACTGACGTAGCTCTTGGAGTTTCTTTTTCAAGATTTTAATGAATGGGGAATCAGAGCTGTCGGAATCGCAATTTATCGAGGCTTTTCCAGTATGTTATAGTGTGGTCTATCCACGGTAACATCGAGGTAATTGACATTTTCTACGACGCCATTAAGGTCAAAAATAGCTTGCTCGCGCAAATTTTCTTCCAATACAAGGTCAACATAGCCTCTCTCTATAACACACGCGAGTCTTACCGTGTTATAACACAGACGTTAGAGTCAGATTGTCAGCATTTAGTTTCATGCTCGCCTCGATGAATTACCAATGGCATCCCTTTTTTTGTTGAGTTCGTATATCTGTAGGCAAACAGACTTGGTTGAAACGACATTCTGACATGAGAGATGATACGTGAATACGCAAATAGAATTTACTTACAAGCATGAACAAACACCCCGACATGTCCACATCCCCGACATGTCCACATTTCGTGCGGTGTCTGATTACAATGGAAAAAATTAAGACGACTGTGTTAGAAATCATCATTATACTCAACACGTATCGAAGCAAGCGCTCAGCATATTCATAGCCAGTCAATCATTTCGACGTCGGTTACGAATGGAACGTCACAGACCTTGGAGAAGTTTGAAGTTATCCAGTCATTGGATTCACAATTGCATTGGACGTACAGATCAACGCAGACGTGGGCGCATTTCACAAGTCACTTCAATTGTTTGGACGCAGTAGTTAGAGCCGATTTAGAGGACCGGGCCAAACATTTTGTTGAAGAAAAGCAGAGGCAGCGTGTACAACATGAAAAACAGGTTCGACAGAAGAGAGTATTAAAGAAGACGGAGAAGCAGCAATCCTCCATTTTACAACGTCACCAGTTATTTAATTCCGTACCCGATGAAGAACAATTCCTTATTGACGTGGGGGATAACGTTCGGGAGGATATCCTGACTCGATTCATTGAAGCAATATCGATAGAACGAGTCAAGCAGGTTGTGTGATGTTCCGGTAGGCCGGCTACTGAACCGCCATCTTTTGTATCCAGTTACACCGCATCAAGGTTACACCGCATCAAGCACATGAACTTACTGAAGGAATGTTGCTAGAGAAGCGAGGACTCTATGAAGGATGACCTACAGTATGGTGTTTTTTGCCGGCAATGCATAGATGAAGTCAGTAGCGGAAGAATTCCCAGAATGAGTCTGGCTAATAACATGTGGATCGGCACAGTACCCTTCGCTTTAGAGGTCCTGACGGTACCAGAACAATTGCTTATATCGTTGTATTATCCTGCAGTGTACGTCTACAAGTTATATCCGAAATTATTGCATCGAGGAACCGGAATGCACCTGAGCCAGAAGTTGAGAGAGGGAATGTCTTGACATATCAGCTAGCCCCCCAGCGCATGGCAGATTTGGTGTCTGGAAATATCTCACCACGAGGTGCAAGTGTCCTTGCTTCGTTGATATCAATCAGTTTGGTTGGACGTCATTGTTATCCAGAACAGACCTTGAAGGGACTTCTCCAGTTGCGACGATCAAGGGTTTCTGCAGCGTTGATGTGGTTGAAGGAGAATAACCCTTTCTATCATAATATAATCATTGATTCAAATGCCTTGGAGAATCTTCCAGAAAGAGATTTACCGGATTCTATTTTTGCCAACATTCGAATGAACGATAACAAAAGGAGACATATGTATTGAATTTAGACGATGACACGGATATTGGAAGCGATTTTGAACTGGAATCCGTTGAAGACATTGACGAGGATGGGAAGAACGAAACGATCAACGCAGGAGGGGATGAAGGTGAGCAGTTTAGGGAACCATGTGACAACATTGAGTTGGAAGATACGCAGTACGGCCGGATTGAACGAAAGTCTTGTCGTGGATGTAAACAGCACCGATGTGTCACCCGAGGAGTTATTACCATGGGGCTTGAAATACTCTGGGGACTGGCGACACGGAGCCCTTATATATTTTATCAGAGAGGAACCGCGTATGTGAACGAATACGCGCGTCGTGATCCAAATGGAAACAAGTTTGCGGGAACGGAAGGCAACCCAAACCAATTACTAGGAGCTTTCCCACACCTCTTTCCATACGGAGCGGGTGGGTTTGAAACAGAGAGATCAAGATCCGTGTCATATTCAGAACATGCTGCCTGGGCTTTACGTTATCACGATGGTCGATTCGCGAAGAACATGACATTCATAAGTCAGAACTTTCAACATTCTCCAGAAGCGTGAAGTTTGTTATGTTGCTAGTTTATAGGTATCATCGATATAGCAGCGTCGTCTCGGAAGCCAGTAACTCACCATGTTGCACAGGTCCAACGAAAGGATTATGACAAGTATGAATACCTGTTCAAGCAACTCAGTGTCAATGATCTGCTGGACGCAGCCGAGAAAGAGCGAATTGGAATGCCACTTACAGATCGCAATGTCTTGAGGTTGCGAGAGTTGGTGACGGCAACCCGCCGCAGTGTTAGGGATTCTGATGAAAACTGACAAAAGTTGAGGTCTAGAATGTACGGGATGACGTTGATGAAAGGGCCACCTACGTTATGGATGACCATTAACTTCTCGAATACCAAAGATCCATTGGTCCAAATTTTTGCCGGTGAAGATATTGAATTCTCCGCTCAGCAAATCGTGGCGCTTTTGATGGGTTGGGGATCGATTCGAATCCCACACATTTGTACCCATCTATCTCCGAGCATTGATGACGACATTGAAGGATACGTTTTCAGAACTTCGAGAGTAAGTTTGTCATGCAAAAATAGATGACGGTGGAGCTAATCACCAAAAGAGTCGGGACTCCAATATTACGGTTGAGCAAGAGGTATGTATTTTCGATGATTTTGTACCCATATATCTGAACATGTTATTGGGTGTAGATCGACAACGAAGGAGAAACGGTGTCTTTAACAATGACGCCATCAAAGGCTGGCATCCAAACGAAAAGTCAGGTCCTAGATTACATGAACCGGGGACTTTTGTTAGTATCTTACTCGTACCTAGTGTTCTTCCTCGAAACATACGAATCTCGACAAAATACATGGAATAGAAATCCTTGTCACGTCAGGATACCTTATTTAGAGGATTTGGACTACAAGGTCACGTCTGGATACTACGGAGTGCCCAATCTGAAGTGATTCCAGATTTCCTGGGATCGTGGCCACCACGCAACGATGTAGCGGAAGGCCGTGACATGTATTGTTCTACAATACTAGCGTTACTGAAACCATAGAGGAATTTGTCCGATTTGAAAGAGTCGTTTCGAACTTGGTCCGATGCATTCGACTCATTCCTACGCGACTGCAGCGAGCGCTGCAAAAGTTTTATAGACAACTTCCAATTTTATTATGAAAGCTCGGATACTGCATCTGCTAATCGAAAAGTCTCACTAATGGAAGACAAATGGTGAAGCTAGTGCGGATATGAACGAGGACGAATCCGGTCTTGGGGGCGATAATCCTATCCAGGGAGTTAATCGTGCAAATGCTGAACTATTTCGGAGAATGTGCCGTTGACGTTGGGAAAGGGCAGGCGTTTTTGGCGAAAGAGAGGTAGCAGCCGCACCAGATATGTCCACAACAAGCACAGCCGTTGAGGCAACACAAGAGTTAATGGAGAAGTTGGTGATATGGAGAACCGATATGACGAAAGATAATCAGATGATAATCTTGAGGACATCATCGAATCAGCTAATAACAGCAGAAGTCGGAACAGTGCACACAATTGAGGACGCAGCCATCATCGCAGAAGACGTCGGACTGGGAAAGGAAATAGAAGTTGATGCAGTGTTAAACCGATTGAACGACGACCAAAAGAGAGCATGCGTCGTGGTGCACGAACATCTGATCAAACGCCTACGAGGAAGCGACGATCAGCTATTAATACTCATAATGGGGTCTGGAGGTGTAGGAAAATCCGTGGTTATACGAGCGATCGAAGACTTATTTCATATACGAGGTGTAACAGAAATTCTGGCGAAAACCGCAACCACAGGAGTCGCAGCGTCCCAGTAATTAGTGATGTACACGACACTACTGGCGAAAATCGAGGATTGCCATTCGGTGGAAAGTTAAACGTAATACTGGTCGGAGATTTCCATCAGTTTCCACCTTGTGGTAAGTAAATTATAGCAAAGTTAAATGAAGTTCGTTATGATCGACAGGAAAGGACAACCTTGCGTTATTCCGAAGAAATGCGCCTAAAAAAACAACGTATGTGCCCAGCTCGGCCAAAATCTGTTCACTTGTTTCACGACACTGCAGCAATTGTGTTAAAACAACAAATGCGTTCGATAGATCCGCAATGGTCCGCATTGCTTGAAAGGGTTCGATATTGTTCCGGAACGGAGGGAGATGTCGAGGTGTTAAAGCGTCTTGCGCTAACGAATCCTCTTTGTGATACACCCGATTTCTCAAAGGCGCCATGGAACCGCGCTGTGTTGATAACATCCCGCCACCGCGTCCGGGACGTGTGGAACAAAGAAATGATCCAGAAGATAGCGCGTACTGAGAGAAAAACGGTGCTTGTGTGTCCTTGCATGGAGTATGTAGGGAAGGGAAAACGTGCTTTGACTTTAGAAGAGAAGTCGGCAAGCGAACAATGCGATCATTGGGATTTGAAGTCGAACTGGAACTGTTTGAAGGGATGAGGGTTTACATCACCACGAATATATCTGTAAAAGATCACCTCGCTAATGGAAAGTTCATACTGTTCCGCCCAGATTCAAACCCATCTGTTCAATTCAAGACTTTGCCACAAGGAGTTGTACCAGCGGAGCCTCACAAGTTAGGACGAGATTTCAAGATAAGTGGTGGCGGGAAAACTGGTTACAATAGGTTACAATGCCGCTGACTCGAGCTCCGCAGTCCGGCTTGTCCCGAACCTATGTCACATTGTATGATCAAAGTTCGCGTGTCTTGTTCTGACGTAAATAAGATGTTTTTCAACACCGATTGAGGATGCAGCAGGCAGCAGAATCGACACATCATAACTATCATTCATCTACTTCAGTCTTTGCGATGTGGACGGAAATGGAATCTGATGACAGCGACATTGAGCGGGTATCTGGATATCGATGCCGTCGACGTCAACGTGAGTCCAATGAACATGCTAAGCCATATTCTAATTACAAAGAAACATTCGATAGTCAGTTTAGATGACGACGATTTCGAAAATATGGACGAAACGGGTATGTCAACCCTAATGGATGGAAATTTGGTTACTGAGAAACAGTGAACGAATACATACAACGAAGCCACATATGAAAACAACGGTCATTCGTCAAAAACAAAGCAATCTAAAAAAGTCCGACATGCTGAATATAGTGCGTATGTGTGAATACTACTTACCAAATGTGGTCTCATGATTTTTGTGATTATGTTTTTTGTTTACAAGTGGTTCCGGTTAACCCGACAATTCAGTTACCGTGGAAGCTACAACTGGATGTCAAGGACAAAACTCGCGCCCGAAACTCAATGTTTATGGACCGGTCTCCACATGTATGGGCGCAAGTAAGTGACCACGTTTCTGTTTGGTGTGTTTGGTAACATGCTGAAATATACTGGCGTGTTATTTAGACCCGGGATGATCTGTTGTATTCGCTTGCGACATACCCAGAGATTCTGGAAACAGGCGGTATAGGAACTGAAGGAACGTGTGTGAACCATCTCATTCTTAGCGGGGAATGTTGGTGGGATATCGAGTGGATAAATGCATTTACTTTCATCATCACAAGGTATATGAGGGATTTTTTTCTTTCTGGTGTCTCGTTTTAAAAAAAGGGGAGGCTAATGATAATAATAATCAGATCTTGGAAGTTTAATAACAAGAAAAGGAAACCATCCTTACGAACCAATATCACAGCCAAAGCAATTAGAACACTCACAAATACCCGTGATTCAACCGACGAACGCCACCCTGCACTCGTTGCTTTGGAATCCGAGCATTATAAACCTATATCAGCCGATGGAGACTTCAACTTGTACGGCACTCCAAAAGAAACGGCACCGCCAGAGGAAGCCCAGTTATTCCTAACAGCTACGAAAACACGTCATCAGATTTCTGTGTTTTCAGGGAATGATTTACCTGATTTTGAGGGAATTGAGGACAATGTGCCTTGGAAGTACGCGTTTATGGGTTTCTTTTTAGCGTCTAAATGCGAGGTAGGAGTACAATGTTATATGCCATTTATGCTTGTCTTTGATTATTAACAACTGAGCTAGACGGATGTACACGTTTCGGAAAACGAAGACGAGGGCTCGAGTAAATTACGCGTCACGTTGGAGTGGGTTGGAAATGGATCTATCTGCTCCGCTCCTCATCCGTGGTGGGTTTCACTTGATGGCGTCTCGGAATCAGCGGCGAGCCTGACCAAGAACGTGGATGATATTGATCGCGCAATATGTTTCGACCTCACTTATTTCTCGCATATTTCGCTTTATCCGATACGCAATGTGAAACAAAACGACGCGAGTTCTGATGACTCGGACAACGACGTTGATAATGTCTGGATTCAAGCAGACCTTCCTTCTTGTTGGCTTTGTACATGTTGCGGTAAACTGAACGCCGTGATTCCTTTTAGATTCCGATGGTCGTGGGTATGTCGTCACTGCCAAGTAAGTCCCATTATGAGTATATTCATGTTCGTCTTGGGTCCTAAACAAAATTAAGACCGTAGGACGGTCTGTAGAGGACATCAAGTTTGAGACTACGATTTTTCAAGAACCGTATCATCTGCCCCCTCCCATTCCATTAAAAAACCCAAATTCACCCATCGAACACCAAATTGTTTTCTTCAAAGCAGGCGAACGAACAATCGTTTACGTATTGGAGATTGTGGATCTGGTGTTACGACACATACCATGTACAGACGAAGACACTCAAGCGAGCCTTGAATCTGTATATCGTCATATGCAGAGAAACATTGATTTCCAGCCATGTGTCACTGACCCATCGTTACTAAAATTTGATTATTTAAGGGGATATGTCGATGTAAATAGAGGCGACGTAACCATTCTAACAAGGGTTATGAATGCGCTGTTAGAAGATCGCCCGGGATTGATAACCGGGACGAGTACAGACCCTGATGACTGGCACTGTTTCTTTTGGCAAGATAGAGGAGCGACAAAGGTGAGTTACGATTGGGTTTTGAGACAGAATTTGATACGCAACGTTATTCTTTAGAGCCAATCACTGTCAGACCGACGTGCGGTGTTCATCACTCTCGGTGCCACTTGTGAACTGAGGTTTACAATAAAGTGGAATACCCGTGATAGAAAAGAGCATAGTTACACTTTGAGACTTGATATGCCTCATGGTGGTATAATTGTCTTTAATGAATGCTACAACGCAAAGGTCACGGTTCGTATAGTCATATTTTTTTAAACAAAAGTTTGATCGATTGACGTTGAATTATCTAGTATAAATTATATCGCACGGGTAGACTTTTATGTAAGTCATTGTTATAAATGATTAAAAACAACGCTCATTGTTTTTCAAAGTATTGACGGGTTATTGGAAACATGGGCCATTACCCGATGAAACTACTGTAAGGGAGCTACGCTCCCCTACACGGAGTCGTTTAGCGCCCGATTAGAGTCCTAGCGTCCTCATTGTTCTTGTCCCCATTTCTCTCTGTCCTCATTTTATTGTCCCTAACTTACATTACGGTCCTCAGGGACTTTTGTATTTAATCCTCACATTTCTGCTCGAATTAAATCATCTTTTTGAACTTCAATTTTATTTCGTGTATTGAGTCGGCGCGCCGTACAGCGAGCCGTGCAGCGACACGGCGCGCCGACTTAGTATCTACACTACACTGCGAGGTATATGTAATAAAACATAATAAAACAAAAATAAGAAAAAAAAGAGAGAAAACATCAAGTTAGGAGGGAGGAAGTAACGTGCGAATCCTAGCCAACATGCCAGAGCGACTTGCGATTAATTTACTCGCCCAAAAATAGCCTTGGTCGGCGGGCGCGTGACGGATTAAATACAGTATCAAGTGCTGTAAATCGAGGTCAGATACTATTAAAAATAATCAATGACAAACGAGAATAACAAAGAGTATATTGAGACTCACTATGGCATGTTTGGGATAAATCAGCAGGGAGGTGACGGGAGTTTTCGATATGGTATATGAAGCTTGCGAGTCTGATGAAGGCTTCATGCAATTCAGCTTGGGCATTGTTCCCCGGTAAAATTTTGTCGAGGTTGAAGAGGACTAAAAAGCGTCCACGGAAAATAATAGTCTCCGTCAACGTTATGGTAGTGAAAGGGACATAGGGGGGAATAAACCTAAAAATAAGAGTAATGATAATAATATAACATTAGTTTAATACACACATCAAAAGGAACAGCAACGACTCACAAAATATCACCGGGTTGAAGAACGCAGACCGTTGGCCGACCACTTGGATTATGCAAAACCCATATCTGGGCTCCCTTTACGACGCGTACCCACGAGGGCAGCACCCCTCCATTAAGATTCTTGAACAGATCAGGGGGCGTTGTGTAATAAAGTTTGGCGCTGTTATCGATGTCGGCGGGGCCACAAACATCGACATTTCTGATAGGATTAAGAAAATGAGTAAATCGATAAGAGGATAAAACCACTAACGATAAAGCAAAAGGAGAGGACAACAACAAATCAACTTCGAAGCGTGAATCCAGACGTTCATCGACGGGCGAGTTTAGGAAATCGATGAGAATACGCGTATATTTTAGACGAGCACGATAATCTAAACGAATGAGAAAGGGAGTTTATAATGACAAGAGAGATACTGACTTCGAACAAATATCGTGCGTAGCATGTGAATGTTCAACATCTTGAACACTTCAGATGCTGATGGTGCAGGAAGGTTGTCGGCTGAAGTGACACATTGAACGTGCGAACCGAGCAGTTGGCGTTGCTCAGCAAACGTCATGGTTTCAAATGCGTCCAACGGAAGAACGGTTAATTGAGGGTCGGGTTCGGGAGTTCTAGAACTGAACATTGAGAAAATGTCCCGTAACTCTGATAAATAACGCTAAAACAGAGAAGGGATTGAGTACTTTATAATTGTATCGAGAATAAGGCTTACCATTCCTTCCGTCCATCTAATATGCCACGTCGTCTCGCGCATTCCATCCGGTCGGCGAGACCATAAAGTAACGTCCAAAGTCTTTATGTAATCCTGGGTTCGACATTAGTTTATAATGAAAGTGATCAATGATAGAATAATACATACAAAAGAAAGGTTGGCGCAAACTTGAGAATGTTTTTTTTTGAGCGCGGCTGATGAGTCAAATTGACCTTTTTCATGACATTGCAAGAAAGACGCGAGTTGAGCTTGAGCATCAGGACCGATAGGTTGTTGTGTGATGGCGCCTTCTTCTTCAGGTGCTCCTTGATCATCATCGTCTTCTTCTTCTTCAGGTGCTCCTTGATCATCATCATCTTCTTCTTCTTCGAGTGCTTCTTGATCATCATCATCATCGTCTTCTTCGAGTGCTTCTTGATCATCGTCCTCTCCTTCGCTTGCTTGTTGATCAAGTTGATCATCGTCCTCTCCTTCGCTTGCTTGTTGATCAAGTTGATCATCGTCCTCTCCTTCTTCGCTTGCTTGTTGATCTTCTTCTTCGCGTGCTTGTGATTCATTACCGGCTGGTGAGTCCGGTGTGTCTCGTTCACGTCCTTTTTCCTCGTCGCGTTCTCCTGTGTCGTGCTGTGTATCTGGAATGACATCTTGAACTGGAATGTCGTCGTCTTGAACTGGGTCGTCGTCTTGAACTGGGTCGTCGTCTTGAACTGGGTCGTCGTCTTGAACTGGGTCGTCGTCTTGGACTGGGTCGTCGTCTTGGACTGGGTCGTCGTCTTGGACTGGGTCGTCGTCTTGAACTGGGTCGCCGTCTTGAACTGGAATGTCGTCGTCTTGAACTGGCATCTCGACAGGTGGATCTTGCATCTCGACGTCTTGTTGTTGGTCTGACATGTCAACATCTTGGTTGTCGGTTTGAGATTGTTCCTGAAGGAGGCTTGCGATTGGGGGGACGGAATTGCCACGAAGCGGCGCAGAGACTCCCGCCTGTTGAAGAGAAGCATCGGGATCCGCGTCCTGATGTTCCAACGCGGTCGCATCAGGCTGTTGGATAGGATGCTGAGAGGTTGGCCATTGTACCGTATTAACCACGATGGGGTCGCCGTCCTGGAGGACGCGAAGCTCGTCTAAGAGTAAGGCAAAGACGTCTTGAACTCTTTGTTGCATTTCGATAGAAATGTTGTCTTGAATGACGTCGGCCCATATGATATAGAGCTTGAGAAGGGTGCGATAAATCGCCTTCTCGCTAGTCCAAACAATAGAGGGGATAGTGCCGACACATTCTGCGGCACGCTACACGTATAATGGTAAGGAAAACGTGATTAGAAAAGAGATAGAAATACGAACCTTAAAAACATCCGCAATTGGAATGCTTTTATCTGAATGAATGAATCGGGGATCGAGTAAAACGATGGGAGAGAGTGTTATGGCCTGGTACCATAATTTCCAAGAAGCAAAATCGGCGTGTTTAGCCATTGCTTGGAGCTTCTTATAGAAGTAGCTGCCTTCATGAGATATTTTAAAATGATCGATCATTGTTTGAAAACAAGCGTTGTCCTTATTACCCTGACATCATTTTGGATAAGCAAACAAAAATAAAAATAAAATAGATATAACATACCGTGATTGAGCGAATGCACGCTACAGCGGCAAAACAACAGTTGCTCATGATCGTATGGAGCTCGGATTGACTGGAATACCACGCGCCGAACGCCATCCCAGTATACGAGCCAGTGTCAACAAGATTCTGTGATAGTTGAGACGGAATCGGCAGCCCGACGATAGTGTTACCGACGCCGATGGCCATGCGAACCTTTTCCAATGTTTGTAGGGCTTGGGTGTACTGCCTAACGCTATCATGATCAGCGCAAAGAGAGGCGTGTCGATTTTGATATGGTGGAGTCAGCACATCGATATCATGGGCCCACAGCATGCGATCGAGGAGGGTACACGAGACGAGGCCAGACAAGACATAATGGCCGTCGCCACCGGAAAGGATACCGTCGCATTCACTAATGCGTTCTTGAAGTCGGACCCTGGGCGCGACCTCTTGAATAAATAGATCGATTTTGTGAGCCAAGTCGAATAAAACGGACCGAGTCGACGCGTCTATGACAGAAGTGTATCGGAGGGCGTTATCGAGGCGAAGCGAGCAATAATCTGAGTGGACGAGTGAAGCAAGCGGGAGGGGCTGGAAAAAACCGGTCTTCCATGCATAATTGATCCAGACGGGGGTCAAGAAGATATGGAAAGGAGGTTGCGACGATGTAACGGCCGGGGTGACTGGAGTAGGCGTCACGACAGACGTGGATGGTGTGGCGGGGATGAGAGCAGTGGCGGGAGCAGGACAGTGCGGTGGTATCATGGTTTGGGGATCTAATAGAGGAAAGGTACGCGTTTTAGCTTTTATAATATAGACTGAGAAGGGTTTTTAACGAGATATACGCACCCTGGAAATTAACGGCTTGGAAACGATGATGTGAACAAAAGTGGGAGAGGAAACCTAGTTAAATCGTGTATTTTAATACATATCAAAACGAAAATATCAAGATAAAATGATTGGTGAATTTTGATGAAAAAGATAGAGAGATGGGGGAACACTGTGGTAACGGTAAAAGACGCGCGAAGTGGCTAAAATTTGAAGCTCAGCGTTTACATAAACGAAAAAACAAGGACTTCGGTAATTAAAGCGAGTATGGTGTAGGCCGCGGGTTTTATGACTCTGCGTGTAAAATGTGTGCTGATAAGAATGTGGAGATTTGGATGAATCGAAACCAGTCGTAGCCTGGGATGAATGGATAGTAGTAGAGTTCGACCCAGGAACGTACATGGGTCTGTCTGCGAACGATCCTGGTTTACCGCGAATGAAGACCCTGCAGGCTGAGTAGAGAAAAAAAAGGCTTTGTCGACCTTTGTTTTCGTAGATTGGGAGAGTGTTTGAGATTGCGTAGATAATTTTAACGAGGTTTGGAAAACGGAATGTAAAAGTGTGGGCGTCAGAAAGTTAGACGTCGTGTGTACTCGGGAGTCGGGTTTAAGTTGGGACGAGGATTGTCGGAAAAAAGGGAGGAAGGCAAATCAAAAGCATAAGTGGTCGCCAGGTCGGGTGGTGAATTCGAGGTTACAAGCAAAGCAGCTGAAGGTATATAAACCAGAGTTTTGTGATCGCCAAACGTGGGGTTGGATTGGATTGTGATAGTGGGTTTCGGGCTCAAGTTGAGGTTATGATTCGAAAGAGTTGAGACTGATGCATGGTGCTCAGCGAAGGTTAGGGTTTAGGGTTTAGGGTTTAGGGTTTAGGGTTTAGGGTTTAGGGTTTAGGGTTTAGGGTTTAGGGTTTAGGGTTTAGGGTTTAGGGTTTAGGGTTTAGGGTTTAGGGTTTAGGGTTTAGGGTTTAGGGTTTAGGGTTTAGGGTTTAGGGTTTAGGGTTTAGGGTTTAGGGTTTAGGGTTTAGGTTTAGGGTTTAGGGTTT